>OY720680.1:130931818-133331818 GCA_963170755.1 Amphimallon solstitiale | reverse complement strand
TTTTTTGGAAGAACTGAAATTACTAGTGGTATTTACGTAAATGCATATAGGATAAACAAAGTTATGGACCGACTTTAACTACATTTTGGCCCTAAAAAGTTAGAAATTTTTCATGAGTTTCAAATAAATTTCTTTTTTGATTTCCAGTTAGACATTTATACGTATTATTCAGTTTCGTATAGCCTGGTACCTATTTAGCGGTAACCCTGTATATTATTATTACTAAATTTTATGACTTGTTACTTATTATTTCTATAAAAATTTCGCCGCCAGTGAGATTCGGACATATGTTTTTAATACATTTTAGACGTTAATTCGTACTTATTTTCGCTGTGAAATAGGTACACCTCTGAGACGTAAGTTAGAATCTTTTCGACAGTAAACTATTTATAATTTAATGTCAATAATTAATAATATCAGTGTCGATTGTGAATAATAGAATTTTTAATAATTCTTCAGCACTTTCAGAATGTTTAGAATGATAATTATGAATGTGTTTTAACATTATCAGAATTAGAAAAATAAAGGAATAAAATGATTGTTACTTTTTAAACATTCTATTTATTTTAAAATAGATACAAAAAAAATTAAACTAAACTACAAGTAATAATAGTAAAAATTATTTTTATACATCCAACTTTCATTTATGATTTATCGCACGATAACATTGATGTGGCAAAATTACAAAGAAATCTCTTTGCTGTAGTTCTACAAATGTTCCCGGCTTTCGGAACTTATTTTATTTTTCAAGGGCGAGAATGAATGATTTATTATGATCTCGGTATTATAGAATTTGTAATTATTTATATTGATGATATTTACGAGTATGTATCTGTCATTAATTTTTTTCCTGTAATATACCTTCTATTTATTTTGAAATAGATCCAAAAAAAATATGAGTTTTTCATTATATGCAATTTAATTCAAAATTCTTGATTATATTACTATATCTGCATTCTAAGACTTTTTTACCTTGGACATATTTGCCTTGGTATTTACAGCGCAATTGCTAGGGGTGTTTAAATTTTGGAAAATTATTTAAATCAAGATTTTTTGTAGCCCATATATCAAATACTTTTTTTTTAATAGCTCAGTCACTTCTCTAAAGATCAATTATTTCACCATTCCTTGTTTTATTAGTATGGTAATTTCTCTGCATTTTAAAACTACATTATGTTAAAACGTCCGGGGGAAGTGTGATATTGCTCTTATTTTACATTTTAAAATATTTTCTTTTAAATATATTGTCTTCAAAAGATTCTTTGTGTAATTTATTGTTTGCTTATTTATTGCTTTATTATGATAGATGTATTTTATTTTTGACGAAATTTAATATATCTCTCAAGGGTAAACAAAAATATTACAATCTCCTTTTATGGTTTATTAAAATTTAGTGGGAAATATTATCGGATTACTAGAGTTGACCAGTGATACCTTCCATATAGCTGGTCTTAAGACCCGACAAAACTTTTTGCCGCGAGTATACATATTTTATAGGAACGAATCAAACATATATTATATATTTTAATCTTACTTGATTTTGGATTACGTTTATAAGCATATCAAAATCATGATAAAATATCTCTCAAAAAATAAGCGATAAAATTTTCTGACTAACACCCTGTATATATTTAAGCTAGTATAGTAATTCAGCACAAATTAAAATATGGTGTATTGGTAAGTATTATAGCCAATGTTTAATTATAAATCAACTATGTGTATGTAGAGACATGAAGTAAAATATTTCCACGGTATTTAGTTCACCTTATGTTCTATAGACAATTTAACAATATTCATTTCCGTGTATGAAAATCTTTAGGAGAACGCTTTATATTTGCAATTTTTTAGCCTTAATTTTTTTTTTTTTTTGAAGCAAAAAACTAGCCAGATATAAACGGTTATATATTTTGTATGTATTTATAAATGTGTATAAACATACGAAGTCGGGAATTCCCCGAATAAGTATGCGTCCGTAATGTGTATATGTCTTCTTTTTCTGTTAATATACGTATTCATTCACTCTGCCGATTAAAAATGCTGGATATTTATATACTTAATTAAATATCATTTATTTAAATTTTATACTGTTTAATATTCAAAAGTGTTTAAATGGAATATTTGAATTTATATTTTATAAAACTCTGAAATTTAAATATTCTTTTTTAATCTTAAGCAAAATGACATCTATCGGTTAAAAGTAATAGCACATCATCTTTGGTAGTGCCATCTAAAGTTTGCAGTTGGAATTTCAAAAATACAATTGCGACGTGTAACGTTTACATTGGTTTACATCTTTTTACCGCTGCGGCGCTGCCTAATAATGCGTAAGGACGGTTTGTCTATATAGCATTGTTTATGGTTCATGTTAATAATAAAATAAAATTCACTTTATGTGTCGATTTGCAACAAGGGTTTCTGGAACAATCAAAAGAAAAATCTACTACACCTACTATATTTGGCTCGTTGGTCAAAGGGAAACTTATCGTACAACACTGTATTCTTAGCGCCAGTTGTTTGTCTTCCGATCATCCTCACCTTAGTTTCGAATTTCGCGTTACATATTTTCCAGCGTTAAAAAATCCGATTATAATGCTCAGATAAGTTGAAGCTGACAATGTGATTTTCTTTATTTTAAATAATTTCTCAAGCAAAGCAAAGTATGCGAAAAAACATACGTACCGGTAAATATAGCCTTTAACATCTCACTCTCACTAGAATATTTTACTGAACTTATTTCTCTTAAAGAATTAATGTCAAGAATGGTTTCTTCCTCTTTTAATAAATCCCGTACATGAGTTTTAGTGGATTCTACATAGGATATGTTAAGGGTCATTTTAAATTTACTTTTTGACTTTTCTTTCAATACAAACAAGTCTGAAATAATTCTCGGTATAACTCCTCTATCCTGAAATATTTCTTTCATGAAGTATTTCTTGAAGGTTAAAAAACATAAAATACCTCATATGAATTTTCGATTCCAAGTGATGTTAAACTTTTTCCTGTGCCTGTTTGCCCAAAACATAGAATGACTGCATTTTGGCCTTTCAAAACGCTAAAAACATTATCATTGTAAAAATTCGTTAAAATGTAATTACTAATTACAAATAAATATATACTTTTCAATTAAATCCGGCACTACGTTATCATATATTTCAGCTTGAGTATTGTTATAAAAAATTCCATCAGTTTCAAATGACCAATAACTAGGTTTGACCATTTCTTTACCTATACCAAAGTCTTGCAAATATCTAATAAAAAGCGTTTTTTTATCATCCAAAATTTTTATATGCTCCCAGCACATTTTCACCATGGGCACAATACGAAAATATATTTTTGTATTTTTGCATTGCCTGTTCAACTGCTTTACCATCTCTTTATTTGTACTTCCCACCCTCTGAAATATTCTGACATGTACTGACAACAAACAACAAAGACGGCAAAACTGACGTTTATGACATTTTCTTTTTCTATTTTAAATTTTATACCCATTGTCAGAAATTTTAGATGAATATTTTTTATCACAATATATCTTTTTCAATAAACTGAAAATTTTGAATCAAGCCTTGCCTGTCACGAGTACCAATTTAAAATTCTAGTTTCAAATCAAGAAGTTTATGTAACTAACATTTTCGAAACTTATGTACGGCCAAATCATTGAAACAAAATTTTAGCGTCAGTATAATGTCAAAAATATGGAAAAAATAGATTTTTATAAAAATACTTCTTTTATTCATTAACTCATCCTAACCAGTGACGTAATTTCTCTTCACTCTTTACTAAGATGGCAAGTCCAGTGTACGTCGAAGACGAAGTTGGACAAAGATTTGATCGCTGCATTACTGATGCTGTCTTGAAATTTGGTAATTTATACTTGGTAGTCAAGATTTATTGTGAAATTTAATTATATACCGATGTTATACTTGACTCTAACTTGTTATGTCACACCTAACCTTAACATGTGATCGATTTTTTTTTTTTAGGAGGCGGGATTCTTCTGGGCTCAGTTTTTTCATTATTATTTTTTAAAAGAAGACGATGGCCTATAATACTGGGTGGAGGTTTTGGACTGGGCATGGCATATTCAAATTGTGAAACAGAGCTCAACGATGCACTACGTAATACAGCTACACTAGCTCCACAACCAGATAAATTATGTCCATAAATTATTGTGAGTTAGTTCGATTAGAGACCTGTTAAAACAGTGCTTGTAATAGTGTTTTACTTAATGTCAAAAATAAATACCAATAACACAATGCTCTGGTAATGTAACTTGTAAATAGCATATTAAATTGTTTATCTTTATTCTTGTTTTGTTTAGGACTATTAATTTGCTAATTGCCCGTTATACGTTCTCTACCTTTTATAAATACATATTCAATCATTTATGTTGATCAATCTAAGGTTTTGAATGTATAAAAACATATACCCAAAGTTCGCAGAAAGTCCTAGCTCTATCCTTTTTCATATATATATCTGTCTTTTGATATATAGTGATGTTCAGGAATTGAAGATAAAAAATATATTAATATTTATTTGCAGGTGGAATAAAGATGCTCAGAAAATATATATTATTTTTGTATTTTATATAACCAGTAGGTAATTATTATTAAAATATGGTCTCTAAAAGCAAAGCATATATAGACCTTGGAATTTTATAATGGATTGTTTGTGTGGCTGTGTATTGTATAATACAATTTATTCAAATTGTCCATCTTAACTGTAAGTACCTCAAACATAAATTGTGACACAAATAGCGGTCACCCTTGCAGAACCAAAATGTAGTGGTTTACATTTCAACAGAAAAAGACGTCTTATATGTGTTTTATTAAAAACTACCAAACATTATTAATTACTCCACTAATTGTGTTTATAATCATTCTATTAATTATGAGTTAATAAAATGCATTGGTACTTCAATCTATTTTATGTATCATAATAAAAACAGATATTTGTATTTTATGGCGAAGGCATATCTGAGAATTTTACTGTGTCTCAGAATAGTTATGTCAAGATAGAATAACATTTTACTTATTTTTTTGCGGGTGACATTTGCAGAAGTGGAAACTTGGCAATGGCTAAAAAATTGACGAACGATGATGTACAAATAAAACCCTGACTGGTTGAAAGGAAAGGTTTTGGCAACCCACACGGTAAAAGTACGAACTAAACTAATTAATTAATATTTCAGGATATATAGTTTCCGCTAGTAAAGTACTATTACATGAAAGCCAGTTACAAATTGAATATTGTTACTAAAGTTATTAAATATTTCTTTTTTATACCCATATATTAATACTTGGCTATTTTATGTAAAAGTCGAGCATTTCTGACAAATTTATATTGTTTGGTTGACAATTGTAACAAAAATGTCAAAAAGTAATTATGGCAAATATCAATCCGTGCGTTCAGGGAGTTACGGCCCTGGAAGCCAATACCGCTAGAGCTTGTGGCTAGCGCCTGAAGTCATTGAACGGGGGGTTATTCCATCGCTATCCGTCAAGGCCAGTTTATGATGTCAATAGCGATATCGCTACGAGGTATTCTGCAGACATAGCGATTATGATAGTGATGTCGCCATGATTATTTTTGAGGTCATAAACTTAGCGATATCTCGCTATATTTAGCGAGACTAAAAATGGGGTCGCTATAATTTATCGATATCGCTATGATATGCTTATAAGTTCATTACTGTTATTGTTTTACCGACTTGATTTTTTTTAGTTGACATTTGATATAGAATAATATTCAACGAGTTTGCGTGGATAATTTTATTACACGAGGATGAAGTTTGCAGCACGAGCGCAGCGAGTGCTGTAATCGTCCGAGTGTAATAAAATATCCACGCAATGAGTTGAATATAATGCTTTATCTACTAATGTATTGGCGGTACACGAAATATTATACATTTCCAGCAGACAGAAAAAGCTGTAGACGTGTTAAGATTATAATTTGATTAGAATAATAATAAGCACGCTACTTGACATTTAACGTTTGACGTTCGATGTCATTCAGTGCCTACGCAACTAAGAAAAAATCGCTTTTTTTCCAGTGTTTATTTGAATGTAATTGGTTATATTTTCCCGCCTATTTTTTCATTGGTCCCTGGAAGTGTTGAATAATATTATTCAACAGTTTCTTATCCAATCAAAAACACTTTACAAACACAGTGTTTAATAATGAGGTCTAATATCGGTATAATTTTTTCATGTATTATTTGACATTAGTAGATAAAAGTTTAAAATAAAAGTAATTTCAAATTTTCTGTTTCTTATTTGTCCGACAATGGCAGCACAGACTAAACAATCCAGACCGGCAACTTAATCCTAGATTTTATCCAGAGTACTCATCCTTGTTTAGCAAACGTAAATTTGAATACTCTACCATCTCTGTCAAATTCAGTGAACTTGGAGATGAGATGGCGCTAGCGTCAATTGAAATGTTTGTTATGCTGTGGTTATATGTCATTCAAAACTACATTTCAAATTTGACACGTTTGACATATTTTTGCAATCCTTTCTCGTACATCGTATTAATTATATGTTGATACAAATAACCAGTCCAAGTGTTTAGTGTGCGGGTTTGGACAGGATGAAGTTAACAAAAAGCATAGGTTTAAGATAAGATTGGCATTTCCTTTGTTTAAGAAGCGCATTTTTGACATGCTCTTTGCCTTGCAGGTTTGATACCTTTTGATTTATGTATTAGTATTATTATTACCATGCTGAATTTGTTCCTTTTGGTACATATTAGTGTCTTTATTTGTCATATTACACAAGATTTGTATTATTATTATTGTCTTCTCATTATTGGTTGTGTAATTTAATTTTATTATGTTTTATTGTATAAGTATATGTATAAATAAAAAACTATTATTATTATATCCCTATGTTTTCCTTGACAGTTTTCACTTACTAGATTATTATATTTCTCTTAATCTTATATAGAGTAGTAGTTTATTGTGTCTAATAGGTCACCGTAAGAGGGATGTTATAATACATGTAAGTAAAAGATTTATATTTATATTTCGTATCACATATTTAATATGTAACACCACAAAATTACACATAAGATGCTCAAACTATGGCTATAATTGTTACAGTAAGTAATATTTATTACCATAGTTTTAGTAACTTTTGTGTATGTTTTTGTTACATAAATAAGGTATTTAATAAGCGTATTCTAAAAACAAGCTCATTTCAAATTTCGCGCCAATATGCTGATAGCGCCATCTTCGTACCAAGTTGACTGATGTGTGACGAGGATAGAAGATCTTGGATATTTTTTTTTCAAGTAGTTGCCGGTCTGGGTTCTTTAGTCTGTGATGGCAGCTCTCTATGGGCAATATCTAGCCATCCACTTGTTGGAAAGAGAAGAAAGAAAAAGAGAAATTCGCAGGATTAAGGGACACTTTGAACCCCTTTTCAATAACAGACGAGGAGATCATTACAAATTTCCGTTTCACAAAAACAGTAGCAAGAGATCTGCTTAATAATATCGATATCATATTTAATCAAAGGCATGTTACTACAGTTCTCGACAAATAACATGGGACACATCTTATTACGACTTTAGCTTAATTTTATTTGTGTTTGTGTCTTTTACTAAAACAATTAATGTCATGAAATGCCTTGCATATATTATAAATGTCAAATATTTCCAACAATATCTGTAATCTTGTCTTACAATAATTAAAAAATATGTACCGTCCCATTTTATTTGTCGAGAACTATACATCCATTCCAACATATTTAGCTGTAAGATTTTTATTAGAATCTAAAATAATAAACAAAAGGAGAAAATCAGTGGCCGCTAGAAGTAGTCTATAAAATGCCGGTTTGGGACCACATAATTTTTGAACGCACAAATTCAGAAATATTTATCGATTTTACAGCACATTTTACATAAATTCTAGTCATCATTATCATTATTTTAACACGTTTATATCAAAAACCATGTTTTTTTATCAATTTTGCTCGTACAAACCAAAAATCAACATAAAAATCCAATTTTCTGTCACCACTAAATTGTGAACCACTAAAAATAGACATTTTCTAAATTTAATGCTGTTTATACTCATTTTTAACACATTTACATAAAAACGCTCATTTTCACTCATTCAAACCTGAAATTCATTTGACTATATAGTATTATTATAATAATACTTAATCGGTTAATTTGTGGATGTATTGGCTTAATAAATAAATAAACTATTCCAATTATTTATGTGATTTATTATATAAAGAATTAATTATTAATCTATGGTGGTGTAGAACTTGAGGAACTTGAATCAGAGATGGAGGACTGTCCTGAATCTCCCAGCCTATGAAAATATAGCAATTAGTATGAAACAATTTAAATCATCATTACCTAAAGTTGGTAGAACACAAACTTTAATTGCAAGAATGCTTCTTAATTCATTAGAAGATATATGTATATATAAATAATAAATATTAAAATAATACTACTTTAAAACCACAGTAATTTTTTAATGAATTATTCTTTCGTGATGGTCTGTGAGACACTCGTAAAAACCTTACCGGCTATTAGATACATTGTTTTCTTACCTATCGAAAAATCCTTCTTGAAGAAAATTCTCTTTATCTCCTGGCGATGCAAATCTGATTACAAATAAGTCCACACCATTAACGAGGTCATGTTTTAGTGTCACACAATCGACTGATTGAATGTTTATCACAGTGGTATCTTTCAGATACAAATATAAGTGGGTTTTGTGATGGAATTCCATTAGTAAAACTCTTAATCTTTTAATAGTTTCAAAAGTAATTTCGCACAGTTCTTCTACTTCATTATTAATTTGAACAACGACATTATACAATGCCATTTTGGTATGCGGATGAATTTTCTTCTTTAGTCGGACCATATTTGAAAAAATTTAATAAAAACGGTATAAACTTTTTTCAGAGGTTATGTTTTGTTTGACCAGATGTGTGACTTGACAAATATGCTGTAGTACAAAGTACAAATCAACAAATCCACCACAGTCGCATATTATGTTCACCATGTACGGCAGATACAGGGTTGCCAGATGTGGGAAGATAAATTACGGCATACCAAGTACCAACTGTCTAATTACGGTATGCGGTGGCATAATAGAATCTAATTACGGTCTAGAGACGGTGTAATTTATTTACGTATTCCAAAAATCATATAGGTACATATATGCTTCTTGCATATTCTAAGTAACCAATACAAAAGCAATAAGTAGGAACTAACCCGCCATGTGGCTATAGAATATACTCGCGAAACTAGGCATTAAAACAAATTTTCACCCACATTTATTTTATACTGACTTTCTTGGTCGTGTATATTTGTTATAGAATAACATCTTGTCAAAATATGGCCAGTTCGATTCTGGTGTATCAGACCCACTTGGTTTCAACCGTTTTTCGCGGGTAGAATTTACAACAAAAATGAACGAACGACCATGCAAAAACGATGCTAATGCATCTAAAGGGTGCGAAAAATATACAGATATTGATTTAGACCGTAACAAAATAAAGCAATCGACACGTATTCTGAGGATTTTCTTCCGTATCTAACAAAATGATCAGTTTCTGATCTCCACTAACTTTTGGACGTCCAGGGCTTGGAATATCTTCAACATAATCGTTTCTCAAAATTTAGATTCAATCTTACTGACTGTAGATTGGCTGATAGGGCCATCTGGATATTTTGCATTAAACAAGTCTCGTACTTCCTGTCGAGTTCTAATCTTATCGCTGCATAAGAATTAAATAGAGTTAAATGTACCATAATACTTAAATTGCAAATAAAATATTTGTACCGTTAATTACCTTAATGATTTTACTCCGCGAAGTTTGCAGTAAAGCATTAACAACAAAATAAATCAATAAAAACATCATCACAATACTTTATTGTTTATGTAGATATATATATATATATAAAAAAAAGCAAAAAGACTCTCAGCACTACCATTATTTTAATGCATGATTAGAGGAAACAAGCTAAAACATTATCTACATTATGAATTTTTAATGAAGAGGTTACAAAAAGAATTACTTGTGCAGGTTTATTCATTATAAATTACCCATCCTTTATCATCGTTTCTGGGACTGAATTTATTTGCATGCTATCAAAAACACAGTGGCGTGCAAATACAACGATATAAAAAAAAATTTCTTTTAAATGGAATAATATACAGGTTTATTATTAAATTTTGATAATGGTCTTTTTTTTTCTGATTTCAAAAATATACCATATGATACCGGTATCTTAAACCGATTTCGAGTTATTAAATCTCGAATATCGCAGTTACTGTAGTATGGAAAAGTTAAAATTAAATAAAGTTAATTATTAAAGTAAGCTATGAAAATGACAACTACTGTGTTTGGTAAATGACATTTCCTTAATAAAACAGTCAAAATGATTTACAGTGAGGATATAGCCACCATTATTTTCAATGCATAATTGATAACGTCTTCTTAAATTTATAAATGTATTGGGCATGGTTTCATTATTGACATTTAGATTATTTATATCAAGTCGAATCCTTTCTTTAATGACTTGAATGGTTACCATAAAATTAAATAAAAAAAATGAGTTCTTAGGGGTCAAGTCAGGACTCTTAGATGGCCATTTAATAGTTCCGTTATTCCCTATCAATACCACGAATACGTTATTCAAATGCTCGCGGACTTGCCCCATCTTGCATATCTGTTCGTTCTGATTTTCTGCAACTAAACGCTTTCTTCTACTAAAACTGGAGGTATTGTTTACCTTTCGGCAAATATTTTTAAACGTGTTTTCTGACGGTGTTGGACAATTTGAATATAACACCCAATATGCTCCTTTTGCTGCATGACTCTTTTATTAAGGAAATGTCATTATCAGATACAATAGTTGTCATTTTCATAGCTTACTTTAATAATGTTTACTTTTCCATAGTACAGTAACTACGATATTCGACATTTAATCACTCGAAAACGGTTTAACATATCGGTATCATATAGTATATTTTTGAAATAAAAAAAAATTATAAAAATTTAATAATATACAGGCTATTCCATTAAAAAATATATTTTTTATACCGTTGTATCTGCACGCCACTGTGTTTTCGATAGAATGCAAATAAAATTTAGTCTCAGCAACACAACATTTATTTGAAACATTTTTTTGTATATGCAATAATGATGATGAAGGGTGGGTAATTTATAATGAATAACCCTGTACATACCATTTACTGTAATCGTGTAAAATATTACTATCAAATTAATAAGTTTCGTATGATTATAATTAAACGTCGTATTCAGTGCATAAGCAAACGCCTATTACATAATTATAACAACACTGTTTCGAGGTCATTTTGAGACAGTTCAAGTATCCTAAGAACACTTATATTATTACTATAGTCGAGTCGTTTTGGCAACCGACATGGCCGAAGTACGAACTAAAGCAACACCACCTATACTCCATTCAGTCTAAGAATAAAGCATTGGGAAAGATAGGGCTTAAAATAAACGTTTGTGATTGGTTGAAATCGAGTGTGCATTTACACCGGCAAAATAATCGCATTTAGCTCGTTCTGTCAAAAATTTGTTTACTGACAGTTTTGTTCAAAGATTTTGTCGATTTCCGTATTTTACATAGTTATTTGTTGTTAATATTCTTAAAAAATAGTTCTTCTTAGAACTCGCAAGTGAAATATTCATTTGTTAAGGTATTTTATCAATTTCGTTAACTTTCTTTTCGTAATCGCTAATATTCTATAGTATGGCGGAAGCACTTTTACCAGGTCCTTCAAAAAATCGTAAAGGGAAACACATAAGATCTGGACAAAGGCAAATGGCTTATAATGTGTACATTAAGGATAAAAACAATATGTCTAAAACAGCTGCAGTCAATCAAACAGCAGAGGAAGTGGGTATTAATAGGAATACAATGTACTGCATTATTAAAGAAATGGAATTATATGGAGTTCCAATTTCTCCTCCAAGAAAAAGAAATCGTGTGTAAACTGTGCTCATATTGTAGCGCCATCTACTTTATTCTTAGACTGAATGGAGTATATATAATAAAGCCAGACAACAAGCCGGTGACGTCACATGACGGCACGCCACGAAGGCCTAGTGAGTGTTTTGAATGGCCGGTAACCTAATGAACACGTGCAGTGCATCTAACCAAATCCAACCGACAAAACCTATGCTTGATTTATGTTAATCGCGCTATAAGACTAAATTTTGCATGTTATGAACGTATAACTAATAGAAAAATCAAATAAGAAGTAGCGGTAACGGAAAGTAAACACACAAAGTCCGCATATACTTTTATAAGGAATGGTGAACAAGTGTTGTGTTCCTCGGTGTACTGGTAATTATGCCACCGTGGAAAAAGTGCACGTTTTCAAATTTCCGAAAGGTGACAGCTTTAGAGAACAATGGATTAAAGCAATTTATAGAGAAAACTTATCAGTTTCTCTACACTTTGTGGTAAGTGTTTTAGGTTAGGTTTACACTTCCTTGATGTAAATACTCAAATAAGTTCCTACATATTTAGCTTAATGTCATTTAATAACAGAGTAGTTGCCTACGTGAAATTACATTGAGTCTCTCTCTCTCTGTGTGTGTGTGTGCGTGTCCATGATAGGGGTCAAACGGTTGAATATATGAATTTCAAATTTTATATTTATGAGTATAATCTTCCTCTTGAGATATGATAAGATTTTCAGTAAAATCGGCATACCCGAAGTGGCAGTTTACTTCAATGAAAAAATCTAATCTTTTAAAATAACTGTGTATGCTTTGCTAGAAATGACTGAATATGTATTACCGAACTAAATATGACCTTTTTTGTTGCCTAGCAAAGGTTATTGTAGCATGGGAATAGCTTAGACATTGTGCATACTTGTGTTCTTCCTTCACGGACATGCTCTGGGTGTAATTGGTGGGGCCTTCCACAGAAATTGTATCTTTCCGAGCCTCCGTTGAACATAACCTTTAGAACGTATATCGCTGTATCTACGCCGGTACCAATGCCTGCAAAGCTCGATTAGATCGGAGAAAATCCCGTCGATAGTTTGTGTGCCTTTTTTGGTCATATTTAATATATTTACCTGAGTGCCGGACATTTATAATGTATGTCGAGGTTGAGTTGCGTATGTTTACGTATTTGTGGTTACATGTCAATGGGTCAGTGCGCTGAGTGTTGCATGACTGCCAACTTTCTGGCGTGAAATTTCTCCTCTCGTTTTATCTAACTTTATAATTTTACGTACATTGCTTTCATTCAGCAGACACAACAGTTGTGTAACTGTTCAGTGATCATGGCCAGTAGACGAGCGCTCACTCTGAACATGTTCAGGAGCGGTCGCCATTTTTGTGAGCGGAAAAATTCTATGCTCACTTGGTGAGCGTATTCTGTACGCATGCGCCATTGATTCATTCCAAGACCAACCTAATACATACTTCTGAAGAAAGTTACTAGAAGAGTAAGATACAGCAAATTAAAGGTATTGTGCAGTAATAAATGTATTATAATATTGGAATTCACTCAGTATTTTATTCGGGGTTGGAAAAATCAGCCCTTCCACTAAAAACTACGTCAAACTTTAATACAGAAAAACAATTTATTATTATTGTTTATTCGGTTTAATCTCTATAATTTTAACATATGGCAGCAATGAAAAGTACCAAATGACAGACGATGACATAAAGGTGAGCGGTCCTGTCCAGCGAACACTCAACTGTTGTGAAGTGAACGGTTGGAGCGGGATCAGTTCCCGATCCGCCTGCTGAATGAAAGCATTGTAAGTGTATTTCAATGTGTTTTGTCATCATTACGAACTCAGAAGATGTTATAGTTAATTATAAATGTCTCGTTACTAATGTGTTCTCCTGCAGATTTTTGAGCCTGAAAAGAAGTTGCGATTGCTCAGCATTTTTGTTTATCTGTTAAATTGCGTTCCAGCAATAGAATAAGTATCAAAAAACTGGATGTTGCAACTGAAACTACTAATAATTTACCGTTGGATGAAACCGATGTTTTAGGGCATTTTAGGCGATAGCTTGTTTGAACAAATTGACGTTTCCGATCAGGATTTAAATTCAGTCGAGTCTGACATTCCAGTACTGATTTACATCTCGGGGTATTGTTGCTGCAGTATTAAAAAAAAATGTGACGACTGCAAAGAGTTTTTGACCGTGGACAGAGAAATGTCCTGCGAAATTTCGCTAAGATTGATTTTTAAAAGAGACTGGGGTGGTTTATGTTTTCCTCAAAAACCTGTGTTATATTGTAACTTATGCTTTTGTGCTTTTGCAAAAGCTCTTGGAAAATTAATCCTTTTTAAACTTATAAAATCACAGATCTACGGCGTGTGGAATCATTTTGAAAAAGCTTTCCCATATCGATCTCGTGTCAGGCGTTATTATATTGCTTCTATCGTCATATTAACGTTACAATAAAATTTGTCATCTCACATATTGTTTTCTATTTAGTAAAATAAGTGTAACAAACACCGCACGAGATAGAATAGCGGACTGTATTACCACAGTCCGCTAGGCCTTCCTTCAGTGACGTCAGCGGATGGTTGTGCGGCTTTATCTTATAGGCGGTGTTGACTAAAGACGACGATTCAATACCCACTACAAATTTCGATCGGCCGGGACAATTTCAACACAATAAAAGTATACTAATTAATTAATATTTCAGGATATATACCTTCCCATTGTAAAATACTATGAAAGCCAGTTACGAATTAAATATTATAAATAAAGCTATAAAATTTTATTTTTTCTACACCTATATTTTATATACAGGATTATGATAAAGTAACGCACAAAATTCATAAAACGTACAATGTTCATTTTTGAAAAAAATGCAAAAACACGTCAAACAGTTTATTTTATTCCGCGTCTTTTAACATAAGTCAAAAAAATAAAACGTCAAATTTGTCATTTGTTATTTTTTTTAAATATGAAGCTTGGTTTTTTTTTACTTTATTTGATAAAGCGTGTTTTTCTGCATTATAAAGAAATGATTGAAGTAGGGGTCACATAAGAAAAAACTAAAAAAAAAAAACGAATTAGACATGAAATGACTCGTTTTGACTTATGTTAAAAGACGCGGAATAAAATAAACATTTTGACGTGTTTTTGCATCTTCTTCAAAAATGAACATTGTACGTTTTATGAATTTTGTGCGTTACTTTATCATAACCCTGTATAACATTTGGCTATACTGCATACTGTTTAGGAGGCAAGCACTGTTGACTAATTTAAAATTTTTAAATGACAATTATAACAAACGTCAAAAGATAATTATGACAAATGTCAAAAGGTGTATGAATATTATTATTTATGACAATCCCAAAATGGCTTTTGTAGGTTATATTACTTGACAGGTTAAATTTTGCAACATCTCAAATTTGAATCAGGTTTTGCTGTCGGATGTGGCTATAAGGCGGACACAAAATTTAGTGGCGCATGTCGGTTGCGAGAGCGACTCAACTATATGCAAGTTGATTAACGAATAGCGATTTTACTCTTATGTACAAAACTTAAATCGTTCGGCAAGATAAACAATACATACCCATGTATTTACATAATTTCATAATGTAACACTTAAATGTATATATATATACTAAATCTAAATGACTAGAAAACAAATGTCAAATAAAACATTTTCACTTTCACATACACATATACATAAGAAACATTATAAATAACATAATTAAATCTCAGAATGTATAATAAAATTATTCTATTTTGCATTGATCTGAATTTCATATTTTAAGAGAAAACATCAACATTTCGTTTTTAAACTGATGCAATTGTAGAATGCTAAAAAATCAAGAACATTTATTTTAATGTTTTCAAATAATTGATAAAGATAATATCTAAAAGTTAATCAATTATTAATACTTTACATAGGACATGGGAAAACCAGATCTTAATATAATGTAACCAAGATTTGTTCGTTTTTAATGGATAAACACGCAAAATAGAAAAATAATACCGATAGAAAACTTATCCGTAGCAAACCGCTTCTGAAATTTTTCCGCAAATATACTATTATTGTGTACAAGTTCAACATCAAAAATATCTATTTCAACAGAAAACTTTGATTAATTGAGATACTTTCATTTTATAAATTCATCGAAATAGATAAAGTATTAGATCTGATTGTATTTGATAGTGACTTATATTAAGGAATTGCTTCTGTCATTTATTGTACATATAAAAGGCACAATTCCTATAAAGACTCGCAAACTCTTATTTAATACTTTTATCCAAAAATCTATCAAATATAACCATATTTGTACGTATACGTAACGTACAAATATCAACTACAAAAGACCTTCAAGCTAGATGTAATACAGAGCTAAAAGTTTTGAGTATATCATGTATACTATACACATAGATAAGGTATATATTACAGTATAGAAAGGAGAGCTTTTGATATGATTGATTACTCTTGAGTGTAAGGCTTCGTCCGGAGTTCCCCAGGGCTCGCATTTAGGACCTTTGTTATTGGTTCTTTATATTAATGATCTAGTAACATCTTTAACTTACCAAATTTAATCTAAATTTAGTCTGGCAATGATGTTCTGCTGACAAATTAAAATTATATGCGTTAATAAGTGTTGTTGCATCTCATACCCCAGGAGAGTTAACTACTACATCGATAATTCAGCTAGCTGAAACCTTGTCGTGTCGTGGCCTCGTTATATTTATCTTCACTCGTCCATCGAGAAAATACAAGAGAATAGTGTTTTTAAAACACTCTTGAAAAATACAAAAGCAATTGGTAAAAACACAACCCCCGAATTATACGTTTTAACGCTGAATATAGTTCACGACTCTCCTGGCTAGAAGGCGCTAATTCGGCGGAAAGTAATTCATGTATTCGATTTCTATGCTAGTATATATCTTATCTATGATTGTAAAACTGTATCTTGATAAAACGACCTTGCTTTAAATTAAATTAAATATCTAAATATATGCTATTAGATTTTACACAAGGTTATCCAATGCCTATAAATTTCAGACATGTATTTATATTAAATACTACATTTCAGAAAAGATACTATTCCTTTAAGAGTTAATATCATAAAAAGTTATTGATACCCTTGTGTTATAATAGTACTTAATTATAAACAAGTTAAAAACAAGCAATTTAGGAAGCCACTGTGTTGGCACATCAATTGTTATATTATATTGAGTCTTGTGTTATATAGGAATGAGTTGTGAACATTGGCTTGTTGTATTGTTATAATTAATTTTAAAAAATGGGGCGCATGTGTAACAATCAAAATGACAGATTAAGTTGCTTATTGTATATCGTGTTTGTTCATGTTTATTCTAACTCATTGTTTTAAAATTCGCAAGATGAGAATTTGTTGTGCCTTGCAAACTTTTAGCTATACTGTAGCCTGCGTCATGACACTATTTATAAGATCAGGTAATATTTATTTTTAACAATAGCTAAATAAATTATACAACGGATTTTATTGGTATTTTGTTTAGTATGTATTCCAAATAAAGGTAAAAGTTTAGAAAAGATGTCTACAAATAATATTGAAATTCAAGAAAAATATGGAATAATACGTTATGTAATCATATGTCAATAGAAAGCTTACGTTCTACAGATGCCAAAAATATATGTTTCAGTGTCAGCATGTGAGTAAAAGTTCTCAAATTTTCGTCTTAAATGATCATATTTTGAGGTTAAAATCCATCTGCTGATGTAAATTGCGTACAGACCTGATGGATTGTAACATCGAAATATGGGTTTTTAAGCGAAAATTTCATACTTTTTACATATATGCGAATAGTAAAATCCACCTTTCTTATTCTATAGAACGTAACCTTTATATTTACATATACAGACATACAACGTACGAAGTATTTCATATTGTTATTGTATTTTAATATTATTTGCGTGGGTAAATACAAATACTAGGTGCTGGTAATTTTAAATTTACCGGGTTTTATAAATAACTAGTTTAGTTGGGAGACACATCAAGAGATGGCGCCAACAACGGATTCAATCATTTCTTAATGCGCGACAGTTCTCTGACGTCATTACTGAGTGTGGTCAAGGTTAATAATCCAAACAAACCGCACTGTCATTCCGTGTAAATTATATGGTGTAAGAGTAAGAGAGTATTTCTAAGTATTTTAATAAAAGGTGCCTACATAAATTGACTTTTTTAGAGATAGGTATGATGTGTGAAATGTGTTCTAATGATTTACTATAGTTTAACGCAGAAAATACTTGTATTTTCAGATTTATAGACAACACGATATTGTGTTTACAGCAAACTGTGGCTGTTTTTTTCTGAAAGATTTTATTTATACCTACCTAGTAAGTACTTTAATCTTTTCACATTTAGATTCTTCAAAACAATGTGAAATTATAATTATCAAAGAATGCTACTAAACTTGTATATGCAAAACATTTATTAAAATAACTTTCTATGCTGGATACAATTTAAATATTGTATGTGTTATTGTATTATTAAGTAGATATTAGTCATAGGTTTTGTATATATTTATGAGTAAAAAAGGGTGACGCCGAAAATTTATATTAACGTGATAAACACTCCAATATAATAATATATATACAATCCCACGGCTAAATGAACGTGTATGTGCGCGTAAATGTGAACCCCTGAACTTTGTGGAAAGCGGGGAACCCCAGATATTCTGATATAAAAGGGAAATACGCGTGAGAAACGTGAGAGTCGAAAGCAAGATATGTTAAATATCGTATCAAAAGCCTAACTTCTAACATTAGACTACGCATAAGAGTCATTGTTACTATAACTTCAATAAATAATTTACTACCGAAAAAACGTAGTAAAGCAGTGGTCAAAGGTGCACCTAAGAAGTAATTGTGCAACGTGTTATATTGTTAAAATAAAGATTGTATTTCGAGTAGCAGAACAAGCAGATGATGCCGTTGAAAACATCGTAGAAATAAAGAAGATTTCGTCGATAATAAGCAGCCCGAAGTTCCTGCTGGAAACACTACAAAAAAGAAGATGAATAAGAAGAATTTAGATAAGGTATTATTTAAATGATTCTTGTTTAATGACTGTAATGTTTTATGTAATAAAAGAGGAGAGACTGTAAAAATAAAAGTTCAAACAGAAAGTAATTAAATAAATATCGTCTAACAAATATATGTGTAAAGTAACTTGATATGTTCACAAGTATCGATATAAACACGTTTAATATAGAATGTGCATTGTATGTAATAAATTCTGGCGTTTATAGCTTACGATTGAATCGAACAAAGGACCTACAGAAATGTTTGTGTTAATTTAAGAATTATAAAAAAAAAATTCTAATTCAAATGTATTAGAATTGCTTTTTAAATATAGGTATGTTACTTCTTGTGTTGTTTGTAAAATTATAGATACAGGATTCATTGATTTTAATATAAGAATTATTAAAAATTTTAAATGGTATTTTTTTTTAATGTACAGGAATCCCTTAATCATTTCAATTAACTCAAATCGCCCTGAGATAATTTGAGTTGAGCGGGCAAAACAAATAATTTTACATTTTATTTCTAAAGTTTAACTTTAAATTAAATATCTTAATTTACAGATAGGGGTTTTTCTACATTGTGTCATCCAACTTTGGGGTGGTACCTGTACACTATAAATCTGAAAATACAAGTATTTTATGTGTTAAACTATAATGAATCGTTAGAATACATTTTAAATATCATACCTAACATCAAAAAAGGTCAATCTATGTACACAACTTTTATAAAAATTACTTTGAAATAGTCTCTTCTTGGACTCCATATACTTTACACGCGATAAAAAGATGTATCCGGCAGTGCCGGATCTAGGACATTTCTTAAGGGGGGCAAGTCAGCACCATGCCGCCCTTGTAGCTATTTTCACTATATAGGTAATGCAGTAAAAAATTCCATTTTGCTGCCCCCCGATGCCGCCCGGGGCAATTGCCCCCTTTTGACCCCCCCTCAATCCGGTACTGGTATCCGGTTTGTTTGCATTGTAAACCTTGACCTAGGATAATAGTGACGTTAACAGAAAATACCCGCATAGTGCCCTATCTTTAACGCCAATTTTATTTTTGACTGAGGTCTTTCTTATAAAGTAAACTATAACTATATAGTAACTGAAAACATGTTTACTTATAACGTTCAAGTAAACTGCAACCAATATTGTAGAATAGAAATATTACTGAAATGTGACTCAATAAATATAATTTGAATATTAGGAAGTTTGAGACGTGCCTTGAGAGGGCCATATTTAGGAATGCAAGTAAAAAAAAAGCATTATAAAGGTAAATGTAAGTTTTTAAGATAAATTACTTGTCGAATTATTACTATTTTTGAATCTCACATTTTATAAACAAATAGATAAATAGCAGAGACATTGGATAACATCGTTTAAAATATCACTTTTTCGATATTATTTTACTTATTTACAAAACTTTACGTTATAAAAACACTAAACTTGACAATACTGTCAACATTCTTAAGAAATTTGTATATAATTAATTATTTACTTTTATTAGTATCTCGATAGATAAAATAATTATCAGATATATATCGATGGCATTTTGAGGAATGTTTTTGATATATTAAAAGTGTTTTATTGCATTTAAATGTCAGAAGATTTTCAACACTGAAATTCTAGGATTATTATTCCCAATTGAACTCAATTAGTAACGTCATTGTAAATGCTCTAAGTACGAGGATTTATTAAAGATTTTTATAAAACGCATCCTTCGATATATTACGTGCAGTGAGCTACCGTTTCTTCCATTATTTTTCATATTACACATACATCTGATAATATTTCATCTATGGTTTATTCTTGTAATGCTGTTATATATTTACTACAGATGTCTACTTAATACTATGATATAATATGCGCATTAAATATTTTAAAGTAGTGCTACATTTAATCACAAGTTGTCATTCCGAAGACGTTGAGTTTTGAATAAATTTTCAAATAAAAAACAAAGCATCAGACATTAAATGATTCAGCTATTCAAATGATACTGGGTTATATACTTTCTCAGATTCTTAGTAATATCGCGGCTTCTCTGTCAGAAATTTCGCTAAACTCAAAATATTTAGATAAGCAGTAATAAAACCTACAAATACTTTTATTTAACAATAAAGGACATATAAAATATGTAATATTACTAGGGCGCGGACACGTACGGTTGATGACTCATCGCCCATGGGCGGCGCACTATTGAAATGTTGTATTTTTAAAGAGGTTTTAATTATTATTTATATAATTGGATAACAAGTGGCTGGTGATCTATAAAATACAAAATACCTTATTACTTGTTCATTTTTTCTTCTGTAAGACTTGCCCGTGTATATCACATAAAAATTTCTAACTTCCATGAAACTCGGCGGTAAATTCTGAAACTTGGCAAAGTTGTTGTGCATGATGATAAATAAAACACATGTTTTTTTTTAGATTTTTGCTAATGTTTCATCGCTCTCCGAGAATACATTGTTTCTCAAGGCTATATGTGGAATGAACGAGGAAACAGGGTATAACATGTATTTTTGGAGAGCTCGACAGTCATGAAAAAATTAGATGTTCATCATCATGGACAACAACTAAGTTTCAAAATGTTCCGTCGTGTTCCATGGAAGTTAGGAATTTGTACACACATTTGCATTTAAAATTACAACCGCTCGGTGGCACGGGTTAATTAATGATATCCAATTTGCTTTAAATTTTGTAGGTTTTTTTTTTAATAACTTGATTGTTTTCAGGGGGGGGGGTAGACCAAAGAAATTCCAAAAGTGCTAAAATAAGGGCCACTCTAGTACCTAGCCACTGATTATTTTTGACTGTAGCAGCCGTACCCTCCACTAATTATTCCCACTTCGACTACTGGGAAAAGTATATTCTTCAACGAGAGCGAGCAGAGTATTTTCTCCACGAATGAATGCATTAGAAGACATCTTTCAAATCAGTACCTATGGATAAGTGCCGACGAAACTGTCGATATATCAGGACGCTGTGTGGTAAATGTTGCAGCTGGTGTACTACATCCCAGTGGCGGCTCGGGGTGGTTCACATAGGGAGTGCATAATTTCAAAATTAAAAAGTATAATACAAGAACGCTTACCCAATCTTAATAAGTTTCACCGACATACTGTTCCAGACAGGTACTGTTCATTGTACAGTTTGTTTTCGAAGCACCCCTATATATATTTTATTTAGCCAATAGTATATTTTATTTAAAATTCTTCTCGAACTGTTTTTTACACAAACTGGTACAAACTCAAGAGCGAGAAAGGTAATACTATTCTGATGTTTTCGAATCTACTATCGTTAAGAAAAAATGAAGTATTAAATTTAAGACCTGTTCAATCACGCTTCGAAGAATCGCCAAATTGAAGACGTAATAAGCAATCACAAACACTCCCGTATCCAAAATTTCACATTCATACGTCAATTTTCAAAAAACTGTTCCGCCATTTTTTTTTTTTTTGACATTTTCATTTTGGATTTGTGATCGGCGACCTAAGACACCCCCGTATCTAAAATTTCACATTTATACGTCAATTTTCAAAAAATCTTCCGCCATTTTGTTTTTTTTTGACATTTTGATTATGGATTCGTGATCGGTGACCTAAGACACCTCCGGATCTAAAATTTCACATTCATACGTCAATTTTCAAAAAAATCTTCCGCCATTTTGTTTTTTTTGACATTTTGATTTTGGATTTGTGATCGGCGACCTAAGACACCTCCGTATCTAAAATTTTACATTTATACGTCAATTTTCAAAAAATCTTCCGCCATTTTGGTTTTTTTTGACATTTGGATTATGAATTCGTGATCGATGACCTAAGACACCCCCGTATCTAAAATTTCACATTTATACGTCAATTTTCAAAAAATCTTCCGCCATTTTTTTTTTTTTTGACATTTTGATTATGGATTCGTGATCGGTGACCTAAGACACCCCCGTATCTAAAATTTCACATTCATACGTCGATTTTCAAAAAAATCTTCCGCCATTTTGTTTTTTTTGACATTTAGATTTTGGATTTGTGATCGGCGACCTAAGACACCCCCGTATCTAAAATTTCACATTTATACGTCAATTTTCAAAAAATCCTTCGGCCATTTTGTTTTTTTTTGACATTTCGACTTTCGATACGTGATCAATGACACCACAAAAACTCCCAAGTGCCGAATTTTACTTTAATCAGAAGAGAGAAATTAATTTCAGCTAGCTCCGCCCACTCTGCATGTATGCGTAATTGTTTAAATAAATTTATTACATAAGGGCACATCAATGTTAAAAACAATCCTTTTCCCCATTAAGGAAACGGGGCATACGCGTTCTGGAATTATCGTATTTTAATTCAAATCATTATTAAAATATTAATCGACCCCTGCACATACATAAAAATACCGCGCGATCATTTAAATTCTAAATTAGAGCAGGCTGTGAAATTTAAATTAAGTTGGTATATAAGTACTAATTTACAATTTGAATTGTCAAAGTGACGTTTCAAAATGTTAATTAATCAATAATTGACATTCTGGACAACCTAATAAAAAAAATCGCGCCTGCTATAATTTAGAATTTAAATGATCGCGTGGTATTAAATCAAGCGGGACCGTTACGTATTATGTGGAGATGCAGAACCAACAGCGGTGAGCCGACTGGGAATTTGCTCACATGCTATGTATTAACGATATGGAACTAGAACAAAATACAGTTCTCCCCACCTTCAATGTAATGTTTAATGGCTTAACGCAGCAACGGTAGGGCATTGCTCATGGGTATGTTTCTCTCGGTGGAAGAGGTAAACATTCGAATAGTTTCTCGTGCGCTGTTAGTCGTCATTATATCTGTGACGACGATCGGTGTATGTAGGTTGTTTCGCGTGCCGTACACGCCACGTTCCTGTTCAATAACCATGAATACGTAATAAATAAATACTTTCACAGTTAGTCGCCGCTTGGTTTGTTTTGTTTCAAAATTCCAGGGGGTGCAATTGCTCACTTGCTCTCATTAAAGAGCCGCCACTGCTACATCCAACTATTCCATATAACGCATATGTAATAGCATGTAAAGTTATAAATACAGTTGATGCGAAAACAGTTGCAAGAACCATTGACGAAAATTTGCACAAAATGCTTCATTCGGACGACAGGTACAGCGAAAAATAGTAGATTGTTTAACAAGTAAAGAAAAGTGATGGTTTTCTAGCGAGTGAAAACAGATTGATTAACGAGCGTAGCGAGTGAATCAAGTTTTCACCGAGCAAGAAAACTCACTTTTTTACTCGTTGAACACGTAATTTTATTGTGTACTTCACGAGAATTATAATTTTTAAAATAAAAATTGTCATTTTCCTATTATCAAAGTAATCCGTGTCAAGAATTTGTTTACTTAGTGACAAAACATCACAACAAGTAAACAACTAATTTGCGAAAAAGCTTTCATGTAAAATGATTCAATCAAGCAAAAATAATGAAAAAATTCTGCAATTGGTATCAGAAGCGGAATTAGGTTTACTGCCTACAAAGCCTAGAGCAAAATACGAGAAAATTTACCAACAGTTTTGTCAATGGAGAAATGAAAAGAATGTGGAAGGAGCAAATGATGAAGATACTCTAATTGCGTACTTTTGTGTAAAGGTTCGTTTTATGTATGAAATTTATTACAAGCACTAATTTTAAATATTCTTCCAGGTGAAAACTCTTAAATGTTCAACAGGCTGGTCAGTATATTCGATGGTGAAAAGCACTCTACAAGTAAACGAAAACGTAGACATTTCTGCCTATGAAAAATTGTTGGCCTATCTGAAACGTCAAAATGACGGTTATGTACCAAAAAAATCAAAAGTTCAGTCAATTGATAATGTAAAGGGTTTCTTAAACAATGCTCCTGATAACAGCTTTCTCCTTATGAAAGTAGTGACAATCGTTGCGTTGCAAGGAGCCTGTCGGGAGGAAGAATTACGTCTCTTAAAAGTTGATGATGTAGAAGATACTGGGCGTATTTTGGTGATTACTTTACTGGTATAAATGGTATTGAGTTTTACAGGAAGTATTTAAATTTTGAGACCGAAGCATGTGGACCATCGTAGACTCTTCATATGCTATAAACAGGGCAAGTGCACTGTGCAACCAACCAGTATAAACACCTTCCTTGTTTCCGCAGAATTTCTGCGACATTTCTAGCCGACAGCGGGGCCGATATTCAAGTTTTGAAGAGAAACGGTGGTTGGCGTAGTAGCGGAGTCGCGGAAGCTTATGTGGAAGATAGCATCGAAAACAAAGTGAAAATTTCAAAAAGAATTTTCAGTAATTTAACTGAAGAGACTTCTGCACCGTCAACATCGACATCAGTTTCAGCCACATCAAGTGAAAAAATGAATAACTCAACTTTGGCAGTTTCTGACTTCAGGTCACTTTCCACATCTACTGGTATCTCGTTTACTAATTTAACCAATTGTCCATTTAAAATTTATGCTAATAAATTGAATGAATAAAAAAAAGTGTTGCTAACAAGAAAAGTCCCACTTTTCTTAATTATTTTGGGTTAAGCAATATTATCAATTTCTATCAAGTACACGAAAAAAAATATTTCCAGTACGCACCTATAACCAGTTGCGATGTAGAAAGGACTCAAAGAGAACAAATCTTACAGCATAGAACATTGAGAAAGTATTGCTAGTAGATATTACTACTCTTTTACTCATCTTGAACTACAAAATGAACAAATAATAAGGTATTTTGTATTTTATAGATCACCACTCACTTGTTATCCAATTATATAATTAAAATTAAAATCTCTTTAAAAATACAAAATTTCAATAGTACGCCCGTGGGCCGTGAGTCATCGGCCACTCGTGTCCGGTCTCTAGTTATAACGAACTTAAACTTTTTTTTGTCGGTAATTCCCCGTTCTTGGTTTTGTCTTACAGCCCTGATTTGGCACCCAATGACTTCTTTCTATTCTCGCACATTAAAAATAAATTACGATGTCAACGTTTTTCGACGCCCGATGAAGCCGGTTGATGCTTTCAAAATGCCTGTTTTGGAGGTACCTCAATCGGAGTTGAAAAAGTCCTTCGAAAATTGGTTCGAACACATGCAAATTTTATTGATCTTCATGGAGAATATCTTGAAAAACAATAAAGCGTTGCACGATGATTAATTTTAGTTTTTATTCTCTATTCCCGAAATATAAAAGTCATCCCTCGTAATGCACTAGTTCAGTCGAAAATAGCATTTTTTTTTCAAATAAAATTACTAAAACTCACTGCATTTATTTTCTCATTATCGCCTATAGCGAACTTCGGATATAACGAACTGATTTTGACGGTCCCTTGAGATTCTTTATTACCGAGGTCTAACTGTATTTTACAGGTATGAATTTTCCAATAAGGCCCCGTCTTTGATTGGTAACCGTGATTTGCGAATTTGTGAATAATAAATACTCCGTTTACGCTAACTAAGTGGTCGCATAGTATCTTTGACTTGAGTGACTGAATCCCATTCAAATTATAAAAGCTAGAATCTAAAATAATATATTATAATTATAATAAATAATTAAACATTTTAAAAATAAATACAACAACTTGTCGAAATTGTAGCTCTTCCGAATAATTAATACTTGACTTAGGTGATAACTGAAGACAGTGATCATCTGAAATAACTTAAATAAAAATAGTTTGTCGTTCACTTGTTCGGAAAATCTGGCCAATAATTTACGTGAAAACGGTGCGTGGTACCCTCAAATAATCGATCTAACCAGTTAGGAAGGCCATCTAACAAGTCCCCTTCCAACAGAACCTCTTGATCCGATTCTGACGATGACGAATCGAATCCTATGAAAGCTGCCGCCTCGCAGTCGTTGTTTTCGTTTTTCTCCAAGGATTTTGCTTTTTTCTAAAATTAAATTAAGTTTGAAAATTCGTAAAATTATAAACTACGGGCAATGTTCAGTTGTAACACATCTGTGGTCCATAAAAAAAAAAACAGGAAAGGAATGAAAATAATAAAATCATAAAAAGCCTGTCCATAAAAACAATTAATTATCTTATTTAACATTAAAAAAAAGCTATAGACTGTGAAATGTAAACTCATTATTTATACATACATTTACATAACGTGTGTATAAATTGTCGCAAAAGCTACCCGCAGCGACATTCTTCGTTCGGTTCTGAATAAAAAATCTTAATGTTAAAATGTCGTATTATGCTTTGTTTGTCATCACGGGGCTCTTGATGTTTAGACTTTCAATGCGTAACTAAACCTTCCCCTTCGATATCTGTCAATAGAGATAGCTGCAATTTAGTTTAAAAAATAATGTTTACTATCTATTTCGTAACGTTTTCGTGTTGATTACAAAGTTTGTTTTTAACTTTACTTCATTAATGTACTTTCACGAAAAACACATTTGACAACGTTGTAGAACAATTGTTACTTTTTTTTGTATCATATTTGCATTTCCTGCGAGTAACGCTGTACATTTATCCTGCATTCTTTCGCGCGAAGTCAGGTCACGCCTAGAATTAACCTTTTGTTTACTGTTGGAATTGCGTATAATTATTTTCTGCGGGATGTGGAATTTTCATCTAATTTATTTCTATTTAATTACCTCGTGTAATTAAGTGGTTTCCTTCATTTTTAATGAACTTGGGTTATTTTTCCCTCACTTTGCAGCGGTAGCGCCATCTCGTGTGTGTACCATTGGTTATGCTATTAGGAAGCATTAAGATGCCCTTTCGTTTAATGTTGTTATATTCCTTACGTCGATGCATAATTATCTGCGATTATTTATATTTAATTATTTCTATGTTTGGTTCTTATTAATCTGTCCCTTATCTTTTAAATAATTTATGTAACAATTCATCTTCAACTTGCTAGATGTCGCCTTGACACCTTGTAACCCGGCCTCGTGTGTTCTTGTCAATTTATTCTTCCGATATCGATCGAACCATTTAGTTGATTTAAAGAAGCGATCCAATTACTTCAATCAGTGTTCACTGTAATTAATGGACTGTTTTGTCTATTTACCGTACAATTCACACGTTAAATCGTGGATGATTAAACACTGATAAATATAATTTTGGTAGTTAATTAGTTTTCTGCTGCGATGGTGCAGGATTTTCTTGTTGCTTGAAGTACATCACTGGATCGGTGGGTTTACTAAGTATCTTAATTTCTTTTTCTGCTGACTAATGCATTGTTTCGTATATTTCCCCTTTTAGCTTTTTATTTTATACCATACTGTCGATTGCATTTATGTGCGAACACGTTTTGGAATTCCGGAAGTATCGCCGCCATCACGCTAGCCTATCTTCCGCTAAGCACGTGGGCATTTAAATATATATATTGGAATTTTTGATCCATCCACCGCCTTTGTGGGCAAATCTACATCATTTTGGACCTGGAATTAATATATTTCTATTGTGGATGCCTTATTGAAAACCGATGCCTCGTGTGGATCAAATGCACTGTCAAGATATGTATATATAATTATTCTTATTTGGAAACCTATTTATCTGTTTTGCTTTAATTAATTTCATTAGAATACGTTGCGCTTTTACCTGTAATTCATTTTTATTAACGTTTTGAGTAGATCTCTAAGATTCAATAAGTTTTGTATCCGATGCCAACCGGATCGGCTTGATTGAAGCTATTCAATTTAATTGCTAGTTAATTTCCGTCAGGTCAGTAGCCAATTTTGCAGTATTTAATTAATTTTTGTTCTCATAAGTGTTATAGCTAGATAATTATTTGTTTTTTTTAATACACATCTACAGCATGTAATGACTGTAGAGGCTTAAATGTAAAGCGAGATCTCGTTCACCGCCTTTAATTTCTTTTGTAACACAGATAATTAATCAGGTTTAGAATGTATACATGTTTCGTGTTCTTTAAAAAAATCATTTTTAAGTGCACTCTTGCGGTTGCCAGACCTGAATTTAATTTAAATTTTTAAGCGTATTTATGCTCCTTCGGCTTTTATAGATTATTTAAATTTGGATAGTTAATTACTTCACAACTTGTTTTGTATTATATATATATAGGGGGAACCACCCAATTATGGGTTTAATATAATTTCACTGTGCATCTTATTGGGCCATATATAATTCCAATATTATTTAATAAAATTATTATTGTTGTTTATATCGTGTATGAATGTCTTACTATACCTAGTGTACCTAAGTTATTTTCGCTGTCGGAATAAGTAACATATTGGAGTGGGCCTGATATAAAATGACAGCTGGCGCCTAAGAGTCATCCACCTTCAATATTCTGAGTGACCCATCCCCTAAAACCGAGAGTTAGAGGCACAGGTTCCACCCCATCTTTTCCAACGCACACTAGGAAAGTAAGGTAAGGCAGGTTCAAGGTGACACACAATAAATTTCCGAAACTTGCATAAATTTAATTGAGCGAAGCTACAAGTGTGAAACTCCGGCAAACAGGCACATTTCTAATCGTCGACCGGATGACGTTATTCTAGTTACCGTTAGCGCCATATGTGCCTCCCTTTCTGCCAGGACAATCCTAAAGCGAAGCGAGCGTAACATGTTTTCGAAGATCGAAATACGGAAATTGTAGCGGTATCTACAATTACAATAGTATGCGGCTACAGTGTTGCCAAATGTATGTTTCTTTCAAATGGTTCATGAACGCATACGAAGCATGATACGACATTTCAACAGTAACATTTTTTATTCAGAATCGAACGAAGACTGTCGCCGCGTGTAGCTTTTGTGACATTTTTTGCACACGCTGTATTTATATTAACCTAAGTTCGGTTAGCTCAAATGCTGCAGACGATTCCTCAAATATCTGTATTTTAAAGTGAATGATTCCAATCCTGCCCGAGGTTTTTCTCACGATCTTTATTACAAAAATGCAAAAGTCCCATACCACAAAAATTAAAAAGATATAAAAAAAAATCTATATACGTATTTCGGCAACTAAGTTGCCATCTTCAGTAGGAACCTGTAGAAAAACAGAAAAGAGTGTTAAACATAGTGTTTATGGCTAAGGTGTAACCTTAGAAGATATCCTCTTCACCAAACCACCAGTAGGATAACAGTGTTTTTTATATCTTTTTTTTAATAATTAAATGAACTTTTTGATATCTTTTTAATATTTGTGGTAAGGGACCCATTATTGGATCTCTTATTACAACTTATAGGGACGGGGTCCATCGCAATACCTCATGAACAGACCATGATTCGTTTCTTGTTTAACTTAGTTCATAATGATGTCGATGTTCCTGAATTATTGCGTATATTATTCCCTTCCGAGATTTTCGACTTTCAATAATTAAAATTCACTTAAAAATATTTACAACTTGTAAACTGATTAGAGTAATGTTACATACATAACTAATCTGATAAACAATGGGTTTCGACTGAACATCCATCGAACAAGCCAGGAAAAACGGCAAAATTTAATCTTACCGAATTTTTTTTAAGCTCCCTGTGTTTTGCATGAAACATACAAAAATATTTTCTGTGTCCGTTTAACGACAAGACAGTGCCTACACAGTTTCTAGGATTGATGTTCAATTTTTGTGTCGGGTCTGGCAACGACAACTCCAAAAGTTCCTTATACCAGCTCAGACCTCGTTCGACGAACATGTACGCAAACAATAAAGTTTTATTTCTGAAATTAAAATAACTATAAGTACCTAATGTTACTGCAGGAATTATCATTATTATTATCGCTATGGCTAGGGGCACGCGAGCGTGCCGCTTAGTTTGGAATTATAGGCACGTAACTGACGTCACTGCTGTTATGACGATTTCATTTAACGTGCCCTGAAATCTGAAATTAAAGGCACGTGTATAAAAAACGGGGAAAATATGCATGTTCTAGTTTGTGGTGCGGATTTCTGTTAGTGTTAGTGGATTACTGCAGTTTATAACGACATAAACTATTAAATATGGACGGTCTAACAGGTAAACGATGTATTTTAATAATTTCTATTTAATAATATGTAGTTAAATCACTAAACAGAGCGTACTCTGATTTTGTATTATGCACACCTAATGCTAATACAAAATTAATCCTTGAGGAATTGGGGTTAGGAAATAGTTTATCCTGACTAGATTTATGTCATAAATAGTACTTTATAAGGTATCTTATTATACATGGGCGAGATAGGGGAATACGGATCAGTTTCATTCAGACTAGACCGACTCGTGTTTTGTCGGCTCTCGGGGAAACCGGTAGGTAATACGATGCCCGAGAGCCGACAAAATACTAGTCGGTCTAGTCTGAGTGAAACTGAACCGTATTCCCCTATCTCGCACATGTCTCTTTTTTTTAAGATAACATTATGGCTACAGTTACCATAAATAATAGTAGTAATGACGACATAAATGAGACTGTTAATGAAAAAAAAGAATTAACCCTTGATCTCCACTTTGGTTCCTATAATGAACTAAAGAAATATTTAGAAATCTATGAACAACACAAAAAACCAAAATTTTATAAAAAAAAGTCGTACAATAAACTCCTCTCTTAAATACATACAAAGACCGTTGAAGTCCTCTCTAGAATTTTATAAACTTTAATATGCATGTATCAATGGTAAAGAACGTCCTAAAAGAGGAAATGGGTTACGACAGACGAGGTTACAATAGCTTTTAAATAACCGATAAAATTGTTTTGACTTCTGTAATAATTTTCAGCACGCTACGCTTAGGATGTAATGCGCATTTCAAACTTCGTATTTTTCCAGGAGGCCAATATTTAAAAGTATATAGTTGTAATAGAACATACAAAACATGAACTTTCGATTGTAAGCAAATAGTTTTATTTTCTAGAAAGTTTTTGATCATTTCCCTCAAAATCGTATATTACATGAAACAGACCTTGGAAATGTGCAAGATTATTTATGTTTGGACGCAACTAAGAAGAAGATACAGAATAAAATCCGTCTAGAAATTAGTAAAAAGACAACATTAAAAGAAAAAGATCTTCATAATATTCACTAGAAACTCGAGACTGGGAAAAATCATTTGGCAGAAACTGTGAAATTATTGGAATCCAAATACAGTAATGAGTTAAATGCTACTGTATCTATATATTCCTAAAAGATATTTTTCTCAACAGATTGCAATGTTCATCTACTTTGCGACGAGGAAAAGAACTACAAAGCATTACAATTCTCTACAGAAAGTAGTAGAAATTCAATGAAAGCGTGGCCTGAATTTGTTAGTATTGACGGCACTTACAAATTGCTTAACACCGGCTGCACTCTTTCTTTATTTTTGGTAGAGGATTCTAATGGTCAGTCAGAAATTGTTTCTGTATCATTAATAGCTGTGGAAGATCGTGAATCATATTACTGCATTTTTGAATTATTTACAAACCAAAATAGCACTGATAAAGTAATTTGCTTTATGGGAGTTAAAGCTTTAACAGAACGTGGAGTTATGAAACAACCTTTTCCAGGGAGACCTGTGTATTTCTGTTTATTTCATACCTTAAAGACTTTTAGACGAGAAATAGGCTGCGAGAAGTTGAATATTTCTAAAGAGGAACGAGATTTATCTTTAGAATACCTTCAAAAATTAGTCTATTGTAACAATGAGGCTGAATATCATATCATATATACTCAATTTAAGGAATGAGTTCCTCAAAGCGTATGTGATTATTTTGATAAAAATTGGCATACTATTCGGAATGAATGGCTTGTATGTAACATAACAAATGGCAATTTAAATAATACAACAAATAACCGTATGGAGTCAATTAACCATAAAATAAAACAAGTAGTACCTAAGAATTCAACTTTAACCGACTTTGTTAAATATTTTTTAATTTTTTTGGATAGCCATAATCAATCGACAATCGAGCATCTGAACACATTTTGAAGCGACCACTGCACCGATTTCAAAACCATGAAAAAGATTTATTGCAGTATGTGAATATTTTAACAGGTTACAATTTCAAGGACATCCAGAAACGGATAGATTTAATCACTAAAGTAAAAATATTGAAGGAATATAATGACGGTGTGTTTCAAACTACGTGTATCACATACGTTGGACAAAAAATTATTATTTATCAAAACATAGAATTGGAACAACCAAGTCAGATATTGCGGCAAAACTAAAACATGTAGTAAGCGAAAAGCCTAAAGTGATGACGTTAACCGAAAAACGAAAATCAGCCACTTTAATTACGAATTCTTTAATGAACAAATTAGCATTTCCAGCAATAGTGAATTCAACTATAGATTAGATTTATTGAAGAAAATGGAACACTACTGGAGAACTGGAAACGAAGTGGCAATTATTAAGTGGGAATTATATTACAACAGGTGAGGCAAATTGTGATCTGATCGATACAGAAACACGTACTGAGGCATACGATAATAATCAAGAAACGATCTCACAACAAAATAGTGTTAGAATAGTATTGTCTTATGGAAATATAAGTGAATTGACAGATAATAATTTAGCAAACATGCCACACATTACATTTGTTGATGAACCCTTTGGTGATAATGAAGATAACAGTAATAATAATAATAATAATGAAAATATTCAAACTGATTTATTAAAATCAATAGTGTTGCCCTCAAAAATTAAGAAAAGGGGCGACCCAAGGGACATGATTCTACGACAGTAATAAATCATAATAAACGCAATAAAAATAGTAAAAGCAAGACATTCTCACATTTGTTTTAAATAATCAACTAGACGCTATAAGCAAAGCATCCTTTGATACAGAATGTTCTACTAAAACTTTCCAATAATATTTTATTTATCCTTAGTAAGAGTTTTGTTATTTTGATGTTTTGAATTTTGTAATAAAAAGACTTATTTTGACTCTAATGGTTATTTATTCCTTAAAAAAAATTAATAATGAAAACTATTATTAATTATTCTCATAACTTATAGATTGGCGCAGAATAAAGTAATGATTTGACGTACCTCTAATTTCAAATATAGGTGCACGTTAAATGATAATGTCATAACAGCAGTGACGTCAGCCACGTGCCTATAATTCCAAATTAATCGGCACGCTCGCGTGCCCCTAGCCACAGCGTATTATTATATACCATTTGAAACCATACAATTAAAACATGATTTTCTCCAACATATTTCAGGGTTATACTATACTATGTGTCCCAAAATTAGCGGAACAGCTCCACACTACGGTTTGAAGCAGCGATAAAGGAACACGGAAAACATAATTAAAAAATTCCAACGAAAATTAATATGGTAGTAATAGGACTGAAATAAGCAGGACAATTTGACAAGGTCAAAATAACATGAATAAGTAATTTTGATTTCGATATTTTTTACGTTAACGTGGTTTAAGAGGGGCGTTTACCAACAAATAGAAACTTATGCAACTTATATTACTAGCGGGACGGGAAGACGCAAGGGGGTGTGAGTAGGCGGAGCTAGACGATATTCGGTTTCGAACACAGCGCTTCGGTTTTACTCACAGATTCCGTCGCTATGTAAATCGGGAAAAGATGCTCCGTTCTGAAGGAAAAAATTGGCGGTTCTAAACTGGTAATTTAACAGTAATAATAATTAAATACGGCTACCTTCAAGTAGGCTAACAGACAACTGGTTATAGTTGTTAAAAATTGTTATCCCACTGACGATATCAAAACCAATCTTTAAAATATTTTACAGTAATTTAGACAAACGACATCTAAAGTGTTAACAGTGAATATTAATTTCATTGAAATTAACAGCCATGGAATTTTTTCCATATTTTTCTCATGATTCTTCACATAATAACGTACTATCCAGATGTTCCGCGAATTTTGAGACACGTCGTATATCTACCTGAATATTTTACTGAAGAGTGAAACACATTCTTCCATGTTGATTTGTTTAATTTCTGTGGTGTTGTTATTATGTCACAAATTATTGTACATGACATATACACAGATGTTTTTCTTTCTAATCATGATATCTTACAAGAATATCTTCATAGAAATACAAATGCAATACAATTAAACTGACTATATGTTTTACTTCATTAATTTTAACATAATCACAATGTATACATCTAGTGATAAATATATTTATGCAAAATGGGAGTTTGTATTAGTTCTCGCATATGATATTTCTGCATTCTTTAAGGTGGCCATCTCGCCCATCTCAATTACATTGAAAACATGCCGCTAACATATCGCATCAGAATTCGTTAATAAGCAACAAAATGATATTAAAAAAATACTGGCATAATCTGCAAACTTATCTCTAGGAGACTGGGTAGTGTTAATAACTGAAGTTTGTTCGATTAATGTAGAAAAAATTGTTAAAAAACAGGAAGTTTTTATATCAAAAATCTGCTACTTTATTTCGCAATTACTTCGAATATATAAATAATTGCAAGATATTAGGTAGGTTAGCCTATGAAGAAATAAATTCTCTTTCTTTTGATGCTTGATACAAAGCAATTAAGCGTATTTTATAGCTGTCTTGTGCATTTAATTGTTTTTACCCAGCATTCCGATTAAACAAGCCATATTTTAATGAGAAACATAGATTCCATATATCATAATCAGGGTGATGGGTGCAGTAATTCTTGAACAGAGGGCGCTGCCAACAATAATATTAGTTTTTAAGAATATTCGGGGCGCTCTCTAGTTGAATGTAGCAAAACTTTAATGTCTGCTGCAAATATAGGGTCAACATACGTCTTATGTAGCTTACTCAGTCATATAATTATGTTATATATGTCTTTCTGTCAGCCATTAAAATAGTAACCCCTAAAAAAATCACATATTTACAAATAAAATGAAATTGAAATGATATGATACTATTTGTTCAATTCAAACAAATTTTCATGTATATTTTTTATTATTTGCTCCTAAATATCAATGATTTCAAAATAGACACATATTCTATTAAATCGTGTATGAGACAAAAACTCTGTTTTTTGATCCAGACACAAAAAAAAACGGTTTGGTCTGTCAGTCTCTGTATAATTTGGTTCAATCTAAGACATACGTTGCGTTAGTAGTACCATGTTTTATCTAATAAATTTGTTTTACAAATTATATCGCTGCTACTTGCAACCAGATGGCTAATAAAAATACACTCACGTATGCAAGACATAATACACGCCTAATGGTTGGAAAAGGACAGAGATAGACAGTAGCAATGTGACGATTCTCTTTCTATCAGATGGCCACCTTAAGTGCATTTAAATTATTTTTCTACATTTAACAAGGCACAATTATTAATTGTTTAGAAGCTTATCGATCTTTAAAATATTTATGCTTGTTTGGACGACTTACAAACTTAATATCAATAACAATATATATGTCTATGTTATAAACAAACACATCTAAAACAGAAAAATAATTTGTAGGCGCATGCGTAGTATTAACCAAAGCGCGAAGAACAGAATAGTATTACGTTTGAGCAAAGTTTTCCATATATACACGTAATATTATAAGTATGGTCCGTATAGTATAGTCTGTAATCAAACGTACGATTTTTTTAATGAAAATGTAATTCATTATTGTGGCAAAATACGTAGTAAACATGTGTAGAAGACTTGATTAAAAATTATAAATTTTTACAAGATGATTTGTATTTTTTGTCACCTAGTACATACAGATTTCTATAGTTGGCACAATTACAAAATTAATAAACAGTTACCGTCTACTCATTTTACAGCTTCTAGAATATTTTTTCTCGAGTTCATGAATGAAAAGAATCCTCAATCATTCTTTATAACTCATATTTCACATACCTTCTATACGGCCAAATTGCTTTATGAAACGGAGGAATTAACTGCTGCCTGGATTGCATGTCCAAGACCAAAAGAATTGTACGACAGCCAGGTTTTAACAACCGCACCAATCCATGATACTTCTCAGCACGTAGTTCATGGATTTTGAGCTCTCGTTGATATATGCTCGTACCATTGGAATTATTATTGTTATTGCCATTCTTAGGTTTCTGCTGCCTTTTAATACTCTCTTCCTCCAATCGGACAAGGTATGCCATTAAATATCCAACAGCAATTATGAATAAAACAGTACCCAATATCGATAGAGCAGGAAGAATTTGCTCTTTGCTCAGACCATCGTACATAGTATTCCATAGAGTTGCAACTTTGGTAAAAACTCGACCTACAATTCCTTTCGCGTGTTCATCGAATAAATCCTAGAGTAATAGTTTTTTCTTGGATGAAATATCAATTATTTAATAGCAAATTATACACACTTACTTTAACGAATGCCTCGTAGGTCAAAGCCTCAGATGATCTTAGCAGTCTGCTTATTGTAGTTTCTAATTTTTGAGTTGTATCATTCATATTACCTTCAAATTGCCATTTATTATCAATCCATTCGTACTTAACATGAGACGTGTCTCTCCTCCATATTATCACTATTCGTAACAATGGTTCAACCGGCTTGCCCTCTGTAACACAATCGCATTAAATACATCAATTAGGGAAGTAATCAGTAGTACGAGTAGTTACAAGAATTTGTTAATAATTTGACTTCAGCGCCATCTATTGAATGTTTTGATAGCCTATTTTGTTTGTGCCAATAAAAAGTTATTGAATAACGCACCAACGATATTTATTTAGCCATGTACTGCCTAATTATCTTGGAAGAAAAGTTAGGCTTGAAGGATTGACCACAGTAGCAGTATCATAGATACTTGATATTTTGGAGTGGACAGAAAATAAATCTGAATGACTTATTTGGTAATTAAAAAAAAATCATCATAAACACAACTATTGCAACAATTAACAATGTTTCATAGTTCTGAATTAAAAAAAAATTGATTTTATGAGATGGTAAGAATAACATTAGTAACTGGCAATAAACAGTTTTGTTCATTCATATTAAATATAACATATTTACTTACCAGGTATAAGGGAATTGACAAATTCTATCTGTTTGTCATGGTATATATAAGCAAATCTCACTTTATCTGCACTGTATGGTGCGTTTTGAGCATAAATTCTGAACGCTTCCCTATGAGGGTTATGACTACTAGATGCTGAGGTAACCAGAACAACACATAATCGTTTTCTAGGTTTGTTCCACTCACAGGGACATAATGATTCCAATATATCCTATGGACACGATTTGTCTTTAGTTTACTGTATGTTATTATTATACAATACTTAGGACTTAGATCATCTACACAACTAATATTGACAACTTTTGATTCACATAAAAAATTACAATGTTAGGCTGGGTGCACACCGATTGAACAAAATATCAGATATCAGTAAAACTTAATAATACATTAATTTGACAATATAATCAATGGCAATGTATTACTAATTAAGAATGTGCCAAAAATGGCCTAAAAATATTAGTTCCTAACACACTGTAATAGGAAAATATGCCCCGATTGACAGTGAATCACAACAGATTGACAGTTTTAATTCTACCCTCACTCTATATGTTTCCTTTGTCTTTGTGATAGATGCTACCAAGTAAGGAAATTCACAAGCTATTTTCAAGACTATATTAAGTATTAACAACTTAAATTTGACTAATTATTACCTGCGATGAAAGCCTTGGTAATGACAGATACTGATTTGATGAAATAATATGGTGCAAAGTTGTTGAGGGTATATCTTTCATACTAACACTAGCTATAGGCCTCGATGTATTTTCATTAAATAACAGAACTGTATCCATATCACTAGCTACTTGATATTTTTTTCTTACTTCTTCGGATTCTACAAAACTATGAAAAATGTTTCCATTACTTTAACAAATATTATTTTGTGAAACGAAAAGCAAATCAAATACAAATATGAATACGTAAAAAATATTTGTAAATACTTTAGTTTGTACATACCCGAATGCTACTCTGTCCCTAAAATTATAAGCAGTGATTAAATATCTCAATCGAATATTAGTTCTTGGTTCAAATATTAATCCTCTCACTCTATTATCTTCCCAACCATTTAAAAATCCTTCAACTTCACTTTCATCAATGGCTGGGACTAATCTGTACGGCAGTCTTTTTCGCAGAAACTCTAAAATACATATAACTTATTTTAATCGCTTGGGTCATTAAAAAAATTGTCAAGAATTATTAAATATTATTATTATCTAGCAATTGCGATTTTAATCGTACCTATTATTTTTTGCAAATTTGTAATTGTTTCTTTATAAACATAGAAATTTCCATCCAACAATAGCACTAAGCAAGGCAATGTGTGTATATTTAACCTACGTCCAAGGTTTGGTTCATTAGTATTATGGACAGTTACAAAGTTAACACCAAAAGGTTCAACATAATCAACTAATTTTCTCATATATGGTGCACTTTGCAAACAAGGAAAACACCAGTCTGTATAAAAAAATAAAAAATGTGGAATTCGTGCACTCTTGGGAACTATAATTTTATCAAACTGCCTAAAAGAAAAAAGTTAGTTTTTTAAATAAACCAATTGCTTCTTTCTTAACCTAGTTGTAATTGCAAGCTTGTGAAAGAAAGTTATATCATTTTCTTGAAAATTAAAATGGGAATGGCCAAAAATATCTTCAAATGGATAAAGAGGTTGATATCGAGCATATTCTTGCTTAGTATAAAAAGTATCTTCAGTTATTCCTTTCTGGTCATATTTTAACCTTCTGTCAGGATCAGAAAGTAGTTCATACGCTTGCTTTATTTCAACAAACTTACTTTCGGCTGATGGATTTCTAGTTTTATCAGGATGCCTACAATGTAATTATTATATGCATCTGTTATTGGTATGTTAGAAAAGAGCTAACCATTCTTTAACTAGCCTTTTATAAGCTTTTCTTATATCTGCTTGTGTAGCAGACCGTGATAATCCAAGTATTTTGTACGGGTCACCTAAACTTGCGATTACACCCAAGAATACACATAAAATTATTATAAAAGTCAGCCAAAACTGGCTCTTCCATTGCATTGTCACTTAACGCTCATATAACAACGTTGTGTTAATATTTAATAAAATAACCAAGTTGTCGTTCGAAAATATTGATCATTCGTGTCGAAAATAGCGGAAGTAGCGAAGAAACTATTTTTAACCCTAGTGCCCTAGCTAACAACCCTTATTTGAAGTTGATTTCAAGGGTGCGTCCACAAATTCAAGCCTATGGATTTTTATAACTACCTATCACCTTCTTATACTTGAGTAAAAAGTGTGATAGCTTAACCCAACTACGATACTGAACAAATTTCTGAACAAATCAAATCCCAATTGATCTTAATAAGGTTATGTGTGTATTTTTGCCAATTTATGCACAAATTCATCTGTCAGTTAAGATGTGAGATAAGAAAAACCATAAACTGCAATATTTTCATTAACTATTTTAAACCTTAATTCATATAAATAGTGAAGCTAATGTAGTGATTTAAATATAAGTAAAAGGAATTTTCTGGTTAACTGGACATATAGATGTTTAAGTAAAATAAATTTGCCCTAGTAATTCCATAAAAATGAACGCTGCAATTAATATAGGTGTTGAAGACATGACTGCAACAATAGTTCGTTACGGTCTTTATTTAGGGGCGATATTTCAAATTATATGTTTGATTGCATGCATTATTCTTCCAGATTCAGTGGACGAGAGTAGTAATTGGTTAAATAGGGTAATATGTCTTTTTGCCTGAGTGTATGTGAAACCCTCAAATAATGTTTTCAGGCTGATAGTGACGATGAAAGTTCTGAACAAAGTACTCCCCATAATACACCTAGACGACCACATCATCGGGCTAGGAAACAAGAAAAGAAAAAGCGACGTTAACAATTCAACCAATAGATAAAGTCTAGTCTTTGGAGTCTTTGCCTATAATACTGAAGATGTAATAGCGTAATGTTCATCATAAAAGCTAATTGTGTAGAATATCTAAATTATTATTTATAAATATGTATTGTGAGAGAGTTTGTTTATTTTAGCAAACTACAAAATATTAAAATAGTTTGCATCAAATGTAATTCCATATTTTTATAGATTTAATGAAATTGATTTACAGTTTGACTATCTTTTTACACTTAAGTGGATAATGATTAAGCTACATTTTACTTAAATCATTATTTGCTTTCAAATGTTTATTTTTTTCCTGGAATAGATATTTGAATAAATTTTATTCGATGTTATTTTAATGTTAAAAAATAAATTAATGTATGTAAAATTTTTGTTTGTGAATTAATTTGTGATTACCGAAAGTAGATGTGTAAAAAAATAAATATTGATGAATCATCATTTCATTACAGTTCGTGTACCTTTTAACATTCTTAATGTATCAAAAGTAGTAATAAGGACTAGGCAAAAATTGCATTAATTTTCTCATTCAAATGTGCAATCGAAACTGAAAATGTAGGTATGTGACTATTACAAATACAAAAAAAGATCGCATTGGTGTTCCATCCAAAAATCAATTGATACAGCCACATTATTTAAAAAGACAAACGATCAATTAACGTTTAAATGTTTGATTTCGAACATAAATGTGTCGTACAAAAAAAAATGTAGATGAGTATGGGGAATCTCGTTCCAGTCCTTTTTTTGAAAAACAAATGTAGTAATTGGGAGCAATTCAACCGAAGTTGTAATAAATCATAATAAATTGCATGAGAATGTACTATGGAATTTGCTGTACGTTTTGAACAAAAGATGTAATTCTTTTAATAGGAATGATAAAAATTGGGAGTATATTCCAAACTTTTCTAAATCTACATATTGTGTCCAATTCCAATTAGAAATTAAAAACCAGAATGTAGTTCCAGGTTCATTCATTTGTGAATTGCCTGTAGAACCGCTTGTAGACTACCAAGGCTCTTTGGTCTTATCATTATTATTTTAATCTTAAGACCACATTAAGACTACAATGTATTTTGAAAACTATTGTATTAATTTACATTTGTTTGTACGGTTTTGAAAAGTGTTATTGATGGTGGTGTATGTTTCCCAAGGTGACAACTTGACACACTATATTCTCAAATACCTAGAGATATGACGGTCAGATAGAAGTGTTCCAATTTCTCACCAGTGTTTAACAAGATTTGAAAATATCATTACACATTTTATAATATAGTGTTAATATATCAGATAGTATTCTATTCATTTTTTAAGGAGATATATTGGAGTGAAACGCGACATACCTAATTTAGAATATAGTCAAATTCATATTTGCCGCTATTATTTTCGTCGGTGAACTTGCGCATATAAAAACTTTAAACGCATGAAAAGGAAGTCCACCATCTTCTCTTTGTAGTGGCCGGTACAATTGTCCATGTGCGTTACAAGTTTCATTTAAAATATAACAGAAACAAATCGGAGACGTGTGCATTTAACCTAAAAAAATAAGTGTCAATATTATAATTGGTGGACTTCTTCATAAATCGACATGAATTCAGAAAAGCTTAAAAAGTTACAAGCACAAGTACGAATTGGAGGTAAGGGCACACCAAGGCGCAAGAAGAAGGTTGTACATTCAACTCAGGCCACTGACGATAAGAAACTACAGTCGTCTTTAAAAAAGTTATCAGTAAACACAATACCTGGAATAGAAGAAGTAAACATGATGAAAGATGATGGTACTGTTATACATTTTAATAACCCCAAAGCCCAGGCATCCTTGGCCGCAAATACTTTTGCAATAACTGGCCATGGGGAGATCAAGCAAATTACAGAAATGTTGCCTGGTATATTAAATCAACTTGGAACAGAAGGCATCAATCAGCTGAAGAGGTTGGCCACAACAGTTGGCAATGTCGGCAGCTTAGGTAAAATAGTTCCAGAAGACGAGGAAGATGTGCCAGATTTAGTTGAAAACTTTGACGAAGCTTCCAAAGAAGAAGTTGTAAAGAAAGAATCAGATGAAAAGCCGAAAGAAAATTAAACTTCATTGTCATGTATTTTTAATATAGTGAGTGGATAATGAAGTGGTGCGTAAAGTTTGTTCTCATAATCTCTTAAAAGTATGTTCTGAGAACACATTTCCTTTTATTCAGATGAAATGTGGACTAATATGGTACCAGAGTTTTTTTTTTGTTAAACTATTTAGAACTGTATAGAATATTTGATAGAAAATAAAAAATATTCTAATACAAATGCTCATTTATTTTGGAAACATGACATGTATATTTACAAATGATATGCGTGGTAAGAGGTATAGTTTCCTGTTTTTGTTTATTATTGGAATTCTCTATCAGTCTTAACAGTTTTTTTCTTTAATATATATTTAGATGTAAGTTGGGAATAATAACATACTAATTCATTTCTAGTACTCATATATAAGAATGTAAATAGTATTCGTATGAGTTTTATATGTTCTATGTGGCCAAATTAAAGCTGTAAGTAATATTCAATTAAATTTATTTAATAAATGGCCTTTTTTTTAAGTATTTAGCAAGTAGAATGGATTTTGTCTAAGTACATTATATGCATTGATAAATTCATGTTTTAAAATGTTATGATTATATTGACATTAGTAAGTTGTTTCTTTAGGTTTATATCGAAATTACCAGAGAATATATTCACTGGCCCATATTTGACATTGGGATATGTTACTCTAAATTCTGTGCATTTAGTTACATATAAAGCAAAATTATATATTTCTTGTTTTTATATTAAAAAAACTTCAAAGAAATGTCTCTAAATTTAACAGGTTTTATCTCTTTAGGTGAAAGACTGAAGAAATAATCAGACCAAGTTGAATTGCCAAGTTTTATATAATAATAAAAAAAATCTACCTACTACAATAACAAGATACTTAACTAAATTATTCATTAACAGGTTTCTTATTTAATTTGTAAACATTGTACATAAGTGCTGTTGCAAATCCCAACCATAATACATATGGAATGAATATGTAGCCAGCGGTTTTGTTGATTTTGTAAAATGCATGCCCAGTCATAATTGCAGTTACTGTCAGAAGTTTGCTTCCGCAAAGACCCTGAAAATAAGATTAAGTTTTAGAATACACCTGTATTATGAATAAACAAAAGGAATACATAGCGTTTGATACAGAAAGAACGTCCTTATATCACGCACAGATTTGACGAAGTTGACTCGTTACAACATAACCACACATTTATTCAGATTACTCATCCTTGTTTAGTAAACCAAAATATCACATTTATTATCTTTATCATATGCTTAACCTATCAAGTGTGATGGCGCTTGCGCCAATTCACATGTTTAGTACGTCACTCCAATTGACAAGTGTCGTCAATTTTTGATTGATCAATTTCTACAACTTAATTGAACTGATTTAAAACGGCATAGCGAATTTGAGTAATTATTAGCGAATTTGTATTTTAACAATTTGACAAATAGTTAAAACTGAAGTTAATTCGTCTGACTAATTTATAACATATATTTTAATGTCGCCATTTTGGCATTACATTTGATTACATTGAAAAGTACAGTCACCATCTTTTTAAATAAAAGTTTCACTTCAACTGTTATCCTGGCGCGAATTTTGCAATGGATTTTGTGAAAATTTCTAGAATGAGTTGCTTCATTTAAAGAGAGAATTACCTTTTTTTTTAATACTTACAAACTCTAAACTTTTTGTTCTGAAAAAGATGGGTGCCCAAGATAGATTTAACGCAAGATGAGCTCCGTACAAAAGCAAAGGTAATCTTGCTGCCCCTATAAAAAATATTTGAAATTATATATGCTTTTAAGCTGACACAAATAATTCTCTATATATTTATAATTAGTATTAATTACCCTTGCAACCATCGCCATCTCTAGCTACTAAATATGACGCATATCCTATGCTACCGTTTAAAACTGTCCATACAGGTCCATAAACGTAATTGGGCGGAGTCCATGAAGGTTTTTTTAATCCTGTATACCAGGGGTTAATATGTTTTCGAACTACAACGCCGCCTAAAAATACCCCGACGGAGGGTAAAAGGGTAGCACGTGCCACTCGACAATGCAATCCAATAGTGTGACTATCCATTTTTGTAGCCGCTAATAACGTGTACTATTTGTCAGAATGTTGATTAAATACTAACACCAAACACTCCTGCTACCTGTTGATAACGGTTTAGAAAATATTGGTGCATAATGGTTCAAAGGTTAAACATGTAGAATCATTAATTAATAAGTAAATACATTGTATATTGACGTGTGTGATGTTAAAACATATAGAAATAATTAGTTAATAGTTTGATAAAGTATTTAAAAGTATTACATTTGTGTGTATATGAATAATAGTTTTGAAAATAAAGGTTACTGTTTTGGTAAAGCAGTTTTCATATTTTTCTACTACATCCGCGTTAGAACTTTGTACTTTACTGTATAGAGGGCACTATTACCAGTAATATATTTTTTTAATTGATAAGATTTACGGATAGCCGATAGAATACCAATACCAATTTTTTTCTAACTTATTTTCGGCACGAGATGAATAGATATCATCACTTGAGAGGTGACAATAGAGCATAGATTAGATTCAAATGGTGCACTCAAGCCAAAATTTTCATCCGCGTTTTGTATTGCCTGCAGCCAAATATAGATGGCGTTGACATCAAAAAATTACAGTTTTCAATAACACTAAGCAAATAGCGGGCTATTCAAAATGAATTTGGTAGCGGGAAATTCAAAATAAAGTTTATTACAAATTAGGGTTTAATACCGCGAGATCAAAAATTATATTATTATAAAGATTTGTCATGGAATGTAAAACGTTTGTTTTAAGTTATATCATTAAGTGTCATACTGTCATTAATATTTGTCATTATAAGAGAAAATATAATGACAAATATTAATGACAGTGTGACACTTAATGATATAACTTAAATTATTATATAACCCACTGCGTTTCTGATAGCCTCTTATACTACACCAGCCCTCAAGTACTTTAGAGTTCACATATTCAGACTTATTGTTAATATTGGTGATCAAATAACATTTACCAATGCTGCCTCACCTCAACCCATTGAGGAAAAATACTATGGAGACGCTGTAAAGCATCTTTGCTGTATTCTCAAAACGGGAGCATTGGGCGGGGCTAAGTGTGGCAGAAATATGGCTGCCTCACCTAGTAAAATATATCTATATATATAATCTGTCATCCCACATCTGTCATGTTTACATTAACCTACGAAATGTTATTTCAGACGAATTCTTCTTATCAACGCCGTCTCTGCTGTTGCAGCTACGTAGAGCACATGAAACCAAAATGTCTTTTAATATTTAACTTATTATATAACTCTAATACACGATGCACTTAGCAAACACTTCCCTTTTTACTAACACTACCTGTTTGACATAAGTGTGTTTTCAATTTGCGGACCTATACCCGGTTTGATCACGTGACGTCGTCTCCCTATTGTATCCCTACCTATTCTTTCTCAATGCTTCAACCCGACAAATTTTCCATTACCAAGTAGTTTATAGTGCATTGGATAGATGGAACTAGGTAGAGGTCGGAAATTTTAGGTTAGCAGAATAAAAAAAAATTTCGTAGTTTAAGTTGCCTCTTTTGGCGTCTATAGAGTTGCTATTTGATGCGTTGACACGGTGTGTTTGTATAGTATAGTTTGTGCCTTCACTTTATTTTCACCACATGTGATTATCGCCTTAAAATGTTTTGAAATGATAATATCTGTATTTTCTAATGAAGAATTTATGAAAAATATTATGAAGAATTTGTATATATTTTTACACTTTCATATAACGAAATAATAATATAATAGGTAGGACTGACACATTTAAATTTCGACATGGTTTGTGGATTGCAATAGGTACAAGCTAAATACGTATATTTAAAGATAGAAATGATGGCTTAGGAAGGTAAATGAATAAATTCCATTATAATTACATTTTATTAGGTAAAAAATTGCGTGTGTCTGTAGTCAAGAGAGAGAATTGCCTTTTTTAAAAATATATATCATGTATTGGTATTACTTCATCTATCCTTTCTATCAGAAGAAACTGTGAATAGTTACCGGCAAAAAGAGTTAAGAAGCTATCTTGTTCTCTATATCCTCTAAGTAGGTAGTGCTGAATTACGATCGGGGTAGATTTGAAGTTATACAAGTTACATTCGGAAAAACATCAATTTCAAGTAAAGGCGGAAGGTTTTGTAGGTAGATCTTTGAAAGGAAAATCGATGGGTTCATTTCCAATACGTAGTGTAGCGCACAGTGAAGCTTTTTCATTTGCTTTAGGTATTATTTGTATTCCATTCACGGTTAAATGTAAATGTTTTCTGATTATATTCATATCATCTACTAATATTCATCCTGACGTATAATAAGTGTAAAACGAATCACACGAAATATTTTAAGATTTACAGAACTAGTTTTATAAGTAATAGTTAAAGCCAATTAAAAAGGCTAATATACAACGTGCGTCAAAAGTAAAGCATACATTAATTTATAGCTTACATGGAGCATTTACAGGAAAATCCCTCAATGGGTATAGCGATTTTGTAAAAAGTCATTAAGTAAGTGACGATAAAGATTTACTTTTGCGGTTGAATTTTCATGGTCCACTGGGTTAATTTTTTTTTAAATGACATAGGTACCATATTTTTTATGACATATTTGGTGAGATCAAAAAATTCTCAAAACTTGTAAGGAAATTTGACAAATATTTGCCCCCATCGCGATCAGTCATGAGATTTCTTTTTTGGGACTAAAAACAAATCATGTAGGTACCTACTCGTGTTTCATCTAGACAGATTTAAAAATAAAAAATATTTCGACGAAGGACTACAGCTTCCTTGTCTTCAAAGTAAGTTTTATAAATGTCGTAGAGTTGTTTCATCGACGTAAAATGCTGCTCTAAATAACGCTTATTAGAATCCTTTCGAACATAATGAGATGGTCGATTAGGCAAATGGTTTAAATAAAGGGTTTTCTCTGAGTTCATTGTGCAAGACCCAAATTTGTACTGTAATACTTATGTACGACCCAAGTGCGGGAAGACTGTGTTCCCGCATGAGCGCTTTTAATTGCGCGAATGCGTAGAAGATGTCTTCACGCAAGTGGTTTGTACAATAATTTTTGTACGAGCATTTAATTAAAAAATATTATTGACTAAAGTGATTAGTATCATACCTAACCTTAAATAGATTACCTAACTATTAATTTAAGCATTTCATGTACGTACTATCGGTAACATAAAAAACAACTAGGACAAATATTATTTCAGATAGCCATGAATTTTGCTAATTGTGCTAATGTCATTTAGGCTTTTGGCACTTCTGTCACACAAAATAATATGAGGTTATATAATTTAATTTTTAATCTCAGAAAATACAATTAACAAAAGTAAAGAATAATAAAATTAACAATTAGCCATTCCTCCGTTTTTGTCGATAACACTCTGTAAACGACGAGGCATGGAGGATATAAAAGGTCTTATTAAATTTTGGTCTTGTTTTAGTGTATTCCATGTGCCGCCAATTTGTTCTTCTGCGGTTACCGGTTAACGATTTCTTTCTGTTTTTTTATCATACAACCCCAAACATTTTCGATGGGGTTGTATGAATGTGGTCGTTGTGCAATGCCATAGAAAATTCCAATCATCCATGCATAAATTCCAGAGCTGTCAATGTCAGTTTGATATTTCCTAATATTTCTTTACTATGGCTTTCACTTTTGGCAAAACCATTCTGTACACGAAGCAGAATTCTAAATTGTTCATTTTAAAAGCACTTAAACATGTCGACTGTTCCAAATACAATACATGTAAATCCAAACAGAAGAATAAAGATGTTTCGATAATTTCCACTGATGATTTTTTTAGATCATCAGAGGAAACGGAACATCAAAAAAAGTGGCGTACAGAAACGATTGATACACCCAAGGACGAAAATCTCGCGGCCACTAATTTCGTACCGAGAGAATTGCAGGAAAGCAGAACTGCACGCATATACAAAGACGCTAAGAGTTGTATGCAAAGCGGAACCTGCAACACTAAGTACTGGAAGATAATGTACGATGTTCAAGAACGTTGGGAAAATCCGAACATTGGTTGGACGTCAAGTGGAGATCCCTTATCGTGTGTGCAATTAAATTTTCATTCTTTGGCAGCTGCTATCAATCATTGCAAAAAGAATGGTTGGGATTATTACATTGATAAACCGAGTGACACAATATGCTATAAGATTCGATCCTACAATGGAAATTTTTCTTGGAATAAACGTTTTAGGGTTTCTACAAAATAAATACTTGGTATAAACTTTTGATTGTATTGAAATAAATATTTTTGTGTTAAGAAAATTTGTCTGATTCGAATACATTATTCATCATTTATATATGAACTGCATAGAAAACTTAAAAAATTAGGTGTGGCCACCACATGACTTTCTTATACGTATGAGCGTTTCAAACTATACAAGTTTAAGAATTGTTTTTATACAAAAATTATTCAAAATTCTATTCTAAGTAGGTACTTCCATTCTCTTAATAAATCGCTATAGAATGCTGCATACTTTGCAAGATATTCGAAAAAAATTGCTAGTCCCTAAGAATAAAAGTGGTACTTCCGGTCCGAATTTTGAAAATTTCTTTTATAGAAAAGGTGTTGAAAATTAATTCCTAAATACCTTTATACTCGTAACGTACCTGTCGAAAAAGCATGACTTGTGAAATATTCGCAAAAAACTGATTTTCGATAGGAGTAAAAGACCTAGTTCTGGTAGGAATTTCGAAAAACTTTTTAAATAAAATTCTTCTTAATTTAATTTTAAGTATATATGAATTCTTTATAAATTTGTTTAAACTTAGTAGTTGACAAAATATTGGCAAAATTCGATTTTTTCACTGAATTAAACTACAACTTCCGGTCTACCGATTTGACTGAAAAACTAATCAGATCTCAAGAGGGAGATTATACACGTAAATACAAAATTTGGAATTGATATCTACAGCGGTTTGACCGCAATCGTGGTCATACACACAGAGAGAAAGAGAGAGAGACACACACACAGAGAGAGACATATTTCAAAAACCACATTTTTGGTATAAGGGGACTTCAAAACGTGGACATCTGCAAAATCTCGAGGTCGAAAATTTGCGTCATCACAATACTTCCTTATACTACGTATAAGAAAGTAAAAACAGTGAACGCACAGGCACGTGCTTCGCCCTTTAAGTCCTCGTCACTGTACGTGATACTGCCAGTAATGAACAACGACAAGAATTGCAATATATTGCTGTGACCCTTGCAAATTAATTATTTAAGAAAATTATTGAAGGTCTATATTCTTACAAATGTAATGTTTCACGCATATATCTCAGGAAACTAGTCTAATGCTCATTTGAGATTTCATTACTTCTGCGAAAATGTGGGTTAGGCAATGTGGCACTTCACGAGCTCAGAGAATAGTATCAAATAATATCTCATCTCAGGGGCAGAAATATTCTTTCTCCAAAGGATTGTACTCTTTAGCTTTTCGACTGGTCAGATACATTAAATAAAATAGAGAAATATCATACAAAAATCATTTATTAAACACACAAAAGAAATTAACAAAGGAAAAACAGAATAATCTAAATTGTTTATTCATATACAATAAAACAAAAAACTTAGGCATTCAATACATACATAATAAATAAAAAAATATATAATTAGGTATAACGTACTTCTACATATAGAGTCTAATGTTTCAAATACAAAAATAAATCAAGAAATTTATTATAGGTGATGACTTATACCAGTTATTGTTATAGTAAGCAAAAAGAAATTTTTATTATAGTGTACACATTAGAAGATAGACTTCGCTTTGATACTAATCCTATCCAAATGTTTTTTCTCATATCTGCATAACATTCCCAAAGCAAATTCACACTAATGAGTCAGTCAAGGTCCCATCTTATCAGTTTATCTTTTAAAACTTATCTAATGCACCCTTAACCTACGTCATAACGTGTCCAATTTCTAATGTTCAAAAAAAAAATTACAAATTATTCTGAAATTAAATTAGAAATTTCAATCAAAAAGTGTTTATATATGCATTAAAACGCCGACTCCGTGCTGATATTAATCTCATTCAAATGCATTGTCTCACTTCTGAATGACATTCTCAACACAAATTCATGTCAGAGAATCAATTAGGGCTCCATTCTATAAGTTCATTATTGCAGAACTTATTTAAAACATTTCTAATTCAAAGAAAACTCAACATGTCTAATTCCAATACATAAATACAAAATTCAATAAAATAAATATAAACTCTAAACAAAAAAAATATTAACCTTGTTAACTATCGATATAAGTTATCACACAAAGCAAGAACACTGTATATTTTCATGTTCTTACTTAACAAAATACTTAAAACTATAAGGAATTATAAAACATAACAAAATTCACTTTAACTTGTATAGCAAAAAAAAAACATATAACGAGTCTGTATTCTTATTTAAATTTGTGATAAATTGTAAAATAAAACATCCTTATTCCAAATTAATTACAAACTCCGGAATCTTTTCCGTAACATATAGCGGATAGCCATCATGTCTTAAAATAAAATCTCCTAAACATAAATCAAATGTACTTATTTGCATTTAAAAATATTCCAAGTTCGGAAAAATTGTTTCTTAAAAATTATTCAAAGTCTCACAAAATAATTTTTGTAAAATCATTCGAAGTTCAATTTTCGAAATTTTATTTCAAAAATTATTCCAGGTTCCTTATACAATATTAATTGAGAAATATTCCCGTAAATTATATTTTGAAAATTATTATTCAGTTTTAATACAGACACCGAATGTTTACAAGTATTCTAGAGCGATTTTCACCAGCTAAAAAATTCCCCGAAAATTATCGTGCAATCCCTTTTATAAAGATTATTCTTAATAAAAAATTTAAGCTTGCCTAGTAGGTGTATTATTTCCACTCTTAAATATATTTTACTAACATCACCACTATAGCGGCGTGTAAATACATAACTGCTTGAAACGTAAACAAACAAAGGCAACATTAAATCGATGTGATTGTATCAATTTAATATACAAATATTAAAGAAAATTTCAGCGTAAAAGTGTGAGAATGTGTAAATTACTACTAGAACTTCATTTAACAAGGAAGGTACAATAATATTCTAGCACCTATAACATTATTTACATTGTGAAGTAACTGCCATTCAAAAATGAGGTAATAAATCTCCATTGCTGTTACTATGATTTTTAAAACATTTCCGCATGTTATTTGGATACTTATTTCCAATTTTTGTTGTCTTCTTTCTCATAGGAAACAAAGGAAATACATCCGTAATCGTCGGAATTCGTTTACCTAGGAAAAATAATTCATGCGTGATTTGAGAGCATCAGGTGAAGAAACATTATTTCTTCGGCCCCATCATGAGATTCCACTCATCGAATGGTCACAGGCGGCACATTTTTTCACGCTAAAGTTACAGATAAACAAATAGTTACCAATATTTACTTGCTATACAAGGATCATTCAAATATTAATTTTAGTAATGAAAATTATAATGAAATTGTTACATTGTTTTACTTAAACTATTACTAATTGTTTAAGCTAAAATAAATTTACTGAAATCTTAACCTATTGTAATTTTACAATAAATATTTATATACAGCTTAATTCTAATAATTCAGACTACAGTAATACGCATTGAGTAGTACAGATATTCTACTTAATCCTCTAAAATTGATTTATTGAATTTTATTAAACAATTTTATTTGCATTAAACATAATATTCGCTGCTGGCAAATAATTATTATCCAAATTAACTTTTGTCCCTACCACAGTTGCAAACTTAATAAGAAAAGTCTAGTTATAATGCAAGTATATATTCAATAAATACTTTTACGTAAAGCTTCGTTCTCACTTCAAGAATTAGTACTTTCACATTTGCTATTTCCGCTAAAGACAAAACGCTTTAGAAAATCAAATCCATTCATTTGCATAAAATGATTGTAGTGATAGGGCGGGGATCAATACCCTCCATATCTGATGAATGAATTTGTTACATAAAGCCAACTACGCTTAATCGTACCACCCCTATTTCCAGCCAGCGTTAGGCTTCTAACTAAATAGTATAACTGTAAATAGTAAATGCTCAATTAGTCTTTGCACCCAAAGGATAACTTATACGTTGCTGAAAATATCTTTTGCATTCTTATTCTTATAAATGAGCATCATATTTAAGGTGAAGTAGATTTATATTTTAATTCAGTTAAGGTTTGTAATAATTAGTAAGCAAATAAACACTGACAAAAAAATCTATTTTAAATTATTATGTGAGTAATTAACAACTATGAAATATGTGTTCTATATAGTTGAAGTATTATTTATGTTTCAAACTGTCAAAGTAAGTTTTGTAAGTAGTAGAAATTCTTATTATACCAGTAAACGACTTCTAAGAAATATGTTTATTTATATTTTAATTATTCGTTATATTTTTGTTACCAAATTAAGTGTTGCTGTAACTAACAGGAAATATTTTTATTAAAATCTATTTGTATAATGCCTTTTATGTAATTTATAGAAAAGAAAAACAATCAATATTTATTAAGTTATAAGTAGTATCTATTCTTTTTGAAGTAATAAAACGAATATTTCTTAATACAAAAGTAACTTATATAAAAAGTGTATGTCACCTATATTTATATTGTAAAATCTCTGCACACATGTGTTTATAATATGTCATTCCATTTAAAAGCATGAGCAAAGAATGCGTTAAAACGACTGTTACTGGTACCTGAAAGAAAAAAAGTATCTGCCAGTACACTGATCATTTTGCTCCCTCAACAAATTTCTTTGTATGCATGCAGATTATCACGTACATTAATAAATAAAGCTACGTAATGATCACAACCGTTACTACATCGGCGGAATTTAAATGTAGGGCAGTGATATGATGAAATCGACAAAACAGATATGCCCATTCCGTCGTGCCTGCACAAAACACTGCCATTGTCGGCGGACACGTTACTACCTTCGTAAAGATTCCGCCGGCCGCCGAAACTGTCAGTATATACGGAAAATACTGCCGGCGGACATTTAGCCACAGCGATTATTAAATTGAGAACAGAAAATAAACACTTACTTGTTTTAAATATCAAGTAATATACGAGGTAGGCGCCATAAATTCTCGGCCTGATATACAAAAAAGAAACTTTGAACAATATACGAATTTTTATTTTTCAATGTAATCTCCCCTAACTTCTATATAATTATTACAACGATTAATTAATAATTCGATACCCTTGTAAAAATAATCTGAAGTTTTTCCGTCAAAATGTTCTATAACAGCTGTTTGCAACTCACTGTCGTCCTTAAAACTACGTCCCCTAAGGTCTTTTCTTAAATTAGAAAACAAAAAAATATCACACGGAGCCATATCCGGACTATACGGTGGATATTCCAATTTTTGAAAGCCGCATTCGCGGATGGCAGCTTATGAAATGGCAGCAGTATGGACGGAAGCATCGTCGTGCAATAATCGCACACCTTTTGTCAATTTCCCATGACGTTTTACACGAATAGTGTCCCTTAATTTATGTAATAAAGACGCATAATATGTGCCGTTCACACTTGTATTGCGCTCTTTAAAGTCAATTAGCAAAATGCCCTCACAATCCCAGAATATTGTGGCCATCACCTTTTTTGTTGATTGAACAACTTTCGCCATTCTGACACGAGGGTCATCGGGTCGCCGCTATTCCATGGACTCTCTTTTCGATAGAGGATCGTAAAACAGAACCATTGTTTCATCCCCTGTGACAATGGACTCCAAAATCGGTTTTGGGTCGTCTCCACACATATTTAAAAACGACTGCGCACATTCGACTCGACGTTCATGAGCAGAAAGAAGTCGCGGCACCCATCTAGCACTAATTTTATTCAAACCCAAATGGTCATGGAGAATTCGGCGTACACTTGTTTCGGAAATGTTTGTTATCACTGCTAATTCCTTCACTTTCAAACGGCGATCTTCTAGCACTAAATGTTCAATAAATGAAATTTGTTGAGGCGTTATAATAATAATAATAATAATAATAATAATAATAATAATAATAGATCTTTATTGTCCAACAGAATAAATTCCAATTACTGAACAAATATAGATAATATAAAAAGAAAAAAGAAGGTATATAAAATAAAATAAACATAAACATAAGATGCACAAAAGCTAAACAAAAACATCATCAAGCCGGCGATCAGCTAAACGGCACATTATTGACACTGGAGAACGTTGTAAGACATTAGTCCTTGAAGTCGCCGTGCTGAATGTAGACCCATGTCTCGACGATAGCCTTGGTACTCGAAATGCCACAGCAGATAGCAGAGCAGCACAATCGACCCCACCACGAACCAGTTTGCTAATAAACTGCAGGCAGTGAGCTTCCCTTCTCTCAGATAGTGATTGCAGTCCATGACGCCGTAGCAATTCATCCTGACATGTACCAACCGCAGGATAAACTCCATCCAGTTTGAAGGATAAATATTTCAGGAATCGTCGGTGGATGCGATCAAGAGCCATGCAGTGCCGCGCATAAATGGGGTACCATACAATGCAAGCATATTCCATTTTACTCAGAACATACGCAGAGTATAATATTTTCAACAGCTGAATATCCCGAAAGTATTTGGATGCACGCATAATAAATCCCAGCGCCCTGCTTGCAGTACCACATACTAACTCAATATGATCAACAAATGCTAATGTGGAGTCAAAAACAACACCTAGGTCTTTGATTTTTGACTTTTTTTCGAGTACATAATCCTTTATTGAGTATATTGTTTCCAACGGAAAGTTTTTCCTGGTGTAGGATACCGACGCACATTTAGAGGCATTCAAAGTTAACTTGTTATCATCGCACCACACAATTATTTTATTAAGATTGTTTTGTAAATGTATGGGATCATCGGGTGAAGAGATTTCCAGAAAGATCTTTATATCGTCAGCATATGCAAGAACTGGACAATTTAAACTGAGAAGTAAATCATTTATAAAAATTATAAATAACAACGGGCCAAGATTAGAACCCTGTGGGACACCTGTAGAAGCGATATATTCATTGGAGCAGTATCCATTATATGACACATAGAAGATTCTATCTTGCAGATAGGATTGAAGCAATTTCAATGCTGACGGAGAAAAGCCAAGTGATGCAAGTTTTTGTAAAAGAATGCTGTGATTAACCGTATCGAATGCACGAGAGAAATCTGTGTATATTACATCAACCTGACCGCGTTTATCCAAAGCCTCACTAACGTATTGTGAAAGAGTACACAAATTTGTAACAGTGGAACGTTGAGCAATAAATCCATGTTGATCAGGAGATATGAAGGAAATTACATGACTGTATATTTGTTTGTACAGCACACGCTCATACAATTTTGCAAAATTAGATAAGATGGAAATCGGTCTATAGTTAGATAGAGAAGAGGTATCGCCTTTCTTATGCACTGGACAGACTCTGGAGCGCTTCCAGCATCTCGGAAAGGCACCTGTTTTAATAGATAAATTGATGATTGTAGTTAAGGGAGATGCAAAAACATAGCGACAATCGCGTATGAGGAAGCTGGGTAGCGCGTCATCACCAGAAGTAAATTTTGAAGAGAAAGATGATAAAATAGCAATGAGATCATCTTCTGATATAGTAGAAAAAGAAAATGGCAATGAGTGATTATAATCATCGGAAACAGAAAACTCCCCACCACCTATATAAGCATCAGCAAACGTAGTAGCAAAAGCATTAACAATCTCAGTTGGATCATTAAGTTCATAATTATCTGCAAACATCTTTCCAGGGATTCTTGTTGACTTACGTCTATCATTCAAGAATTTCCACAATTTACTTGGATCAACCTTAATATCATTTTCAACTTCTGAGATATAGTTTCTGTAAGCATCAGAAATTAGTGACTTACATATGGATCTACGTCGTTTAAATTCATTGTAAAATACTGAATCCTTTGTTTTAATCCATTTACGATGGTAATAATATTTATATTTAAGGTGAATCTTAATATTATTGCTATACCATAGTGGATAACGTGACTTGTCGTTTCTAGGTCTTGTGCGCGGAATAGATTTTTGCAAAATATTGTTTAGAGTTTTGTAAAAGCAATTCACGGCCAAATCTACGTCATGAAACCGTTGGAGAAACGACCAGTCAACATGAAAAAGGTCATTATACAAGGTTGCAAAATTTGCCTTACGATAATTAAAACAAAGCTTACTGCAGGTTGAAAATCTTGGGAATCGGTCACTTGAAGTATACTCAAACTTGATATTAAGAGCTGGATGGTAAAGGTCTTCAGGGACTAGTGGACAATCATCACGACTAACTGCAATAGAGCAGTCAAGATTCGATAGTACAAGATCCAATAACTTGCCATCTGCATTCATTACGCTGTTAAATTGCTTTATGTTCAGAATATTTGTAAAATACGCAAATGTTGATAATTTGGCATTGCATATATTAGAGGCAGATGCCAAGTGAGGCAAATTAAAATCACCAATAACTAGGAAGCGTTGATCAATTAATTGGGCTTCAAGTGCACTAGAAAATATTTCATAGGCATCGCTTGTTATTGAAGGAGGTATATAGAGCAGAACAACCAAGAACGAAAAAGAGTTGATAGCGCACCTACACATAATTATATCAACAAGTGGAACAAGATTAGCAATAGTTGAAGTATCAACAGTAGTAAACGAAATCTCATGGGAAAGTGCCATAAGTACACCCCCACCTTTGGAACAATCAACAACAGAAAATTTCCGGTCAGACCGGATAATATTGTAGTGGTTTGTAAAAAGTTCATTATTATAAACTGAGTCGGTTAACCAAGTTTCAGATATGAGTATAATATCAAAAAAATTATCGGATGTATTTGTAAAGAATGTGTGTGTCTTTGAATTCAGTCCTCTTACGTTTTGGTAATAGATGTTAATGGAATTCAATGGAACTGATAATCTGTTGGAGCAGTTTAGTTTCCCGAGTTGACAATAGTAGGCACACCACCACGATATTTGATTGAAATATCAGATTCACCTTGAAGAAGACGAGTATCTAAGTTCTGCTTGACGGCCTTATATAGAGCCATTTGTTTTGGTGTTCTATCGGAAGACACAGAAATATTAGGAAAATTGGTGTTATTTTTCCAATTTCTGAACCGACGAAAAACCATGTGTACCGCATCAGAGGAAGACAAGCGTATTTTGATAGGTCTGGACAAAGTCTGCCTCGTAGGATCAAATTTTCCAAGACGCTGAGGGACAACACTCTCATTCGCTAATCCAGCTTGAGTTAACAGATCATTAACTAATGCAGTATCACTTTCCAATTGACTTCAATTGGTCGACTCGACCGATCAGCATCTTCCAGGGATTCTTGTCCCAAACTGAAACATTTTGTCTACTTTTTACAAGTGAATACGAAGGAGATGAATCACCGTAAACGCCGTCTAAACGTTGTTTAATGTGATAAGGCAGGGGTGGCCAACAGTTTCTGCCCCCGGGCCGGATTGGAAAGAAAACTTTTTTCACGGGTCGGACGAAATATTAAAATTAAATAATGTAAAATGTAAAAAATTTAAAAAAAACAGAAACGATTCGTTTAAGCAAACAAAATTTTATTATTGAATTTGTTTATGAATAAATGTAAGTAATTTAGTATAACAAATTAACATAATAATTAATGTGACTTGTTGAGGCGCTTTGCATCGCCTACTATTTGCTTAATATCTGGCTCTATACTTGTAGTAGCTATTCTTAACACAGCTTCCAAATGTGAATCATTCAATCTTGATCTTGTTGTATTTTTATTTAGATTCATTAATGAAAAAGTTTGTTCACAAATATAAGTTGAACTGAAGATTACTAAATGTATCTTTGCAAGTTGTTTTAAATTTCCGTAAGTCCCATCATTCAATTGCTTATAAAAATTGCACAAATTTTCTTGCTCTTCTCGATATTTCTCATGTAATAATTCATCACATTGTAAATTAATTATTTCTAATTGTATATCAACAGGAACGTCATCTACATGTACAGAAAATGGATTTCGGATAATAGATAAATTTTTATCAATTTTCTTGAAGCAATCGAATCGCTGCTCGAAATCTGTCATTAGTGCAAGGATATTGTTATTAAATTCTTGAACCTTTTCTCTTGAAATATTTAAAGATACGGCCTTTAACGTTGGAAAATGATCAAATTTGCATTCAGCCAGATTTCTAGAAAAAAGACTAAGCTTCATTTCAAAAGATTTTAACTTTTGTATTAAATCATGAGCATACAAATTTTTTCCTTGTAAACATACGTTAAATTCGTTAAAATGTGTGAGAATATCCAAAGAAAATGCTAAATCACAAATCCAATTTGGTTCTGATAATTCAGGAAAATCCTCATTTTCTTTAAGCGTTAAAAATATTTTTATTTCTTCTTGAAGATCCCATACACGTCTTAACACTTTTCCTAAGCTTAACCAACGGATTTTATGGTGATATGGTACATCTAAATAACTGGTATTTAGTTCTTCAAGGAGTCCAATAAATTGCTTGTGTTTTAACCCTTTTGATCGAAGGAAATTCACTAATTTCATAACTACGGTTGTAACATGATCGATTTTTAAAATGTTTTTGCATAATGCGTGTTGATGAATGATGCAGTGTATGGGAATAATTTTATGATTTGGATCAATTTCAGAAATTTTATCTTCAATTCGTTTTATGAGACCAATATTTTTTCCAACCATATTTGGTGCTTCATCTGTTGTTACATTCACTAATTTTTTCCAGTCAATATTGTATTTCAAAAAACATTTCTCGACCTCTCGGAAAAGATCTTCTCCTTTTGTTGTGTCTTTCATAGGAACAATTGACAAAAGTTCTTCCGAAACTTGAAAATCTGCAGTGATAGCTCTGATAAAAATTAATAACTGAGCAGTATCCTTTACATCGCAACTTTCATCAAGCATAAAAATGGGCCGATTCTAAATTATTCAGTAACTGATCATTTAAATGAACATTCATATCTTCTATTCTTCTGGCAATAGTTTGCCGAGACAGGCTTATATTTTCAAATTTATGTTTAACTTCTGGACACATTACATCACAAACATCCAACATGCACTTTTTTACAAATTCTCCTTCAGCAAAAGGTTTTCCGCATTGAGCAATCCGTTTTGCTACTAGTAAACTTGCTTCAGTAGCAGATTCTTGTAATCGATTTTGCTGTGTAAATATATTTTGCCGTCGGGTCAATTTTTCTACCAGATCTACAGCTTGTTTTTTTCGGCTTTCTTCATATAAATGTTGTGCGTAACTTTCATGTTTCGTTTCAAAATGTCTTCTCAAGTTATATTCTTTTAAAACGGCTACACCCGAATTGCAAATAAGACAAATCGCCTTATTATTGTACATAGTAAAAAAATATTTCCACTTCCATTCATCATTAAATATACGGCATTCAAGATCAATTTTTCGTTTTCTGGAAGCCATCCCTAGGGTGAAAAAGCTTTTTTAATTTACAATATTACTTTAATGAAATTATAATTACATACCGTATAAATATCCAAACTGTATCGCAATCAATCGAAATAATATTTAATTTATAGAATGAACTTGAAGGAGTTATATAGCAAATAAAACAATTATTTCGTTTTACAAACAGGATGTACACGTTTTCAGTCATCAACAGCAACTATTGTCTATGCTACAATGATTGGCGACTTCCGCCTAAACAAGTGGGGGTTTCAAGGTGGAATTTCTATGCAGCGGCCACAGCCGCCACTCGTAGTCAATGAGCCAGCGATTTGTTCTCAGGCCGCTATAGAGGCCGTCGCCGCTGAACGTCGACACATCGGCTAACATCGCCGTCAAACAGTTCATATCGAGTATAGAGATAAAGAAGTATCGCGAATCCATTCGACCAATTATTGAAATGAGCTTTATTTCGTAAACAAATTTACAGTTTTAAAATACTATTTGGAAGCCAGAGATACAATAAAAACATTACATGTAATAAAAAAGAAATCAGCCAATTATTGGAAGATAAATAGCTAATATTGAAAAATTAATCGCGGGCCGGATAAATTCATTACGCGGGCCGGATCCGGCCCGCGGGCCGTATGTTGGCCATGCCTGTGATAAGGTGTATGCCTTTCTTTTTTTAAAAATTTAATGACTGCGCGGTACTCAATTTTCGTTACTTCAGACATTTTCGTGCGCTAGTCACGTTGGTTGGCTGGTTACTAAAAACAACTAGACTTCGAATCGTCATATTTATAGTGTACAGCTCACGTATGTGCATGCATGACGTGACAGAGTTTGAACACGTTTGAACCTGTATAAGCCTATCAGGCTGAGAATGTATGGCGCCTACCTCGTATCTATAAATATCATAAGCTGTAAGATTTTCATTACTGGTAATTGATTGCATCTTATTATTATTTTATTACATTTATCTCACGTCTCTATATAAATCTAATTATATTTAATATCTGCATTTAAATAAATATAATTAGAATTCTATTATCAGCCGTTACAAAACGTATTTGGCAAACTATTTAATCGATATAACATTGGCATTATGATTTTTCGCATTATATTCGCGTGATTCAGGCGATTCTTACCTTGCAATCGATAGCTCAATTCAATTTTACGCCACGTTTCCTACAAATTTGTCGTTATAGGTTATATAATACCAATACAATAATTCAAAAGGTGCTTGCCAATGCCCTCCTACGTTTATTGAATTTCATAGGCAATTTTTCCCTTTACAATTCTTTTTTATTGAAAAAAAGATGTATGCCAATCACAATTGTTGTTTTTAAATTATTTTCGCGCATATACTGTCTGTCCAATTTTTCTTTACCATTCGACATTTCTATAAACGAATACATTTCCTCAAATCTGTATATGATTTTCCAAATATGTAAATTGTAATAAAAATGTGTAATGTAATTTAAAGATATTTTAAAGTAAATATTATCATAGGGCCTACGTGACACCATGCATTAGCACGGGATGTCCGCGTAATCAAAGCATGTTTATTGTCAAAAATACAATTTTATATTATTATTTATGTTGTTCGGTTTCCTATAAGAGCCGAAGCATTATCAATGTAAAAGAACTTGCTGAGCTGTTCGTCTACTTGTTTGTTTGTCTACTGTTTACTTTTTCGGTTGTGCATTCACGAACCGAGAAGTAATTAGATCACACAGGTTCTGATTAATGTTTGGGTTATGCATACACTTACCGAGTAGTAATTAATTCCACAGCTCCCTGTAGATGCTGTTCTGATTGAGCATATACTAACAGAGCAGTAATTAATCATACGATTTAAACGACACGTATTTTAAAGAAGCATTTATACCGCATGTGTCAAATATCATTAGGTATAGGGATTAAATGTTTACGTGCGATCTATATGTATGCATGTAATACGTGGCAACGTGGTACCTTTACTGTTCGTCACCAATGCCGGCAATAACCGACACCACAACGATTACCTGCGATCCTCATTCATTCCACTACTCACCACATTCAATGTTTAGCTGCGAACACGTTGTGGTATGCAATAAAAGCATGTTAGAAATCGTAAGAGTAAATTTCTACGACCGCCTAGGGCAATGCCTTGCTGTGCAGGGAGGAATTTTTGAGCCCCTTGTGTAGTTTTTTTTATTATTTTCAGAATCCTTTTTTATTTATTTTATTAGGGTTATTTTTTTATTTTATTATGGTTATTTTTTCATTTTATTAGAATTACGCTTTTGTTTATGTCATGCAACTCGTAAATATTATTTCTGAACGCATTACAAACACCGAAGTCGGTGGTCCAATAGTTACTGTTAACTTGTATTTGCGACTTGCGAGCATATATCGGTCGCCGCTGGCATTGGAAAGGAAAGTAGCAGTACCACGTTGCCACGTATTGCATGCATTGGTCGCCTATGGCTAATGAAAATTGACACATGCGGTATATGCATGGTGAAATCAGATCTGTGAAAACATTTTGCTAGGCACCCATTCAAAATCATAGCATGTCCATACGAAATAAGTGAAGACTTTCATATATCGTGAATGCTCAATAAATACAGGTAATAAGATTATTAACTTGGTTTATGGGACTTAGCTCTTAAGTTTATTTCTTTGAAACTAATTTTATGTATTAATTATTTATATTTAATATGTTCTTGTTTGTATTTAAAATATTTAGTGTAAATAAACTAAATTTCATCGACCTTTATTATTTTGATTCTGTTAGAGAAATAAATCCCTGATAAGTAATAGGATATTAAGTAAAAGCTAATGACTGTGAAAAGAACCGATTGAGTGATGCCGATCGACAGTAGGCATCGTTTGCTTTTTTCCTTTTTTATTTTCACTAAACACTGATTAAAATAATAACAATTACTTCGCACAATAACATCTCGGCGATTATACTTAACAGCTAAGAAAGGTAGGAGTGGAGTGTTGACATATTAAACGTCTCGTACTTGCGTACCTCTCTCTGTTATTTAGTAAGTGCATGTAAAGCTGCGTATCTTTCAGGCGCGCGGGCATCCAGCGAAAGAAGTCGTTAACTACATGAGACGACGTGAGGCTGCCGGCAAATAGGGGACGTGTTATAATAGGGATAAAGATAAAGCATTGCAAATCCCAAATATTAATTTAGACAGTAATTTCACGTAAAAAATTCAAACGTTTTTTTATTTTTTATGTATTATTGTAAACCCGGTTAATGTTGAAAGTTGGTTATAAAATATTATGGGTGACTATAACTCTGTACACCCTGGATTTTATAATTACTTGATATATCTTTAACTGTTTTCAAACATTTCTTATATTATTTCAATGAACACAATACCTATGAAATGAGAAATCGATTTCATAATAATTTATTCACATTTTATTCTTAGCAAAATCTTTTTTAATTTCACAAAAACGCTGGAATATCAAAATTTAATATCAAACTTGCATCTCTCATTCAATATGAAAATATTAATATTTAGATTCCCTGCCCTACACAAATATATTCAAATATATCCTCTTTAAAGTAATCCTCTTTCATGAATATACATACAGAGATACATAGATTCGTCTCATGTGACCTGTTACGAACGTTTCCTGAACTACTGAATGAAACGCCCCTGAGAGGCTTCTCGTTTTATGAAAGGGCACCATAACCGAACGCGGTGGAATAGAATGATTTGACACAATATTTAGGAGTGATTGCAGTAACAATGACACATTTATTTGTAACACAGTACCAGGTGATAATTATTGTATATGAAAATGTGTGTCAAGATCTTTCATTTACTCAACTTATCGTTTTTAAATAACATTTTTCCGGGCAGGTTTCTTCAATGTCAATTAAAATGCATGTTAGACCTTCCACAACCACCCCCAGAAATCTTTCCTGGAAAAACTTGATACTTGTTTTTACTTTATAAGTATAAAATTCCATCAAACAGCAATAAAACATTCATACTTTTGATCTGTAGTTATTTCATTTTGTCTATTAACATTTCCGCTTATAAAAAAAGCAAAAATATGAATAGATAAATTGTATAATAAGTATAAAATTCCACAAAACAAGAATAGAAACATTCATCCTTTCGATCTGTTGCGATTTCTTTTTATCTATTCATATTTCTCCTAATAACAAAATTTCGAATCAGAAATGTGAATAAACGGAAAAGTCAATGATGTCTAGTCTCATTTAACTAACTATTTACACATAATTGTTTTGGGCAGGCACTCGTTTAATAAATCGATTGATGATATATAGAATAAACACTTGTGCAATCAATAAGTAAAAATAAAAGAATGCATTGTTATGCAATCAATGCAAGGTAACGTAAATAGTTACTCGTTTTCATCTAACTTTGGCAAGTGACTGTGTGAAAAATATTTGTGCTTACTGGATTCACAAAAAAGTAACAACTGGGCTTTTGTTCGTTAGTTATGTAAAATAAATATTTGAGACCTATATTTCATGGTAATTTTACCATTTGTATATTTTCCGGCGTATGAAATTTTGAAAATTATTTATTTACCAATTTCTCAATTAATCATGTAATGTAATTTATCAAATATCTCTTTCCTTTACTCTATCCATAAAGCAAAGAATATTTCAAATAGAGAAAATAAAATAATCACTTAAGTGGATAAAGTGACAGAAAAATGGAAAACACTGCAAAATCATATGCAATAATTTCTAATGACCTGGTGCATTGTTTTATTGACAAAAACGTTCAATACGCAATGCATAGCAAGTAGCTAGAGTAACAATATGTACTTTCGATCAAATACAATAATATTATTTTGCAATACAGAGAATCTAATACGAGAAATAGTTGTCTTTGCTATATTTTTTTCGAAATACCTATTTGTTTAACTGAAAGAAAGTCTTCTTGGATCAATATAAATTTGTTAGAACCAAAGACACCTATATTTCAATATAGCAAATAATTTTTAGCCAAATGAATATTTCTTTCACTCAATGCATATTTCCTTGATCCAAATAATTTTTTTTCTTATAATACCTATACTTATAGTTTTACATTTAATCTGTGTACTTATTGTTATTAATTAGACTATGGTGATGGTTAACATATATCTTTCAACCAAAGAATTTTCTTACAATCAAAGCTGGATGTAATAGTAAATTATTTCTTGTTAAGAAGTTTGTTCATTGTAAATCTTATCACATTCAGACACAACATCAATAACGTTCAGGGTATCAACATATTGCCGTGGTCTCTTGCATATTAATAAGATAATAAGTAATAGCATTAAGATTTAATTTAAGTATATAAAATATAAAAGAGACAATAATAATGTTTTATTGTATTCCAAGATTTAACATGAGTATATTAAGTTGCATACATTTTAAAGTGAGAAAACATACACATAAAAATGAATTTATAATTACAATTTATATATGAAACAGGTATAAAATAAAAGACGAGATAAAATTTAAGATATATATATTTCTTTTATAGAAAAGAGAAACAAGATGTATGGTTTGTGTATAATGAAAAACAACCTGACTTTATAAAATGCGTGAGAATTGCACTGAACATTTTAAATAATGGACCGTTGTTTAAAAATAAAAAAAGAAATGAAAGCGAATAACCGAGAAAGGGTTATGCTTAAGGATGGAAGTGTGATAAGAATTAGTCATCTAAATGCAATAAGATTGTATGAAGAAAACAAAATTCGATATGCACGGGAGAAAAATATAATTGAATAAATTATGTAAACTTGAGAACGTGCATAAGGTAATAAAACTTTATTAAATAAATCATGCAAAAAGAATAAAAATTTACCTTAACTTATGACTATATAAGTAAATAAATAAAAAAAGGATATAAATAAAGATATTCTGAGACCATACAATCTGCAGTAGTGTTTTTATAAACGACCGCTGGCAATAATAAAATACATTCATGAATTCGTATATGTAGTATTATGTTTCATAAGCTGTAGAGAGGTTTAGTACGGTTTTGATGACCTACAAAAAGAAAATATAATGTAAACTTGGTTTGTAGTTTATTACAGATAAATATATCACCGTTGGAAAAGTCCTGGATAGAGGGAAGCAATGAAGGGGCAAACCAAATGGATCATAGTAGTACAAGTAATCTTATTAAAAGAATACCTGTTATTTACAATGTATTTCCAATATTGCCGAGAGCTGGACATAAAACAAAAATAAGAATTGTGTTAGCCAATGCAAAGAGGAAATATGTGGCAAATAGTAAAGAAGGTAATAAATTCATAAACAAATATAAAGAAGAATTATATTAATACAAATATACCTACGTTGGAGAAATGCTGGACAATTTGTGAGAAACTTTTAAAGTGCAAACGGACAATTCTCGGGGTGTTGACATTTGGAAGTGAGGGAACTGTCAAAAGACAACAAGTGCGTGTGTGTGTGTGTTCGAATCACAACGGCAACCTGAAAAGCAAAGAGCTCACTGAAGACGCAGGGTGACAACTTAAATGGTAGTTTCTGAGGATGGCGTTGGGAGCGGTCACGTGTTTTCCCGGGGATATAAATTGAAAACAAGAATCTACAAGATTCATTCATTGATTGATTCACGGATTAGCTGGTTATCTGAAAAAGAGAATAACAGTAACTTAAAATCGTAGGGTTAGATACACCACGATTCATATTTATTTCTTTTGTATTAGCGTATTAATTTTTATTTGCATTTACATTTCATTCATTTATTTTCTTTAGTTAATTGTCTTTGTATTTTTAAAAATAATGGAGATGCAAATGGCAGAATTTGAGAAGTTTTTCAATGATTCAAAGTAAGTTTGATACAAAGAGTTATCAATGTGGCTATGCGTGTATTGAAATATAACGTGCAAATGTATATTCAATATAACGTTGTGCAACAGGGATAATAAATGTTTTCCTGTAATAGTAATAAGTAGGCTTAGGATAATTATGCACTAAACTTCAAAATGCGCATACAAATATGCACCAAAAACTTTCAGAATATGCAATACTTGCAATACAATTATCCTAAGCCTAAGGATAATTGTATTGCAAGTATTGCATATTCTGAAAGTTTTTGGTGCATATTTGTATGTACATTTTGAAGTTTTTTAGTGCATAATTATCCTAAGCCTAGTAATAAGCATTCATTAGTTCCAAGTTTACAAAAATGAAATTATTAATGGTGTTGGGTGTTAAGAGGATATAGCGTGCAAATGAATATTTTCTGGCACTCAATTAGGCATCATTAATGTTTACGATAATTTTTGATTATAAATTAATGACTTAAAATTAAATTTTTAATAAGGAAAGTGTTTCTGGGTAGCGGACTCTGAGATGCTAGATATAACACGTGCGAATGGTTATAGATAGTAATCAGATTCAAGCTTTTTCTCCGAACATTGACCATTGCGAAGTTCTAAGTTTGTCAGAGCATTACGTGCGAATATAATGTATGATGGAATAGAACTAGCATAAAACGTAAATAGTATACAAAAGTTAATTGAATTTTATTTGTTTTGAAACAGGAAAATATTTTAGATTTCTATTTGATTAAGTATAAGAAAAATATATTCGTACCATAAAAACGTTACAACCTAGAACAAGGTACAAACGTTTTCTTTTAATTATGTTTCTTTTAAATAAAATGGTGAATATAGTATAGCGATGCTATCTATTATGTAATAAATGTTAAATAAATTATACAATTATGTTTTATATGGTTTCTGGTTTTCATTTAAATAAGCTATAACCTTATCCCAATCAAAAGTAAAACAAGAGATTTGACGAGAGAGGAGAAATTTAGATACACTGATAGAATTCACGTATACTTATAAAGTACGTGCTGTTAAAATAAATAAAATATACATTAAGGATAATAAAAATTATCATCATCTTTATTATTTATGTTGCTGGAACAGCACACAACATAATTTATTTGGCAAAGCCTAATGTATGGCTATACTACAATTATCATATTCCAAATAGTCATGTTGCCACAGCAATATGTATATAAGATATAACCCCTGACATTTTAGACAGTATATTAGAACCGGACATTTTGGCTCGGCTCATTCCTCAAATTGGTAAACTAATAATACTAAAAAATAGAGGAATATCTAGGAAAATTTACTTTACCAGATTGTGGAAATATAGTATGTATGTAATATTTTTGTAGAATTTTGTTTACTTTTTAATTTTTATTAAATAAATGTTGGTATACTCCATATATTGCATTTTTTTATTGGGTATTTCAAAAACTGACAAACCTCGAGACCTTAAAAACATATATTTTATTTGTAATAAAGAAATTAATATACTACCAGTTAACATATACCTACCGTAAAAATATTTTTGTAGCAAATATAATTTGGATACCCACAAGAATATTATTTTTTTTTTACAGTAACTATATTTGCACCACCTAATTCAGGTACTTGAGATTATAAAAAGTCCTTAAAGTCAAGAATATGATTTCATTATGAGAAACTGTTCAAGTTTGACACAAATATATTTCTTATGGAATAATAGAATAGTTTCTTAGCTCCAAGAATATTAGTGGGTGAGAATAAAATGCTTCTTTGTTGGGAAGAAATTCTTTGTTAGTATATATAAGAATATGTTTACATTGTATAAAAGAGATGTTACCGGCAATCCTACAGTAGTGTTCAAGAAAAAAAATAGTATACTATTGTAAAACATGGCTTCTTTCAAGAATTTGAATAAATCCTTTAGTAATGTGAAATAAATATTTGTTAGGCCGCATCCAAATATAGAATTTATTTCACAATAAGTAAAAGACACTATTTCTTTGTTATCACAGTTATCTAGGAATGAACAAGACTAATGGCGACTAATTTTGATGAGCATGCACCAACCTAAAAGACGCATAACATGTTATGTACTTTTATTATATTTCGCTGTTAAATTCATAATAAACAATTAGTACTTGTTATTTAATATGTATTTGCATATCGTATAGTATATTATGTGTTTTTCTATAATCCCATTATAAATTAAGTAAATATTAACGGACATATAATGAAATATCACACACATTTTTAGCAGTGTAAACCTTACTTCTGATCCTTACTTATAAAAACGTTGGTTTTGTGATACCCATACCTATTTTTTCTATAATAAATTACACAGTTTGATTTTGATATAGAAGATATTTATAACGCTTTCAACGCTGGCAAAAAAAGTCATTAGTTTTAATTAGACCTACCCCTCAAATAAAGCAACAGCTTTGGTTCTTTGGCATTTATCTCAGCTGTAATAGATTTGCTCAATGTAAAATAAAATTTAATCTATTATAATACCTTCTGCGGGAGTTATACTGTATCACAATCTTTAAATTATTACATTAAAGAACTGTGTAAATATGAAATGTCAACAATCACGGTAATATCAGTGAAGGAGTGAGTAAAAAGAGGAAAAGTAACATGCTTTCTCAACGTTCGTCCATTCAATTTCAAAAGCGTTGTCTGGGACGTTCTTTTTAATCTTTTTAATGCCCTTTATCTCTGAAATCTTTTTATATTAAGAGTGATTTATGCTTGAATAAATTTGCAATTACTGTAAAAAAAGTCGCTGTTTTTCACGAAATGAACGGGCGACTTGCCGCGAAACGAATCGAAAATATGTGCTTGAAATAATTTCAGGGATCTTCGCGTCGATTTTTTGAAACTGCTCCATAAAATACTGAGCTTCTAAATCGGCATTTTTCATGCTATATTCATCCATAATAAAAGTCATTTGAGGGCGGAGATTATCGTAGTTTCTGGTCATAAATTCGTCGAATTGAGAAGAATTTTGATTATACTACCTCGAACAAAATTATTAAAAGCGGCATTCGCAAATCTCAAAATAAGTTCAGTTTTAAATTGAAAGAGACGAGGTCTACTAATTTGTTTGGAAAAGACGGGGAATATACCTACATGGTAAAAAAATATTGACCATATCACAACAATTTGTAGTCTTCGCGACATGCACACCCATATTTTGTAAAATTAACAACACGCACTTTACTTAAACGTTAAAACTGAACAGTATTTAATTCCTTATGTACACTGCCACCAGTTTGAAAGTTAACGGCTCTTAACATTCAAATTTCTCTAAATATGTTTTTCTCAAATTTCCACTATTTAGTTTTAGGCTTAACTAAGATATTCACAGAAAAATTCAACATTATTATATATACTAAAAGCCATTCGAATGACCCACTCTAATCGCCTTGGTTGAAATCGCTTAACCGAACCCTGAAAAAAGGCAAAACGAAGTAATATTGAACATCTAAAATACAAATTATATTTACTCATTCGCTATATATCGGAATTATGTATATAGTGTTTCAAGAACTGAAACGCAATAAAGATAAAATCCGCAATAAATTTAGAAGACTAAGGAAGAGCGGTACCTCAAAATTAAGCGGAATAAAAGAGGCGATAGCGGGCTTTCAAGCCGGCCGTATTAGCTAGTTATATGGGGTTATCATATACTTTAACTTATTATAACTTTTTAACAAATCAAGCTAACAACAAAAAGTAAACGAAATCTAGTTGCCTAAGGAATGGGATTGGTTGTATCTATGGAAAACAAAAGCGTTGTCATGACAGTTGTTGACACAAGTGTTAAAAGTAAATCATTCAATTTGGAGTTTATTTTCAAATTAAAACTCAAGTAAACGTAAAGTTTTAACGACTCAAACTGTAATAGCATGGACCTACGAACAAGAATTGGTTTAGTTCAGTGTTATTATGAATGCGGCAGAAATTACACAGCTGGATTACGAAGGTTTCGCACGAGAATGGGTTTGAGAGCGGGGCCCTGTCGTATGAAAGCGTACCGCAATTTGATACAAAAATTTGAAAGAACAGGTTCGGTAATTGACCTTCCGAGATCAGGAAGACCAAGCATTAGTGATGTCCAAGTTGCAGAGGTTCTTCACGAAAATCAGGACATAGCCAGAGGTAATCCACTAGCAATCAGCAGTGCAAATGCGATATCCAAGCGATTGCAAATGCCGTACACCACGGTCTGGAAAATTTTACGCAAAATTCTAAAAATGTATCCATATAAACTCAAAATGCTGTTTGAATTAAAGGAGGCAGATTTGGCTAGTAGGTACGATTTTTCTTTGCGATTATTGGCTCAGATGGAAATTGAACCCGAATAGTTATCCCGTATTTTATGGTCAGATGAGGCACATTTTTCTCTGAATGGTGGAGTCAATACTCAAAACTGTAGAATCTGGTCTGCAGAAGATCCACAAGTAATTGTTCAAGAAGGTCTTCATGACAAGAAAGTCACCGTTTGGTGCGGTTTTACAGCTGATTTTATCATTGGTCCGTATTTCTTCGAAGAGCTACAGAATGGAGAAACCGTATCTGTAACTGTTAACGGTGAACGATACTTGCAAATGTTAAGAGATAATGTTATTCCACAGCTGCAAGACGAGCACCACAGAATTGAAAACATGATTTTTATGCAGGATGGAGCACCTCCGCACATTTTCCGACCAGCTAAAGAATTTTTAACTAACGTTTTTCAAGATCGCGTTTTAAGCAGACATTTTGCAAATTCATGGCCACCAAGATCACCTGATCTTAACCCAGCGGACTACTGGCTGTGGGGTCATTTAAAAAATTTAGTGTTTAGAAGAAGACCAACAACGCTACAAGAATTAAAAGACAATATTACGGAGCAAATTGGTGCAATTCAACCAGAAATGTTAAGAAATGCAGTATACGATTTAGAGGAACGGTTGCTGATTTTACAAGATCAAAATGGAGGACATATTGAACATTTGCGGTAACTGGGTTTGGGCATACAAAATCCCATTATTTAAACAATTAAATTTCGTTCAGTTTTTGATATTAACTTAATTTGTTAAAAAGTTGTAATAAGTTAAAGTATATTCCTTACTTTATAACAACCCTATATATACTAAAAGCCATTTGAGTGACCCATTCTAATCGCCTTGGTTGAAACAGCTTAACCGAACCCTCAAAAAAGGCAAAACGATATGTGTAACTCCTCCCAGGAAATCGCCTCGGGAGCGTTCCCTCTTTGGGTACGTATAGGCTGGACATTTCTCCTTTGCGTGTGTTATATTTGGTGGCTGCTGGCGGCACCACACTGGAGATCGGCGGCTTCGAAAAGGGACCGTGTGCTGACGTGTATAAAAATCGGCGGTGGTGTGACCGAAAATAAAATCAAAGCGCTTCAAAAATCAAAAATTGTCAGATATGACAGAGACATCGAAAAGTTTCACGGTTCTCTTTTTCACGAAAGAATTCAACGCTATCGAGGTTTCGCGTGCGGATGAAGTCTCAGACTACGAGAGAATGGACTTTTACGCAACGTTCGGCAGCAATCTACACTTTCCAAGCACTTCTATAACGAAGGTACAGTTCATTTAAAGCCTCTCTGCCGGCGGATCCGGTAAAAAAAATTTGCTATCAAAAGTAGGCGAGATCTTCGTCAATTCAAACAGACATTTATTTCTGCGATGACAGTTTGATGTCTCGATGTCTTCTTATAACAAAAGGATGTTAATTTACGAACAGTGTGGAATTGACACCACAAGGTCGAATATATGTCGCATAACATTTAGAAATTACAGTCTTAAATTTATTGATATCATGCATATCAATAAATTTATGTTTATCACCACTATTTAGTTCATCATTCCTAGATTATTAAAAATTATACCCCTCTAATAAATAGTATATATTTTTCAATGATATATAGGCTGCCCCATTTAAAAAACTATAACTAATGTCAGCCACTAACTTATGGAACACCTGTATAATACAAATTAAACTGCTACCATAGCAACCATTCGAAAAAATCTTTATCTATAAAGGTACAATATTTCTTCCTCACGAACATGACTCACTTTGTATATTATATATATAATAGACATATATAAATATTATATATAATATACAACTACTTTTTTCTCTGATGTCACTTATTAAAATTGAATTTAAAACTGAAAAAAATCTGCCACCATAAAAAATAACTTCTTGGAATTTTTTAATCTGCCTGGATTATATTCGATATTACTGTACAACCAATCGTTGTGGACATGTTATATACTTCATGATACTTCTAGAAACGAATAACCATGAATAGGGCATATAAGTAATAATATATTTACATATATGTAATATAAATTTTTGTCTTTGGTTCAACAAATTATTTCCTTGCAAATTTTATTTTAATATTGGTCTCCTCAGTTAACCATGCTTATATGTACAAGAAAGAAACATTTTTTTCAATACGTATTTTAACTTGAATTAAAATAAGAATCTTTTTAGATATAACAAAAAAAATTGTGATTCCAGTAATAACAGCGTTGGAAGCGAATAGAAAAACACCTGTTTGCAGCTGGGGAAATGCAGAGAGAAACATTATGTGGTATACTTAAAAAAAAGAGCACTTTATTTTATATATTTTACAAACACTCATAAATTGTTATATACTTTTTCAATGCCGTTTATTTATTATTAAATAAATGCCTCCATTTCAAATAACGAATAAATACCCAATTAAATCCTAGAAATAGTATATACATACTATATATTTCCTTTTATAGGTTGCAATTTTTGTTTGCCAAGAATTCTATGTTGCTATTGGTCTCCATTTGACCAATTAGGAAATACTTATACAGATCCACCAAAAGTTATACGCACTATAGTAATAATTCTGGAAATACTGGTTTTATTAAAAAAAAAAATTTAGAAAATTTTTTGATTAAGATAAACACGACTATTTACAACATATTGTAACTTGTAATGACAATTATAAATATAATTTTTATTTTATTTCCAGGAAAAGACAAATTATTGTTAATAAAAATATAAAATATTGTAACGAAATGAGTGTACGACGACAAAAAGCAGAGACCATAAATCATCTCGGCGCGGCATATAAAAACGATATGTAAACAAGTCGCAAATATGTCATTTCACAGTATTGTTGACGTAAACAAGGAAGAGTCCAGATTTCCACTGGTATATTACCGAACTTACTGGTACATTTCGAGAACATTTCATGCAGGTGTATATAAGGCGACTGGGTCACCGATGGATGATTCATTGCGGAATAGTTTCGGGAAAGAAAGTCCTTAAGTAGTCTCGAGTGCGTAGAAATAAATAGTGGTAGCCCAACACAAACAAAACACGCCATTTTGAAATGTGCCCTTGTTTGATTTTGCGCACAAATATCGGAATTATGCAAGTGAGGCTTTTGTCACTTCTGTTATTCTGTGATACTACATATTGGATGTCATCCGGCATCACAGTGTAGTGCACGCTCGCTGACATATATCGCTTTCGCCCCGCGCCACTTTTTATCCACTCGATTTCTAATACAAACGCTGCAGTCGCGCGATATGCCCCGGAGCCTACGTCAGAGTGTGATTTTTAAACGCGATGAAGAGACGGACTGTTACTTCCGAAAAAATCGCAAGTAGGAAAATCACAATTTTAAAGAAGGATAAAAATATATATTTGCTAATGTAGGACAAGTGTGCATATAGTGGTTTTGCTGCTAGGGATATTATTTGTTATCAAACAAATTAGGTATTTATCCCCTGCACTATTATTATAACAAACACGCGTAACCATGAAATTCATGCAACACCGTGACTAACAAGTATCAGAAGAAGTAACCAACACTACCAAAATAGCAAACGCGCCATTTTTAAAATATTTCTGGGCCTATTTTCTTTTACCCCTAGTTTTCATTCAACCTGATTGACCCAATATGTTAAGACGTTCAATTTTACCTTTGAATATTACGTAAATATAGGTATGTTGATGGATAAATGACAGCTTTGCTCAATAAATATATTATTGTTATTATTTATGGGCAACTACCCTTTTCGTGTGTAAATTGACTGGGCTAAAAGCAAAGTTGTATAATCTATAAATCAACTTTATCGAATTATAGATTTGGTCCGAAGTCTATCGTGTAAATGCTATTATTCATTGCGCGCTGATGTCACTATGCCTGTTAATTATTATCCATCATTTAATGTTATGCATTTGTCTATCATCTTTATTAACCGACAAACGCTGTAATCAAGTTATGCTGCCGCTCTTGCCGCCACTGTTATCTGCTTGCTGATTTGCATCACGCATTAAATTTTCACGTTAAGGATTCCCTATTTACATATTATAACGAGTCCAGAGTAGGTAGGTACTGTAACGCTCTGGTTAACACAATAAATATGTACGTACACAACAGGAACGTACGCGGCAAATGAAGCAAGTTTAGCTTGTCACAGAGAGCTCTCACTGAATCGTATGCTATAGCAATTCGCTTGTATTTAAGTGGCGATAAATTTTTGCCAATTGCGAATTGTGCACACATTAATCAATTTACTGGGACTGCAATCGAATTGTATTGTATAAACTAAGCAGTGGAAATAGTGATTTTCAGAATAAATGCACTGCGAATTCTTCGTTGACAGGCTGATAATTATTGTAACGAAATGAGTTTACATTAAATAAAAGAATCAGATCTCTCGGCGCGATAAAAACGAAATTGTCACACGCAAAAAAGAGGCAGACCGGGCGACGTATAAAAACGCTCTTATTTACACACCACCATAAATCATCTCGGCTTGGCGTATAAAAACGAAATGCAAGTAAAACAGTGAGTCATGAATGTCTATGGAATATTCTTCAAAACATCGAGAGAAGTATGGAATTTACAGGAATGGTCTAGTAATCTTCGCCTGTGTATATAAGGCGACTGGGTCACCGATAGATTCATTGCGGGGTTCAGTCTCGAGTGGTAGCCAAAGAAATAAATATAGTAGTGCCGTCTTATATAAATAGAAGGGTTACATAAATACGGACAGAGATATTAGTAATAGATATAAATAAATACAAGTGTTAATTTTAATTTATTAATAGCAGTTTAAGTGTGATACGTTAGTTTTATATTTTTATATTGTTATATAATTTTAAGTATATAAATATACAGACTGTTTTTAAATAAATAATTGCACGAGTTGTTTATTGGAATCCGAAAACGTTACATTATTTTGTACTTCATTTAACTTTTACCGCAGACTGACTCTGATAATAAATTTTATTTCCTTTTAAAATTACAAAGAAAGTCAATCAAAGTTGTTACGAGTCCCCGTTGCGTTAGGTGTGAAATTGTCACAAATCGATGGAGTGGACACTCGATAGTCTTAACCGAATAAAAGAAGAAGAGATGTTATATCTAATATGTAATAAACATTGATAATTAACAAAATGAACATATAAAATATAGTAATAGGTACTAATTATAAAATAGCAACAAATTAAAGGGAACAGTGAAAAACATTTCATGCTTAAAAAACACAAGAAATTTTTGTTTGTTTCTGGGATTTTTTTGCATAATGGCTTTTTCTCTAATTGTCTTTACAAGATCCGTAATATCAATATAATTCTGCTCTGCTCATTAAGTTATTACGAGGATGTATTGACATCTAGTTAGCCTTGACCTGTTCCGTGGATAAAAAAATATTGCGACACCATGGTAACGAAACATAACCTATTAGAAGTGTTAGTGTAAAGATTCACGTCAAAAAGTCAAACCAAAGTTGTGAACTAAAATTTGAAAAAAAGGATGTTGACCAGAATTTAGAAAATTGAAAATTTTCGAGTATCCAGCCGTCATCAAGTATCAGTATTTGAAGGGAGACTTACGAAGATATGCTTAATACCCTTGGTGATCAATGTCCATTGTGTGCGACCGTGAAAAATTGGATTGCAAGCTTCAAAAAGGGCAAATTTTCAATTGAAGATGATTACCGATCGGAAAGGCCAGTTTGTGTGTCCGTCTCCGAAAATGTTGATGCAGTTCATGATATGATTTTGTCAGACTGTCGAATTGAGCTAACACGAGACACTGAATATTTTAAATGAACGCATAGATCATATAGTTGACGTCGATTTGTACATGTACTGCAAAATGGATGGGGATCCATTTTGCAGTACATCCCCATGTCTCTCTGTCGACCAGAAGCGTGCAAGAGTGGAAACATTGCGTTTGATCTGTGCTCGGTTTGAAAAAGATGAAGACTTTTTAAACCGTATTGTTACTATGGATGAAACTTGGGTACATTTCTACGACCCAAAAACGAAACAGCAATCGATGGAATGGAAACACTCTGGTTCTCCAAGGCCTAAGAAGTTTCGTGATCAAAAATCTGCTGGAAAAGTTCTAGCTTTAGTTTTTTGGGTTTGTCATGGAGTGATCATGATTGATTTTCTGGGTAAGAGTAGAACAATAACTGCGAATTACTATTCGACGTTACTGGTCACCTGCACACAAATCGCAAGTTGCCATGGAAACAATTCGTGATTTAGGATTCGAATTACTCGAATATAACCCCTCATTCACCAGATCTGACTCTGTCCGACTATCACGTCCTTCCTCAACTGAAAAAAAATTAAAAGGTCTTAAATTTTCTTCCAACGAAGAGGTGATAGAAGCTGTGAAGACCTGGTTTGCACAGTAAGATGAAAATTTCTTTTTGAAAGGTCTAGAGGCATTGAAGATTCGTTGTAATAAATGTATCCAATTAAGAGGAAAATATGTTGAATAATAGGATATTTTGACTTTGAAATTTTGTTTGCTTCTATACTAGGCTAAGAATTTTTCAATACATCCTTGTATATTTACCCCGAAACTTTATTCAAGGATTCAGAAGTTTTTTCGATCGCCTTCTTACATTCTTCAACAACATTTTGGAATTCATTCGTTTCATTCAATTTAGTGCTATACTGATTCCACTCCAAGAGAACATATTCTTCAAATCTTCAAATGCAGACTACTGTATATACATTTAGGGCAAATTTGCAATTTACATATTGCAGTGCCCTCTTATAAAAATATGAGAACATGCTGCACTATATGTTGTGGGTATTGTCATCTGTATATGCTGTGCTCTAAAAATTATCCTTTTTACACCAAAAGCTTATAATTGGTTTTGTATTTAATTTATATTGTAATAGCATGTACCGAATAACTATTGTGGGTTCTGGCAATGTATGTGGTTCCTTCTCCTTCACTGGTAACCTTTCTCTTACTTATAATAGGGACGAGGTAATAGTTTTGTTTAAAGAAAAAAACGGAATGTCTATATAACATGATCATATACTTTTTATTTAATCCTTTGTAAATTCAAATACCTTTATACACCTTAATGCTCTATACAAATACATAATTGAATATATATATATATATCATCTATACCAGATGCCGGTTATAATGTATGTAAATCTTTTTATTATGCATTCATGATGCTAAACAAAAAAAATATTTATCCTGTATTTAAATAAATGAAAACTTTTATTGTCCATTGATAATTTTATTTATCAACGTAATTGTTTTGATATTGACTTCAATTAATTGCTTTAGACAACCATTTGCACGCGTTGTTTCTAGCTTTTAATCTTTGCCGTGTAAAACGTTTAATTATGTATTAACATGACTTGAAAAAGATTAATGATGCCTGGACAAAGTATTGAAAAAAGTACTCATTCGCACGCAGCATTTCTCCAACAACCCAACACCATTAGTCCTATTTTTTTTTTATTACAACTTAATGAATTAAAAACCTTACAGGATAATATTTGCGTATCTATACTGTTCAACGTTATATTGAGTAATCATTTGCACGCAAAACCAATATCTGATTAACAGTTTAGATAACTCTTTTCCAAAGAAAAACTTACTTGCTATTTTCAAACATTTCATCAAATTGTTTATTTTGAATGTCCATCTTGAACTCTTCAAAATGAATTTAAATGTATTGATAAAAGAAAACTATTATGAATGAACGTGATAAAAAAAATAATGAAATTACTATTCTACTATGTAACAATTAACAAAAATATCAATCGCAATTATTTTGAAAGCGTCATATTCTCCCGAAGTCGTAATAAGAAGTTCTTCTTGTCGAATCTTGTTTCGAATTTTTATACCGACAAAAAAAATGTAACGTTGACTAGTGCGCCCTCTAGTCCATCTTTTAGGTTGGCATTGGAGTATATCTTTCAGTGAAATCGCTGCCCACATGTTGCCGCCGTGATACACACACGCACACACGCACATATTGTTCTGACAGTTCTTATTCACCAAACGTCAACACATCGAAAATTGTTTTCTTATTTAAGAATCTTTTTCACTGCCTCGTACTGCATTTCCGACGGTAGGTTTATTCTTGTTGTTAATACCATCCTTCTTTGTATTTATTAATGAACCTATTGCCTTGTTCATTGTTCAATACATATTTTCTTTTCCCATTTATTAATGTTATCCTCACTTTTCTTGTAGCTGGATTGTGACTCGGTAGTATTGGAAATACGTTGGAAAGAACGAATATTTTTCTTTCAACACTGCCTGCACCTGGAAGACACGTTTGTTTCTCCATTGCATCTCTGTTTTCTATCCATGATCTTTCCATCGGTGATATGTCTATCTGCAATAAACTTTACACAAGTTTTATATTTTGTTATCTTTTGTAGGTCATGAAACTGTACACGTCTGTTTCCAGTCTCTGAAGCATTGTGTTACAAACAAATTATAAACACACACACTTTTTATTTATGTTATCAGCTACCTTTTTATACAAAATGTTATTGCTGATCGGGTTTACGTTTTATATATATTTATATCCTTTTCTAGTCTCTAGTCATAAGCTAAAGTAATTTCTATCTTTTAATATAATTTAGTTTTTAAACTTTTTCTTAAAGTTTTATTACTTTATGCATGTAAATCATAATAATTTATTCAGCCATATTTATCTTTCTTGCATATCGTATTTAATCCTTTTCATACAATTCTATTGGTTTTACATGACTAATTCTCTTGACTGTTCCGTCCATTAACATAACCCTTTCTCGATTATTTGCTTTCATTACCCTTTTTGTCTTAAACAGCGGTCCATTATTTAGAATGTTTAATGCAATCTTTACGCATTGTATAAAATTTTTGATGATATGTAAACCATACATCTTGTGTATCCTTTCTACAAAAGAAATATATTGCTTATATTTATCTTGTCTTTTATTTCATACTTATTTAATATTTTTATTCTACATTCACTCACTATTCAATTGAATAATAATGACTTTTAAATTATGTGTTTGTATTTGACTATGTGTATGCAACTTTATATACATTCATGTAATTTGTTGCAAATATTGTTCTTCACATCCAAGTACGATTTTTGTCATTTTTATTTCATTTCAAAACTTAAACTAATTCTTAAAGCTATTCTTATTTTATAAACTTGCGAGATACCACGGCAATATGCATTATGGAGATGTGATTAACATGAGGTACCAATGTACGCAGAAGTTCAATGGGACACTGAATTCTCAATGTTGCCATAAAAAATATTTCTCCTACACTTTTTTATAGTTTCGATTCCATGCTGCCACTAAGTTGATTATTGCATCCCTAATATGTACTCAACTTTTTCACGGTATGGGGAACACTATTCATGCTGTGATAGTCCAATTACATTTTGGTCAACGACTGTATAAATGGTGTGACATTAGGAAGGAGAAACATTGATATAATTTGCCAATCCTCACTTTTCAATACGTCTTCCTTCATTTGGATGCGATGGCGCGTTAGCTAAGCTAAGCTTTTATCGGGAGACCTTCATCCTTTAGAATTTTTTTACCTTTAAGTACTCATGGCCTCATTTCATAAGACCCAGTAGCATTAGTGCCTGCTAAAAATATTCTCTGCTTTTTGTTTTTCTACAAGCAGCAGTTTTTCTTCCGCCGAGAAAAATGTCTTGTGTGGCAACATTATCCAATAGAGGCTTGTCATTGTAGAGTTGCTCCAATGTAATACCAAAATCTTCTATTTTATTTTTACATTCTTATAAACTGCCCGGCAAGAAAAACCGCCCACCCATCTGATATACGTTTTTTGTTTGCACATGTAGTTTATCCGATTGTCTTTCATAAATAAATGCTTTATAGTGTTTAATTCATTATAAAATGTTACCGATTTGATTTTTTGGTGGTGGAATTCCTAACTAGACAATATTAACTAATTTCAATATACTTTACAGCATTTTAAGGATATACCTTTATAATTATTTTTTGCAATAAACTGCAAGTAAGCTTATTTCATTGATATGTGAAATAAATTATGAACAAATTTGACAGTTAATACACAAGTTTTGTTGCAATAACAATGCAGTTAACTGTTGTAGGCGTTTCTCAAATTGTTGCGTTAATCTAAGATAGACGTAGTCAACACTATCACAAAGATTAGGAATACCACGCACAACCGTTCGAGATACGTGGAATTGGTTTTTATAGACTGGCAGATTTGATAGACGGGTAGGTTCCGGAAGAAGAAGAGCAACAACGAAAGTTAGTGATCTCTTTATTGTGCTCAACTCGGTAGCGTTTGCTAGCTGTAAGAGGGGTTGAAGTAAGCGTATAGAGCACGTCTCCATTTTGCATATTTGCATGCAAATTCGAATGTTCAACAGTGGGTCAAAGATCTGTTCACAGATGAGTCGCGCTTCTGTTTACGATCTCCAGAAGGCTGAGTAAGTATGTAGAGAAGACGTAATAAACACTACGCAAACTGTATCATTTTGGAACGGGTGCCCTTTAGAGGAGGGTTATGGTATAGGCTGGAATTTTCACTGAAGCACATTCCGACCTGATATTTATAGAGAATAGTTCTTTGAATACTCGTAGATACGTGGAGGAAGTTCTTGAAGCAGCCGTAGCTCCATTTTCTCATTTTATTGGAAAAGGCTTCGTTTTAATGCACCACAACGCAAGGCCTCACATTGCACGAATCGTAAGTGAGTACTTAATCGAGGTTAGAATTCGCAAATTCGACTGACCTGCATGTAGTCCAGATCTCAATCCTATTGAACATTTATGGGATCAACTCCATAGGCGTATTAGGCAACGCGTTCTCTTCAAGAACTAAGATTTGCCCTTGAAGAAAAATTTGAAGCAATTCCGCAAGACTATATAAGAAATTTAATTAATTCAATGCCGTAACGATTACTCTGAGGAAGAATTTGAAGCAATTCCGATCTCTCTGAAGAAGAATTTGAAATAATTCCACAAGACTATATAAGAAATTTGATTAATTCAATGCCCCAACGATTACGTGATTTATGAAGCTCGTAGGGGATATTAGATTATAATTAAAAGTTACCAATTTTATTTTTCGAAATTGAGAGAGATATCTTGTCCACACTGTTTTTCTTATTTTCAAAAATTAAATTTACTTCTTTCAAAAATTGCCTTATTACCTCAAAAAATTTGCATCAATGAATAGTTCTTCGATTCAATCTAAATATAAACTTAGAATGATTGTATATAGAGCTGATTGTTCTAAAAATTTCAGGTGGGCGGTTTTTTTTTGCCGGTTAGTTTATAAAAAGTATTAGAACGACGAAAATTTCCGTCCTCTAGATTTTTCCAGATGTCCACGTTTTGAAGTCCCCTGATTTATTTCACCAATTGTAGATATTGCGATATCATATTTTTTGGCTAACTACGTTTCACTTTGTGTATTCAATTCTTGAATCATAAGCGACTTTTCATGAAAAGTAAGTTTGTTTTTTTAAGCGGCATTTTATTGATAAATACCCAAATTACTATGTAAACACGAATTTTTATATTTGATTATGTAAGTAATTTCTTGTGTACCTTTGTTAGGTACACTTTCTGATAGACAACCGTGTGAATTTCTATGGTTGGTCATCATATTACATAAAAATTCTATCTTGAACTTCGTGAAATCGATGAAGTTTTCCAAGGAGAACATTTTCCCTTGCAGCACTTATTGTGAAATGGAGCCAGCGTAAACAAAAGATTTTTAAAAAAATTACCATAGTAATAGACGTCGTTTTCTTATACTAATAGTCTGCTTTTAATAGACGTTGTTTTATGTAGGATTTGTGACGCCAACTTCCAGTATTAATAAAGAATTATGCGGAAATAAAAACACCAATGACAACAGGGATATATTTCAAAGAAAAATTTATCCGGTAAAATCAAGAAAGACACTTTTTAGAAATGATATGTCGATTACTAAGGGAAGTGCAATAATAAAATAATTATAAATAGAATTACAGATGACGAAAATAAGCATTAATATACTCCAAGTAATTCACACAGTTTCTGAATAAATAGCTTCTAAAGTATGTCCACGTGATAATATAAATAATTAAAATATACACTATGTTCTTAATAATAATTAGTTCTTTCATTAAGTATATATTTAAAAAATAGCAAAATAATTCTTATGGTTTTGTTAACTTTGTTAATCTTGTCAATTTATTTATAGTCATGCTTCTAGACACACATTTCGAAGTCTTTACCGGTAAACGTCGCCAACCCCACAATAAATATACACAGAGAGAAATGTTATTGTAGAGAACAAAATATTTGTAGTAAATGTATTGTGGTAATAGGTCTTACAATTGTAGTATAGGATAAAAAGGCGAACATTACTTACTAGTGTAAGTGTCACGAAAAACTATTTTCTTGTAGTTTGGTATTGTAGTAAATTATATAAATACTGAATTGTGAATACAGGGTGTCCCAGAAATAAAAAGACGGAGTAGCAGGTATGTAAAGTCCGAACAAAAACAGGCCCAAACGTATCGCAATAACGGAAAATTTAAAAATTTAATTTTCTATGTTGTTTTTTAGATAAAAAAGTTACATTACGGACTTGGCACAGAATGTATGTTTATAAATACACGTAAGAATGCTCATTTGTAAATAGAAACGAACACGCATTCGCTTTTATTTGTATAAAACGGGAAAAAAGCGTTAAATCGTACTCATTCATATAAAACATATTTTTTGCCAGATGGGCGACCCACTTTATTGCAGACAATAAAAGATTGTTTTTATTTTTAAAATAGAAAGGTTGTTGCTCTTTAATGTGTTTGTAGTCGGAAACAGCTGATTATTATTATTTTAGAATATTCAATAAATCGTAGTTTTTCTAGATTACAGTAAATATCAAGAATGTAATTATTTTTTTCTAGCAGGTGGAAAATTAAAGTAATTAATGGTTTATTATGAAGTATCTATTCCTCCTCTTTTTTTAAACACAAGTAATATGATGGTCCTGAAAAGGACCGATTGTGAAAGTGAAGCAGGTGGATATTTAGTCTAGGGTCGGCGTAAGGCCAATTGAATTCTTTATTATTTTTTTCTGCCGTCTGCGCACGAATAAAGACTTGATATTTTGAGGGTACGTTTTTACACAATCTAGCTTCCGATTTCTGTATGAAGATTTTACAAAACATAAAAAAATATTGACAACTGTACAATATAATACTTTTGTTTCATTAAGGTATATTATCTCCTCCGTTATAGTACAAGCACCTTGCAAATCTTTTACTGTTTCAAATTGTAGAATTCTACTAAGTTACCTCTTCATGTGTGCTTACAATTCAAAAGAAATTACTAAATTTATTTTCTTTACTCTTTTCCGACGTATCCCCATTGGATCATCTCGACCTGAGATTTTCACGTCAAGTCAAGACTTACCCAAAGACGAAGTTATTAAATGTTTAAATAATATTTTTAAAATTATTGTTATTCAGGTAAAATTGTCAACACTTCGTTGAAACGCCTTAACTTGAGATTTTCACGTCAAGTCAAGACTTACCCAAAGAAGAATTTGTCAAATGCGCAAATAATATTTTAAAACTATTGTTATTCAGTAAACTTTGTTAACACTTCGTTGAATCGCCTCAACTTGAGATTTTCACGTCAAGTCAAGACTTACCCAAAGAAGAATTTATTAAATGTTTAAATAATATTTTTTTTTTTTAAATTATTGTTATTCAGGTAAAATTTTATATATAACACACATGAAGATTCTTCTATTTGTTGACTATAAGATTGCAAGATGAAGCTTTATTAACTGTGCTTGTACTTACTTTTCTTGACTATATCTCCTTTCGAATTCCTCTTGATAATAAAATTCTCGTATTCCATTCTCTTGAAAGTGATTATGGCGGGTTTTATAAAATCAAGTAGTAATAATTTCCCGCGCTCTACTATATTTTAGCGCGCACTTATTGTTTGAAAACGTATGGTATGTTTGGTCTCACTACGTGTTTAAATCTTAAAAGCGTTTATGCCTTTTAGATTTTGTTTAGCTGAAGGACACTTGGCGCACTGAATAGAAGTTTAAGGTACTGGTGGCTGCTGATGAACTCCTTTCTAATGGCCCATACATGTCCTTTTATAGCTTTCGACAATTGACAAACGCCTTATTTTGTTTTTAAAAGTTTTGATTCTATTTGAGTTTTCTTCTACTGCGCCCTCCGTGTTTGTTTTGATAATTATCGATGTCATGTGATCACATGACATTGCGTCCGCCATCTTACATTTGTTGTTGTTTACATGCTATGCATTTGCATATCTAATTAATATCGATTGATTTCTATTGATTGGTAGGTATTTTTAAGCTGTACTACATTATATACTAACTAATATCTTATTTGCTTTTAGCTTGGAATTTCTTGGAGCATTTTATATGAAGGAATTTATACCAATCGCATATTTAAATGTACATTCAATAATATTGTTTTATTCAGGAGATACCAGTGAAAAATGCATACTGACACATAACGTTTTATTTTTAATAGTGATAGTGGCTACAATATTTATATTCTGGGTATGTTGGTGTATAGAAGAAAACAAATAAATCATACATCTTTATGTGCATTTCTATGATGTCTCATAGAGAAGAAAATACAATTGAATTTTATGTAGTGATTGAGAAATAAGTGGAATATGCTTATTTACGTATAAAGACCTTTGTTTTTACAGTAGTGTTTATCATTATGGCAATGTCTCTTTGAACGTAGGCTTCCTATTTGTTGATTATAATCGCTGCTAAAGAATGTATTACCAGAATGACCTACTTTCCTATTAATTACTAATAATACTGTTTTAAATCATTACATATCCTTTTTTAGACTGAGGTCAGTATTTGAACATTATGTTTTGTACAATATATATAATTCTTGTGCTCTAATTTATTCAAAATTGAGGTCAACACTTTTAATTCTGTCATTGCATAATACCCCAGTTCATTCCTTGAATATGCAGCCCACATTTCATCGATATTTCATGTTTCTTTTTGACGGGTGTGCAACCCACATTGCATTGATGTGTATTGTATTGCATGTCCATCAGTTAAAGTATTTATTGGGTCATGCAATAATTTAAACAATATATATATATATAAGTTAATGGATCATTTTATGCCTTTATATCTGATGAAGTGTTAAATTATAACTAATGTACCAAATATGTATACGTATATTTATTTGTTTAAAATAAATTGTGCTGAAATTTTACTTTTGTTTTTATTTTATTTGTTTAATTTTTTATATATTAAAATATGTTAATCACATCCACTTGTATTTGGTTATATCCACTTATACTCAGTAATATCCACTTATATCCAGTTCTATCACTGTTTTTACATATATATAAAATTTTGGATATCAAGATCTGGTTATATCCAGTTTCTCATTATTTTTTATTTTCAATTATATTTTTAAAAATACAGAAAAATACCACAGCAATATGTACTTATATTTGAATAATTCTGTACCTAGTACATATCTAATATCTTTGATCCAAAGTTGAACGGATAACTCAATTACTAATATTATAAACTACGATGCTAGTGTTGGTAGATAGTTAATTTCTATATAGTTTTCAAAATTTGTTTTTCATCATACATCATATTGTGTTTTTATTGTGCAGTTTGTTTCCAAAGATTGCTTCATATGTAGAACTTATTCTGCTGCCATATAATGTCATTTCTTTGTTAATTTGAAGGTGCCTATGCCTGTATTTCTTTTATGGCGATTATTGGTTATAAAAGAATATGATTTGCTTTAGGGAACCAGTTTTTCATATTTTAACTTATTTATTCATTTATTTATTTATTCAACTGAAAATAAAGGAAAGTAATAAGATATTAATATCGACATCATTACAAAACCATGAAAATTACATTAGTCAATCGGAAATGTTACAATAAACGCTTTACTGCTATGAATAGCAACGTATTTTGGGACATGATTTACTATAATTTGTAGTCATCCTTTAACTATAATTATATAGTAACTTTTCTACTACAAAACTTTTTTTTACTATAACTTTGTAATAAATATTTTACTTCTATTTTATGGCAGTTCTTTTACTACAATTATGTGGTAAACCTTTCACTATTTTATGGTATCATTTCTCACTACGATTTTTAGTAACCCTCTTACTACAGAACAGACCACCTATATTGTTATTATTTTAAAATACCCATTTAGTTGGCACAACACAGTATTTATATTAGCTAACCTTGTACTGCAGTTTATGTGTGTATTTAACGCTCAATAGATTAGCTTAAGACACTAATCTGTATGTGTTTGTAATTGATATCAGAACTGTCACAAAGAATGTTATTTTTGACAGATTTATTCCATTGTACACTCATCCTAGCGGCGATGAAAAGCCCCCAAAAAAATCAAGCCTTCAATTCAACTTATACGTTTGTTATTTTCACAACAGCACAGTAGCGTCATCTCGTTATAAACGCACAAAAGAAATCCTTAATTCACTCCATTGAAACGAATTCATTCGTGAAATGGGATTATGATTGTTTCCGAAAAAGAACGTACATTTCAAAAAGGTCGTTTTGCCCGTGTCGCTCTTTTCATAGAGTTCGTATATCGCAGCCCTAACATTGCCTGTTTATTTGGAGGGAATGCGATGCAATAAAATATAAATAAAGTGCCGCCAGTTCCTTAGACACAACGGCATTTTTATATACCGGGTGTTCCAGTGGATCGGTAAAGTCCATTATTGGTATCTAATAATGTAGATAGCAAATAATTTTTAACACAAAAATTGTAGATAATCAATAAGTTCTACAATTTAAAAATATTTTCATTTATACAGAGAGTTCCACAACGACGAACCAACACAAACTTATGTTTTTTTAAATGGAATGCTATGAATTTTTTACATTTTATGATAGCCTTTGAAGGGCTGATTAAACTGACATTAACTTGTATTTGTCGATTTTCAACTGTTACTGAGATATGGCGATTTTTCGTTAAAAATTGTATAAAATTTGAAAAGTTGGTATTGATTATCTACAATTTTTGTATTAAAAATTATTTGCTATCTACACTATTAGATACCAATAATGGACTTTACCGCTCCGCTGGGACACCCGGTATAGCCTACTAGGCATTTTTTTAAGTTATAGTTTTACAATATAGAAAAAATATAATACTTTACGAAATTTGAAATGATTTTGAAATTAGTATTTTTTTCTGCCTGCTCGATCCTGATAATTAAATTAAAAAATAATTAATTACCAAAATTTAGCCTCTGGTGCAGTTCGAACTCACTATCGTCTGATAATTATTCAAATGCCTTACCCATCGGGACACAGAGGGGGTATAAAGTCAAATTTTGAAATCGCATTGCGACTACGACCTTCGGCTATGATGATCTACGCAGTTTTCTTCTCCGGGATTGTGCGTCAGTGTTATGTTTTCACTTACGATATTATTTAACCTATCGCTTCACACGATCACTTTTCCCGATCGTCGGAAGATCTGCAAAAATACACCGGTATTTAAAAAGGTTGATCGTAGAAACATTTCTAACTACATACCTGTTAGCATTATTTCAAACTGTGCTAGGGTGTTCGAATACGTCCTATATGAGAAACAAATTACAGACAATCACCGCGTTGATTGTCGGTAATGACACTAGATGTATGTGTGTATCCCAGCACATGCATATATGCATATGTTGCGTAAAAGAGACTGATTAGAGCCATAGCTGGTATCCGTCCCATGGATTCATGTAAACCACATTTCAGGCAGCACAGAATTTTAACACTGCCTTCATTATTTATCTTAGAGAGTGTTTGTTATATACACAAAAATATAAACACGTAGGTTCTGTTCATTCATATTGTAAAAGGAATAGGGACGATTTGCGTCTACCTCACTTTCTTATGAAACTTGTTAGTTTCATAAGAAAGTGAGGATGATGTTGCATCCTCAGTTGATTGGGACGGCGGCGGCGTCAAGCACTACAATCATATACCTGCAGATGTAAGAAATTCTAATGTAAAAGCATTTAGGAATAAAATCAAACAAATTCTTTTAAATGCATGTTTGTACAAAGTCAGAGACTTCCTAAATATTACCGACAATACATATACTATGTGTCAGTCCGATCTTTTGGCTTACGTCATTAATTTTCATCCATATGAATTAAATCAACACTTCTGGCTAAAATTCATTATTTACAAAATAGAAATAAATATTTAAAAATAAAGAGCTTATGATGCTTATATCTAATATTTGCTATATTTTATAACATGTTTTATTCATTGGTTAAAATTAGAAAAGCAATATAACGAAAATAAACCAAAACGCAGAGAACAATGTTAAATGTTAACATTTAATAAATTGACTAACGCAGTAACAGAGTGTCATGGCGGTATATTTTCTCTGTCTGTCTTATTACTCTAACGGGGAAGGCAACCCCACGTTAAAATATAAAATTTCTATCCTTATTTAGTCATTGAGATTGGAAAGAAATGAGTATATATATATATATATTCGAGGTGCCGATATTCTTGATAACGCCACAGAATTGATGACGTGACCCAATAGATCCGATGGTCAGATGTATTTTTTTAGATTGCCATACTCGACACATTTTTTTATATATGTTAATAGAATAAAGCTTATTATTATTATTATTATACTATTATACGTTTTGCGTATAAATGTATATATTGCTATAGCCTTGTGTTCAAATTAAATATAATAATTTTGCACCGGCATAATTTAATCAAACTACGATAATACAAAGCTGCATAATTTATTACGAATGTAGAGATAACGTTGTTATGTAAAAAAAAAATTCTTTTTTAAATTTATAAGTTCAATCTCCATCAACATTCATATATTTCTTGTAGGTTCTAGCAGTGATATTCCTTTTGTTTTTCCCACAACATTTCTTATTTAAAGATTAATAGGATAAGGTTACTAATAAAAAACTAAATCTCATAAAATATTTATATTCAATTTTAACATCTTATAATAACATCATCGAAGAAATAATTCTCTTGCCACATGTGGCCGTAAAAAGAAATTGTCCTTTTTACTTTCCAATTAGAAGTAAAAAAAAACAAACGTGTATTTTATTAAGATACGGAAAACACATTACATTACAAATATAACATATAGATTTAGAATAGATATCACTCTTTGCTATATTCAAATTTTAACATTATATAGTTTCAAAGAAATAATAATTTTATTATACGACGCTAAATTTTTGCCTTACCAAAGACATTCATTTTCACGAAGTATCTTTGAAAGTACAAAAACTCGCAAAACAGAAAACACCTTGATAAGACCGTCACCAATCACCATATGTAAACATTCACACGTTGTACATATCATAAATTGGCTATTGTCCATCAAAATGCTCCCATCTTTACGTATACCAATATATTTGAAATCCCCATAAAATTTTGTATCTAAAACTTGTTAACAATGCATAGATAACATCACTAACAAGCATTCACACGTTGTGTCATCGATGCCTCCCTACATTGTTAACAATAATCCCATTATTTATTACTTTAGTCTACTTATAACAAAGAAGATAATAATCGCATCCAAAATATTAAATAAATTTTTAAAACGCTTTGCTAAAGATGAATATTTCCACATAGCATCTTTAGCATAATTTATTTTAAGTGAAACTTACTCATGATGTTTATATATTTCATCAAATTCTTCCTTATATTGATCCATCATAGTGATAATTAAAAAAAAATAAATGAAATTAAACTAAATGGCAAAAATTAGTTATGAAATAAAAAGTACTTATTGAAAATAAAATAACTTAATACATTTTGCTAAGGATGATTTTTATGCAGTGTATTACACGCCTGCAATCATCGAACGAAATGAAAAATCAAACACTACTTTTACAAGTTCGGTTACTAGAGCTCGGCAACTTGTTCCTAGATATCGACTGCTTCTCTGCCACCTCTCCCGTACTTGCCTTCTTCCCGGCTTTTTATAATTTTTGGTCATCAGAAAAAACCATACATCGTTCGCAGCGCCACAATCTCCGCACTAACGTTTATGTTGGCATTGTCCTGTTCAGATTTATTTTCTTGACGTTCTCCCTAAGCTGACCTGCACCAATATTGTTTGACATATCGAAATTACACAAATTATACACGCACTCAAATTGTTTATTATTGTTAATGTCTATGCACATTTGCGATTTTCTTATCTTGGTAGGTACATTCCTTTTCATTAACGCCATCCTTCATTATGTTTATAGATGAATTCGTTGCTTCTTTCATCATTATTTAAATACATTCTTTTACCACTATTTAACACCATTCGTATTTTTCTTTTGCAGCCGTTTCCTTTGAAAATAACAGGAAAAACATTGCATACGACTGGAATGCTCCTTTTATTAATTATGTTATTATGAACCTGGACCTTGATAACTTCATCCATATCTTCGAACCATCTTTCCTCATCTTCATGTAGGTTGATTTGTATGCAGCTGTTAACAATATTGAACATTGTTTTTCTTTGTAGATTTTAATGAGATTAAACCAATTTAACGTGTTATTTCCAGAATTTTTCCTGGATAAAACTGGATTTAACCTGCTGTTACTGAAGGTTTTCCACATTATATTGTGTCGAATAAAAATAATATACCTTTTACATAAATTTTGTTACAATTTTTAATTGTCATCTACCTAACATTATAATGTTACGCCGTTACGGTTATGCAACTCATGATACATTTTTCTATAATTACACTTACTACTAATAAATTATTTACTTATTCTATTACATAATTATTTATTTATCTTACAATGCCTGACCAATGTAGGGATCACGGCAATATGTACCTAAATCATATTTACCTCTTGATGTTAGTTCTAGCATCTAAGTATTTAACACTTTTCAGTTTCATTTTGATTGGTGGTGCCGCCTAAAGGCTCTAATATACGGGGTACACTTCTAACATGTAGGTTTATCTTTGGTAGCGAATGCAACCAGAAACCATCGTTTTCGGTGTCGCTTTTGGATGGCAGATGTCGCTATGATTTTCTCATGGGCAATTGCCACGCAAACCTCTCATAAGTTGCGATACTAGTTTAAAAGTCATTAGCGGCAGTCGCATGTACATACACTGACGGAGGCCATAAAGGCCTAAACACGGTGTCTGTGCGTTGATTATCGGTAATGATACTAGATGTATGTGTGTATCCCAACACAAGCATATATGCATATACGTTTTGCGTATGAATGTATACATGTAAATAGTATTTACCTCTTGATGTTAGTTCTAACATCTAAGTATTTAACACTTTTCATTTCATTTTAATTAATTTAGTTAATCCAAGGACTACCGTACGATAAATTTGACGGGTATTATATTTAAGGCTGTTCTCTCACAATCACTTGCATTGGTTGGCGGGGCAAGTGTGCGGGGAACAGCAATCGTTGTCTCATGCGAAGTGTCGTTACGTTAACGTTTGAACCCCTTTTAACTTGAGACAGAGATAGTTCGATGTGGAGGAGAGTGGGGTGAATATGCGCTCAATACCTGCGCACTGTAGTTTATGAGAGTGCTTGACAGATCCGGACCGACCGACTGAGGGCTATTTCTTATTCTTAGCAGAGAGAGCGTTTTAATTCGTAAGATTATGGGAAAAAACGATTCTAACTACCGTAGGGGTAACAAACCTCGTCTGCGACTAAATGCGTCAAGAATAAAACGTAAAACATTTCCATTAAAAAGAAAGGTTTGTTATAAGCTTTCGTTCTGAATTACCTTTTCCTATTTTTAAACTAATTTTGGGTTAGGACGTTGAAAAAGATATTGGCGAAATCGAACAACAGGTGTTGTCGTTGGATGGATGTGGAAAATCACGCACTTTCGAATCAAAATCTCATACAGTAAGCATTTGTGGTTTTTTGATTAATGGTAGAAATTATCCTGGGTATGGATCTATATGTATTAGCTAAGATACGAGAGCAATTAGAAAAATTTGCGGCCTAATGCAGAATGAAGTTACTTACTTTTTTTAAAGGCAGTTTATTTGTCTACTTAGTCTCCCTGAACTGTACCGCTCTTTGCCAACGATGACCTTTCAACAAATATATTTAAAAAATAAAGTATTTAATATATTTACATTAAGCTTATCAAATTACCATACAAGAGATTGAGGTTGTAGTGCTGTGAAACTTTTCGAAACATCTTGACCACTGTAGTGTTATATAAACCATACTTTTAAAATGGGTAAAATATTTGTGACTATAAAAGTTTATTTAAAAATGTAAAATTTATATAGACATATTATACAAATGTGGACTCCGTTTTGTTATAAGGGAGGATAGGAGAATTAAAATAACTAGACTGTACCTCTACTCTACCTGTTTTGCGTTCTTTCCTAGCAACGAATGACGAATTCATGCATCCCCAGTACAATCTAAACTATAATTTTTTTTTTATTTTTTTAAATTTACTTGTTTTATTTTAATTGTAACATCTATTTTTTATTGCACTGCCATAATTGGAATAATTTTTAGCTTCCAAGTGATATAAAATATGCTGTGGTTTAGTGGTAGATAGGTATAGTAGAAAATCTAAAATTTTCTAAAAGTAGTCTAAATTCAAACCAACTTAACAATAAATTTTTTTGTTGTATAGTAATTCTATTCTGAAATAAATGTTTCCTTCGCCAATGCGTGTAAATGTGAGAAATAGGTTATTTGGTGGTTTTTCTGGTTCGGCAATTGTTAGGAAGCGGTTTCACTTTAATGGATAAATTTGATAGATACCGCCACCTTTGACAGAAATGTCAAAATTTTCAGTAGAAACCGAATATGAACTGAAAAAGAATGAATGAATCATATAAATGGTCAAAGTTTCAAAATTTCTTTTAGGTATTAAATAAATGCCGGGCTGATACATGATCTCGTTGACACCCGGTATATAGCTTATCATTATACATATATGTATGACTTGTTTGTTTAGTTGAAAATAAACATCATGAAGTCTCTTTTTGAGTTGCACAACCACTTGTCCCAAGTTTAACTGCTCATTAAATAATTAATTTGCGATTGATAAAAGATGAAATCACCGGTTTATATTGCAATATGTGCAATAGAACATTAAAAATACATAGCTCTGACGACAATAATGACGAAGTAAACAAAGACGCTGTGCTTGAGATTATGACAATAGAGTCTGATTTTTCACATTTGGAACAAATTGCATCTTCCTTAGACTTGCCTCGCATGTCAGCCCGTATGTAAAACACTGTTCATGATAAGATTTCTGATGCGTAGGAGCAGAATATTTGGAAAGTATGAGACCAGCAGCTGAGGAAAAGAGGGAGTTAGCCATTGCCGTTGGAGATGTGGGTCAATATGGCACTCCGATGATTACTGTCGTGGCAGACGGCTGTTGGCCCAAAAGATCACATCGTAGTAAATATGATTCTTTGTCGGGAGCTGCTGCAATTATGGAATATCGAGGAAAAAAGTTCTCTTTCTTGGTGTTCAAAATAAATTTTGCACTATTTGTAAGTTGGCAGAAACGGCGGATTCACAATTCTGCAAAAGCTCACAAATGCTATAAAAAATGGATTGGATCTTCTTTAAGTATGGAGGCCGATATTTTAGCAGAAGGTTTCGTTAAGAGTAAGGAAATGTATAAACTGATCTACCATCAAGTAATTGCTGACGGATATAACAACTGCTGTAAGAAAATATTGGAGTCAAATCCATACGATACTGTTGTCGTCAAGAAAATTGAGTGTAAAAATCATTTGATGCGCAACTACTACAAGAAACTCAGAGAATTATGTAAAGACACTACTGCAGGACCATTAAACCTTCGCCAAGAAATTCAGGAAAAAATGTTTCATTGCTGTTTTATCAAGACGTACATACGTGAATTCTCTGCGTGTCTGTCTTGTACATTGCTATGAGCCTTCCTTGTGAAGGGGTAAATCAAAACGCGAATGATATAAAATTGTGTTACGGTCATTGGATATTGAGGCCACAGCAAAAAAAAAAAATTAAAAATGTTAGCAATGTTCAAAACAGAATCGTCAACAGAAGCACAGTAGAGATATTTTTCATTTTAGAAAAATCACTTAAGATTAGGTTGGGCAATAAGTAGGGAGCGGAATCGAGCGAGTCATGACTCATCGCCCATGGGCGCGCTATTGAAATGTTGTATTTTTAAAGAGGTTTTAATTTTATTTATATAATTGAATAACAAGTGGCTGGTGATTATAAAATACAAAATACCCTACTATTTGTTCACTTTCTCTTCTGTAAGACTTGTTCTCTTTGAATTAAGTACATCCTTGTAGATAGAAAACGTCCCTTCTACATTAGCATACACAATTGCCGCAATGTTATTAAACCTGGATTTCTATTAAAAACTGCGTCTAAGTCACTTTTAGTTATTAATAGCCACATCTAATGTGGTTAATCCATTTTTACTTTCTTATACGTAGTATAAGGAAGTAATGTGAAATTTTCGACTACGCGATTTTTGCATATGTCCACGTTTTGAAGTCCCCTGATACCGAAAAAGATGTTTTTAAAAAATGTATGTGTGTCTCTATGTGACCACGATAACCGCTGTAGATATCAATTCCAAATTTTGTATTTACGTGTCTAATCTCCCTCTTGAGATCTGATTAGTTTTTCAGTAAAATCGGTAGACCGGAAGTAGCAGTTTACTTCAGTGAAAAAATTAAATTTTGCCAATATTTCGTCAACTACTAAATTTAAACAAATTTATAAAGAATTCATATGTACTTGAAATTAAAATTGAGAACAATTTTATTTAAAAAGTTTTTCGAAACTGCTACCGGAAGTAGGTCTTTTACTCCTATCGAAAATCAGTTTTTTGCGAATATTTCGCATGTCATGCTTTTTAGACAGGTACGTTACGGGTATAAAAGTATTTAAAACGTAATTTTCAATATCTTTTGCATAAAAACAATTTCAAAATTCAGACCGGAATTACCACTTTTACTCTTATCGAATAGCGATTTTTTGCGAATATGTCGTAAATTATGCATTCTATATGTATTTATCAAGAATACAAAAGTATTTAGTGCTAGATTTGCAATATTTTTTGAATATATGAAATTTCAAAATTCGGACCGGAAGTAACACTTTTACTCTTAGGGTGTAGTCCTTTTTTCGAATATCTTGCTAAGTATGCATTCTATAGCGATTTATTAAGAGAACAGAAGTACTTAGAATAGGATTTTGAATAATTTTTGTGTAAAAAAAATATAGTATAGTTTGAAACGCTCATACGTATAAGAAAGTCGTGTGGTGGCCACACCTCATTTTTTAAATTGAGATTCGATTTTCAAAATATGTCATTAGTTTAGGCAAATTTCCAAAGTGTTCCTGAATGAATAACAACTGATTTTTTAAATTTGGGATTTGTGTTAGTTCCTTGCACTCAGAAATACTTCGAGCATCGTCATTTAAACATGTAACGAAATTTTGTAAACTATCGAAATTCTCTGCATGAAAACTATTTCTGTGTATGTTTTAGCAAAGCTAGGTGACGATATTTTACAGACTTTGCAATAAATTTCGGAATCACTGACAATTAATTTTTATCTCAGAAAAAGTAACATGAACAACGTTCTAGATCTAAATAAATTATAACTAAAAATGTATGCGTATGTTATTGAAACATACATATTATATTGCGAAATATAAGGTAAATATAATGAATTTTAAAAACTCGTCACCCTTGTACCTACGCCGATGAAGAAAGGATTTTATTCATAAAATTCCTTTCAGCAGGCAGTTTTTTCTCTGATTCTCTGGAGTAAACAGATGTTACAGTTCGCCCTATGAATTAGTGCTATTCAGATATAATGTAAACAACACGCAGTTGTTTACATTATTTCTTTTCACGGCTGTGGCTCCGTGGTAGTTTAGCTCGCTCGATTCCGCTCCCTAGCAATAAGCAAAGCAATAGCATTCAGGAAAAACGAAGAAATTCCACTTAGCGAAAAAATAAATCGCTTGAAGGTGATATTGACAATTGACATTGGTTGACAGATTGGTTACTTCTGCGAAGAGTTCTATGTTCCTACGAGCTGCGTAATGTCATCCATTAAAGGAACAAGTATGAAATTCACATGATTTGTAGGCTTAGGCTTGTTTATGTTTAATATGCTTTTTTTAGATTTATATACCAAACTACTGACTTATAAAAATCATCTTATAAGACATGCATCAAGTCTAATTTATGACGTTAACAACAACATCGTTGAACAATTCAACTCAGTCATTGCTAAGTTTGGTAGTGGTAAAAGAATTAATTTTTGCAAGAAAAGTAGGTGCGGCGCCGCCGCCGTGGTAAGCCACAGCACAAAGAGACCAACATATAAAATGAAAAAGCATCTTGGATATGGAATCAGTCCGGGAAAATTTGCAACAGAAATAGAAATTCGAAATAAAGAAAAAAAGCCAAATGGAAATCCACGGCCGTTCGAAAGTACTTCAAAAATAACACAAGTGGGGAAAAACTAAAAAGTTGTGATAAGTATTATGGTGAAAACTGTGAAAAACCTGATATGCTTCCAGGACAGTTTAATTTAGAAAAGACGGCATTTCTAAAAAGGCTACACTAATCTGAAGGTGAAATCAAAGAAATTCAATTTACTAGTCGAGGTCAGCAGCAGTGTGAAGTGTGGTACCTCGAAAGACAAAAAGACTGACAGCATCGAGATTTGGCGAGAAACAGCTTACGAGTTTGTTTACCGTGTTTGCGAACACGGTAAACAAAGTAAGGAGGTTGCCAAGAAAAAACTACAAGAAATTATTGAAAAGCAAATACAGCCGTGCGGTTTTTTCATACACTCAAAGTTTCCTTTCTTGGGAACATCCGCAGAAGGCCTCATAGAAGAGAGGAGGATTGTGGAAATTAAGTGTCCTTGGTGTGCGAGAGAGGTTACTCCTGAAGAAGGAATTACGAAAAAGAAAATATTTTTTTTGACAAACAACTAGCTGAACACCAGTCACAAATGGTACTATCAGATCCAGGGACAGTTACACGTTACTAAGTGGTCATATTGCATCTTCGCAGTATGGACGCCTCAGGCCTTAAAAACAGAAACTATTTCTCGAAACGATTTTTTTTTTGAAAACAGGAATGGGACTTTACCTAGTTTCGTTTTATAAAAATTGTGTTTTACCTGAACTTGTGAATCCAAGAAAAACGAGAAATATGCCTATAAGAAAACCCGATTGCAGAGAACAGGCGATAGAGGACAAGAAGAAGGAGGAGAAAGGCAACGTAAATGTTGACCATTTACAAATATAGATTGGTAGTAGGTAATTTTGATAGTTTGGTTGGCACGTAAATAATAATAGACGTCTATAATTTGAATTTAAGTATGACAACTATCATAATTTGAAGTTTTCAAAAGCTTAGCATGTACACCAAAATTGATTACCTAACAAACTTTAAAAACAGCCTACTCTAATGAGGAAAGTATTTGAAGGCACGGTATATGTGATTTATTAACTAAGAAAGTATACACTCAATGTATTTGTTTTGTAAATGTGAATCTCTTTGGGATAATATAGAAAAGGCGTGGGAAGAATTAGTGGCAGATGAAAATTAACTAATTCAATGTCCATCGTTTAAATAAAGTCGTTGAAGAAAACGGCAGTATGATTAATTTATTAATGTTTTCTTATTTTGTTTTTGTATTTATTTTTATTTGTATTTTATTTTGCGTGTTGATTATTAAATAATTATATAATATAATAAGTTTTATTTAATGTTAATATCTTTACAAACAATAATTTCAAATATAATAATAATCAAGATAAAAGATAATTAGAGCCAATCATTTTGATGACCAATGTCAATAATGAAGGCATTATTTAACCTTTCAAATACAGGATAAAATAAGCAATTTTCACATTGACAAAATAATTACAAAATTAGCAATAAGACATGTACACCACTTTATTGCACAGAACTGTACATGCATACATCAACAGCCGTTAATGTAAAATAAAAAGAATTTTGTATTCCGGTTTGCCTGGAATTTACTAGTTTCTTATGTAAAAATAGCAGCATAAATAATGAACGACACGAAAGTTTATCTTTTGGGCCCCTTCAATTTCTTTTAATACTTGCAAAAGTAATTTCTGGCGAACTCTGCTTTGCATGCAGGGGGCGCCACTTCCCAGTGCCTAAATACTGCCTTGCAACGGGTTCGGGGAAATTTGATTACTGGCTTACTTTTGCAATTTTTTCAATTTTTATTTTGGATTCTTGAACAGCAAATATGAAAGCATGATTGTATAATTTTACTTTTTTTCAAACATATTTAAAACTGGCTTTTTTAATTACACGAAAAACGTTGATTTCCGGTTGAATATCGCATTAATTCAGTTATTAATATTTAAAATCTATCGTTATACAATCATCCATTGATCTTTAAACAACATATTAAGACCAACTAGAACCAAAAATTCACAAATTTGAGTGCACAATTAGTTTTCTTCCAAACGCTTGCAACGTGGTAGCCAATCCGAGCGTAAGAACAGCCTTAACTGTGCCTAATCTACATCATTTGTAAAATACAATACAAGCAATGATATCACCCAGATATTTTATTTTGTACGTCATTAAACACCAAAACCGTCGGAAAAAATATGTTTATGCAATCTACATCATACTGACTGGACGAAATGCCCTTGCTACATGCACCGACGCCGACGGTCTAGTTTTAATGTTATGAACTTTATTTTGAAATTTCTAAAATCACAACGCGTTCGTACACGTGCAGACACAGACTGTACTATAACGATGTCGAGTTATTTTGTTTGTTCTTTTAAAATACATTTCAACCAGAGCATTTGCTTTTTGTGAAAACATCTTCACAGTTTGATATAAATTTTCCCGACAGAAGCGTTTAAAATGGATGTAAAGAGAGCACGTACAAGCTTGTATACTTTGTCGACGTTTGTTTTGGTCTTATATGGGTGAATTATCGTCGTACAAGTAGCAATTTAATTTCTCTAGCAATACAAACCCGAGATTCAGAACGTTTATAAGGGTTCCAGACGGTACAACATAATTTGATATATATATAGATATATACAATTGTCCTTTTAAGGACTAGCAAAAAGTAGCGAAAAGATAGAATGCAATAATATGATTTTTATATTGAACTATATTTCCTAGTAATAATAACAATAATAATAATAATAATTCAATTATATATATGGTATTTATTTATAAGTTAAAAAAATAATAACAGAGAAAAAATAAATTGCTGGAATTGCATTTTTATAACATACAATAAAAATTAGATAATTGGCATAGTTAGAAGAGTCCAAAACGTAGTCTTCCATAAAAATATAATATTATGCTCTCTGTGCAAATGTCTATTGCAGGTTAATTCAAAAGAATTAAAATAAAACGTTGGATTAAGATAATTTATATTTATTAATCATTACTGGTTGCCCATCAAACTCTTCGAGTTTTAATCGCCTCATCTTGAGATTCTCCATGAAGGAGTTTCGTTGTTCAACCAGCGTGGGTGAAGTTGTTCTGACCTTGTTTTTTCAAGGCAACTTTCGTTCTGATGAGATTTGTTTTTCTTTCGGTATCGATAACTTCAGCGTCACAGTGAATGTCCATTCCAAAGTTACCTGGTAAGCCTGTTTTAATAATACTACTGTCAAAACCAATAACAGACCTAACAAAAATATTGTCATCCAATGTTTCTGTAGTCCCTCCTTCTCCAGTTGACTCATAAATAGTTGATTGTTGTAATCGGAACCATGACATCAGATCCACAATTTTTTTATTTCTAAATGACGTGTTCATTATTTATTTAATTGTACCATTAACATGTAATGGTTTATTTTTGAAAATTGTAGGATGAAATGTTAATTAATCTTTAGAACTGAAATGTACATAGAGTTTTGATAAAGAATTTGTGAAATAATACCATGAGATTTATTTATTCTATTTGCAAGTTATTATTATGGATTTATTCTTAAGAAGTCTAATTGCATTCGATTAGGGTTTTACACTTATTTCTTTCACCTTAAATCAATGTCTGTCATTACTGTCTATTGCAGATAGGTATATGATATGCAGAAGTAAAAATAAAGTGCTTTACTTTATGAGTAAAATAACATAAAAAACACTATGCATTCCATTTAAAAAAAATTAATTTTTTCCATCTGAAATTTGTGGTATCGCTTTCTCTTTCCTGAACATTCTGTATCAAAAAAATTAATTTTAACATTCTTAAAAGTTATGGCAAGTATTATGATGTACCGCCCTTTAAATTTGTTAAATAATAATTAACGTAACTAATTGCCAAATTGAATGGCCTGGTGCTCCCATCTATACTTAACCACGGAGAACTAAATGTCCTGTGCACTCTTAGGGATATTTAACATCAGAGTGGCATTGTCATCAATTAAAACTACAGTTGGCATTCGTCCATCTTCACTATCTATATTTGACAGTTAATTAGATTTTAAGCTTGAAAACAAAATGTGTTTTATTAATAATAAATGTTTCAAGTGTCTAGTGAATGTGAATTTTACCAACAGTAAATGCAGTATTACGTGTAGTTCGGTTTCGGAGAAAAAAATTAGGTAATGTACGTTTTAGCATCATTTTATTCTTCAATATTTCTTTATTATTTATTAGCATTAAGAGAATACGAAATATTTTCAGTGTCAACGCTTTCATTTACATATAAGACAGTTATTAAATTACACAAATTTCGTGAATATTTATTAAGTAAAATATAAATTACATATCATTTACGGCGAGCAAGATGGTATTTACATAAGTTCGGCAAAAAAGTTAATGTCTTGGCAAGCATGTGTATTCGTATCGTTGAAGAGAAAATCGACAAGAGAAATATATTCAAATTTTTACGTGAAATTGAAGTTTATCTTGGTACATATGAAATTAAAACAACTCTATCTGACATGATTATTTAAATTTAACGGAATAACCACGTACAGATTGTTTACGGGACTTACAGGAGACGGGATTGTTTTTCCACAGACTGTCCGGAAAAAGGAGGACTGTACATACCCCACAGACTGCCTGGGAGGTTATGAAAATTCTTTCATGGACTGGCTGAAAGATTAAGGAAAAAGGTACCCTTGCGGTCTGACTGAGAGTGCTCTGAGAATTCCCTCGGACTGCCAAGGAGAACTCTCTGATCTCTCCTAATAAAATCGTGGCTTTATATAGCCCTGAACTCGCACAAATAATAGTTAAAAACTGTATTTTTGCCGTGAAACTTCCTATTTTGAAAGTACCATAAATAAAACTCAATTTCAGTTCAAATACACATTTATTTATTTTCGGTGTGCGCCGATATTTCGGGGTCGCTCTGCATCGAACATAAGATATACAGCATATATACATGTGAATCGCTCGAGGACCTATGGACCCCTATGTATGTGCAGTAGTAGTAGCAGCAGTAGTAGTAGTAGTTTATTGAAGCTGCCCGTAATGGATACAATACGTCAAAATGTATATATAATAAAAAAAATAGCTAACTAACAAATACATATCATAAGACAAATGTCAAATAATAAAACAGTTGGTGTAAATATAAAAACACTAGAACACTAAGGATTACATTCTATATCCCGAGGTATTTACTTGTTGATAGACTCCTAAACCTTAATTAGTCCACAAAATTCTTCAACGGAATATACACTATTACTGATAAGTAATGATTTTAAGCGGCCTTTAAATTTCTGCCCACATGTTTCCCCTTTCAAATAGGGGGGTAGCGAATTAAATAATTTAGTACCCAGCCAGAGAGGCATTTTCCTCGTCATGACCAATCTATCATTGTTAATGACATAGTCATCCTTACTTCAAGATTGCAGATGCCAGACATTGCATACGGTACGCAAACGTAGGAGGCCTTGCATCGCCTTCGGTGTACGGTCGTGTACTTGGGCCGGCAGATAATAAACTCGGCCGCTGAGACTGTATACGCCCGAAGGTCGCTCCGCATCAGTATGCTCACAATATTTGTAAGTAAAAAATACATTTTTATGTTTCTCCGCGTTCGCACTTATTAGTAAATCTTATTTTTCTACATGCTTTTCAAGTTAAAAGATAATTTGAACTTCCAGAATATATATTTGGATAGCAAACAACGTATATGAAAATAAACGATGTTGGAAATGAATTAATCACTCAGTATTCACCTGTTATAGTTAAACAGTACGAAAAAATAATCGGCTGAAGTTTCAGTTCAATTATTGCATGTCATCCTAATATTTTCAACGGGATTACATCAAGTCCGACGTGCCGTAAAATTCGGGAATTTGCATTTTGTTTTTTTGCCACGAAATTTGTAATTCAATGTGTTTTATTCGTCGGAATTGTCCGCCCAGGACGATTCGGAAAAACAAAGAGCGGTAGGAATTTGTAAAAAAAAAATATATGCGTATTAACGTGCATGCATAATATTTACCGTGCAAAATATAATTTTAATAATACTAAAATCACATAAAAGGATGAATTTAATAATTTCTCTCGTAAAAATAAAATAAAAGCATTTAACTTGCTTGTATTTAGCGAAACAATCATTCCGGAATTTAATTTTGTTGATTAAAACGTTGAAATGAAATACTTCGCATTATGATTGTCGTTTTTGTTCTATATGTTGCCTGTTTTATGTAAATATACATGCGTCGACAATAGGTACCGAATATTTCGATAGTTGTAGCGTATGAGATTCTTAACAGTTTTTGGATAGCTATACAGGGTTATAAGAATTACTAATTTGAATATTAGTGCCGTGCTATTCAGCAATAGAAATAAAGGGCCAAGCTCGGCGTGTTTTAAAGTCGCTTGATTTAAGAAAACTCCGCTATCGCGTCGTGCTCTTAAACGTGTCGCGCGTTCTTTAAAGGCTTACTAATATACAGAGTGAGTCATTAGTAGCCGCTTCTTCGATTGCTCTTTTGTGTTTTACATAATAGAATAAACAATGTTGTCGTGACATTTACATTTTTGAAAATGATAGTATTAAATATTGATCTAGTTATTAAATAAGAGCAATAATTTATTTAAGTTTTTATTCAAAGTTAGACAGTAGGATTAGAATATATGCACATAAGTAAAATAGGTTGCAAACATTTAAGGATGAATTCCTTTATAAGAGTAATAGTAAAATAAAATAAACATATAGTTATTAATACACTTTAATTAAGTAAACTTAAATTTTAGATATATACAGACAAGAGAGATGTGATACACATCCTAAATAAATTTGGAAAGCTTTAATTTGTCAAAATGACACATTAAATGCTACTATACAAGCAGAAATAAAACAAATGTGCTCGAGAAAATGACACAATCTTAAATTAAGACATAAATGTGAATATGAATAGTACTAATTCATAAAAGTGATTCTAGTAATAGAACTAAAATATAGTAAATACGAATATTTAATAAAAAAAAAAGGATATAACTACGATATTTATTGTAAGAAATGTTAAATCGTAAATAAAAACATGTTTGTAAATAGTAATCTAAGATTAAAATGCATTCTTTGATTCTTGTATGTGTGGCCTTAGTGTTTCGGAGGCACTGGAATAATCATGTATGATTTAGGCACCTGCAAGAGAAAATACAACGTTAATATTTGTTTATAGCATTCTACAAATAGCTATATCACCTGAAGTAATAACATGGCTTGAAGACAGGGAGGAAGAAACGGAGGCGGTCATTCTTCACAGTACGAGTTCGGTCAGGAACATAAAGGTTGTCTGCAACGTTTTCTCTTGCTTCCAGATGGACGGACTAATAAAAGGAGAATTAGAAGACAGTTAACAAATGGCAAAGAAAATATTTGACGAACAGTGAAAAGAGCAATGCATTTAATTTATATGTAGATACAACGAATGTCGATATTGAAGAAGAAGAAAAGAAACAATACACTTACCTAAGATAAGAAGCAACTAATTTGTAAACTTCAATAACAAATAGTTTGAAGCGTCGACATTTTTTGTGCAACTGTCCGTGCAATTCATGTGTACTTAAATAAAAGTGACAACTTAAAAGGACAAAGAAAATTTTTACTACGAACATTATAAAGATGCCAACTTAAAATTTGAAAGAGAGGGCGCCAAAGCAGCGACAGTGTTTTTGTTTGACCATATAAAAAGGCAAAACAGGATAGGACATGTAGAGAGTTCTCGACTGTAATTTGAATGGAAAACACGCGAAAATTATAAAGCGAAACTTCGAGATAATACTATAAAGTTATAGTAGGGCAAATAAGCACTACTTATTCATTTATGATTAAAAAATTTGTATTCAGAAATAGAGTTTAAGGTTTTAGTTAAGTTTTTCTTTTAAAATAAATTCGTTTAATTAATTTTTTTGTCGTTATAAAAATAAAATGGACGACATTAATAAGATGGAGTTTGATCAAGTATACGATCGAATGAAGTGAGTTATAATATGAACATATTTTAATTTATCTAATATCAAATGAATGTTCACTTGATTTTTAATATTTCGTATAGTCATTTTCAATTATAAATGTATTTAATGGTGTTGAACATGCTACAAAGGTACTATGTGCGAATATTTGCCTTTAGTGGATTGTTGGGTATTATTAAGTATTGAATAATCATTTAATAAAATCAATTTTTTTTAAATTAAAAGAACATAGTGAACATCCATTTAAAAATCATTAAATATATATCTCACACGTATTACAATACAAAAAGGAATATAAATAATTTCAATTAAGAACAAAATTTGTTGGTGTTGTTGGTAACTATAATTCAAAATATATCTGATGTTAGTATAAAACATAGATATTATGTTTAATTTCCTCACTAATCTAAAAGTGGAATAAAATATAGGATGTTTCGTTTGTAAAAATAATTTTAGGATCGGCAATGCCGCTTTAAGAATTAAACAACATTTGTTTGAAAAGTTTTTCTGTAGCTTTAAACGGTATAGAGATATCGATCGACACCGCACTATTGGCACACCCGGTATAATATTCTTCAGAATATAACACATTTTTTACGGACACATAATATTCAAGTAGAAAAATATTACCATTTTTTCCAAAAGAATTTCATGATTTAGGTTACGTAACAAGTACAATAAAGTTGAAAGAAATAAACTAGCCGGTATTAAATGTGAAAGTTATATTACGCTATGCACGCGAGTCGTTATTAATTTAGTTTTATACATACTAATTTCACTTATCTGATATTGCGATCTCCTTTGCTTTGTAAATGCATAACTCATTTTTATTTTCAACTCACCTATGTTCTTAGATTAGCATAGAGGTCGCTAGTTACGGGTAACCTTTCATCATAAATTTATGAAACAAGTAGAATATTTTAAAGTTTTAAAGTTAATAAATCATGGTTGACCTCAGAATTTTACTGAATATTAGAGACAGAGACATTTTCTAGTGGCAGCAGGTAGTCTCCAAAGTATTGCAAGCACAGTTTTCCTTTTACAAGTATAATGTTTTAATTAAATGTAGCGTATAATGTACGAACATGCCGGCTGAAAACATAATGATGTAACAGCTTGTAACATTATTGTTATTTAACAACCACTTTGAAAAGCTTTAAATTGTTTTTGGCTGCACTGATTTTTACTTTTAAATGGAACCGCTTTGTTTTTCTAATATTCTCATTCGTTGTTATGCGTAATATTAATAAAAATATTCCGGTAAAAAATGGATAAAACACAATTTAAAAAAAATCAAATTATGTAATTGAAATTCCATAGAATTCTCGACGAAATTGATAAATCGGGTAAGCTGGTATTGCGGTCGCGGTGACCATACCTTTTCATACCTTACCTGAATTGCAGTCGAACTAACGTCAAGTATCTGCTCTAAATAATCTTGTCTTGAATTACGGTAATGTCAGTCAGCAAATACTTTTTCTACTATCTTGTTAATAGTTTAATATCGGTTAGAGTCCCAAATACAAGAAATGAATGAATCAAATAGAAGGAAAGAAGTCAAGATGCTATACCGTTTGACTGAAATAAAAGTAGATATAGGGAAACACAGACACGCACACATGTGCATGCAAACATGAAATGGAGGGGTACGATAATAGGGGAGTACAGATGAGTTCATATCGGGTGATATCGGGACACCGGGTACCGAGGCTTCAGTGCAAAACGTTGAAAGCTAGTATGCAGACGTTTGCTTTAAGGAATTGCTCCGCTATATACGGCTTTTGTATAATATTTTGGTAACTGATGTATAATGTATTAACATTGAACTGAAACAAAACTCTATAAAATTTGTAACTAAAATAAAATTCTTATAAAAAATTAAATAAAATTCTCACATTTAAAACGAAACAAAATATTATACTTAATCAACTATACAAAATTTAATGTTGAAGATGTTCAAATGTCTGTCTCTCTTGCATCAAGCAGTACCCTAAACGATTATAAAACCCATTTCGTACATTCGATAGCATTTCAGGAGTAATCATTTGTATGGCGTTAAGAATTTGTTCTCTTAAGCCATCCAAATCAATCGCTTTATTTCCTTCAGCGGTATAGATTTTCGACTTCACGTGTCCCCACAAAAGAAAGTCACAGGGTGTTAAATCCGGGGAACGTGGAGGCCAACAAATGTCTGCATCCCGACCACCAATACGTCTTCCCGGAAAAATGCCGTTGAGATATTCCCCGGCAAGCCGGCAGTTGTGAGCGGGGCAGCCATCTTGTTGGAACCAAACATTATCGAATCTAACACCTGGTATTGCTCGAATTGCAGGAATTACCTGATTTTGCAAGAGATCGAGATACCTTTCTCCATTTAGCGTGCCATTAATAAAGAATGGTCCTACAATATTATCCCCCAAAATACCAGTCCAAACATTCAGTTTTTGCGGATATTGTGTGTGAGCGTTGTAGGTTAGGTGAGAATTTTCCTTAGCTCAACAACGGGCTACAGATGGGTTATGTCGACCGTGTAATGGAAATGTCGATTCATCAGTACTAATAAACCGATCATTCCTGTTAGCGATTTCCATTACACGTTCACAAAACTCCATCCGACGCCAGTAATCATCGGGAAATAGTGTATTTGACCTATGAAGTTTTTATGACCTGTAGCCATACTTCTTCAAAGTTTTTAAAACCATTTCTTTACTAATATTAAACTTAGCGGCAATTAGCCGACAGCTTAATGAAGAATCTTCTTCGACACTTGCACAAATAAGAAATTCCTGCGCCTCTTGTTCTTCTGTGACGTTACGGTGTCTTTTAGTATGCAGTGAATTAACACAACCTTCTGTACGAAATTGTTTCACAATCTTATGGATAGCTGGCACAGAGGGAGGTGGACGATTTTCATACGCCGCAACAAATAAATTTTGCACGTCTTTGTACGAATTATCCTTCGCATACCATAGCACAATCTGTATTTTTTCCTCGACAGTTAAGGGCATTTTATTTTAATATTTGCGAGTTTGCTCAGACACAATGTAAGTTCACGCTCTAAAGATACGGAACGAATGCCATGCGCGCATGGTGTCCGCGCTCTCGGTCTCCCCACACCACCGGTCTTATGGTGGTGTGGGTAAATCGAGAGCCACATTCTTGAACTGTTGTATACATACATACATAGGTACATGTTTATGTGTGTGTATTTGAAGATGCATATTAACTTTTAAATACGACAATCTGTATAATGTGCTAAGAAACACCAAACAAGACTTCCACCCAAGGCCATCTGTAGTTGGCCTGAAGAAGGACGATAACCAATTACTGAAAGGTTCAATTGGAAGGCAACAGCAAGGCATCGAGATGTCTGGAGGTCGAAATGAGACTGTTGTAAAACGTATTCGACAGCATTTATTTAATTCATATAGAATATTATTTCTAAATAACATCAAAGTTCAGTGTTTACGGGCAAAGAAAAGTAAACTCTATGTTTTCATAGGTTATAAAAAATTTATATTTTCTATTTCGCTGCTATAAAGTTCACTTGACGACACCCGTTTTGCTTGCATAAAGTATTACTTTATCGAACGCTAATTTTATTTTTTTGAGGTTGGTAACAAAGAAAAAGGGAACCAAATCATGTATGAATGTCAAATATAAGCCTTTATTGTAACAAACATGTGCAATAGAAGTTGTACAAAGAATAAAAAAGACACATTCTAACATTTTATCTACTAATTTACAATATAAATTGTTATGCAGAGTTGGATGATAAGTTTTCTGATGCTTCTATTGAAATGTTGAATAATACAATTGTTATAAAAGTTTGTTATAACACTAGAAGATTCGTGTGGAGTATCTATTAATGAATGGGTATTCCAGGCAGATTTTGGGAACACACTACGTTTTGTCTGAATTCCTGTTGCTTCGCATTGACTGACACGTACGGTAATATTTGCTATATTCTCTTTACACCAATTTTAAAAGTGCTGGTATCGGTTTTGATAAATATGTCAAGACTTTGTTGGCAAAAGATGTTGTAAATTATCTTCTGCTATTTTGCGAATCTCTGGGGCGTGCAATTATTTATTTCGTCCTTTTTGTTGATAATTTGAAATTGCATAAGTAAGTCTAAATTTTAAACAAAATTGCGTATAACACCGTCGATATTCAAATATTTAAAATGTTCTACTTAAAAATTAGAATAACCAACTCAAATAAACATAATTTCTATAATTTTCGAACAAAACGTGTCTTTCATTTTAAGTTTCTTTGAACTTTTAATACCCGAAATAGACAAAAATAGCATAAAACACATGTTTTATTGGGCATTTTGCGCACTTGTTCTTTAGAAAACTCGCTTCGCGGCTCGTTTTCTTGAACGCGTGCGCAAAAATCAAGTCTTATGAAACTTGTACTTTAATATATGTACCGAATAATAGTTATTGCATTATCTCTTAGAAACAACATTCACATAACTATATTCTATAACATAAAATAAAAATTAGTTAGTATTGCATTGCCGAATTTATCCACTTATCATGAACTTCATTGTCATTGAACAACATGGGTTTATGGAGAAAAGATCAATCTTGCCAACCTCACTCAATATTCTTTTGAAACATTTGATACCTGCGGCCCGATCGATACAATATACAGGGTGTAACAAAATAAGTGTAAAACATTTCTGGGGGTGATTCCTTAGCGAAAAAGAGATAGGGTCTTTCATATAAAAAAACTTCAGTGGAGCATCCCTTGTTAAGATACAGCCCCATAAAGGGGGTACATAAAATTTGTTTTACAATTTTTCTCACAAACACTAAAAATGTAATTTATTTCCAATGTAACTTTTTGTCTGATTATTTGTTTACCATTTAAAAATTTATTCCCAATAGCTTGTTTCATTCGAAACAAAAAATGTCTCTTGAATTTTTTGCCCAAAAGTAATCAGTTCGCAGCAAAAAATTATTTTACGAACAACTACAGAGATACATCGTCATAAAACGAAAATGTAAAAGTAATTTATTTAGTAGGCCGCTAGTAGTGGTATCACGCTGTCAGTTTGTAAATTTTTGAAATTGAATAAATACTTAATTGTGTGTCGTTGTTTTGTTCGTAATTTGTTAGTTTAATAATTCACTTGTTATTAAAATGGCATACACAAATGAGGAAATGGCTGATATGCATTACGTTTACGGTCTGTCGCAGGGGAATGGGTTAGAAGCTTCTAGAAGATATGTTGAAATGTATCCTCAACGGCAGCTTCCTTCGCATAGAATATTTGCCCGACATCATCAACGATTACGAGAATATGGTTCATTCGACAAAAGAACGCAGGATTGTGGTCGCCATCGAGAAGTTAGAACAACACATCTTGAAGAAGCAGTACTTAATTTGGTTGAAGAACAACCTACTAGCAGTACTAGAATGATTGCTTTCGAGTTAAATGTTGATCATATGACGGTATTTCGAATTTTAATGGAACAACTCTTATACCCTTAACATCTGCAACGAGTACAGGCACTGTTGCAGCGAGATTTTCCGAACCGTCTTGAATTTTCCAATTGGATGCTGGAAATGATTAAAAGAAATCCTGACTTTCTGAAGACGATCGAATTCACAGACGAATGTACTTTTTCTCGGGACAAGATAATTAATTTTCATAATAACCACATATGGGCTGATGAAAACCCTCACGCTATTGTACAAGCTAACCATCAAGAACACTTTTCTCTTAACGTGTGGCTCGGAGTTATTGGGGATTATTTAATTGGCCCTCATTTTCTACCTCCTCGATTAAATGGTGAGGCATACACTCAATTTTTAAGAGAAGTGCATCCAGTACTGCTGGAGGAAGTTCCTTTGGGCGTCAGAAGGGATATGTTTTTTATGCATGATGGGGCTCCCGCCCATTTTAGTCAAGCAGCACGTCAGCATTTAACCCAAACATATCCAAATCATTGGATAGGTCGAGGAGGACCACAGATTTGGCCCGCTCGATCCCCGGATCTCAATCCTCTCGATTTCTCTACTTGGGGCCATTTACAGACTTTGGTTTATCCTACTCCTGTTCGCGATGTAGAGGACTTAAGAAACCGCATCATCGATGCGTGCAGGGTAATTAGAGAGAGTCCAGGAATATTTGAGCGAATACGTGGCTCAATGCGCCGACGTCTAGACGCATGTGTAATGACTGAAAGTGGACATATTGAACATTTACTATGATTTCTACATGTTTTATGTTTTGTTATTAATAAATTAGTTTTGTTTATTCATCTTTAATCATATGTATTTTGATGCAGGTAGTAACTACAAAATAACAATACTAATCCAGTTCGCATTTATGACGATGTATCTCTGTAGTTGTTCGTAAAATAATTTTTTGCTGCGAACTGATTACTTTTGGGCAAAAAATTCAAGAGACATTTTTTGTTTCGAATGAAACAAGGTATTGGAAATAGATTTTTAAATGGTAAACAAATAATCAGACAAAAAGTTATATTGGAAATAAATTACATTTTTAGTGTTTGTGAGAAAAATTGTAAAACAAATTTTATGTACCCCCTTTATGGGGCTGTATCTTAACAAGGGATGCTCCATTGAAGTTTTTTTATATGAAAGACCCTATCTCTTTTTCGCTAAGGAATCACCCCCTGAAATGTTTTACACTTATTTTGTTACACCCTGTATAATGACTTCTCTAAGGCATTTACTGCAAAAACTAAACTTCTTCGGTTTCAGTACTCCATTGGTAATTTTTTTTGCCTTCATACCTACAAAACAGAATGCAGTAAATTACCTTCACGGGATACAAAACATATTTATTTATTGCAACATCTGGGGTACCGCAAGGGTAAAATATGAATCCTCTATTGTTTCCAATATTCCAAGATCTATTTTGAGAAGTGTGTGTTTGCTGATCATATAAAACTCTTTGGATCGGCCTCATATCACTGCCTACACTTACAAGACCAATTTGACAAACTTTCCAAGTGGTGTGTTACAAACAACCTTACCTTAAACACTGACAATGTGTGCATCGTAACAGTTTCCAGAAAGATAGATTCCATTTCTTTCAACTATACAATAAACGGTACCACATTATCACGTAATTCAACAATCAAAGACTTAGGTACTTACTTTGACAAAGAACATTATGAACGTATCATGAATGATTTAGAGCTGGTATCATGAAGATGATTTTGCAAATGATTATCTAGATAAAGATGACAGATAAAGCACAATTTATCTGGAAAATTCAATAGATAATTTAGTAAAATCCTCAGAACTCAGAATTTTATTTTAGAATTCAACGTGGTTTGGGTATCAATTGATATAGGAAGGATGAGAATGAGATTTTAAAAACAGATGTGATACAAAGTTGGGACCGAACAACTATAACTTGATATCAGTCCTTAAGGTTTTTGGGATAGTCGATTTCTACATGAAAGTAGGATTTAGGTGATCTGAAAAGTCTTTCGACCGGTGCTGAAGATGATAGCGTCGTGTTATATTTAAAGTGAAGTGTCAACATTTCGTCTCTTCTTTTCGGACCCTTGTCCCTTGGCAGAAAGCGATTTAAAAAAAAATCGTTGCTGTCGTCCGTTTTGCATTCACTATCTGTAATGGAATGTGAAGTTGAAAATGGAAATTCGTTTATAAATATTTCTTTAAAGTAATTAACAAGTCTCTTAGGAATCCATTTGGTTTTAAACTTGGGGTGACTCATTGCTGACAGAATGAAAGCTTTACTTTTGGCTAGGTAGGTTTTCATGTCAAACAAGTGTTGAAATCTCTGTTCAATCCCTTTGATTATGGCCACTTTCAAAGCACTACAGTGAACAAGAGATGAGATCTCATCAACTTGATGAGATCTCATCATGATTGACTTGTCGGATAGTGTTAACGTAAAATAACTTCGATATTAATTACGATGTCATTTGGCTGCTACAAGCCGTGACATGCGTCACATTAATTATCCTGCAAGAGGTCAACAACAATACTATCATTTCCTAAGGACGATCGCTGATAAAGCATGCCTAGGTTATGATATTCGAAAGGCTGTTGTGCTTATCTAATGAATTTATAATAGCTACATGGTGACCTCTAAGTGACTTGGAATGACATCCATAGATTATTTCCTCAAAAATATGCCCAGCCGACTCAGACCGCATTTCCGTTCAAGTTGGGCGCCAATTTATTATTAATAATTGATTAAAGACGGAGATACGTGTTGAAACTCCATAATTTACATGTAAAAATTGAAATAAATTCAAATTGAGTTCAAAACAGTTTTATTCAATTCACCACAATTGTTTCACCCTACTAGGGCTTCATCAGGTGATGAATATTGTAATACAAAATATTTGTAGTCGTTCTTATTTATATCTTTTATGTCCTCTTCATTTAGGAAAAGACATAAATAAGAACGACTACAAATATTTTGTAGTACAATATTCATCACCTGATGAAGCCCTAGTAGGGTGAAACAATTGTAGTGAATTGAATAAAACTGTTTTGAACTCAATTTGAATTTATTTCAATTTTTACTTGTAATTTATTATTAAATTTTCCCTATAAATGGTACAAAGTTTCCAAGCAGAAATAATCAACATTACTACAAAATTTAGCTAAAAACTTTATACTTGACAACCTCCAATTTCGTTCAATCGTTAATAATGGCAGGTAGAACATTTTAATATTCATTCAATTGCACAAAACGTTTTCAATTATTACGCCGCGTACAGAGATATATGAACTCGATGAAATGGAGTTACTGTATAGTTTATATTGCCCCGGGAAAACTGAAAATATCATCTTGGATGCATATTGACAAATACCGTGGAACAGTAGGCACGGACCGAGCACAAATAATACGTTTTATACGTTTAGTAGGTATAGGCACATATTAATAATGTACTGGTTGTAACCGGAGGCAAGCAAACAATTAACTACCTGCTGTCTGTGCTAGCTTTGTGTATAGTCTAATTAAATCACGAAATTTATCGTTATGAAGGGCTTTCAATTTTGTTCATCATATAATTTTATTATTTACCGATTATAATAGGTGCCGTTTAATTCATCGAATTGTATTGAATAAAGAGGAATTTGAGTATTGAGAAAAAATTCAGGTCATGAATATATTTCTAAATTCAATATAGAATGTGTTTAATACCACCCTTATTGGGAATTAATATACTATCAGTCAAATGGAATAAATTCGATAATAAATAAATGGGGGCGTGTTCGAAAAAACGCTGGTTTGTTGTGCATTTTTTTCAATAGAAACCTTTTATACACGGTGTGTCATGTAACAGTGGCCTATACCAACTTTTTTATTTTAAATGCAACACCCTATATATTATTCAATTTTTGGTTTCTTCAGAAAATTCTAGACATATTTCATGTACATTTTCCAATACCTATCTTCAACTGTTTCAGATATATTTAATGTTTTTAGATTTATTGCAAAAATTAACTAATGAAAGAAAATTATTTGATTACAGAAATTCGCTACAACACACTCAGAAAGTAATAAGTAATCTGTTTATTTCTTGATAAAGTAATTGTTGTCTGCCTGCATGGCAGTTGTCAGTGTTATAGTTGTTTATATTTCGTTAACTGCATATCAGAAAAATTGTTCATTTAAGAGAAATGCACAAAATAATTCAACAGATGATTAGTTATGGAGATAACACACGGATCCTATATCTCAAGGGACAATTAGTAAAATAGAAAAGCAGTTTTGCTTGGGCATGTAAGGCAGATAAAAAAGCCAGCTGCCAATGCAATAAGTGATAATAACAAATTGGATATTATATTTGAGTTTAAGGAAAACTCACATACTTCTAGCCGACAAGCAGCCACAATGTTAGCCATTGATTATTCGTACATTAAAATAAAATAAAATGCATCCCTATAAAATGATACCAACTCAGAAGCTCATGGAAGACGATTTTGATAGCAGAAAGTATTTTTGTAAAGAAATGATAGCAATGTTACATAACAATGTGATCCAATTCGAACATGTTTTGTTTTCTGATGAGTGCACCTTTATACTTCAAGGTCATGCTAATCGTCAAAATTGCCGCTATTGGTCGAGGGAAAATCCTCACTGGATGAGAGAAGAACATGCGCAATACCCTGTAAAGGTTATTGTTTGAGCAGGAATTGTTGAAGATTATATCATAGGTTCCTTTTAGATTGATGGCAGTTTAAATGGCAATAATTATTTAGCACTACTCCAAAATAATGTCGCGCAAACTTTGACAAACTTATACAAAATGGCGATCAAGTGCTATGTGTGCGAGAAGAAAATCGACAGATATGATGATTACGTAGCGTGCAGAGACAAGTGCGATCAAAATTATCATATATCTTGTGTAAATATCCCTGTGGAAAAATATACAAGTATGAGAACTAATGGAAGTTTGGCGGTTTGGAGATGTAATTATTGTATGGAAGACACAACCTCAATCGACGGGGTAAAGGAAGCAATAGTAAAAAGTTTGAATACAGTTAACGAAGAAGAGATGGGTGAGAAAATGCACTCCATTTTTACTTCAAAATTAAATGCACTAGCAAATTTAATCATCGACAAACTATCAAAGGTCTTTAATGAGGAAATTAATAAATTAAATCTCGACAACAGAGTCCTCTCACAAGAAATAGAAAGATTAACATCTACAGTTAAGGACCTATCTGTGAAACTCGAAGGAAACTTTAAGAAAAATAAACTTATTTTACCTGTAAACAACAATATCGAAAAAGATACAACAGTTGCACATTTCAAAGAAAAACAGCAAAAGGTAGAGGTACTAAAAACACACATGAAGATATACCGAATGTAGAACAAAAAAGTACTGAGCAAGAAAACCATACATCTTTGGATGACAAAAACATAAAACAGAATATAAAATCTGGCAGTGAAGAAGAATATAATGACGAGGGATTTAAAACAGTAATTCGTAAAAAAAGAAAGAACAATATTATACAGGGATCTGCAATAAATAACTTAACTATTAAAGCGACAGAGAAATCCGCCCACATACATGTGTATGGATTAATACCTACAACCGAAGAAACTGATGTTGTTGATTATTTGTTGTCTCGGAGTGTTAATGATATAAGATGCGAGAAACTCCGGGCTAGGAGACCGGACTATTCATCATTTCATGTAACATGTAAATATGAAGACCTAGGAAAAATAAAAAATCCAAGTATATGGCCTACCGGGGTAAAGTTGAATCGTTTTTTTTTCTTCAGTGCGTCGAAAGTAGGGAACAAAAATTAACATCGAATACCGGTGATTTTTGTCCTTTAGATATAAACTTGCCAGAAAATGGAATAGATCAACGAAAGCCTGAAAAAAGACAACTACAAAAAAAACATAAAACAAGAGACGCAACGAGCGGAGCCTCTTCCTCTACGTTGTTGCATCTGAACGTACAAGGAATAAGCAAAAAATTCGATCAAATAAACTTACTTAATTCGTATGAAAAACCATCCATTCTGTGCGTAACCGAACATTGGTGTACAAAAGAGCAATTACAGTATACTGCTCCGGACGGATATAGACTAACTATTATACCGGATTCTGCAGGACTACACATGGACGGGGGGGAGTTGCAATCTATTCAAGAAATAATGTGGATTACAAATGCCTAAATTTTGAGGAAAGATATTCGGTTGAAAGTCACATCGAATGTAGCGCAATTGTATTTAAGGTAAATGAGAAACGTATAGGCTTAATTGCTATATACAGGTCGCCATCTGGCAACTTTGAAATCTTCGAGCGAAACCTGTTGAGGATATTAGAATTACTGAATGAGAGATCCCAACTTATGATTTTATGCGGAGACCTAAACGTTAACATGTTGGTTGCTTCCAAAGAGAGAGGATGCTTATTAGATATATTTAAATCATATGGTTTACAAACAAAAGATATAAAACCCACAAGAGTAGTTACAAACAAAAATAATCACACATCTAGTACCGCACTCGACTATATGGTATCTAACATCCCTAATAATGAGTGGACAATGCGCATCATCGAACCGCACATATCTGACCATAGGGCCCAGGTGTTAGATTATGCATGGCGGGGACTGGGTACCGTGACTCCTGAGGCAAGCCCCAAACAGAATTCAGTGCAAACAATAAGAACCGAAGATTTGATATCAATAAAACATGATCTCCGAAACACGGACTGGCAACGCATTTATAATGTGCCTGATGCCGACACGGCATTTGAAGAATTTGTAACTGAACTACAGACTATAGTTGACAAGCACAGAACACAAAACATCAAACACATTACCGACAACAAAACAGTGCCATGGATCACTGATGAATTAAGACTAATGAAACAACAACTGAACGACCTATATTGGTTAAAATCACACTGTGACTCTGCCAATATCAATGAACAGTACAATACCAAAAGGGAGGCATACAAAAGTTTGATTGAGGCGACAAAAGCAAATTATTATAAAAATCACATCGATGGTGCTCAAAACAAGGTAAAATGTATATGGAAACTTGTGAACGATACGCTTAATAGAAAGAAAACATATGGCATCGATAAAATTATAGTCGATCACGAAACAATTACTAATCCAGAACAAATAGTGGAAGTATTCGGTCGCTACTTCTCGGGCGTAGTGCAGGACGCCCTTGACAAACAGTTCGGGAATGACTTGTCGGATTCATGTACGTGTGTTCCAGGTGTTCCTAACACAATGGTGTTCTTAGACACAGATATCGCCGAAATAACAAGTATCATAGGAAATCTAAAGAACAAAACCAGTGTAGGGAGCGATCAACTGTCAATCAGCATGATAAAGGAAACATGTGAAGACTTAGCCGCCCCTATGGCACACTTGATTAATAGGGCAATAAGTGCGGGAAAATACCCAACCATATTAAAAAAAACCGTTGTTATTCCGGTATATAAGAAAAATGATAGAGTAAACATTGAGAACTATCGTCCTATAGCAGTTGTTAGCGTTATTTCGAAGGTTTTCGAAACAGTATTACATAACCGTTTAAAGGGTTTTATTGAAAAGTACGATATATTATCACCGTCTCAGCATGGTTTCAGGGCATCCTATTCGACAGAAACCGCGGCCTTCAGATTTCTGGGACATGTGAGTAAGCAACTGGATGAAAAACTATTTGTAGCCGGACTCATGTTTGACATGTCACGTGCGTTTGACACAGTTGATAGGGGTTTCGCCAGACATAAACTTGAAAAACTAGGCATTCGGGGCAGTGTATTGGATGTTCTGACATCATTCCTGACAGACAGGAAATTTTACGTGAAGTGTAATGGTGCTCGCTCCAAAGATTATAAGACTGATGCTGGGGTTGCCCAGGGCTCGATACTGGGACCCTTGATTTTTATACTGTACATGAATGACCTCCAACACCACTTGTCAACAGGTGAATTAATTTGCTATGCTGACGACACGTCCATTGTGGTCTCCGCGTCGAGCCCTGAACAGCTCAAAGTTAACATAGCCACTGTAACCTCTGAAATGAAGAATTGGTGTAGACTCAATAGACTGATTTTAAATGAGACTAAGACTGAATGTATTTATTTTTATAACAGAAAGATTCCGGATTAGGCCCCTGCAGATCACAACAAAAATTGTAAATTTCTGGGGCTATATATCGACCCTCGGCTCTCGCGGGATGAGCATGTGGAGTGGGTAATTAACAAACTGAATTCAGCCTATTTTGCTATTAACCGATTAAAAAATATGCTCGACACATCGGGTCTCCTTCAGGTATATCATGCATTGGTATATTGCCATTTGAATTACAACATAATTATCTGGGGCCGCCCAGCTCTAAATAGTCGCCTTTTCATACTGCAGAAAAGAATTATACGATTAATTTTTAGTTTGCCACAGATGGAAACCTGTAAACCTACATTTATATACAATAAGTTGCTCACCTTGACATCAATTTATATACTACGGTGCAGTATGTTTGTCAAAACAAATAAACGTTATTTTAGTTTTAACTCTTTAAATCATAATTACAATACTAGATACTGTGGAGATTGAGAGCCGAGGGTCACTTGACAACTTTATTTGAAAAAAATGTGAAATTTAATTGTACAAAAATGTATAATAGTCTACCAATTACAATTAAGAATATTGTTAATGTTTCTATGTTTAAGTCATCCCTTAAAATGTTCTTGATAAACAATGCCATTTACACATTGGATCAATTTTATAATTATGGGAAACTATGATAACTATATTGCAATGTTGACGTGTCTAATATCAATGTTTGATTAACTGGACTAATAAAATTATTATTATTATTATTATTATTATTATATCCTGCTCCAGCAAACCCACAAGTGCCAAATCAATGGATAGGGAGGCGAGGATTGATTGAATGGTTTTCTTATCGGGATATGTCAAAAGCATTGTATACAAAACTACACCCCTCGACTTGAGGTACGTGAAGTTGGCACCACAACATGCGGCGCAAATGTTCTTTTTTTAATATGCGCCGTCGATATCTGAAGAAAAAACAACGGCGCATTAATTTGTTACAAAGTTATAAACAAAAACAGTTTTTTGGTGCCAACTTCACGCCAGCACCACAACTTGCTGCGCAAATGTTCTTTTTAGTGCCAAAATGTTGCGCCCAATATGCGCCGTCGATATCTGAAGAAAAAACACCGTCGCATTAATTTGTTACAAAGTTATAAACAAAAACATGTTTTGGTGCCAACTTCACGCGTGAAGTTAGCACCACAACTTGCGGCGCAAATGTTCTTTTTAGTGCCAAAAGTTTGCGCCTAATATGCGCCGTCGATATCTGAAGAAAAAACACCGGCGCATTAATTTGTTACAAAGTTGCAAACTAAAACAATTTTTTGGTGCCAACTACACGCCAGCACCACAACTTGCGGCGCAAATGTTCTTTTTAGTGCCAAAATGTTGCGCCTAATATGCGCCGTCGATATCTGAAGCAAAACCACCGTCGCATTAATTTGCTACAAAGTTATAAACAAAAGCAGTTATTTAGTATCAACTTCTTACCAGACCAAAATTTCCGGTGCAAACTTTCAATTTAGTGCAATTCGTTAACGCACAACATGCGCCGTCGATATCTGAAGAAAAAACACCGAAACACTTATTTGTTATAAAGTTATAAACAAATACACTTGGCTGACATAAGAAGACGAATAACGCTTGCGAGTAGATAGGTCACGCCTGTGATGTTGAATAACGTTAGAAGAAATATCTATTTAAGATTAGGATGTTGCCAATACGTTCGCGGCGAGCATATTGGACATCTCCTACGTACATTATTAATGTTTTTTCTTTTGTTTTTCACATTATCAAGGAATAAACAGATTACTTTCCATTTCTGTAATCACATAATTTTCTCTCCTTAATATACATTTTTGAAATAAATCTGAAAACACTTGATATTTCCGAAATAGTTGAAGATAAATATAGGAATTTCTACATGCAATTGCCTAGAATTTTCTGAAGAATCTAAAAATTGAATATTATACAGGGTGTTGCATTTAAAATAAGAAAGTTGGTATTGACCACTGTTACATGACACACCATGTATAAAACGTTTCTGTTGACAAAATGCACAACTAAAAATACCAATCGACGTGGCCGAGCGTTTTCTTGAACACGCCCTCATTTGGCTGATACACAGTCTATATAAAAATCTAGAAGGTAATGATGGCTTGATATTAAAATAGAGTTTCTAATTTTATAAATCTACTAAAATTAAATTGACATATTTATTTAAATAAAATGTACAGTCGCATACTACATACTGCAGTGGTTTGCATAGCCATATTGGTTTATAAAATAAAATATATAAATGTATTATTACCACACGTTGGGCATAGCCATATAATCTATGCTGTAGTCTGTATCAGCAGAATTTGATTAAAATAATGACAATAATTATGCTATAACCCTGCCTTAATGATACAAAACTGCATAAATTTTCATGAATGCAGAGATTGCAATTATATAAAAAAAACTACTCCAATAAATTTATAATCTCAATCCCTGTTAACATTCATACTATTTTCGTAAGTTCTGGCAGTGACCTTTCCTTTATTCGTCAGCAACATTTCTTATTTAAATTCAACTAGGATAAGGTTAATAATAAATAAGTATTTAAAGTTCATAAACATTTATATTCATATAATTATTTAGTGAACAACAACACAGTAAAAAAAATTCTATTCACAACATGTGGCTGTTAGAAATGTCTTTTTATTATTCCAACCAAAAAAATATATATATACAAGAAATACACATTGCTTTTATCCTTTATGTGGATTCAAGAAAAATATTATTTATGCTATCCTTAATCTTTTAATATTGTATTCATAGATTTAAAGAAATAATTTTTTTCCCTTATGACGCTAAAATTTTATTTCCACAGAGACACATTCGCACGTAACGGCTCCGAAGATCTAAAATTTCGCAAAGAACAAAATACCTTGAATATAACCTTTACCAATCCCCATATGCAAATATTCACATATTGTACATACTACAGATTGGCTTTTGTCCATCAAGAATATTTGTATCTTTGCGTATACAAAATGCTTGAAATTTTATTAAATTTTCCAATATAAATTGTTAATAGTGCACAGCAAACACTGCAAGCAAATATTTTCATATAGTACTCCCAATGCCCTTCTATACCATTAACAATTCTCCCATGATTTACAAAAGTTAATTTAATTTAGCAAAAATAATATTTTATTTAAGTATTAATGATGTCTAACGCTTTACTAGAAATGAATATTCACACATGGCATTCCTAGCGCACGTCGTACACTATCAATTATTTGAATTTTAGCTAATTTGATCAAATGTAGAGTATTTAAACTCCTACGATCATTTTCATACGCGAATGAAATTTTTGCGTCTGGTAAATTCAAAAGATCGGCAGCTTCTCCTTTTCTTTCGCTCTTTGCGCCTTTTTATAACCTCGGTTTTCAAACAAAATATGACTACCCGCGTACAGCGCCACAACTTCAACACTATAAATTTTATGTTGGTGTTGCCCTGTTTATTTTTGTTTTCTTCAAGTTTTTCTCAGGTCAAAAATATACCTATATGGCTTTTTGACAGTTCAAGAATGCACTAAATGTTTACACACACAAATTGTTTATTTATAAAGTCCATGCACATCTGCGATTCTTTGTCTTCAGTAGGTATATCTTCCTTTTATTAACGCCACCCTTAATTATGTTTGTAAATGAATTCATTGCCTCTTTCATTATTGTTTATGTACTTTCGTTTCCCATTGTTTAAAACTATCCGTATTTTCTTGTTATAGGTATCTTTGTTGGAAATAATCGGAAATATATATTGAACACAGATGGGATTCTCCTTTCTATGACCGCACCATCAGGAACATAGACCTCGACATCATCACCTTTGCTTTCCAACCATTTCCTTTCGTCTCCATGTAGGTTGATCTGCACATAACTGTCAACAATGTTAACATTATTTCTTCTTTGTAGATTATTCAAATTAAACAAGATTTATCCTGTTATCTTGAAGCCTTTACTTTATTAAAACATTACAAGAATGTGTTTTTATCTATACTTTTAGTATATCGTTTCGAATAAAGAATACTTTTTTGTATATCCTTTTAAAAATGCTATTAAATTATAAGTATCAAGTATTTATTGTATTTTATCATGTAACCATAAAATTGTTGAGAGATAAAAATCTTTTTACAAATTTATATACTACGTCTATTCTTTTTGAAGGACGTTTTCATATCGAGCATGTCGAATTTCACCTTTTTCGTACAATTTTACGGCATTTAAATGGCTCACTCTCTTCACTGTTCCATCTTTCAATATCACTCTCTCTCTGTTATTTATTTTTAGTACATTTTTAATTTTAAAAAGTGGTTCACTTCATTTAATAAACACACTATAGACTTACGCAGGGGCGATAAATGTTTTGCAAAATGGTTATTGTTGGTAGAGGATATGGAACAACCTTTATAATGAAGGTTTATATATTCGTATGAAGCTACATGACAGGTACAAGAATAGAAACATATATAAATTATATTACAAAAGTAGACATATATTTAGAAGGGCCATAACTGCAGGGGGGGGGGGGCTCTAAAACACTGCACCATTTGAAGGTAAGATTTTATGACATGAAGGAATTAAAACATTATTTTTAAAAACATTATAGAATATTTACTGAATAATTTTGCACAAACACGTTCAGGTAACTTGATAATTTATATATGTGCCTATGTGTTCAGAATACATTTTCCATATTAAAACCCACTTTCGCTTTCGTACGATCAAAATTGGATAAATATTTTGTTGTGGTAAATTGAATTTGCCTGATGTTTTATTCTCATTCGAAATAGAAGTTTTGTTGATATTTCATTAGCTTCTAGATGACTTCCGCTGGTTTGTCATTCGACTTGTTTGAAACAGGGATAAAATTTAAATACCAAACCCCAAACTCCATCGTGTTTATTGAAAAACTTTGCTCATTTAATTCTGTTGAATTATACGTAAAGTGATAAACTCAAAATATAATTTATCGCCAGGCAAGCAATCTCGTACGGAAGATAGGGAAGGTAAATTACGAATTAATGTTTTATGTAGATAATGTTTACCTTAATTGAATAACATATTTTAAATGCGAGAGGTTTTCTTTTATATAATCTGTTATTTTTGATTACATTATTACTTAATGTGCGGCAGTCTTAAATGTTATAAAGAAGAATCTGTAGTGTTTTCTGCTTCGGTAATAGAAAAATAAAATATTGTGTTTACAAGTTTTACTTAATGTATGCTAAATTTAAGTAAATTACGAATATACTTTGAGAAATGAAATTATAGACTAGAAATCCAATATCACCTAGGTCTTGTGTGTTACTATACCCTGTCTCAGAATAAGAAGGCGTGATTCATATATCCCGCCAAAACATGGAACACATAGCTTAAAATCTAGTAGACAATTTGATATGACATCATGATAATTGAGGTTAGAAGAACTGTATTATTTCTAACTAAGGATTTAGCTGTTTTGTGTTTCATTTACTACTTTGGTTAAAATAGATGGATGTGCAGCTTTTCATTCTACCAATCGAAGCAGCAATACGAGTCCAAGGCAATTTGAAACAGGAGAGTAAAATTATAAACACAAGTATAATTTGATGAATATAAATCTCTTAACATTCAAATCTGTTGATTGTAGTTTTTCAACAAAAAAAAAATCATTAGAAGAATCTATGCATAAAGATATAGGACCAATTTACAAATGAAAGGTTTTGAGGAGGATTGCCATTTTAAATATACAGTGATGGGCAAATGTATGGAACCAAGTAAATATCTCTGGAGTTTCTAGAGATGTAGAAATTAAATTTGGTGTGTAGATATTACACTATATTTTGTATTTAGTTCGAATGTTTTTATCGCAATTCAACTTCCAGTTTAACCGGAAGTAATGTCAGCTTGAAATTTTTAAATAGAACACCCTGTATATTATTTTAGTTTTGAATAGAACACTTTATTGCAAGTACAAAAATAATGGGTTCGATATGTTTTATTTCATGGCCAACCGTGATATTAACAAAAAAAAAAATTATTTTTGAATGAAAATGTAATATCTGGTAGTCCATGTAATAATTGTAGCAGTGACAGTTATTGTCAAAATAAGTAGTATTTTAGTTTTAACGCAAAAATGGCTCATTTAAGCGAAAGAGAAAGAATTGAAATACTAATGATGATTGGATTTGGCGACAGAAGAAGAACGCATCAAGAAGTTTGTGACCTTTTTAACAATATTCATCCGAATAGGCAAATAACACGTTCGATAGTTACAAAGACTTTGCAAAGGTACAATACAAATGGCACCGTCGGAAGTTTAAGAAAAAGTGGACGTATAAATACTGCTACAAATGAAGAAGTAGCTCAAAATATTGCTATATCTTTAGAGGAAAATCATAATTTGTCTACTACTGAACTGGCCAATATGCACGAAATTAGCCGTCGTTCAGTAGGGAGGATATTAAAACGAGAAAGATATTACCCGTACAAAATTCGCCTTGTTCAAGAACTTTCCGACGACGACTTCAACAGACGGCTTGAATTTTGTGAATCAGTTATGGATATTTGTAACCGTGACGATAATTTTGTACAAAATGTAGTGTTTTCTGATGAAGCAACTTTTTGTTTGAACGGTACAGTTAATCGACACAACTGCCGTTACTGGTCCCAAAATAATCCTTACTGGGTACAAGAAGCTCATACGCAACACTCTCAAAAACTGAACGTTTGGGCCGGTATTTACAATAACAGAATTATTGGGCCTTTCTTTTTAGAAGGAAATTTGAACGGGAACATGTATTTAGAACTTTTGGATGCACAAATAATTCCGGCGCTGGAGGAAAATGGACAACTGCCAAATAATATCTGGTTTCAGCAAGATGGGGCACCACCTCATTACGCTCGCATTGTTCGAGATCGTTTAAACAGGACATTTCCTAATAGGTGGATTGGAAGAAGAGGTGCTATAGAATGACCTCCTCGATCACCAGACCTTAATCCACTGGACTATTTTCTATGGGGTTTTTTGAAGTCCAAAGTTTATTTTAATCGACCAGATAATTTGAAAGAATTAGCTGAGAGAATAACTCAAGAGATTCAAAGAATTCCACCAGAAACAAAGGCCAATGTTACAATGGCATTTAAAAATAGACTGGCCTACTGTCAAGAGGTAAATGGTGCTCAGTTTGAACATTTAATACACTAACGGTATCCTAACGCTTTGTCGTAGTCATGTTTTATTTTACTATGTTTAGCGCCCTTTTCAGTAATTTAAGTACTGTTGTACTCAATTTCAGTTTTGGTATTTAATGTTATTGTTACATTTGTGATTTACACTCGCAAAATACTAGATCTTAGCATTGTAACAAAAATCACTCTTTTGTTAATATCACGGTTGGCCATGAAATAAAACATATCGAACCCATTATTTTTGTACTTGCAATAAAGTGTTCTATTCAAAACTAAAATAATATACAGGGTGTTCTATTTAAAAATTTCAAGCTGACATTACTTCCGGTTAAACTGGAAGTTGAATTGCGATAAAAACATTCGAACTAAATACAAAATATAGTGTAATATCTACCCACCAAATTTAATTTCTACATCTCTAGAAACTTCAGAGATATTTACTTGGTTCCATACATTTGCACATCACTGTATAATTACTGCACATTTTAGTGAATGTGCTATATCAACATGAAAATTGTGAATCAAGTCTATTTATTATTAAATATTTGTATCAGAGAGCAAGAATAAATCAAACCTTTTATCTTTTATCAAAATGTCCTTAAGAACTTGTAGAAAAAGTTTTGCTTATTAGTTTCTATTTGAAATATCAATAAAGAATTTATACAGATAAATAATTCGTATACTGCTACAAACCTTGAGGAGGTAAATTCAAGTAACTATTCTTGGAAATGTGAATCTCACATACAACAGTAATAAATAGAAAAAATTACATCGGCTGAAGTTGTTTACACGACCTGCAAAGATAATTATATATACCTACACATTACTAATTATTATTCCATATTAAAATTTATGTATTTTGAAAATACATAGAAATATTTTCATTGAATAATTTACATTATTATAGTATAACAAATTTTTATTTTTTATTTCTATTATATATTGGAAATTAACAATAATTTAGTGTTCACATCATGTTAAAAAGATTAAAAATGTACATCGTCGACACAATTTTTCCAAATACTTATTGTAACATTTGTAATTGCTTCTGTCAAATGTTTTCGTATAAGTGATATTCTGAATGGAGATCTTTTTGAAGCAACTTCACCTTATGTATAAATTCAGATCCTATACGAAGTATTCTTAAGGGTCCTCGCTAGTGGATCTGTCAACAATGGCAAAATAGCAGAATTTAGAATCCAGATATTTTTGTTGATTTTAAAGATGGAGAAAACTTTTCAACGTCAACTTATGAAGAATTTAGTAATCTAGCCGGCTGAAGAATCAAATTTAGAAAAAAATTATCGGATTACAGAAAATTAATTAATATATCAAAATATTAAAAACCAGTTTTCTCAAAAATCCTTCAGAGGAGATTTGTTTTCTTGGGTTCACGTTATAAATTGAATAGAAAGCTACCCGGCTGTGCACTTATTTTTCGTTCAACTATTTTTTACTTTGTTTGAAATGAATATAAAATAAATTAAAATTAGGCAACCCACATTACAATGAATTGTTATTCTGCTATAAATATTTCCCGCAGTTACAAATGTGTAAATAGTTGGTCATAAATGAATTTTTATTCGCTTAGATATTGAGTTATTATTTCAAATATTTATTATATGTTCCCTATATGTAAAAGTACTCGGACATCATTGGCTTATTAAATTATGTGCTATGCAACCAATATTACATTTCCCATTCACTAGCGAGGACCCTTAATTGCATATCTTTATCAGTATGGCTTGTAAATCCTACAGCAGACAATCCAAACTTTTTCCCAGGTATTCTCCGCCAGAATTTTCACCTTTTTCTATTAGTACAGGATTCTTATTATGTTTGACATATCTGAAATATAACATCTATATGAACATGTGGTAATATAATTAGTATTTAATTAACACTTACTTGAATTCTAGAATCTGTGTGAGTTGTTTAGTTAATTTTTGGTGTGGACGTTTCAAATGCCTGATCACTTGTTCCTTAGGTCTTAAACCGTCTGATCACTCATGTTCATGTTGTATACAAAAGTACGGATTTTATTTAGTAACACAATAAAGTACAATAAACCAAAGTAAAAATGTAGGAGACCAGGTTATGGCTTGGCTATAAGCATAAAATGACATTTTGTCGAACTTATTTTCCCATGTTAAACTTGCCTAAGCAAGAACCAATGAAATAACTTAAAAATATACGCCATTTTGGCGCGATATTTGAATCACTCCTTCTTATTCTGGGACAAGGTATACGAGGTATGCAGCTGTAATCTTATTATTTTTTTAGTAAGTATGGTCATGTTTTACATACTGTGGGTACATTTTGTTTTATCCCGTCCTAAATCGCGTTTTTTCGTTTTTATTTTAGCGTATACGGTAGACTCAGGGACTTGTACTATAATATATATCGACAAGATAAGAAAATGCGTAAACAGTAAATTAGTTGTTTCTAGTAGGACGCCATTACCTAAGGCCAAGATTTGTAAATCATGCTCAAGGCGCTGCCGATGCTCAAGTACGTAAATATGAAACATTTGCGTTTTATAAAACATTCTCAAGCACCGGCCGGTATTCAAGGCGACGAAAACAGGACCTCAGCGGCAAGGTTGCGTTCAACCAGGCTTGAGCATGCGATTGACAGATTCATTTGAAAACATAGCCTTTCTATAAATATATGTTTGGATGAATTTGCATAGTTTATGGAGTATTAAATAATGGCATCGATTATGAAATTGTGATTATATTTGAAACGAAATATTTCTTCCATATGAATTCCCAATTTTTATCGCTTCTATGACATTTGATTGCATTACTTTTAAAAATAATGCTAAAAATATGTAACATTCCATGCTTATTAAAAAGTAAGTTGAAATTAAATGATATGTCCTGTATTACGAGGAGGTATAATACTTATCACATTGTAACTTTTGCATTTCTACGGGATTCCCCATAAATTATAACCACACTAAGTTTGTTTTCATTTGTATGTAAAACTATATTTTAAATACGGAAGAGAACTAATTAGGCGATATACATTATGTAGCAATCAAGGAGGCAAGAATTTTGAACATCTTTGTTAGTTACATTTGATCAGTGTAAATATTTAAACAAAATAAAGACAAAAATTGAAACTACTCATACTTTCTTTAAACACGAATATCTATGAAACCGTTAAATTTTGGAAACTAACACAAATAATAAAATTCACATTAATTTTAATACTCTTTCAAATAAAAAACAAATGAAAATTATAGCGATCAAAAAAATTCTTTTCATCGCAGCGCCGTCTATATATTCACATAATAAAACACAATTGTGAGAGCAACCTAGAGTCAATAACATTCTTTAGTAACTGCTTTCTACAAAATTCAAATATCTTTATCCGTTTCCGAGATATTTGCCCAGGGAGTTTTAAGTGGTACACCCTGTATATTGCGTCATTTCAGCGAGATTAGTGATGGTAGATCGTGCAGGCACGAAGCCGTGTTGTCGTGGTGAAAGTAACGATATAAGTAATTTAAGGGAGAAAACCTGTATATATTCCTTAAAGACAGTTGAACGTATTCTTAAAACTAAAACATCTACACACATTGTTGCTGATGTATACATTTTACTTTCTTATACGTAGTATAAGGAAGTATTGTGATGATGAAAATTTTCGACCTCGAGATTTTTGCAGATGTCCACGTTTTGAGGTCCCCTGATACCAAAAAAGTGGTTTTTAAAAAATGTCTGTGTGTGTGTGTGTGTGTCTGTCTGTCTGTCTGTCTGTCTGTCTGTGTGTGACCACGATAGCTGTCAAACCGCTGGAGATATCAATTCCCAATTTTGCATTTACGTGTATAATCTCCCTCTTGAGATCTGATTAGTTTTTCAGTAAAATCGGTAGACCGGAAGTAGCAGTTTACTTCAGTGAAAAAATCGAATTTTGCCAATATTTCGTCAAATACTAAGTTTATACAAATTTATAAAGAATTCATATGTACTTGAAATTAAAATTGAGAACAATTTTATTTAAAAAGTTTTTTGAAATTCCTACCGGAAGTAGGTCTTTTACTCTTATCGAAAATCGGTTTTTTGCGAATATTTCGCAAGTCAAGCTTTTTAGACAGGTACGTTACGTGTATAAAAGTATTTAAAACATAGTTTTCAATATCTTTTGTATAAAAAAAATTTCAAAATTCGGACCGGAAGTACCACTTTTACTCTTACCGAATATCGATTATTTGCAGATATGTCGTAAATTATGCATTCTATATATATTTATTAAGAGTACAAAAGTATTTAGAGTTGAATTTGCAATATTTTTTGTGTACATGAAATTTCAAAATTCGGACCGGAAGTGGCACTTTTACTCTTAGCGAGTAGCACTTTTTTTCGAATGTCTTGCAAAGTATGCATTCTATAGCGATTTATTAAGAGAATGAAAGTACTTAGAATAGGATTTTGAATAAGTTTTGTATAAAAAAATTCTTAAAATTGTATAGTTTGAAACGCTCATACGTATAAGAAAGTCGTGTGGTGGCCACACCTCATTTTTTACTTTCTTATACGTAGTATAAGGAAGTATTGTGATGATGAAAATTTTCGACCTCGAGATTTTTGCAGATATCCACGTTTTGAGGTCCCCTGATACCAAAAAAGTGGTTTTTAAAAAATGTCTGTGTGTCTGTCTGTCTGTGTGTCTGTGTGTGACCACGATAGCGGTCAAACCGCTGTAGCTATCAATTCCAAATTTTGTATTTACGTGTATAATCTCCCTCTTGAGATCTGATTAGTTTTTCAGTAAAATCGGTAGACCGGAAGTAGCAGTTTACTTCAGTGAAAAAATCGAATTTTGCCAATATTTCGTCAAATACTAAGTTTATACAAATTTATAAAGAATTCATATGTACTTAAAATTAAAATTGAGAACAATTTTATTTAAAAAGTTTTTCGAAATTCCTACCGGAAGTAGGTCTTTTACTCTTATCGAAAATCGGTTTTTTGGGAATATTTCGCAAGTCAAGCTTTTTAGACAGGTACGTTACGTGTATAAAAGTATTTAAAACACAGTTTTCAATATCTTTTGTATAAAAAAGATTTCAAAATTCGGACCGGAAGTAATACTTTTACTCTTACCGAATAGCAATTTTTGGCAAATATGTCGTAAATTATGCATTTATATATTTATTAAGAGTACAAAAGTATTTAGAGTTATATTTGCAATATTTTTTGTATACCTGAAATTTCAAAATTCGGACCGGAAGTAGCACTTTTACTCTTAGCGAGTAGCACTTTTTTTCGAATATCTTGCAAAGTATGCATTCTATAGCGATTTATTAAGAGAATAAAAGTACTTAGAATAGGATTTTGAATAAGTTTTGTATATAAAAATTCTTAAGATTGTATAGTTTGAAACGCTCATACGTATAAGAAAGTCGTGTGGTGGCCACACCTCATTTTTTTTGAATACATTCATTAAAAATTAAATATGCATTTTGTTATATATAAATTAATATTTCTCGTGGGTTTCTGCATTTCCAATTGAACTAATATAATATCAACTTTTTTTTTCTCTTTTATAACACTAAAGCTTTTTAGGATATAATTTTTTTGTATTTGTTAAAGGTGTAATTAATTTATATAAAATTTTTATATAGTGTAAAAGTGTCTATCAGTTATACAAGTATTTACTATCTGCTTCATGTTTTCAAAATGTATAAATAATATTTTATTGAAATATTCTTCACCATTATGTTATAGACAAAGCAACTTCGACCAAATATCCTGCTAAACTGTAGCACACACTTATAAGCTAAATTTAATTTGAATGCTTTAGAATTAAAATTTTCCGTACTCTGTAGTCGGGAATAAAATTAAAAGTAACATTCTATTTGGAATTTTCCCTTATTATTGTTTGTTGATGTAGAATTAGAATTCCTGACACATAAAGCTACAAATAAAGCATGAAAAAATAAAATGCAAAGCCAAAAGATAACGATAAAAAAGAAAAGTGCTCAGAATCAGCTTCAATTTGTGTATATAAAATCTAATGCTTCTGGACTAGATTATATATTAACTTGTTTTCTACCCCTATTCGACAAAGGCCAACCTTTCCGAGAAAGGTCAAATAAGTGTATTCGAAAATGTTCATGCTAAATTCCAAGTACGATAAATTATGTATATGATAACCCTTTATCCTCAGTAGGTACTGATTTAGAAACATTTCGAAGCGACGAACATTGTTAACACAGTTTATTATGAATGGTCGCAAATTATATAGTGGAAAATTATAATGTATACACAGCAGAACAACGAGTCTTATTTAGTTAGTTTAGGCAAATATATCCACATTTTTACATCCAAATCAATAATAATTGAAGAAACAGTTCAAGTCATTGGACACTAGATAGTTGTCGGAGATCCTTCCTACAACGTTTTAGTGTTTCATACTGACTTGCAAATGGTAGAATGGCAACTTTATACGAGTGAGCGTGTAATGGTACAGACCATTTCAGTTATTAATTTTATAATTTTACTTTTTAAGGATTTAACTAAGTACATTTTGTTATTAATATTTTGAAGAGAAATAATATTTAAAATCAATGAATATGTTATGGTATTATTAAGTAAATATTAGTCATAAGCTTAGTATGTATTTGGTTCTAAGAACTGTGGCGCCGAATGTTTACAACAGTGAAATAAACGCTACAGCTGTGATAAACATTCGCCTACGTAAAAAAGTGTGTATGGGAAACTTAAGTGGAAATCACCGAACTATATAGAGACAGGGGAACCACAGACACTTTTATATAAAATAGAAACACGCGCTAAAAACGAGAGAGTCAACTGCTAGACTTCATTCGAGTCGGAAAGTTAACTCCAAAGTCGGCAGGGATTTGACTGGCTGGCTTCATAAAGAAGTCGTCAAACCCCGACTAGCAGAAATTCATGTAATATACATTAAATGTTCTATAAAAAGGAGAACCTAAAACTCCTATAATAAATTCGATAACAATCATAAGAATTGTTATTTGAAAAATAGTGATTAAAGTAGCACTTAGAGAGTAAATGTGCTCAGTTTAAAAGTTTATAATAAATATATTGCACTCCAGTAAGCAGAGCAAGTAGATTCGTCACTACAGGATCGTGGCCACTAAACAAATGATGCCGATGAAGACATAGCAAGAAAAAGAAGATTTTATTGAAGATAGATATCGCTGAAGAGCGAAGAAAGAAACTTTATTATAAGGTATTTTTAAAAGATTATTGTAAATAAAAATATTATTGATATTGAAGAGTTAAGGATTATGAAATAAAATTTAAATTGAAATTAACATAATAAAGTCGATAAATACATATCATCTCCGTTCTATGAAGGAGAATGTAATTTGATCTGTATTAACATTGTTGTGTATTTATAAAATAGTACACAAAACCAGTCGACGTAGTAAATGCTAGCATTCGTTGTTTTGTTTGACTATATGGAAAAATATATATAAAGATTTGTATCCGATTAATTATTTGTGAAAACGTATTAAAATTGTGTTTAAATATATTTTATTTCTTTTGTTATATGTAAAAAGTAGTTACATATAATTCATTGGTTTTGAATATACGAATTGTTTAAAGTTTTACAATGGTATTTTTTTTTATGAAATAGAATGTTTAGGAACACCGTTTACTTAATCATTTCTCATTAATCCCAATCGCCCTGAGATAATCTGATTTGAGTTTAGCCGGCAAAGCAAGTTATTTAAATTTTATTTAGATTTAAACTCTACAATTTTATTAAATTAATTAATAAGGGGGTTCCAGTATATTATGGCGCCCAACTTTGGGGAATTTTTTTTACATTTTAATTATACTGTCATGATTGTCCAGTACAAGCGTTTTTAAGTTTGTGGAATGGACGGATTGGATGGTAGTGGAGGAGCTCCTTCGTGTTGTAACAGAATCATTAATAATATAAGTATAAAGTTTTAACACAATCACGTCAATAGTCTATAAAGTATAGTTGACAAAGCACATTAATAGGAAAGAAAGTGTGAAATATGTCACTGGTTTACGGAATTTTTGCTCGAGAAAAACAATGTTTTTTCAGTAGCACAGTTGCTTTAATCAAGAGAATCACTTGAAGAAGACATATGGCCGGGGTGGCCTATCGAAGTGGCCATTCCAGAACTTGTTAAAAAAGTCGAAGAATTAATAATGGAAGATGCTCTACTAAGGACGACATAATTCGCTGGAATGACCTATTGCAGACAGACGTAGCTTAAATTAGATCTTTGTAGCTATAGTTTTTGGTACTTGAAATCTTTATCAAATGTCTCTGTTTGATACTGTAATGTAGATTACTAAATTAGCTACCTATACTTTACCGCCTTTACCTTTTTAATTTTTAATGCAGTTGAATTTTAACTAGCCGGCTTTGCATAAACGTTCATTTATTCATATCTTAATATTTTAGGTAAGTGTCATATAATTGTAAATTAAGATATTAAAATTAGTTAGAAGATTTAATATATTCATTTCTATAATTTTATGTAGATAATGGGCTTTTCTTCGCCGTCCGGTTATGCTTCCCTTCTTCCTTTGTTGGTCTGTTGGTGGTTGGCTTAAGTACGCTAATTTTCCATTGTATCAAAATTAGTTTTCATTTAATCTTTCTTAATTTTTGGCGGTACTTATTTGTTTCAAAAATTCTATTCTTAATTATCGTAATTATAGCGGTACTTTTCCGCTTTTTCTTAAATCAATTTTGGTATTTTGGATTCGATTTTTTGCCAGTCGGTTGCGTATTCGAGAACATAAGGAACAATGAAGTAGAAAGGGAAATTAAGGAAGACCATGTAAGAATAGATAGGCCTGAGTAAGTAGCACTGTGGCTAGGAAGCAGGGCGGCAGAGCAGTAGTAATAACTAATAACTAAGACTAAAGAGGTTTAATGCAACAAGCAGGGAGCACCAGGAAATACACATAAAAGATAGGAGAGAAACTACAATCAGGAAGTGTAAAGAGAAAACCGAGATAAGGCAAGCAGACGCGGCTGCAAAGAGGGGCAGGGCGAAGGAGGACATTATGTGACCACCCTTGTTATTTGACTAGATGTTTTGGTCCCATAAAAAGGATGTCACTTTAATATGTCAATGAACTTGCTCAATAATTAGAGCAAAGCAAATCAAAAACGATGCCCCTATAACTCTTTAGTCGGTGCGAAAGGTCATGGGTCGTCTATAAGCGCCACATGCTTTTTAAATACACAAAAACATGAAAACTAGGAGTAGGACTTATAGTAATAGCAATCAAACACACAAGATCTAATTTTAGTGTATAATTAATAATAAAAATATGTATATGAATGAAAAAACATCAACTGTATAATGTACACACAAATACTGTCAACAGGTAGTCACTTAATGAACACGGTTCTCAATAATCTTAACTAAACATGATCTAATTCGTACAGCTGTTCGATATCTCTCTTTAGGCTTATAAGAAATGCACATTAGGTGTTATAATGTGCTTAATACTTAAGACTAATACAATGAACTACAAAGCTTCCAAAATACAACCAAGCTCTATCTGACACCGATGCTAAAGATAGGTTAATTCAGAGTTCTTTCAAAGAATCTCCGAACAACAAAGCTAAACGTTCTTAATTAGTTACAGTATCTTGGAGTCTTTGCATTAAATAAATAGATTACAGTTAAAAATACTTAGCTTATACAATATGCACACGTGAAGGTCTCGTTGAATCTTGTAGGTCGAAGTCTGTTGCTCTGCTTCACACTGTTACACATCTGCAAACCGTTGTTGATCTTGCACGAGTAAACATTGGCCTTGTACAGGTGTTAGGGTACAATATGTCTCAGCTACGCCTGGTTTTTCTGTTCACTAGCATATGTAAATGTAGGGTTATAACATGTCTCAGCTATGCCTGGTTTTTCTGTTCACTAGCATATGTAAATGTAGGGTTATAACATGTCTCAGCTATGCCTGGCCTCTCACTGTACAAACTGCACATTGTCGCACGTATTGAGATGTTGTCGCCTATTCATAATACATCATATGACTGCATCTTTGGTCTAACAACTTGCCACACTCTCTTGAGAACACGTTCCTATAAGTATTTCACTTCTATCGGGTCGTTTGCCGGTTACATATATTCTGCTAATATCGTTACTTGCACTGCTTATTTAAAATGATATCAAGGATTTCCACACAACAGGGATCCTCCTTACAAAATTATGTCTATACCATTTCTTTTTCTTTTCAGCCTATAACAAATCGTAGTAACAATGAACATGTGCTTTTGAGGTTATAAATACATGCGTTAGAAATAGCGCTTGTGAAATTACAAAACAATAATCAACAGGTGCATTACTTACTATCATCATGAAGCATGATGATTTGAGATTTTAATTAAATGATATTATTAAAAATTGAGCTCATCTTAGTGTCTTCTTAGGCTTTACCATTTAAACAAGGACTAGAATTTGCCCGATATCGTTTATATATGCCTGTCAGATGACAAAAACAAGAAGCGCATGAATGTAGGCGCGTCAAAACCTCCGTGATTGCACATGTTACTTGTCACATCCCGACAATGATTGTTACTGAATCATAATAACAGGTATTTATAACTGTTACAATCAATTGCGAGAGAGGTGGAGACCAGCGAGAAGGCAAGATGGCGCCGAACGGAGAGAAACAATAAGGGCATGGCAAGAATATTGGGACAAGGAGAACACGGGAAGAAGCGTGTACAAGGTGTTTTCCAAAGGTACACTTGGGTGAGTGGCACTTGACGCCGAAGGCGATGCAAATGCTGGCGGACCACGGGTATATGAAGACGGATTATAAGAGATTTGCATTAAGAGAAGGAGAGTGCACATGCGAGTGTGGCCAGGGTGAGGAAACGGCGGACCACGTCTGGTGGGAATGCGAGTTAGATGACCAAAAGAACGCAAGAGTAAAGTTCACTAGGAATGAATGAGGAGGAGAAAGTGATAAGATGCGAGAATGACAAGGATAGGGAAAGGGGCAGTGCAGGCCATTAACTACCTGGCAGAGGTGGACATAGTGGAGGATTGGAATAGGGAGAACTGGGGTGCGAAGGTAAGCGGAGAAAAGAATGAAAGGGAACAGAATAAAAGGGGATATGACGCTACCCCCCCCCTCGCTAATTTTTAAGGTGAGAATTGGGATGGTTAGGTTCCGTTGGGATTGGTGGAGTTCGATAGAGCACCGAAGTCAGTTAAATGTCGTATGCTATGCAGGCCGGCAGTTTCCCCCCAATATTTTATAAGGACACACTTAATTTATGTCACAGCAAATCGAACGACAGGTGGATTTTCTGACCGTCAATTCTGACATTTTCTATTACATATTTATCCACCTAACTTTGAAGTAAAGTCATCGTCAGCTGTGCTTGCCGACCTCCATATTGATTACCTACATATCGCATAGGTTCTAGAAGATAGGACAGTCGATAGGACGTCTTCTCTACGGGAAAAAAAATCAGTACAATGTGGTTTTCTTCACGTCGGCAGATTTTTAGCATTTTCCGTGGGTTTTGACCACAGCGCATTTTCGATTTTACCGTAAATTTGCGTGTTTCAGATCATTCGATCAATAATTTTCCATTTTTAACCTATACCTGCCGGTGAAAGTACGCAGCTGTATAGATACCATCCCAAAGTTGGGTGACATAATGTAGAGAAATCCCTATCTCTAAATTAAGATATTTAATTTAAAGTTAAACTTTAGAAATAAAATGTAAAATTATTTCTTTTGCCAGCTCAACTCAAATTATCTCAGGGCGATTCGAGTTAATTGAAATAATTAAGTAAAAGGGGTTCCTGTACATTAATAAAAAATACTATTTAAAATTTTAATAATTCTTATATTAAAATCAATGAATCCTGTATCTTTAATTTTACAAACAACACAAGAAGTAACATATATTTAAAAAGCAATTGTAATGCATTTTTTTTTCAAACATTAAACTAACATAAACATTTCTGTAGGTCCTTTGTTCAATTGAATCGTAAGGTATAAACGCCAGAATTTATTACATACAATGCACATTCTATATTATACGTGTTCATATCGATACTTGTGAACATATCAGGTTAATTTACACGTATATTTGTTAGACGATATTTATATAATTACTTTCTGTTTGAACTTTAATTTTACAATCTCTCCTCTTTTATTACATAAAACATTACAGTCATTAAACAATAATCATTTAAATAATACCTTATCTGAATTCTTCTTATTCATCTTCTTTTTTGTACTGTTTCCAGCAGGAACTTTGGGCTGCTTATTATCCACGAAATCTTTATTTCTACGATGTTTTCAACGGCATCATCTGCTTGTTCTGCCACTCGAAATACAATATACCACGTTGCACAATTACTTCTTAGGTGCAACTTTGACCACTAATTTACTACGTTTTCTCGGTAGTAAATTATTTATTGAAGTTATATTAACAATAACTCTAATGCGTAGTCTAATGTTAGGAGTTAGCCTTTTGATACGATATTTAACGTATCTGGAGGTCGACTCTCCCGTTTCTCACGCGTGTTTCTCTTTTATATCAGAATGTCTGGCGTTCCCCGCTTTCCACAAAGATCAGAGTTTCCCATTCACATTTACACACACATACACGTTCATTTAGCCGCGGGATTGTATATTGCTATTGGAGTGTTTATCACATTAATATAAATTTTCGGCGCCACCTTTTTTACTCATAAATATATACTAAACCTATGACTAATATCTACTTAATAAAACATAAACACATTCATTGATTTTAAATATTATTTCCCTTCAAGATATTTAAAAAAAAATACAATATACTTAGTTTAAAATTTACAATGAGTGTGTAAATAATAATATTATTACTGCGATATAATCAATTCGATGTTTGTGTATTTAGAACATTTCAACTTTCTTATCAAATCCCTTCCATGTCCCTTTCTCATTTAATTTCTGTGTGCACGTTAATCTTCTTATTCTCTCTGTATTTGAGATTAGAAGACTTGATTTCACTTCGTACAGATATAAACTGCATCAGTTGTCTTCTCTATATTTCGTATATATGTATGTGATGAAATAGGAGATTTCACGTTAATCTAAGAGGGAACGTGCCTAATACTCTATGCTAGGCGTAAGGAATACGCAATCTACTTTGAGCCTTCTGTTTAGAAATTGATGGACGTTTCACTCAGGATTGGTTTTAAATTTATTTTTTATACGTTCGCGTTAACTTTATGCCAGTAATCGGTCAACTCAAGACGGGAAATATGCGAATGCTATTGATATGTATTTTAGTAATCTCAATCCAAAAAACTTCTTAAAATGATTAAATTCATATTTGATGTTATTAGCTTTCGTGAATTTCTTGTCATATTATATGTGGTTTATATTTTTTGATTAAATTTTATACAAACGTACAGTGTGTTGCTCATAACAATCGACAATGATGCAAAAAATAAATAAATCTGTATAGTTTTTTTGGCCGAACTCTAACAAAATTCGAGGTTTTTTTTTTATATTCAAACAATTTAGTTTGACTCTTTAATTTTATAACAGTCTATAGGTGTTAACTAGTGTATTAAAATGCCAAGAACTCCTACACCATCTAATTATCCACGGCTAAGCGATTTTGAAATGGATAGTATTGGATTTCGTGAACTCGCCAAGCGGATGGAAAGAAATATTGGAAAGAGTTGGTTACAACAGGGCACTTAGCACAAAATTGATTATATAAGACAGCTTTTGAAGGGGAAAGATTTTCCAATTTTGTTGACAAGAGGCGACACTATTATAGTTTTATTTGCCTATGGTATATTTTTTTAAATAAACGTTTTTATTATTTGCAAGATATCAAAGTACCCAGTTTTATCTAGTTGGTCAGATAGGACCACAGAGGTGACTGATGAAATTAAAAACTTGAAAATAAACGAAATTCTTTTGGAAAATAATGATTTTCTACATTGGCGCAATCTTCATGGGACCATTTCTGTCAAGATGAGCAGTCGTTTCACCGTTCGCCAGTTTTCGAATCTCAGATTATTTCTTTACAATATGTACAGGAAATATTATCATCTTCATTTTATCGTCAGATGTCATTCTCACTATTTTCTACAATTGATGGTTTTGTGGAGAACTTCTGTTTTGCTGATTGCTTCCATTGTTTTTGCTTCTCCAAGTTTAAAACTTTCTCTTCACAGAAAAGAAAGCCGAAAGCTTTAGAATTTTGCGGTTATCAGACGGTGCTCGTAAATCATCCTTGTAAGGTGACGACGTTAATAGAGTTGTTTTGCTTCGTCTCTTATCATCGTTGTTCTATTTTTTGTAGCCTGCGGAATTTAAAAACGTTTTAAAAAATAATGCAATCAATAGAAAGCACTAGCATATTATCATGGGCGACTTTAACATAAACATAGCTAAAACAGATAGTAAAACTACAGAATACAATAACATGTTTAAAGAAAACAACTATAAAATATTAAACAGAACAACCATACTAGGAGAAATAACAATGAAAATGACAGCATCTTAGACACTGTAATCACAAACGTGAAAACACAAATAAAATTGGAAATAGTGCCAAATAATATATCAAAAAATACAAATATTACGAATATAACACATCAGATTATTTCAACATAGAAAAAATCATTAAAGAAATTAAATAAAACGAAATTGACACTTTTCAGAAATTATCAACTACACTCCTGAATATAATAGAATCACACCAGAAAATCTAGAAAATTAAAAGAAGAAAAGACTGCCCATGGATAAATAAGAACATAGTCAGTGAAATCAGGAAGAGAAATGATTTATATAAGAATCATATAAAACACCCCAGAAACGAAGAAATCTATAACAGATACAAAGATCAGAAAAAACACACAAAATACGTTATAGAAAACACTAGACAAGAATATTACATAAAGCAATTCAAGAAATATAAATCAGAACCGAAAAAGACATGGAACTTAATCAGCAAAAAAGTCAGCCAAAATTAAAGCAGTAACAAAAATATGAGCGAAAAACAAAAAGAAAATGGAATGATAACAACTGTACCCAAAGAAATAGCAGAAGAAATCAACAAATACTTCTCAAATATAGGTCAAACCTTGGCAGAGGAACAAATGTCAAAGAACACAAAAGCCCCATTAACAACAAAGATGAAAAAACAAGTACCTGAATTAAAATTTAGAATGGTAACTCTGAGAGAAGTGACAACAATAATAAATCAATTAAAAAACAACACAGCACCAGGATTTGATAAAATAACAACAGCAATAGTTAAAAGGAACAAAGACGTACTATCACCAATTTTGACCAAATTAAGTAACAACGTTATACATGATGGAAAATTCCCCGAATATCTAAAAAAAATGATTATTGTGCCCACATACAAGAAAGGCAACAAGCTGAACGTAGAAAATTATCGTCCTATCTCCTTATACTATCTACACTGAACCAAATCTTAGAGAACAGCTTACAAATTCAATTGTCTGATCATCTAACAATGAATAAAATTGAGGACTCAACCAATATGCTTTCCAGAAGAACTCCGGTACAACATCAGCAAAAACAGATTTTATAAATGAAATTAAAGAAAAAGTGGAAAAGGGAAATATAGTAACAGAAGTATATATAGACATGAAGAGAGCATTCGATACAATATCTAAAACCAAACTTAACGAAAAATTGCAGAACAAAGGCATAAAAAATACGGGGAAAAAATAATTGAAACATATCTAATGAATCGTCTACAAAAAACAAAATTAAACAAAGTCGAAAGTGGAATACCACAATACTCTGACATATACGTTTCGGTTGTTACACCATTATCAAAGAGATATACGAAACTGTAATTTGTATATCTCTTTGATAATTGTGTAACAACCGAAACGTATATGTCAGAGTATTGTTAATAAACTCATAGTGAAACAAGCCAAGTGTTTTAAGTGATATAATGTATGAAGTTTATTCAATTTGTTTGTTAAATACCAAATAATAAGAAAAATACTGATTCAGTTAGATTAACCAACATAAGCGGTATGTTTGTGGGAAAATAATTTTATTTGTGTTACTTTTTACTATTCAAGATGTATTTTAAGGGTGTTTTAAGATGATTAGTTACTAAAAATTAATAAAAAAAATACCAAATGAAAATACTCATTGTTTGATTCCCAAAACCAACACCATGTACTAAATTCTAAGATAGAAGCCCGAAAAAGTCGCCCCTTGTTCTATAAACCCTTACATTTACCAACTCATGTCGGTAAATCCTAAGATTGACTGTTAAAACCTAAGATTAACAGTAACATAAACACATATACAGGGCAATAGTTTAAACCGTAACAATGAAAACATTCTCCAATGAAAAAACTTCGAGATTATCACTAAACATGTCTGGAAAAAATAAAGGTGTCAATCCTCCCATATCGAAGAAGGCGGTCCAAAAACATTAAGCTAAACAAATAATTAACACACTGAAACGCCATTTCCGGTAGATTTTGCAATAGAAGATTTGGGTACTTTAAAAATAAGTCCACTTTATTCACACTACTGTATGTGGTTCACCAATAAATTTATTGCGTATTTGTATAAAGTTTTCACCATTTCAAATCACACAAAACACATTATGAAGAGAGATATTTTCCCCTCCCAAAAATTGATATTAAAAAAGTTGTGGGTATATTTAATTCTATTCACAGTTTCCCAACTAATTAATTAGCTCTGTTTTATTTTATTTTATAATTTTGTACCTGATATTATTACGTACGTACCATTTAAAAATATTAATTTAATCTAATTATACTTTTAAAGAACGGCCGAAATTGAAATTACGTTGTTGAATTCAAAATTACGTTTCGTGATGTTGAACTGGACGAAGTCGTTGCTCTTAATATTGATTTTCCAGGGGCACATTTCAAAGCGTATAGGAGAACTGTAATCGTAAAGGTTAACACGGACAGATTTATGCACCAGGCACATGTCGAATTAGTATGCATTAATAATATATGGTACATATTGGCGTAACTACATTTTATGTACGTAAAAGTTATTGGTACTATAGCAAATATATGAAAGAATATAAAAGCTAGACGAAAATTTATGTACCACAAGGGTCGCTATTGTGTTTCCGTTTATTTTTAATATATACAGTGTATATGGTTTAAATTTAGTGAAAGGAAAAAAAATTTTGGTGCTAAAAAATCCGATTTCCTTCATATATATAAACATTTTTGCGTGAAATTTGATATTCAGTCATCATTAGTTTTTGAGTAATGCCGTCATCAATTTCATTTTAAATAGAAACTGCTATTTTTGAAAAAGCTTTTCATTATTGAACTGACAACACGTAAATAAAAAGAAACTGTTAATTATAAGAACTAAACATAATTTTAAATTATGTAATAATATATTTAATATTAGAAATTTAAAACAATTTGAGAAGGATTATATAAAGAAACATCTCTTATAATAAATTAGCTTGCAAAATAATGTATGTAAAGCATTAATTCAACTGAATATGTATTTAGAATTAGAAAATCTTGAGTTTTCTTAAAGATTAATGGGTATTTAAAATGTTTAAACAACATTGTACTGTAAAACTGTTAACTGGAGGTATATAACCAATTTTTTAAACACGTATGATAAATTGCAAAAGCATCTATCAATCTATAATATCAATTGCATGTAAATATTTTTCAAAAAAATACTTATTATTTGAAAAATACGCGAAAGAAATTTTTTTAAGAGAAATGCTTTTGGGGTAGCCATTGAGCTTTGAAAAACAAAGTTTTCTGAGGTATTGCCGAGTGCAACTTATACCATATAATGCAGAATTTCTGTGGCTACAAGCACCACCAAAGTTAATGTTTTTACTTTTAAAAACAATGAAAAAATGTTTTTTTTCTGAACACGTGTTTTCGTCAAAAATTTCCAAAAAAGAATTAATAACTCAAAAACTATTAGCTCAATTTTGTAAAAGAAAAAACATTTAAATAGACAATTTAAAACAGTCCTAGAAAATTCAAAATATATCGAGTGTCATTTAAAAATTCCATGCATTTCCGGTGAAGCCGGAAGTGCGTCAGAGCTTAAAGTATTTTTAGAATATGCGCCACAAGCAAACATGAATCTTCCACCAATTGTTTTTTCTATTATGTAAAACTACTAATGAATCACCCTGTATTTGTAACACACATTCTTGCTTATGCCATACAGAAGAAAACAAAAAGTTAGAAATATATATGTCTATGGCTAACCCAACATGTCTTATTTGACATTTTTATATTTCATTTACACAATTCACGTCGATGTTATTTATGCAGTGGAATTAAATGCATGTCTGTGATAAATCTAGATCTTTTAATAAAACTATAATACATGTTCTATGTTTAAATGTTTACATTTTTACATTTAATTACACAACTTGCGTTTGTAGCTTTCAATGTCTGTCAATGAAATCATAAGTTGCCATTGTTGCCATGTGATGTTGTTGGATGTCCTTTTTGATACATCAAAAATTTTCCATTGGTTCTACTTAATTGACTTACTTTTTTAATGATCATTTTTACTATTGATTAATGAACATAGCCACTAAGTCATGATGAGAGACAGATTAGTTTAAATACATTTCTTATATATTCCGTATATTGGCTAAAATTTATATACGTGTATATAGATATTTATATACTGGTCTGTTTCTACAGTTAAGCAAAACAGTTCGTGATCGAGTTTATGATTTTAAATGGGTTCTTTATTTATATGAGACTCTTATCTTAACAAAGTGTCATTAAATTGTTCAAAAACAATACAAATACGAAATTCTCTTCCGTAATATGATACTGTGGACAAACTAAGACGAATATGATGTTAGATAATTTTTTTAATTTTGAAACTTAATGTGGCAATGTTAACTTCGAACAAAAATTTCCATACAAAATCTAACTAAAAAATATTTAATTATTTTACCATTATGGTAACTTTTATCTTCTTCAGGATCATACTAAAGTTTTAATATGACGATATTTGATACTTTAACGAGCTTTGAAAAGTACAGTATGTAAAGGATTTAACAAACTTGATTTTTTTTTAACTTATTATATTATGGAAGTTTATCACTGTTAACCTTTGTTTCAACACAGTTAAAAATTATAATTAATGATATTCGATGCGCTCAGACTCGAACGTTATGTTTTAAAAAGAAAATTGAATACATTTTAACTTGTATGTCTTTGATAAATAAAACATGTGGCGCTTATTGACACACGACCTTTCGCAACGACTAACGAGTTACAGGGGCAACGTCTTTGATTTTTGCTTTAATTATTGAGCAAGTTCAATGATATATTGAAGTGACATGCTTATTGGACCAAAATATATAGTCTATGACAAGCGTGGTTGCACTACAAGATGGCGATAGTATCTCTCTCCTTACTCTAGTCAAACTAAAATAAGCGCTGTTGCCAAATTGCCCAATTCACTGCCGCGCCCTGTATTACCGACAATCAGGAAAACTACATTATTTTCTGCACTAAAAATATGATAATTTTCGTTAACATCAATCATCTTTATGCATACTTTATAATTTGTTTCAACTTGGTATTCTTTCAATTAAGAAACTATAATTCAATAGGAAGAAAAATAACATTTGCGAATATTTTCATTTTTATCTTATACATCGATAAAGAAAATATCAGACAAAAATTAAAATAACAGAAATATTTGAAAAATTATAAATTGTGCACTAATTATGCGACATTGTTTATTATATAATTATTACAGGTGATTTTAAACTTAGTATACAGATAAGATGACCGATGAATATCCTGTTTTCTGTATCGTTTTAGTATGCGCGTTTATAACTAACTCCACAATTTGCCGAAAATGCCTAAACGTGAGATGCACTCAAAGTAATTCCGATAACGCGTTCATCAATCACGTGTGCCTGTTCTTGTGGCCGAATACTTTCAACATTTTTCTTAGCCTAATATACATTATTATCGTGAATTATTCATAAGTCAAATGCATTTTTATCCCAATATAAGCAATGTAATTATTTTGTATATTGATTCTTATTCATTGTTGATGCCTGTGTTATATGTAAATAATTTAAGTAAGATAATGTATTTAAACTTTTATGGTATAGACAAATTAAATACTATAACGAGGAAAGGTATTTTAGAATAACTGATATAAATTATAGCAATTTGACAGACCAGAATATTTCTTAAGGAAAAATCAATAATATTTTTATGGGACTACACACCAAGCGATATATTTTATTATAATGGAACACAAATAAATATAGTGTGTCAGTTCTCAATAAATAAATAAGACATTGTAAGATTTAGAAATTTAGAATACCTACATATTTGTGAATATTTTGCATAATTTTTTTAAATTATAAGTAACGTTAAAAAGGCCATGTTGGTAGTAACGTCACACCAATTTTGATGTTATAATTTTTCGTTACAAAAAGAGCGAGTGTGAACCCAAGTCAGACATACAGTTCAGTGGCGGCTCGTGAGTTATGAAAGAGGGTGGGCACAAAAAAATTTTTTTGTACATAAAATCCATTCTCCTATTTTTCATGCTGGAAAAGACGTCTATGACTTTGTTGTCAAAATCCGGGACAGACTGGCTGAACTTCTTTTCTATTGATAGGACCGCCAATGCGTTCAGTCGATCTTCTGACATTGTGCTTTTCAGAAAAGATTTAATGCGTTTGAGGGTGGAAAAACATCGTTCACATTCTGCTGTCGACATGGGCGTTGTACAAATAATATCCAACAGATTGGATTATTAAACACATATCGAATAATAACAACCATTTGCTGATTATTAGAGGTGTCTGTAGTTCCATCGGCTTCCAAAGCAATGAAAGTTGCAGATTTAATTTCTTTTAATATTTCCTGCTTGTAAATTTGCAACACTGCATCTAGCAATTCGTTCTGAATAGTTTTTGAGGCGGCTCTAAACACTTGTGAACCTTTCATATGTATTGCAAGCACAGCGTCTAATTCAGCTGTAAAGTTGATTAAGCCTACATAAATACCTGGATTTTCCGACGTCAATGTCTCATCATCGCCTAGTAACGCCAATTCAAAAGCTCCGCAAAATTTTATACATATAATTAATCAGCGCAAAATATGACGACTTTTTTCCACATCTTCGTTGTATTTAATTTTATGTCGCAAATAAGCACGGTCTAACTTTTCACGTATCTCCACTTTGCCTAGAACACTAAAATCCATACGTTCATGTGAGAAACGGAATTTTCGTGTTTCTTTGTCCTCTCTGCGATATGCTTTAAATCATTCAACACTTGTTTATTCCACGCACTAACCTCTTCCTTGAAAATTAAGCAGATAAAACAAAATAATATTTTTCATATATATTTTTATTGAATACTCTATTGTAAATTCGAGTTTTACTTGTAAAAGCGTAGTTAATTTAAAGTTCTGGAATAGACCTTCCTTTCGTCTTAATTAAAAGTTTTTCCTCAAATGAGCGGGTTTTTTAAAAGATCTTGCTCACAATTAACTTCGATCATTAATAATAAACTTCATTTCAAGGCTTTGAAATCACACACGCAAGGTAACGCAACGAAAACATGCACTCGCAATGAATGCAAGACGTTAACTGGAGTCTGGCAAATTTGTTCTCCAAACCAAAGTATAAGCGCATATGACGAAGATAAGCGGAGCGAGCCGATTCATATTCGAAAGAGGTATATCTGAAATCGTGCCCCGGAATATAGTTTTGAGCGTTGGCATACTCTAGTGTGTGTGGTGCGGAAGGAAATTTTGATACCATCGTTATAAAAATACGTAAAAATAATAAAATAAAATAACGCACTGAATTACATGCGAATTTCTTTCTGTGTTTATCTTGGTGGTTGGGTGGGCACTTGCCCCTGTGCCCTTTAGTATCATCCGCCACTGATACAGTTATTTCATGAAAAAAACGTTTTTTATGAGGTTCTTCTCAAATCCTTTTTTGATAGCTTTTGTAATTTTCAGAAAAGTGTCAAAATTTAGTAATTGAGGTAAAAACCACTACTTCCGTTCTACCAATTTTTCTGAAAATCTAATCAATACTTGAGAAGAGGATTATACTTTTAAATATAAGATTTGGTATCGATAGATTTAACACTATGGTTGCTATCGTGTTTATGGGCATAGAAAAAGAGAGACAAAAATTAGTTTTTCGTCATCACAAAACTTCCTTATACTACATATAAATAATTAATTACACTAAAAGGTTTCAGAACATTTTCTTAAATAGTTTTAGTAAACATAATTAAAAATCTTGAGTATATTTAACAAACTCTAATTTACAATAATAATAAAATATAATAAAAATATATTTTAAAACGGGAGATATTAGCAGTATACAAGTGTAGTACATTATATACATATTTCTTATAAACAAAACCTACTTCACTTTGACGTCAGGCAAATAACAGCTAGAGGGGATTCTCCATAATTTAATAAACTTTGGTACAGAATGTAAATTAAAATGTCTTCATCGTTTCAAAAGCAACAATAAATAAGGAATTTAGGCTTAAATTTATTCTAAAAACAACATAATTCATATAGACTGGTTTGATAAGTAAAACAATAGAATTTTTGTGTATTTTTTGTGTTGTATTTTTATGTAAACGAAGGATACCTTAGAGACAGATTATTTATTTTGGCCTTAATTTCAAAGTAAGATTTGCAATTACGTTTTTTATGAGTATTTATTGTTATGGGTTATTTAAAATGACGTATAAAAAAGGAAGAGTTGTAATTATCACTAATTGTTGTAAAAATGGGTGTAAAGATCTTACAGTTCTTAAATGAAACCACGTCTAGTTTTAAAGTGATAATCATACTCCGTTCGTAGATAAACAACAATATTGTATTTAGAACATTTGTTATATAAAGTTAATAAAAAGAAATACGTAAGGAACCTTTTCCCCTGTTCGTCTTTCCCAAATTAGCAGGAAAGAAATCCAAATATGAATGCAAGAAATTAATTTGACGACATTCATCACCTTGAAATTTTATAGTTTTCTAGAAAATTAGCGACGATATGTTGGCAGTTTTAACTCTTTTGATTTCCTAAAAAATATGTTCCGATTTGCCGCAAGTGCTGTTTAATTAAGTACTTTTAGTGTTGTTCATTTTGTTTTGGACGCACTTGTATATTCATATCTCTTTAAGGCTGAACGCCCGCTTCAAGCTGAGTTCGATTTGAAATAGGCGTACCACTGTTTTTCGTGCAAATGTAATAAAAGACAAATGTTTAAGGGTCCGCGTGCTCTGTCTTATGCTGAGGAAAAAGATAGAGAAAAGAACTTGTCACCTAATCTAATCTGCCTGTAATTTATGGCTGCGTTATGGTCTCAGATAATCGCCGGTTGGCCCACATGTTTGGCAGTCGGGAAGCAACCCCCCTAAATTAGACAATCTATATTTTCTCAAACACACAAAAAAAGTGAAGCTGAATATGTAAAATCACCTGCCGGATTCAAATTTTGAGTTAGAAAATAAAATCGAAATCACAAAAAGGTCGAAAATTCGTTTTTTTGTGTAAATTTTAAAATTTTCATTTTCTTCAATTTTTAATACTTATCTCGTGATATCTCAGCAATGCAGAGAGCTAGGGATCTGTTTTTTTTAAGGTTGTACCCTAAAGTATTTGGATGATACTAGTGTTTTCGATTTTTCTTTATGGTGTGTAAATTTTATAAAAAAAAAAAAATTTTAGTAGACGACCAATTTGTGTAAGGTATTTTTCAGCTATCGAGTAACTAATCTTATTTTTCAGAATTTACCCATATATATGTGAAACAAAATAAAGCCAACATTCCAAAATTATTTTTTGTGCAAGAAATAAATTTCTAGATCGTTTCAGAAGCAAATTATTGCGAGTCAAATATAATAATTATACTCCCTGCCCGCAAGCCGTGTGAGTCCTAGCATGCGCTTCTAGCAGGTATAGCGTTAGGGACGGGAAGAGATATTGCTTTTACTTTCTGATACGTAGTATAAGGAAGTATTGTGACGCTGACACTGTATATGTACAATATATTGTAAAGAAAATATCAACGGTTTCGATAAAATAATGTCCGAGTAACGATTACTTTCTTAACATACACCGATCTCAGAAGTATTTTACAAACTGCGTAGAAACTGCCCGAAATGGTAGGCGGAGCTACCTCTCGACACAATGTGCGAGCGTACCACATACTCTATTTGATTTCAGTGAATTTCGGCCAAATTTCAAAATTTTGTTTTCCGTTTCGTGACCTTATTTTTAAAAATTAAGAAAAAATAAAATTTATGTATTGCTGTTGAGTGTTACATAATTTTAAATAAAGGCTTGTTTTTTGAAATTTCTTACATTTTTATTTTTATTTAGGGCCCTTTGGACAATTTCGAAGAAATTACGATTTATCCATTGAAAGGCATTTTTTTCTTAAATTAGCGTGTAAATTCGGTAAGGTTTTCATGAAAAATACGATTAGGAAATGGGAAAAACGATTTCGAGGCCGGGCGTATAGCCTTAAGTCAACTGTAAAGTCTTTTTATCAATCTTTAAAATAGAGATATGAAATATTATATTCAATATAATTTCTAAATATGAAAACTAATATTCTTTTATATGATTATGAATAGTTAAATAAAATTTAACTTTCTTCTTTCACCCGATGTACTGGATCTAACGTGAAACTTCTCGTTACTTCTAAAAAAAACAGCTTACAGTGTTGCGTTATATTAAATACTCCTTGTGATGTGATCCTTTGGCATTAATTACTCCTTCAAGATGGACTGGAAATACCTTGTTACTTCTAATAAAACAGCTTACTCGTGATGTGCTCCTTTGGCTTCAATTACTCTTTCAAGATGGACTGGAAATACCTCGTTACTGCTGATAAAACAGCTTACTCGTGATGTGCTCTTTTGAATTCAATTTCTCCTTCAAGATGGATTCGTTGTGTTCCTTTGGATGGAACACTCTTGTAATGTGCTCCTCGTGATGTGATTCTTCAAGATGAAATGGAAATTATGCTCTTTGTTCAAGTTCCTTTATGGTAAGTACTTTATATCCTTTTAAAAATACTTATTAAATTCACTTCACTATATTAAAAACTCACTATGATCCCTCGATCTGTGTCTTATATAACTTTTAATGATAATAATTCACTATTTCTTTCGCAAATTATATTCAGATGTATTAGATTATTGTAATCTAATACTATTTAACTCTTTATGAACTATTATTTTAGTAATATCGGCTAAATTTTCTCTTGCATTGATTTACACAAGCGCTTCTTTATAAAATTAGTTCAATCTTTTCTTTTATTTACTTTCATTTCCTTGGTGATATTACAATTTTTGAAATTCTCTAATTATAAATTTTTCCAAGATTATTATAATCAATATAGATTTTAGTTCTGTTTAATAACCTTCAATACATTCCAAAATTCAGTATTCTTATTTTGATAATTCTATCCATCTATTTAGTAAAGATTTAATGTATTTTTGTATTTATAAAACTAGTTCTCATTAAAATTGCTAACTACAGGATGTTCACACTTAAACCCGCACCATTGGTAACTCCGTTATTATTGGAGCTACGAATTCGTCCAAATTAGCAAACTAGTAGGATTTTTCCTGGCGGTTACGACGATGAAAACAAAAAATCAATTGAACGTCGCGTTTTTCAGATATTTGACAAAATGTAATTTTTTAAATGGAACACCCTATATATTGTTATGCGGTTGAATAAAAAATTTAGTTCGGAATAAAAATGTTTAAATACATTATCTTAAAAAAATTGAAAATAAAAAAGTTATCACGTGATTTCTTAAACATTGCATTTTGTTTAAAAAAATTTGTGAAAGACGTAGCATGTTTCACATGTTTATCCAATTGAAGTCATCTTCAGATATTAAATAAAATAATATCATAAACATCCTTAATATTTGCTTACTTTATCACTAAAACGTAAGTTTTCAAATGAGATACCGTGCATTTTTAGGGATTTAGGATTTGTTTTTAGGGATGGCTAACGAAATTTGTAATTAAATAATATGTACCGATTATTGTATACTATTCTCTTGTTGAACGGATGAAAAAAATTTTTGTATAGGTCCTAGAATGTTTGTTCATAATATTCCTAAATGAATTCAAACGAAACGTTGTGTTTTTAACGAAATTTATTTTGATTTCGTCCACGAAACTTAAGAATAACAAATAAAAGAATAATAAACACTATCAATCAACATACATAACTAAAATAGTTGTTCGAAGGTATCACCTTCTTGGTCCAGACACTTGCGGGCTCTTTTCTGAGTGCAGCGCGTGGCTTTGAGAAGGGTCCTTCCATCAATATTCCGAATAATGGCCGTAATGTTATTTTGAAGTTCTTCCACATTTTGGTAACGATGTTTGTAAACTTCATTTTTCACTCGGCCCCATAAAAAAAAATCTAGCGGAGTTAGATCTGGTGAGCGTGGGGGCCACAGAACTGGTCCATGAGTTCCAATCCAACGGGGTCCAAACAGTCTCTCCAGTAATGCGTTAACGATATGGTGATTATGAGCCGGTGCACCGTCTTGTTGGAAGTATATCCGCGGCCTATCCATCAAGTTCACGTTGTCCACGAAATCTTCCAATACATGAGACATAAAGTCCTCATATCTCTCTCCCGTTAATGAGCCGCGGTAAAAAAAAGGACCCACAATTTTAGATCCAATCACACCACACCAAACATTAAGGCTGAACCGATGTTGCGGATTAGTGGGATGAGTCAAAAAAGGATTTTCCCGACTCCAAAAATGATTAAACATTCCCTTATTAGAGAAGTTACTCTCATCCGACCATAAAACATATCGAGGAAAATTTGGATCTTCTTCACATTTATGTAGGAACCATTCACAAAATTCCATTCTTCTTATATCATCATTAAGATGCAAAGTTTGTACTGGCCGATATTTGTATGGCTCAAAATTTTATGAATCGTTCCCAATGAAAGGTCTATTTCTCTTGCCAATTCTCTAATTGAATTGTTAGGATACGCCTCAAAATATCCCAGTACATTTATCTCTACTTCCTCACTAACCACATATTGCTTCTTCGTTCTATTCTTCTTGAAAACCTCTTCGTTTCGCCGAAATTGTCTGTATAATTCCAAGAAATATCTTCTTTGAGGAATCGCGCGCTCGGGAAACATTGCACTATAATGTTCGCGAGCTCTAATAGTGTTTTTTCTCTGAAATATGTAAGCTTCCATAATATCACATTTTTCCTCATGTGTGAAAACCATTTTTATTAGAAGAAAACAAGAAGGAAACAGCAAAATAACAATGCGAATTTTAAAACACTGACAGATTAATTTGACGGATTGTTATTGAATATTTTTTTTTTATTGGTGCCTATTTGATCAAAATTGCAACAACTATTGTAATGTAGGCTAAATTCATTTTCTCTTTTCCTTTTTTTCTGAGTGGAATTTTAAATTATACTGTCCCATTTTAAAATGGGTACTTTTCTGATTATCTCGGGAATATGCCCCTTTAAAGAAATCACGTAATAACTTTTTATTTTCAATTTTCTTGAGATATTGTATTGAAAAATTTTTGTTCAGAACTAAATTCTTTATTCAACTGCATAAAAATATACCTATAGGTGTTCCATTTAAAAAATTACATTTTGTCAAATATCTGAAAAACGCGACGTTCAATTGTTTTTTTGTTTTTATAGTCGTAACCGCCAGGAAAAATCCTACTAGTTTGCTAATTTGGACGAATTTGTAGCTCCAATAATAACGGAGTTACCAATGGTGCGGGTTTAAGTGTGAACACCTTGTATATGTCAAAATGTCAATGATCTGTCAGATCCGTATTATAAAAATTGCCGCGTGTTTTTTAACCGATTTTTACTATACATTTATCAAAATTGAATTCTTAATACCTTTTTCCATCATTAACGTCAATTGAACAAGTTTTTTACAAAATAATATTACACATTATAATACAACTATTAATATTCAAATCTCTTCTTTTCAGGTTTTGGTGAGATTCAATGAACAATGAATATTAAACGACTATTCCATATACAGGTTGATTATAAAATATATGTAACTATACTATTCGTTTCTAATTAAATTGTACTTTAAGTTTATATTCCAATTATTATGTATTCACAAATTTACAATCACTAAGTACTCAACAAAGAAATTCTATTACATGAAAGCAACATACAAATTTATATTGTTGGTATGAACCCACACTATAACAATATATTATAATAAGCAGATCTTTTGGATTATTGAATATTATATTCTTCCCAATCGGCATTGATAGCGTTGATTAGCGAAATTAAGTTATAAAAGATTTTGTCAGAGGTAAGATTCGAACTAACTTTTATCACCAAATAAAGAAAGTCGTATTGATTTTTTCATAAATACATGGGGTTGTTATAGTCAAGCAAATTTTAATATATTTCAGATATTTGTCGGTGTTCATTTATGATTGATTACGTGATAACATTGATGCGTCTACTTTATTAGACCTTTTTTCTGTTTCTTAATATTGTCTTCGCTTTCAAAATGTATTTTATTTTTCAAGAACACTGTTCCGGCTTTATGAAATTTCAGAAATGCAGTTTTTTTCGGCAATAAATATATTATTATTATTACTTATTTATTTCTAACCTTACATGTTGAAGCTTTTTAATAATATGCACAATGTTTGTATAAAACTAAAATCTGACAAAAACCACTTTATGTCTTTGTAAGATACGAACTTAGAGGTTTATCAGACTCTTCAAACTAAGTTGAATTGTTTTTTTTGTTTTATTTATCCTTTGTATTTTGAGCCCAGGACAGCTTTTACATTTTTTTTTGTATATGTGAGTAAATAAAAGAGCATGTGCCAAACGAGCGTATAAGTCTAATTACAGCAGTTTATCAAGAGTGGCAGCAATTTTTGGATGACGAACGAAAAAAATTTTGCATGTAGGCGGAAAAAACAAATTTTAAGTTTAATTTGTGCAAAATTTGGTAAATCTAAAGATTACGTATGCTACAAAAATTTGTCTCCGTCGTCAACAGCCATGAAGTCGACAATTATTGCGAAAGGTTTTCGATATTCTCTTGAAATGCACTGTGTAATTTGAATTTACGGTAGATTAATAGGGGACGGTGGTAGCAGCGTTCTTAAAAAAAACTACGTGAAACAGCTGCTTACGGTCCCCAAAAAGTTATTGAAAAAATTGAGTGCCGAAATCATATATTACGTAATTATATAAATAAAATTACGGACTGTTTGAAAAAACCCAAATTTAATTCGGACATAAGACAATTAATAACAAACAATTTACACAGATTCAAAGCGGCTGTGACAAAAGCAATTGACATTACAAAAGTTCGAACTTAACAATAACAAACCAGATAGTGAAACTGCAGCGTGACATTATAATTGGATCAAGACATATTTTTGGTGAACACTCGAATTGTGCTTCTTACATTTGTCAAGGATCTAAAGAAGGCGAGATCAATATGTCTGAAAAATTTCTGAATTTTATTATGTATGATGACTTTATTAACGCTTTAAGTCGGCTCAACCTAATAGTTGATCTTTAATAGGAAACTTAGATGCCAACATTGTAGAATCTTTTAATTCAGTCATTGTAAAATTTGTAGGAGGTAAAAGATTGTATTATATTCAACTTAATTCTTACAATGCACGTTGCAAAACGGCAGCAGTTTCATTTAATTCTAAAGGCAAACATTGCCCAAAGCGTCAGACCAAATATGGATGTATACGACAGTGTCTGAAAAAAAAACGGTATGAGAAGAAAATTTTTTATATGAAACAAAAAACACATTCAGGAACTACGGACGATCGCGACTATGGGCCCGAGGCAAATGAATATTTTATTGAAGATATAGATAATCAAAAGTACGAAGAGAAAAAGATACATTTTTGAAGAATTAACAGCATCAAATTTTGGCAAGATAATGAAATTGAGAAGAACCACATTTACGGCTAATACTGTGAAGGCTTTATTATACCAGGAATTTATAGGAACGAATGCGACACGGTACGGTAATGAAAAAGAAGAGCAAGCTGTAAAAGCTTTTGATTGTTTGGCAGATCTATAAGTCGAGTCTTGTGATCTTTTTAATCAACCTGTATATAGATTTTTAGCGGCATCTTCAGACGGAATAATTTCTAATCAAAACGCGGTTATTGAAGAGAAGTGCCCAATCAAGGCTTGCGAAACGACTCCATTTGAAGCTACGGAAATGAAATAATTACGTTTTTAGAAATTTGGAACATCGAATTACATTTAAAATCTAGGCACCATTACATGTACCAAATATAGGGACAGTTAAACATAGCTCAGAAAGATGTATGTTACTTCATAGTCTGAATTTCGAAGGATACTTGGTATGAGACAATACATAGAGATGAAAAATTCTGGCCAGAAATGGGAATTACGTTAGAGTAATTTTATTTTCTCGCTTTATTACCTAAAATTATTGATCCTCGTATTTTGAGAAATTTAGAAATTAGAGACGTCAAATTGGAGAATTATTATGTACCCACTGATTGTGATACGTTTAGCCAAAACGCTACTTGGCCATTTTTGTTTATTTTCTACGCTGTCTATACTTTTGTAAACATTAGCGCCCAATCTGGCAACAACGCGTTTATTTTTTCCACATATTTTTCTTATTTGGACTAATTCCTAAATCTTTGCTTCAGGAACCATAGGTCTATCTTTTCAAATAATAAAGTTAGCCTATGTCAAGATTTAAAAAAATAACTGACCATGCTGATATGGAGATATATATGAGCGAACATTGTTATAAATCGCTTTGTAAATTACTATTTGTAAGATTTTTGAAAAATTTGATAGAACGGTAATGGGTTTTTGTGGTTTTAATTTAAGTTTCATGTAAGCACCAAAGCCGAGAAAATACATTTTTGTTGTATTATCTAGTTGGAAGAAAGAACTAATTGTTTTGATTTTTATTAGAACAGTTTTATTTCAATCCATGCCGCCTCCAGTTCCTTGTTTGTTTTTATTTCATTTCGTTGTAATATTATTGACAATATTTTCATAGAAGCAAACAAATTATTTATTAAAGTGAAGTATAGCCTGAAGTAAAGTTGATACGTATCCGCTGCTGCAATTGAATAATGAAACTTATCTCCTGTAAATAGTTGTGCACTTAGATTAGTGCGAAGCCCATGCGCGGTCTTAAAGATCGCACATCAGAGGGGGGTAAGCAAATTTCACTCCTCCGGTAGCTAATAGTATTTTATAAACAACGATTGAAAGAATAAACGAATACTTGCGATGTTATGATGATATCTAATGTAGAAGGTGAACTGTAGTTCATTCTAAATTTCTTGTTTATTAAAATGTACCAGGTGAAACGATATTTGTATACTTAGCGAATGTAAATCTTGGACAGAGGTCGGCGGACGTTGAAGTCTACAGAGTACTAGCGAATACAGAAGAACAATAGTGAAGTATAGCAATAGAGAGCGTGTGTAAAAGTAGCTGCGATTTTTAAAGATATTTAAGGGACATGAGGTGGAAACAGTCGCGGATCTAAGTTTTTCGTAACTTTTTAAGCCGTTAGAGATCAGTTTCTTCGTGCAGTATTGGCAGAAAAAACACTTTCGTTGACCGCCGAGCGGAAGCCGGTAAATGGAAGCTCCCTGACGTATTGTGATAAAGTTCTTTCCTCTTCATCTACGTGATCCGGGTTACCTTCGAATTATATTATCAACATTATGGGTAACGTTCAATTCTCGAGCAACAGCTCTTGCGGACAATCCATTGACGAATAAACTTATCGCGCGCACTTTTACCGGAGAAGTTAACATTATTTTAACGTTTTTATCTTCGTTAGTTGGGATATATAAATAGAACCAGGCGATATTAAATATAACAGTAACAAAACGACGAAGACACTAACACTGATTGATTAAAATACTCTTAAAAGTACTAAAAATATTTATTAGAACTTTTTTATATTTATGACTGAATCTGATGTTCACATTACTAAATGAACTAATAATAATACCCTTCTAGGTCTGGAAACCCCTTTTCATACACATCTTTACCTCCCCGGTAGTTCTTGTGGCTTCTGGAATAACGATGAGCAATTCCCCATCCATTCCTTTTGAAATTTTTTCTAGTACTCTACGTCGAAAGAATCATCTGTTTACTCTCTACTTCTTTGTTTGGCAACTAAAGTTTATTCAGTTTAGTCTTGTAGTAAAATGTTGTATATACCGATAGGTCCAGCTCGGAACGGGCCATAGTCAGCAATGAGTGGCAACACCGAAACCCCCACCGAAACCCCTCTACCCGCAGCAGCAGCACATTGCAGTTAAAAATTTAGTAAGACTTAAACCGCGCAAGGATATAGTCGTTTGCATATTCGTTCTGTATACGTAATTTGCCCATTTCTTACAGACATAATAAGGTCCAATTTATTATTATTATTGTATTCTTAGCTGCTACGGAAAAGTAATTTTAAGTAATAAAAAAACAATAACGTTTTCTAAAAGATAAAAGTAAAAAAATCAATAATTCTACAAAATAAATTCAAATTTTAAGAAAGTCATCCAAATTGGAGCACGCGGAGTGGTATCGTACACACGTTGCCACATAGCACGTTCCATACGTATATTGTTGCCTATGTATTGCCCGTCGCAGGCTGGACCTATCGGTATAACGAATTACTGTTTACAAAATAACCGAATGAATATTAGAAACACTAAATTTCTTTTATATATGTGCATATTGAATCAATGGGACCATTCAAATATATTATGTTTATTTTCTGTCTTTTATATATTCAGTACTCTTTTCCCTTTACAATAAGCCGGTATGCTAGAGATTAGAGCGGTGATATCCGAAATTTTAGTGGACAATTTTTTTTCAACTAAGTGTACAAAATTTGTATTAAGGGGGAACTGCCGACTACCGAAATCAAGAGGTTAGAAATTTAAGTTTTTCTCCGTTATTTTTGCAGCGATTTTATTTAAACAAAAACCAACAAATGTTTTAAGGTTTTTCTGAGGTACCTAAAGAATTAAATGTTATAAAACGTATTAAAATATTTATAGATGGAGTCTAGAAAGTGACTCAAGTTTACCATATGTTTTCTATATTATTTTTCCACAAATGGAAAAAAAACGTCCTTTAGGTACCTTCAATAAATCTTACTGTAAACGTACAGCCTTAATTCAACTTAATTTACAAAATAGTTATTGAGAAAAACTTGAATTACAAACGTAAGTTTTGCCCTATTTCTGACTACAGATATCGTAAATTTTCATTGTTCCTCTCATAATTAGTTAATCATAAGATATACATAACTTGAAACGCACGAATAAATTACTTTTTGTTTGTATTTGTTCCACAAAACAGAAAATTACAACTCTCGTCAAGAATCTTACTGACGGCGGCAGTTCACCCTTAATTCAGATATTTATTTCTTCATACCTATACTTCTAATAAGCCAATTCACCTTAGTACATCCTGTATATTGTCTATCAGTATTGTCAGTCACTAAGGATCATATTTTATTTGTGCATATTTATTAAATATTTGGACACTTTTCACGTTAAATGCTTTTTACATTCACCTAAAATTAACGATTTGAGCAAAGGCATTCATCAATTCATCTGCGCAAATTCATCATATTTAATATGTTTTACAGTTATACCGTTTGCCACAATATAGGAAGTCGTAAAGTTTACTTTGTTGACGATCAAACGGAATTAAAATTAATGATTCATGGAAGACATATCTAACTATAGCCAAGCAAACTTGTGTCAAATCATATATTAATTATTGATTTTCAAATCTGTGAGCTTGTATTGAAGCACGCGAAATATTTATAGCATGGAATTATACGCTGGTAGCTGTAATATCTGTTATGGAGATTCAAATTATTGTTACGAAACTAGAAAACTATTTATGTTATTAACCATAAACAAATTTATTAAAGCTAGTTAATATTATCAATAACAACAATGATTTACTTTTATTTATAAACGTGCTTCGTAATATTCGTTCAGACTATATCTCGCTTCCTTATTTTTACTTCCTTATACGTAGTATAAGAAAGTATTGTGATGAAAATTTTTGATCTCGAGATTTTATTTGCAAATGTCCACGTTTTGTCCCCTGTATATTATGTATTCCTTTTTCATTAATTTATCTTTCCTGGGTCTCGGATGGCATGCAGGTTGGCATTGTCTTCCTCGTGGCGAATTTAGTTATTGTCTTCAAAACTGAGGATCTTCTGGCTGAAGCTACAAATGATAGTTTGTCACCTGATGGCCTTCCGTGTAGCTTACATCTCTAAGGTTATCCCACCTTATTCCTTGGCTACACCGTACTGAAGACGACAATGAACGGATTTTACCCGATATTTTTCTTTTTCTTGTATATATATAGTTTCCTTTCTTGGTTTAGCGGCTCTAAAATGAACTCAAAAACAAAATAAGGAAGTAAAACGTTTTGATAATAAAGATATTATCTTTGTCAATTAATTAACATAAACTAACTAATTAAAACATTAAAACTGTATCACATATTTGACAAATATTTTTTTGACAAATACAGGATGTTCCAGAAATAAAAAGACGGAGTAGCAGAAATCGGAATCTAGATTGTGTAAAAACGTACCCTCAAAATATTAAGTCTTAATTCGTGCGCAGACGGCAGAAAAAAAATAATTAAGAATTCAACTGGCCTTACGCCGACCCTGAATTAAATATCCGCCTGCTTAACTTTCACAATCGGTCCTTTTCAGGACCACCATATTACTTGTGTTAAAAAAAAGGAGGAGGAACAGATACTTCATAATAAACCATTAATTACTTTAATTTTACACCTGCTAGAATAAAATAATTACATTCTTGATATTTACTAGGATTTAAGATATGTGATTAATTTAAAAAGATAATATCTATATTATCGATACGTTTTAATTTCATATTTTGTTTTTGAGTTAATTTCACAGCCGCTAAACCAAGGAAGGAAACTGTTTTTTTATAGGTCATTATGTTACAAATACGATATACAAAGAAAAACATTTTTGAAAAAGACAAAATAAAAGAATTGTCGAAACGTTAATTGCATTTTAATTGGTCGCTAATATAAAGAACCCATGTCTTTAAACAATTTTTTATAGAGGGTTTTTCTTTAATAAAATTTATAACGAAAGCACGTATTGTCGGAAGCGATAGATTCAAGTGTTGCCATTTTTGATGTTTTTTTCTTGCTTCTTCCCGCAGATGTTTTCGAGAAAAGAAATCTGCTTGCTTTAATTATTTATCTACTATAAATATTTTGAAATTTAAGTATTTTTTGATTTATTCATTAATCGTTTTTTTTTTTAGTTCTTATCGTTGTTAACTGTTAGAATACATTGTTACACCGAATAAGGTAAATACATCAAATCTATATAAATTATAGGTTATTTCCGTTCGTTGAAAAGATAAAATTCAATGGGTCTCCAATCGTCTTACAGGAAAGTGTTTTGAAAGGACATTTCAAACAGGTCTCTATTCCAAAATTAAACACGTTGTTCCTTAGTATAACAGAATCGTCAATGTTGTCTATTGTGTCCGTTGCCCTGGGATGTCAAGGGTCTTATATCTGTGGAGAACAAGTCAAGCGTCGAAACAAAGCATCGCCCCTCACAGTGGGTTTTGTAAAGTGAAATTCTACACTGTGTATGAATAGATAACGGGAAGTATTAAAGACGCTATGTATAAATATTATGAACGTTACGAATTTGTATTCTTTTTATTTAATAGTATTCAGATGTGCCCGTTCTTAATACTATGAATTGAGGCACTTAATCCTCATTCTCTAGTAAATTTTATTTCTATTATTATTTACAGCGATTGTATTTCAGACTCAACATGAAGATGGCGTTAATCGTCAATACTATCAAGGCCAACAGTATCTCGCTATCGCTCTGCGATACAAGGTCGTCACATAATTCCCATTTATATTGATAAATTTGATTCTGGTAACCTCAAAATATTGACCCTTATATAACGCCATCCAGTAGTACCCAAAAGAAATGATTTCTGAATTTTTATTGAAATAAACTTTAAAATAACACTTTAAACATTAAAGCTTCATTCACAATGAAATAATTAGTACTTTCAATTAGTCGTGTGATTTAGAATTAGTCGTAGTCTATTTTTATCATTCACAAAGTCTAAAATTTGGCAACAAATTTACTGGTTACCTGATGCGCAATCTCTAGAAATTAACGTAAAATGTAATATATTGAAAACTGTAATACCGATCTGGACAAAGTAAAATGACCTAGAAATTTGACATTTTATGTTCAAGTGTTGTCAAAAAATGGATGAGAAATTTATAAACACTGTAACTTAATTTTCGGTTTTATACGACAAGTCCAATAAGTTGTTTAAGGATACAGAAAAAAAAAGTTAGGACTTGGAAAGAAATCGGGACGCAATTTAATATTTCGGGTACTTATACAATACTATCAATTTATCGTAATGATTAGAAACTACTGCATTTTTATTTCTAGGTGATGCTGCTCAAAAATATTTCAAATCTATACGTGAAAAGTATATACGCCTCAAAAGAGAACAAGAAAAATATGACAGGAATGGAGCTGGGGCTAACTTCAAAAGCAAGTGGCATTTGTTTGAGCTGCTGAAATTTTTAGATGAAGTGTGTCGACCAAGAAAGTAATTGTATATAAATACTAGCTGACCGGGCAAACGTTGTTTTGCCATATAAATTATTTCTAGTGAATATTTTGGTAGTCTAATAAAAAATAAGTAACTTATTGTAAGTGTGTGGGGATGTGGTATATGACTGAAAGAGGAATGGAGCGCTGTGAACGATGACGGCCTATAAAAATAACAAAACACGAAACATTCATTTTTTGAGTTCATTGTACTTTTATTATCTTAACTAATAAATTTCTAATTACATCTTTATCACAAATAATGACAATTAAAAAAAAACTTTATCAGTCTCTTAGTGCAATGGAGTGTATGATATTTTTAGTGAGTCCATCTTTAGCCAACACAAACAAACTACATGGTTTACCCACGCGAGAGCATGCCACCTATAATTGTCCGTGTGAAAAACACGGTGTGCCCAAATCTAAGCCACAAACAGACATCGTTTGGCCTTGATGAGAATATACTTAATATGAGAATTGCACTGAGAAAGTAAAATGATAAGTATAAGCGTCACTGCTACGATCGACGCACAATCAATAATAATGGCCGAAAACGGTTTAGGCCCTAAACTTTAGTGAGTGAGAGAAAGCTTATTGTGTGAGAAAGACAGGAGACCGGCGACGTTCTCATCCCTACTCTGTGCTGTTTATGGGGTGAGAAGTGACACCGGTAGACGCCTCGCGGGAATAACTGATCGAGTGGTAACTGATCAATTATCGACCGCCGATTATTAAGGTACTAATATCGCTATTAAAAAATAGGTGTTGGTGGTGGAAGGGTGAAAATTTAGGGTTGTATGTATTTTTTAATGCCAAATCATAAAAAAAATAAAATACAAAATTTTGTCCGAAAAACAAAAAAAAAATTGGGGTGGACCACCCTTATCACTTAGGGGTATCAAAAAGTAGTTTACGTCTTATTCTCAGACCTGCTGAATATACACACAAAATTTCATAAGAATCGGTCAAGCCGTTTCGGAGGAGTTTTGTGACAAACACTGTGACACGAGAATTTTATATATTAGATAATTAGATATATTTCATTATTTACATGAATGTTACATATCGTTTTATGTATCAAATAAGTTGTGATATTTTTGAAGAAGTTTTAGCAATATCCTCCAAACTTCATCTTTGTCAAGCCAATTACATGAACACATTTCGACACAGGGATTGTTTGATAGTGGCAACGTATCACTAAAAACATGTAAATACAACCTAACTGATGATGATGAAGTCTCATGTGATTTTAATGAGGAACACCTGATCAATGTTCGGAGCCCAATAAGGTTTGTCTAATAGTTTATTTAACATTTCCATACCTGCTCAATATTTTTTTCTGGTAGTTCAAATTAAGGTCCAATTGAATTTCTACCAAAAACACCAACAAATAGAAACTCTCAGTCAAACCCAGAGTCGTCACTGGTCACTTTAAGTGGATCTAAGCATAGCTCAAGTTCTCTTGCAAATTCGCAACGGTTGGTAATATGTATATATTTTTTTTTATCAAAATACACACACCATTCTTGCAGCTTAAAAAAAACATGAAACTGGATGAAAAACTATCCAGCACATTGGATAAGATAGCAGATAAATACGCCTCCATGCCCAACGAACCAATAAATATGTACATTCACTCATTTTGTCAGCAAATAGAGCAAGAAATGTTGCGACTTCCAGAAACCATTCTGGAGGATTTTAAGGATGAAGTCACCCTCCTACTCATCCAAAAAAGAAGAGATGCACGTGCATTTGTATTAGATAATAAGAAATAAAATTTTTGAAAACATATTTTTTTATTATTATATATAGACATACTAAATAACCAAGACAAACACCTTTTTTTATTTTATAATACTAATAGATGATGCATTTGAATTCGTTGTTCAAGCATAAAAGAAAATATGACAAAGAAGCAGATATAAATGGTTTATTGCAGTAAATATGTAATTAAGTTATAATAAACATACAAATCTTAACTTATAGCATCATTCTGCCATGGTACACTTCCATTTTTACATAATTCCTGATGTAATCTCGATATGCCGATGCATTACTTGTTGCATTACGTTTTTCAAGTCTCCTATTTAGGTGCTGAATAGGTTGTAGAGAAGCGTTCTCACCTGATGACACTTCTTCTCGCCATCTTCCAGGTATAATGGCGCCGTTACATTCATTATCAATAAATGTTGGGGTGCATATGTCCTATGAGATATGGCATGATACTTCATGTTTTTTTTTATAAATATATGTATGCACACTGTAGCTTTGATAACCTTATCAACATTCACTGGATTTTTTGCTATAACCTTGTGAAATATCCTAAAACGGGCTACTAAAATCCCAAAGGCATTTTCAATACACCTGCGGGCCCTTGACAAACGATAATTGAAGATTCTGTTGGCATATGACAGGCCTTTACCTCCATAGGACCTCATTAAATTCATCTGTAAAGGAAACGCCTCATATCCAACAAAAAAATAGGGTGTGCGTTCAGTTCCGTTAGGGAAAGCTGACCTTCCCTTGGTAGTTCCATGAGATGTACCCAAAAGCAGATGCACGGAGAACTCCACTATCACTTTGTGAGCCATAAGCTCTTACATCTATATTGGTGAAACAATAAGCAGCATCAGATGTTGCAAATAGAACTAAACTAAAGTGTTTCTTACAGTTAAAATATAGTGAACCACTTTTGTAAGGTGCTCGAATCAGAATAAGTTTGCCATCCATGGCACTTACACAGTTTGGTAAATTCCATTGATTTTCAAATGCATTGCTAATCTTTATCCAATGTTCTGTTGATGGTGGTTTTAGTACTTTAGTCATTAACGAAGACTATATTGCCTCACATGTTTCATTTAAAATACCACACACTGTTGACTTTCCTATTCGATATGAAAACGCTAAAGTTGGAATACCATACCCAGGAGCCAGGTGTCTGAAAGAATCAAACTAATGCAATGCACATCTTAATAAAGGTAAGTATGTTCAATACACACCTTAAAGTTACAGCCAATCTGGTTGTATTGGTTTTCTGGGACTTTTCTTCATTATTAACGGTCCGGTTATGTTTGATGACACGCCATTATAAAAGAAAAATCATATTGCGCATGCACGCGTCGAAATTACCCGACTAATTTCGCGACAAAGTTTGAAGTTTGCAACCTTTCTTGTAACGTGTAAGGTAAACGCACTTCTTCTTCTTCTTCTTCTTCTTCTTTCTATTAGGATTTCTCCTGTTATGTAACCAATCCCTATAAACTGTCTCTCCATCTTTTCCTCGGTCTTCCTGTCCTTCTTCTTCCAAGTGGTCTGCTGTCTCTTGCTATTTTTGGCAATCTCTCGTTGCTCATTCTACGTGGTCCTCCCAGTTTTGTCTTCGCTCTCTTGTCCATATATCAATCTCCGTTACCTGACATGTCTCTCTTATATTTTCATTTCTAACTCTGTCCCATCTGGTTTTTCTCGCTATTCTTCGCAGGACCTTCATCTCCGTCGTTTGCATTTGCCTTCTGGTTTTAGCCGTTTGTGACCTCACTTCGGCCCCATAGGTCAGTATGGGCCTCAATGCACTCTTGTATATTCTTGTTTTTGTATCAATTCTCAGGTACTTGTTGTTCCAGATTACGTCGCTCATGCATCCAGCGAGTCTATTCGTTTTCGCAACTTGTTCATTTGTTTCTTTGTCTATGTCACCCGAGCTTGTTATTACTGTGCCCAAGTATTTCACCTGCATCACCTGTTCTATTATGACGTTGTCTACGACTAACTTGCATCTAATTGGGGCTTTTGCAATCGTCAATACTTTAGTCTTTTCTGTGGAGATTTTCATGTTATATTTTTTGCATGTGTTATTGAATTGAAGTAACAGTCTCTGTAAATTGTCCTCATTCTCTGCTATCAATATAGCATCGTCTGCATAGCATAAAATAGTAATGTTATTTCTTCCCATCCTATATCCTCTCATGTTTTTCACAGATTCTATTATTTCGTCCATCATAAAATTGAACAGCATGGGGCTCAACGAGTCCCCCTGTCGTATTCCCTTTCCAACCGGTATCGCTTGTGATGTTTCTCCATTACATTTCACTCTTATGCAGCCGCCTGTATAGATGTCTTTTATCAGTTGTATTAAAGAAGTTGGAATCTTTCTCCTAGCGAGTATTTCTGTCATATCCGATAAGCGTATTCGGTCAAAAGCCTTTTGTAGATCTACCAGACACATAAATGCTGGTCTGTTAAATTCCAATGACTTTTCAACAACCTGACGTACCACGAATATGGCATCCATGCAAGATCTTCCTTTCCTAAAGCCCTGTTGTTCTTCTTGGTGTTCCGTTAGACTGCTTAGCTTGTCTGTGATTATTCTTGTAGTTAGTTTAAGTGTAGTATTAAGTAGAGTTATGCCTCTATAATTGTTCGGTTCTTTCTTGTCACCCTTCTTAAATATTGGTACCAGGATGGCCGTTTTCCATTCCTTTGGTATTTTCTTCTCTCTTAAAATTTTATTTAGCAAATTGTGCAGTTCGTTTCTTATCGGCTCTCCACCATATTTAAGCAGCTCGTTGTTAATGCCGTCTAGGCCTGTGGATTTTCTATTTCGTAGCTTTATTAATGATTCCTTGAGTTCCGTCGGGCTTATGTGCAGTGTCGCTCGGTTGCCATCTTCTAGTTCCATCTCTCCCTCTACTTCTCCATTTTCCTCCTCGTGTTCGTCTTGGAATAATTGGGCGAAATAACTTGTCCATTGTTGAGTGCTTATTTTTCTTGACTCTATAAATTCTCTAGTTTCTCTTTTTTGATTTCTGATTGTTTTCCATACTTGTCTTTGCAATCCGAAGAAGTCATATTCTAGCTCTTTTGAAAATTTTTCCCAATACTGCTGCTTTATTATTTTAATTTCCGAGTTGACTCTATTTCTTACCTCCTTGTATTCTTCCTGTGATTGCTCTGTTTGCCTACTGCGGTGCATAAGGTAAGCTCTCTTCTTTTCCTCTGCTAGGGCTCTGACTTCATCGCAAAACCAGGGGGTGCTTTTAACTTTACATTCGCTTCTATTTGTTATCGTTTCACGTGTCCCTATTGCTTCTTGCGCAGCACTCTTTATGTTTTTCTCAAGTTTTTTCCAGCTTTCATCCACATCATCGTCATGTGATATTTTATTTTGATCACACTTTATTGCTAATCTTTCTTCATACAGTTTTTTAGTACTTTCGTTATGTAATGATTCTATGTTAAATATGGTAGCGTATTTCGGTTGCACCTTCTTCTGTTTTTTCATTTTCATTCTTATTTTCCCCATTACCATTCTGTGATCGCTTCCTATTTCAGGTGATGTCAAACTTCTAACATCTAACACCTGAGAAGGGTGGATATTTCTATTCGTGATGATGTAATCAATGCTGCTCCTTAGACCTCTGGTGTTTTCCCATGTGTATTTGTGTTGGGGTTTGTGATTGAAAAAGGTATTGTTTATCCTCATTTCGTTGTTTGCGCAGAACATGATAAGTTGCTCCCCGTTCTCGTTTTTTATTTCCTCATTGAATCTTTGCATTATACCTGGGACGATCTCCCTGCCAACTCTTCCATTAAAATCTCCCATTATTATAATTTTTTCTTCTTTGTCAATTCTGTCTATTGTTGTTTGAAGGTCTTCAAAGAACGTTTCCTTCTCATGTGTGGGTTTGTTATTTTCCGGGGCATAGATTGATATTACGTTGACTTTTCCTGCTTCCGTTTGTAGCTTTGCCGCTATAATGCGCTCTGAGACATATCTCCATTCCTCTATGCTATTTTTGTAGTTATTGTGTATTACTAGTGCGACTCCTTCCTTGGCTCTCTTTCCTCTTTCCACTCCGCTGTAGAACATCACATATTCTTCATATTGTAAACGCACTAATTATGTAAATTGTGAATGCGTACGTTCAAACGCACATGTTATATGTACTTGTACTTCTCGCATTAATTCAAAGTACTAAATTGGCGTACTAATTATTCCATTGTGAATGAAGCTTAACTTTACTATAATTGATATTAATAATTTTAAAATAATAAAATAGAGCGTAATAAAATTAAAAGTGTGGAAGAAAATTATAAACTTAAAATTGTTCTGTAAAATTCGAAACAAAGTACATGAAATTTTAAACCTAACCTCTTTCGTTGATAAACCATTACATTGGTTATATTAACGTGTTTTCTTAAACAATCTATTTTAAATGACTATTGTGATTGAGTATTAGAAAGTAACGGTGCTCTGGAGTTTAGTTAATGATACAAAATCAAATGTTTGATTGTACATACATGAAATGAGATAGATTTTGTGCGGATCGCAAACTATTTATTTATGAAATGTATACGGATAAATTAACAACTGGTTTCCTCATGCCTTGTATTTAATGTCGAGGAGTTGATAATCGAGTTTCTAGACTTGATTAACGTACGGGAGTAATTAGCAAACTCTGGTTCTTGGATGGGTGTTTTGCCAATCGGAACGGTATACGGATATTTACCTCTTGTTCTTGGACAAGAAGTGAATCGGAGAAGGAAAAGAACTTCAGGTCTCGAAACCTGATGTTCAACGCAAAAGTAAACCTTCCTCTGGGGGACGGTCTGAATGGCTTGCAGGAAACAAGTTAGTTTTACATACAAATTTTCGGTCTTTTATAGCCAGTCGAGCGCGCCAAAAACTCCCACTTCGACTGTAGAAAGCGAATATAACTGATCAGTGTGCAAAATGTGACGTATGAAGTATTTTTCCATTCTACACGCGGAAGGTTTTAACAATTTAATATTACTTTAAACTAATTACCAAAAAATACTAAGAAATATACAAATATACAGGCGGTTACACAAAATCATTAATTAGAAATATAATAAAAAAAGTTACACAAATCTTGAATGATTATTTACAGCATGACGAATATATACATTAATGACTTTTTTATTTGATTAACGCTGCAAGTTCGTTACTGTATACTCTGCTAGTTTTCTTGTATTTATACCGACGCTATTCGTAAAGGTTGTAATCATCTATAGGATTTTTTCCTTCTCTCCATAGCATTGGCAATGAAAATGAAAGGTAAACAAAAGTACCACTTGTATAGCTTTGTTTTGCATGCGTTACAAAATAATTTCGGCACCTACGGTTTGTGAGTGTTTGCTGCAAAGAAGCATCTCTCAGAGTTTTGTCTAGATCAGAAATTGAGAGACATTATGAGTTTAATAGTTCTCTCAAATATTTTGGTTTTTTTAACTTTTTCATGGTTTTCTGGTGGTTCATGGTTCTTTAATGGTAATTTCAAAAATTACGTTTTTGTACGCGAACAGGTACGGACTATAATATAAGGATATCGAGTAATTTTAAAATACATTTCAAGTATTTTATACATACATAATTAAAACATTTAAGGTGTAAATTTAAGATCTGCCCCTGATATTATATTTATATAAATGCGTCTTACCCTTTACAATTTCTTCATGCTTGTTAAATGAAATTTTATATACCATAATTTCGAATGCCTCTTATTTAGTATTTTTTTGATACTAAGTTGAACATCCCGCGTAAAATAAAGTTGTCTTACGTTATGGAGGCTTTTAACATAAGTGTTGATGTAACCATTACATAAAATACACTCGGTGGTGTGTCGGCATGCATGAAAGGCAATATCAGACAAACTCAACTTTTCACTTAAAAGGTTTTATACATGTGTACAAAACGTGATTGTAAATTACTATGTTTAATGATGACCTCCCACTTTACAAACTTTCAAATACACTAGTACTTAGTCCATGGGATAGTCGTGAAGTTTTTAGGTTAATGTATTATTTTGGTAACATTAGAGCTAGGCCGTAATTAATTAACTACACAAACTACAGAAACTATTTGGCATTTCTAAAGTACTTTTGTTTTTATAAGTAACTTCAAAATCACCAATACGTATTACATTGCAATTTTATAAACCTTTCACTCAATTAGATTGACAAAGAAATTTTATAAAAGATAATAATAATAATAATGATTCATTTATTTCTTAATACTTCATACAATGTAGCAAATGTAAAAGACATACGTCACATATAATACAATATAATAAAAAGTTATATATATTTAAAATAATTAATAAAATCCTGTACATTATAACAACAGATTTGAAGAAGATAGTCCTTCACTTTCATTTTAAAAACTCGTAATGTGGGATATGCTCCGATTTCATTTGGCAAAACATTAAATAATTTACAACCCACAAAACCAGGGTCTTCTGAAAAGAAGCCGTTCTTTATACAGGAAGCAAAATACGATCTTATGTAGTGGCGGGTATCATAGTTATGTGGCAAACTAAAATCAAAGCTGCTGCGATTTCTATAGGCATAACGTAGAACCTCAAAAATGTACACATCATAAAATGTAAAAATCTTACTGACCCTGCACACATTCCTACACGAGTCGCCTTGTCGAAGATTAAAAGTAGTTCTAATAGAATAAAAATGTGAGACACGTCACTAGTTATGCCCCAATGCACTATTCCGTAATGCATCTTTGAATAGAAGTCAGAATAGTAAAAGCTTTTAGTGTTGACAAATTACAAAACTTGCCCAATTGAAACAAAACGTAGTACACTTTGAGGAGTTTAGAACACAACTGGTCTATGTGATCCGACCACTTCAAACCCTCATCGACAATGACACCCATCAACCTACAACTGCTACCTAAATTAATTTCTGAGTCAGCCATGATTAAACTTTCATTGGTTATAAAAAAGCATACACTGTGTTTTTTCGATATTCACGACGTTTCTATTAAACTAACACACTTATTTACTTCAGACATGCCTACATCAGTAGCACTAATAACATCGTTAACGTTGTTCGATGAAACCACTAAACTTATGTCATCGGCAGTACCAATTAAGCAGTTAGGAAAGTCATTGATAAAAATTAAAAATAGCGTTGGTCCCAGGACAGAGCCCTGTGGAACACCCATACGTGCATCAATGCTACCAGAAAATTTTCACTCTCTGTTTCCTTCCCGACAAAGATGATTCGAACCACTTCAAACAAGTACCATTTACACCATATCTACTAAGCTTATGCAGTAATACTAAATAAATTAACAGAAATTAGTAAATTAATGATTCGAGTAGGTAAGAATAATTAATTTGCAAATTTAAAATTCAGTGTTTTGATATTTTAGAGAATTCTTGCTGAACAATAACACCTCTTCATGCTATACCTTATTTTGGAAGAAATTATATATATTCATATTTTTTCATTGGTTGACTTCGCAGATATTTGTTGGTGAAACATTTTGTAATAACTTAATTAATTATTCGAAAATAAACGCTTGGCTCAGTTTCACAACTTCTTTATTAGATACACTAACAATTGTTTCGGCTATGAGGCCATTATCAAAGAGTTATCTAGAACTAAACTTATTCTACTTAAGGGTTAACTTATATACCTGTGTTCATTATGGGTGGGAGGATATGGATAATTGATATTTAAAATTACATCGATATAGGGGGTATTTACAAATTCTAATTGTGTGTTTGTGATAACTCGATTTTGTTTTTGGGCTTTTTTAATTTCAAAAATCTCTAATATATTTAACTTTTTACTTTTTACTACATTATGAATGAGGTTACAGCTATTTACATCTGGTACGTGGTTGTTCTCTATACAATGTTCTGCAAATCCAGTGTGTTTAACACTATATTTTACATCTCTAATATGTTCTGTTACACGTGTATTAATACATCTGCCACTTTGTCCAATGTAAATAGCTTCACAATCCTGGCATTTTATGGAATATACTCCTGATTTATCTAAGTTATTCTATTTTCTTTAGCATTATTCAACAATGTACCTAGATTTACTTTATTTATCCACACTATGTTAATATTTAGTTTCTTTAGTAATTTGTTTATTTTCTGTGTTATGGGAGGGATATAAGTGATTACATGCCACCTAGGTTTATCTACATCTTTTATTTCCGGGTATAACAATTTTTGGAGTGATTTTCTTTCCTTATGTTTTAGTAAATTATCAATGATATTTGGGCTGTAACCATTATTTTTTGCTATTACTTTAATTGTGTTGATTTCATTATTAAAGGCTTCCTTATTCAGTGGTATGTTCATTGCTCTGTGTATGTAGCTATGGAATGTCATATATTCATATGTTGTTTATTTTTTGGTAATAACAAAAATTAATAGAAGACACACTTGTTGAAACTCCATGACAAATAATAATAAAAATAAAACACTGATTTTAAAGTTTCAAAATTTTAATTATAGTAAATCACCACAACGTTGTTCATCAGGTGGATGAATAATGACGAATTTACATAAGTGCGAGAAATTATATACTAAACAAGCATTACAAATTTAAGGACAAAAGTGGGGAGTTACATAGGTTGGTTTGATCATTTAACGCTAAGGTGCGTGAAGTTGGCACCACAACTTGCGGCGCAAATGTTCTTTTTAGTGCCAAAAGTTTGCGCCTAATATGCGCCGTCGATATCTGAAGAAAAAACACCGCCGCATAAATTTGTTACAAAGTTATAAACAAAAACATTTTTTGGTGCCAACTTCACGCGTGAAGTTAGCACCACAACTTGCGGCGAAAATGTTCTTTTTATTGTCAAAATGTTGCGCCTAATATGCGCCGTCGATATCTGAAGAAAAACACCGGCGCATTAATTTGTTACAAAGTTATAAACAACAACAATTATATAGGTGCGTGAAGTTAGCACCACAACTTGCGGCGCAAATGTTCTTTTTAGTGCCAAAATGTTGCGCCTAATATGCGCCGTCGATATCTGAAGAAGAAACACTGAAGCACTTAATTGTTATAAAGTTATAAACAACAACAAATATTTAGGTGCGTGAAATTAATATTATATTAATATTTAATATCAACTTCTTACCAAAAAATGTTTTTGTTTATAACTTTGTAACAAATTAATGCGTCGATGTTTTTTCTTGAGATGTCGACGGCGCATATTGGGCGCAACATTTTGGCACTAAAAAGAACATTTGCGCCGCAAGTTGTGGTGCTGGCGTGAAGTTGGCACCAAAAAACTGTTTTTGTTTATAACTTTGTAACAAATGAATGCGCCGCGCCGGTGCAGCATTACAAATTTAAGGACAAAAGTGGGGAGTTACATAGGTTGGTTTGATCATTTAACGCTAAGGTGCGTGAAGTTGGCACCACAACTTGCGGCGCAAATGATCTTTTTAGTGCCAAAAGTTTGCGCCTAATATGCGCCGTCGATATCTGAAGAAAAAACACCGCCGCATAAATTTGTTACAAAGTTATAAACAAAAACATTTTTTGGTGCCAACTTCACCCGTGAAGTTAGCACCACAACTTGCGGCGAAAATGTTCTTTTTAGTGCCAAAATGTTGCGCCTAATATGCGCCGTCGATATCTGAAGAAAAACACCGGCGCATTAATTTGTTACAAAGTTATAAACAACAACAATTATATAGGTGCGTGAAGTTAGCACCACAACTTGCGGCGCAAATGTTCTTTTTAGTGCCAAAATGTTGCGCCTAATATGCGCCGTCGATATCTGAAGAAGAAACACTGAAGCACTTAATTGTTATAAAGTTATAAACAACAACAAATATTTAGGTGCGTGAATTTAATATTATATTAATATTTAATATCAACTTCTTACCAAAAAATGTTTTTGTTTATAACTTTGTAACAAATTAATGCGTCGATGTTTTTTCTTGAGATGTCGACGGCGCATATTGGGCGCAACATTTTGGCACTAAAAAGAACATTTGCGCCGCAAGTTGTGGTGCTGGCGTGAAGTTGGCACCAAAAAACTGTTTTTGTTTATAACTGTGTAACAAATGAATGCGCCTGTGTTTTTTCTTCAGATATCGACGGCGCATATTAGGCGCAAACTTTTGGCACTAAAAAGAACATTTGCGCCGCACATTTGCGAACCATTGTTTAGAAATAATTAATTAATAATAATTTGAAAATACTTCATATCCAAGTTAAAAGTAAAAAACATGATCTCCTAGAATCATTGGAAATTTCTAGAATTACAAAATTAGGATTAGCGTTAAATGATCTTTGAGGTAAACCATTATATAATATTTTAAATTTACTACTTCTCCATTGATAAAAACTCTAAATTTACAATTTGTAAACACATTTTCCATAAGTTTAATTAAATTACCATTAGGACACATTATATAATTTTAAAAATAATCCATCTAACCAAACGGTATCATAAGCAGCTGTTAAATCATTGAAACTAATTCCTGTTTTCAAATTCATTTGAAAACCATTCTCTATATAATTTGTTAAAGCTAATACTTGATCACAGCAATTACGATTTGGTCTAAAACCAGCTTGCTCTATGGGAAAGATATTTTCCATAATTGGAGAAATTCTGTGATATAATAATTTCTCTAACATCTTGTAACATACTGATAATAATGAAATTGGTCTATAACTAGAAACAAAATATGCTGGCTTTCCTGACTTCAAAACAGCTACACCTTTTGCTTTTTTAAATTCAGTAGAAACAATACCATTATCTAAAATATTATTATAGAAACATAAAAGCTAATTACATCCTAAAGGACCTAGATGTTTAATAAATTCAGGATAAATTCCATCAAAACTAGCACCTCACAAATCTTTAATAATTTTATCACTATATTCAATTCCTCCATAGAAAAGGGATTTCTAAGATCATCACTTTTTGTATTAATAGATTTTCTTTTCTTGCGCAATAATTTCTTCATATTTTTGATTTCTACTTTACTTAACTTTATCATATTTGAGACCTCCACTAATCTTGAAGCTATGGTATTAGAGCTGACTTTTGATTCTACAAAATCCGCTCCTAGTTTCCCTAATAGATTCCAACTGCTACGACTAGAATGTGTAAAATTCATGTCTTCCATAAGACGCGACCATTTGTTCTTCCTGGATTTAATAAAGTTGATAATTCATTAGCAATATCTGGACTAGCATTTTCATTAAATTTCTATATAATTCATTTGTTCTTTTAGAACAGCAGTATTCCTTACGAAAACCTCTTGGAATAGATCTCTTGGGTGCCCCTTTAATGTCACCCAAAAACCGCAAATAATTTTTAGGTAAAGGTGTTATCCATCCAAGGTTCAAATCAACTTGTCTCCTAAATTCATTCCAGTCAGCATTTTGAAAATTCCACCGAGGTTTTTCCGTAGATTTAACTAATGGAATTTGTATTCCAACAATAATTAAAACTGGACTATGTTGACTTTGTGGAAAGCCGTTTAAAACTGACCGTATTGTAGGCAATAAATTATTTTTATCATCAGATGTAACAAAACAAAGATCGGGATTATAGTCTTTTTTCCATCTAGCTATGCAAAAGTAACGCGCCAGGGGTGTGTTCTATCGATAAGTAAGTTACTATATTCTAGACAACAGATATATACACGTCCAGGATTTCGCCAACAGATGGCGAACCAATATCAAAAATAATAACGAATGATAAAGTCATAGTAGACTGAAACACGTGCCTGTGTATTGTTTGCTGTAATGCCGACTCTAAGACAGATTGTGCATTCATTTCATGCATGCATATATAAATTTTTAATTCATATATGTAGGGGATGGTTTCCGTTATCCATTAGAGATTTTTCTAATAATTTCATTATTATTTTTGATAAAATACTTTTAATTAAAATATAGAATACACAAAAATACGTTATTTATAATATGTGGGGGACATAAAATGTAAACTCTCAAAGAGCTATAAAACTTATTCAAATACTTCCCTCACATTGAGAGCCATAAATCTGGAGAAGAGAAATTTGCTTTATCTCTACTTTATATTAAAAGCGTGTAAATCAGAGAGCGATAATAGAACCGCCACATGGTAGTTACGAAAATGCCAACCGATATCAAAGTGTCAAATGCAAGGTAGCTTTATTTAAAAAAATAATAGGTATATATATTATGTTTAACAAGACAAATGGCATCCCTATATTTTGTAAAAGCATTCAAAGCGTTTTCTTTCTTCGATGAATATATTTAGCACACGATTTTTCTATTCAAGCTTTGAATTTAATATCCCCTATAACAGCGTAATAAAATTATGTTCATAAGATTCGATTTTATGTGTAATCTATCAAAATTTATTCTTGTCGAACTAGGAACAGGTATGTCGTTGATATAAAGAAACGACAGACAAAATCATGCTTTGACTTGTTATCTAACTAATTCGAAAATCCGAAAAAAATATGAACAACCTTTACAACAGAACAGATTTCACATTATATAGAGAAAAACTAGAAACACTAAATTATCTAAACCTACAAAACAGGAACTCCATGTAGAATCATCGAGTGGTATGTATAAAATTTGTCAACTCTTTGATTTTTATACGTAAGAAAAACTACAGAATCCATATCGGTACACTACGTAACCTAGAAAATATGACTACATAGTAATGTTATAAATTAATGACTATCATGTAGTTAAATATTATAGCCGCACAACACATGTACATGGCGATGTTGCAATATTTGCAAAAAATTGTATAGAAGGTAATAAGTATTGATGCATTCGAAAAACTATCAGTAGACAACATCTGTTATCCATAACGCCTTCTCAGATCATTCTGGATAGGTTGTTCTTTTGCCTTTAGAGATTTGAATAATAGTCGCCTTAGGTATCATGTAAAAATTTAATATGCTTTTTTTGTTGATGTAAATATGTGTCTTTTAAAACAGAAACCGCTCTTGAAGAATATACAAGTGTCTCACATTGCTTTACCCCAATTTGTAAAAGTTGGTGATCACCATGAATATACTACGAGGCGAGATGATTCTTTGGATATGCCCAGATTAGATTATAGATTATAGGTTAGAAAGTTAAAAAGCTACTGATTGCCATATGTTATTACTCTTTTAGTGATTTTGAAAATGACAGATAGATCATAGATTTGCCTATCTAAATTGTTTGTTTATTATTGTTGTATTTTTTGGTATTAGTTAGTTGCTTCTGCTTATGTTAAAATTTGTATTATTTGATTTTTATATTTGTATTTGTGCCGACTTGTTCTAGACAATTTGTATGGTCAAATGAGCAAATAAATATTATTATTATTATCATTATGAAGAAAGACAGAATACATATTATGTAATACAAATTTGTTAACTGAATAAAATTTATTATACCGTAGTCGACAAATTTTAATATCTGGTACGAAAGTAAAAGAGGAAAAGAGCACGGCGAAATAAGGTAAAGACAAATATAGGTATAGCGAGGCAAACGTTTGCCATCAAATGTGGAAATCCCCCGAATGCGTTGCTTCTCCCACCACTGTTGGAAAGCAGGCATCGCTGTATATTATAAAGTCATCTTCTGCATGGGATAGATAACTAGTATAGAGCTGTAAAAGTGTAAACAGAAATTAGAATTTGTCGACTACTGTATAAAAGTGTTATCTTTGATATAAAAAGATAGTTTTTATCTTCTTAAATAATACATACTGGAAATTCAAATTCACAAAATTCACAGCTGCAAGTAATTATTATACTTGTTTAACGTATATAAATTTTATCGTTTGAAGTGGATTGTATAATTTTCGCAATATAATGAAAATGAGATTGTGATTTTACATATTTTTCTAAAGATGAAATAGTTTTGAGCAAATTATTATTTGTTGCTGTTTTTGAATTAGTATGTATAACATATTGCTGTGACTCTTGCAATTTGAGATTTATATAAAAATAATTTAAATTATTCAATCAATAAGTAAGTAAGAATCAAGCATGCATCCTAGTGCCAGGCCTTATGCTAGACTAAGATTCAACAAATTTTCTGCTAAATAGTAGGTTAGGCAATTTTACATTTAACTAGCTCAGTTTAGAATGACTAAAGAAAATGTTCTCTCAGGGGCAGAAAATATAAATAAATTCTCCAATCAATTTGAATGCTCTTTAATTATCACCAGGTCAGGTAAAGAAAATAAAATACAAAATAAATCTTATCATCTAATTTATTAAAAGAAAGTATTAAAGAAAGAGAAATTTTAAATTACACAAATATATATTTACAAAAATTTAATATTTCAAAAATATCATATAAAATCACACATATCATGATCAAATAGTCAAAATAATAAAGAAATTATAATTAATGAAAGCATAACATCGAAAATAAAATTATATATTTTTTTTAAAAAATAAAATAAACGTGATTATCATAATTTATATTCGTCAAAGATACATGTAAACAATCAACATCTTTAATAAAATAAAATTTATTGCATATTGTGAATTGTACTGGAATATGAATAACCAAAAATTACGCGATTTATTATTTACAAAAAGTATAAACATTAAGGGAATGGCTTTGCCCTAATTAGTCCTGCCTGGCGCCTTTGCTCGCTCCCAAGACAGTACCATCAGAAAGCAAATTCACACTGGTAGGTACCCCAAAGTTCCACCCTACGAGTATGCTTTTCAACTCGTTGGACACAACCCGAACATACACTACTTGTGCTCACCCCTTAAGGCATATATATAAATTTTAAATTTAATAAAATAATAAAAAAAATGTCTTTGTGCATTTAATTAATTAACTCAGCCCTGATTAGTTCTGCCTGGCGCCTTTTCTCGCTCCCAACACAGTACCACCAAGACTAATTCGTGTTTTAAGGATTCGCCAGGACTCCATGCTATGAATTAAACAACTACTTAATTCACCGCATACATCCCTGATCTATTACCTAACACGTTAATATCAAACACACAAGCATTATAAAATATACTTGATATACATATAAAAAAATATATATATATAATAAAATAAAACTTTACCTCACTCTGAGATTCCAATACAAAACACCACTCAAGAAAAATTTGTACAACACTATACACACATTTATAACAAACATTATTAAATCACCTTAATTCTTCTTACATAGCTTCAAATTCATCCATCATATATAAATATATCAAAGAAAATCTTGATCACCGTACAATTATTCTATATATACAAAAAATAAAATTATTAACCACAAATCTTCTAATCTGGTAAATAAAATAGTAAAGAAAAATCTCTATAAAAAAAAATATTATGCTATTCAACTTGATCATTACAGTCACTAAAATGCTTTATCATAATGCATGGTGTAATAACCCTACATATAAAACAAAACATCCTAGAAAATAAAAAAAAAATTCAAAGTTTCAATTCAATAAAACTGTTCCTAACATAAATAATTATTTCCAAAATAATTACAAGTCTCAATGTAAATTAAACTCCAAATAAAAAAAAACGATATCTAATTCATAAAATTATTCTAAGTTCCACTTCGGTTAGAAAATTCTATAAGTACAGTAAAATTATTACGGAAAATATTACAAGTTTTAATTCTTGTTAAAATTTTTATAAATATCGAAAAATCTCTTTGAAAATTATTCTAAGTTCAAATTCATGAATAAACTTTTAAGTTAATATAACATTTAAGAGGAAGAAGAGGTTTCCACCTACTTCTCCTTTTTTCCTCTTTTGAGTGCGGTTTACACCAAGCAACTCTGCCGTTTTCTCATCGGTCCCGGTCTTATATCGATATTTTTCCTCACAAAAACGCCTGGTTGTGTTCGGCAGATACGATTCCACCTCCAGAAATACATAGCTGCAGTGCTGCACCACTCAGGAAACCAGCGCATTACTATTTTTCAAAAAGATAAACAAATATGTAAATATAAACTTGTTTACACGTTCATGACTCATCCAATGCATCTAGCGAAAAATATTGTTTTCGCCGGCCACACGGTCGATCTCTCCCGGTCACAGTATTCTTCGTGCGGGAAACACTTTCTTGTTATACTTCACGTAACATTTTATGCTTATTCTAATCTTATAGTTTTTATAAAAATTATAATAACATTCTTATATTATTTAACGTAAATAAAAATTAAATTTTGGTAAAATATTGACATAATGGATATTTATATACACAGTATGATAAAAATAAATAAAATAACAATTAATTAAATTAAATCTTGAAGTGATCTTGATTATGCTTATTTCCAATTTACCACCAAACTCAAGGTCTCTGCAATATGTATTTCTTTCTTTACCACTATTTTATTTAAACTTATTTTCTTTCTTGGGTTTGTGGTTTTCCTTTTAATTAAAACTAACACATTTTACTAACGTTTCGATGTATTTAACATCTTTTTCAAAGGTCATGAAACATATAACTGTAAAAAAACATTAGAAAATATCAGTCTACGGCACAACATGATTTATACTAACAATAATTAAAATACTTTTTATGTATGGCAACGGGCAATCTATACTCCCATATACAGAACCGAAATATTGAATACAGTGAAACGAACGCTAACTAACAATAATTATCCAACAGATTTAATTAATAAAATTATTAAAAGAAGGACATACATATCGTACAATCGACACAAACAACACAATAATAATAACAACAATGATAACAAAAATTACATGAAACTTTTTTTTGTTTGCATTTATCTACTAATATAACCTCGTTTCTAAATATCCATATTAAACTCCTCACAGATTAATATTTGAAGAAGTCTAATTAAAAAATACCTCTTAGGAAATTGTTTCAGGAGTAATAAGAATTCCTCAAGAGTATCCGACGGAGTGTATATAGATATATTATTAAATCTACTTCAGTATAATTTTTTATTTTCTGTGTATATTTCGTTTCAGAATCTCCACTCATTGGCTTACCCACTTATGATAACGACCAATACTGTGTCTAATTAAATACATTTTCTAGGGTCGAGGTTCATTAATATAGAAATGTAATTCCATTTTCTAACGATTCTCAAGTAATATTAACAATATAATTAGTCAGATGTCAGGTTGGGAAAATAATAAAAACTCGCCATCCTTTTTACCTACAATTGTCAGTTTCGGATTGATCAATAAATTCCGGCAAATTTAATCAATCTGCTGTTCGCTTTCACTGCAAAAATACGATTTGCAATTTGTCACACGCCGGTTCCAAGATAAAAAATCGGCACCCTTTACAACGAGATTAAATAAAATCCATCGGGACCATCCGAAGCAATCGAATTAATTAACCAAAAGAACAAACAAGAGAAAATTGAAATGCGAAAATTTGGTAACCAAACAAGGAGGTCAAAAGCAAAATTTTGTTTTCCTCCATCATATAAAATCCTATTAACATATTTAGTTATTCATTTTGGTACAATGGAAATATGTATTTATTCGAAAATAATTAATGAGAATTCCAGAAACTGATTTAGTTCCGTTGGTGGACATTGTCATGTCCATGTCAAAGTGTATTATTTCTTCTTCAATTATTTATCTTATTAACATATATATACCCCCGGAACTAAACAATAATGATTATGAATTTTTTTTGATGCATTAGCCTTAAGTTAAATATAATGCATGTTACAATTTAAATAATCAAAAGTTTATTGCTATACAAAATTTTATGAATGTCCTAAACTTACAGCAATATTATACATACTAAAAGCTGTTCGAGTGACCCACTCTGATCGCCTTGGTTGAAAGAGCTTAACCGAACCGTCAAAATCGACTCAAATTGGTTACAAGTGGGGAAGAACTCCTCTCTGGATACGTGGAATTAAAAGCTGTCGCTTGGCGTGGGCGTACGGGCGACTTTAAATTTCCGGTCGACGGAGAGATTTTCCTTTTTAGTGGAGCGTGTGCAGAGATATGGGCTTCTAAAGGGTAGCGTGCACTCGATGGTGTAACACAAAAAATGGCTTACGTTATGACGAATTCCCGCGACAACCGATAAAAATCGTAAAAATGTCAGGTATGACAGGCACACGAAAGAATTGCAAAAGTTTCATTTTGGCGAAGAAATTTCATGCTATGGAGGTTTAGCGTGCTGATAAAGGCTCAGAATATGAAAGTACGGACTTTCCCGCAACGATTGAGTGCACTGTCCACGTACCAAGTCTTTCGCTGTCGAAGGTACGACTCATTTAAAACATTTCTGCAGGGGAATGCGGTTAAAAAATCACGAGTTGGCGAGAACGTATCGTTAATTCAAACAGACGTATGAATTTGACAGCTGTACGAAGAAGTTTAAATTTTTGTGGTAGAGGTTGATGTTTAGAAATTTTCTTATAACGATGGACAATGCCAACTTACAAAAAAAAAACCCGCACACGTATCAAGATTAATAATTATTAGGACGATGAGCGCAAAGGATTGACATTTAGAAGACAGACGGACAACACGAACCATATCCTAAAGTAAGGTGACAAGAATTTATGTCACAAGGTGATAATATTGTTGGTATATCATTTAAAAATTACAGTCTTAAACGCTTGCAGGTGTCGTTTATTAAAAACTGGAAATATCAGGCAAATATATAGATCGAGAAAATCTATTTTTTGCTTAAAACTGTACGCAAAAAAGTCAGGCAACTACCAATTTCATACAACGAATAACTTAAAGCAAGACTACATACAGAACCATCTTAGTTTTGCCATTAGGGCCTGCCAAATAACGTTAGATGCACACGAATTATACAACACCTAAATGTCAACATAATGTTGGAAATATATCAGTGTTCAAGATATAATTATATAAATTTAAGCCGTTTTACGAATGGGATCATTTCATAACATTTCTCATCGATACATATATTAAATGGCTTGGATACATATCTATCATCTTTTTACATACAAATTAAAGGGTGAGTTTTCTTTATTTGTAAGATGTGTCCGAAACACTTCGAAATAAAATAAATACGTCAAATAAAATTCCCACAAGCATTTATGTAATTTCGTTTACCAATTTTTTAAGTTATAAAAGCAAACATTTAAAGTGTGCGACTGCTGGTTGACACCAACTAATCAGAAGTACATTTTCGGTTAAATGGTACGACACAGTGTTTAGCATTAACCGCTTAGGAGCCAGCAAGATTTTCGATTGCGTTTTAGAAAGTATATTATTAAAGCGTAATATGAAAATTAATTAATTCTCTCATTGATCTGTAAGTTTAAAACATATTTTGTTAATGTTCATCATGTTATGTTGTTTCTTACATTTGATAATTTTAACGACAATTTGGTTAAGTACTCTCAGTCTGTCATTTCGTTTTCACAAGTTTACCTGTGAATGAATACACTTCAACTAAATGCTGTCACGATGACATATAAATGGAGGTCGAACGGCACATATGACTATGACACCTAAAATGCCACTAAAGGTTGAGTTAAATGTTACAGTAAATGTCAAAATTGAAGGGTTGACGTTCAATTAACATTGGCAGGTGCACGAAAATTCAATTGCAGGTTATAAACTACCAAAACCAGCAATCAATTTTAGTTCCCGAGGACATTTGCCGGGAAACATCAAAACTGGCGGCATTTGTGCTATACATAAATAATCCAACAAGTTTACGCATTAAATATGGTGGTCGATAGACACAGTTGACAGATGCATTTTAGTTTTGCCTATATATTAGACAATTACCTTAAAATATGATTTAAATTATTATTCCTAGGTGACAGACGACTCAAATTCCAATGTAATGACAACTATTCAATTTATTAAAGTAATTATTCCAGCCTAATTCAACAATTACTACTAATAAATAATTTGATTGCCAGTAGAAAGTTTGAAGTATGGTCAGCGTTCAATCATTTAATGGGATATGTTTGAAAATACACCATTAAATGAAATTGTTAATCAGACATTCTCATGATGGTTCATGATGATCGTGTCCCAGGCTGGTGGCTCTTATTTCGATCGATTTGTTGTAATCATGAGCTAACTTTTTGTGTTATTTTTTCATACTTAATAGGAATCACAAAGTGATCCAACAATTACGAATTATATTCTTTTTACAGTGTGTGTAAGCAAACTGTTTACATAGATATTCACACGTCAGTCTGTATTATTTTTGGTTATTGTTTTTAGTTCAACTACCAGCGTCACTACTAAATATTTAAATTATACTAGGATCGTCTCAGCAACCGACATAGCCAGAGCACGATCTACAGGCGACGACTCAATGCCACTGCAAACTCACTTTGACAGGAACAATTTCACAGCAGACAAATGAAACTAATTTATTATTATGGAAGCCAGTTATAAATTCACTATTATAAATAAAATTAATAAGTCATACTATTCTATACCAACATTTTATTTAAAACTTGATTCTTCTGTGTAATGGGCATGCAATGTTCACAAATTTGCATTATAACAAAGCTCAAAAGGTATGTCAAAAAATGTATGTCTATTATTAAATATTACAGTCCAGAAATGACGTTTATGGGCCATGATAATTGGCAGCTCAAATTATGCAAAACTAAAATAAATCTGACTATGTTAAAGAAAATTTGCAAGAAATAAACTTTTGCATTTTAGAGTATCCATCCTACAACGGATTTATCGCCTTGCAAAGTTCATACGTTTGGGCTACTGAAAAATATATTTAGAAAACAATATGAGGGAATTCTTTAATTAGCTATAAATAATAAATAATAAATAAATGTTTATGTTTATTGCCCACCAGTTTTACCCAATAATATGGCAATTTACAATACACAATAGTACTTATATAATAAAACAGTACAACATCTTACAAAAGAATGAGAACTTAATCTAGGGATAACACGCAAGCACGTAAGAAAAAATAAATGTATAGATCGGTAGCTAAACAACTTAAAGTATTATTAGGAATTCACCTGTAAAAGCTGCTTGAGGGAACAATTAAAAATATCGCATTCAGAGTTAATTTCGTTGTTCAATGAGCATATAAATGAAATTGGTGAGCGAGAAGTTACTTCTGGCCTGGTTAATATAGAATGTATCGGAATCACGTGAAGATTGACGAGGTACATGGAAATTAAGTTTTGAGACAAGTCGACTACCGTCAATTTGATTATGTAGTAATTTACAACTAAAGGAATAGTAAGTAATTTTCTTCTGGAGCACAAAGCGCTAATATCTTGTCGCCCAAATTACTATTGTTAAGTATTCATCTCTTTTCCTTTAGTACGATTTAACCTAGCGAAAGCTCTTCAAGAACAGACTTCTTAATCACTTCTGTAAATTGAGATAATTGTTGTATTCTAAACTTAACTAGTAATTATCACGAAATGCACTGTAATAATTTAAGGGAAATGGATTTTTCCCTTATTCACACATTTACTGATATTTCTAATATTCTATACAGATATGGTTACAGACTTATTTTTGAGTACCTGCAATCATTATCAATCATTATGAATATTACACCAGCAAGCACGTCTTTTACTTATTTATATAAAACATATCCATACATGCATGTATGTAAGCCACACAATCACTATCGATTCTTGATGTTTGTATTGGCGTCACCATACAATCATGTAAATTATGTCGTAGCAACATCATAAAATTGAATGCAATAAGAAATACATATATAACACTTAGGGTCGGTTTTTTCAACACCAATTAAAATACTCGGTTAACTAACCATTGATTAAGCCTAATCATGGATTATTTTTAATTGGCATTTTTTAATGCAAAGAAATAGGTCGGTTGTCTAAACAGTGTTTAGGGATTTATTGTACAATGTTGGCAACATATTTGCTAGTGCATTTGATCTAAATTAGTATATTTTGTTTTAATAATATTGGAGCCGGTTTCTACATTTGAATTTGATCTTTGTGCATCTTGTCCTTATTTTATTTTTTTAATCATTATATTCTATACTTATAATTAGAAATTTAATTTTCGTAAATAAACTGGCTGCATTTATTTTGTGAATATAGTATGTGAGAATTTATGTGTACCTACGTAACACATATTTAAAATTTCTATTACGAAATAAATAACAAAGTGCAAACTTGATTGATATTGAAACAAATTTATTGATTACTTACTTCTACTATGTAAAAACTAATATAATATACATACATATTGAGGTGGTCTTGAGCCTCCTCAATTCCACTCAATAATTATTTAGTTACAAGTTAAAAAACACTGATGTTAATTTTTTAGTTTATTGTTAGGGACGAGCCCTTGTACTATAGGAAATGTTATATTTAGTATTGAATTAATTAAGTAGATGAGAGTAATGAGGAATACATCATGTTCACAGGATCCACCATACATTCTAGTTAACAAACAGTTACATTGTTGACCATAAATCTAATTCATACAACACAAATTAAAATACAAAGATGGACGTCAACAACGAGCATCCATAATTATACCAATTACATTTTAATTCAGTAAAGAAACTAATTCTTGCATATGAACAGAAGTAAACTACAAACTGTTTCAAATTTAGAACATATTAGAATCAGGATATGAATATTTATACGACTCAAATTTAAGCACCAACATCATATAAAGTATCACGTATGGACCCAGATCACATGTCCTTTTAAAGTTAAAATTTCGTACCAAAATTTAGTAATTGCCTGATGTATGAAGTTAAATACTTAAACTGCACATATCACAGCACAGTTAGGATAAGGATTTGTCATGAATTGCACCTTGACAAATGAGTAATTAGCGAAAGCATCATTTCTAACTTAGACCAAGTAGCCATCATGAATAAACGTCAAACATCAATATTCAAAATTTAGTAAAACACCTTAAATATAAACATGTTGGGCCAATTACAGATACGAAGGACATGCATAATTAGGTGCCCTATCAAACTAAAGTCATTAGCAAGAAATTACTACTAAAATCAATATTTAATTTGAAATGTAAAAAAACTGAATAAGTGTTGTTACAATTATACCAAAAATGGGTATATAAAAACAATCCTTTGAACTGTTAAAGGTGAATGATTTGATAAAATTTTGATAACCAATTGAGCAAGATAAATCATTATTAAATTATAAAAGGAAACTGACTTTGAATTGAAAATTTAAAAACCGCATTAAGCATTTTATTGTTAATGCACAGATTTTAATCAAATAAAAAACAGAATTAAAGTTGAATGTATTTAGTAATTAAGTTAATATGTAAACCAGGTCCACATAAAGTCCAAATATCCTTATCTTTGGATAAAATCCAAAAATTATAAAATTTCATTATTTTTTTGCACATGACTGTACAATTTATCGAAAAACGACGCTAAAATGTCCATACGCATTAAAATTCCTAAAATTAGTATTCAGAGATTTTCACCTACTGAAAATATTTTATTTAGTTATTATAAATATATAAACTACAGAATAACATCAATTAGCATTGTAAAGTAATCAAACATTATTATAATCAATCAAAATATAATCTATAACCACTTTGGGTTCGAGGCTTTAAACAATAGACGACCTTGACCTATAAATAAGGCATACATACATCGGAGAAGGGGAGACATCAAGTTAGTAGGTCAGTGGGTCAGCGTCAGAGTCAACGCCACAGACAATAAATCCAGCGCGGCAACTTTTCAAACGATCTCGACATTTCGGCCTGTCAAACACGCCGACCATATAGAAATAGTTCTGCTATACCAATACGAACGTGCGAAGATAAGCGCCACTGGATCTGAAAAGAGAAGAAAATATAAACAAAGATCATAACCTCAAATAAATCGAGACGGACACATAAATTAAATAACAATACAGTAGAAGAAAAATCAACTTACCGATACTTAATTCTACGAACCAAGACCGGCGGCAATAGCATCTCCGAGCTGAAAATCCGGCCTGCTGCGGAAATCCAACACCGCTGCCGAGGACCTAGATACCCGCAGGCGTTTCCAGAATTTCGATCCCGAGATTCATCCAGCCGAAAGTTCCGAAGTATCCAAGGGATAACCAGCTACAAAGCCCGTTCCAGTTCACCATAAGGACCCTCCATAAAGCTAACGAACATTTTGATATGTTATAATTGAAGGTATTGTGAAAATTTTACAAGTATTTACGGCATCCAAAGAGGTGTGACGTTAAAGCAACAGTATTTATATCAATTAATGTGTAATTTGTAGTTTTTTATTAAGATTAAAGTCAATATCAGTTCGTTCAAAGTCAGATCAGTATTAATAGTCAACAAGATTGAATTTACTAAGAAATAAATCGTTTGGCGTTCTAATGCACTAGATATTAAAGGCATTATTTAATTATACAGTCAGTCACGTTTAATGTATTCAAACCTAACCTATCTTGATAAACAAGTAACTAAATAGGGTTCAATTACAAGCAAAATATTACAATTAACTTACGTACAGTAAATTTGTGGTTCTCCAGTCACAATTAGTTTTATTGGAGCTCCAAAATCTCATTTTTATATAATTGTGGAACATCATTTCTGTCCATATTCATTTCACACATTGGCACTCAACAGCTGTGTTTGCATTCGGTGGATAATTGTACAATTTATTGTGGAACTGTGTATAATTCTTCACTTTGTTAGATAATATTCCTTATAAATGTTTTATTTTGTCTCATAATAAAGATACTCCATCTACAACATAATTACACAAATTGTAACTTGATTAAATTAAAATATAGAGAACTTTTATACCTACCATTGTGTTTGAGTAACATCCATCGTCACTTTGTGGTGGCACATTATTCGATTTCTATAGGTACTAGCAGCGGCCCACAATGTGTTCACAACAGGAGTCCCAGGATTGCGTAAGAATAACAGGAATAGTGTAAGTCACTCTGAGAAGTAGGTATTCACGCGGAACCTCAGCTAACGGCCCTGAGATTAAATTTAACGAAGCGTACACTAGCGTTATTGCATACTTGCATAATTCATTGTAGAATGCCGGAAACAACCCCTTCTCCTATTAGAAATAGATCATTGGCCAAAATATAAGCGATAGGAAGTAAATTTCAAGCGCGAAACTCATTACATTTTAAATTTAATACAACAGTGATAGTCACATTTCATTGAATTATTATATTAGACCCACATATACAGTTAGCAGCAATTTAGTTTAGACTTTCACTTGCATAATATTTAGTGTTTGTAAAACTTAATTTGGATAACATTTCTCTCGTAACTTTTAACAGTTTTTCAATTTTAATTTAATTAGTCTAATTGCTCTTTAATAACATTAACTATTGGGGGCAGTAACGAGCATACTATACCCCCATAGCAATATATTCATATGAAATCGACAGTTAGCAAAAATATGTAAAATATATATTGCTATAGTTTGTTGAACAAGCAAAGTCTGCATATAGGGTCTTAAGCTGGATTATCAATTACATTCTAATGGAATAGTATATTGCACTTTCCTTTGCCATATTTGAGAGGAACTTGCACCAAGTTTCTGTAGATAATTTACTGAAAGATCAAAAACAGGCATCACTCATCGTGAAAACATTGATGGTATTCGACATCTTGTTGCTACACATCGGCGACTGACTAGGGCAGAAATTTAACAAACAGTGGGAATAAGTGATGGTAGTGTCTCATCCATCATTAGGACAAAGCTTCACTTTCGAAAAATTACGGCAAAATTGGTTCCAAGGCTCTTGAATGAAGATCAAGGAACTGGTCGTGTTGGAATTTCGCCATGTGATTATCACATGTTTGGTCCACTAAAAGATGCACTGGAAGTAGCACTTTCTGAAGACGATGCTCAAGTGGAACAGTTCGTATGGCTAAATACACGCTTTCGTTCTTTTTATGAAAGTGGGATAAAAACTCTACCTAGCCGATGGGAAAGTGTATTCAGAAGGAAGGAATGTATACATAGCAAAATAAGATATTGTAATTATAATTCAATAAAAAATTATTAGAAACAAATCGGTTCATATTTGACCCACGCATGTAACTTATGTAGCAGAGACCATGACGTTGAACCAGAAACAATAAGAAGTACTGCAAGTACTGGAAAGAAAAAAAATGAGAAAAATGAAGGGACAAGTAAGAAATGAAGACAACACTACAAAAAAAGGGGATAAATCATGAATCAGATATTCTTTTAAGAGGGGCGTACACCTATCGAAAACTAAGGCATCGCCGTTTCGCGTTTTTTGAATTTATTTTGTAATTTTGGAATCTCAAATTTGGGTTAGTGGTGCAAAAGGCATCAATTTATAATGTCAAGGTCAGTTTTTGACAACTCCAACGATCTGATTGCTTATTACAATTCGACTCATCATAACCCTGAAGTCTTTGGGTTTGCATTGGCATCAGTTGAGGAAATTTATGCAGTTATTAATAGCATTACGATTATTGCACATGGGTGTGACAATATTTTTTCAACTATGCTGAAGTACTGCAGTCCTTTCATTGATCCCTATGTTACACATCGTGTAAATTGTTATATTGAACGGTCTTATTTTCTTACTAGGTGGGAGTCTGCTCTGGGCATATCCTTGCTTAAAAAAAGCTAGTCCTACCCATTTCTCTGATATAAGAATAATTAGTGTATTGCCTTTCTAAAATATTAGAGAGAATTCTTGATAATTAGATTTACAATTTCTTTACTGCCAATAATTGCCTTTACTATTATCAAGCTGGTTTTAGGAAGGGCTTTAGTACAACTTCTGCGTTGGCTTATGTGTTGAATGGCATAATGGCGTCTATTGATAATAGATCGAATTGTGTGCTTGTTTGTTTGGACTATTCGAGGGCTGCTTATCTCTTAGCTCAAATACAAGGTAGACTTGCATTGTTTTATTTATCGTTACATTTAAATTAGCTTTGAATGGCTCCCAGTTAGTGGTTCTTTTCACATCATTTTGGTTTACTACTGTTGAGTGCAATATCACAATGAGTGATGAGTGGTCGCCAGCTAATTCAAACCACGACTTGAATTGATGTATTAGGCCGTATTTATAAAAAAAGAAGATTTGCTTTTACTTGCAGAAATCGAAGTATTTACTTCATATTCTATTCATAATAAAAAGAAGGAAAAGATTTGGACTTGGAGCAAAACGGTGTTGCTCCAAAGGAAAAGATTTTACTTGTTTGGAATTCATAAACGGTAGCATTTGCTTTAAAACTGAAGGAGTTGCTTCAGAAAATGTGCATCTAGTCGAGAGAAGCTTCTATAGGAAATTTTTATTTCTTTACTCGCTTATATGCACTTGTAGGGCGAAGGTTTTCAGTTGTGGAGTGCGCGCGTCATTATCGAATTCGAATTACCCATGGCGGATGTAGTGCACGTATGTATGTGAACGAAAACTGTACAAAGAAAGATGTCTTGCACATGATTGCGACTTTCGAACCGTCTTTCGGTTTGACGAAATAAACGTGCAGTGTTTAGCCACCTATTTCATTGGCGGAAATCTGGAACCAGGGAAGGTGCTCTTTCACAAGCATAAAACATTAAAGTGTTTTATGGTACATGGCAGATCCGGGCTTCAGAACGGTATCGGTGAAGAACTGGAATGTACACAGCTTAATATCTCCAGAATCGTCGGTACCACTTTCGATCTCATTGTGGACAAGGCGGATGAGTGTATCAAGTTACCATCAACCAAAAATGAAGTTATGGAAGCCAATGTGAAAAGGGCAGCGAATAAAGAATTTCCAATTGCAAAATTGAAATAGAAAAGCCGTGTCCATTTGGGGATAAATATATAAACCGGAAAAATTATGCTAGCAGTAATCTTCTTATTTGATCAAAATTACGTTTTCATGCCGCCAGCCATTATCGACGGTTTTCCAGGATTCAAAATCCGCCGGGAACATTAAATTCTCGGCCTAGTACTTACAAAAGTGACATTTGTTAAAAATTCACTAGAAGTGGGGTGGTAGTATTGACATTGATTCTTAATTTTCTAAAATAATGTCAACAAAGTTTTGATAGTTTCTACAAAACCGTCGTAAGCCTTCCAATATCGAGGTGCAGATTTTGCAGGTAATAAATTCTGTATGGCTGTTTCAGCTGCTTCCATTATATGAGCTGGCGCTTCCATAATTTGTTTAGTTATTACTTTACTATTTTCAAAAGAAAATTAGGTAAATGTCAATTTAATTTTAAATTTGAAAATCAAGTGTGCATCAGTGACAGGTACCAACCACAAAAATTAAATCGCCAGTTACTTTGGTTAATTTTTTACTTTTTAAAAATGATTTAAATTTGTCGGCGTGAAAAATCTTGTGAATTACACGTCCAAAAAATGTTTTGCGACTACTCGTGTTGCTTCGCCTCGGCAAAACGCCTCGGCTACGCAATATCACTCACACTCGCAAAATATCATTTTCTGGACTAGTGATACAAATAACTATTTCATGACTATCGAGGCACGGTGGCCCGGTACCGTTCATGACAGTCGGATATGGAAAAATTCTTTTGCTCATAAAATCATACGGCGGACGACGAACACGTTACTGTTGGAGGACAGCGGCTATGATATAATGCCCTATCTGATGAAGCCTTTCTCCACTTGGAAGACGCTGCCTTTAATCGAGTATTAAAAAAAAAAGAGAGATTGCATGATTTTGGTCCCCGATTCTTAAATATGTCTGTCGAGTAAAAATGGAGAGTATTCCAAAGGTGATAGTCGCGTGCGCGGTGCTTCACAATATTGCTAAGTATCTCGGCGAGGCCGATTTCGAAGTGCTCCCACTTCCAGGCCGCCTGAAACAATTTAACGTTCAACAAAAATGTATCCAATATTAGGTGCCTTTCGTATACAGATTTCTGGGGTACTGTTATTCGCTTACCTGGGCTTGGTAAGATACTGGGTGGGGTTTACATCCGCATGCATCGCTTCCATCATTATCGTTTCCGGTAAAATGCGCTTGTTACCTGTTTTGTTCTTGTTCTTTCCTTTTTAGTCTTGTTTCATTCAGATTGTTCACCGCCAGTCCCTTGTGGCTCTAATTGGTCGTCTGACCGTTCCTCGTCACTTGCCATCTTCTTCAATCACAAGTATCCAACACAGCTCTACCAATGTAAAATCAAAACTCCGAGTACAACTTCTATATGCTTATATGTACAAGCGCAAATCTTAAATTCTCGAGTATACTACTATAACAATGCCTTATGCTTGCCTCTGTAACTGAAAGTTGTAACTTGTTTGGCGTCGCTTCTCAGTTGTTTACAGCGACTGAAAAAACCGACAATGAGATCGTGCACTAAGACGCGCGTGTCTGCCTTTTCCTTTTTTTTTTGGCGAGGATTTGCTTGTAAAGAAAAGGGAAGGGTTATGTAGTAAAACAAAACCTTTTCCTTCTACCTTCTCCTTATGAGCTCTTCCTTTTAGTTTTTTTTACCTTTACCTTTGAAGGAAATACTTTACTTTTATAAATACGGCCTATTGTGTATTTATTCCTTTTATAGCGCGCAGAAATCATTCAATCAGGTACTTCTTTCTCTTCTATCAGTGAGCCAGTAGGTAGGTTCACTAATTGACAAGTGATTGATATTGTATTCTTGCATGGCTGCTAGTAACTGTCTGCCATCAGTTCTGGTTATCCTAGATCCCCACTGTCGATGATTACCGTTGAAATCTTCTCGGCTAATGCACCAATTTACTTAAAAGTTAAAAGTACGAAAGCTCACCGGTTATAAAAAATCAATATCGTACAGTTTCTCGGTAAATATTATTTTACGCCTGTCACGGACGATAAACTGACCTATCGTCTTCGTTTTTTAGTTCACAGTACAATTTCTGACTTTGCAATTTCACTCTGACACGTAAATTATAAACTTGATAATTATTCATGAAATAATTTGAAAACCTGTTAGAATTTCGAGGAAAAGACCAAGTCGAAAACGAGTAATAACGTGAAAAGGAACAGGTATTTACATCTAATGTAATTGTGTCACGTAGTCTGGAATAATTTAGTGCAACTTCAACAGTTTAATGTCTTTTAGAGACGATAATCGCTTGGAAGTACAAGAAAGGATATGTAATATTGTGCACATTTATTTTCAGATGACATTAATGTGTCTTGCCGTGAAAGTTTATAGTTACGTACCTATAAAATACCATTGAATTATTTATAGCAATAATTTGATTGTGTATAGAAGAACATCTGGCTTAATAACTTCAATATCAGGTGCGTGAAGTTGGCACCACAACTTGCGGCACAAATGTTCGGTTTAGTGCCAAAAGCTTGCGCCTAATATGCGCCGTCAATAACTGAAGAAAAAGCACCGGCGCATTAATTTGTTACAAAATTATAAACAAAAGCAATTTTTTGCTGCCACAACTTGCGGCGCAAATGCACACAACATGCGCCGTCGATATCTGAAGAAAAAACACCGAAACACTTAATTGTTATAAAGTTATAAACAAATACAATTATGTAGGTGCGGCGCAAATGTTCTTTTTAGTTCCAAAATGTTGCGCCTAATATGCGCCGTCGATATCTGAAGAAAAAACACCGGCGCATTAATTTGTTGCAAAGTTATAAACAAAAATAGTTATTTAATATCAACTTCTTACCAGACCAAAATTTATAACAATTAAGTGTTTCGGTGTTTTTTCTTTAGATATCGACGGCGCATGTTGTGCGCTAACGAATTGCACTAAATTGAAAGTTTGCACCGGAAATTTTGGTCTGGTAATAAGTTGATACTAAATAACTGTTTTTGTTTATAACTTTGTAATAAATTAATGCGCCGGTGTTTTTTGCCAACTTCACGCACCTTTCAATATCCACTATAAGAATATATGTTAAAATTTCTTTGAAGAATATTATTTAAAATTTGATACATTTGCCGAAGCATTATTCGAAATGCTGTCTTTTAATTTTAATTATTTATATATATAAACTACGAACTTATTTGTAAACTAATAAGTTCGTAGTTTCTAATATTAGAGCTCTGCAAGGTTTTTCAATTATTTAAACTTTTTTCAATTGCGCATTAAATTGCTAATAAAATTAGCTTTGAAATGATGTGTCACATTGTGGAATACGTCACCGTTTTTTTCCCGCTAGAGGGCGCTGAAATCAAAAACTGCGCAACCAAAAATCACTTTGCTGAATTCTCCATACAATTACCTCTTCAATGATGCATCGTATTTAGTACTTTCTTTATTTAAATTGTAATGGTTAGAGTGATGGAGGGGAGGGGAATGACGTATCAAAGTTGAGGATATGATGGAAGGGTGACCCCCTTAGATCAAAAATCGACCTGTTTTTGCGTTTTTTCAAAAAAGTTTTCTCCTTCGAGATATTCAATCTGTTTCGTTTTCGGTGGGGCACCCTGTATATTGTTGTTTGTTAATTGACCTTAATATTTGTAATATTGTGGTGTTTTTCTTTGGCGGTTTATAGGTCGGTAAACATTAATAATATAATAAGTAGCTTGTAATTAAGATTTAAGTATTTCTTCATTGTTCTTTTTTCTTATTAATTGCATACATGTTTTTGCATTTTTCCCTTCATCAGTGTTACTAAAATTTTAAAAACAAATAAATAATGAATCAAAAATCGATCGACAATAGAGCTAAAAACAGAGAACATACTAATGTATAATAAAAATCGACAAAGAAACTAAGCAAAGATAATATGTGTATATTTACCAGGTGTCTTAACTCGGTCGTTGCAGATGCACACATACTTATGCATATTGGTTACGTGCTTTCGTTGTTAGTATGTTCAAAATTTGTTGTTAATCAACCAGTAACTTTATTGGTTGATTAAGAACAAATTGAATATATTGAACATATTGCAGTGATCTTCAGTTTGGTGGTAAATTATAAATAGGCATAATCAAGATCACTTCGAGATTTAATTTAATTAATTATTATTTTATTTATTTCATCATGATGTGTATATAGATATTTATTAAGTTAATATTTTGGCAAATTTAATTTTTATTTACGTAAAATAATATAAAAATTATTATATTAGAATAAGCATAAAATATTACGTGAATTATAACAAGAAAGTGTTTCCCGCACGAAAATACTGTGACCGGGAGATATCGACAGATTGGCCCGGCGAAAACAATATTCTTCGCTAGATGCATTGGACGAATCATGAATATGTAAACAAGTTGATATTTACATATTTGTTTACCTTTTTGAAAGATTAGTAATGCGCTGCTTTCCCGGGTGGTGCAGCACTGCAGCTATGTATTTCTGGAGGTGGTATCGGTATCATACCGAAGGTAACCGTACGTTTTTGTGAAGAAAAATATGCATATAAGTAGACACACGATCAGAAAACGGGAGATGCTTGGTGTAAACCGCACTCAAAAGAAAAACAAAAAGTAGGTGGAAACCTCTTCTTCCTCTTAAAATAAAAATGTTATTTTAACTTAGAAGTTTATTCATGAATCGGAATAATTTTTCAATAAAAGATTTTACGACAAATTTTTAACAAGATTAGGACTTATAATATTTTATAGATTAAACATTATTCTGACATAGAAATTTGTTCACGCATTGGAACTTATAATACTTTCTTAATAATTTTACTGTACTTATAAAATTTTTCAATCGATGTGGGAATATTTTTATGAATTAGATATCATTTTAATTCAGGAGATTCGTTTACATTCGGACTTATAATTATTTTTCGGAAATAATTATTTGTGTTTGGAACAGTTTTATTTAATTAGAACTTTAAATTTTTTTTTATTTCTTTTTTATTAGTAGAATGTTTTATTTTTATATGCAGGGTTATTACACCGTGTGTTATGGTAAAGCATTTTAGTGTCTGTAACGATCAAATTAGATAGCCTAATAATAATTTTTTTTGAATTAAATATTAACACTGCGTTTTAATAAAATTTTCTTTATTATTTATTTACAAGATTCGAAAGTTTATAGTTTAATAATTCTTTGTTTTGTGTACATGTAGGATATTTAGACTGTGAGAAGAATTTATTTTGAAATGGATGAGTTTGAAGTATTATATGAAGAATTAAGGTGATTTATTAATGTTTATTATAAATGTGTATATAGTGTTGTACAAATTTCTTATGTGGTGTTTTATACTGGAATTCTAGAACGAGGTCAAATTTTTTTTTTTTTTTAACTTTATATATTTATTTTCTTTATATTAATTATACTTTATCGTGTTTGTGTATTTGATGTTGACGTGTTGGGTAATAGATCAGGGATGTCTGCAATGAATTAAGTAGATGTTTAATTCATAGCATGGAGCCTTGCTGAATCCTTAAAGCACGAATTGGTCCTGGTGGTACTGTATTGGGAGCGAGCAAAGGCGCCAAGCAGAACTAATCAGAGCTGAGTTAATTAATTAAATGCACAAAGACATTTTTTTTGAATTAAACTCAAAATGTATATATATGCCTTAAGGGGTGAGCACATAGTAGTGTATGTTAGGGTTGTGTCCAACGAGTTGAAAAGAATACTCGTAGGGTGGAACTTTGGGGTACCTACGAGTGTGGATTTGCTTTCTGATGGTACTGTCTTTGGAGCGCCAGGCAGAACTAATTAGGGCAGAGCCATTACCTTAATGTTTATATACTTGCAAACGAGAGGCTACATAATTTTTTTTTTGTAATTAATTTATATTCCAGTACAACGCACAACATACAATAAAATATTTCGTTTAAATATTGATTGTTTACATGTATTTTTGACAAATAAAGAAAATGATGATTATATTTATTTTAAAAATATAAATTTGTATTCGATGTTATTCTTTTATTAATTATAATTTGTTTATTGTTTTGACTATTTGATCATGACATGCATAATTTTATGTAATATTTAAGATATTTAATTTTGTAAATATATTTGTATAATTTGAAAATTTTCTTTAATATCCTTAATAAACTATATTGTAAGGTTTATTTTGCATTTTATTTTCTTTACTTGACCTGGTAATAACTAAAGAGGATTCAAGTTGACTGGAGAGTTTATTTATATTTTCTGCCCATGAGAGAAAATTTTCTTTAGTCATTCTAAACTGAGCTAGTTAAATGTAAAATTGCCTAACCTACTATTTTGCAGAAAATTTATTGAATATTAGTCTAGCATAAGGCCTAGCACTAGGATGTATGCTTGATTCTTACTTACTTACTGATTGAATAGTTTAAATTATTTTTATATAAATCTCAATTTGCAAGAGTCACAGCAATATGTTCAAGATATTCCCTAACATTTAATGTACTGTGGCATGTGACACCGTCTTGTTGGAACCAAATAAATTGACGTTATTGTATGGGTAGGTCGTTCATAAAGTCATTGATGTAAGTTTGTAAAAACTGTAAATAACGTTCGGCATTCATTGGTTGGTTAAAAAAGAAAGGTCGTACTAATCTGTTCTTATAAATGCCACACCATACTTGAGTAAAATTAATATTGTTTTACATACCAATACAACTGAAAAAATTTAATATCTGATGATTGTATTTTAGATTTTAGAACATGCAGAATTTTTTATGAAGCATAACTTTTTTCCTAAAATTAATAATAAAAAAGTTTTCCATATAGTTCAAACTTAGTGTGACATATTGTTTATTTATTACTATTATATCTACATACTTCAACATTTAACTAGTTGCTTGATTTACATAAACGAAGGTTTATTTTAGAATTCACTGTTGATTTTATTTACAATATAATATCTAGAAGCTTTTCGTCAAGTTCTTATGGATCTCTTGAAGGAAGATTTGATTCACTCCCACTCGAAGATACAAATATTTAATAAACAATTCGACTGCAACCAAAGAAAATGATGAACTTGCTTCACAATTCATGTTTGTATAACACTTCACTAAGGTATATAGTAGTTAGAGTATATTTATAATGACAATTCTCCTCAAAATGCTTAGATTGAAGAATACTACTTTTGGAAACCAATAAGGCCTATGTTTTTCTTTATCCACAGATTCTTTTTAATAGGCTCTTTTGGTATCTTGTAATCAACAATTTTCAATGTTAAAATAAAGGATTATTAAAATTATGGATGAAATTAATAACTTTATGTACTTACTTATTTGCGGAAAGTTATAATTCTCCTTTTCTATGCCTCTAATTGCCTTTCACTCTTTTTGCTACTTCAATTTCTCCAATGAAAAATGGCACATTAAAGCATATTAAATACTATTATTATTATTGTTATTATTCATATCTTTTGGCCTATGATAAAGGCGTTAAAATGTAGCCGTTTTTGGACTGACCCAGAAGTACAAAACTCTCTAAAAGAGTTCTTCAATCAGCAGCTACAATAGTTTTATGAGCTGCGTTTACGTTGGTTAATGAAACAATAAGATATGTGCTTTAATTGTTGTAATTATTTGAAAATATATTTCCTATTAAATTTTCTATGAACTTAAAATTTGTTTCAGCTAAACATCACTAATGTTTGATTTATATTCTAAATAATTCTTTCTTTGAAATAATTAAAATCTATAATTGAAAATTGCTTTAATAAATTTGTATTACCTGCAAAATTAAGATAACTATATTAAATTAAAATTTCGAACGACCGCAGTGTGTACTCAAATATGTATTTCTGACGTTTTAGGAATATTTTTCTAATTACAAGGTTTGTCCACCATCCCTAATTTCATTTCGTCTCAACTTCAAAGGGCCGTGCAGTTAATTATGTACGCTCAATGTTCTCTTCCTCAGAATATTCCTTTTATAAACACACGAATTTCTGAAACCAAAAGTTGATGTGAAATATACGTAAAATTTAATTACAGAACATTCTCTTCGACATCATTAAATATTAAAGACGTAATGCCTAACTATAATAATAAATTAAACAAGCAGGATAACCTCCATTTCTTCAATGAACAGAGAATGCATATCCGTTTTAACCTGTGGAGGAATATATAAGGAAACAACATTGAAAGTGTAGTTATTAAAATTATAAGCCTAGATATTGCTCATATTATTTTTCGATATCGAAAATGTGCATATTTGGTTTGTTGTTGATCTCCAGACTTGAAACCCCCTCGATAAGCTCTGTCAAATTAGTTCCCTCCAGTTATAATTTATATAGAATAAAATCGTGTCAATTGTGCTCCATTTGTGCTCAATTGTGCCGTTATTAGCTCATTTGTGCTCTTCTGTTTCCAGAAACTTTTAATGAAATTGAAGGGGGTCGGCTTGACGATTGCCCCCCTCCCCTTAAAAGATGAATTTCTTTTCAAAACTCGGTGCCTTCGCAAATCATTCCAATTGTGCTCAATTGTGCCGTATAGTGTTTTTCCCCAACCACGTACTTCCGAAGTAATCTCTAAAAAATTTGGAAATTGACGAAACTCTCTGAAAACAGAAGAGCATAAATGAAACTAATAACGTCACAATTTAGCACAAACGAAGCACAATTGACATACATTTTATTCTATATAAATTATAACAAAGGTGGGGCATGACAGTAGACTTTTGTCAACTTCCGAATTTTTTTTTAGGTATAACTTCGAAAGTGAGTGGTTGGCGGAAAAATACTATACGGCACAATTGAACACAATTGGAGTGCTTTACAAAGACACCGAGTTTTAAAAAGTATTTTAAATTTTTGGGGGGATCAATCGTCAAGTTAGCCCCCCTTCGATTTTTTTAAAAATCTCCGAAAACTGAAGACCACACAAATGAAACTAAATAACTAGAGCTAGGATAGTTAGGCAAAATAAAGGCTTGAAAAAGGCAGGCAAAAAGGCAAGAAAAATGATTTAAAAAAATGAGGTGTGGCCACCACACGACTTTCTTATACGTATGAGCGTTTAAAACTATATAATTTTAAGATTTTTTTTATACAAAACTTATTCAAAATCCTATTCTAAGTACTTTCATTCTCTTAATAAATCGCTATAGAATGCATACTTTGCAAGATATTATCAAAAAAGTGCTACTCGCTTAGAGTAAAAGTGCTATTTCCGGTCTGAATTTTGAAATTTTTTTTATACAAAAGATATTGAAAATTATGTTATAAATAGTTTTATACTCGGAACATACTTCTCTAAAAAGCTTGACTTGCGAGATATTCGCAAAAAACTGATTTTCGATAAGAGTAAAAGACTTACTTCCGGCTGGAATTTCGAAAAACTTTTTTAAGACAATTTGTCTCAAACTTAATTTTAAGTACATATGAATTCTTTATAAATTTGTTTAAATTTAGTAGTTGACGAATAATTGGCGAAATTCGATTTTTTCACTGAAGTAAACTACTACTTCCGGTCTGCCGATTTTACTGAAAATCTAATCAGATCTCAAGAGGGAGATTATATTTGTAAATATAAAATTTGGAATTGATACCTATAGCGGTTTGACCGCTATCGTGGTCACACACACACAGAGAGAGAGACACACATACAGACACACAGACATACACACACAGAGACACACAGACATTTTTTAAAAACCACTTTTTCGGTATCAGGGGACATCAAAACGTGGACATCTGCAAAAATCTGGAGGTCGAAAATTTTCATCATCACAATACTTCCTTATACTACGTATAAGAAAGTAAAAGCACTAAAAAGGCAAAAATAATATATAAAAATGAGGTGTGGCCACCACACGACTTTCTTATACGTATGAAAGTGTTACTTCCGGTCCGAATTTTGAAATTTCATTTATACAAAAAATATTCGAAATCCAACTCTAAATACTTTTGTACTCTTCATAAATATATATAGAATGCATAATTTACGACATATTTGCAAAAAATCGCTATTCGATAAGAGTAAAAGTGCTATTTCCGGTCTGAATTTTGAAATCTTTTTTATACAAAAGATATTGAAAATTATGTTTTAAATACTTTTATACCCGTAACGTACTTGTCTAAAAAGCATGACTTGCGAAATATTCGCAAAAAACTGATTTTCGATAAGAGTAAAAGACCTACTTCCGGTTGGAATTTCGAAAAACTTTTTTAAGATAATTTGCCTCAAATTTAATTTTGAGTATATATGAATTCTTTATAAATTTGTTTAAACTTAGTGGTTGACGAAATATTGGCAAAATTCGATTTTTTGGCTGAAGTAAACTGCTACTTCCGGTCTACCGATTTTACTGAAAATCTAATCAGATCTCAAGAGGGAGATTATACACGTGAATACAAAATTTGGAATTGATATCTACAGCGGTTTGAACGCTATCGTGGTCACACACATACACACACACACAGAGAGAGAGACACACAGACATTTTTTAAAAACCACTTTTTCGGTATCAGGGGACTTCAAAACGTGGACATCTGCAAAAATCTCGAGGTCGAAAATTTTCATCATCACAATACTTCCTTATACTACGTATAAGAAAGTAAAATGGCAAAATGTAAAACTAAAACTGTTTATTTTAAAAAAATAGAGTAAGTCCGTATATACAGTATTAACTATTTATTTATTAATAGGTAGGCACATCAGTTTTTAAACATTGGTTTTATTACAATGCAAAGTAGTTACCAGTAATTTCTCTGTGTTCTCCGAAGTCAAACAAGTTCTCTTGTCGCTGACAATTTGTTTGTAGCTTGAAAAGGACCTTTCTACGCCACATGTTATCGGAGCGTGTTTCAGACAACAGATTTGTTGTGGTGACAGTATATCATACATAGAATTTCGGGTGGAAATCCCCTGGTGAATTTCGGAAATTATTTTTAACTTTTCTGAAGAGGGATTTTTTTGCAAAACAGCTTTAAGATTATCTTTATTTTTATTCCTGTTGGTCCTGGGGCGCTCGATGTGAGATCCAATGTCTTTTGTACAATATCTAGGGATTCCACAAGAGTCAGTCCAACTGTTTCTATTTTCTTTATTTCATGGGACACCCAAAAGAAATTTGTTTGAATATACTTTAAAGCATGTAATACCTCACTGTCATTAAAGATTTCTTGTGATTTTGAGATGGCATTGAAATTTGAAGCATCAAATGAGAGTACAACCTGTAAAAGAATGTATTAGTTGGCAAGTAATTAAACCAATAAATTTGTGCATGTTTGCTGTCTTTCTTTAGACGTATCATATCGTGATTCAAAATATAACTTTAAATGTTAATATGTGCATATACCTGTTTAATTGCTGTAAAATTAGTTGCATAAAAGTCGCATGCCTCATCTAGTGATGATTGGGTCAGGTGGTAGTGGAATTTCCTCGGCTTTTTCTTTGTAAACCGCTACACGTAACGGCGCTATTAAAAATAGCTTTATAAGCAGGAAATATATCTATATAGTCAGAAAAAATTAATATAAACGTACTTTTTTTTGTTGACGAAATTAATTCATTCAAGTGTCGTAAATTGTTTTCTAATACATTCGCCAACTCGATGTAGTGCAAATGTTGCGTAACATTAAACTTTTTGTCGCATTAATCTAAAATAAAAAAGTACAATTAATATGACCCTGCATAAAATATTAATGGTGATATAAAGAATAGCTGTTTTTATACTATTGTCTTTCTCGCTAAGCTCAGACGAAATTATAATTAAGCATGAAAATCAATAATACTTTCAGGATTGAATTCTTTGGTAAAAGTTATTTTACCACTAAACTTCTACATTTGGGAATAATCTTACAAATATATAAAACTGTAAATCTCAGAATTCTTGTTCGCGCATCACACAAAAGCTACTACACCGATTTTCACAGAACATTTATTTCTTCATGTAACATGAATCACACACAAATATATACAGTGTGAAAGACTCGATATTACCACGTTGCAATTCTGATGTATTTTGGACTTGCTATATCGTCTTCCATTACACAAGCTGTATATGGTTTTTTACAATTTATTTCAGAAATTTAAAATGTGCATTTTTTTAGGAAAATTGCTAGTAGATTTTTTTTTAAATTCAAAATTTATGAACTGAATTTCTAAAAATTTTAATTTAGTGTACAATAAAAGGCACAAAAAGGCAGAAAAACAGAAGATTCCTAAAAAAGGCAGAATCCCAAAAAAAGACGCAAAAAAGGCAATTTGCCTAATTATCCTGGCTCTACCAATGACGACACAACTGAGCACAAATGGAGCACAATTGATAACCATTTTATACTATATAAATTGTAACTGGAAATGACCAATTTGACAGAGCTTCCTTGATATTCCTTATTATCTCATTTGCGTATATCTTAAGCCTGTTTCGTTTGATTTTTGCTCCATTCTTCTGTCATTTTCTCTTCTCTCCACATCCTTCGTACTAAGTGAAGCAAGCTTTTCATTACAACATAACAACAAGTGTTGGATTTTCACTGTTAAATATTTAAAACATAAATTTGACAATTGTTTCGTCAATACAGTGACTTATTCAGAAATATCAAGCTTTTACGTAGTTTCACTCCTCCTGGCAATTTGATTGTGAACATGAAGACGAAACACCACAAAATCCAAGAGAATTGTTTGAGATAAATTTACAGTGTACTTTTAGATACTTTAAGGCGGGTGGGGGGGGGGGGTAGCGGGTTTAGAGGCAAATGGGGGCGTTAAGGGAGTAAATAGGGGCACTCAAATAAACAGATAAATTATTTTTGTTTATAATTATTAACTTTTAATATAATAAAATACTTATTATCTTATCGTTATTGCGTTAATAAGCATTTTTAAAATAGCTTTAGGTATACTTCTACGAAATTTGTTTTAGTTTAGAATAGATTGACTATGAAAAGTCCTTGCAAGTTGATAGGCAAACATTCGTGTTCATGTAATTTAATATATAGTGATAAGAATGTGGGAGCTTGAAATGACTTGTTTACGGACCAAGTGCGCCGGCATCGCAAACATACTAGTTAATGAACGCACAAAAATAAACCTATAAAACCGCCAGCTCTAAGAATGTTTTATTATTTTTATGTCCTTGGCAGTGATAAATAGTCGTCAGTGATAAGTGTTAGAAGTCATTATAAACATTATTTTTATAACTATCTATAAATCTGTTAAGAAGTTAATTTGTATTTGAAAATGTCTGAATCTACATCTAAAAAGAAATGCAGGCATACCTACTCTCCTACAAACCACTCATTACCTACGAGTTTAATTTGCTGAAGTTTTTTCAAATAAATCTATAAAACCATCTAGGCTACAAATAAAATGCATGCTAACAAGCAGAGCAAAGATTTTTCCTATTTTCAAGTATTGGAAGAGCAATATTTAAAACAGCCAACTATTCAACCTGTTTTGCGTCATCTTCTGAACAAGATGATGATGGACTACGAGTCTAATATAACGTTTGATTTTTAATCGCAAAAGCAGGAAAACCACACACAATAGGCGAGGAATTAATTTTGGGGCTTGTGGGTTCATCACTCTTAATTTATGTCTTTCAAAAAAGTTACTTGTGTTGAAAGACAGAAATAAAGAGTGATGAACCCATAAGCCCCAAAATTATATTCCCTAATTAAATTACATAAAGAAAATTACCCGATTAGACTTGTAGTATCATATGTTACAGCCCCAGCGGTTAAAATTTCAAAACACCTTATAGACATTATCAATAAGCATACGAGATTTAAACCCAAATTTATTATAAAAAATAGTTATGAATTAATTAATAATATTAAAGATCTTAAGTTACCGAGTAAAACCAAATTAATTTCATTTGACGTTCAAAACTTGTTTCCAAGTGTTCCACCGGGGAAAACGAGGGTACTAATTAAAGAGATTCTAGAATTTAATATAACTAACCCCGTAATAAAAAGTGAGATTTTGCAATTATTATCTGTTTGTTTAGAACAAAATTATTTTACATTCAATAACAAATTTTATAAATGTAACAAAGGTCTGATTATTGGTAATCCTCTTTCTCCTCTACTAGCCGAAATCTTTATGGATAATTTAGAATGTAAGATCTTTGAAAATAAAAGTTTAACTAGGAATGTGTTGTTCTGGTTTAGATATGTAGACGATATATTAATAGGATACATAGGTACAGATAGACAATTAAATAGTCTTTTTAATTTTATTAATTCAGTTAATAAAAACATTACTTTTACTATTGAAAAAGAAGTTAATGGAATTATCAATTTTTTAGACCTCACACTTAAACGAGGTAATGAAAAATAGATTTTTCAATTTACCATAAAGAATCACACACCGACACTACTATTCATTATAAATCAAATCATCCTCATTCACACAAATTAGCCGCTTATCACAGTATGATCCATAGGTTAATTAATATTCCAATGTCGATAGATGACTATAACAAAGAGTACTATATTATAAAACAAATTGCGAAAAACAATGGGTACGACCCAAATTTAATAGACAAATTAATAACCAAAAATTTGTTTAATAAAACGTTACTAGAGGTGTATCCGACTACCAAAGACAATAACGATTAAGAAGTTTAAAGCATTTTCTTATTTAGGTCATGAACAAGATAAACTTATGAAATTACTTAGAAAAAACAACATTAATATTGCTTTTAGAACAAATAACAACCTAGCTAAATACATTAAAAACAACAAAGAAAAAAATGAGGTGTGGCCACCACACGACTTTCTTATACGTATGAGCGTTTCAAATTATAGAATTTTAAGAATTTTTTTATACAAAAATTATTCAAAATCCTATTCTAAGTACTTCTATTCTCTTAATAAATCTCTATAGAATGCATACTTTGCAAGATATTATCAAAAAAGTGCTATTCGCTAAGAGTAAAAGTTATTTCTTTGTAAAATAGCTTTATTAATTCTTAAAATTACGTATCTTATAGTCTTGTTTATAAATAAATACCTATTATCATACAACATAATTGCATTATTTATTTCCTTAAATGACATTTGACTTTTAAACGAACAACATTTATAAAATTGAACTTAAGTAGTTATTTCAATTTACAAATGCTTAAGTTAGGAACCACGTTTTTTCGTGTGCAACCTACTTCGTCTCCGGATTTATTTAATCGCTCGTTTTATCATAAGTTATAATATGCACATCATATTTACAAATTATTACTGCTTGACGTCTAACAAAATGTACAGGACTTGGTGACTGCTAAACATTTCACGAACGATGACGTGGATTTCCATAAACGAAATCCTAACCATAGACAGCGGACACAATTCATATTTCTGACGGTTCCATTCCTGCATATTTACTGCATCTGTTTATATTTACATGTATACATATATATGTATATATAAGGCGACGCTTAGTTATCGATTAACGTTCTCAATATTAGGTCAGGTTTTATTTAGACCGGAGCTGGTCATTCATTATTTACGTGCCATAGCGGCAACGAAAACACTCAAAAACATACTTTTCATGTGAAAATTGCGAATGCGACGGCACGAGGGTGAATTGAGTGCGTAACATTACTCGCATGTCTTCGGACAATTAAGCAATTCACTGCAATATATTTCCCCGCTAGCTCTTCCAAGTAGATCATTCTATTTGCCGGAACGACTTTAACTACCTCAATTATCTACCGCTGGTATTTCTCGTATTTACAGTGTGTGTTACAGAAAAGGTGACATTTAAGTAGAGTTTCATATAATAAATTATATATCATTTGATATGTGAAATTAGCTCTAGTTTTTTTTTTTGAAAATCGAAAATTTTAAGGATATTTTTCTGATTGTTTTAGGTTTGTGTTAATTAATTACATAATATTAAAGAAAACGGACCGAGATAATTGAAAAAATTACTTTTTCAACTAGCCCCTCTTTTTTAGAAAATTAAAATTTTGAAAGTTGTTCCAAGATAATCTAAATATTAATCTATTCTTGAAAAGAAGTTCAAAGTTCACCGAGATAATCGGAAAAAATGATTTTTTCCTAATGTTCTTTTTCTTGAAAATCGAAATCCTCGCGGTTGTTTTAGATTGTTTTACGTTGTTCTAGGTTTATTGTAAGTTGTCCAAAGTACAGTGGATACTTGCTAGTATGAACATCGTGTAACGAAAACCCAGCATACCTAACCTAAACAACATATTAAATGGGTTAGCCCACGGTATAGCCCTACGCTTATGGGAACGAATTTCAGTTGCAAATTTCACGTGTATTTTGCCGTTGCTCGGTCACTCCGATATAAACGCTTACATTCAAGTCAAAAACATAAGTAATTTTCTTCGCTTCACTAGAATCGTCGCACTTACTTCAACATAAACGCGGCCTAAAATTTAATCCCCGATATATTTGTTGTGTATACAGAAGTTGTTCCAAATTAATTTTTAAATTCTGTATTCCTTAATAAAATAAACCTCTCAGTAAAAGTGTTACTTCCGGTCTGATTTTTATAAATATTATAAATACTTTTACACAGATATATCAGATTTAGCTCAAAGTACCTTTATTCTATTAATAAATTCCTATAGAAACATAATTTGAGAAATACTTATTTACAAAAAAAATGCTATTCGATAAAGAGTAAAAGCGTTATTTCAGGTCCGAATTTAGACATTTTTTACATTCAAAAATTGCTGCAAGTCGAGCTATAAATACTTCAGTGTTTCAAATAAATCTGTATAGAATGCATAATTTGGGAGATATTTGCAAAAATCGTTTTTCGATAAGACAAAAAACCTACTTCCGGTAGGAATTTCGAAAACCTCTTTTCATAAAATCTTTCTAAAACAATAACAATTAAATTAAACAAACATTGTCAATTATTTAATATAAACTAACTGATTAACATATTAAAACATTAACAACTATTAACAAAACTGTAACATATATCTGACAACTATGTTTTTGACAAATATATTGGCGACAAATACGTGGTACTGAAAAAATAACATTAGTACACAGACTAAACATACCAGACACGTAGCTAAATTCCAGATTTTATTCAGATTACTCATCCTTGTTTAGCAAATATAAATATACATTCTCTACTATCTTTGTCATATTAACTGATGAGCGTCAATTGAAATGTTTGCTATATTGCGCTGTTGTCGTTATGTTATTCCAAACAATATATATCAAATTTGACATATTGTTGCAATCGTTTGTTGTTGTATATTTAATTAATTATATGTTGATATTGATTGCGAGTTTATGATTAAATAAGTACAGAGTAAAAATTAGTAAACTGTGGTGTAATATAAACTCATAGAATATATTGCGTTATATTGATTTCATATATTGTGTAAGTACGTTTAATAAACAGATATCTAGGAAAGATAAACCTAAGCATTGGTATTTTTTAAACGTACAAGTTGAGGGTATATGTGATTTGTCCAATAAGAACGTATTTGTTTTTATGGGATATTGTTTCCTTTGTAACTTTCTGACCTAAAATGCGAAGTCACATATTTAATATGTAATACCACAAAATTACACATAAGATGCAATGAAAGGCTCGAATGGGGCCCGAGTTCCTTAGTCAAGTGTCAAACGAAGTAAGGATTATTTCCAACTACCCCAAAAGTAGTAATTTTTCAGAATGAAGAGCATCGCATTTCAAAGTTTTAATTTCGGCAACGTCCAGTTGCAGTATTTCATTTTTTATACTATTGCTTAATAACGAAATAAAATAAAGGTCATGTTTACTAACATATTTGAAGATACCGCCCCACTAAGAAAGAGGTGGATGATACAATGTTGCCATCTTCAATTTAATTTGCCTAATTGCTCGTATTCTTTCATGGTTGAAGGTCTTCATAAGAGAGGGCTGTAGTTTTTCAAAATTATAAATAGGTGTCCTAAAATTTTGATAGAAAAAATTTTAGCAACAAAATAAGGCAATTTAAATAACTTAAAACTATTGAGCAACATAACAACAATCAAAAGTAAGAAAAACAAATTTCATTAAAGAATATGTTCAACATAACCACAACTTTGTGCAATGCACGTGAGTATTCCGTTTTCCGAAGAAATACTAACATTGCGTAAAACACTTCGACATATTCTTGTAAACGCTTCTCTGATTTTAATGTTCATGTCTTTAAAAAGTTTTGAAAATCCGTCCGTAGAAAACGAAGATACGCTTCTCCATTAACACTTTAGTCAAAGAAATAAGGTCGAATTATGTAAATACCCACTATTCCTCCCCACACATTTAATGACCTACGATTTTGAAAGTTTGCAGGTGTGATAAAGTGAGGGTTTTTATGTGTTATAATAACGAAAATTGTGTTGATTAACGTATCTATTTTAATAGAAGCTGGCTTCGTCAGTAAACAAACAACTGAGAAAGTCAGGCAAATTTATCTGCTACCCACTGACAAAAATGTAAGCAATTCTGAAAATTTCTTTCATCTAACCCTGTGTGTGAATATGCTATGGATGAATTACATATTTTCTAATTATTCTGGATTCTCAAATTTGATTTACATCTAACTGACGACTAATTTTTATAGTACTAGTATGGGGGTGTTCGACTACACTCGCAAGTACCATAAACTTATTATCCTCACCAGTTATTGATTTTAACCGCTCTTTTTTTCATATTAAATACTTTCTGTTCACTCGAACCTTTCCTTTATACTTTCGAAGATTTCCGGCTTTTATTAACTTCTACCAAGGATCGCTGTGCATAAAGTCTGGATGCTAGGAAAGAGTTTCTTTCAGATTTACCTAAAATGTCAATCATATCTATTAACTCTTCATAAGAATAATTCATTTTGATGCAGAATTTTGTTAGCTACAAGCACCAATAAAGTTAATGTTTTTACTTTTAAAAACAATGTGAAAATAATTTTTTTCTGAACACGTGTTTTGGTCAAATATTTCCAAAAAAAAATAACTCAAAAACTATCGGTTCAATTTTGAAAAAAAAAAGAATTTAATAGACAATTTAAAACAGTACTATAAAATCCGAAAATATATAGAGGGAGTCATTTAAAAAAAATTAAGTTCCATGCATTTCCGGTGAAACCGGAAGTGCGTCAAAGCTTAAAGTATTTTTAAAATATGCGCCCTAAGCAACCATGAATCTTCCACTAATTTTTAAAAAATTTAAAACACAATAGAGCAAACAAAGAAGCGGCTACTAATGACTCACCCTGTATAGACCTGGTGTCTGTTTAATCTCGGCCACCGGCCATATCTCGGCAATAACTTATCGTACAACCTGGCGAAAAAATCTTGATTGAAAAACGGACCACGGAAATTTCAACAAAAATGTTTTTGAGTTTCCAAAATGACTGCAAGGGGGCGGAATTCTCAAGGTGAATTAAAAATTCGATAATTTTTCATTAAACTCAGGTTAAAATTTTTACTAGAAACATTTTCTGACGTTTTTATACGATTTTTATTTGAAACTTTCTGATAAAACTCCCATACGAAGGGGAGGATAGAGAGGATATGTGTGTTTAAGCATGTCAAAGAAAAGATCAAAATGAGTTGAGAAAATCGGGAAAAATAAAATTCAAACGTGTAAAGTTAGCCCTTCTTTTTAGAAAATCAAAATTCTGAAATTTTTCAGGTGGTTCTTCAATTATCCGAAACAATCTGTTTCAAGTAGTGGTAGTATTACGTAATGCGAGAATTAATAATTCAAAGAGAAATAGGAAATATATTTTCGTTACATATTGTATGGGTTCAGGAAAAGCGTGTGTTCCAATTTATACGATTGATAACTCTGTAACATGTTTTACATTAAGACAGCATAAATCAGCATAAATAAATCGATATTTTCGTGGCATTAAACCTCATCAATCCTTAATCGTACGGTACAAAATTGCATATCCCACATATAAATAAGTGTAAACGACATCCATCATAATGTATACCACAAGAAGCAGCTTGAATAATGCGTTCACCGTACAGGTAGACACTAAATACTAGAACGTCAAGAGGTATGTCATCATATCGATCCCATTCCGCGCATAACTTTCCACTTTCTCACCGGTGGCGCTGCAATACCACAGTCGATTACCCCAGCATTTCTTATATTTTCATTTTCTCCGAGCACAGGCGGCATTCAATTCTAATAACCGCCGGTGCAATTCAGTTAAACTTCGATAGAGCAGAGGGGCGCATTCGCAAACTTAATAGAAATTACTTCGACCAAGTAGATAATTGTAATATCTCGCTGAAATACGTATACGTGGATATAATCTTCAAATATGTTATTAAGTAAATGTAGGTTATACATACATGTATGTAAATATTTACACATTTTACACATGAAATATATTGGTTGGATAAAAGGTATGCGCGTTAATAACAGTTAATCTTAATGCTTGATTAATTCAATAAGCGGCTTCGAATTTAGCATTATTGTCCGATATTTTTAATGCTCATAACTATTAATTTAAATATTACTCATCTATGTTTTAAATAAAATGAAAATTAAATAATTTTCTCTGGCTAGTTCGTGTTTTTATCTCAGGACGGTTCAGGTAGAGATTTCAAAAGATAATCCTCGGACATTCAATGGTACAAATAAAGAAAAAAAGGTATTCTAATTAAATAACATCTCTATTAGAAACCAACACTCGTATCTGCCCATACGAATGCAGAAAACGTGTGCAAAATAATATTAAATTCAGTTAAAATAAACGCACAGTGACAATAACCTCTGAACCAATTGAATATTGACAAATTAGTTGGAAGTATTTAATTATTGCCGTCTACAAAATAACACATTATACATTATTTGTTTTCAGTTGCCTTTCCGTACGTATATAAATACAACAACATAGGCATAAATGAGAAAATAGATTAGGCCCAAAATAAACATACAATGCTAATAATATAAGATTGAATTAACGTATGATTTGTGTAAGTTTTTAAATTATGACGAATTTTTACGTTTTAGTTTATTTAGCACTTGCATATTTCTATTTTTATTATCGTCTTCTTTCCTTCTTCCTTTACTGGAACAGAAGGTTTTTCCCACCGTCGATCCGCTTGGTGAGGGACTTCCCACGACGGTAGAAATACTGGTACCTTTATGATGTGGACAATATTACTAAAATAAATCTAACACTAATATAAACACGTACATCTCTGAAATTTAACGTGTTTTGTGGGCTGATCAGAAGGTCCAGATTTATCTTAGACGAACATTTAGTCTCATCACACAAATAATACTGACTGTATGTCAAAGAAATATAATATATAATATGTTTTTACCTTATTTGGTTTCTTCAGCGTGACATATATATATATATATAATATACGAATTAAACTACACACCTTGCATCTATCAGTAAGTACACATTATTTTTAATATGCCCGTAAAAAAAGTACAATCGAGCAAATATATATTAAATTGTCAAAACCATAATGTATTAATTATTTATCAGTATGATACTAAAGGCTTTAAAAGTATGTATTTGTATATTTTTACATAACGAGAAGAAATCCCACTTTATATAAAAGTTTGATGTTCTTCAAATTCTTATCTCGTTCTGCTCCAATGGAAGTATCTTAGCATCATCTTGCAACAGCTGGAACACTGATCAAATTACGCGTGTTATATTGCTTTTAAATTTTGTTAGGGAGAGACCTTTTATCCTATTTGCATATATCGGAGCTTTCTTAGCGACAGCGCTAAGGGTTTAGTATATAGAAAGAATAATGATCTTATACTTTACATATCACATATTTAAGTAAAGAATATGTATATAGTATATGTACGGAATATTAGTTGCTTGAAATTCAATTCAGAAAATAAATTAATATAAGTTTAATGTATAAATATGCAGATTTGTATACATAATATTTCATAGAAAAGGTCTGTTATTTCGTCAATGATTGCAAATGTCCTTCAGAAGATAGTTAAACTTAATTTCGTTCGTCTTATGTTATGTATATGGTAGAAGTGAACGATATAAAGAAGAAACTTAGGAGTAAAAGTACTAGCGAGTAATAGGGACATCGACGGCTTACGACGATAACTTTAATCAAACAAATCATACATTTAGTGATTGGTCCTGTCTGGCATCTAATAAATTCCATGCTTGTTCACGGTACATTTTCGAAGGAACTGTAAAGAGCTAAGAGTCTTCTATTTCATAAAAGTGGTCAACAGAATATTGTTAATAATAATAATATTTATTAAATTGCCGAACAGGTCACCCCAATACAGACAGTATAAACAAATAATAACATGTGAAAAATGAATAACAACAATGAATTCCAGTGAAAAATATGAAAAACATTAAAATATAAACAACTAATGAAAGACATCTACAGCAAAGTTATTAAAATTCATGGCGGAATGCACCATAGGAGCCCTCAGCATAGTATTCGTTTTGGCATTCAGTCTCTGAATTTTCTACTTGCGACTCCAGTCGATTCATTCGATCAGCCGATTGAAGATACAATCAAAACAACAATTCGAAAAATAAAAAACATAAATGAAGCCAAGAAAGAATTGAAGAAGAAGAACTATTGGAATTCATTTGCCAGTTCTCGACAAGTCCCTTATTATCAATACTCCAGCATGGTTAAATTCCCAATTCAAATTTAAACGACGAAATGATTATGTTGTTCAAAATGTTATTGATATTTTATATTTACAAATTTCTTCCTATGATGTAATGGGGCAATCGTGAATCATAAATCATGACGACCCGTCGATTTGATTCGAATGCCCCCGCGGTCATCCACGTGCCGACGACAGGGCTGCCGCCGTTGTTGAGGGAATAAAACCTTTGGTTTTGCAATCTCTACTAGTTTTCTGCGCGCAAAAGTTTAAAGCCATGCATGTGTTACGGGCAAAGTTAGATTAACGGTTAAACTTAGGTTTACCCGGGTAAACCGCGTAGTACCTAGTAAACGTGGGTAAAGTACGAAATATAACTGAAATTGGACATGTTTCGCGCTTTACCCGGGTAAACCGCGTTCCAGCCATTTTCACTTGGTTTAAGTTGGGTGTAACAAAAACAACTAGGTCATAAATGTTTGAGAAACATATTTATTTAAAACTACATTTTACGAATAAAAGTAAAAACACTAAAACTGTGTCCTGTCAAAGTAAAGAATACTATTTGTTCAAGCAAGACAAGCTGCCATGACATTTCGAGTTACAAAGATTTCCAATAGCTTTACATTTATATTTGTTGATCATGAATTTAGCTTTAAAGTTGCAACGTTTATAACCTTGACCTCCTAAAAGTAAACTTTTCTTTTCCGGTGATACACTTTCCAGATATACAAATTTCTCACTACATACAGAAAATTGATTCCTGGAAAACATTTCCTCGATAGTTCCTGTCTTGTTAACTAGTTTATAAAAATTGTCGTCGGTTTTCTCGATAACTGTCATGAGTATGTTTCTAAAATCGCCCCTCCCTTGATCAACGTCTGGAACTTTCACTCTGACTATATCTCCAACGAAACATGGAGTGAATTTTAAATTAGATATGGTTTTCATCTTCTTTGCTTGATTTTCTAAATTTCTTTTTGCGTCTAGTGTGTTTGAAAGTATATTTCTTTGGCACAAGCAAAGTTCACACCTCATACTGGCTGATGTACTGGGCTCACCACATTCTGCACATTTGGTCTGATTTTCTTAAGTTTCTATATTATTGGCGTTTTCTCTATAATTATTGTCCATATTTTCTTCTCTATTGCCACCTTCAGTATTATCTATGTGCAGGTTGTCACTTTCAGTAATATCTTCTTCTTGCGGGATATCTATTTCTGGGTCACTATCCATAGGCTGGTCTTCGGTTTGTTCTTGTTGAGGCTGTTCACCCGCACCAAATTACCTGACGACTCTCGCAAGTTCTTCTTCGGTTTGTAGATTTTCAATAGTTTCTTTTGGAAAAGCTGATGTCGATAGGCCGACTTTAATATCGTGCCCAAACATGGCGACATAAGGAGCTCGAATTCCATGTTTTTCATTAACTGGACAAATCTCAGACCTTCTGACCATCGTTTGCGGTTTACATCATCCATCCACGTCATGAGCATATTTTGTATATTTTGATTTGCTCTTTCCACGCTGCCTTGACTGACTGTGGCGCGGTTTGCCATGTACTATTTTAAGGCCACTCCACATGGAACATAACTCTTCAATAACACAGTTTGCAAATTTCCGACCGTTGTCTGATTGTAGTATAGATGGGGCGCCAAAAATGCAAAATATGTCTATCAGGCTCTTAGCAACTTCTTCAGCCCTCTTCAATTTTAATGCCCTTATTTGAACAAATTTTGTTAAGTGGTCTTGATACACCATAATAAATTTGTATTCTCCATCTGCATGGGATTGCAAGTCAATCAGGTCCACTTGATAATGGCTGATCATCTCCGAAAACACCACTGGTTTAAACACAACTCCTTCTTGGCAGATTTTAGTCTCTTTTGGCAAACTTCACACAAACGGAGATATAATTTAATAATATCTTGAGTTATATTCTTGTACTTTTTCTTGTATTCACTTTCCATACGATGTTTACCAACATGTCCAATGGCCAAATGTGCATCATGCAAAATATCAAACATTTCATCGTTTGTAACGTGTAGAGTGGTTTTGGTTTTAGAATTTCTTGCCAACTTAACTGATTTTAACATTTATTGGTATTGTTCATTACTAAAATAAAAACTGTTTGCTCTTTTCGAAGTGACTGCACGTGGTGAATAATAATTCACCATGTGCAGTCAGTTAATAGTAATTCCCACACCCAACTTTAACCACACAAAACCGGATATAACGCGATTTACCCGGGTAAAGCCAGAAATAGCTATATTGTCGGTTATATTTCGTACTTTACCTATGTTTCTTGGGTATTTCGCAGTTTAAACTTAAGTTTAACCGTTAATCTAACTTTACCCGTAAAACATATATTACTTAGTTACGCAAATGTTCTTGTTATTTCCATTACATAAATATTTAGGTCCATTCTCATTCGATGGACCATTTACATTGTACATGGTGCTTGAGATGTGTAGAGGAGCTAATCCTTAATAATCCCTTATCACCGAGTGGTTTGTGCGCTGACGTCATCCAGTTACATGGCTATAGAAATTTATAACCACATGCCTTCTTCTTCGAAGATGCTGCCCCGGAAGCCATTACAAAAAACGTGCGACTAAGATCCTTCTGTTCAGTATAGTATTTACTCATGGAGGAATACTTCGCGGCTGACTTATCCGGTTGTTCTTAGTTTTCTGTTTTTAATTATTTAATTTCAATGTGAAAACTATTTTCTTATTATAACCACGAAGCAGCAACTATTTTATCAGAAATATTTGCGGAATTATGAGAAAGCACGCGATAATCTCTGCATATATTATACTACAGGATGTGTAAATTATTAAACATCTGCACTAGTTTGCTACTTTATATGTCTGGTAAATAATGCGCGTGGCATTTAGACAACTTAAGAAGTTTTAATGCGCTTATGACAAAACCGTTTTAGCAAAATATAGTCGAAATGTAGTTAATATTGAATTACTGTTGTTAACACTACAAGTGTACTTTGAAAAGTTTTGCGCTTCGCTAGTAGATACACGTTTTTATAACAGAATTAATTTTGAAGAGAAATTCCCGGTAGAGCTAAAATGCTTTCATAAAAAAGTGCTTGGGGTAACATAATTGCAAAGTTCGCTGAAAATGTTGATATTGTTTTTTTGTCGATATTTACTAAAGTTCGTCCATACTTCTCTGAACATAAAGATTCAATTTAAACTTATAAATTCGGAAAGAGTCTTCTTCTTGTAATTGACGAGGCGAAAAAACAAGTATTACTAATCGATATTCGATAAATATTTTATGTAATTATGTTAATAACAGTTCAGAATTATATCATTATCATGTATTTATTTAATGAATAATTTATGATTTATGAAATTCGTGTTTTCTCTCAGCATGATTATTAATCGTCATACATTTTAATAATTACTAATAATGTATGTTATAAGATTGTGTTATATACAGTATGTAAAGTGAAGTGTTTTCCTATGGGAAAAAATATTTTAGTATGAGTTTTAGGAGAAACACTGTTTCTTTATACTGCACCTTTTGGTAAATAAAAACACCAGTAATCCTCTAAAAGATAAGATGAAAAACTTGAAAATATGTTGAGTTGTTGATTTTAAATATGACTAAGGCCGAATGTTATATTACATTAGTCATGTTAGACAAAAGGCAAACTTTATTTCGATAAAACTTTTATTGTTTTTGTGTTTGTAGAAAACGATGACTACTAAACTTTAACATTGTTCCACATGATCTCTTCTCTACATCCAGCCCAATCTTCAACTCTTTTACTAAATTGTCTGTAAACTTTGTTTGTAATAAGCCTGCTCTCTTAAATTCATTAACTGCTAATTAATGAGATTAATTGCCTCATTGAACGCTTTGGTACTTCTATCTATACTTAATAATAGACAACTAAATATCCTACTTACTCTTAGGAATATTTATGTTAGAGCAGGCCTTATTATCGGTAAATATACGGTTGGCAATCATTCACCTCTGCTAGCTACATTGACAGTTCTTATGCGTGAAAACAAAATGCCTAAAGGCATTATAATAATAAATGGTGTTTTGTGCCTATAATAATTGCTCTTTTACGGTTTTGCTCAAAACGGAGAAAATCAAGGTAATGTACTATATAGAATTTTATTCTACCTTATTTATTAAATTATCTAGCATAAATCGAAAACGGAACATCTCATTGTCAACTCTTTTTATTTACATAAAACACATAGTTATAAAGTACACATATTTACATATATTTACAATGACACAGTTCAAGAAAAGAAAATCAAGTAAAAATTGAAATAAATTCAAATTGAGTTCAAAACAGTTTTATTCAATTTACTACAATTGTTTCACCCTACTAGGGCTTCAATTGTAGTAAATTGAATAAAACTGTTTTGAACTCAATTTGAATTTATTTCAATTTTTACTTGTAAATTATGGAGTTTCAACACGTATCTCCGTCTTCAATCAATTATTTAAAAAGAAAATCAAACAAAATAGTTTATTCAAAAAGTAATTATCGTTCAAATACTAATGTTAACCTCACATTTAATTAAGTCTCGATTATTTCTGACAATAAACAATTTTGAATTTAACCATTTGCTAATAAATCGTTCTGTTGTAAACATTTATTAAATAAAATACAAAATGCATGACATTTCTATTTACTAAGAGAAAAATGATATTTTTACGAGTTCGAGGAAAAAAGAATAACACCTTTTATGGCAAGTATACGTGTTCGTACGTATGATATTGTTGAAGGAAACTTCGACAAGAGCAATATATTCGAATATTACACGAAATGAAATTTCTCTAACACATGTTAAATAAAATTACTTTACTTTGGCTGTTAAAGAGACGAAAAAATAATCTTATACTCGCAGTGACAGCATAAGACAATTTAACGGAAAACTTATCAGCACGCAGTGGTTGCTAAGAAGTTTAAAAACGGAAAAATAAATTTATACTTGCAGTGGCAGCATAAGACCATTTGACGGAAAACGTATTAGCACGCTGTGGCTGTTCATAAGTTTTAGGACGGGGAAATAAACTTACACTTGCAGTGGCAGTATAAGGGGCGAATCCTTCCACGAAATGTCTGAAGGAACTGATTTCCCTAATAAAATCGTGGCTTTATATAGGCCTAGACTCGCACAAATAATAGTTAAAAACAGTATTTTGCCGTAAAACACACGATAGAATAACGTGCAAAATGCATGAACTGAACTCAGCGTGTCGATACATCACGTAGAATATTAACAAAGATATCATTCGTCTCGATGCTAATTGACAAATATAGACGTTAAATAAATTAAATATTCATAAGAATTCATTCGTATAGAATTATCGAACCTATTAAGCTAAAAATTCATACACTGATTAATAAACATACCATTAAGTAACACAGATTATAATAAAAAATTAAATACAATTAAAATAATAGCAAAAAATATCGGATACAATCCAAAAATTATAGACGAAATAATAAAGCACAAACATAGAATAAACGTACATTTTAAGAGTTTTAGTAATAAAAAGACAGATTCAAATTATGCAATTCACTTACTAGAAAATAATCACAATTTCAACAACGAATTTGAGATACTACATTCACAAGAAAAAGGTTTAAAATTAAATTTACTTGAGGCCTTAGAAATAATTAAGCTTATATACTCAGTTGTACTGTTAAATGATCAGATAGATCTAAATAATTCCCCGCTTTTAAACTGGTACCGTTAAAGACGTAGGTAGTTGTTAAGGATATATTTAGAGTACATTATATAGTCATTACGAGATTTATTGTAATTAGGTAATGAACAAATGTGTAGAAAAATGTGTTGGAAAAATCATAAATTTGTAGAATGTATTTACTAGTAACGCAATAACTGAAGAAGCAACATCGTAGCGAAACATGTTGTATTTTTTAAATAATGTGTGATTATAACTGGAAATTAGTTGTAAATTGTATTTTACTTTAACCCTAATGATATGTTATTCTATGCTTTTACACTAATTTGCGGGAATAACTTGTATATCAAATTGTTTAAACTAACACATTACATATATTAAACGTCTTTATTTTAATTTAAGCAAATCATAAATTGTGTATTTAATCAACTACACTTCTTAATCCCTGCCCACAACACGCGCTCGGTTGAAACAAATTATATTTCAAGCTTTAATTCCAAAATTTTATGAAAAACCCTTGTAAATGATATTGCATTTAATTAATTGCATTTTTAATGATCAATTGGCTAGATTATTTAGTCAGGAATGCATTTCTTTAAGTATTTGTATTTATCGATATTTTCTGCATTGTTTCTATTTAATTTCCTTTGCTTTTTATCAATTGTAATACTGCATCCTTTCTCATTTGTATAAATGCCCTAAACATTGTTCTCCCTGTTTGACAATATGTAATATTATATTATTGTTATAATAAAATTATTATTAAAACAATTTAGGTCGTTCGTGTAGGAAATTAAAAAGTATAATTATCTCAATTCAAGCTCTCTTCACAGACTAATATACTGGTAACGTAAAATAGTTAGAAAGTTGAAGTTACTAGTGAATAGATATTCCACGTCTGAATGTTAAAGTTAACTTTAACAAAGAGCACATTTCGCGTTATCGATAATAAAAGTGCTGTTAAAAATTTATACAGTTCGGAAATATGTATGTGGATCGATACATACCTTTTCTAAATTCTTTCTTTTATGATATAGATGAAACTTCTATCCATTTTTTACGAATCTCTTCAGGCCAATGAAATTCCAACTTTCAGAATTTCAGTGTCCCATTTCCGGCAAAAAAGATAAATATTTTATAGCTACCGTTTTATTGTTGAAACCGGTGCTGGTTTCACTGCTGGCTGAGCGACGGAATAGGAACAAACTGAGTGTTGTCTCTTTTATATTTACATGGAGATAAAGTAAAATTTTCAATATTACTAATGCAAGAGAAAATATGTCAAATACTAGTCATACTTTTGAAAATTTAAGATCTCTTGCATAATTTATCTTCAGAAACTGATATCAGTTTATTTGGAAAGAATCTATACCTACATATATCATCAGAGTAGATATTATTATAATTTAAGTTTTGTATAATAAGGTATTGTAAGAAATTAGTTTATCTAGATGAAATACATAAGCATAATACAAGAAATGTTAAAGATTTTGATATTATAGATAAGTAAATAACGAGCAATTAAATAAATCCGGAGGTCAAGTAGATTGTACATTCTAAGCTAACTTACGCATTACTCATTTTTTAATATTGTATGATTCAAATCAATACTTCGTCATTATGATAAGTACTCTAAACCTTAGACCATTTATACATATAGACACGCCGTTTTCCGTCCTGCCTTGAATACGAACTGAAGCAAACATAACGCAGGCATGTGACGTCACGGGTGGGCTTACTTCTGCTGTTGTTGTATGTCTAACGTCCGTTTTAACGTTATAGATACAGTGTTAATATTGATTAAATCGTTCTAATTTTAATTATGGTACAATCCTGTAGTGCATATAACAGCAACGAACGACACAAACGTGGGGCAGATATATCATTTCATCGGTAAGTATAATAATGCTGCTATTAAATAAAGAAAAAACTTGTAGCGTGTAGTGTTGTGAGTGTAATAATTATCATCAATTATTGTTAATTAACTGTTAATATAAATGATGAACAAGGTGTTAATTATCATGATAATTATTACTTAATAATTAACATATTAATTTACAACACTAGTAGCGGCAAAGTCAGTAGCAAATAAAATTTGAACATTGACTTGTTCGTAATAAGCATTCACTTGATAAAATTAATGTGTTACAGATTTCCTCAAGATATAATTTTGAAAAAGCAATGGATCTGGACAATAATTGAAAATACAAAATCATTTTTATAAGTATTAAATAAATCAATTTCTTTTACTTACTTATACGTAGTATAAGAAGGTATTGTGATGACGAAAATTTTCGACCTCCAGATTTTTGCAGATGTCCACGTTTAGAGGTCCCTGATTCCAAAAAAAGTGGGTTTTAAAAAATGTTTCTCTCTCTCTCTCTCTCTCTCTCTCTCTCCCTCTCTGACCACGATAGCGGTGAAACCGCTGTAGATATCAATTTCAAATTTTGTATCTACGTGTATAAAACCTCCCTCTTGAGATTTAATTAGTTTTTATGTTTTAAATACTTTTATACCCGTAACGTACCTGTCTAAAAAGCATGACTTGCGAAATATTCGCAAAAAACTGATTTTCGATAGGAGTAAAAGACCTACTTTTTAAATAAAATTATTGTCAATTTTAATTTTAAGTACCGTCAAACGGGGTAAAGCGGATCAAAAGTGGAAGTTTTTCGATGGTTTGATGGTGTAGAGTATCTACTAAAATTCTGCAAAAAAATTACTTGATTCTTACATTCTTACTTTATAAGATACATAAAATAATTTTTATCTATGACGTACGTACGCGTCTTAATTATTGGTTGAATTGTGATCCGCTTTACCCCTTAAGATGGGGTAAAAGGGATCAGTCATAGATTTTGCCTAAAAACCGCTTTAACATTAGTATGAGAAAAGTGGATCATTATTTAACTTTAAAAATATTCGAACTCGCTGAATTTTCTGAAAAAAAAAAGAAGAAAGTGGTGGCAAAATTCTACTAAAAACAGCTTTTAAACAGTTTAATACGAAATAAACAGCATTCTTTTGTAAACGTACATAAATATAGAAAAATCTTTAAATAACAATAGTTATACACTAATATACATGACATGTTAACAATAAAGGAAACACAAAAAATTCTAAAAACACAAACATCACTTCTGGTAAATTCTGTGGACGCACTACTCTAGACAAAAGTTAGAAATAGCCCTAAAAGTCATTTGGTTTCTTCTGCCAAGATGTCTGAACACTTTTTGAATTATTTGGCACTTTTTAACAACAGTCAAATCTGGAACATTTGGGTAGACAAACACAACTTCTTTGGCACCATGTTTCTTCCTCAAGACATTTACTGAAAATTCACCGTCGTTTTCAGACTTGATTTTTGCAATGTACAGCCTGTCTCTCTTATTTGTTTCAAATTTGACGATAACAAAATCTCCGGGGCCACAATTATTCATATCATGATGATCCTCAGATAGCGATGTTGATGGCAAATTGTCAGGATCAACAGTTGCACTCTGAATGTGTTGCTCTGCATGTTCTTCAGACTCTTCATATTCTTCTTCTTCAGGCTTGTTACTGTTTTCGTCGCGATTTTCATCCTCGTCAGTATGGTTGTCGTTATCAAGTTCGGGTTTCTCTGGTTCAATTAACGTTGGTAGGAGATCAGCTGCCGTAATACTTTTTCCAGCTGCAACGTCCCTTCTTTTTCCTCTTCTGGAAGTCACCTTTTCAGAAGATCGCATGCTACTGAGATGTGTCACAATGGCATCAGTCCAACTTGCGTCCATTGCCCTCTCGGCCTCTTCAGGTTCTTGTTGGGGTCTAATGCGAACTATTTTTCGTAAAACTACGTCCGGATTAAATGGCACAATTCCGCAAGCCTTAAAACCGGCCAGTATGTTGGTCGTTGATTTTACTCCAATTGTTTCTATTGTTTTATTAAGCAGCCTAGGAAACTCTGTTTTAGGCAACACACCTCGGTTTTTTAATTTCCACTCCTCCAAGACATTACGCCACGCTCCCTTGAAGGGCCGGAAATATGCCACATCAAGAGGCTGGAGAAGATGAGTGGAATTTGGGGGTAGTAGAATAAATTGAATATTATTCTTCTCGCACTCTTCAATAACGCTTACTGTTAGATGGCTACAGAGGTTGTCTCCAATAATAACTTTGGGTCCATCTAGATTCCGAAGATATGGCAGGGCTATTGATGAAAACCAGTCTTCAAATGTGGTTGAGTCAAACCAGCCGCTCATTGTGCGGTTATATCTTGAACCAGGAAACCCACCCTCCGTCCACCCTGGGTATAAGTGTTTCGCTTTGTACACCACATAAGGTGGTAGTAAAGTTCCATCTCCTGATATTGAGAACATAACACTAATGCTCGACTTGGATGTGTCAATTATTCTATGAGCATGTTTTATTCCTCGCCTGACTACAACCTTCACAGTACCTGGATCATCGGCGAAATTCGTTTCGTCATAATTTAAGATATTGAACGGTTGCACATCCACTAAGGAACTTTCTAGATTGGCGAAATATGCCTCTACAACTTCGTAAGTCACAGCCGCCCTGACTCTTTTTGTATTTTCAGCAAACTTAATTGTCAAATTTGGGTGTCTTCGCATAAATGACTTAAACCAATCTAATCCAGGCAAGTTATTTTTAAACCTTTTTTCCCGTTTTCCACATTTGTTTAAATATTGTTGCACTAGGTACCTTACATCATAACTCTTCATAGGAAAACCCCACTCGGCACAAGTTAAAAGAGCTTCGACCAATCTGGCTTCCTCCAAAGGTCCAAGGACTGGCGGTCTACCGTAAGCCAAAAGATCGTTGTTTTTCACCCATCGGTTTAGTGTCGTATAAGGAACTGCGTACTGTTCAGAAGCTTGTCTTATGCTCAGAGTTCCTCGGCGAACCGATGATACTGCCCTGTTGAGGTACTCTGGATCATAGTTTCTATTTCCACGTGGTCCCAACTTTTTACGATAGTTTCGAGGCATTCTGTTACGGCTAAACGATTAAAAAGATCACATATTAATATTCTGATCCACCTTACCCCAGCAAGTTACATTTTTTAAAAAACATATTCAAAACTACATCAAAGATTTGCCTTAAATAAAATTTGAGGTTATGACTGTGTTGCGAAAGGTCTGTTACACAGATATATGTATTTCTTATATTCACAGCTTTTTTGGCTTTTAGAGTACAACAGTTTGTTTTCGCAGTTTGCAAAATACGTAAAATTTACTCCAAATTTCAATAATTATTTAGAAAGTACTTACCCGCTCTACGACACTTCAACTACTGATAAAGCAATGTATACGATCTCAGCTATTGACAAGCCACCAGCGCACGCATCGGTAAGGAATGACAGCTGCGTCACGATATTATTGATATGCAGGTGCGCATGTGATCCGCTTTACCCTGTATGATCCGCTTTACCCCGTTTGACGGTACATATCAATTCTTTAACGAAATATTGGCTAAATTCGATTTTTTCACCGAAATAAACTGCTACTTCCGGTCTACCGATTTTACTGAAAAACTAATCAGATCTCTAGAGGGAGATTATACACGTAAATACAAAATTTGGAATTTATATCTACAGCGGTTTGACCGCTATCGTAGATACACACACAGAGACACACACACACACACAGAGAGAGAGAGAGAGAGAGAGAGAGAGAGAGAGAGAGAGAGAGAGAGAGAGAGAGAGAGAGAGAGAGAGAGAGAGAGAGAGAGAGAGAGAGAGAGAGAATTTTTTTAAAAACCACTTCTTTGGTATTAGGGGACTTCAAAAAGTAATTAAAGTCCTACCTTTTCGTGTCTCAGGGATTGCGTTGATGTGCGCTTCGGCCTCTCTAGACCGCTTCTTGTTAGCTATGAAGTGTCAATGTTTATATCTTGTAAACCGTTATAGCTGAAATAATTATATGTATTGTTACCATTCTTACCGCTATAAGTTTATAGGTTTGTATGTTAGAACAATTTAAATTGTGCTCATAAAGTATTTAGCTTTTAATTTGCACAATAAAGGTATTATTATTATTATTATTATTATTATTATTATTATTATAAGTCTATGTAAATAACGTATTCCGTATTCATATTTTTCAAATGTCATAACAACCAACAAAACGTGATTATTTTAATTTATTATATTAACGAAGTTCATCATTGTTAAACCGTTGTGTAACGCAGTTACTTATTTAACTTTAAATATTTAATTAATTAATTATGATGTCGCCATATTATCTACCTGTAAACATGTTATAGACATAATTATTTAACAAGTTATAATAATAATAATAATAATAATAATAATAATAATAACAATAATTTATTTCAAATTCTCTCTCTTTTGGTTTGAAGCTAACAATAAACGAGCTCTCTTGGGAAATTAACATCGCCCGGTATTGATTATATTTTGTTGTTTTCTGGTGGTTGTTTCTCCGGTTTAGAGTTTCTCGTAATCTCTCGATATCCGATCATTTTTGTTTTTACGTGTTTCTAAATTTTAACATTAAACAGAGCATTCATGGATTCCACGCTGTCTGCTATGTTTAATTCTTTTTACACTGCGACATTTTCAACAGAGGTTTTTAGTAGTGACTTGGTGCAACTTCAATATAGTTGTTGTGCGATTCTCATTCATTACTGATTATTTATTATTATATATTATTATGCTGGTCATGGGGTGCTCCATGTGAAATCTACTGCCTTTTATACAATATCTAGGGATTCCACAAGAGTCAATCCAACTGTTTCCAATTTATTTATTTCGTGGGGCACCAAAGAGAAATTTGTTTGAATATACGGTAAGACATATAATACCCCACTGTCATTTAAGGCGTCTTGTGATTTTCAGTTTCAGTAGAAAACTATCTCCTGACAATCTGATCTGTCACCTCATTAAAATTAAACTGCGTAAAACCCGCTGAACCTCTTCATTTGCGAATAATCTCACAAATATATAAAACTGTAAACCTCAGAATGTTTGTTCGGGCATCACGCAAAAACTACTAGACGGATTTTCATAAAACGTTTTTTCTACATATAACATGAATCACACACAAATATATACAGCTTGTGTAATGAAACACTTGATATTACCACGTTGCAATTCTGATGAATTTTGGACTTGCTATATCAAGTGTTCCATTACACAAGCTGTATATGGTTTTTTACAATTTCTTTCAGAAATTTAAAATGTGCATTTTTCTAGGAAAATTGCTATATGGATTTTTTTTAAATTGAAAATTTAAGAACTAAATTTCTTAAAATTGTAATTTAGTATACAATAAAAGGCACAAAAAGGCAAGAAAACATGAGATTCCTTAAAAAAGCAGAATCCTAAAAACGACGCATAAAGGGCAAAAAAGGCATAATAAGGCAATTTGCCTAATTATCCTAGCTCTAGTAATTACATACAAAATACGTTGACTTTATTTTTAGTTTAGATTTTAAAAATGCGTGCTTCAAACAATAATAAAACAATTAAATTAAATAAAAATAAACTTCAGGACGCCATATTACTGCTGTCAGGAATTGTGATTCTTCAAAAGTAGTAAAAGTACGCATGCTCAAGCAACATTTTTATAATTCACTACTGGGACCCGTTCAATTAATACTGGCGCTAGTCATAAGTTCGAGCGGTATTCGCTTCCAGCGACGTAACTCCCTGAACGCACGGATAGCTAAGAGATATTGAAAGGTCTCTTTCATGGCCAAGGAGTTAATTATAGGGATATATAACTTTTGTGTACAGAAAGCATTTACTCTGCCAAAAAAAGAAACGAAACACTAAGAAGATATCAACCGCAAACCTAGAAATATTTACAAAAACAGATTTTTGACCATACATTTCAAGTTTTAATTCAAATATATTTCAATTCACACGAAAGTCGTTTGTCATCACGGATTTCAGGCAAACACAAACGAGGGCGAACATAAAACAGATAATTCTAGTACGTGGGAAACGATATTAAGGAATTAAGTTTCCTGGTAAATTGTTCAATCCGCGTAGTGCTGACGTGGGAGGAAAAACAGGCGCAAGATAAGAATGGCTTAAATAACGACTTGGCCGACGCTGATAAGAAAATGAGGGAGGAACTACTATGAATTAAAGTTCACACATTACTTTCGTATGCAGTAAGTTTATGCAATCAATGTGATTTTAGAAAATTTACTGCATTATAAATCATTAATTATTAGGTTATGTACGAGGGCGCGGTTTTAAGTACGCGAAAAGAGAGGAGAATGCAAAACAAAAAGAAAAAAGTTCAATGTATTTACCTCCAACCATAATACATTTGCTTGTGTATACCTTCGTGAAAACAAGTACGAATAAATAAAGTACTTGAAAATATAATTAATAAAATGAGTCTATTACAACAAGAAAGTTATCCTCGGATGTTTCTAATAGACAGAATTGAATGACATTGCTATAGTTGTAACTATGACTTTCGTTATAATTAAATTGTATTTGTTATAATGATGACTAGCGGCCCAACAGTCTCGTGGAGCTTGAATCGCTTTTTTGCATCCGCTTACATTTTTTTTGAAATTCTCATTATTGATTTGTCATTGTGACAGCTGTTCGTTAACATGTATTTGTTCACATTTAAACTTCAAGTCTATTGCGAGAACGAAATATCTGACTGACAGTGCTTAACCTGATTGTCGTTTCAATTGTCATGAAATTAAGAACATAAAATAATAAACTTTAACAAAATATGTGTTTAAACTTGCAGGTTATTAATAAAATTAATTATTTTTGTTTACTAGCTAGTGATAAATATTGTCATTCATCACAATCATACCTACACTTTAATAATACATATATAAAAGATCTTGCTGATCCTTAACGGTTGATGATAAACACTATGTCGTAGCTGCACCAACAAACGCTAGTCTATTTCAGGTAATCGCAGCAGTAGAAGCCCTGAAGATGTCCCTTGACACAGTGGACGAAACGTCGGCAGTAGAAGCAGAGACTGCGACACGAAACCCTCTTTAAATTGTTAAATAGCTAATTAATAATACTAATTGCCAAATTGAATGGCCCGGTGTTCCATCTATCAACGGATAACTAAACGTCTTGGGGATATTTAACATTAGAGTGTTACTGTCGTCTACAAAAATCTACAGTTGGTATTCGCCCACGTTCACTGTCTCTATTTGACAACTGATTAGACATTAAATTTAAAACAAATACATGAGATGATGAAATCAAGTGTTTTAATTTATCTGGTGAACGTGAATATTAACAAGAGTAATGCTCAAATTCGAGTAGTCGGTTTACAGTGGAGAGAAACCTATGGTTGGGTATGTATTAACATGTTTTTCCTTTTAATACTTTAATATTTACCTTATAAAAATAAACTACCAGCATTAACGATAAAATAAATCTTACTATGTCAATCTTTTTATTTACACATAAATAAAACAGAAAATTCAATTACACAAATTTAATACATATATTTACAAGATGATCATAAAGTATTTGTTATATACGAAAGCAAATATAAATCATATACATATATCGAAATTAACCTTGCATTTATTAAAAAAAAATGTATTCTCATTATGTCAACAAACGTCAACGGAATATTCATACATCGAATTTTAAAATATACATACAGTTGTAAGAATTTGGGAATTGAGATTTATAAACTCGTTATTTACTTCGAGAAAGGTGATATTTGTACAAGTCTGGCAAAAAAACGTTAATGCATCATCTGGCATTTGTGTTCGTATTATTGAAAAGATATTCGCCAAGAATAATATATTTTCTTAGTATTTTACGTGAACCTAAAATTTACTTTAGTACAAATGTAACTTAACGGAAACCTAGCTAATTTGATTACTTATAATAAACGAAATAATCATATAAAGATTTACTTGGAACTTACGGAGACGATATTGCCTGAAAAGAAAACAATTTACGGGATCGTCTTCCTAGGCTGCCAGGAAGACTTACGGTATTGTTTTATTTTCACAAAACAATTTACGGGATCCTCTTCTTAAACTGCCAAAAAGACTTAGGGATAGGCACTGGACACTCTCTAGTCTGCCAAAGAGTTGATGAGAATTGTCCTAGTCAGCCAGGAAAAAAAAATATCATCTTTCTCTTTACAAATTGACTTTAGATAAATTAAACATATTTTAGAACATTTGTACTAAATTATCGAACCCATTAATGTTAAAATTACATAAAAAGCATTAAACAAATTTGTTCGATAATTTATACAGTGATGGACAAAAGTCCGTTACAAGACGACGACACGGTTTCAACCCAGAAGAGCCAAGAAGGTATCAACGACAATCGTGGAAGCCTACGGCTAAGACTATGTCGTACCATTTAACCGAAAATTTGCTTCTAATTGGTCGATGCTAACCAGTAGTCGCATCATTTTAATACTTGCTTTTATCATAGAATTATTAAATGAAATGACATAAATGTTATGGGAATTTTATATAATATTTTTTTTTATTTCGGGCTGTTTCGGACACATCTAACGAATGTGGATAACGCGCTCCTATTATACACATATATGTATGACAATACATTTCAGTTTTAATGACAATTTTTAATAATATAAAAAGAAAGATGATCGATATTTTTATACTTTATTTATTGAAATCGATAATAAATAAAGAAGTTATGGGATGAGGCGTTTTCTATCAAACAGCCTGTATATTACTCTTATATTAATAATATTATTTAATGTATTTCATTCAAATTTACTACAATATACTATACAGGGTGTAACAAAATAAGTGTAAAACATTTCCTTAGCGAAAAAGAGATAGGGTCTTTCATATAAAAAAAAACCCATAAAGGGGGTACATAAAATTTGTTTTACAATTTTTCTCACAAACACTAAAAATGTAATTTATTTCCAATGTAACTTTTTGTCTGATTATTTGTTTACCATTTAAAAATTTATTCCCAATAGCTTGTTTCATTCGAAACAAAAAATGTCTCTTGAATTTTTTGCCCAAAAGTAATCAGTTCGCAACAAAAAATTATTTTACGAACAACTACAGAGATACATCATCATAAAACGAAAATGTAAAATTAATTTATTTAGTAGGCCGCTAGTAGTGGTATCACGCTGTCAGTTTGTAAATTTTTGAAATTGAATTAATACTTAATTGTGTGTCGTTGTTTTGTTCGTAATTTGTTAGTTTAATAATTCACTTGTTATTAAAATGGCATACACAAATGAGGAAATGGCTGATATGCATTACGTTTACGCTCTGTCGCAGGGGAATGGGTTAGAAGCTTCTAGAAGATATGCTGAAATGTATCCTCAACGGCAGCTTCCTTCGCATAGAATATTTGCCCGACTTCATCAACGATTACGAGAATATGGTTCATTCGACAAAAGAACGCAGGATTGTGGTCGCCATCGAGAAGTTAGAACAACACATCTTGAAGAAGCAGTACTTAATTTGGTTGAAGAACAACCTACTAGCAGTACTAGAAAGATTGCTTTCGAGTTAAATGTTGATCATATGACGGTATTTCGAATTTTAAAGGAACAACTCTTATACCCTTACCATCTGCAACGAGTACAGGCACTGTTACAGCGAGATTTTCCGAACCGTCTTGAATTTTCCAATTGGATGCTGGAAATGATTAGAAGAAATCCTGACTTTCTGAAGACGATCGAATTCACAGACGAATGTACTTTTTCTCGGGACAAGATAATTAATTTTCATAATAACCACATATGGGCTGATGAAAACCCTCACGCTATTGTACAAGCTAACCATCAAGAACACTTTTCTCTTAACGTGTGGCTCGGAGTTATTGGGGATTATTTAATTGGCCCTCATTTTCTACCTTCTCGATTAAATGGTGAGGCATACACTCAATTTTTAAGAGAAGTGCATCCAGTACTGCTGGAGAAAGTTCCTTTGGGCGTCAGAAGGGATATGTTTTTTATGCATGATGGGGCTCCCGCCCATTTTAGTCAAGCAGCACGTCAGCATTTAACCCAAACATATCCAAATCATTGGATAGGTCAAGGAGGACCACAGAATTGGCCCGCTCGATCCCCGGATCTCAATCCTCTCGATTTCTCTACTTGGGGCCATTTACAGACTTTGGTTTATCCTACTCCTGTTCGCGATGTAGAGGACTTAAGAAACCGCATCATCGATGCGTGCAGGGTAATTAGAGAGAATCAATGCGCCGACGTCTAGACGCTTGTGTAATGACTGAAGGTGGACAATTTGAACATTTACTATGATTTCTACATGTTTTATGTTTTGTTATTAATAAATTAGTTTTGTTTATTCATCTTTAATCATATGTATTTTGATGCAGGTAGTAACTACAAAATAATTCGCATTTATGACGATGTATCTCTGTAGTTATTCGTAAAATATTTTTTTGCTGCGAACTGATTACTTTTGGGCAAAAAATTCAAGAGACATTTTTTGTTTCGAATGAAACAAGGTATTGGAAATAGATTTTTAAATGGTAAACAAATAATCAGACAAAAAGTTACATTGGAAATAAATTACATTTTTAGTGTTTGTGAGAAAAATTGTAAAACAAATTTTATGTACCCCCTTTATGGGGCTGTATCTTAACAAGAGATGCTCCATTGAAGTTTTTTTATTTGAAAGACCCTATCTCTTTTTCGCTAAGGAATCACCCCCTGAAATGTTTTACACTTATTTTGTTACACCCTGTATATTGCTTCTCTATAGTGTATCAATTATAGTCAACATTACATTATAACAACTTAAAAGAAACCCAAATATTTCTTTCATAAAGAATTCTATATTGAATATTGAATGTCATCATTAATAAACACCAATGCAGATAAAAATAAAACTATTGATGGTAAGAGAATACGTTTCTAAGTTCATGGAATGGAGGAAAAAATATAAAACTATTTTTATTTTTCAATATATTCACTTGCAACCATAATACATTTTTCAGATCTTCCAATTACCATGTGAATGCTTTCTAAAAATAATTTTAAAAATGGTTGTATCAAATACTTCAGTAATTCCAACGAATTGTGTCTTCTTTAGCCGAGTATCTTCCATTATTAATTTTTCGATTTTTTCAACAAGTACTGCAATGGTCACTTTGATAGGTGTATGAACAGACTTTCCTTGTTTTGTAATACAGTTGATAAAGGCGCGATACTCGATTTTCTCCATTTCACATTTCCTTCCAGATTATGTCGCTTGATTGATGATAGTTTAAAAACTACAGACGCGATTGTTTTAAACTTTATATTTATACTGAGTCCACAAACGACCTCTCGTAATTTTAGATTCGTGTTATGCAGTGAATCAAGTGATTTTAGTTTAGTACTACAGAAACGTCAACATGATTAACTGCAAGCGGAGAATATTACGTTCTTATTTTGCTTGAGAGTTTTTTTTTGGTCAACTTTCAGTTAGTGTTCTTTGAAGTTGTAATGGTATTATTGTAATCTACTTGCGATGTTTTTCTCTAAATGAAATTGCATCAGCTTCGCCGTGTGTTTTCATTATTGCCAACGGTGAAAGTCCGATAAACACTTCGAAACTTACTTGTTCAAAGTTTCCGCTGCGGTATTCGTTTACCTCACGATGTTTCTCCAATAGGGTTTTGTCCTAGATTGTTGTTTATTTACAATTTTCCACTATGTTGTGGCGGATGTCCTTTTATATATTATTCGCTATCGCACGTAGTGAACTTAAAATATGCATTGAAAGTTACTTAAGTTCCATTGATTTTTCTGAAACTAAATCTTAAATATGCAAGAGGTTTCCCGTTAGACACGCTTGTGACAAATACCTTGAGGAAGACAAATTTATTTTAAGCTTCTAGCTGTGTTTCCAGTGAAGATCGATTTTCGGCTGTTGCAGATTCTTCAACCTGATTGACAACTGAACATGCGAGAAAAATTAATCTTGGGATATTTTAATTTTTTTTTATTATTTCTGGAAAAACTTTTTTTTTTTTTTTTTTTTTTTTAACAATTTTTAACAATAATAATAATAATAACAATAATAATATATTTTTGTCATAAGTTCAGAAGCGAACATCGAAACGTCAACATAAAGCATACAAAACAAATGTATAAACATCAATATATCAAATATAACAAATAATCAAATCAATAAAGAACATTAATTTATGTATTCAATTAGACTATAAAAACAGTTTTCATGTAAATATACTTTCAATTTACGCTTGAAAATGGCGGATGACCCAGCGCTTTTTAAATAATTCCGAAGTCTGTTGTAGAAAATAATGGCTCTGTATTGAGGGCTCCTTTCAAAATGACATGTCCAACGAAAAGGTACTAGCAAATCCCGTGATGAGCGAGTCCCCGTCGCGACAGATACGAAAGCCTTACTCAAGTCAAAGAAAATACCTCCAACCTTAATTCTTTTGTCTAGTTGTTCATAGACAATAGTTCAAAGTCAGATGTAAAGCATCTTGGGTGGACTTACCAGGAACAAATCCAAACTGTGAAGAGGAAATAAAATTGTTATTGGTCAAGTATTGAATTAACCTTACGCTAACAGCCTTTTCATAAATCTTTGAGAAACCAGATGTTATAGAAATTGGTCTGTAGTTTTCAACACTCCTACGATCGCCCTTCTTATATACGGGTATTATTTTGTATGTCTTTAAGGAACCAGAAAATACATCCTCACAAAAACATTCATTTACTATATCAGCTAAAGGTGTGGATATACGTATAATCAGTAGGGCGCGAACACGAACGGTTGATGACTCATCGCCCATGGGCGCACTATTGAAATGTTTAATTTTGAAAGGTTTTAATTTTATTTATATAATTGGTAAACAAGTGGCTGGTGATCTATAAAATACAAAATACCTTATTATTTGTTCATTTTTTCTTCTGTAAGACTTGTTCTGTTTGAATTAAGTACATCCTTGTAGATAGAAAACGTCCTTTCTACATCGCAACTGGTTATAGGTGCGTACTGGAAATATTCTTTTATTTCAGCGTATTTAGCATACACAATTCCCGCAATGTTAGTAAATCTGGATTTCTATTAAAAGGCCACATCCGAAGTCACTTGGGATACTTTTGAAATTATTAATAGCCCACATCTAATGTGGTTAATCCATCTTTTAATTTGAGATTTCGATTTTCAAAATATGTCATTAGTTTAGGCAAATTTCCAAAGTGTTCCTGAGGGGATAACAACTGATTTTTTAAATTTGGTATTTGTGTTAGTTCCTTGCACTCAGAAATACTTCGAGCATCGTCATTTAAACATGTAACGAAATTTTGTAAGCTATCGAAATTCTCTGCATAAAAACTATTTCTGTGTATGTTTTAGCAAAGCTAAGTGACGAACGTGCGATATTTTGGCATTCTGTAACGATATTTTACAGACTTTGTAATAAATTTCGGAATCACTGACAATTCATTTTCATATCAGAAAAAGTAACATAAACAACGTTCTAGATCTAAATAAATGATAACTAAAAATGTACGCGTATCTTATTGAAACTAAACGAAATCCAGTGCACACTTACGTCTAGATAATTGGGAGGAGTCGATGCAATAAACCGGTATTAAACAGACTATTACAAAAATTACGAAGTACGTAATTAACAGTCAAAACAATGAAAAAACGAAGCTAACGTAAGTGTGAATGAAAATTTTATTTCTCTTGCGAAATATAAGGTAAATATAATAAATTTTAAAAACCCCTCACGCTCCTATCTACGATGAAGAAAGGATTTTACTCATAAATTCCTTATTTTATGGGCATTTTTTGCTCTCATTCTCGAGCACTTTCCGGGCGTAAACAGATGTTGCAGTTCACTATATAAATTAGTGCTGTGTGTTGTTTACATTATTTCTTTGCACCGTTGTAACTCCGTCGTAGTTTAAACCGGTCATGTCCGCGCCCTAATAATCAGACACATAGTTTAATTTAAAGCAAGGAATGCCATCAGCCCAGCTGAATGTTTGATATTAACTTCTTTGATAATGAATTTTATTTCAAAACTATCTATGGGCCTTAAATAAAAACTGATATTAATTGTACCAACGAACTGATTAAGTGAAGCTCGAGTTACGGTAAGTTTTTTAACAGAAGAAAAATATTCCTTTAAGCAAAACATTGTTGTATTCTTAAATTGTCTGACATTCGCAAGTAATTCTAGTATCAATGATTTTGTTTTTAATTTAATTATTTTTGTTGTGGTGTTTGAAGTGGACACATGTTCTGTAAAGTACATTTTACCGCATACATCTGATTTTAAAATAATTTACAGATCTGCCGTTTCCGCATGGTAAATTTGTATATCGGTATCGATAATATATGGTGATTTTTTGGTGAAGAACATATCATCTAAGGTTCCACCCTAGCCAAAAATACTACGTTTAAGTTTTTTTTATTTTGTACAGATTTCTACAGAAGATGGCAACTTAGTTACCGAAACACGTTATAGATTTTTTTTATTTGATATACCTGCAAAAAGTATTAAAAAAACATTTTTTGTTATAATAGTACTATAAATGTTTAATAAATAGTAATAGCAGAATTGATAATTTTATGATTAGTTTACTTTACATTCAAAGCAAGAAATTATGATGATGGTTATTACAAACAAATCGATTGTAATTCTGACATTACTTTTATATACCGTAGTCGTCAAATTTTAATTTCGGTTTGTACTTCTATCCCATGCAGAAGATGACCTTTTAATATGCAGCGATGCCTGCTTGCTAACAGTGGTGGGAGAGCAACGCAGTGTCGCGGGACCCTCACGCCTTACATTTCATAGGAAACATTTGTCGAGTGTACTGTCTTGGCAGCCTCGCTTATGTTTATCTTTAGTTTATTTCGCCGCGCTCTTTTCCTCTTTCTACTTTCGTATCAGAAATTAAAATCTGTCGACTACGGTATATATCTTGTGGTATTTTTCCACTAATTTGTAAATTACTTTAGGACTTTACTAAAAATGCTACCCACGTTTATAATGACAATGAAGCGTCTCTTAATTAGAAAAACATATCTTGTATTTTCCTTTTCCAAAGGCAACTTACATAGACAAGACTGGTTCGTTTATTATCGGTGATATGCTCGGCATCTGGTAGTATATCACCCATAATAAATGTTTTAGTGCTGAAATATGCCTTTGCGCAGGTGACAATTTTAACAAATAGAAAGACACGAATTGAAATTCAACAAATATGAATATCAAAGATCAAAGGAATAGTTCACTGCGAACAAAATTAAATTAAACACAAAACTTGTCTTCAGGTCTAATCCAAGCAGTGAAACCCATACAGCAACTTTCCTTGGACTTACATTGGATGATTGACTGGAATGGATACAGCACATCGACCAATTATCAAAGAGACTAACATCGGGCATTTTTGCTATTAAACGGATAAAATCTATTGCAATTTACCACACAGCAAAATTAACGTACCATGCATCATCCTTTTATTCCTATTTGGCCTATGGCATCCTTCTCTGGGGAGGATCAACAGATGCAACTAGGATCTTCCTGCTTTAGAAGCGAGCTATAAGATCTCTATGCAATCTGAGACCAGAGGATATTGTAAGTGACATTTTAGGAGAAAGGAGAAAAGAAGAGAGGGTATACTCATCATGGTGTCGATGTATACGCTGCAAGTGTTGAATTATTTGCACACACATCGACACCAGTTTCCCACAACACTCGGCACAAGGGCGAATTTGGTGTTTCACCGTTTGGTGTTAACACAGCAAGGTGTGAGTCACTGGGGGCCAAAATTATACACAAGTCTACTCTCGGGCTGGAAAGGGTTGGACGTGGATTCCTTCAGTAGGCTGCCGAAATGCATGTTAATGGAGAAGGAGTGCTACTCCATGGATGAGTATTTTGTTGAACCATGACGCAGTATATTTCGTGTATATGTGATGCTTTTTTATCATTCATGTTTGCGTCTTTTATATTGTACTTGACGATGGTGTATTCAGTTACTTTGTACATGATAAAAGATTGTAAAGGTGATGTTTACATCAATAAATGTTTATTATAATTGTTCTTATTATTATTATTAAATGAATCAGTCTTGTCTATGTAATTTCTTCACCTGAACGAATTCACCAGCCGCGACTGAGCTTATCATTGTGTTTTTTTACAATTTAATATTTTAGAAACATGATATGCAACCATATATGCATGTTAGCATTTAGGATTATAATTATACAGGGTGTCCAGAAACTCTCCTGACAAACGAAGACCGGAGATTCCTCAGATAATTTTAAGACAATTTAACCCAACTCACCCTAGTCCGAAAATGCTTCCTAAGGGAGCTAGAGCTCTTTGAAGATGGCGCCTTGTAATTAGTTTTTTTTTTAATATCTCCCGAACGCTTCTATTTAGAAAAACAAAAACTGGTATGCTTATTTATCCTCCAGAGATGAATCGATTCCATCAATTGCGAATTTCTAGTACCGGTCATAGGCGTCCGTTTTGGGTAGGTTAAAGATTATTTTAACGCATAACTTTTTTGTCTTTAACTTTTAAGCATTTGTGACACTAGATTATTAAATTTTCAGGTATTCTAGTACTAAAAGGTACTCTTACTTTAAGTCGGTAGGATACACCGTTTTCTAGAAAAATCGATTTGAAAATTTTTCGTTTTTTCGTCATTAAAATTCAATTTATTATTTTTTGCACTAGTTCGCTCTGAACTGCCAACAGAAATAAAACCTACGTTTTTAATTGTCAAATTGTTGTCAGTTCGCGAAGTTTATCTTTTAATTTTTTACTTTGTAGCATTCAAACACAACGATTTCAATTTAAAAAAAAATGGTTTTTACTAATGAAGAATACGCCGATATGCATTTAGTTTATGGCGAAATGAGGTGTTACGCTCGAGCAGCGCAACGTAGATACGCTGAAACATTTCCCAATCGTCAGCATCCCACTCACTCAACATTTACAGCTCTTCATCAATGATTAAGAGAAACAGGTTCAGTGGTCCAAAAAAAAACATAATGATGTAACAGCAGAACATGAAGATGTTATTTTAATGGAAGTTGAGGAAAATCCAGAAATTAGCGTTCGAAGACTATCTGCCATGTACCCCACAATTTCAAAATCTTCCGTAGGAAATACCTTACACAAAGAAAATTTATATCCTTTTCATTTTACAAAGGTGCAAGCACTGCTAGAAGGAGATTTTCCTGCTCGTGTAGAATTCGCTAGATGGTTACAAAATCAGATAAATCAAGATGAAGATTTTTTCAGGTACATTTTGTTTGGTGACGAAGCTTCATTCTCAAAAAATGGAATTTTTAATGTACATAATACACACTATTATTCGTACGTTGGTGACAATCCCCACGTTGTTCAAGAATTTAAGCATCAGCATAGGTTTAGCATAAACGTCTGGATTGGAGTAGTTGACGATTATCTACTTGGACCTGTGGAATTACCTGCTCGTTTAAATGGTGTTGATTACTTACATTTCCTGCAAAATATTTTACCTGATTTGTTAGATGAGGTGCGTTTAAATATTCGGCAAAACTTATGGTTAATACAGGACGGCTGTCCGGCCCACTTTAGCAAGAATGTACGAGACTTTCTAGATAATAATTACGAAGACCATTGGATTGGAAGAGGCGGTCCAGTTGCTTGACCAGCAAGGTCGCCGGATTTGAATCCTTGCGATTATTGTGTTTGGGGATACATAAAAGCATTTGTTTATTCCGTTCCGATACAAAATCGTGCACAACTCTGGCAAAGGATACAAGATGCTTGCAACGAATTTAGAAATAACTTTGGAATTTTTGCAAGAATTCGGCGTTCTCTAAGCAAAAGGGTAAATTTATGCATAGAGACTAATGGTCATCACATCGAGCATCTTTTGTAACTATCTACCTTTGATACTTGTTCTTTTTTTGTTAGTTTCGTTCCATTGTAATAAATACTTTGTTTTTAAAAACCTTCACCTAAAATTTTGTTTCAAATTGATTTTTGCTTCTTTTCCCAAACTTTTTTACGAATTGTGTGCTGCATTTATTGAAACAAAAGATGATTTATTAAATTAATTTTCATCCATGCCTTGATAGTCCTAGCCAACTTCGTCGCTAAAAATAAGTAGGTACATAATAAATTGAATTTTATTGACGAAAAAACGAAAAATTTTCAAATCGATTTTTCTAGAAAACGGTGTATCCTACCGACTTAAAGTAAGAGTACCTTTTAGTACTAGAATACCTGAAGATTTAATAATCTAGTGTCACAAATGCTTAAAAGTTAAAGACAAAAAAGTTATGCGTTAAAATAACCGTTTACCTACCTAAAACGGACGCCTATGACCGGTACTAGAAATTCGCAATTGATGGAATCGATTCATATCTAGAGGATAAATAAGCATACCAGTTTTTGTTTTTCTAAATAGAAGCGTTCGGGAGATATTAAAAAAAAATAATTACAAGGCGCCATCTTCAAAGAGCTCTAGCTCCCTTAGGAAGCATTTTCGGACTAGGGTGAATTGGATTAAATTGTCTTAAAATTATCTGAGGAATCTCCGGTCTTCGTTTGTCAGGAGAGTTTCTGGACACCCTGTATATCTGTAAATTATTAAATGATATTTAATTTCTATTACTTTTTATAATTAACTCCTTTACAAAAACGTAAGCGATGATAAATAAACAACTTAAAATTAATACATACATATTTTCCATTTAAATTACAATTTTAATAAGAGTATTACCCGTATTAATTCATTTGGTATTATCACATGGATAATTATTAACTAAAATTACAAGTTTCAAGATAAATATTCACTTATATACAGTCGTAAATAGTATATTGTATCAATTTATTCTACGATTTCATTCAGTAAGCTTTGTCGTGAATCAACACTGTATAGTATTAAGATGGCAATGTGAAATCTTTCTTCCGGTGATTCCATTGAGATCGCGCTTCGCAGGTCAGCGAGCCGCGTTTGATGTTGTTGGACGCAGATTGCAAGGTGAATAAGCACATCCGCTATTTGTGATTTCCGTTCAATCGGTTTAATGACGTAAGGGTTGGCTTACTGATTTTTGTGATGTTACGGTATGGAACGGAATAGCCACATCTGGAAAAGAAATCTGACAAAAACCGGCCGCCATTGATAAAAAAAGAACTCTTATCGTCCCTTTTAACCAGAGCTGAATATGTTTTGTGTCCATAATAAGTCAAGGGTCTAATTAAAGTATTTTGAAGAAGTAATGTTTTACTGATCTCCTACGGCTAAAAATAAGATAAAGGTGGAAAGAATGTGTCCCAGTAAAGAAAATAATAATAATAATAATAATAAATTTATTAAATTTCCTAACAGGTCACTCCAATACAGACAATATAAACAAATAATAATATAATTATGTGAAAATAACAACAAACAGTTCAGAAAATAAGTGAAAAATATGAAAAACGTTAAAATATAAACAACTAACGGATAGCAGCAAGGTTATTAAAATTCCTGGCAGAATGCACCATAGGAGCCCTCAGCAATATATTAGTTCTGGGGCCTATTCCATAAAACTACTTTGCAACTTTTCAGTTTGCACTTTGCACTTGTTAAATTTTGAAAAGTGCAAAGTCTTTGTGTTTCATAAAGTACGTTAGTTGACTTTGCAGATTTCGAACTTTTCAGTCGCATTTTGCAAAGTTTGGATAAATGTCATCGTGACGTTTTTGCTCTATCAGTAGTTCACGACTTGGTCTTGTACAAATGTTTTGTAACAATTTGATTTTCTCTAGCGACGAGAGTGATGATGAAGTACCTCGTAGAAATTTTAAAGAACGGATTAACTTTAATATCATGAATAATTTTGTGTTTAAAGAGTACTTTCGACTTTTCCCACCCGGGGTAGAAATGATATTGTTAGCCATAGGGGCTGATCTTGCTCGACCAACTCGAAGAAACCATGCATTGACGCCTCAGCAGCAGCTCCTAGTTGCATTGCATTGGTTCGGTAATGGTGGCCAGTATCATGGTATAGCAGCCATGCACGGGATAACGAAGGCCTCCGTATGTAGAGTCATTCAACGTGTGGCAAGGGCAATAATCAACAGGCTTTTTAGACGCGTTGTATGTTGGCCTGAGAATCCAGAAATATCTCAGGAATTTTTTAGAAAAGGAGGCTTTCCTTCAGTGTGTGGATGTGTGGATGGGACCATCATAAATATAGATGCACCAAGAGTAAATGAGGAACAGTATGTTGACCGACATGGTAATCATTCTTTAAATGCAATGATGATTTGCGGGCCCAATTTCAAATTTTACGCAGTGAATGCGAACTGGCCAGGAAGAGTTCACGACGCGCGGGTCTTGAGAAATTCACGGATTTCCCATCGCTTCGATGGGGGTTGGAGACCATTTCCTGGAGCTGTTGTTTTAGGTGACAGCGCTTATGGACTGAAAGAATGGCTTATTCCTCCAATAAACAGGAATCCGAATGATCCTGTTGAGCAACGTTTCAATCGGGCTCACAAGCGAACAAGGCGGCTAATAGAAAACAGCTTCGGTATTTTGAAAGAACGATTTCCTTGCCTAAATTATCTCAGATTATCTCCAACACATGCTGTTTTTGTGGTAATTCGTTGTGCAACCCTGCACAATATTGCTTGCGAAAACGAGGATGTCATAGTTGGAGATGAACTTCACGAAGACATGGATGATGATCCTAATATGGAAGATGAACATGAAGAGGATCCTAATGGTATTCAACGAATGGAAAGACTTTTAAATTTTTTTCGATAATTGTGCATTTTTTCGTTCGTAGTTATTGTCCTTATTTCATGTTTAAACATTAAACAAAATAATTTTTTTAATTGTACAACTTATAAATTTTTAAAATACAAAAACAAAACTATTGAAAGAGAGGATTTGTGTACTCTGACACGTCAATGCCCAGTTCTCTTTCTAATTTGAGCGCATGTAGTCTTCTTCTATATACATATTTCAATTCGTAGCAACTCTTCTTTTAGAGTCTGGTATTGAGACTGGGAATTTTCCTTCTTTCTTTTTTTTGATGTAGGCGCCGTGATTTCGCTCGAAGCACGTGGTTCTTGTTCCACAACATCTCTCTCATCTAATGGGAGAAATAGTAGTCCGTCCCCAGTGCCGACGTCAGATTCTGGCATTTCCAGTCCTGTAACAGCAGCACTTTCTGCATCCAAAATTTTTAATATGGCCAAATCTATCTCGTCTAACTTTTTATCCTTTCCCCCTTCCGTACCCGTTTTTCTCGCATTGTCTCTCTCTAAATTAAGTGCTTAGTTTAATATTTGTTTACATTTAGAAAATATATTACTCACTAGATAATGTACGGCTCTTCCATACCCCAAAAAGGCAATCACGAGCAAACGTCCAACTTCTATCCGCCGTAGCCAATTCCAGTGCTTTAGCCTTGTCCAGTACAGATTGCCAAGCTGCTTGTTTTTCCTTAGCATTAACGTTTTTGAAATTTCCAAACAATATTCCTTTTTTTTCTTCGATTAGTGCCAATACGGCAAGCTTTTTTTGATTGGCGACCGTTCGTTTGCTCATTGCAAATAGAAAAATGACTTTACAGTTTATATTGCAAAGTGCAAAGCAATTGTGACATTAGTTTACATTTATTTCGTTTTATGAAACAGAACCTTTGATTTTTACGCTTTTACTTTGCACTTTGCACTTTTCAAATTTTACTTTGCAACTTTTCCAAAATACATTTTATGTAACAGAAATCTACTGAAAAGTGCAAAGTGAAAAGTTGCAAAGTATTTTTATCGAATAGGCCCCTGGTAGTGGGAAGCAGAAGCGCTTCATTCCCCTTGAGCTTTGAGGAGGCATTCAAAAGTTAACTTCTGCTAGCAAATCAGGATAGTCTATCTTAAACATAATGATATTTTTTACAAAATTAGCACTAATTAGGTGTCGCCCTGCTTCAAGCGACCCAACCTCATGTCGATCCAGGAGTAACTTACAGTCAAATCCACGAGAAGGGTAAGAATCATTTAGTTCATAACACAAATACTTTAGGAACTTGCGCTGTACTGATTGAATTACATTAATATAGCAAATGTACCTATGTAGAATACCACACGACAACGGCATATTCAAACTTACTAACAACCAGTGCATAATAAAGTGACTTGAGTGTAGCTATGTTGTCAAAATCTCTGCAGGTGCGGATAAGGAGACCCATTGCTCGAAATACTGACGCAGTGACTAGGGTAACATGATCAGCGAAGGTAAGCTTTTCATGAAATGTAACTTCGTGATCGTTGACATGCGTTTTGCGGTTGATTGCGATGTTGTCAATAGAATAGTTATTACAAAATCTACTGGGTTTTCTACAAAACGAAACAAAACAGCATTTGCCAATGTTCAATTTCAATTTATTTAAAGAGCACCAATTTGACTCGGTCTAAGTTCTCTTGAAGGAAGACAGCATCTCGAGCTCCATTAATTTGATGAAAATTTTTAAATCATCCGCATAGGCCAAAACATTACAATTGATTGAAATTATCAAATCATTAACAAAGGTGTTAAAAAATAAGGGTCTCCATGGTTGGACCCTTGATAAACTCCAGAGTAGAAACATACATCCTTGATTTGTAGCCATTATAGTAGACGAAGTTACTGCTTTCAGACATGTAAGAACCATGAAGTGTTAACAGTGAGTTGCTGAAACCAAACAAACTCATTTTAGTCATGAGAGCGGCATGTTCAATAGTGTTGAAGGCACGAGAGAAGTCAGTGTAAATAACATCCATCTGCTCCCCATTGTCCCAGTGTTACACATAAAGCCTGAGATAATGTGGCGAAATTCGTAGTGGCAGACCTCTTGGACATAAAACCATGTTGGCACGGCGACAAAAATGATTTGATGCTGTTGTATATATGTTCATATAGTATAGCCTCATATAAAATGTGACTCCTGAAATATGCTTCTCAGCTGCTGGTGTTTACTTCCACCTATACTGATATTTCCCAGAATACGCAAAAAGCAAGAATTTGAAAGAGGACTTTCAGCAGGTCCTACTGTAGAATTGCATGAAAGTGGATGGATCACGAAGGACACATCTGCGACATGTTTCCGTAAGTTCGTGGAATTTACAGGACGATCAAGAGATAAATGCGTGCTTTTGTTTCTTGATGGACACAAGACTAATATTAAAAATATTGAGTTGATAGACCCGGCAAGAGAGACGGAAATTATTCTTTGATGTTGGTCTCGTTGGCAGTCACTTGACTTGCCTTTCATAAAGCCATTGGGCAAATACTATGAAGGTGAAGTTCGTAAATTGCCCAGGAAAGAGTTGTGATTCTCCATCAATTTGTATCACTATTTGGCCATGCGAAATGGCTTTGCAAAAAGTGAAATATGGCCGGTTGACAGGAATATATTAACTGATGTAGACTTTCTGCATTTAAGAACAACTGATATTTTCTTAGAACTGCATGTTGACAACTCTCCAGAACCTCCACAACTATCCCATAACGCTACTCCCAGTTCATCTCGTACACAAACCCTCAATTCTACTCCTTCTGGTAGTTCTAATGCTCCAAATATGGCTATTTTCTTTCCTCTTAAGAGATCATCTTCACAAGATACTGATCATTAGGTTTTAAAAAATTTTAGGCCTAAGGAAAATTCAGGAGTGTTTTCCTTTATAGTTAGCCCTTAAGTGATTTTATCTGTCACTAAAATGGATCAGAAAAATAAACAGAAGTCTTCGTCATGCTGTAGAAAGAATAGTTTTGACTGGTTCCCATAAAAGACAGAACTAATTGAAGCACAAAATAAGCCTTCTAGAAAATCTGAGCCAAAGAGGAAAAGTTGTATAAATAATAATCTGAGCCCAGTTGTTCTAGAGGCCAAACAACAAAGCCCTAGACAAAGAAAAAGATATTTCCAAAGACTGCATTGGAAGAAAGCAGATGTGCCCAGCGACAGCAATGCTGAGGAAGATAAATGTCTTTATTGTGCTGATTATTCAGCAAAAATTTCTATTCCGTGTCTAGGCTGTGGTAGGTGGGCACATAATTCGGACGTCTGCCCAGAAAGTTACGAAGACATCGTCCATTTTTGCGTTTTTTTTTTTTTGTGAAAATGGACAAAAACTTGTGCAATTTATTTTCCACTAGTTTCCTTTTGCCAGGTTAATAAATAACTTAAGTGTCATTTGTAATAAAAAAAATATGTGAACCACCGTGAGGTCAGATGTGGTACATGCAATTGTTTCGAAAAAAAATTACATGTATTAATATACAGGGTGTTTAAAAAAGATGCGGCAATATTTAAGGGGTTGATTGTCCAGGTCATTTTATACAAAAAAGTTTATAATAAACAAGGTCCGCAAACGCTTCGTTACCGATCTACAGCGTGTTGAAGTTTAATTAAAAGAAACAGTAAAAATTAGATTTCTCCAAAACGGCATAATGAAATTTTAGGCGTGTTATTTATCAAGAAAAAAATAGGACGCCGCTGATTTCTCTAAAAATAAAAATATGTTTCTATTCTTTGTTTAATTGTGAAGAAAAAAGCTCTCTTAACTTTCTATCATACGACGTACCGTTTTTTAGTAAAAAAACACATTTTAGTGCATGTACATTTATTACAGAATTTTTTTTTTAAATAACAAGGGTTTTATTTAAGGCAAAAACAAATATTTTACCATACCAACAATTTTAGCAAGCAAAAATTACAATAACTGTGCAAAGTGACCACCTCGAGCTGGGATGCAAGAATCCAATCTTCTCCTCATCGACTGGCGAACTCTCTCAAAAACAACAGGATCGGTTTCAATTGAATTGCACCCAGCAATGATTCGATTTCTTAAGTCTTCTACGTTTTCCAATGGAGTAGCGTACACCAATGACTTCAAATGGCCCCACAGGAAAAAATCCAGGGGATTTAAGTCCGGGGATCATGCAGGCCATAAGTGTGGTCCACCTCGACCAATCCAGCGATTTCCGCATGCTTGTGTTAAGAAATCACGAGTTACTTGAGTAAAGTGGTCTGGTGCGCCATCGTGCATATACCACATTGCATCTCTAATTGCTAATGGTACGTCCTCCAGAAATCCAGGGAGCGTGTTTTCCAAAAAGTTGCGATACACCACTCCGGTTAGTCTCCTTGATAAAAATACCGGTCCAATTAGGCAGTCACCCACAATCCCAAGCCAAACGTTCAAAGAAAACTGATGTTGAAAACGATTTTCAACAATTTCATGTGGATTTTCGTCACACCATACATGGTTATTATGGAAATTACGTATTGCATTTCTTGAAAAATTCGCTTCATCGGTGAACAGAATCAACATCAGGAATTGAGGGATTTGTACCATTTTCTGCAAAAGCCATTGACAGAATGCAATGCGAGGAGGAAAATCAGCAGGAAGTAATGCTTGAAGGCGTTGTATATGGAATGGGTACAACAAATTTTCCTTCAGAATGTGCCAAATAGTCCCATTACTTACATCCAAAGCGTCAGCAATTTTTCGAGTAGAAGTACCTCGATCTTCTTCAATCATGTCTAGCACATCCTCTTCCAAATCTACCGTTCTTGCTGTCCTTGGCCTTCCTGTTCCTCCATTTCGTCTTAATGTGCCTGTTTCATAAGGACGCCGATGAATACTTTCAAAAGTTTTTCTATCAGGAGCAATACGGCCAGGAAATCTTCCAGTATACAACCGCCTAGCTTCTAATGCATTTCCATCAGCAAGTCCATAAATGTAGTGCATGTCGGTCATCTCTGCATTTGTATAGCGATTCATGATAAGGAAATTCAACAAATTCGACACATACAAAATTATTAATCATATGTCATTCAATATGTCAGTGAATAAAACAGGACTGTTTAAAAATATTTTTGTAAGCATGATAAATGTACATGCACTAAAATGTGTTTTTTTTTTACTAAAAAACGTTACGTCGTACGATAAAAAGTTAAGAGAGCTTTTTTCTTCACAATTGAACAAAGAATAGAAACATATTTTTATTTTTAGAGAAATGAGCGGCGTCCTATTTTTTTCTTGAAAAATAACACGCCTAAAATTTCATTATGATCTTTAATGCCGTCTTGGAAATCTAATTGTTACTGTTTCTTTTAATTAAACTTCAACACGCTGTAGATCGGTAACGAAGCGTTTGCGGACCTTGTTTATTATAAACTTTTTTGTATAAAATGACCTGGACAATCAACCCCTTTAATATTGCCGCATCTTTTTTTAAACACCCTGTATAAGAAATTTTTTTACTTTAAACAATTTTACAATGTAGAGAAATGTTCAATAAAGTTTTGCTAAAAACAAAATTATTTTAATATTTGCCTGTTTACCTTATGATTATCTTAAATGTTAAATTCACTCTTTTGCCTCTGGTTCTCTCAACTCTAATAATTGGGCTATATAACCTAGGTAATTACATCAAATTATGGTAGTTAAAAATAAGCTGCATTCATTTCTAAATGATCGAGCAGTACACTATATTACAAACAGTCGCTAATTTTGGGAGCACTGCATCCTTTGCCATCCTCAAATGAAATGGTTTCCACAATTAGAGGCCACTGCTTCTACTATTTGTAATTCAAGCTTTGATCCAAAGGATATCGGGTCTGTGTTTCGGTTGTAATTACATAAATTAGTTTCAATCGGAACAGGTTAGTTAATAGGCTTGTTAATGTACGTGTAATGGTGAGATGTAGCAGACGTTTGATAAAATTCAATTACCAATGTCACTTTAGGTTATGAAAATACGAATTATATGACAGTAATGTAATATTATGTATTATCTTTATAAATGAAGTGGTACAGATAATCACATGTTTTTTGAATTACTACGAGTATACACTTTTTTTATGTTAAGCAATATTGAGCATATTCTTATATAATCTATCTATTTTTAAAACTAAATTTTTCTTTTCAATGCTGGTTTTTACAGAGATTAAGAGAACAAATTTAAACAAAACATTAATTACTGTATTTTAAAAGAAATCTATATTTTAAACGAGAGTGGAACGCTCCTCCCTTTAGCAAAAAGACAAACTCGACAAAGTGAATCAATTCACAATTTGTCGCAATTTGATTCCATTGTTTATGCGGTTGCCATGACAACGACACGTACTCCGTAAGCGATAGGGGATCGCATTATGTCATCTCAGTGAAGCAACACAGTAAGTTACTTCACCCGTTCAGCCTGCCTCTGACACTTCTTCGGTCTGTGTTTGTTATGTATCTGTACTTCTAGGAGTGCATGCGTTTATGAAATTGTTTGAAACGGCTTTATCACAAACAACGCTTCTGAAGAAGCCCTCTTGCCATGCTCTCTGTGTTCTACCTTTTCAATCCGATCTGAGAAAAATACCCGTTCGAGCAAATCCGCAAGTTCTTCTTTTTTCATGAGGCGTTAGAATTAATTAAAGTGCACACTAATTAAACACTATCGCACTCATTCACGTTGACAGGTGAGAACGGAATACTTAGGCATATAGACTAAATAAAATAGATTTGTACAGGCAGCACCAAAGAGTGCGTCATTGTAATTAACAAAATTAGCAAATTGTAATAGTGCCAAAGTAGAAAAAAGTACATTAAATATGTGCTGAAATACACGGAAAAATAAGTTTAGATAATATAACATTTTTAACCTGTGTTATTTGAAAATATTCTATATTTCTTTTAGTAAATGTATAAATATAATATATACATCGGTTTATTGTAATATTTGAGTATACCGTACAAGAAATGTAGTGTTTCCTGATGTCAACAGAATCATTTAGTTCCTGTCCTGTAGAAGAAATGTTTTCACACGTTAGAATTAAAAAGGCGCAAATAATGCTACTGATGCCAGCGTAACTGAATATTTATTGAGATGTGGAAAAGTAAAAGCTTTAATATCTTTATAAGCAAGTAATAACAAAAAACACACTTGGTATTGTTTCACAAATAAATATAATTAAATACTCGATGTACATTTCGCCTTGCGGCATCGTCAGGAGTTCTCGAGGAACTAAAGTAAAATTTAATATACTGTAACTACCTACTTCTAACAAAAATGTAAATAAAAATGTACAAAAATAGAAAATTATGAAAAGGTCATGGCTTATATAGAAAGACCGTTTTTACAAGGCTAGGGTTTATTAGCGGTGAATTTATGAGTTCTGTTTGTTCATTAAGAACATTGCCTGGTTGTAAAAGTAAACTTTCTTTTATAAAATAACCTTCTAGAACATTCATTTTTTTACTTTTATTTAAAGTAAAAGTAAAAAAAAAATAAAAAAATGAATGTTCTAGAAGGTTATTTTATAAAAGAAAGTTTACTTTTACAACCAGGCAATGTTCTTAATGAACAAACAGAACTCATAAATTCACCGCTAATAAACCCTAGCCTTGTAAAAACGGTCTTTCCAGATAAGCCATGACCTTTTCATAATTTTCTATTTTTGTACATTTTTATTTACATTTTTGTTAGAAGTAGGTAGTTACAGTATATTAAATTTTACTTTAGTTTCTCGAGAACTCCTGACGATGCCGCAAGGCGAAATGTACATCGAGTATTTAATTATATTTATTTGTGAAACAATACCAAGTGTGTTTTTTGTTATTACTTGCTTATATTTCGACATGTTTCACCAAGAGATTTCCATCACTTCATTTAATTCTTTAATATCTTTCATTACAGTTGTAAGAGTCGATTGCGTTAGTAACGCTACATTTCTTAAAATCCAAGACGTCATTACTAAATCCAAACAACCTCTTTGCTACATAACTCTTCACCAATTAGTATTACCTTTTGAAGCAGGCAGTGGCGTCTTAGATTCGTAGATATTCTTGCGGTGCCGCACTGCACTGTCTGAAAGGTCCTTCTCGTACGTCGTTCCAACAATCTATAATAATCTTCTAAGGAAACTCAGGTTCAACACCAGCTACCATACATTTAAAATGCATCTTAAATGCAAATTACTAGAAAATCAGAGGAGCTCCCCTGACATATAATGCTATTTATGTGTGTTTGCTTAGTAAGTGGTTAATAAGTAGTTAATAGCTTTTAGTTCTGGATAGTTAGTAAGTTCGCTCTTATAGTTTATAATATTTATTGTTATTATTATTAACATTATTATTTTCTTTTTTTTTTAATTGTTTAATGACGTACTTATATATATATATTTTACTTGTTATAGTTAGCTGTGACTTATTTGTATGGAATAATGTATGTACCTACATGTATTTAGGAGTTGTATAATAATTTACGATTGAGTTGAACAGCTTTAGCTGGACTTCGCCGAATAAAGACGTTTTATTATTATTATTATTGTTGATCAAACAACTGAATTCCCAGTATAACCAGGAAGAGCTGCAGGCCTACTTCGCCCATAATCAAATAAAATGGCATTTTATTCCACCAAGGTCGCCACATTGTGGAAGTTTATGGGAGGCAGCAGTGAAATCTGTAAAAATGCATCTCACTCGCATAATTGGTAAAAGTTCCTTAAATTACGAAGAAATGAACACCCTATTAGTCTAAATTGAAGCCACACTCAATTCTCGTCCTATAACAGCCATTTCAAATGATCCCAATGATTTAACCTTTCTCACACCTTCCCACTTTCTTACTGGTTTCATATCTGCTACCATTCCGGAACCTAGCTTGATGAATATAAAATTAAATTCCTTATCAAGATGGCAATATGTTCAACAAATACGTGAACATTTCTGGAAGCGATGGGACAGAGAATACCTGAACCAACTGCAAAGAAGAAACAAGTGGAATGTAAACACCGAGCAGCAACTACGTCCTGGGCGCTTGGTAATCATCCGAGAAGACAACACTCCTCCTTGCCAGTGGATCCTAGGCCGAGTTTTGGAGACCCATCGAAGACGAGATGGTATTACGCGTGCGGCAACAGTGCAGACTTCAAATGGTACGGTGGAAAGACCAAGTGTAAAATTGTGCGTGTTACCAATGTACGATGACTAAGTCCCGTGAGTGCTACGTTCTGTTGAAGGCGATACCTTCAAGGGGGCGGCTATGTTAAGAACTTAACATATTTTATTTTATATTATTATTGTTTCTTGCTCTATATATGAATGTTTATCTTTATTTTTATGTGATATTATATTTTTGTAATGTATGTTTCATTTTTGTTAACTTTTAATTATATTGTCTATTGTGAGCATACTGATGCGGAGCAGCTTTCGGGCGTATATAGTCTCATCGGCCGAGTTTATTGTCTGCCGGCCCTATACACCGAAGGCGATGCAAGGCCTCCTATATATACGTACGGACGGCAGTGTCTGGCATGTGCGTATATATAGGGACCATATAGCTTCTCGAGCGATTCTCATGTATACAGGGTGTCCAGAAACTCTCCTGACAAACGAAGACTGGAGATTCCTCAGATAATTTTAAGACAATTTAACCCAATTCACCCTAGTCCGAAAATGCTTCCTAAGGTCATAGGCGTCCGTTTTGGGTAGGTAAACGGTTATTTTAACGCATAACTTTTTTGTCTTTAACGTTTAAGCATTTATGACACTAGATTATTAAATTTTCAGGTATTCTAGTACTAAAAGGTACTCTTACTTTAAGTCGGTAGGATACACCGTTTTCAGGAAAAATCGATTTGAACATTTTTCGTTTTTTCGTCATTAAAATTCAATTTATTATGTTTTGCACTAGTTCGCTCTGAACTGCCAACAGAAACTAAACCTACGTTTTTAATTGTCAAATTGTTGTCAGTTCGCGAAGTTGAAATGACGAAAGATGAAATGACGAAAAAACGAAAAATTTTCAAATCGATTTTTCTAGAAAACGGTGTATCCTACCGACTTAAAGTAAGAGTACCTTTTAGTACTAGAATACCTGAAAATTTAATAATCTAGTGTCACAAATGCTTAAAAGTTAAAGACAAAAAAGTTATGCGTTAAAATAACCATTAACCTACCCAAAACGGACGCCTATGACCGGTACCAGAAATTCGCAATTGATGGAATCGATTCATCTCTAGAGGATAAATAAGCATACCAGCTTTTGTTTTTCTAAATAGAAGCGTTCGGGAGATATTAAAAAAAAACTAATTACAAGGCGCCATCTTCAAAGAGCTCTAGCTCCCTTAGGAAGCATTTTCGGACTAGGGTGAATTGGGTTAAATTGTCTTAAAATTATCTGAGGAATCTCCGGTCTTCGTTTGTCATGAGAGTTTCTGGACACCCTGTATATGCTGTAATCTTATGTTCGATGTACGAGCGGCCCCGAAATTTCGGCGCACACCGAAAATAAATGTGTATTTGAACTGATATTGAGTTGTATTTTACGGTACTTTCAAACTAGGAAGTTTCCTTAACAATTGTTGTAATTATTAGAAAAAGTTAAAATTGTAAGTATAATTGTTATTCTTGAAAAGACCCAACAATGTAATTGTCAGCAACAGTTTTTCATTTTTATTTCGTTTTATTTCATTATTTTAAATTATTAGTACTAATTATTGTGAAGTTAACGTTTAAACTGTTATTTTAAAGTTTATTTTAATAAAAATTGAGAAATGGGTTTATTATTCTATTACTAGATGGCGTTGCTTAAGGATCATTATTTTGAAATTACCAGAATCAAATTCGTCAATGTAAATCGAAGTTATGTGACGGCCTTATATTGCCCAACGATAGTGACATCCAGTTGGCCTTGTTCCAACAAATTTGTTGGCGCCATCTATTTGATAATTTTCCAAGCAACATTCACATTGACAGTTAACTGTAATCAAACCCAAAAGACAATGAGTCCACTATAAATATAAGAATACGTCATGTGTAAGAATATAATAACTTAATTTAATGGAAATATGATTGTTAGGTACGTACCTGAAATGTTTAAATTAAATAAATAATCTATTAGAGGTTAGGTATGATACTAATCACGTTAATCAACAATATTTTTAATTTAATGTTCGTACAAAAAACCACAGAAGAAAAAGATCATAGTTACAACTATAGTAACGATATACAATATTGTTTATTAAAAACTTTCAAGGATTGCTCGTCCATTTCCTTTTTCAACTTTGTAATAGTTAGAGTCGCTTTATTTGTTATATCTACAGATCCTTCATTTACTCATAATTCTTTTCGTTGACTTTGTAATATATCTGGTCATCGAAAATTTCCTGAAAACTTTGTATATTCCCAAAAGTGTTATCGAGACCGTGAACTCAACTCGGATGTGGTGTAGGAGTTGCAGTCCACGGTGTTCCTGGTGGTCGAATTTTATCTCTATAAATGCGAGTTTCAGCGAACCGTGTCTGGTCACATAACTTACGGATTAGGAGCTTCGGAAATAAGTTGGAACTTTGGGACGCCTGACGAAGTCAGACGACGTGAGTTTGTAAATCTGAAAATCCGCTTTTACTACGGAATCAGGATTTACTTTTGCGAATTATTTGTCGGAATACTGGTAATGATTTATAATGCACTTGTATTATGCAAAATTCTAGTAAATGAGTTACCTCTTATTAGAACTGAGCGCTTATGTTTTCAGAAACGTAAATGTACAGGATAAACATAATGACGTCTAAATATTTTATAGAATCAGGTTTTTTTTTACAAGTATTCATGAGAAAGCTCTTACAAATAAAATCAAAAAAAACCTAACAACCGGATGGTAGAATTCGGGTTAGGATATTTACGAAAACAACTTTTTATTAGATCGTGACGTTTCGGTCAAATCTTCGTGACCTTCTTCAGACCTTTCGTTTTATTTAAAAGAGGGAATACATTACTTAATATAAACAAAGCAGTGTAAGGTTATAAACAATTTTTCTAGAAATTAAAACGTGGGATACTTACATTTGCCCAACGCTGTATCGTAGTTGTTATTTATTAACATAAAGATAAGATTGTAAAAACACATTAAAATCATTATTACACATTTAAAATCTATGGTAGTTAAAATATATTGTACATAAGGTTTTCAAATCTCAATTCTTTTGTATCTGTTCACTCTGTGTTTGCACGTTTATCTATTGATACCTTCACGAAACACAAAAAGAAAGAAACACTGTTTTTCGCATCGTATGTTTTTCGTTGGGATAATAAAATGGTTCGTTTTGTGGGTGTATGTACATACATTGGTGTTTGCGTTATTTAATTTGAAATTTGTATACCTGTGTTTGTTGTATACATTTTTCAAATTAAATAACGCAAACACCAACGTACATACACATACACACACACGAAACGAAACATTTTATTATCCCAAAATAGTATATTATGCAATGAGCATTTAATGATAGCTATTAAGACACGAGTAAGAAAATTACAATACGAGGCGAAGCCGAGTATTGTAATGAATACGAGTGTCTTAATAGCTATTAAATGCGAGTTGCATACACTATTGTTTCTACGACCCCATAATAAAACATTATTTTTTGAACATTCTATATCATAAATTGAGGTTAAAATTTTACATGCACCTTTGCGAGTTTAGGTGGTAATAAATTGTTGGTGGTTACTAAGGCTTGTTCCATAATTTCTGGTGGACTCAAATTTTACATTTCACTGTCATTATCCCTCATTTTTAGCGTTTATATTTTCAAAAAAGCACAAATTTTAAGTACTTACTTGTAAATTGCAGAGAACTGTCACATTATTTAATTTTTCTACTCCCATACTTTAATTGTATTATTAGATATGCCGAACCTGTACTATAATGATGTTCATTACGATACAGATTTTCATTATGTTACAAGTTTATATCCAATAGGAATACAGATTTTTCATTACGATACAAGTTTATATCCAATAGGAATGCTACATTTCAATATTCAAACAATATTCAATATGGCGACTGCATATCTGACAGATATGCTGTTTTATTGAATGAATGTTGACTTTGTTTTTAAATATTTAGCAAATTCATTATTAATCAGAAATATGTTTAATGATGTTAGATGGACCATAGAGGTACTATGTGCGAATGTTTGCCTTAAATGGATTGTTGAGCATCATCAAAGACTTGAATAATCACATGACAATAATTTAAACGGCTGAACACGAATATACGAGAATATTTTGATGTGTAAACATTAAGTGGCTAGAGGCAGTATGTGAAAATGTTTGCTCCTAGCAATTAGTGTGAACTAATTAAGCAGCAATAATTATTTTAAAGAAAAACAAATACATAGTGAACTTCCATTAAATCACTATCATATCAATTTCATATATTTTTATAAAGAAAATCGCTCATAAAGCAATTCTATAAAAGAATAATTTTGATAGATTGAGTTAATGTTAATCATTATAGTTATTCGAAATACATTCAGTTATTATTAAGATATAGATATTGTGTTTAATTTCCTTACCCTATCCCATAACAGACCAGATAAGAGAAAGATTATAAAGCAAGGAGTAAATTGCTGTTCGAATCCACGTATAAATTTTAAGATCTGCTTTACACTAAAATCATACGTGAAGCTGTCACCATTATTTATGTCAATTTAAAAGTAGATACCACAGCAATATGAGAGCAATATTGTAAAAGTTCTAGAATATTGTATATTACTTAACCGGATTACATTACTTATTGATTTTAGGGTATCAGTTGCCATGACTTGCGTTACACATAGCATAACTAAAATTATTCGAAAAAAAATTACTTGCAAATAAAGGATTTCTCGTTTAAATTTTAAAACTTACGTTTAAGTGACCGGCATGGAAATTTATCACATTACCTTATAGTATTTTGCTTTGAAATATTCACATTTTATATACATAGTTTATTATAAATAATTTCAGAACGCTATTCGGCAGTACATCAAGTTGATAACAAAAGCTTAATTTAAAATGGAGACTGATTAGATTAAAACAGAAGTTCGGAAATGTTGATTAAAATCCATCTTTTACATAAATTAGTCAATGTATTGAATGGCAAAAGTTTTCTGTATCTGTATCGCTGCCTTTTCAAAAATTAATTTATAATTCGGCGAACTCTTAATTAATTAAGTAAATTTTGTTTTTCGTAAAAGAATCGCATGTTTACAGTAAATTTACTTGCTGCGTTGAAGTATTGTTAAGTTGTTTTGAAACACACTCAAGATGATAATATGTAATTTAAAGTTTGGCAGGCAATATACATAAAATGAAACTTTCCAGATGAAAGCTTCCGAATTGTGTTATAAAACTTTTTACTTGTATAAATAGGATAACGTCGCCTCTATTGACGGCGCGTGGGCATCTGATATGCTTGTTAAATTCTTCACAAAACGGGTTCTGTGCAATATATCAAATATTTAGATGAATTAAACGTAATAACGACGGATTATGTCATAATATTCATAATGATAATATAATTTATTGTCCAGCGGCTTCTCATTTACAAGATAAAAAAACATATACAATAATATAAAGAAAACCTAAACAAATACAAAAATAAGATGAATATCAATAGAAATATCCAACAATTTTGAAAAATAAATGTTTTAATCTACTGAACTCTCTCAGTATTAAGTCGTAAGTGAATATACTGAAGAAACCACAAAAATGAAACATACTCCTGTTTGCTAACCACATAACTGAAGAAGTAAATTCTCAGTAGTGTTGTATACCCCACCTATTGTTACGGTCTAAAAGTTTGCTACTATATATGTAAATTTTTCTTAATAATAACTTTTGAACAATTTCCAGTTCATTTTCTTTACTGTTAGAATTTTTATAATAAATGATGTTTGTTTCTTTTGGGTATACACTATATATGGCATGTATTTGGCATGTATAATTAATTGGTTGCAGTATTCACGATGCACGTTTATAAAATATCCTATGTTTTTGGTTTTTTATTATTAGGAGGATATTAAATAATTTTAGTTAGTACTTCCTTTTACAATGCTTTATTTGTGTATATCGTATCATTTTCGGGCATAGATCGAATAAATCTTAAAATTATACGAAATTATTAATTAAGTAGGGTCATCTATTTTTTTTTCTAAATAAACAAAAGATTATATGAACTGTATTCCTCTTTTCAGTAACAGAATTCATGCAATCATTAGGAATACTGAAATAAAAAATAAATATAACAATAAAGAAAACACAGAACAATTCGATAAATCAGGGGTATACCAAATAAAATGTAAAGATTGTGCAGCCGTACTTTTAAGTACAACATAAACATGAGTGATCAGATAGCTTAACCCTAAGGAACAAATGATCAGGCATTTTAAACTTGGAATTTGATGAATCTGTCAAAAACACTGTACTGTAGTGCAGAAAATCGAACGTCCTACACTTAATATTATTGCAAAAATAACTATAGATGAGTCCATACCAAAAATGAACCGAGCAGCTCAACACAGATTCTTGAAACTCATTAATTTCAAGTAAGCGTTAATTAAATACTAATTATATTACTATATGTTCATAAACATGTTATATTTTGGATATGTCAAACGTAATAAAAAACCTGCACTAACAGAAAAAGGTGAAAATATGTGGTGGATAATATTTGGGAATAATAAAACAGTACAGATTATGTTGGTCGTCCAATATTTAACTAGATGAAACATGTTTGAATGAAGAACACACAAAGAAAAAAGTTTGGATTGCCGGAAGCATAATGAGTGCACGATAAGCATTTGTTGAAAGCGTATCGACAGGATTAAAAAGCCCTACTGGTAAAGATACGCAAGGATCTGAATTGATATATGTGTGGGAAGGACTATTGTATTGATTCATAAAATGAACGGTAACATTTTTGAAGGATGTTAAAATAAATATTACCCAAATTGGAAAGGGCTGCTGCACAGGTTACCTCCATATCATTGCGAGCGCAATCCGATCGAAATGATTTGGGCCCAACTAGAAGGTGAAGTTGCTTCAAAAAATTCCCCTTTCAAAATATCACTTGTACGTGAACTTTTAACAGAAGTAATTACAAATGTTACAGTAAGTAATTGTAAAAAATTTGCCGACCAGGTAATTGAAGTAGCAAAGAGAATGTGATACATAGATGGATTAATGGATGATTATGAAACCATTTATTATTTATGTCTGAAACAATGATGGTGAATGTGACTTCATAATGTCCAGCACAAGTGAATCAAATTAATTTTCTTTTGTAATTATTGTTAATTTAATATAAATAAAAATTTGTTATACTTTATAAAAGTATAAGTGTAAATTATTCAACTAAAATTTTTCTCCGTATTTTCAAACTACATAAATAGCGAATAATAATTATTAATGTGTATATGTAATTATCTTTGCAGGTCGTGTAATCAACTTCAGCCGATATTAATTTTTATATTTATTACTGTTGTATGTAAGATTCATATTTCCATGAGTGGTTGCTTGAATTTACGCAAAACGCAAAACAGCTAAATCCTTAGTTAAAAATAATACAGTTCTTCTAACCTCAATTATCATTATGTCATATTAAATTGTCTACTACATTTTAAGCTGTGTATTCCATGTTTTGGCGGGATATTTGAATCACTCCTTCTTATTCTGAGACAGGGTATAATAAGAGTATTTCCATGAAAACGTAATATTAAGTTAAAAACAAAGCACAACAAGTAAAAATAAAAAGCCATTAGCGTTAAAAATTTAATTGAAATAATTAGAATTGATATAAGAGAAAGACAGATTACAGTACTGCTTTGAAATAATATATTTAAACAATCTATCACCAGAGAACGTATGATCAATCATTTTGGTTAATATGTGTGTCAAAATCTCGTCGTAAATCTTTTTGTTTTAAATTGAATATCGATTTCGCGTTGTTGTTGTTACATATGTGTATGGCAACATTTGTGTATTCGCTTAAATGTGACTACCTTCTTTAGTCTCCAAAAATAAACCATGATAAATTGCCGAGCGATGTTTAATACGCGCGGGCTTGACAAACAGTAGATGTGTGCAATATTCCTCAAAATTTTGCATTTGCGAGGTAATATATATACTTTGGAGACCGATGTTCCGAGCTACACACTTTCCCCATTCATTTCTGTCAATGTGAATTCGGTTGACATTACGTAATATATGCTAGCCTGTCAGTTATTAAATAACAACTCTTGTTACACAGTTTTTTACTTTACTATAAAATATTTGCGCTTGTTGGACGATATTTATTATATAAGGTAAATTAGATAATTGATTACTATTTTTTTAAAGTTCAACTTTGAACATTTATCTCCAAATGCTAAGTAATCAATTGCGATTGTTATACATTGATTGTAAGTTCTTCCCGGCTATAGCGTACCATTTGATTTTTTGTTTGAAGTGATGACTAATTTTGATGGAAATATTTTCTTAGAATTAAATTCCTAGTGATGGAGGGTAAGTACGTAACATCTCCGTAACTTCGTAACAGGAACAATAGAATCATAGAATCGGTAAGCTAAGTGCGTAAAATTCAAATAAAACACTGATTACACTGGCCAACAAGGTTTTTACCCTAAGTTAGTAACTAATGAAATTGAACAGCATATATAAAGTAAAAATGATTCGAAAAGCGGCAGTATTGGCTTAGCTCTGGTTACAGAGAAAATGCAGGTCGAGACTTGACTCGTTCCCTCAAGAATGTTCAAGTTTGCAGTGTTATGCTTTAATCTGGTTGGTTGATAGGACTTAGGGAGGGGATAAGCAGATACATACTATATAAGAGATACATCTTTGACTGAAATACCACTAGCGCTAGCACAGCATAAAGCCTTGAATGAGAATTTTTAATAACGAAATTAAAAATTGAGATAATTTAGTTCCATCTTTAAAGACACAGTCATGCCTCGTTCGTGTAGAAGTTATCCAAATAACTTTTGTTACGTATGAGGTAAATTTACCCCACTAGGCCAGAGTGAAAAGTTAAGTCTGAACATTTGCCGGGCCTATGAACTTTACTTCGATATGACCGTCAAAAATCAGGACAAACAGTGGGTTCCACATGTAATATGTACTACATGCAGCAGATATTTGCGAGATTGGTTATGTGGACAACGACATTCTTTACCGTTCGCCATTCCTATGCGATGGAAAGAACAAAAGAATTATCTTGAAGATTGCTATTTTTGCCTTAACAAAACTGCAGGACTTAACACCAGTAAGAAAAGAAAATATAATTATGTGGAAACTGAGTCAGCTCAGAAACCTCGACCCCATGATGAACAGCATCCTGTTCCACGACCGCCAATTCACAAAGAAAGCGAGGAGAGTACAATAGCTACCGATAGCGATACTAGCTTTGAAGGTAATGAAAAATCAAGTGACTCTGATTTTATTCCATCTACATCAAACTAACCACATTTAAATACTCAGTTTGAATTAAATGACTTGGTGCGGGATTTGAATTTATCAAAATCACAAGCAGAACTTCTTGGGTCGCGACTACAACAATGGAATCTCTTAGCAAAGGACACAAGAATAAGTATTTTTCGCAGCAGACATGAAAATATTGTTGATTTTTATAGTATGGCCGGTAATCTGGTCTACTGCAATAATATTTATAAACTTTCTGAAGCTTTTGGAATACATCATGATCCCAGTTCTTGGAGATTATTCATAGACTCATCAAAGACCAGCCTAAAAGCAGTGTTGTTGCATAATGGAAACCATTATCCTGCTATTCCGATAGGTTATGCTGTTTCTATGAAAGAAACTTACGAAAATCTGAAAATTTTATTAGAAAAGATAAAGTACAAAGACTATTCCTGGAATATTTGTGCAGATTTTAAAGTAATTGCAATTATTTTGGGTATGCAATCTGGTTACACCAAATACTGTTGCTTCTTATGTCTTTGGGACAGTCGTGACAGGGAAAAACATTACCATAAGCAAGAGTGGCCACTACGACAACAGTTTATACCAGGAAAAGATAATGTACAACATCAGCCTCTAGTAGAAAAAGAAAAGATCATAATACCACCTCTCCACGTGAAACTTGGGCTCATGAAAAATTTTGTAAAGGCAGTGGACCGCGAAGGTGACGGTTTTAGATACCTTCGTGAAAAGTTTCCAAAAACAACAGAAGGAAAACTAAAAGAAGGTATTTTTGTTGGACCTCAGATACGAGAAATAGTAAATGATGAAATCTTTGAAACCAAATTAACAGCGAAGGAAAAAACAGCTTGGCGCTCCATGGTACAAGTTTTCACGAATTTCTTGGGAAACAAAAAAGCTGACAACTAAAAAACTTTAGTAATGGATATGATACAAGCATTTCACGCTGCTGGCTGTAATATGTCCCTTAAAGTGCACATTCTACATTCTCACTTGGATTTTTTTCCGGAAAATATGGGCGACGTTAGCGATGAACACGGTGAGCGCTTCCACCAAGACATCATGGGAATGGAAAAACGGTATCAGGGGAAATGGAATCCTATTATGTTAGCAGATTACTGTTGGACGTTAAGAAGAGATGCTGTAGATGTTGTTTATAAGAGATAGAGCAATATTACTTTACATTTCTAATTATAATAATTTGAAATATACATTAAATTATGATCTAATCTAAAAAACCTTTTCATTGTAATACAATAAAAAATCGAGCTAACTTTACGTTCTACCTTTTATTAAAATAAATGTTTATATGTTTTCTATTGAAATTCGTATAAATTATTTGATGGCAAAATCAAAAGTTGAAATTTGTTGGCCAGTGTTATTGGTATTAGCAGCAATCAAATATTTTCAATGTATACAACGTTATATCAGTATTTTGCAGTATTTTTGCACCCGCATGATTGTTTATTTGATCATTTTCAGCTATTTCGGCTGTTCCTTATTTTTGGCTAACGATGTATATTGGATCACTCTTGTGATGCTTGGACTTCCTAATTAAAATTTTGGGTTTACCTTATATACAAATGATGGCTAATTTATTTTACTGTTTGGGACTTGTTGCGACACCTGTTGATCTATATGTGTACTTTTTTCGTTAATCACCAATCCACTTTCACCAGCTTCTGTTTTATGCGTATTTATCTAAGTAATTATCCAGTTGAATACTTAATTTATCTTTCGTTTTTGCTTTTGTCTTTTGTTTTACTCTATTTTTTAATTTCGCGTAATACCAAGTAGAGCCGTATGTACACATGCAATATATGATGACATTTATTTTTGACAAATGTATGATACATGTTATGTATATTATGTTATGTGTATACGCTCTGATAGGCATGTAAAGTGAAATATTTCACACAAATTTCGTTTCAATGAAATATTTCAGACCTCTTGAAATATCTCATAAATTTCATAAAATATTTTTTCTACTGCCATACTTTAGTTTTATTATTAGATATGCCGAACCTGTACTTTAATGATGTCCATTATGATGCAGATTTTCATTATGATACAAGTTTATATCCAATAGGAATACGGATTTTTCATTACGATACAAGTTTATATCCAATAGGAATGCGACATTCCAATATTCAAACAATATTCAGTATGGCGACTGCATATCTGACAGATATACAAATTAAATAAATGTGACAGTTCTCTGCAATTTACAAGTAAGTACTTAAAATTTGTGCTTTTTTGAAAATATAAACGGTAAAAATGAGGGATAATGACAGTGAAATGTAAAATTTGACTCCACTAGAAATTATGGAACAAGCTTTAGTAGCCACGAACAATTTATTACCAGCTAAATTCGCAAAGGTGCATGGAAAATTTTAACCTCAATTTATGAAATGGAATGTTCAAAAAATAATGTTTTATTATGGGGTTGTAGAAAAAATAGTGTATGCAACTCGCATTTAATGGCTATTAAGACACTCGTATTCATTACAATACTCGGCTTCGCCTCGTATTGTAATTTTCTTACTCGTGTCTTAATAACTATAATTAAATGCTCATTGTATAATATACTATTAGAATTTCGCGCACAAAAATTTTGATGACCCGCCTCTCAAACACATAAAAATATAACAACATAACCCTAAAAAATTTGTTTTTGTTTTGATCAGTTTTGGTATATTTTAAACTGAATACTTTGTTATTGTTTCATTTTTGTATTTTATTTTTTTGCATTCGCTATTCGCTCTCTAAAACGAGTATTTTGCCTTTGCGAACTCCAAACAATGCGCAAAATGTGTCTTTAGGGTACTCAGTCCGTTAAAAATCCATTTTGCGGATTGTTTTGAGTTTTAACTTATGTTTTTATATAATCATGTCTGTACCACGTAAGCAAATGGTTCTAGGAAACTCATCTGATTGAGGACTCGGCTCCTTGGTCTCCTCGTCTTTAATCACGATTCGTCCCCTAAAACCCCATTCTGCGTACGTGATAAATTAATATCTATTAGAGAATTGTTTATTGTTTATCTTTAACTGTTTTTTTAATGATTTATAGGAAATGCATTTTTTGTTATTTATTGTTTTTATATAAGGAGTTTGAGAGTTTTTGTTTCTCGATATTCCCTTAATTTTCCTTCATCAACATTACTTAAATTTATGTAGTATTAACATTTAACAGTTGGCAATTGGCGTATTATATCGAAGTGAGGTTAACATTAACATAACCTGTGACTGTTGAAATATTTCATGAAATATTTTACGAAATATTTCAAAAAAATAAATTTTATGAAACTTTACAACACTACTGATATGCATGCACCTACAGGTGCGTGAAGTTGGCACCACAACTTGCGGCACAAATGTTCTTTTTAGTGCCAAAATGTTGCGCCCAATATGCGCCGTCGATATCTGAAGAAAAAACACCGACGCCTTAATTGGTTACAAAGTTATAAACAAAAACATTTTTTGGTGCCAACTTCACGCGTGAAGTTAGCACCACAACTTGCGGCGCAAATGTTCTTTTTAGTGCCAAAATGTTGCGCCTAATATGCGCCGTCGATATCTGAAGAAAAAACACCGGCGCATTAATTTGTTGCAAAGTTATAAACATAAATAGTTATTTAGTATCAACTTCTTACCAGACCAAAATTTCCGGCGCAAACTTTCAATTTAGTGCCAATCGTTGGCGCACAACATGCGCCGTCGATATCTGAAGAAAAACACCGAAACACTTAATTGTTATAAAGTTATAAACAAATACAATTAAGTGCGTGAAGTTAGCACCACAACTTGCGGCGCAAATGTTCTTTTTAGTGCCAAAATGTTGCGCCTTGCAAATATATCGTAAATTATGTATTCTATATACATTTATCAATCATACAAAAGTATTTAGGGTTGGATTGGAATTTCTTTTTGTATTAATGAAATTTCAAAATTCGGATCGGAAGTAATGCTTTACTCTTAGCCAGTAGCACTTTCTTTCGAATACCCCGCAAAGTATGCATTCTATAGATATTTATTAAGAGAATAGAAGTACTTATATAAGATTTTGAATAATTATTATATAAAAGGATTCTTAAAGTTTGGTTTATTTGTCTAAGAAGATAAAACTTTTAAAACAATTTAGAACAATTTTATTTTAAACGCTCATACGTATAAGAAAGTCGTCTGGTGACCACGTTTTTTTCAAAAATATCGACGGAGCATATTGTCCTTCAACGATTTGCATTGCACAAAATTGAAAGTTTGCGCCGTAAGTTTTGGTCTGGTAAGAAGTTGATATTAAATAACTTTTTTTGTTTATAACTTAATAAGAAATTAATGCGCTCGTGTTTTTCCTTCAGATATCGACGGCGCATGTTGTGCGCCAACGATTTACACTAGATTGAAAGTTTGCGCCGGAAATTTTGGTCTGGTAAGAAGTTGATGCTAAATAACTATTTTTGTTTATAACTTTGTAACAAATTAATGCGCCGGTGTTTTTTCTTCAAATATCGACGGCGATAAAAAAAAAAGAACTTTTGCGCCGCAAGTTGTGGTGCCAACTTCACGCACCTTGCACCTACACTACATGCACCTGTTCAATATTTTTACATCAAGATTTATGTATACAAATATTTTTAGTAAATTTCTTCTGCAGTTACTTTGTGAATATTTATATTAAAATATGGCAACAATATTTGCATTTTGCTCAATAAGGTTAGTTAGTAAAAATAATACCAGAGATTTACTTAATATTTTAACATTTTTTAATGTTCACAGAGAGAGCTGATGAATATATTACTAAATAATAACACAAAAAGTGAAGTATATTTTCTGATGTACAGCTAACTTTAATTATTTTTAGACATTCCTTAACTATTAGACTAAAAAATGTACTTGACAAAGACGGTAATATCTTAACTGCAGAGAATGAAATAATAGACAGATGGAAACAATACTTTGAAGAATTAGCAGATTTAAACCAGGTAGAAGAAATAGATCCCCAAGAGAGTAATGAAGTTAAAAGTGAGCCACCACAAATATCATTAGAAGAAATTACACAGACCATAGGGAAATTAAAAATAGGGAAAACCCAAAGACATGATATCACATCTGAAATGATCAAGTACATGGAAGAAAAGAATTCCACGTAATACTGAATGATATATTAAAACAAAAAGAGATACCCAAGTAATACCATTGTACAAGAAAGGAGATATATAGAGGCATTATTTTAACAAGCATACCTAGCAAAGTTTCCACTAGTAGAAAATAGATTAAGACAGAAGCTATAGACAATGATGGAAGAATCACAACGTGGATTTAGAAAGAGAAGAAGTACGCAAGATTTGATATTTATACTTAGACAAATAGGAGAAAAGTTAGGAAGAAAGGGAAAGGAAATACATATATGTTTTATAGATTTAAAAAAGGCTTTTGATAAACTAAGAAGAAACGACATATCGAACAGTCTGAAAAGAAGAGGAGTAGAAATGAATATGATACCAATTATAAAGGCTCTATACAGAAATAATACAAACAAAGTCAGAATGCACAATCTAGAATCTACAGAATTCGAAATGAAAATAGGTCACAAACAAGGATGTGTGCTAAGCCCTTTACTATTTTCCTTAGTAATAGATGATGCCATAAAAAGATGCAAAGGAAGATGAAAAGATATAGTATTAGGCAAATGGAAGATGAAAGATGTAACACTACAAGAACTCTTAGTCGCTGATGATATGGTGTTGATTGTTGAATCGGAGGACAAATTACAACAAACCCCAGATTTTTATCAAAAAGAACTCAGGAAAATAAACATGGAAATAAACATCGAGAAAAGTAAAATCATGTTGAAATTAAATTAAAATCGAAAGACAAGAGCTAGAACAGGTCACAAGTTTTAAATACTTAGGTATAGTTTATTTCAAATTATAAGAATATAACTTTGAACGGCTCTAATGCTTTTATTGCACCACCTTCTGTGACGATGATTATTATACGTGATCTCCTTAATGAACGGGTACGGTTTACCTATTTGCAACGTATGAATCTAGGGGCCGTATTGACTATAAATTAGGCCCTATAAGATAATAATAAAACGCTGTTAATTTCAAGTATATAATAAAAAATATCTATACATTGGGTTTATATACAAAGAAAAAATTACAAATCGTGTGGCAACATGTGTAGTGGATACATATAGATATATAAAGGTAATTAGTTTGTAATATACAATAAAAATTTTATGTGTCACCGCATTTCATAAATGATTTTCCGTGATTGAGTCGTCTTGCAAATCGGTGTCTGTGTCTGAATCGTATTGCAAATTTATAATCAAAGGTGCTACTATTTTGTACATGCGCATATATTCGTCCTATTTTGATATTGCGTGTTTAACAGCATTTTTCCAATTTACAGCAGTTATATGTTCCATAGCATTTTTATGTGTGCTACACTGCTTTTACTAAATTTCGGTGTTTAATTTGTTCGTCTTACGGTATTTTTTAGATGCGCTCATATTAATTCAATGGGATTGAAAATGCAATGGTATGGTGGTAAACGCAAAATTGTATGTCCTGCTTCTTTGGCTCTGTTATCCACATAATAATCCTTTAAATATTCTTTTGTCTTCATCACCTCTATTAATTGTTTTTTTGTATAATGATCCTCAAAATATAAATCATTTGCTTCTAAACATTCTTTAATATCTTTCTTATTATTACATTTTGTAGGAACTTTGTTTTTCTGTCATTATCACACTATCTTTTGGTAAATTTGGCAGCAAAGTGTCACAAAACCATTCTTCAAATAAAGATGAGGTCATATCTTCATGGTAATCTAAACTTGAGGATTTAACATTTTTAGCAGATAATAGCGGCTGTCTGATCCATCCTTTTTCTGACCCAGCATGAAGAATAATTATTTTCTTCCCTGTCGAAACCGGAATTATCCACCCAACCTTTGCAAATTGTGTCATGGGTGTCATACCACGTCTCGTCTAAATAACATATGAATCATCCTTCCTGTCTATACCTTCTAATTGCCGTTAGGTATTCATATCAAAGTTCCTGTAACCTCGGGCTTTCCATAATTGTGCGACGTTTATCTATAGTGCTAAACTTAAAACCAGCTTTCTTTAGCGTCCGCGACAAGGTTGCTTTAGAACACTGAATATTTATAGAACTCATCACTGATTCTTTTATGTAAGCAGTCAAGTGTAGATACAACATTTCCTCTGTAGAAGGAGTATACTTGTTGCATAATAGTTTCAATGTCAAACTCTTCAATTTTTCTCGGTGCTTCTTTGTCACTTCTTTGCTTCCGAGGCGCTGCGTTATTCTTAATTATCTTATATATTGTTCCAAAAGGCACCTTGGTTAATTACGACGTTCTTTGAGTGTTCTGGGTTTGTAGTTCGTTATTTTCTTCCATCAGGGTATGACAGACATTGAGAATTATCTGTTTTGCATCTTCTGATATATGCTTTCTCTGTCGTGCTCCAACAGTATTATCACTACCCATATCATCATCACTAACACTTTCAGCAAAAGGTCGCCACATGTTCGCGAAGTAAAGAGATAAAAATCAATTATGTATACAGCAGTAAAGATTAACAATAAATGATAAATAGACTCAATATTAGATGGAATATATAGGTACCAACTTTCCTAACTATATTTCCTTAAATTTTCTTTTATAAATATAAGCACTTATTTCATCTAAATTGTAATTTAATGACTATTTAACTATAGTTTAGCAAAAAAAAGTCTATGAAACCAGAGTACAAGGAAAGAACAAGCTAGGACGACCGCGACTAAAATGGGAAAAACAAGTACGGCAAGAGGCTCAGAAGCGAGGGATTCAGTGTAGTGAGACTAGACGATTGGCGCAAGATAGAAATGATTGGAAAAACAGGATACAAGAAAGAATATGATTATTAAATACATAAGTGTTATACAATATTTGTATGTATTTGTATCAGTTCTACACCTAACGTTAATTGAACATAATTGATTAAATAAATAAACTTTAAATGAAAAACTCATACTCCTTAATAACGAATAAATCTGAACAAAGCAGTTCCTATGCAATGGCACTTGTTTGCATCACGTATAGTTTGATAATATTACAAAGATCTTTCTTCATAGTTACACTGTCCCATTATAAAAGAACTTTACCAATAGAATATTATAAATTAGCCCAAAAATAATGATAACTAAAACTATGGAAATAATGTTTTTTAAGATACTTCTCGACTATTTGGTTTAAATTAATTGCCAACTATGAAATACCTCAGTAATTTTACCCTGAATATACGAGAGACTGTTTAGAATGATTTAAATCCCATCAAGTTTAATTAGTAGCTTGGCGGAGTTACAATGTTAAATTCAATTTTCAAACGCGGAAATTGTCGTAATTTTCAATTTCCGTAGATGACAGTCATAATTAGTCTGCCTAAAATTAGCTTGTGGAATTAAGGTCTACAGACGTCAACTCGAAAAGCCATACGTTATCGAAAAACAGCATATATTTCGTTATTTTTACTTGGCTAGTGCTTTGGAAAAACTGTCAAAGACTATATGTGTACGGTACTATATGAAATGCTGGAATTATTTCAAAATTACATACTTACTGTGTATAAAATACTTCAGTGTCACCGTATATATTAATAGTATTAAAATAAATATTGTGTACTATAGACGCATTCTTTGCTGAATGAAGCAGATACATAATTTCGTTTTTAATCTATTTTTAGGTTAAAAATTATAACATCGATTCTATGTAAGATGTTATCCACAGTAGAAGAAATTTAGATTATATTCTACTACAGTAGACGTTCACAAATTCGAACTATTTCTTCTAATTGCCGAACGTTTCTTTAATTTACTCAAAAAAAAAAAAATAGAAATAACCCCGAGGATAAAAAATAATTAATTGCTTACGATGCTTTTTTATTAGTTTTTATTTGTATATGGATAACCTGTCATGTGAGTTTCCTTTTTTTGGTTTTATAACATTAGAAAGAACTATGTCGTTATGGAAGGAGAAAGATTGGGCATGTGCTGGGTGGAATTCAATTCCCTATTTTTGCACCATTTTGTCAAGTTATTAACGCTTTCGATGGCTCTAGAAAAAGGAATTATTGGTGTGTCAATAGTGGTCAACCATGAAATAATTATTTCAAACGTAATTAACAAGGATATATAGATGAAGATAATTCCAGAAGACAACATAATTCCAACGTAAAATAGTTAATACGTAATATCCGGAATTCATTAAACAACCTAAACAACATTTCTAAAATTTATTACAACCCAGTGCGAGTAATGCATCATGAATGTACAGCCACGTTCGAAGGAAGTGTACCACAAATATTCAATGCCTAAATATAAGTCCACGGTATGGAAATTAAAAATAAGACCAAAAAAAAAAATTTAACAAGTTGTATGATGACGCGTACAAACAAATATACAGGGTGAGTCATCTAAGCGGGTAAGGCCGATTATGTCTTTATGAGTAAAGATATTTCGAAGCGGGTTTTTCTTTATGATAGCTGTTCATTAGGAGCACATTTTAAAAATATTTTGTATTATACAGAGTGTTCCATAACTTGGTGGCTAACCATAGTTATAATTTTTGAAATCGAACCCCCGTATAATTTTTAGTCAAAAAGTAATGAGGTATAGGGCTAAAGTGTAAAGTTTTTGACTTATTTACATTTTTATGAAAAATTCAAGGTTTGTATAAAATTATATTTCTCGAAAACGACGTATTAGATGGACAAATTTTTTTGCAGTATTATTTACAATAAGAGGTCCTAATAGAAGCATGTTTTATTTTTTTACAGTTACTACCTGTATGTGTAGGAAACTGGATTAAAGTTAGATGACACGTTTTTGTATAAAAGTAAATTTTTTTAAATAGAACACCCTTTATATCAGTTCATTTATGAATTGTTTATTAAATTTCATATCAAAAACATGTAAGACGTTAATACTTTAAATGTGACTATTACTGACCTACTGTCGTTTTCTGATATGTTAATAATTTAACTGTAAAGCGACCAGTCGACGTATTTAACTTTTTCATCACCGATGATATCCTAAACATCATCGCGTCTGAGACTAATAACTATGCAAATCAACAACTAAATATACGACACAGGAACAAATCAAGAATTAAGTCTTGGACTAATACGGACAAAAATGAAATTCGAAAATTTTGAGGAATAACGCTTGCATCTGGTTTATCTCCAGCTCCTAGTATGAATTTATACTGGTCCAAGGATCCTCTGTTTTATAATAAGTTTATAGCTTCGCATATAAGCAGAGATCGGTACCTTTTACTTTTAAAATTTTTGCATTATGCAAACAATGAGACAGCTGATACAAATAATAAACTGTATAAAATAGAACCACTAATTAAGCGTATAATCGAAAATTTTCGAAACATTTTAAAACCTGGGAAAGAGCTAGTTATTGACGAATTAATGGTGCCATTTAGAGGTCGTCTTCACTTTCTACAGTATATTCCTAATAAGAGCCATAAATATGGAATAAAGTTGTATAAACTTTGTTCTCCTAATGCATATACACACAATATAAAGGTTTACACAGGCAAGGGAGATACAAATCCTTCACTGGGCCATTCACAGACTGTAGTTCTTGATTTACTTCAGCCACTAAATCTACAAAATGGACATATTGCAGTGATCTTGAATAAATAATAATATCTAAATAAATAAGTATAATCAAGATCACTTTAAGATTTTATTTAAATTAATTTTTACTTTATTCATTTTTACTATGATGTGTATATAAATATTAACTATATTGATAATTTACGAAAACTTTATTTTTATTTAAGTAAAACAATAAAAGGATCTTAGTAAATTTTTATAAGGTTATAATTTTAAGACGTATTAAATGTTACGGGTAAAGGATCGAGCAGGTGTTTCTCGCACAAACACGTCTGGCTTTGGCAGGGATCGACCGGGTGGACCGGCACAAAAAGTATTGTTTATCAGGTGTACGGCTGAGTCATAAAATATAGACGAATTTATATTCGCATGTTTGTTTACCTTTTTCAAGGATCATATATACGCTGTTTCCCCATGTGACCGATAAGAGCAGCACCGTCGATTTACAATTATGGAAGTGGATTCGTGTTTGCCGAAAGTGGCCGGATGTTTTTTTATAAAGAAATTTAAGCATAAAAGCGCGGACGGATAAAATTTCGGGAATTGCTGGTGAAAACCGCAATATTAACTAGTCTAAAAGTAGGTAATAGACCACTCCCTCCTTCTTTTTAAAGGATTATTTTAAAATCCGGACTTAGAATAAATTTTGAGATTTTCGATACTTATAGAATTTTTACAAGATTCTACACTTATAATATTTTTATTTTTAACATGCAGCGCGTATCACATTGAAATGTCTAGATGTATTTGAATAACTACCTATGTATGAAATACTTTTATTTATGAACTCGGTTTTGAATTTATTTAATTTCATTTTATTTTCTTTTTCCTAGAGAGTTTTGTTTTGCATGTAGGGGTACTATGCCATACATTATGACAAAACCTTCTAGCATTTGTAATGATAACTTTGAATAGCATAATCATTTTCTTTTCCGTATAATTTATTTTTCTTTTAAATTTATTCATCCTACAAAAGATATTTGAAATTAATAATTTTGTTTTATGTGTATATAGGTTATATATAAGTGAATAAAATTTTTCATTGAGAATTATGGAAGAGTTTAATACGATGTATGAAGAGTTAAGGTGATTAAACAATATTTGTTATAAATGTGTGTATAGTGGCGTCTCAAAATTCTTTATTTGTAGTGGTGTTTTTGTATTGGAATTTCGTGAAAAAGGTAAAGTTTATTTTCTTTTAATGTATATATATTATTTCTTTTGATATGAGAATTAAGTATGTTTTGTTGTATTTGGGTGTTCAATATTAACGTGTTGAATAATACATCAGGGATGTGTGAAATGAATTATGTCATTATTTAATTCATAGCATGGGGTCCTGGTGAATTTGAAATACACGAATTGGTCTTGGTGGTACTGCGTTTGGGAGCGAGAAAAGGCACCAGGCAGAACTAATCAGGGCTGAGTTAATTTATTGAATACGTAGATACATTATTTTATTTCATTTTATTTATTCAATTTAAAAATTTATATATTCCTTAAGGAGTGTGCGCATTGTGATGTATGTTCGGGTTGCGTCCGACGAGCTGAAAATGACATGCTCGTAGGGTGGAACTTTGGGATACTCATCTGTGTGAATTTGTTATCTGATGGTACTGTGTTGGGAGCGAGAAAAGGCGCCGGACAGGACTAATTAGGGCAAAGCCACTTCCTTAATGTCTATATTTTGTTATCAAATAGTAGACCGCACAATTTTTATTTTTTTTTTTATTTACATTCCAGTACAATTCATCACGGGTAATTTATTTTTATTTTGATTGTTTACATGTATCTATGACAAATATTAATAATAATAATCACGTTCACATTTTAGATATAAGCTGGCACGACATGATGATTTCATTTATTCTTTATTTCTTGTAATATTTTATTGTTTATGATGTATAAATTTGAATTATGACCGAATATTGATTTTAGATGTGTAAATATTTGTAGATTAAAATTTTTGAATTCATTTAAAATTATCTTATTTTAATAAATTAGATGTTAAGATTTATTTTGTATTTTATTTCTTTACCTGACCTGGAAATGATTAAAGAGAAGGAGAATCAAGTCATATTTTCTGCCCCTGAGAGAACTATTTATTTTCAAACTGAGCTAGTTACATGTAGAATGTTTTGCTTAACCTACCTTTCAGCAGAAAGTTCACCGTATCATAGTCTAGCATAAGGCCTAGCACTAGGATGCGTGCTTGACTCTCAGTTACGTATTAATTAAGTAAATTTAATTTATTTTATATATCTATAAATTTGTAAGAGTCACAGCAATATGTTGTTTGCTGACAATTTTTACTCTAGCATACAACTAACTGAAAAATTATTAGATCTGAACATGCTGTATTGCGGTACGTTGCGGATAAATCGCAAAGGAGTTCCTAAGGAATTCTCAAAGAAAATGAAAAAAGGAGAAATTTGTGGAAGCCAGAGAAGAAATGTGAGGATTATTAAGTGGGTTGATAAGAGGCCAGTCCTAATGATAACAAGTGACCCACCTTGATGAACTTATTTCAACTGGAAAAAGAAATAGAAGAGGGGAAGAAGTTCTAAAACCAAAATGCATTACTGATTACAGTAAGGCTAAAAAAGGTGTAGACGTTAGTGACCAAATGTCATCATACTATACCGCAGTAAGAAAAAGTTTAAAGTGGTATAGGAAAGTGGCATTTGAAGTATTGCTAGGCACAACTATTGTCAATTCGTGGATTGTTTACAACATGGTTGCTGATACGAAAATGACAATATTGGAGTTCAGAAGGCAACTAATAAACGATTTAATGGTGCCACGTACCGATACTTCGGAAATTATATCAGGGAAAAAAAGAACACACACCGGAAGAAAGAAGAGGAAATCTTGCAAAGGATGCTATGAAAATTTAAGAAAAACATTGTCTAGTCGCGAAGCGGATAAAAAGGTACGTCGTATCATAAGTTATTGTAACGAATGCTCCGGTCAACCAGGGTACTGCCTCCCTTGCTTCAATAATTATCAAAGGTAATATAACGAGAGCTTGACAAATAGTCGACTATTTCATTGTAATCAATTTTTCGAGTGTGCGCTACGGTCAATTTGACGAGACCAAAATTGGCATTAATAATTTGACTAGAGCACGAGAGCTTTAGCTCGAGGGCTTTAGTCTTTAATTATTAATGCCAATTTTGGTTAAGTCAAATTAGGAGGCACACGAGAAAAATTGAAACAATGTAATAGTCGACTACTTATCAAGCTCGAGCTATATTTGTTAAGATTATTTCCTAAACCAAGTTTCATAATAAAAAATGAGTTGTCAAATCGATGTGATTATCAATAATTTCATCCGAAACATCGCTAAATCTCTTTTTGTCGGACATTTTCATCTATTTGACACGTATGCCACTTAATGAAAAAATACATACTTGATTTGTTACCTACATTTGAATAGTCGATTTGTAATAGTCGCTGATATCAAGAACCGGTACCTTTCATTGGTTAATTTCAACTTCAGTTTTGATTGTGATTGGACAAAATTTAAATTTGACAGGTGAAGGAAATAATCACAAATAATATTTCTTTATAACCATATACAGTTTATATTGCATTACCATAATTAAAGTTGCCATAATAAAAATTCTTGTTGATACATTTACTAGGAAACGTGTTTTATTTAATTTTGAACTATACCCATAATTTGGATAACGAACCCCATACATTCTATATAAATTCAAGTTAAATACCCAATATCTGGTGTTGTAATAATTACGGCCAGGATCTAAAGTGCATCAAGGTATTAGGTACCCAAAACTGAAACAAAATTAGTCTAAGAACAGAAAACCAATTGGCTACAACACATTTTTCAAAAACCAAGATACATATCCCGGGGGATATGTAACGCATAGAAAGAATCACCAAGTACAAGAACCCGGGGATATGTAACGCACGCAAATCTAGTACACGAAAATTTGGGCCGCAGTGAACGTATTAATATAATTTTGTCAGTTTTGTGGTTTAATTAATATGGTAGAGTACTGACAAAAAATATCAAAAAGAGACAATAGCTCAGTAATAGTCCCTTTTAAGGTATTAACGTCTTACATGGTTTTGATGTGAAATTTAATAAGAAATTCAAAAATGAAATAATATACAGGCTGTTCCATTTGAAAAAAATTACTTTTTTGCAAAAACTAACAAAAACATCAAAAAACGACAATAACCCTGTAATAGTCACTTTTAAAGTATTAACGTTTTACATGTTTCTGACATGAAATTTAATAAACAATTCAAAAATGAACTGATATACAGGGTGTTTCATTAAAAAAAAATTGACTTTTATACAAAAACGTGTCATGTAATTTTAATCCAATTTTCTGCACATGCAGTTAGTAACGGTAAAAAAATAAAACATGCTTCTATTAGGACCTCTTACTGTAAACAATACTGCAAAAAATTTTGTCCATCTAATACGTCGTTTTCGAGAAATATAATTTTACACAAACACTGAATTTTTCAGAAAAATGGGAATAAGTCAAAAACTTTACACTTTAGGCCTATACTATCTTACAAATTTTTGACTAAAAATTATACGGGGAATTCAAAAATGCAATAATATATAGGGTGTTCCATTTAAAAAACTATAACTATGGTTAGCCACCAAGTTATGGAACACTCTGTATAATACAAAATATTTTTAAAATGTGCTCCTAATGAACAGCTACATAAAGAAAAAACCGCTTCGAAATATCTTTACTCATAAAGGCATAATCGGCCTTACCCGCTTAGATGACTCACCCTGTATAAGTTAAAGCATTATCAAAAATTTAATTTTTTTTTAATTACGATCAGGTTTTTGTCGATTTTGAACACTGTGCGTCGTCGCTGCTACCTGAAGCATCATGATCGCTGCGTTCATCTTCATTCCGTTCTTCGATTTCATCTACACCAATGGAATTGTTTGGTTGAGTTTCCTCTAAAAGACTTAGCTTCCTTTCGAGAAGTTCATTTTATACTCGATTTCTTCGAAGTAATTGTACTAATGGCAAATCATCCTCCCTGTCGTATTGAACAAAGTCACACTTTAACAATTTGGACAAAGAATTCTTTAGTACGCCTTGTGGTAACTCATCACAAACTTGGTTCAAAGAAATCATCGCACTGCAAATTGAATGCCGTTTCAAAACAGTATTCATTTCACCACCTTCAGCTATTATTTGAGCAAGAAGTTCGTTTTGTAAGTTAACTTTGTTACCTTTATGGGAGTTTGATCCATTGTTTGCACGCCTGCTGTCACATTTGGGGGTAAGAAATATGCAAATATGTTTCCATTGCAATTTTGAAGTTCCTCGAGTGACGAATGAACCGAACAATTATCATTAAGTAAAAGGGTCTTCGGAGGCAAATTATTTTCTTCAGAAAAGTGGATGATCTGCTAAACAAAAAATGATTAAAAAATCTAAATCTAAAGGATACTACCAATGAACCTATACATATTTTCCACGTTTAACCAACCCACATCAGACAACTTATGCGATATGTGAGAAAACTTTCGAATTCCAAACGCATACAGAAATTCTGTACATTTTGGACTCGCCTCCTCGTAAGAATATCTAAGCACGGCAAAACTATTGATAAACAGAAAGAAAACCGATACAAAACCAAGGACTGACAGAGGGGGTCTTAATACTATAGCTGAAGTATGATCTGTGTATATATATAATCTGCAATACAGCATATGCAATTAGCAATATCCTGAACCGTAGCGAGGTGTCCATAAAAATCCCTAGATTGCGACTACCATCAACAAGTTTAAGAGTTTCTCCATCAACTGACAGTCAAATTGATTGCTTAAGCTCTAACGAAATGTTACCAAAAACCATCACAAGTGTTTTTGAAGAATTCAAATACAGTGAATGTTTACGGGAATAATTAAACAGTAAATCCAAATCAGCATTAATAACAGTCACCGCCTCCAACAAATCACCTCGCTTAAACCTACGATATATCTTAGACTGCCTTAGAGTAATCAGCATAAATGTGATATATTTGGAAGTATGTAAACAGCTCATTATATTGCATGTTCAAATACTGAATAGTAACGGACCGAGAATAGTGCCCTGCGGAACACCAGCCTACAAACACCTAAACTCGCCAAAATATCTAGAAGAGGTAAATTATCTTGAAAAACTTTAAGGCCTCAACAGCAAGGATTAGAATCATCATACGGGGATTAAATTTCCTATCTAAGTAGGCCATGGTAACTATAAAAAAGACGTATACGGATGTAAAATTTAATTGTTTTTATAATTGTATTACGTTCCCCTAGAGCGAAAAATTGTTCAACTCTTTTGTTGTATGTCCTATACATTTGATTGTTACATACATGGGGTATCTTACACAAAATTGCTATAATTTTATCTGTAGAATTGAAATATGTTAATCAACACAGTCTCCTCCATTATATAATGAAAATAATTTCGGTATGGACCTCTCTTCTCGAACGCACTGTATAATTGATAATAATTTTATGTCTGTCACAACTAAAAGAATTGAATGACTATATAAAGATTCTAATAAGAGAACCATCAACAGATTTAGCAATATATAAATTAAAAGCACTCATGAGGAATGTGCTTGTAGACGATGAGGTTTGTTGGAATTACACAACAATTTGAATTCCTACATGGATGAAGCACACCATCACGACATCAGCATCTTACAAGGTTTGAACATTAAGTCTTAAGTAAAACTAATATTTTCTTTAGAAGTTCCGTATGGGACTGCAACTAGTGGAACACGTAATACTAGGATATATTGCACTGCGGTTTATACAATATGAACAAAGTTTAGATTCCAGTGATTTATTTTATAATACGCCACCAAGCCGGGGCTTATATATGAGAATCATAAATTATAATAATGTTCCTTGTAGTCTTGTTCGTTATACCCGCAATTTATATTATATTTAAATACCAAGTTATCTACTGAATTTTCTTAACTAATTAGGAATAATGGTGTGAATATAATGCACAAATAAAAAATATTATGAGATGAATTACACTAGCCGAATTTTTTTTTTTGTAATAACTGTTGTAAAAGTGGGTGTACAATTCTTACAGTCTTTAACTGAAGCCATAACCAAAAACCAAATTTTTCTGCCACCTCCAGTTTTCAGTGTTGTACACAGATAACCATTTATGTATAAGATAACAGATAATTCCGGCAAATATTATATACAGGTGAGTTTTTTTTGAATGTTTAGCATTGGGATTTCAGAAACTACTGGAGATAGAAAAACGCTTAAATGGAGAAAGATGCGCAGTTTTACGAGTTTGATTTAAAACTGCTTTTGTTTCTCCGATAACTTTCATGGCTTAATAGATATTCAAAGAAAACTAAATTTTACGATTTTCTTCAAACATGCTTAGCATCGTTAATAGTAATTTTAGAGAAAAAGTGTTCAGACAAAAGTTTTAGATAATTTTACGCCAAATAAAACTGTGTAGCTAATATTTTTTTTTCGCTCACCATTATCGAGTTATGACACAAACTTGTGTTTTTTTAAATGGAAACCATAGTTGGTTTTAACATCATTAAAAAGCTTATTTTTTGCTGATTACATAGGTTTGATATGGTTATTTTAAAAAATAAAGAGGATATAGACATTTTTATGGTTTTTATGGAAAACAATTGAATTTCGAACTGATAAAATACAAACCAAACGAAAACTTATTTTGAAATCTGATGTATAGTAATAAAATGAAAACTATAAGAACTTTTATTAAGGACACACAACATTATTAATGTTCAAAGATACCTCCATTAATATTAAGACACAAATTGCATCTCTTCACAACAGAATTTGTAGCATTGCGTACTTTACGCCTATCGATGTTATTAAAAGCAACTAAGACAGCTTCTCTTAAATCGTCGATTGTTTCATATGTTCTTTTGTATACTGTGTCCTTTGGTACACCCCACAAGAGAAAATCCAAAACTGATAAATCAGGGGATCTAGCCGGCCATTCAATGGGTGCATTACGTCCTATCCATTGATTAGGGAAGTTCAAATTTAAATAATTTTTAACATTCAGTTGATTGTGCGGAGGCGCTCCGTCATGTTGAAACCATTGCAGCATTGCTCGGGTTCTTAAATTTAAATTATCTAACATTTCCTCGAAATCTCTAAAAAATTAAGATAACGATTGCCAGTTAGTGATCCATCAAAAATAAAAGGAGGAAGAACAGTTGATCCTATAACACCACACCAAACATTAAACCCAAATTTAATTTGTGGTCTCCTATGTTCAACATGAAGTGGATTTGTTTGAGACCATACGTGCTCATTGTGCCTATTAAACATTCCACAATTTGTGAAACGAGATTCATCAGTCCATAATATTTTCATTGAAAAGTGTGGATCGTTTTGACACTGATCTTTAAACCATCTACAAAAAGCTATTCGTCTGATGTTATCACCTTCATGTAATGTTTGTGATACTGATAATTTGTAGGGACGAAATTTATGCTTCTTCAACACTCTGACAATAGTGCGTTGAGAGGAGCCCATGTCTGTTGAAATTTGTCGGGTCGATGTAGATGGATTCTGAGCGACACATGCTAATATGTTTATTTCTCTATCTTCATCCATCCCTTTTTTTGATTTTGGTTTAACGAACGAACCATAATCTGCTAAATTATCCCATAATCTCTTAAAAGTAGGTAGCGACGGCTGACGTCGATCAAAATAATTTTCAAAATAAACTTCAGCAGCTCTAGTAGAATTTTTCTGGCACTGAATGTAACATTCAACCATATCACGCTTTTCTACGTTAGAAAATTCAATAGCCAATGCAAACTTATGATTAACGGCCGTTTGCACCGCTTATAGTTAAGTTACAATTAAATTAATTAATAGTTAATTGTCAATGTTTGACAATTAACTTGACTTAAAAGTAAAAATTAACAGCTCTCACTTCTGTGACTCAACGTGAAAGCAATGTTAGTATATTTATCTCGACTGCTCCAACGAACACTATTGTAACTCAGATTTTTCGTTTTTTGAATTACAAAACACCAAATTTTTTTTTTTAAAGTTTATATCTTATAAAGTGAACAATCATAGAAATGTCTATATCCTCTTTATATTTTAAAATAACCATATCAAACCTTATATCATTGTAATCAGCAAAAAATATGCTTATTAATGATGTCAAAACCAACTATGGTTTCCATTTAAAAAAAAAACACAAGTTTGTGTCATAACTCGATAATGGTGAACGAAAAAAAATATTAGCTACATAGTTTTATTTGGCGTAAAATTATCTAAAACTTTGGCCTGAACACTTTTTCTCTAAAATTACTATTAACGATGCTAAGCATGTTTAACGAAAATCGTAAAATTTAGTTTTCTTTGAATATCTAATAAGCCATGAAAGTTATCGGAGAAACAAAAGCAGTTTTAAATCAAACTCGTTAAATTGCGCATCTTTCCCCATTTAAGCGTTTTTCTATCTCCTGTAGTTTCTGAGATCCCTATGCTAAACATTCAAAAAAACTCACCCTGTAGATAAAGATAACAGATAAAGTATAATTTATCTAGATAATTCAATAGATAATTTAGTAAAATTCTCAGAACTCAGAATTTTATTTTAGAATTCATCGTGGTTTAGGTATCGATTGATATAGGAAGGATGAGGATGAGATTTTTTGAAATAGGTAATGCACAACCTTAAATATGAACGAATTTAATATACATTCTTATGTTTATTTACTATTACAGTCATTTTCTTTTGCTTTTCCCAATTGCGTTTCACTATTTGTCAAATGATTTTTCATGTTTTTAAACGTCAGTTAGTTTGTTAAATAGAATTCCCTTTTTGTCAAATTACTTTCCCTTTATATCAATTGCTTTTCTTGTTTATATGTAGGTATGTATACCTCTAACATTTTATAAAAAAAATATTGCAATTTACACATTAAAATGAGAAGTTTATTTTGTATTTAGATACAAACACAGTGTAACATGTATGTAATATAAACATAACTTAATTCAAATTTTCATTTGGTTTTGCCGGATACAGTTAGAAAAATTAATGCAACATATAGGAGAAATAAAAATACTGCAACGAAAATTATTAAACGCTCAAAAAGAACAGATTTGGGACTGGGTTGACCTGGGTTGTTCTTTAACCCTCCTCCAGTTGCAAGAAAAGTGCTTAAACCAATGGCCACTTTTTCAACAAATATCACTATCTACGATTAATAAAGCACGTAAGAACTTTCATTATTGTGTTAAAAAAGTGTCACTTGTTCCCGAAAGAAGAAATACACCGTATATTATTCAAGCTCGCTTTGGAAAGAGAAAAAATGTTCTTCATTGACGAACACTGAATCCATAAGTTATATAACAATGCCTTTGCGCCGTAATGTCCCTCAAATTTATATTAAAGTTTCAGAGCAGTTTTAAGTGCAGCAAAGTTTACATATTGGTTTTATAGTGTTCGTTTGTCATTTGAAATATATTGTAACGTTTTCGGGTTCGCAATAAACAACTCGTGCAATTTATTTACTTAAAATAGTCTGTATATTCATACACTTAAAATTAATTACAATATAAAAATGTAAAACTAGTCAAAATATAAAAATGTGAAATAAATGTAATACACTTAAAACTACTATTAATAAATTAAAATTAACACAGGTATTTATTTACCAGTACTATTTATATGTCTGTAATATTTTTATTTTTATTGCACTATAATAAAAACTGCACCGTATTTAGATCACTTCTATTTATATAACACTCTAATATTTATGTCTTTTCTTCGGCTACCACTCAAGGAACTATTTATTTATTTCTTATATTTATTTGGTCTGTTCCGCGCGACTACTTGTTAAGGATTTTGTTATTCCGGAATTACTCCCCCATCGGTGACCCAGCCGCCTTATATACACATACGAAACATCTGGAAGCATTCGCGTAAACTCCATCTTCCTCTCGATGTTTGTAGAACATTCGATAGACATTCTGTCTCTTTCCAGTACAACGCAAATGGATGATTTATTGCTTTATGATGTTTACCAGCCGCGTCGAGATGATTTACAACCTCTTTTTATTGTCGCCCGGAAGTCTGCCTTTCTTTGTGCACTTGTTTCGTTACAATATATCCGCCATATTTACAACGGGTTGTTGGGACGCCATATTGGTACTCTTGAAGTAAATTTAGAATAAAAGACTCAAAATTCAATATCTACAGCATGTAGTAGGTACATTTTTCTTGAAGAATCGACTTGTCGCATTACTCCGTGTGCATTTATTACGAAAAAGTGATAATTTTCAGAAAGAGAGTGAAATATTTTTTTAAATAAAAATTTAAAATATTTGCAATATTGGTGATACTGGAGGTATAAATGCAAATTATACAGTCCAGAAGAAATTGCAGTAGAATTTTAACGATGTTTTGAAGTCTCATTATTACCAATATATTCTGGTATTACGTATACCCCATAAGCGAAGGAAAATAATATTTCTCGTTGGAAGAAAAGAAGATGACGTATTTAAGTTCTCGCTTAAAATTTTACCACTAACACCGAAAAAGAAACAAAAAGATATTGCCAAGCGAACGGGCAAAGAGGATATTCAATAAAGTAAGACGGTTGAAGGTTATGTTTACCATTATAAATACTGTTTATAGAGGTTGCGGAAATATTCTCGTTACTTGGCACGAGGCCAAAAAGGAGTCCTTAAGAAGTTATATAATAAGGGTAACACTTATATCTTTATAACATATTCGTTATAAAACTTGGGGTTATATAAGGTTACCAAATAGTGGTAACGGCAACACTTATAGGATTTGCTATTTAAGCTCTTTAAGAGGTACGAGGTAGGTGCCATAAATTCCCCTCCTGACAGGGTTGTACAGGTTTAAACGTGTTCAAACTCCGTCTCGTCATTCATGCACATACATGAGGTGTACACTATAAATATGATGGTTCAAAGCCTAGTAGTTTTTAGTAACCAGCCAACCAACGTGACTAGCGCACGAAAATGACTGAAGTAACGAACATTGAGTACAGCGCGGTCATTAAATTTTTAACAAAAGAAGGGCATACACCTTCTCACATTAAACAACGTTTTAGGCATTTTGCTAATTGACTTTAAAGACAGCAATACAAGTATGAACGGCACATATGATGCGTCTTTATTGCATAAATTAAGGGACAGTATTCGTGTAAAACATCGTCGAAAATTGACAAAAGGTGTGCGATTATTGCACGACAATGCTCCCGTCCATACTGCCACAACTTCACAAGCTGCCATCCGCGAAAACGGCTTTTAAGAATTGGAACATCCACCGTATAGTCCGGATATGGCTCCTTGTGATTTTTTTTGTTTTCCTATTTAAAAAAAAGATCTTCGGGGACGTTGTTTCAAGGACGACAGTGAGTTGCAAGCAGCTGTTATAGAACATTTTGACGGAAAAACTTCAGATTATTTTTACAAGGGCATCGAGTTATTAATTAATCGTTGTAATAAATGTATAGAAGTTAGGGGAGATTACATTGAAAAATAATAATTCTTATATTGTTGCAAGTTTCTTTTTTGTATATCAGGCCGAGAATTTATATCGGCTACCTCGCATATGGGGGTAACGGAAACATTGTCATCAACAATTTATATTACCATATGTTTTTATCTTATCTTTATCTTTGTAAAACGAAAATTGTTTGTTGGGTGTATAGTATCACAACAAATTTAGTAGTTTCTTCTTACAGCGTAATGTAAGAATTGCATTTAGAAAAGTGACACGGGGATATTGACCTTGTGTGAGACGCCTCAAATATCTAAATATCTTACTTTCTTTTATTTGTCTGGTACGTTACAAATCACTCGAACACACTCTCCATAATTAAATTAATACCCATAAATTCAGCAATGTTTTTTCATGCACTGACTTTATAATTAATTCAGAAAAGTCAGTAATATTACCTCATCTTCTTCTGCGTCTTTTTCAGAAACTTCAAAGAGTAAAAATCCGGAGAAATAATTAATGTTAAATGTTTTATCAATGCAAGTTGTTCGCCCGACGTGAATTTTGCTCGTTATCCTCCGTGGAAATACTAAAAAGCCCCTGGCAGAGTGCCTCGTCGCATAATGGCATCCCGACTTTTACATTAAGGCATGTAATATTACTTAGCCGCTCGGAAATCCTTCGTTTCAGAAGTCGCTCTTCCTCCTGCTGTTCGCTGTTATTGCCGTTCGGGAAATGTGACATCATTTAAAGTCTGACTTAGATTTTATGATATCGTTTGGACGTCGATTAAAACCTAAATTACTAACGTAATATTTCGGACAATGTAGGACAGTAAAAATAAACATTTATTATTATTATTATTATTATTATTATTATTATTAAATTCTTGATGCAGATTGTTAGATGTAAAATTCATTTTTTGTTTAATTCTCAAGAAATGCAGATATTATTTAGATGGATTTTTAAGTATTTTAGTAAGTTAAAGCACGTGTCCTAAAATGACATACTCACTATATATAAGCAATGCCAAATGTATCAATATCGCTGCGCGATATAAGGCCGTCACATAACGAGATTTTTCTGATTCTTATAACCTCAAAATATTGATCCTTATGTGGCGCCATCTATCCAAAACACAATAAACTGCTTGGTAACTGCTGGCCATTTTTAAAATCACGTGATAAAACTATGCAATATGATTGGATTATATCAAAGCTACTGTTACTGACATTAGATTGATTTGACATTTATTTTGTCTATTCCATCACAGACTAAACAACCCAGACCGGCAACTAATTGAAAAAAATATCCAAGATCTTCTATCCTTGTCACACATCAGTGAACTTGGTACGAAGATGGCGCTAGCAGCATATTGTCGCGAAATTTCAAATGAGCTTGTTTTTAGAATACGCTTATTAAATACGTTATTTATGTAACAAAAACATACACAAAAGTTAGTTTTAACATCCATGTGTTTACACTATTCATTTTCGCAATGTAACAGTTTCTTAATCATATTAAACGTATTGCAGTTATAAGGTATAATGTTATTTTTGTATATGATTTACTAAATATATATAATACTTATAGATAAAAGTACATTTGTTTTAATCTGTTTCATAAGTAGCACATAGATACAGAAAAGATTTTACGATACTTCACTATTTACGTATATTAATATGTTTTTCATGTAAAATTAGCATCAAATATTTTGACGTTTAATGTTGCAGACACATGTTAATGTTCCAGCAAATATAACGCCAAAAAATATTGATGCAAATTTTCACATGAATTTCATACTTTAATAATTTGCAATCAAGTCATTTCAAAGATCCCGCTCGTTAGAAAGTTATCATTCTCTATAGATTCCTACAATATTCTACCAAAAGTACCCGGAAGGGTGCAACAGATGGTGCTGATGTTTGGTTCACTTTTTAGTGAGAGAGTAGGCCATCTATTCCCTCCCTTTTATCTATGATTAAAACGACATACCCTCAAGTGTCGGTAAAATGACATAGTATGTCATTTTATACACCAGCCACTACATGATTTGTTTAGTCTAGTTCATAAATTTTTGCAGATAAACATGGTTGAAGATACGTCAGAAAGAGTACTAGACAATCCTGGGATGAAACAGCTATATGCAACAACCCATAAAGGATGCATAAGAAAAAAAATGAGTTGGTTAAAGGCATCGAAATTGTATAACGTTCCCCAAGCAAATCTTAGGCGTAGAGCTGGTAACAAGAATAAACGAGTAAAAGGTCTACAGAAAGGTCTAGTGCCATTTTCGAGTGCTTTTGATTTCTTGAATCCAAATTTTTTCAAACTTTGGATGTAACAATCGTTAATTTTTATAGAAGTACCGTTTAGGTGGTAATATTTCCTACAATACTATTATCAACGTAAGATTTTTTAAAACAAAACGAAACGTTGGAACAACAACAACGAAAGTAGTAATAGTTAATATCAACAAAAGTCAATAACACAATGATTCTTTTTTCTCTCATATAAAAAGTTTGACAAAACATTTATTATCTGTATGCCTGAAATGTACTAGCAATTCTATCAATTACTATATGCGACTTTTTTATTATATTGAGCATTAAAGAGTAACTTTGTCAGATTTTGGAATCACCCGGTATACTTTATTTTACCTTGACCGTATTTTATTATTTTCTGTCAGCGCGATCAAAACTTAACACTGTATAAACGCATTAGTGAAATATTGAATGACAGAGCTAGTATTGACGTAAATTGATCCTATAGAAGATGTGAAGTTCACTTAAGGTGCTTAGCGTAGCTTTTAAAGGAATGGAAAGTGGAGTGTTAAATTGTGCCTTATTGGCTCGTCCAGAAGCTTATGCATTTAAAGCCACATTGTATGCCTTTCGAGAAAAAGTAAACGCTTTCACGTTAATCCTGACACGATTTGATAAAGCTAAGAGCCAATAACGTGAAACTGTATATTATGTGAAAGCAGTTACTTTCAAAGAAATACATATATAGTAATTACAATTTACAATAGAAAAAAAAACGAAATCGCTTAACAAAATGCTACTTTCTCGAATTTTTTTATGTGAAATTCGGTTTTCCTTTTACTGACAAAAACGAGTCTGTATTAAATAATGTCTGTTACATTTTTTTTTTGTTAAAATATGTATTCAATTTTCTGTACTAGATGGTTTTTAATATGAAGTGAAGAAATTCCACATTTCTGATATTTATCTCGAAATAACTAAGATGTTTCGTGACGACTGCTAGCAGATAATTACTTAGTTCGGTGTTGCAGACAGTTCACCATTTAGTTTATTGATTTCGTTGGTCAACACTGAAATTATTTCATTAAGCAAGCTGTAAGTAATGCAGTTATGCAGTTACTGGAACGTCAAATATGTTTATATGTTCTCGTTCGTTCGCGAGGTAGAAATTCTGTCTGGCATTTTAATTTGCTTGGAAATTGATTGGCCAAGTGAAAGATTATAAGTTGAAATACGGAGAAATCTTTTACTTTCTTATACGTAGTATAAGGAAGTATTGTGATGATGAAAATTTTCGACCTCGAGATTTTTGCAGATGTCCACGTTTTGAGGTCCCCTGATACCAAAAAAGTGGTTTTTAAAAAATGTCTGTGTGTGTGTGTGTCTGTGTGTGTGTGTGTGTGTGTGTGACCACGATAGCGGTCAAACCGCTGTAGATATCAGTTCCAACTTTTGTATTTCCGAATATAATCTCCCTCTTGAGAACTGATTAGATTTTGAGCAAAATCGCCAGACCGGAAGTAGTAGTTTACTTCAGTGAAAAAATCGAATTTTGCAAATATTTCGTCAATTACTAAGTTTAAACAAATTTATAAAGGATTCAAATGTACTCAAAATTAAATTTGAGAAAAATTGTATTAATAAAGTTTTTCGAAATTCCTACCGGAAGTAGGTCTTTTACTCTTATCGAAAATCAGTTTTTTGCGAATATCTCGTAAGTCATGCTTTCTAGGCAGGTACATTACGAGTATAAAAGTATTTAGAATGTACTTTTAAATATCTTTTGTATAAAAAAAATTTCAAAATTCAGACCGGAAGTACCACTTTTACTCTTATCGAATAGCGATTTTTTGCAAATATGTCGTAAATTATGCATTCTATATATATTTATGAAGAGTACAAAAGTATTTAGAGTTTGATTTGGAATATTTTTTCTATAAATGAAATTTCAAAATTCGGACCGGAAGTAACACTTTCATACGTATAAGAAAGTCGTGTGGTGGCCACACCTCATTTTTTTTTCTAAGTTTAATGATTACTCGATTAGCTTAAAATCTATTTTAAAGTATTTATATTTGATATTAATGATTTTATAAATGGGTTGTTAATCTTATATACAGGGTCAGACAAATGTGTGGGAACATCAGATTTCTGGCAAAATTATAGGTTCTATTAAAAAATAACTTTTATAAAAGTTTTTGTAGTATTTTTATTCTACTCCATGACGAACTTTGATTTTCTAGAACTGTCACTTGTTTCGAGATATGGCGTCATCGGTATTTTTTTAATGACTCACCCTGTCTATTTTAACATTTTTGGATAGACACATTTTCAAGAATTACAATGATATACGGCTTGGAGGGTGTTTAACTTGAAATATTAGAAAAAACCGTTGGCTAAAAACATCTTTTTGTCAGATACAACTGATAAGAAGTATTCGTTTTTTTAATGTTGCCATGTAACGGACTTTTGTCCGTCACTGTATAAATTGTCGAATAAAATTGTATTAATGCTTCTTATATGATTTTGGCATTAATGGGTTCGATAATTAAATACAAATATATATTCTAAAATATGTTTAATTTATCCAAAGTCAATTAGCAAAGAGAAAGATGATATTTTTGGTAATTTTCTAAATGCATTGTTGCCCGTGATTATATCGTGCGTTTGAGTACAGTTCTTGCTCTTTACGCGTGATACTTCAGAAAAACACTGTTTTTAGCTATTATTTGTGCAAGTCCGGGTATGTATAAGAAGACGACTTTGTTAGTAAAATCAGAGTTGTCCTGGCAGTCTAGGAGAATTCTCACCAAACTCTCTGGCAGTCTAGAGAGCACCTAGTACCCATCCCTTAATCTTTCTAGCAGTCTAGGAAGGCGGTACGTAAGTAGTTTTGTTACCAGACAGATCGTGGTAAGAAAACAATTCCGTTCTGTTAGTCCCGCGTAAATCTTTATATGATTATTCCGTTTATTTAAAGTAATCACGTCAGGTAGATTATATTAATTTCAAATGTACCAAAGTAAATTTTAGGTTCACGTAGGATTTCAAAGAAATATATTATTCTCGTCGAATATCTCTTCAATAATACGAACACAAGTACCAGATGATGCATTAACGTTTTTGCTAGACTTGAGTAAAAATATCACCTTTCTCGAAGTAAATATCATGTATATAATATCTTAATTCACAAAATATTTATGACCGTATATTTTGATATTCAATGTTTGAATATTCCGTTAAATGTTTGTTGACATACAGCGAATAATGTTTACGGTAAATGTAAACTTCTTTTCAATATATGAATTATAGTTGCTTTTGTATATAACAAATACTTTATGAACCTCTTGTAAATATATGTACTAAATTTGTGTAATTGAATTTCTGTTTTATATGTAAATAAAAAGATTGACATAGTAAGATTTCTTTTACTCTTAATACTAGAAGGTAATATAAAATGAATATTGAAGTAATAAACATGCTAAAACATACCGAACCAGAGTTTTCTTCTCCGTAAACCGGACTACCCGTATTTGAGCATTACTCTTGATGATGTTGTAAATTATGGGCGAACTAACAGAACTTGAAAGAATTACTTTGTTAGTGGTGGTTGCTTTTGGAGACAGGCAGAGATTTTACTTACCTCATTGTCGAAAAGGCTGCCGCTTTCGCTGGAAGCACTTCCGCCAGAATAGTCTTTGTCCTTATCACTATCGTCATCTTCCCTTGGAACATCACTTACTTCGTTGCTTTCTTCAGAAAACACCAGTTTTCCTTTAGTACCGGTAGGGCTGACACCGGCCATATTGGTTTTACTGAGGCTTGTTACGTTATTGCAACAAAATTAAGTTGATTTTTGTTGTGGGTGAAGAAGGAAACGACGTGATAAAAGCGCCATCTATGAATGTATAATCTAATAGTGGCTTGTTACACTTTTCACAGAACGAATTGTATTGATAACTGAATTGTGTTCAAAATGTGGCTTGTTACAATTTTTCCCCGAGCTCTTCATTGTCTGACCATGTATAAAAGTGGGTGTATGTGTGTGGGTGTGTATGTTCCATATAAATTCCGAAACCGCTGAAATGATTTTGATGACATTTTCAGGAAAACCCTAGCAGGGCCTGGAGCGTGTTCCTGTGAAATTTGGTGCCGATCGGACGGAAAATAAACACATTTTCCATCACTTAATCTTATTGATATTGGATGACATGTGATTACTGATACTGAGTGGTTAGAGTAGTACTAACCCATGAAGTTGCACTAATGATCTTATTTATGTTGGATCACCTGTGATTATTCAGTGGTTAGATTAAAAGTGGATGCATGATGGTGAGTGTGAATGTTCTCTATAGATTCCGAAACCGCTGAACCGATTTTGATGAAATTTTCAGATAGTCTGAGGAATATTCCTGTGAACTTTAGTGCCGATAAAAATTGTTTTTCCTTTTGCGCGTAGAAATACCCGCCGGGTATCGCTATTTTATGAGTAAGTAACAGATTTCATATCGTAACGATAAATGTAAACAATAAACTAGTAGAAATACACAAAAATAGAATTAAATCTTATTATCAATGAGTCATTTACTAGATAATAAGAGCAATATTTTACAATCTGTCATATGTCGCGGAAATTGCCGCATGTGTTCTCATATCTAGCACACTTACTTAGCGATGTTTTATAAGCTAGTAAGTAGGATAATACTTAATAATATGTTTAGTAAGTAACGTAACTAGGTTTAGCTCAGTCGGTATAAACAGTAGGGGTAGGTTACTATAATGGATAGTTAGTATAATGATTGTTAATTATTATAATGGTAGTCATACCGTCACTTATTATCAGTACACAATAACAATTTTAATAATGTAAGATGTGTGTTTTTCTTACAACTTAGTGTCCATACAGCCCGGAGCACCCATGGTTCTTTTATCGCACATGCTTCTAATTGATCCAAATGATCAAACAACACGAACGCGTTCAATGCTTGAGTGATATTTGATCGGAAAGATGAATCGATTTCTTGATGATCGATCTTTGATATGTTCTCCAACTTGTGTTTTTATTTATGGAGTCACAATGCTTTTTTCCATATAAAAACCTCTTATGCAAGAATTTTTCTATATATAGCACAATAAATGTCGTCAGTTAACCCTGATATTTATATAAAGAATGAGGTCTGGCCATCACACGACTTTCTTATACGTATGAGCGCTTCAAACTATTCAATTTTATGAATTTTTTTACACAAAAATTATTCAAAATCCTATTATAAGTGCTTCTATTCTCTTAATAAATCGCTATAGAATGCATACTTTGCAAGATATTCGAAAAAAAGGGCTACTCCCTAAGAGTAAAAGTGTTACTTTCAGTCCAAATTTTGATATTTCATTTATACAAAAAATATTGCAAATCTAGCACCGTCAATTGGGGTGACTTGATACTCCGGGGTGTTTTGATACGATTTGACGCATTACCCTTTCTTAATATGTCTAAAATATAGAGCCATCTTCGTTAACAGTTCATTTGTCCTAGATTGTCGCTAGCGACTATATGTGAGTGATCCCTACTGTTTTTGGCGCCACAAAGCTAAAACACGTGCTCCAGTACCAGCTTAAATCAAGACAAAACAACGTCGTATATCTGGTGGTCCGTAAACTTTGATCTGTAGCTACGGTTGTATAAGTTTGATTTCATGAAATTTGGTGGTAAGTTAGCTTATATGTCATTTAGCAATATTACAAAGTTTCAAAGTAAAAAAAATTAAAGTTAATAATTTTGCAAATAAAATAGCATATTTGGTTCCAGGATGGGGTGACTTGATACACATGTAAAATGCCAAGAAAATACCACAAAAAGTGCCCCGGGACACGCAGATATGCATCGTATTCGGTAGAAAATTTGAATAAGGCGTTGGAAGATGTTAGAAGCGGGAAGTTAAGTTTACGGGAAGCCAGTGAAAAGTACAGTGTTGACAAAATGAAAATCCATCGCTGTTTAAAAGCGAAAAATCAAAAGAAGTATGGGGGACAAATGGCGCTCTTTGTAGAGAAGGAAACCTTTCTCACCGATAAACTAATCACTGCAAGTGAGTGGGGCTTCCCTATGACATCTTATGAAGTCAGACAAATAGTAAAAACTTACCTAGACAGACAAGGACGAAAGATAGGAGTCTTTAAAGAAAATCTTCCAGGAGAAGACTGGATGCAAGGTTACTTAAGCCGAAATGGCCAAAGATTAACGGTCAGAATGGCCGAAAACATCAAACGTTGTCGCGCCGCAGTTTCGCCACAAATTGTGAATGAATATTTCGATAATTTAGAGATTTCATTGTTAAATGTAAAACCAGGGTCAATAATTAACTACGATCAGACCAACTTGGCTAATGACCCTGGGAGAAAGCGCGTTGTCGTTAAAAGGGGATGCAAGCATCCAGAATTTGTTTTAAATTCTTCTAAAGCCTCTACATCAGTAATGATGGCGTGTGCTGAAAATGGTACTCTTCTACCACCATTCGTGATATATCGTTCAACTCATTTATGGGATACATGGACAAATGGAGGTCCAAAAGGAACGCGATATGGCAATACCAAATCAGGTTGGATAGATCAAAAAACTTTTGATGAATGGTTTTCTACGATAGCTTTGCCCTATCTGAAGAGACAAGACCCACCACGAGCCTTAATTGGAGACAATTTATCGTCGCACCTTTCCGCTCATGTCATTGCTGAATGTAAAGATAATGATATTCGGTTTATCTTTTTACCCAAAAATTCAACTCACATAGCACAGCCTCTAGATGTTGCCTATTTTAGGCCATTCAAAAGACAATGGCGCGATATATTGATGGAGTGGAAACTAAAAGGCAATAGAGGAACAGTGCTAAAAGACAGATTTCCATCTATGCTTAAAAAACTGTTAAGCAAAATGGAAGCAAACACTGCCGAAATAATTAAAGCGGGATTTAAAAAGGCTGGAATAATTCCGATTGACAGGATGAAAGTTTTAGATCAAATTCCGAAAGACACTACAGATGCTGAAGCTAATCAACACAATATGGAAAACTCTTTGATTGAAATTTTAAGTCAGTTAAGATATAGCAATGACGAACCTAAGAAAAATCCACAGAAAAAGAAAAATTTAAGAGTGCCATCTGGAAAAAGCGTTCTCAATATAGATTCCGATTCAGATTCCGCTTCTGAAAACAACGACTTCGACGTCACTGAAACCCGCAATGAAAACGACGATTCAACTGAAGATGCCGAGAAGAGTAATTTATTGGAAGATGAGTCAGACGAACTACCTATATTTTCAGAATTTGAAAACTCCCAGACCGAGTCCCAGACGGATTGGAGTAAATTCGAAGTTAATTTTAATGACATTGAAGAAGAAGATTTTTTGTTTATTGAAATGCAAGTTAGTTCTGTGAAAAAACAAGTAAAACGGATTGTTGCTCAGGTCCTCAGTGTGGCAGGTTCATCCAATAACGCCAACACGGCGGTCGAAGTTTCATTTTTGAGACCTTACAGCGTTTCGAAAGATACATTTACGTGGCCTGATGTTAAAGACACAAGTTTTGTTTACCCTTTCGAAGTGAAGTACCGATTACCTATTCCACAAAAACAAAGAAGAGGACTTTTTAAATTTCCTTTCGATGTTTTATAGTTATATTTGTATTGTAAAAACATTTTTAGTATTTTTTTACTGTATAAACGAATAACTAATCCCTTTTTTTCGAATAAACGTTAATTTTCTATAAGTTTTGCATAAATAAACTTTTTAATGTATTTTTTTCAAATTTAAACCTTTTAAAAAACATTTTTGTTTATCAAGTCATCCTTTAAAGCTTGTGAAATGATATTTATATAGAAATAAATATGGGTATCAAGTCACCCTGACCCACGAGGTAACTTTATACACCAACATTTTCTTTTTCTAAACCTAAACTAAAATTTATAACGTTATGGCACTTTGACTATATAAACTAGAGATCGAGACTAAACTTTTGAAGGGTGTATGAACTTCCTAGGTCTATCCATTCCAAAACTACAAGCAATTGAATTTCAAAAATGTATCAAGTCACCCCAATTGACGGCACTAAATACTTTTGTACTTTTGATAAATATATATAAAATGCATAATTTACGACATATTTGCAATAAATCGTTATTCGAATAGAGTAAAACTGGTACTTCTGGTCTGAATTTTGAAATTTTTGTATACAAAAGATATTGAAAATTATGTTTTAAATACTTCTATACCCGTAACGTACCTGTCTAAAATGCATGACTTGCGAAATATTCGCAAAAAACTGATTTTCGATAGGAGTAAAAGACCTACTTCCGGTAGGAAGTTCGAAAAACATTTTAAATAAAATTGTTCCCAATTTTAATTATAAGTACATATGAATTCTTTATAAATTTGTTTAAAGTTAGTAGTTGACGAAATATTGGCAAAATTTGATTTTTTCACTGAAGTAAACTGCTACTTCCGATCTACCAATTGTACTGAAAAACTAATCAGATCTCAAGAGGGATATTATACGCGTAAATACAGAATATGGAATTGATATCTATAGCGGTTTAACCGCTATCGTGGTCACACACACAGAAAGAGAGACACAGACACACAGACATTTTTTAAAAACCACTTTTTCGGTATCAGAGGACTTCAAAACGTGAACATCTGCAAAAATCTCGAGGTCGAAAGGTTTCGTCATCACAATACTTCCTTATACTACGTATAAAAAAGTAAAAGGACCTCTTTTTGCGATGGACAAAATAAGCATACAAACTAAAAATAAAACATTAATCATGTTGCTCCCTATAATTTGGTTATTGTAAAGTGTAAACTTCGACATAATAAATTTCAGTACCCCGAAAGAAAATATAAAACATGTAAAAGTTAAGAATGGATGGAAAAAGATATATACGTTTAAGTGGTTGAAAATCTTCGGCAAAACTTTCGAAGAAGAGACAAAATTTATAGCACTTGCTCCACTTACTTCGAAGTGGTTGTATTCAAGCTGAGCAAAATATATATTTCACATAATCCTCTTAAATGTATATACGTCATAGATAAGGGCTATACAGCACCAGCAAAGTACGAAATGCAGTTCCTAGGGAAATCGATGTTTATGGAAAATAATATTTTGGTGCATTTAGATTGAGTTTTTTCGTCGTCGACGTTGAAATTTCTTCGAACAAACGAAAAAATCTATTTTACGTAATATCCGTGTTTGTTGTTTTTCAGAATTGCTTTCTTTTCTTCAAAATAATAATGTTTACCGAAAGCTGTTCATATTTTTTTTTAGCAGACGTGGCCATGGCACTGATATAAATGACAGTTTAATATTCTCTCCGCTGTTACAACGGCAGGGTAGCAAATATTAAAGTTTTAGAGATGCCGCGCTGTGTCGCCTTGTACTTTCCACCTCCTGAGTTAATCAAATTTCCATTACGTACAGAATACGGTTTCAATTTAACGTAAACTTAATGCATATTAATATGTGTTGCGTGTAGAGTGTATGCGATGGGAAACTCCTAATACGCATTTAAGTGAGGGTTATGGAAATGTCAGTTATGCGTACGCGCTGGAAAGGATAACAATGCACAACTTATATTGAAACGACCCATTGTTATTCGATGAAACAATGGGGCGAAGAGACTTTGCTTTTGTATCTGTCTCAAGAATAGATTACAAATTTCGTCATGGATCGTTTTCAAACGTTCAACAAAAATATGTTGTAACTGTCTTATAGAGAAATTAAATATTTGTATAAAGATCGCTTTAGTACGGCAGAATTATTTGATAAATAATACACAAATATATTGCGACAATACTCCTCGTTAATAAGAGTATTATTACATTCAGGTAAAATTAACTTTAAAATTCACATTAATCTGTTTATATTATAATCTTTTATATTATTTTGCCCAAAACTAACTCAGTTATTATAACAATCAATAATTTTAAAAATAATAAGCATATACTATTTGTGCTAAATGGGTTGCTGACTTTCAGTTACTTGTATAGATCATGCAGATTCCTATATCTTAATTTGTTCAGTATCAAATAATGTAAACTTATACGTTCGCATCTTTACCGATCTTTAAAAATAATAAATTATATCTATAAAATAATACTGTAAAGATGTGGAATTGTCCAATAACCTATTCTATCTGATTACATCAATTTTTAGCAATACTATAACAAGGTATGTATTTCAATAACTATTAATACCATTTACATTTACTGACATATATTTTATCCTTTTAGGTTATTGTTATAAGCGTCACTGTTTATTTTTCTACTCAACTCTAAAAACTTTATTACTATGCCAAATAAAAGAAAATATCACTACAGATTTGTTTAATTCGTTCGAAAATTTATAAATATGACTATTGAAAATTTTTAACATCAATCAAAAGAACACATATGAAAATTTACCCAACACGTCTAATCAACAATATGAGATGTTCCTAATTCAAGATTGTCTATTGACTAAAATGGATATAAATGCAATAACGTAAGTACTAAATTTTATTATTACTTAATACGATTACTGAAACCTGTTTGTATCCGTCATTCACAAAATTTCATAAAGTATTTTTAAGCAGAACTTTTATATTCCATAAAAAACTAAATTATGTTATTCAACTATGTAATATTTTAAAAGCACCTTACTTTTAAACAATCACTAAATTGAGATTATGATTTTATATCGTTAAGTAAAGATTTAGATTTACTGTTAATAATGATGATATACAGTAATTCACACAATTATAAAAATGATTTATAATTTCTCATCAGAAATTATGCAATAAACATTACTTAAACTCAGAAATTAATTCAAATGATTATACAACCTGATATAATTATAAATTTATTTTCTTTCTTATTCTTCAATATGTTTTTCTTTCTAGCGTAACTTCTTCTCACTCTAACGATGATGTTAGTATTACAATTGGAATACTCGGACCTTGAACTGCTATCTTGAAATACCAGGATGAAAACTCTGCACTCTCGCACACCTGGAATAAACACACTCTCCTGTTGTACTCCTGGTTTCTGTTCTCCTGGAATGCTTGAACTGGGACTGTTTGTAATTTTATATGCCTCGGAATATCTCACTCCTGTATTAGTAAACTTGTACACCAAAAATTATCGCTCGTATTCAAATTCTTCTCAACTTGAACTGGATCGATGAGACAAATGCAGGAACTTAATAACTATCCTAACGAAATGGTTCTAGCTGAATTGGACAATACTTCGTGAATATTCAACAATAAGGTAAGTTTGAATAAATCTCTCTTCTCTTTATTAGGCGTTCGTAATATTAATCCTTTCTTCCTTCTTTTTTATAATACACCAGATATTATCAATGGAAAATTTGAAATTATTATATATTTTCCTAAAAAAAAATATCACTATCTTCTCCGTTTAATTTTAAGCACTTCTATAACACTTTGGAGCGAAAATCGAGAACAATACCCGTATTTATCGAGGAAAATCTTTCTCTACTCGAGAAAAACGTCCGCTATCTTCTCCAAAATTTTAGAATTGTTATTTTTTTAATTTCACATTTCCTTGACGATCAGTAATTAATTTTCTTTATCCAATTATATTATTCCACACATTATATTTATCCAACAAAGATTCCACATTATATTTGAATGTTTTAAATACTTATTTAAAATTCCGATATCTTACTATTTTAAATCTCAATTTAATATTTGAATTCATTTGCTATACTTCTACATATTAATACCCATTTCTAGTTAGTATTTATAAATGTCAAAATCTGACAGTTCCAGAATTTGAATTTAGGCGCGTTAGCTATTCATTATTTTATTGCATTTATATTTCAAATTTCATTACTAATTACTATTCTCATCTACTTTGTTAATTAAACAAGCTTTCACAAAAATTATATTACATATACAAACAAATCAAGTAATATTTAAATCTGTACTTTCAGACTGAAGAAAAACAATGCAGCAAAGTGTCCTGCCACATCCACCTATGCAAATGCATGATGAAAACAAAATAAATTACACATTTGATAACATTAACATCTTTATACTTTTGGTATACCTCAAATATTTAATCAATATAAAATTCTGCTATATAATAAAAAAAAACAATTTAAATTAAATTCTCCAAATTTATTTATATACCATATTGTTGTCTAGTAATGGCAAACGGCAAACCATCACAATATATACGAGATTATAGCGAATACCAAAAAAAAAGAAAAACAAGAAAAAACCCGATAACTGGGTAAATTCTGCTGTAGAGCAACCGTAGACACGTGTTTCTGAATCAATAGTCGTCATCAGTACGGTGTAGCCAAGGAATTAGATGGGTTAACCTTAGATATCTAAATATATACGGAAGACCAACACGTAGTAGAACGCTATTTGATTATTCTATCATATTATAGAGGTGTTCTGAAAACATACCGATAAAAATTTTAGATGTACATTCAAATAAGTGATGGTTTACAAAAATTGTTGAAAATGTCGGCCATTAGCTTCATTACAAAGATTGCACCGTCAGTTCATTGATTCGCGGAACCTATGGAATAATTCGGTAACAGCTTCTACATGTGGACAACTCCATTATTCTTGCTAGGAGATCTTCCTCATTACGAATAGGTGTTTCGTAAAGTAAAGATTCCAGATAACCTCAAAGGAAAAAATCCAGGGGGTTGAGATCAGGAGAACGCGCGGACCAGGCCACAGGACCTCCTCTTCTTCAATCCATTTGTGGAAAAATTGCTAGTCCCAATACTGGCGCACGTTTAAACCAAAATGTGGAAGTGTCCCATCATGTTGAAACCACATGTTATTTATAACGTTTAAATGAACATTTTCCAATACTTGAGATAAAACATTTTGCAGAAAATTTAGATAAATATTTGCGTTCAAACAAGTAGGCATCATGTGAACTATTAGATTCTCTCCATCACCACCAGCCCACATATCAACACTAAATTGTTGCTGGTGCCTTCTAGAGACCGCAACATGAGGATTTTCATCATGCCAAATGTGACTGTTCCTACTATTAAAAAAATCATCATACTGCTCTTCCGAAATCAGGATCGTTGTTGCCTAAAAAGTATTGGCAAATATCCAATCGATGCGGATAAGCTTCAGGATTTAAATCTGTACGCGTTGCAAATCGTAAGGGTAAAGAAGTTGGTCATGAATGACATGGTGTATCGTCGACTTGGAGGTTCCCATATTGCGCGTACACTTGTAGATTGGTTTTCTTCCACACGGTGTACAACTTCTTCTTCAAACTGAAACGTACGAGCTGTGCTTGGATGACCACGACCACCAAGCCATCTTAGGTTGCCACTCTCTCTTAGGCGACGATGGATGGAAGCAAAGGTTGTATGATGGGGTAGCCTAAGTTCCGGATATCTCTGTTCATACATGCGTGCTGCTTCTCTTCCATTACAATGTACTGCACCATAAGCAAGGTGCATGTCGGCAAGTTCTTCAAATGAGAAATTATCATTCATTTTTAATTACATTTTATATTAACAATCAATAAAGTAAATGTTATGTTGAGAACTAAATGTCACAAATAACTACTACTTACAATCTCAAAATTGGCATCTGTTGAATGTTTATTGTGATAAAGAAATGTTTTTGATGCCCAACAAAGACACTAATTGCAATAAAAAATGTTTAACGAAAGACAGTGTCGTCCAACTAAAACAAGAATTACGAGGTAGGTGCCATAAATTCTCGGCCTGGTATGCAAAAAAGAAACTTGGAACAATATAAGAATTTTTATTTTTCGCTGTAACCTCCCCTAACTTCTATACATTTATTACAACGATTAGTTCATAATTTGATTCCCTTGTAAAAACAATCTGACGTTTTTCCGTCAAAATGTTCTATATCACACACACGTAAAGTAAACAATGTATCATCAGTATATATCCTAAACAGAAATACATTGTCTTGAGTTAATGGTATTAGGGACCTTGGGGTATACTTTGACACTCGGCTCAGCTTCTCTAACCATATAGACTCGATGTGTGCATCTGCGTCTAGGACGTTGGGTTTCATATTGCGTTGTTGCAAATTTTTTAATAATATTCACTTTATTTCAGTCTAGTTGTGAGCAAATTGGAGTATGCATCTCAAGTATGGTCTCCTCAATATCTTTACTTACAACTTTCCATTGAAAGAGTGCAGCGAAGATTCCTGAAATATTTGTCTTTTAAATGTTCCGGTACTTATCCTCAGCGTGGCATAGATTATTCACATTTATTAGACGCACATGATATGAAAGCCTTGAGTTACCGTCGTGAGATACATGGTGCACGATTTGTATGGAAACTATCCAGTGGGCGTGTTGACTGCCCTTATTTGCTCTCATGTCTGGATTTCTTCATTCCTAGAATCTCCTCTCGTTTTACCCATACCTTCCTACTTCCCTTTTCTCGCACTAACCTTCTTAAAGGATCTCCGCTGGTGGTGATGTGCAGAGCCGCTAATCTTCACTATGGGGACATATTTTTTTGACATATTTTTTTTACTTTACTTAATTATATTGTTTTCATATTTATTATTACTCACAATTCTGTTGTATATTTGAGTTATTAGTATAAGTTATTGAGTAGTACGTTGTACATTATGTGTATATTTAATACTGTCCTATAACTGGGTAAACCGTTGGACAAATAAAGCTATTATTATTATTATTATTATTATTATTATCAGCTTCTTGCAACTCACTGTCGTCCCTAAAACAACGTCCCCTAAGGTCTTTTTTTAAATTAGAAACCAAAAAAAAAAATCACAAGGAGCTATATCTGGACTATACGGTGGATGTTCCAATTCTTGATAGCCGCATTCGCGAATGGCAGCTTGTGAAATGGCGACAGTATAGACGGGAGCATTGTCGTGCAGTAATCGCACACCTTTTGTCAATTTTCCACGACGTATTGCACGAATACCGTCCCTTAATTTATGCAATAAATTCGCATAACATGTGCCGTTCACACTTGTATTACGTTCGTTAAAGTCAATTAGCAAAATGCCCTCACAATCCCAGAATATTGGGGAGGCCATCACCTTTTTCGTTGATTGAACGACTTTTGCTTTTCTGGGACGAGGTTGATCATGTCGCCGCCAGTCCATGGGCTCCCTTTTCGATAGAGGATCGTAAAACAGAACCATTGTTTCATCCCCTGTAACAATGGACTCCAAAATCGATTTTGGGTTGTCTCCACACATGTTTAAATACGACTACGCTCGTTCGACTCGACGTTCATATTAGAAATCAGAAAGAAGTCACGGTACCCATCTAGCACTAATTTTATTCATACCCAAATGGTCATGGAGAATTCGGCGAACACATGTTTCGGAAATGTTTGTTATCACTGCTAATTCATTCACTTTCAAACGGCGATCTTCTAGCACTAAATTTTCATCATCTTCCAGGGATTCTTGTCCCAAACGGAAACATTTTGCCCACTTTTTTACAGTTGAATAGGAAGGAGATGAATCACCGTAAACGCCGTCAAAACGTTGTTTAATGTGATAAGGTGTATGCCCTTCTTTTGTTAATAATTTAATGACAGCGCGGTACTCAATTTTCGTTACTTCAGATATTTTCGTGCGCTAGTCACATTAGTTGGCTGGTTACTAAAAACTACTAGGCTTCGAACCGTTTATTTATAGTGTACACTTCGGGTATGTGCATGCATGACGTGTATTGAAAATGCTAATTGCAATTTAAATTGCAAATACCTATGTATTAGGTGAATTATTAGTTATCACTTACATTTCTATTTGGAAAGGAATTATTATAAATCATTATTCAAATTAAATGTCAAATAATAATTAACTGGTATATAACCCTAAATACTAGTGTGAACATTTGGTTGCATATCATATTTCAAACACGACAAACACAATGAAAAGTCGCCTTTGGAAAAGAACAATTCGAAATATATTTTTCTAATAGACGCTTCATTGACATTAAAGAGTGTGTAGCATTTTGAGTAGCGACCTAAAGTAATTATAAAATAAGTGCAAAATTACCACAGTAAGCAAACATCTCGACTTATATGTTAAATTAATGACAAAACAAAGAAAAGTGATTAACGTAGAATTGTGTAAATCAAACGTGAAAACTATTATATGTAGTGCAGGCATAAACACATGTTTCTAACTTATTAGTTTTCTTCAGTAAGACATAACCAAGAAAGTGTATTTTAAATAATGTAATAGTATAAAATCTTATATTAAGGATCTTCCATAAATCCATTTACGCAATGAAGTCTTTGATATATCAAAGATCTATCTATGAAAACTGCATAATAATGGGCTTGCTTTCTTATTTCTCATTTTATTATTAGTTTGCTATTTTTAATAAATAAAGTCTCAACGACGTAATTTGACTTATTACTTTAATTTAATACTTTTGAATATATTAGATACTAATAAATAAATGTTTTTACTAAATATACCTTGATGAAATCTGGCATTTCACAATTCAGAATACAGCAAACTAACAACTGCTGAACACTGTAGATATAAATGAGTTTTTGATTTGAGATTTCTAAGATAAAACTTTATGCTGCATACATTATTATTTAATCAACATACACTTTTATGGTTAAGCCATACTGAAGAAAACTATTAAGTTGGAAACGCATGTGTCTATGGCTGTCTTAGGGATAAAGCTTACATTTTCACCATTGATTTACAATAGTTATAATTTTTTTGTTTTCTATCACTCACTTAAAAAAAAATCCTTGGTAGACCAAGGATCTTTTGATAAAACTACATGAATGGAAGTGACTGCACTACAACTGATAGTTTACATTATCACTTTTAATTACACAATTTCACATTTTTAATTCTTTTTATATTTTGTCATTTGTTAAAGAAATAGAAATCTAAGGAAATACATCTACAAAAAAAAAGCACTAGAAGTTGATTTAAATAACAAGGTTTTTACTTATTTCGTTTCAGTTCATACAACAGTGGACACGTTTTCAATATTCAAAATGCTTTACCAATTTTTTTCACAAGAGTATGCGGACATGCATGTTGTGTATGGCTACCGTAATATGGCAATTCACGTCAAGCTGTTATTGAATATCGACATCGGTTTCCTGGTAGGCGCATTTCTTATAACAGAACGTTTCTGCAAGTACACAGACAATTTCGGGAATGCCGACTGAATTATCTTTTCGACCCAGGAGTAAATTTGTCAGCAGACTTAGATGAACAAGCAGTAGCTAATCCCACTGTTACAAGGGATCCAACTATTAGTTTACGTCGAATCTCTAGACAACTTGTACTGCCACGAATGACAGTTTGACGAATTTTAAAACGTGAGACCTTATATATCCATATCATTATCGCAAGGGCACGATTTGCTTGAGGCAGATCAGTATGCTCGTCTAGTTTATTCTACCTGGATATTAAGTTAGTCACGGCTTCATTTTAATTTCTGCAAAAAAAAGTCCTCTCGACAAATGAATCTACGTTCACGTGAAGTGGTGTTACAAATCTGAGAAAGCTGCACAGGTGGGCATCAGGAAGTCTCAAAACTATACGCCCATCTAAATTTCAACATTAATATTCTGTTAATGTTTGGGCTGCCCTAATCGATGACTTGTTGATTTGTCCTGTCGTTCTTCCTGCGGGGTTAAATGCGGACAACTACCTTCAGTTTCTTATTGATGAACTGCAAGGTCTTTTAGAGGATCTGTCACTCAATGTTGGACTAAACACGTAGTTTCACATGGATGGGGCATCTACATCAATTCTACAAGATGGATTGGTCGAGATAGTGCTTGTGCATGACCACCAAGATCACCCGATCTCAATCCCCTTGATTTTTATTTATGGGGGTACATGAAAGATTTAGTTTACGCGCAAATTTCGAACACAATAGATGAGTTATTGGATCGTATTTATCTGGCTGCCGAACAAATCCGACAAAACAAGCATACAATTCGGATAAGTACTTCTTCAGTTAGCTTATGGGCAGATGCCTGTATCAACAAGGAGGTGGACACTTCGAAAATATTATTAATTGAACTTTTTTTTTAAATAAAATCAGTTTGTATTGACTTTAGGATTACATTTTCTTTCATAATCTGACAATCACATTCATAGACCAGTAACTTTAAAACAAATAAAAATGAATATACAACTTTTGAGTTTTTTTTTTTACTTGAAATGAAGTCTACTTTGTATTCCCAACATTTAAATGTATCGATACGGAACACTTGTATATAAAGATATTTGTGGGTAAAACTCTAAATTTTTTTATAAGTTTGTGTGGTTACAGCCAGTGATTATATGAAACATTAGTATTATTTAATAGGTAAGACGTTTATGTTCACATTGTTTTAGCCTAGAATATCATTTATCATTCATTACTGCCACATTGGCGCATTGTAGTCAAATTTAGCGAAACAAACTTTGTTATTCGTACACTTGCTGTGTTAAATTGTTTACCTACAAATGGAACGTTAGCGAATCAGTGTTGCAGTTTACAAATGTTCTCAGTCGAGACATTGAAGTGAAGTGCATTTTGCGGGGTGCACACGAATTTGCATATATTTGTATCACTTGTTTACATTAATTGTAGTTTTAGTGTTTCAGGTAATTGTTCTTAGAAGTTTTAGACAATACTATTTAAATTAAGACTAAAAAGTAAAAACTAAAAACACATGAAATTCGTGCATATTGAAACTACGTAAATATCGTGGAATTTTCAATTAGAATAATATAAAAAATTAGTGCTACCTAATGAAAAGAAAATCAATGTTGAATGTTAATGTTACATAAAGTGATATAACGATATTCATAATTAAATACGTTTTATAGAGTTCAAATAATATTTGGATAGTTTGTATTGCAAGTTACTAATATTTTAGGAAGACGTTCATAAATTTGGCAGACCAGGCGCCTCCACCAAAATTTATAACATAGAAAATAGCGAAAAAATATTGTAAGCAAACCGCGACCAGGCTTTAGTTGCATAGAGTAGTGAATATACGCACATACAAATACGAGGCGCCAAAATAATCCCTTAACGATAATGCCTTTTATGAATAATAACTGTTTCTTCCTCGAATATAGTAACTCCTAGGATAATATAAATCGAAACGGCAAAGAGTTTTCACTGTACGTTAAATTATTGATCAGAGTTGATTTTAAGCAATTAGTAATAAGAATGAATAACTGATTGACGTAACCAAAAGTACAGTTGGGACAAATTGCGTCGCATTTCGGACACACCACATAATCTGAAAGATTTTGAGGTAAAATTTCCCAGGAGACATCCCTTAAACCGTGATTAACCGTTCACAGAATAGTATTAAAAATTTCATCACCGCGAGGCTCTACTTAACTCGCACAATTCCCTATACGACAGACCTTATTTCTCGTCCGTTACAGACAACGTTCGCCTAGAAAGCCATAGATAACGCTCATCATCAGAGAGCACCGTGGGAATTATCAAGATATCGATACTAGCACGTTAAACAGCGATAACTTGTAATTCAACACTACTATATCGATACACAGAAGCTTATCAGAAGCGGGAACTCGTCGGCGTACATAACTAACTAAATATGTCTCAGGAAATGGGTGCATATTAAAAATAATTAGTGCATCACATCACCTTTAACAGAAAAATAAAAAACTTATTTTACCAAAACTTGCATGAAACTGAGTACGTCTGATGCTCTCAGGGTAAGTGTTTTACAAAGTCCTTTTATATTCAGACCTGTAAATCACACAATTAGAAAAACCACCGACAATTCAGTATATATATGTACATATATACCGGGTGTAGAATGGATTTTCGTACATAGGGATTTTACATGCAAAACTAATAATTTGCGAATATTCCCTCCCCTAATTTTTTTATAGGAAAATGTTAAACACAAAAGTTGTAGACAAAAAAAAATGTATCTAAATTCTTTGATATTTATTTTCTAACACCTTCTGGTCCTGCTAGACTTGAAGAAAAAGTATTAGGAATGAACCGATTAGTACTAGCCATGAATCCTGTCAGCAATAAATGTCACGTTTTGACAATCAAAATAAGTTTGCTGATTCTTAAAATGAATTGCTATAGCCAAGAAGAGAAAGTCAACTTTATTAAATGGTACTACTCTGGATTGTCTTTTAGGGACATACAAGCAACTTTTGCTGGATTCTACCCGGAGCGACCAATTCTAAATTTGAACACCCTGAATAGAATTGTCAGGCACTTTGAGACCAACGGCACTGTTAATAAGAAATGTAAGTGCCAGAATGTAACAGCTGGTGCAAGTAGAGAGAAGGTAGATGCCGTTCTCTTGAGCGTTGTAGAGAACAAAAATGTCTCCTTAAGACAAATAGGTAATAATTTGGGGATTCATTTTACTACTGCTCAGAAAATTTTAAAGAGTCAAGATCCGCGGTTTCGGTCTTATAAATACGAAAAGCACCAAAAAATATTCGAGGAGTATAAAGAAAAAAGAATGCAGTTTTGTGAAATAATGATGGAGATGGCCAAAGATGACCGAAACTTTTTATCTAGGATTTTATTCAGCGATGAGTGTCGATTTCAGTTAACTGGTGAACCAAATCAACAAAATTATCGCTACTGGAGCACACAAAATGAACATTTAATGTTGCAGACTCATACGCAATACCGGGGTAGTGTCAATGTTTGGGCTGGCATACTAGGTCCTCACATAATTGGACCGTTCTTTATTGCAGACCGCTTAACTGGTGCTGCGTATTTAAATTTTTTGCAAGAAGAAGTCGGGCCAGCTATCGATGAATTGGGAATTAATTACGAATTTTGGTACCAACATGATGGATGTCCGGCGCATTACCAGCGCGATGTTTTAGAGTACTTAAATCATGTATTCCCAAATCGCTGGTCGAGGTGGAGAAATTAATTGGCCTCCAAGATCTCCGGATCTTTCGCCAAATGATTTTTTTCTGTGGGGCACATTGCATGATCGGCTATACAATGGAAGGACGTATCAAAATGTCGACGCTTTAAGAGCTGCAATACTTGCAGAATGTCGTCAAATGTCACACTATCAACTGGCCGCAACTAGAAGAAATTTTTACGACAGATTGGGGTGCTGCTCAGCTGTCAACGGAGATTTGTTTGAGCATTTAATTTAGTTATTACTACAACTACCTTTATTACCACGTTCAATAAAATTTTAAAATCTCTTCAGCACGTTTTTTATTTTCTGCAAACGACTTAAAACCTATGCTTAAAACAGATTTAAACGCCTCTAATAAAATTGTCACATTGTTGTGTTAAATGAATGAATTTTGTTACTTTTGTTGTCACATGTCACGGCTGTTGCTATTTTGTATCATTTCTTCAATTCTTCTTTCTTTAATGACCCGGAGGGTGATAGTAAGCAAAGAAGAAAAAAAATGGGACCTATTTTTAAAGCTCTATAATTTTTGTGTTTAACATTTTCCTATAAAAAAATTAGGGGAGGGAATATTCGCAAATTATTAGTTTTGCATGTAAAATCCCTATGTACGAAAATCCATTCTACACCCGGTATATTACAGAACATAAGAATACGTACAAAAATTAAAAAGTGACGTATTAAAAAAATTAAATTCATTCTGTGAAAAACGAAGAATAACTATTTATGATATGTAATGCAAAATGTGGTTCATCAACGTCGTCATTGTATTTATCAAATATACACATTTGTTAATTGATGAGGCTGATACATGTTGAAACTCCATATTTAACTGAATAAAGTACTGAATAAAGTATTTATTCAGTTATACACATTTGTAAAGAATTCATATATACTTAAAATTAAATTTTATTAAAAAAGTTTTTCGAAATTCCTACCGGAAGTAGGTCTTTTACTCTTATCGAAAATCAGTTTTTTGCGAATATATCGCAAGTCATACTTTTTAGGCAGGTACGTTACAAGTATAAAAATATTTAGAACTTAATCTTCAATACCTTCTGTATAAAAAAAATGTCAAAATTCGGAGCGGAAGTAATACTTTTACTCTTATCGAATAGCGATTTTTGCAAATATTTCGCAATTATGCATTCTATATATATATGTCAAGAGTACAAAAGCATTTAGAGTTGGATTTGAAATATTTTTTGTATAAATGAAAATTCAAAATTCGGACCAGAAGTAATACTTTTACTCTTAGCGAGTAGCATTTTTTTTGAAAATATCTCATTAAGTATGTATCCTGTAGAGATTTATTAAGAGACTGGAAGTACTTAGAATAGGATTTTGAATAATTTTTGTATAAAATAATGTTTAAAATTGTATGATTTGAAACGCCCATACGTATAAGAAAGTCGTGTGGTGGCCACACCTCATTTTTTCCTATTATCTCGGCCAATTTCGACTTTTTTTTTTAAATACGTTGGAACGCTCAAGAGAACGGCATCTACCTTCTCTCTACTTGCACCAGCTGTTACATTCTGGCACTTACATTTCTTATTAACAGTGCCGTTGGTCTCAAAGTGCCTGACAATTCTATTCAGGGTGTTCAAATTTAGAATTGGTCGCTCCAGGTAGATCCAGCAAAAGTTGCTTGTATGTCCCTAAAAGACAATCCAGAGTAGTACCATTTAATAAAGTTGACTTTCTCTTCTTGGCTATAGCAATTCATTTTAAGAATCAGCAAACTTATTTTGATTGTCAAAACGTGACATTTATTGCTGATAGGATTCATGGCTAGTACTAATCGGTTCATTCCTAATACTTTTTCTTCAAGTCTAGCAGGACCAGAAGGTGTTAGAAAATAAATATCAAAGAATGTATTCAAGAAATAAGGTGGGAGATGTAAACATACATGCACTTCAGTGAGTGTACATTCTGTGCTGAACTATCCTGGTTGCAGTAATAATTTTAATCATTCTGTATTCATATCTTCTGCCACATAATAATGAGTAATTTTTTTAAATCATATTCTTTTATTTTTAGAAAAAAGAAGGGTTTTTCTATAATCTCATAATTTTTTTTATAGAAACTTAATTACAATGGAGGTCTAATCGAATTTATTCCATTCAACGCCTAAAGAAGACCATGCAATAACTATTTCTGACATTAATATTCACCACCTCATATGTTTACTCCCTTACTTAAACTAATTTAGATGCTAATTCGTTGACGTAATTCAGCAGACATGACGTTGAAAAACTTTCCCTCTAATTTATACCGTTAATGTTAGTACTACATTTACCTTATTTTTCTAAGTCTGATGCTGTCAATGAATGTTAATTTTATACGTAGGTATATCGATTTTTGTTATTTTCTCTTTGGGTGAATTTTCAGGATGCTGACAATACCATAGAGTTTCAATATGCAGTATTCGACAAATTTAAGTCACGATTACTATTAGCATAATCTAAATTGATCAGATATTACAATGGATATTGTTTATAATTTAAAATACGAATTAAGAGGATACAAAGAATTTTCTAAAATAATACAGAATATCATTAAATAAATTAAATTTGCAAACGCAATTAAAAATCAATCACAAGGACATTTAAAGATTCGAGAAAATACTAAAGCTTAAATATTAAGGCTATTTAATTCGTATTTAGCAATAATATGTAATAATAAATAAACTGAGAGGTTCGAGATTATAAATGTTATAATCACGCGCAACTGACATTGGATGAAAAACACAACATCATGCATGATATTTTTAAAACCAAAAGCACTAACGGAAATAAATTAACACAGGAAAAGTATATATTGTATCACGAAGGCACACTAAAACATTAATTGACCAGAACTTTTAAAATGATGAAAATAAATAAACTCATTCATATAAACTTACTATTGATATTCGAGGTAGTTCGTGAAGAAAGATTAAATATTCGACACATACAATCATTCTTCACAAACTAGTTCCAGTGTCAATAGTTCGTTTGTGAGATTCGCTGGAAGATTCTAGATTTAGTGCCGTGTCAAGTGTTCGGAATTCCACTGATCCTTGAGTAAACTGAAGCAGTATCTGATTGTGCTCAAATAATGATATTCCCTTGTGTGAATACTGTTAATATTAGCCCTAGCCATTGATTCAGTTTAAGAGATAAATAGAGATGGGTCGTTGCTATTGACATGTAGTCCCATTACATCAGTTAGTGAGTACACTTAATTTAGTTCAATAAAAAATATTACCGCAGCATTAAATAAATATAATTCTTTAAACAATAAATCATATTCTTATCCATCTCATTTGTTTGGAATATGCTTAATATATAGCCACTCGTAAGTAGTTCTTAGTGTATCCATCTTAAAAGCGTATTAGTATAAATTCAGATCATTAGTGATTGGGTTTAGAAACACTTTATCAATACACTAAGTAAAATACTCTTGATAAGATATACCAAATACTTCAACAAAATCAAATAGAGTACATACGTTATTGTTTAAAATGTTGTGTCCGAAATTTATAATGAAGTAAACTTCACTTTGACTTAAATATAGACATGTATAAAAGACGATTTCTCAAACAAATAAACAAACGAACATAATAGAAAAGGAATGTTGAATATTGCATAATAAATATTCACTAATGGCATACATTTGCAAATCATTTACTGTTGTTATTGATAAATATGGAGAAATGATACACAGATAACTTAAGAAAACCATCGATTGGAACAAGGTACTATTGATATCTTGTTTTGGTACAGAAACCATATAGAGACAGAGGTGATAAAGAGACAAGGAGGGAGAGAGACAGAGAGAGAGAGAAAGAAGGAGAGAGAGAGAGGGAGAGAGAGAGAGAGACGAAGGAAGAGAACAAAATAATAAAATATATTATATTTACAGTCATATACATTAAGCTGACGTCATTAATAGAGGGAGTTGTTTAAAATAAATATTTAGAAGCTAATTGTTAATCATAATTTAGGTATTACAGCTGTTATTAAACAAATATATTTTGATTAATAATATAAGCTTATTGGCTTCAATTTAAGATTTATGATATACAGTGTGATGACATATTTTGCGCGATAGACAACAAAAAAAATATAAAGTAAAATAAAAAATATTCACTAGTGGCATACATTTGCAAATAATTAACAATAACACGATTTTCTTATACGTATGAGCGTTTCAAACTATACAATTTTAAAAAAAAAATTATACAAAAGTTATTCAAAATCCTATTCTAAGTACTTCCATTGTCTTAATAAATCTCTACAGAATGCATATTTTGCAAGATATTCGAAAAAAAGTGCTACTCGCTAAGAGTAAATGTGTTACTTCCGGTACGAATTTTGAAATTTCCTGTATACAAAGAATATTGCAAATCTAGCTCTAAATATTTTTGTACTCTTGATATATATATAAAGAATGCATAATTTGCCATATATTTGCAAAAAACGCTACTCGGTAAGATTAAATCGATCAATCACGCCATTTTGCTACGTAAAATAGATGCTATTGGTTTTTCACCTCAATTGAAATCATTATTTAACACTTACCTGATGAATAGAGTTCAGTATGTCAGTTATGCTGGTCACAATCTTACTTCATTGCCACCTCCGGAGTTCCACAGGGTAGCAATCTAGCTCCCCTATTATTTGCAATATTTATTAATGACATCTGCTCTGAATTGGGCTGCCATAGACTTTTATTTGCAGATGATGTCAAGCTCTTCCAGAAAATACGCACCACAACAGATTGCTTGTTTCTGCAGAGGCAAGTGGATGTTTTGGGGGCATGGTGTACGGTGAATAATTTGCCCTTGAATATTTCTAAATGTAATGTATTGACGATTAGTCGGAAGCAAGAACCTCTCTGCTTTAATTACGCCGTTGACGGGATTCCTATTCATCGTTGTATAGTTGTGAGGGATTTAGGCGTTCTTTTTGACACTAAATTAACGTTTTCTGACCACATCAGTAGCACTATTTCATCGGCATTGAAAACATTAGGGTTTGTTATTAGAAATACCAGGCAGTTTGCATCCATGGAGGCCATTACTACCCTTTACTTTTCCTTTGTTCGCTCTCGCCTTGAATATGCTTCATTCGTTTGGTCGCCAACATATAAAACTTATTCTGAAGCACTCGAGAGGGTTCAAAGGCGCTTTTTGAAATATCTGTACTTCAAGAGGCATGGTTTGTACCCCGTTCAGGGGACATGCTATGATGTCCTTCTTGAAGAATTTAAATTTGAATCTTTGGAGATACGAAGGCATAAAGCAGACATTAAATTCATTTATGATGTATTGCACAATAATATAGATGTTCCATCTTTTTTGGCAAAGATCATGTTTGCTGTACCTCAGTACCCATGTCGCACAAGGAATGTATTTTATTTTTCAACGGCCAGAAGAAATGTTTTACTTGCATCGCCGCTCTATAGAGGTTGTAGTCGTTGCAATGCCACTTGTGGGGATGATCTCGATATTAATTTTTCATCATTATCGCAATTAATTAATTAATTAATTAGTTGATTAGTAGGGTTACTTATACGTTGCATTGGCTTGTTATTTTTTTTTTCATTTCCTTTTTTTCTCTTTCTTAATTCTTGTGCATATTATTGCGTTATGTATGTGTATATGTATATATGTGTATATATATATGTATATGTGTGTATATGTGTAAATTTTTTTTTTAAATTATTTTATTTGATTTTATATTGTGTAGTTATCGATTCATTGCTTTTTTTGTTCTTGTCCTGTAATTAGATGTAAAAAATCTGTTGGGCAATAAAGATATATTATTATTATTATTATTATTATTATTATTATTATTATTATTATTATTATTATTATTAAAAGTGGTACTTCCGGTCCGAATTTTGAAACCTTTTTTATACAAAAGGTATTGAAAATTAAGTTCTAAATACTTTTATACTCGTAATTTACCCGTCTAAAAAGCATAACTTGAAAAACATTGGTAAAAAACTGATTTTCGATAAGAGTAAAAGACCTACTTCCGGTAGGAATTTTGAAAAACTTTCATAATAAAATTCTTCTCAAACTTAAATTTGAGTATATATGAATTCTTTATAAATTTGTTTAAAATTAAATAGTTGACGAAATATTGGAAAAATTTGATTTTTTTAATGAAGGAAACTACTACTTCCGGTCCGCCGATTTTACTGAAAATCTAATCAGTTCTCAAGAGGGAGATTATACTCGTCAATACAAAATTTGGAATTGCTAACTATAGCGAATTGACCGCTATTATGGTCACACACACACATACACACACAGAGAGAGAGACAGAAACATTTTTTAAAAACCACTTATTTGGTATCAGAGGAGTTCGAAACGTAGTCATCTGCAAAAATCTCGAGGTCGAAAATTTTCATCATCACAATACTTCCTTATACTACGTATAAAAAAGTAAAATTACAGTTCTCATCTCTTTAGACTTCTCGTAAGCCTTCGATATGATTAGCCATTGCTTCATAAACTTTCCTACTTGACCAGAAAAATAACTTATAGAACGGGTGTGCACAATATGCTATATACGAGAAGTCCTTAGTTTAAGTATTTGCAGAACTATGAACTCTTTGCATGAACTTATTAAAAATTTGCCTTTGTCTCAATTCAAAAGGAGAATTCGTAATCATTTACTTTCTCTGCAGATATAGCTTATGTACGTATACAACACGTATAAAAACATATAGGATAGGGGATAGGATATACGTATAATATGCATACCGGCAACAACGCCCAGGTCAGGCCGGTAGTAAAGTACGATTATAGCATTTCAGTCGCATACAGTCAGCCGATGGATGTACATGTATTTATCTAAGCATGACACGCTTCGTAAATACATACTTACCAAATAAGAATTCAAAAAACTTCTGCGAGTTTTATTATACTGCGTATACAACGCAGTAGGAAAATAAAAGCACAATTCTAATTAAGCATTAATTCTTAGTCAATTATTCTATAAATTTACTAAGAACGGAATTCTAATGAAAATAAAAAATATACTCTAAATAATACTAAAGAATAAAATGTTATCGCATTGATGATGTGTATGGGGGATCTAGATCTAAGCCTAAATCCTAATCTTAATCTTAATTTACGAGTTTCAAATTATTATAATTAATACTAAATTTTGTATCGTTGTATGGTCAATAAATATATTATTATTATTATTATATACCATCACAATATCGAGATTAAGTTTCGTGCTTATTAGGTGTGTGCGCAATATATGCAGCTTCTATATCTCCATAAGCCTGTGGTCTGACATAGAATTTGCGAAGTTTAAGTGTCAATCATACTCCCAATTTTATACTGTACTTTTAAATAATCACCGAATCATAATTTGTTAGGTCCAAGTATACGACGTATTACATACGTCATTAATATAGATGAGAAAAACTGAGATTCTAAATGAGACCCTTGATGTATTCCTGAAAGAAATGAAGTCGATGATCACGATAATGATAATAACGAAATAAGGAATAATAATAATTACGAAATAACGAAACAAAACTAGAAATAATGATATGTGGCGTACAGTTATTTGAGAATCGAATTATTATTATTATTAAACAATTTTTAAACATAGAACAAGTTACTGCTTCGTGCTGACAATTTTTCTAATGAACTCGTTGGATTTCACACAGTACATCTCCGAATATCGCCGACACCGTTTTCTGTTAACAAAGTGCGTCGATTCCGCTGTTTTTCCGTTCTTACAAATACATTTTTTGTTCCGAAAACTTTTTCTAATGTTAAGCCTATGGCAGGGAAACCTCTTCAAGTTAATATTTACGTTAGGAAATTTTCGCCTAAACTGATTAAAACATAATTGCTGAGAATAAACCCAATTATCATCATCTTTTTCCGTCCCACTACGAAAATATGCCATTAATATAAACGAATCACGTTCTGTGGTAAATGTAAATGCCACGATTACTTAATCTTAAAATAATATTTATGCACTAGTAAAAGCGCGTTCCCTGTAAAACCGGTAAGTTGCAAACATACAGAAAAGCATTGAATTCAATTTAAAGTTATAACAGAGTTGAGTTTTATACACATTTATTTATATACGGGGCATGTCCGGGAAGTAAGTACCGTTTCGTTCTACTGCCATCGCGCCAGCGCTATTATCGTAGTTGCGCTCATGCACAAGTGATAAAGCTAGAGATGGGAAACGTAATACTAATGTTATCGGCATCGTAAAACGCCATCTCTGGTAGATTCCCCAACTATTTCTTACATTAACTTGTACGGTTCATTTGGGTTTATTTCATTTTTTTACTTTATTCCAATTTGTTTAATCATTGATTTAATGCAACAGTATATTTTCATTAAAAATAAACATATTGCAGTGATCTTGAGCTGAGATTGAATTGTAAATAAGTATAATGAAGATCACTTCAAGATTTAATTTAGTTAATTACTATTTTATTTATTTTCTATTGATCATTGTATATAAATATTTATTGAGTTAGGATTTTAGCAAATTTAAATTTATTTAATTAAAAACATGTAATGTTATAATTTTTATTCATAAAATTAATAATTAAAATAAGACTTGTAATAGCAAGTAAATATTCACAAGAAAGTGTTTCCCGCAAGCTTCAGCGCAAGAAAATATTATGACCGAAAACGTTCAATGGATAAGCCCGGCGAAACAATATTCCCCGCGAGATGCTATTAACAATCACAAACGTAAACAAGTCGACATCGAGATGGATGTTTGTTTACATTTTTAAATAAGTAATACATCACTTTACCGATAGGTGCAGCAGCGTCGATATGCACTTTTGGGAAGTGGAAAGGATATCGATACAGAGTATGTCTTAGCTTTTATTAAGAAAAATATGCATATAAGCGAGGATATGAAGATTTTAGAGGAGATTGCTGGTGCAAACCGCTCTTAAAAATAAAAGGTCTTTTGAACACTGGTGCTTATACTTATCAATTTTATTGAATTAAATTTTATTTTAATTATAAGATTTTAATCTAGAATAAGGCCTAGTACTAAAATATATGCTTGATTCCGCTCTTGTTTATTATTTAAATTAATTAATTTATTTTTATGCAATCATTAATTTGCAAGAGTCACAGCAATATGAATGACTGCTATCATAAAAAAATTAAACTAAATGTGTATAAATATTTTTTATTTGTAAAATTTAAATAATCCTAATTTGTTTCATCTAGATAAGTATATATTAACAATAGGTAGAGACATATTCGTTGCTGAGGTTTTACCAGGAAATGAATACAGCTATAGTTTTGCAACAGGCATATGTTAGTACAATGATCATTTTGCAAAACAAAATAAAAATTAAACTTACGTAGTGATGATGTAGAAGGTTTGTCAATATATGAACAACTCGTGTGGCATTTTCTTGTTCTTCACCTGAAATTTATATTTACTCTAATACGTACAACTAGCAGTTCTATTCTCCAAATAAAATAAATATTTTCACTTCATATTTAACAGATTTACAGTTTAATGGTCTTGCCCTTATATAATCTTCCGAAAATTTGACATATTGGTAGAAGTCCCATAAAAACCGATACGAATAATGTCGGCATTTAGCGTCGCCGGTTATAGCAACAGGGTCTCATATAAGAGCCCAGTATGCCTGTTTCTTTTGCCAATGGTCAGCTCTAGTGTTGAGCCCGGAAATGAGGCTTATGATAATTCTGACAAGTCAGTTCTTATCAGTTTAATAGAAGTTATTCTCATAGTAAGTTGTGAATGTGTAGTGAAGAAAATCTCAGCCAAAAAACGAAAAGTACTTTAGATAGAAGTAAAAGGAGCAATTCTAGTAAGATTAGGAAATGTTGAATCAAATGTTATTATTTCTGATGAAGTCACATTATCGCATTCATCAGTGACTACAATTTGAAGAAACCGAGAACAAATTAAAACCGTCTTCAATGAAAATTTGTTAATTAAGAAAAAATGCGTCAAACTACTAATATTGATATAGAAACAGCGTTGTTTCAGTGGTTCATGGAAAAGGGAGCCGAGGAATACCAATCAGTTGGCTGATTTTGCAACAAAAGGCTGAAGATTTTGGAGAAGCTTTAGGTAAAGAAAATTACAAATGCTCTGCAAGTTGGATTAAACTGTTTCGAGCCCGCCATAATATTGTGCCTGGAAAAATGTCTGGTGCACGTGATAATGCAAATGTAGAAGCAACCAACCAATGATTACAATCTGCTTGGCCTGACGTTAGAAAAAGCTATCAGGATGAACAAACTTTCAATGATGAGGGAACAGGCCTTTCCTTTAAATTAAACCTAGCAACAATATTAAAATTCAAACGTGACAAATGATCTGGTAGCCAGTTGTCCAACTGTTCTAATAACATTAAGCGTCTACCTGACACCTATGTATCTAACAAGAAGGCATGGATAACGTCCGAAATTTTTACAAAATCTCGTCGGAATTGGACTAAGGAATTGACAAAATCAAAGAAAAAACTCTTCTTTTAATTGAAAACTGCGAAGCACATCCTCATGTGCAGAATCTGAGTTCTATAGAATTGTGTTTTTTTACCTCCAGACATAACATCAGTGTTTCAGTCCATGGATCAGGAGATCATTAATTCTGTAATTTCTAGTTATGAAAATGATCGGAAATGATAAAGAAAATTTCCCAGATAGACATTAATCTCGGAGACACTATAAATATGGTGTCAAAAGCGTGAGTCAGGTTACTTGCTGAAATAATTAAAACTTCTTTTAAACGTGCCTGTTTTATATCATAGAATGGGGATAGACCTTGAGGAGATTGAATTGTTCGATGAAGAAGTTTGATTTTGACAGAATGCCTACAAAACATTTAAATTATGGAAAACTTATTCTCTAAAGAAGAGGCTTACGAGTCGGTCAATATGGCAGAGAATGTGGAAATGGGGTGATTTAACGGATGAAGATATATTGAACAATGTGCGAAAACTACCATTGGAAGAAAGTCAAGAAAACGACGACAGTGACGACATTGAGGCAGAATTAATATTCCCCAACGCAGGCAATGCCAGGCATTATCTACATGGAGAGATTTTATAACTTTTAATAATTCCATAAGCGAGACTTCACAGGAAAAGTTGTAACTGAATATGGCATGTATAATTGGTTGCTGTATTTGCGATATATTTTTAAAAAAATCCTTTTCATTAAATACGCAGTGTCTATTCTATTAATAAAAAGAGGTCCAGAATTATCAACAAAATATTGAGTATTATAGTTAGAATTTTTAAAATGCCTTATTTGTATGTATTATTTAATTTACATTTCATTTTAAATGAATCGTGATTTTATTTGCATACCATGGCAGACTGTATATCCTGGATATCAAGGCTGTCACATAAATTCGATTTACATTGAAACTTATTCTGCTAACCTCAAAATATCACCTCTTAGTAGTACAATAATACACTCCGAAATAATGATTTCTCCAAATACACATTCATAGTAATTGTTTGATGTCATAATTATGCGAAGGTCTTATGTAACGCCATCTATTAGTAAAATAATAACCTCCAAAATAATTATTACTCAATAAACACATTCATACTTATTGTTAGATGTCATAATAACGTGACGGCAAGGCCAACTGCATCTCACAATCGCTGTGCGATATAAGGCCGTCATATAACTTAGATTTACATTGATGAATTTGATTCTGTCAAACTCAAAATATTGATCTTTATGTAACGCCATCTAGTAGTACGGAAAAGAAATAATTTCTTAATTTTTATCGAAATAAACTTTAAAATAACACTTTAAACATTAACATTACAATAATTAATGTCAATATTTTTAAAATAATAAAATAGAACGAAATAAGATCAAAAAAAGTGTTTCCGAAAATAAAGTTGATGGGTAGTTTCAAGAATAACGTGTGAATAAAGTCTTTGTTTGGAGTTTGTATATAACTCTTTGGATTTAAAATAATGTTGCTGTATTAAGGTAATTCTATCGTAATAACTGTACTGATTTTGAAGCTTTACTATTCCATATCGCAATATTTGCCTCATAAAATATTTATCCACTCTGGCATCGATAGTATCATTTGGACCTTCTTTAAGACAAACATATGATAACATTTCTTCTACAGAATCGGAACAAAATGATCTTGTTAAGACAAGAGTAACTTTGTTGTACAGCATACTCAATTATTACAATAAACTGATATAATCCATGTACACTTATTAAAAGATATATAGAGTAATTCCAAATAACGCTGGTTAAAAAAGTAATATTCACTAAACTCGTTTTTGCAGTGTATTCGGCACGTATTTGATGTACTTTTTTTTCCATTTTGCACTATTACATTTGCTAAATTAATTAGTTACAGTGACACACTCCTTGGTGCTGCCTATACCAAATCTATTAGTTAGTTAGGTTCACACTGATTTGTTGCAGCAATTCTAATTTGATGTGAAGTTGCACGAATATTCGCCTTCACACTATGCAATTTGTTGTAGCAATTTATCGCATGTGAAAAGTTGCATGTATTAGAGCGTGTTCTATTTTCTGAAGAAATTACATGCAATTTGTTAGTTACTTTTACACTGCTAACCTGTCTTATGAAATATACCAAAGCACATGTATTATTATTATACAGGTCGTAAATATTCATCACTATACATCGATAGTAATGATGACATATAATTATTTGATGTTGGTAGTACCATAAACAAAAATTGCATTTGTGAAAAATTGCTTGTACTTCCAGATCAGTGTGAACCAGCCGCGCAACTCTTAAAAATTGCAACGTTCATGTACCTGTTCACATGCGATAAATCGCTGCAAGAAATTGCATCAGTGTGAACGCCACTTAACACTAATCAGCTTCTTGTTGGCACCTCTCAACTTTACGATGATAACAAGGTGTTATTATTGGTCGGCCAAGGTCGGTGGAGAATGTACGACAACAACAAGATTCGACTACAAGGGTTACTGAAATAATAATCGACCGCAACAATAGTGATGGGTGGAAAACGGTATTACCTAAAAACAGAAAATCCAGAGCACCCGAAGTAATGCGTGGAACAAATGCCACTACAGAAATTAAAGGTGTTGCAAGTTACAGTCATCTTCATGTTTACAACTTAGATCCGAAGCTGTCTGTTGAGGATATGATGCAATACATGAAATCTAAAGATGTCGATGGTGTTCATTGTGAACTCTTAAAAAGCAGATATCCGGATAGATATTCCTCTTTTAAGGTTTCGTATCCGAAAATTTTCTCTGAACTAGTTAACAAACCAGAATTTTGGCCACAAGATGCCTGTGTAAATCGTTTTTTATTCCGGATTGCCAAAAAAAATGTAGAAACATAATTAATGTGATGCATCAAAATATAAGATGCTTATCAAATAAAATATCAGAATTAAATATTGCATTGAAAGAGCATACCATTGACATATTACTTCTGAGTGAACATTGGCAGTCCAGTGATCAAATCCAATTGCTCAGAATACCAAGTTTCAAATTGTCAGCTTTTAGTTGCCGTGGACCGAATAAGCATGGAGGTGTTTACAAGGGAAAAATCAAGTGTGTTGTGCTGGAGGACCTGTTGCGTTTTCACATCAACAATACAATTGAAATTAGTGCGATGGAAGTCAAATTACCGCAGTCCATTGTGCTGATTGTACTTTATAGACCCCCACAAGCGGACTTTGATACTTTTATGGAAAACTTTTCTGGCATGCTGGATATATTGGAAAAAAGAAGTGGACCGGTTATTATCGGTGGAGACTTCAATATAAACTTCTCAGTGTCGTCGCCAATGCGCCAACGTCTGAGGGATTTGTCTGGTGCCTACAACTTCGACTGGACTCTGAAGGAACCAACACGTGTCGTTAAGGATTCGGTGTCTACGTTGCACAACTTTTTTGTAAATATTTCTAATAGAATTTTTTCGGTATCCTCGGTAGATAATAACCTTTCAGACCACTATAGTCAAATATTGAATTTATCGATATCATTTTGTAATAATAATGATGAATACATTTACAAACATAAATTTTGTAATAACTCACTAAATAATTTTCTTAGTTTGTTGGACAGGGAGTCGTGGCTAACTGTTTATGAGAGTGGTTGTCCTGATCAAGCTTTTTCAACATTTTTAAATATCTTTCTATACTATCATAGTATTTGTTTTCCTTTATTAAAGTACAAGTTACATAAAAATTCAAATACCTCTTGGATTACTCCAGACATATTTGAGATAAAAAATAATTTGCTTATGTTAAAAGAATTCAGCCAACAATTTCCCATTTTTCTTGATGAATTTAAAAGCTATGAAGAATATTACAAAAATTTTGTTAAAAACAAACAATATAACATGAATGAAACCTTCTTTAATTCTTCTTCTAATAAATCCAAGGCGGCTTGGTCTATTATTCACAACAGCTCTAACAGCACCAAGGCCCATACTTTACCTGAGGGAACACACTAAGGATGTGTGGAGAATTTAATGAATATTTTACATCTCTTCCATCGATGCAAAACGAAGATGGCTCAAGGGATGATATTAACTTTGATGACATCAACAACTGGGGCTTATGCTCAGAAACGAGTAGGGTCTTCAGCTTGCAAAAAAGAGCCCTAAGAATCATTTTCGGTTTGGGTTACAGAGATTCTTGTAGACAACTTTTTAAAGAAAAAGCTTTACTTACTTTTTATGAGATTTATATAATGGACGTGCTGTGTTCCGTCTTCAAGAACAAAAGAGATTTTGCAAGCGGCAACGTAACTCATGAACACAACACACGCCTCAATAACTATATGCTCCCAATTGCTCATTCAAAACAAATTTTCCAGAAAGGAACTTACTTCGTAGGTTGTAAATTTTATAATAAGTTACCAGATTCTATTAGAAATATTTCTAATTTTACTGTTTTTAAGAAGTCTTTGCGGGAGTATATCCTTCAGATCTCCTGCTATTGTTTAGAAGACTTTTTTTAATCTGTAGTTATCGTACTTGACGTATTTCTGGCGTGTACTTGTCTATTTTTGGAATGTATATGGCTTTTGAAATAAAGATTATTATTATTATTTATTATTATTATTGGAAATAATTAGAGCATTTGAATAATTACTATAACATTTTTATTTATTCAACAGGTGCAAGTCTAATTACAGAACAAAAATTGACAATGTTGAAATATTCATAATAAACCCACTTGTATCCTTTTTATAAGTGTACTAAATCAGCCTTTAGAGTTTACATATCCAGACTTATTGTTAATATTAGTGACCAAAAAACAACGTCTAGCAAAGCTGTTTCACTTCAGCCTGGCAATTTTTTCATTAGAATTTCATACATCTACAAATATTAATATATAAATTTAATCTAAAAATGCAAGAAATTATAGCTATTTACCAAGAATTTTCCTTGTACTACATTTCTAATAATCAATTCTCATTTGCCGAAGTACCCCACAAATTACTTGCCTTTTAGCCTGGAATATTTTGGTAAGAACTAAATGACCCAGAACAGCGACGTTTTTTTTTTCGTGGGAAAACTGGCTATAGTTTGCTATTGGTACTCGATGTAATTTCCAAAATATATTGTAGTAAATATGTAGTACACATTAAATGAAACGACTGAATGTGTGTCGTATTAGAATAATGTAAGTAGAAAAGAATATTGAAAAGACAAAATAAATGTCAAACCAATCAAATGTCAATAACAGTAGGTTTGATATAATCCAATCATACTGCATGTTTTTAGCACGTGATTTTATAAATGCTCACCGATTACGTTTATAATGCTTTGAATAGATGGCGCTACTTAAGGATAGATATTTTGAGGTTATTATAATCAAGAAAATCTCATTATGCGACGGCCTTATATCGCGCAGCGATAGCAAGATACACTTGGCCTTGGTGAAGGTAAAGTCACTAGATATATAAAGTACCGCAAACCTCCGCCATTTTTGGGCAAAAATTATTATTATTATTATAAATTTGGCGCCAAAATTGAATTGCTGTGTTAAATAAATGAACTCATTTAATGATAAATCATTTTGTATCAATGAATTCGTACATTCACGGAAGTACAGTTCAATTTTTTTAATATATTGATACAAATCATTTGTTGCGAATTGGAGAACGTCAACTTTAAACTCCTTTAATTTCGCCTTTTGTGGTTGACAACCAGATCAGGGTGTGCATTTGGAGTTTGTTTTTTCATGTCATCTGCTCTTGATTGTTCAAATTGGGAATCAGAAAAATGCACCTTACATAAGTAACTAAGTGTTATAACATGTGATCTGCTTTTACATATGTACTCACCTCAAAAATCTTCGCATTTACCGGCACATTGTCTTGATTAATGTCACATAACCACACTTTTCTTCTGTCTGCATTCCTTTCACCACTGGGAAATGCAAATAAACGGAAACCTTTGGCGGCACTGTTTTTGCAATTGATAATACAACAACCAGGCATAATTACACTTTATGTTGCCAACGGTGGGTTTAGATGCAACGATATCGCACGCTTAACCACACTGAACACTACGTCTACGTTTTCGAACGATTTGACAAGTGATTTGACGTTTGGCGGCCATGTTTGGGCAAAAGTAGCGCTTTCTCTCTCGCACTCTTTGGCCTTATGGATTGCGGTACTTTATATATCTAGTGACTTTAGGTGAAGGTCTTATGTAACGCCATCTAGTAGTAGAATAATAAATTCAATTATTAAGTGAAGATCTAGAATTTCTAAATTTCATGATTGAATGTAAATATAATTTATAGGTGCTTTCGTATATAACAATATTAACATATAATTCAGGTTAAGTAGCAAAAATAGGATTTAAAATTTATAAAATCTTACGGTATTTATCATCATTTGAATTTAATCAAATCGTATCAAATCAAATCAGGACGCAAGAGACATTAGAAGTATGGTTTTGTCAAATACACTATAGTATATATCATATCACCATAACAATATCTGCATATTATTGAATGCAACTGCTGCAAATAGAATCTACAAGGGAGGCGCGTAAGTACGGAGAACATAATAAAAACCATGAATTACTACGAAATAAACACGACTGCGTGCTAAACAAGCAATAAAACAGAGGAAGGAGAACAAAAACACTGAAACAGTCCTTAATAGTTAATGTTGAACTCTTGGGTATTGTTTTGTGTCTCTACGTTTCACATTTCATCCTTGATACTTACGAAAGGGGATATTATTGTTTTCATAGGCGTTCATCTCTAATATAATTACGCGGAGGCAAAGGGAATTTTGTCTCCTGTCCGTTTACGTGCAGAAAGTAATGAAATAAGTTATTTTTTCACGAGTCACTTTCATTTTCGTAAAGATATATATTTAGAATGTACGAGCTGTGAACGCAAAGATGATATGTTTTTTGCTTATATATCCCGGCACATGACAAGTGAAAATTATATTAAAAGAACACACTACAGTGATTTATTGTGTGTTAGATATCTGACAGTTACTGTTCAATTGAATGAATGCAGCCACAGAGGCAAAACTTTTATGTCATATACCTTTTTCTATAGACAATAGGGGAAAGAGAAGGTAACATTTTGATGATTCTTTCTTAATACTCTGCAAAAAAAAAGTAATGATGTATTGTTTTCTCACGAAGAAACTTATATAATACAGAATTTTGAATTTAAATATTAAAATATGAGGTTTTATAATTATTCGTAATCACTCGTCATACTATAACGTGCCTCGTTATAAAGAAAATATATTTACAATGACTAATGAGTAAGGGCACTAATTAAAATTAATTAGGATGTGGCCACCACAATTTTCGTAAGAAAAATAAATAACGTAACTTTGACTGCCCATGCCTCTGAAAATGTGTACGTCCTATATGACAGCACTCCGGGTTGACCTTTCATGCAGTAGATGGCGGGTGTGGTTGCGGCGACTCTTCAGGTTTAACTTGTGTTTCTATGACAGCAGGTTCGACCTGTGTTAATGAAAATTGTTCTCATTAACTATAAATAAAATACCTTCGGCTAATTACAGTGGAGAAACGGGGTGAGTATCTTATTATCCTTCCTTATTTTTAATACCTTAAACAAGTGCTACGAATTTTACGGATCAGGTGTAAAGCAAATACACATCATGAACACATGCGGAGAATGTCATTTGTCAAGTTTGTTAATTTGAGAGATATACCTATATACACGAGACAAAATACACATACAATACAGCTAAATTAAATTGCTTTATTTAATTTCTCTTAAATGAGCTGGATGAACGGATAAAATGAACAATAGGCGTATCGATTTATACTTTTAAAAGCGGTTCGTTTTTATTGACACATAACCATAAATCGATACATCGCAGAACATAAATAAACGGAGTATTACGCATTCTTAAAATCTAAACATATGAAATTATTTATTATGAATATACAAAGTATTGAAAGACTCAGTTGACATTTATTCCTTGATTATTTGATTGAAGTCATTTAAATTACATGGAACAAATTGATGTCCATAACGTTAATATAAAAGGAACTTTTGTACGGAAACTTACATTTGTTTCTACGGTGATTTGAATATCTTACATACGGAAATATTCGTTTATTTCGCGGTCCTGAAATAGAACGAACATTTTCATATATATATTATCGTGACACCAGGGGTCTGATCAAGGAGAAGACTTCAGGACTTTTTTAGTCTGAAGCTCTAAGCGGAGATGATCATGACAGCAAGGGTCTGATCATAGAAGGTACCGGAGAGAATGTCTTCACTGAACAGATTAACATCGGCTTTATATATCTCCTGGTCATGCTACGTAGACGCAGAAAAACCGGTTCATTCATAAATTTTGCACAAGATGCATGAAACTAAAGATCGCGTGTACGCAAGCGTGACGTAGGCGGCTGGTATTTTTCCCGTCTTAAAAACATATACAAATAATATATTTCTATGCAATTATTAAATGAACTATTAAAAATACGGCAAAATACACACAAAGAAAGTTCATTCAACATAACATATTAAAGATTTGTATAAAAATGACTTTCAAATATTATTAATAATTACAGTTAAATTAGGTATGAATTTAAAATGATATTTTAATATATTAATGAAGCGATTTCGTTACAATAATACTCTGAACGTAAGTAGCCTAATGTGTAATTTTAAATAATTTTAAAATTCCTCAGCGTAGAAATATCTAATATGGGGTACAGTACAACTCGTCACCAGTCCTAATCCGCAATAAAAGTAACAGGCCAACTCATCACTGCAAAATACAGGTACTTTTAAATCCACCCTCCAGGGATAGGTGAACTCATCACCCGCCTGGATAATCCGATTAACGGTAAAATTTTAGATTAGTAAGATTGAGAATAACGGTAATTAACGGTATAATTTTAGACAACTAAGATTGAGAATAAATCATATATAAGGGTTGGGGACAATTTTTGTCATTTTATTTACGATTGTAGAGATGACCACTTTAATAATAGATTTTATATTGAGTCAGCGTGGACAGAAAATGCTCGTTATAAATGATTATAAATTTCAAAAACGTAAAGTGTTAAAAGGTGAAAAAATATTGTGGACTTGCACTGTGAAAGGCTGTTCAGCAAAGTGTCATACAGGAGGTAAGTTTAATTATACGCATATACTACTATATTACTTAAACTGTATATTTTTCTCATTTTACAAAATATATATGTTTTATATTAAATATTTCCGTATGCTTATCTATTATTCTTTTAATATTTGGGTATTGTCAGATGGTACAGGGTAGTCATTTTGAACAGTTAGTGTAAATGTAATTTAAAAAGTGTTATTACTATGTTTATTTTTGTGTTTGTTGTTACTGTTAGAGTTTTTTTCTAATTAATCTATTTTATTTTAATGTACTTATTAACTTTGAAATTTTAAATTTCTATTTATTATTACCTTAGGAATATTAACTCCAAAAGAATCCAGTGATGTCCACAGTGTAAAGCAACAATAGTTAGTAATGCATTATGTAATGTGTAAATGCAAATTTTCGGCCAGGCAGTTAGTAAATATATTAATATATTTACTAACAGAATAAATATAAGTTACTTATTTTGTCTTTGTTTAAAGGAGCGGATGACGTAGTTTGGTACGAGTTAAATCATAATCATGACCCAGATGTACAGAAATTAAGCAGGCAAGCCATCAATAATTCATGCAAGAGGAAGGCAGTGGGTGATTTGTGCGAAAGACCAGCGAAAATCATCAATTTGGAAATTGCTCGTTCTACGTATAAGACGAACGTCAGCACGAAGGACATCGGTTTAATTAGACACAACATCAACCGAAATCGCACGAACATCATGCCGACCAACCCAAAGAACATCGTTGAAGTCCACAAAGTTTTGAGTAGTATAGAACTGAAAACCGATCGACAGGAATGTTTTCTTTTGGACGACGATTCTGTAAATCATATCATCATATTTGGTTGTTTTTCAAATTTAAAATGTTTGTCAGAAGCCGACACTTATTATATGGACGGAACATTTAAATATGCTCCTAGATTCTTCTTCCAACTATTTACTATTCATAGCATACGCAATGGTCATTACATACCACTCATATTTTGCCTCCTTCCGAATAAATGTACCCAAACATATATCAAAACGTTCGAAAATTTAAAAAAGGCATCAGAAGCATTTAATTTCCTCTTAAGTCCGCGTAGAATAATTTTAGACTTTGAACAATCCATTCATAGCGCCGTCAATCGTGTTTGGCCTTCTGCCTCTATATTTGGATGTCGTTTTCACTTAGCTCAGAGTTGGTACAGAAAAATCCAGCAATTGGGATTGGTATCTATTTATAAACAGTCTCACTCAAACGCAAAGTGGCTTCATCACCTGTTTGGATTGCCTTACCTTCATCCTCTAAAAGTCAGCGAATGTTATGTAAATGATTTTATGGCTTATCTACCTTCTACAGATGCTTTTAGTAGAATGTCTGATTATTTAGTTGATAATTATATTAAGGAAGATGCTACTTTCCCTCCATCATTATGGGCGTCCAATTCGAGCCATTTAGACTTGACAACAAATCCATGCGAATCGTTCCATGCCCACTTTTCAAACGCCTTTTACCATACTCACCCAAATATAAATATTTTTATACAAACCCTATTAACAGTACAGACTCATATATATATTAAAATACAAAGCATACATATTCCAGCTGTTGTGAAAACACGAAGGGTTAGGGAAGCTGAATTGTTCTTGCAAGAAAAGTTGTGTCAGCAAAAAGAGGGAATAATATCAGATTATGAATTTGTGAAACTTGTATCGCATAGATATAAAATGTCAAAATAAACTGATTTGTATGTATATAATAATTACCAATTAAATGTAAAGCATTCAATAAAATGTGTTTCCACCAATTCTCGCTTATTTACTTACTAATTTTAATTACTATTATAGGTGGTAAGTAGCCTTTCAAAAACGTAAATTGTTAAAGATGACAAAATATTGTGGAGTTGCAGTGTGAAAAGCTGTTCAGCAAAGTGGCGTACAGGAGGTAAGTTTAATTATACGCATATACTACTATATTCCGGACTTAAATTATGTATTTGTCTTCTTTTACAAAAATATATGTGTTTATACTAAATACGGATTACTTGGTGATGAGTTGGCCTATCTGTGGTGTTGAATTCACCGGTCGGTATCTCATGCCGGTGATGAGATGGCCTATCATTAATACCTACAAAATTTGCTACGGATTACTTGGTGATGAGTTGGCGCCCGCCCCTAATATGATGCCTCTAATTAAATTTACCTAATTAATTACACAGTGCTAAGCAAAAAGTCATATTAGTTAAGTAGCCTAATCTTATTTGTGTCTAGAAGCATTATTAAAATTTACAGTTTTAACTCGTGTATATGTGGAATTTATGAATAATTTCAATCAATGTACAGTTTTATTCAAATAAATCTGGAACAGTTTTAATTTTCGATTGTAAATGTGGATTATAAACTGGCCGGTAAAAAAAAACCGCCCACCTGAAATTTTTAGAACAATCAGCAACGCAATCATTTTAGGTTTCTATTGAGATTGAATCCAAGAACTATTCGTTGTCTGTGCCAACATATTGATGTGGATGCAACATTTATAATTGATATAAATAATGTCATACCTTCACATTTGATTTGTTCATAACAGCATAAAATATTAAATTTTATTCGTGAATTCGTGCAGCGATTTACCTCTTGATTTATGGTATTTCTCTTATTTAGTCTACTATGGGATAAGGTGAGGAAATTAAACACAATATATATGTTTTATACTAACATCAGATATATTTTAATTACTATAACTAACAACATTAACTCTTTTATAAAAATTTGTTCTTAATTAAATTGTTTATATTCTTTTTGAATTATAAAAATGTGTGAAATGGATATAGCAATGATTAAATAAATGTTCACCATGTGTTCTATTTATTTTTAAAAGAATAATTTTGTGAAAATTATTAACACGATGCCGTCACTATTTTACTTTAGTAATCTAGAGTCTTGCTACTTAAATGTTCTGAAATCGGTTCACACTAACTGCTAGCAGCAAATATTTTCACATAGTACTTCTAGCCATTTAGTATTTACTCATCAAAACATCCTAGCATATTCGTGTTAAGCTGTTTGAATTTTTTATTATGTGATAATGCAATATTTAATATTGCTCAACAATCCACTTAAGGCAAACATTTGCACATAGTACCTTTGTAGTCTGTCTAACACCATTAAATATATTTATAATTACTAATGAATAAATGACATATTTAAAAACAAGTGAACATTCATTTTTCATAAAACAAATTAAAATAACTGTGTATTATAACTGATGTGGATTTACATAACTCACTTCGCTTAATCGTACAGTTGATCAAATTCCATTTATTTAATATCTTCCATTTTATTTAATAACGATAAAAAATTAATCAAATGATTTTTTTTAGAAAGGAAATTTGAACTAAATGCTTAAACTCTATCTTTGAATACAAAAATTTAAATCATAAAAGAACAAGTAATGCGTATTTGCCCTACTGTATTATTACTTTTAGATTATATAAGAAGTCATCCATTTGAAACTGCAAGAAATGCTGTAATAAACACAAATTTTCCCGCCTCCAGAACTACTGCCAACCACCAAGTAATGGAACACTCTGTATAATACAAAATAAATTTTAAAGGTGCTTCTTATGAGTGAATATCATAAGGAAAAAACCCATCGAAATATCTTTGCTCACGATGTCAAAATCGCCCTATATATAACCAAGAAAGTGTATGTTAATTAAATAATTGTGCAGTATAATGTCTTACCTGAAGAATCTAAATTTCAAAAAACCCATATATGACAATATATCGACATTATAACAATTACATTTCTATCTCTAAGAAACATTCATCACTCAATCTCTATATTACATGGATATAATCCTGTTTTGTTCAGAACGATACGGTCTGGTGAATATGTGATTTTCTTTGAGGATTCATTACATAGATTGGAGTTTCTCCGTTCTCTTAACGTATACTCGAGGGAATTGAATCGAGAAAATCAATGATTATAAATATATTATTGTGTATTTTCAATTTTAATATTAGAATTAATTTAAGTTTAATTTTGTTTACGGAATATTAAATTCTGTAATAATAAATAAAAAATGTATTCTGATAATGTAAAAATAGTAATGTAGAAATGTTTAATTGCATATCTGTACCCCAGAAGCAACTATGGCAAGATAAAAAATAAATTCCTTTAAACTGTTTATTCTAAATGTATATCTATGTATGTAAGTTAAGTACTATTTAGATAAGAAATATTTAAAGCAGAGCCCGATGGAAGGCAAGTCAACCACGAGACTTCAAATAGAAAAGTCCACCTAAAGCCGTCAAGTAGACAAGTCGACCAGGGGACTTCAAAGAAAAAAGTCAAAACAGGACCTTTAAGCGTAACGGTTGACAGCGTATTAAGACTGTCCTATTAAACTGTTAAAAGAATACTCCAATTAATAAATACGTCGATTCAAATGTATCGGTCGACAAAGTACTAAATTGTCGCGTTGAATCTCATAAATAATGTAAGAGAATCTTTATTTATATAAAGAAGTCGACAGACAAATAAGTGTTAAATGTGTAAAGCGCGAATAGCAGTTAAATATGCTACAGGTGTCGCTATCGTCGGAGGAGGTCTTTCCCGAGGCACGACGACAACGAGATGTTTTGTTTCAACAAAAAGAGAAAAAAAGAAGACGAAAATATGTAAAAGGTATTTAAAATATATTATTGTGGGAGTGCCAGATAAACTAAAATGTTAAAATTTGTCTTAATATAGAGACGTAATTAAATGATATAAAAATCTAAGATATAAAAAAAAATAATAGTTTATCTAGACACGACACGGTCTCAGCATTTAGTAAATTGCTTGTCGATGACGTGATAAAAATATTACAGGCGTTGTATGTATATATTAATCTAAGCATAGTTTGTTTTCTATCAAGGCCTACGTTGTTTGTGTTTGTGCAAGTACTGAAGGGTACTGGAAAACAAATAATGCTTAATGTCTGATTTTGTAGAGACAATCACATGTTAAATAGTTGCAGCTGATCTTTCAATGTTAAATAACTGCTGAAATTATTTTAATAGTATATATTTTTTTTCAAATAAAATTAATATTATTTTGTATATGTTTCTTTGTATTCGTATTAATATCTGCAAATTCTTTTTTAATACAAATGTTATTTCAATTAGAATAACTTTGTTTTATTTAATTGTACCAATTAATGCCCGAAGATTATTTTTTGATATCCCTTGACCTGGATCGTCCTGAGATAAAAATATGAGCTAGCCAGGTAAAACGATTTAGTTCTTATTTTATTTAAAAATATATAAAATAACGGGCAAAAAATATAAGGGTTTTATTACAATATGGTGTTCCCAACGAAGGGGGCCGTTACACGTTGGAGTGTGACTGATAAAATAACTGTTCAAAGGTTTATTTCTTTAAGAACGCCAACATTTTCAAAAATCGTCAATATTTTTATTGTTTTATTCACAGCATGTATATCGCAACTACTCCAGTTCAGTTTGTTATCTCTGGAATTATTAGAATGCCCTAAACGAGCAGCGTTTCCACCCATACCAAATTGAGTTTTGGTTTACGAATGTATTCATCACACCTATAATTCTCTGCGATATGCCTATTAGAACCGAAACACATTCTGAACTGTTCATTAATAATGTAGGTTAGTCGTGAAAAGGAAAATTGTTATTAATTGGAGCATGCATACGTACCTCCTTGTGGCTGTGGTGATTTAATGGTCTAGAATTGATTACGTACACATTGAGACGCAAGAAAATCATATTATTCCGATTAAACGAGTTCCATATAACGTTATGCTAGCATTATAATTGTGTTAATTAGTTATAAATATTCAAAATAATTCGTTGCTCGCCGGCAAAATAATTATAATAAATAAATAAAAATAAGTTAATATCGTTATCATTTGTGTGTATTAATAAAAAAGAAAGAAATCATAAAAGACCTAAGTGAAAGTATTCATCACAGATTTTTAGATTTTCATAAATATCTACTCACAATATTGTCTTTATACACCTAAATACTAATACAATTTATAAAACAAATTACATTCGAAATGCACATTTTTCTAATACAAATTAACAATTTTCAGATATCAATATCACTTTGTTATGCTTTCAGCATGGGCTAACAGAAAACAAAATTAATAGAAAATGTAAGAAACAAAGAACAAGAGCTGAACATATACGAGGTTGTTCCAAGAAATATTAATTCCTCTTTTGACCTTTACGAAAGGTCTGAGAAAGTATGAGGTCTGTATTCCTGCAGCCACCAAGTGAGAAACCCTGATCACGCTGCCGTCACGATGCATAACACGCAGTCTGCCTCTACTATTGATAGCGTATACTGGACAATATATACTAAAAGATGCAAAAGATCGTCTACAACTTCAGATCTATGAATTTCAGAGGTATTAATTAATAAAAATGTTTTAATAATAACAAAAATTACATGTAGACTGTAAATAAATAATTTACTAGGAAATGTAGGCATCATTTTAAGTGTTTTTAAATTGAAATGAATAAATAATGACTAAAGATATTTAATTTATAGAATTTCTCTATTAGCCTATATGCATAGGAAACCTCTGTTAAAGTCTATCTAGCTATTTGTATTTATAAAACATTGTAAAATAGTTAATTAAGGAGTGATATGTTATTTAACATTTTGTTGTGATTTAAATGATGTCAGGGTATATGCAGAGTATTGTAAATTTGCACCCTAAAATATATTATTATATAATACATAATACGATAATAGTGCCACTCTTCACTAAACTTATACTTACGCCGAAAGTCTGCGCGCCTGAAAATTACGCAACCCTACGTGCGCTTCCTAAATAAACGTTTGATACGCAGATACTCCACTCCTATTTTTCTCGCTGTCACTTGTAATCGCGGAGATGTTATTGTGCCGCCACAAATAATTGTTATTAGTTAAGTAAAGAAAAACCTCTATCTACGGCTCATCGGAATTACTCAGTCGGATTATCTTAACGATAAGTCATTAGCTTTTACTTATGAGCGATTTCTTCTTCTAACGCAATAAAGGTCGATAAGACTCAGTTTATTTGCATCTAATCTTTTAAGTACAAACAAGAACACTATATAAGTATATCTATCAAATATATTTTCACATGCAATATAGTTTCATAGAATTAAACTCAAGAGCTAAGTCTCCTAAATCACGTTATTAATCTTATTGCGTTCATTTATTGAGCATTCGTGATTTATGGAAATCTTTGCTTATTTTTTGCGGACATGCCCTGATTCTGAACGGGTTCAAATCAAACTATTAATAAATTTGTTATTTACAGGATAATTAACTACCATTTGGTACGTTAATGCACAAGCAAAGTAGCGTCGGTAATTCAGGGCTTAATAACTCCTTGGCAAGTAAATACACAAAAAAGCAGCCATCAGAAATTGTGGAATTAATTACTTCTTGGTAAGTGAATGGACAACCAAAGCAGCAATCAGAAATTAAGAAAATAATTACTCTTTGGTAAGTGAATGAACAACTAAAGTAGCAATTAGGAATTAATGAACTAGTTAGTCGTTCAATTTACGAATATCAAGCCTTTCCAAAGATCATCAAAAACAAACAATCTTAAAATATTCTAATGAATAATTTTTATCGGTTATTTAGTAAACAGATTGTAAATTTGTTTCAATATTACGTAAATGTGGATGTTTTTGGTATTAATCTGAAATTTTGTACACTTGATAAAGTTATAAGTTCATTATTATTGTAGTATAAAAGTTGTATGCTTCGTTAATGTTAGTTAATTTAAGAGTTTTATATTCCACTTTCAACCATTACAAATAAAAGCATAACCTGTGCAGGTTCGCCTTTCATTTTAGATTCGATACGATGGAAATTAAATAAAGCAACAGACAGGTTCACAATGAAGCACGAAATGGCAATGGAGAACGCAATATTTGTTAGTATTTAGAAAATAATTTATTACGATTGATGGACGCCTTTTGTATTCGATAAGACCCTAGCTTAACGCTCTTTTGAGTATTTCCTAGAACTTGAATGGCGTTTGATACATAACGGAGCACGATGACGATGCAATATGTGAAGAAAAGCAGGTATTAACAAAAGGGTCTATAATAGAAATCAATACGCCGATGCTGTTGGAACAGCTTGGAAAAATAAGGCCCACGTTTGCGGCACAATCGCTAAAACGTTAAAATTGACGAGGCGCGTAGGATGAATGGAAACAAATCCGTAACTTTCTAAACTGGCCGTTTTTGTTGGGTAATAAGTCAGTAACTTTTCCCCCTTTGATCAAGTATATCGGGAAACAGAAGGTTTCGAATAATCCATTTGTATTTATACCGGAATGATACTAGGAAACACAGTTATATATTATTAATATAAACGTGTGAATAAATATATACCGGGTGTGCAATAGTGCGGTGTCGGTCAATTACTCTATACCGTTTGAAGGTAAAAAATGTTGTTTAATTTTAAAAGGGGCATTGCCTAAAATACTTTAGTTTATACAGGTTGTCTCAGAATAACTGTAATGATCGTAATATTATTTTTTCAAACAAAATACCCTATATTTTATTCCATTTTTAGATTCTGCTATAAAATCGACATGCTTAAAATCGTCGTCTATCGACGAAGTCTAGTTTCGTCAGATTCGAAGATCTTGGAGGCCATTTCAGTATTAAATGAGATTTACCCTATTATTAATGAAAAGTTAGTTAAAAAATTCAAATCATTTACATAGTCAGGCCAAGAAATTCTGTCAAAATTCATCAAAAAGAAAACGGTAACATATCATACAAAACGAGTAACAACTTAGCCAAGTTTATCAAAAACAATAAAGGAAAAATAATTAAAGACAACAAATCAGGAGTGTATAAACTAAAGCGTGGGTCATGCATAAAATCATATATAGGTCAGACAGGAAGAACTTTTAAGAAACGAATTACAGATCATCATTATTCTTATATTAATCAAAAAAGCGGCTCAACATATGCCAATCATTTATTAGAAAACGACAACAAATTTAATTTATAATTTTATATTCTCCATGTAGCAAATAAAAGCAAAAAAGCTAAATCTCTTAGTCTTTGGAAACTAACAAACTAAAATATTCAGAATTATTATTAAACGATAAATTAGATCTTAATTCGTCGCCGTTTTTAAATCTCTTTGGACAATAAAAATAAAAGTGTTTATGGTTACTTTAGTAAATTTGTACTTTCCACAAATTAAATATTGTTAAAGATCACAAATAACAATTAAGGTAATATTTCTCAGTAATTCAATATGGGGGTAACACCTGATATAAAGGTAGAAGTTTGTATGTAATATTTATTTATAATTATCCCATAATAAATTAGTGTAAATTTTAACTTGATATTGTTGTTTTATTTAATTTAAATGGATATTATGGATTTATATCAAGTGAAGTTCGAAACAATTCGAAATTTATTTTTCTGACATATTCAAAATATTAAACGTAAAAATTGTATTAATATAGTATTAATACCTTTACCGGGTAATTCGTTTTTATATTTTGTTACATATTATAACACTTTATAAAATACACACGCACGCATATTTGACCACCTCATAAAAGTGTTTGTTTGCATATCAGAACAAATTTAAGATAACATTGGAAGAAGCAAAGCCTTGAATGCAACATAACATACCACATCAAACGTTCTGCACCTGTAAATTATTCATACCGCTTATTAAACTAACATCCAACTTTATGAATTATTGAGTAATTACCAAAATAAAGTAAACATTTCAGATATCGACATTAGATATATGTATGTACATTCTGCGTACCTATATATAGAAGAACGCAATTAAACCGAAATTTAACGTAAAGCTCAAATTAATTCTCCTTTTACACCCAAATATAGACAGATTATCAATATAATTATAATAGCATTAAGATTTTGTGACACTTACACATGGACTGTTAGAACAAAAAATAATTTAAAATAAAAAAAAATAGAAATATAGTTTTATAAAAACTTTGAATTTTACAGAAAAATGGGAAAGTCAAAAATTTTAGATTTTAGGTCTATACTATCTTAGTAGTTTTTGACTAAAAATTATACGGGGAATACAAAAATGTAATAATATATAGGGTGTTCTATTTAAAAAACTATAACTATGGTCAGCCACCAAGTTATGGAACACTCTGTATAATACAACATATTTTTAAAATATGCTCCTAATGTGCAGCTATTACAAGAAAAAAACCGCATCGAAATATCTTTACTCGTAAAGGCACAATCGGCCTTAGCCCCGGAGTTGACTCACCCTGTACATCCTGATGATAAATTAAGAAAAGCACCCAATTTTTTTGTGTTATAGGAATCCATTGAACCTGTTCTTATTATCGATTTTATTTACAAAACCATTCATTGGGTTACTAGGAAAATTACTTTGTCAGACAAACAAATTAGATTTAATTCAAACTTATTGCGCCTGTGTCGGGAAAATGTATATATTGCGTGTGAAGTTGCAAGGCAGGAGTCTTATCTGAATTCCCTAATACCTCAAGCCACTGAACATGCACAGCGAACCTTTGATGTCAATGGCGTAATCAAATTATACACTTTGACCTGCGGAATAATTATGTCACTTGAAATTGTTACGACATTTCTGACGAAACCGAAATGATGAAGTTAATTGTTTTCAACAATTAACATCACCTCTTTAGTTTACAAAGACTACTCCGAGTGAAGTTGGTGTTTGTCTGTTGTGTGTTTCCGGTAAATTAAAGGGTTATTTAATTGTACTCATGAATTATAAGGTAACAAGCAGTATACAGATATATACATATTTATCTTATACTGTTGTTTGTTGAGTTTGAATTAAACATTTTAAAAAATGGCTAGCTATAATTATAAGCAAGACTCACATATTGCAGTAGCATAATTATATGAATAAAATAAATGTACTATTGCCATACATTGGGTACCAACGATACAAAACTATATATATTTATTTATGAATGCAGAGATTGTATTCTTTTAAATTATAACTACTCCAACAAATATTTTAATCTTAATCTCCGTTATCATTCACATTATTCTTGTAGGTTCTAGCAGTGATCCTTCCTTTATTTGTCGACAACATTTCTTATTTAAAATTAAATAGGATAAGGTTAATAATAAAAAAAAACTAAATCTCATAAAACATTTGTATTAAACTCAATGTTCGATAACAACAGTAAAGAAATTCTTTTGCCACATGTGGCTGTAAAAGAAATTGTCTTTTTATTTTTCCAACCACAAACAAAAAAAATGTATATTTTTATATATGCGAAAAACACATTGCTTTTAATATATTATATGGATTTAAATAAAAATATTATTTCTTGCTATCTTTAAATTTTTAATATCGTATAATTTCAAAGAAATAAAATTTTTCCTTTACGACGCTGAATTTTATTTCAACAAAGACATTCATTTGCACGAAATGCCTCTGGAGATCTAAAATCTCGCAAAGTAGAAAACACCTTGATAAAACTCTCACCAATAGTCATATGCAAATATTCACACGTTGTACATACCACAAATTGGCTATTTGTCCATCAAAAATGCTTATACCTTTACGTATTCAAACATGCTTGAAATCTTTATTAAATTTTTATCTAATAAATTGTTAATAATGCACAGTAAACACTGCTAGCAAACATTCTCACGTTGTGCCATTAATGCCCTTTTTACATCATTAACAATACTCCCATGATTTGCAAAATTAATCTACTATAGCAAAGAAAATAATATTTTATTCAAAATATTGACGATGTCAAACGCTTTGCTAAAAATGAACGTTCTCACATAGCATCTTTAGCATAAGCCACACATCACCAAATATCTATTATGAATTTATTTCAAGAAAAACTCACTTATAATATTCATATACATTATCAAATTCCTCTTGATTTATATCTACCATTTTGATAATAAAAAAATAATGAAATTAAACAGAGTAACAATGAATTAATTATAATGTGATAAATTAAACTACTTATTGAAATCAAAAATAACTTAATACATTTAACTAAAATGATTTTATGCAGTGTATTAGTACGCCTGCAATCAATTGAGCATGAAACAAAATTTTTACATTCGAACAATTCAAAAGATTGGCAGCTTCTTCCTCCCTATCGTCGTTCGCGGCTTTTTATCATCTCGGTCATCGAAAAAACACGACTATTCATCTGCAGCGCCACAACTCACACACTAATGTTTATGTTGGTATTGTCCTGTTCATATTTGTTTTCTTCCAGTTTTCCCCCAGGTTGAACTATACCTATATTGTTTTTGACAGTTAAAAATTGCACAAAAATATACACACACAAATTGTTTATTATTAGAGTCCGTGCACATTCGCGATTCCTTGTCTTGAGTAGGTATATTCTTCTTCTATTAACGCCATCCCTCATTGTATTTGTAAATGAATTTGTTGCCTCTTTCATCATTGTTTAAATACTTCCTTTTCCATTATTTAACACTATCCGTATTTTCCTTTTGTAGATATCTTCGTTAGAAATAATCGGAAAGACATTGCATACAGATGGAATCCTTCCTTTTATGATTACTTTGTCAGGAACATGGACCTCGACAGCTTTATCCCTGTCTTCGAACCACCTTCTCTCATCTTCGTGTAGGTTGATTTGCACGCAGCTGTTAACAACATTAACATTATTCTTTTTCTTTGTAGATTTATTCAGATTAAACCAAATTTATCCCATTATTTCTGGAACTTTTCCGGATTAAACCAGATTTATCCTGCTTTTTGAAGCTTTTACTTTATTATATCGTGTCGAATAAAGAACACCTTTTTATATATCCTTTTTTAAAAAATACTATTAAATATAAGTATCAGGGTATTTATTGTATTGTTAAGTGTGACCATAAAATGTCTAACAGATAACAATCTTTTATAAACTTATTTACTACGTCTATTCATGATGAAAGATGTTTTCATGTAGTGAATGTCTAATTTCACCTTTTTCATACAATTTTACAGCATTCAAATGACTAACTCTTTTCACTGTTCCATCTTTCATCATCACTCTTTCTCTCTTTTATTTATTTTAACATATTATTAAGCTTGAAAAGTGGTTCACTTCTCAATATATTTAGTGCCAGTCTTACACAATGCAAAAAGTTTGGTTCGGCCTTTGTATACTGAAAATACATCTTGTGCTCCTCGTTTCTATAAATATAGAATACATGAATTTTTTTGTGTGTTTATTTTCGTACCTTTCATATAAATTTATTTCAATTTCAATTACCATATACCCATCACCATAATGTTACGCCGTTGCGGTTATGCAACTCATAATTCGTTTTTTAACAATTATGTTTACCATTAAAAATTATTTTCTTATTCTAATACTTAATTGCCTAACTATTTTATAATGCCTAAACAATAGGGATCACGGCAATATGTTGATTTAAAGGATGTAGGCGGTAAAAATTATTTTTCACCGTTCTTTGACTTTAATGTTATTGTAAATTGTTGTCCCTTATAAAACTGGCATATTTTCCCAGCCAAAAAGTAAAAATTAATAAATAAATAAAAGGTGTGGTCTTAAAAAAAACAAAATTAATTTCTAATACAAAATTTTACATAAAAGAATAATATTCTAGCTACAGATTAATAATTCATGTATAAATACATTATTTGAAACGATTTGTTTATTCATTTATAGATAAATCTTGATCCGTGTCCGAAATTTCGGATTTTTTATTCGGATCAACCGGTAATAACATATTGATTATAAGCAATTTATAACAAATAAAACTCTTGGTATTGTTTGACAAATATATATAATTACACACTCAATGCAGTACTCGGCAACCGCTAGTCACTAAAGCCTTATGCACGAATATTATATCAAATGAAACAAGTAACTTAAGAGATTGTAATAGAGTCAAATGTAATCAGTTTAATTTGTTATTGAAATTAGTTAAACGTAAAACTAAGATTCACAAATTCATTTTTTCTAAGGCGGATAAAGGTAATAGTTTAGTTATTCTTAAAGAATTTGATTATAGAACAAATGTGAATGAAATTTTATTGGACCAGATGTTTGTAAAGTTAGATAAAGATCCGTCTCAGAGGTATCAAAAAGATATTCGATCTTTGATTAAGAAAACGAACTATATAGAAGAAGAATATAAATTCAAATTTAGTATCATGAACCCAGTAGCCCCAAATATATATGGGCTATCTAAAATTCACAAAGAAGTAATACCTTTACGCCTGGTGGTTAGTTATGTCCAAGCTCCGTCTTATAATATTTGTAAATTGCTCAATGAAATTTTACCAGAACTAATTGAATTTAAACCTAAATATACCGTTAAAAATAGCCTAGACTTAATAGATAAACTATAGAATACTAGTGTAAATCACGTTACTAAACTGGTTTCATTTGATGTAAAAAGTTTATTTACTTCCATTCCCATCCCTGAAGTAAAGGATATTCTAAATTCTAAAATTAAGAAACATTGCCCGGATAAATCTTTAGAAATAGAGGAAATGCTGAATTTATGTTTGGATCAAAATTATTTCCAGTTTGAAGACAACTCCTTGTCATCATTACTAGCAGACATTTTCATGGTCCATTTCGAACTAAACTTGTTTGATAAATATAGGACAAAAACGTCACCGGTATATTAGCATGGTTTAGGTATGTGGATGATATTTTCTGTTTGTGGTCAGCTTCGGATAGACAGCTAGATAACTTTTTAGTACAACTTAATAAAATTAATAATAACATACAGTTCACTATAGAGAAAGAAGCACCTGATCGATCTTTAAATTTCCTTGACTTAAAAATCCAGATTAGCAACAAGTTAGATTACAGCGTTTCTAGATAGCCCACCTTTTGCGATACGTTGATACCAAATACTTCCAAATCATCCCACTAACGTAAAACATGCTGCGTTTAATTCAATGATTTATAGACTGTTGAAAGTACCGATGAACACGTTTAACTTTACTAAAGAATTAATTAAATTAAAACAATGGGGTATAACTCCATATTTAAGTAATATAAGTATGAAAATTAATAATGTTTTATTACTGAAACTGGATTTTAAAATAGCCCTCTATAATAATAACGCTTTAAAAAGTCAATTAACGAATAATAAAACAGCGAATCCTAAGCTAAGCAAATCGGGAATTTATAGAATTAATTATAGTGATTGTAATAAATTTTATATAGGTCAAAGGGGGCGCAATTTTAAATTAAAATTCTCAGAACATATGAGAGCGGTTAAATTATATTATGAAAATTCAAGTTAACATAACCATGTTTTAGACACGGGACATCAATTTTCAATAGACAATTTAGTAGTGCTATTTAGTTTAAATAATAGTATATTACATACCGAAGTGGAAAGTGTTTCATTACTGTCGAGAGATTAAGTAGTTAACCGAGACGCGAAGCGTCGAGGTTAACTTTATCTCGAGACAGGAATGAAACTTTTCACCGAGGTTTGTATACTATTTTATTTACAACCATAATTATTATATTTATTTGTGATAAAAATTCCGGTAAAAGTTTTGACATATTGAATTGTCAGATTTGTGATGTTCTAACGTAAACGTCAAATAAATATACATCAGTTTTTTTTCGGTGAATAGATTATAAAAGGAATGTTGAGTAGTAAAGCCTTCAAGGACTGCACTCCACTTGAACTGAGGGAAATTGTCCTCCCGTAGCAATCCAGATATCTTGGCTCGAATGGAGAATTTCCAAACTTTTAAAAAGTCAGGAATGCCAACATTACGCTTATGGTTGGAAATAAAATTAAAAAAAATGAATTTCTAGAAGGTTATTTTATAAAAGAAACTCTACTGTTACAACCAGGCAATGCGAACTCGCAAATTCAACGATAATAAACCCTAGCATTGTAAAAACGCTCTTTCCACATAAGTCCATGACCTTTTTCGTAATTTTCTATTTTATTGTATTTATATTTGTGTTTGAAGTAATTACAGTATATTGAATTTTTAGTTTAGTTTCTGTAGAACTCCAGATGATGCCGCAAGGCGAAATGTACATTGAGTGTGTAATTATATATATTTGTGAAACAATACCAAGAGTTTTACTTGTTATTACTTGCTTATATTTTGACATGTTTCACCAAGAGATTTCAATCACTTCATTTAATTACATATTGATTGTTTCTGGGCAATATGATCCTAGTTTAATCCCTTTCTTTGTTTTTTTCATGCTACATATTAGTGGGTTTGAACTTAGTAATAGTCTATTTTATATATCAAGACTGATAACATTGGTTTACACGTTATGAGACGACCAAGTTTGAACTACCTGTGTGGCAGCACTGTGGAAAGGTTGCGAGTGGGAGTTGTAAATTATTATTACTAGTCCATATTTTTGGCTTTGGTACTTTTTTGGTATTTTTACCATCACTTTTTAAATTTGTCTTTCGACCAGCTAATTCTTAATAATAAACGTATGTGAGATGTTAAGGCATATTAAGTATTGTATAGCAAATACCGTAATATATTTTATTACTCTTTTGTATATTCAAGCAGCAGTACAAGTGAAACATAGACAATAACAAATCAAGACTAAGAAAAATTTAAAATCTTTTATTATCAATATTAATGATTGTATAGTTACTGTTTAAAGTGTTATTTTAAAGTCTATTTCAATAAAAATTGAGAGTCTTTTTGGGTTTACTGTGCTATTACTAGATGGCGTTACTTAAGGGCCGAAATTTTGAGGCTGACAGAAACAATTTCAGCAATGTAAATCGACGTTATGTGATGGCCTTAATATCGCCTAGCGATAACGAGGTCCAGTTAGCCCTGCAAAAATAAAAAAAATATAATAAAAGTAATTGTATCCCAATGTTAACTAACTAAGAAAGAAGAAAAGTCAAAATAGCTGAAAAATTAATAAATAAACAATCATTACGTAATTAAATTAAAAATACATATTGGCCGCAAATTTTACACGTAACAATATTTACAGGAAAATAAACAATATTAATAATATTCTACAATTAATATTACTAATAAAAACAAACATAACAGTATAATAAATAATTTAACATCCAATAAATTTAATTAATTATCCCATAATTTCCAATTAAGTTTCTGGAAATTATCTTAAGCGCCGCACTATATCCAAAATTATTTATGTTCATTAACACCTTCATAAATAAACTAATTGCTTGACGACCCATGCAGTTTCATATTTGAAATACAACCCCAAGTATGTATGTAATATCGCAGCCAAGTTTATTAACAAATTCAAACAGAGTGACGCCGAAGCGCAGTAAAGTTGTTCGAGTTCTTAATTGAACAAACTTAATTAAATCTCATGTATTATCACGTTGTAGTAGTTCAAAATTTAACTGAAGCAAATCCCTATTCTGCAATTTACAGCATAGGATTAACAATAGCCTAAGAATAAATTATGAACGAGTGTCCGATATGTAAATTTTCGAAATATAATAATCGACGTAGGAGATCATGTTGAAATTCGATTATACCCGGTGTTCCAATAGTGCGGTGTCGGTGGATATCTCTATACCGTTTGAAGGTATAAAAAAACTTTTCAAACAAATGTTGTTTAATTCTTAAAGGTGCATTGCCTAAAATTACTTAAGTTTATACAGGTTGTCTCCTTACTGATCCTAATATTATTTTTTCAAACGAAACACCCTATATTTTATTCCATTTTTAGATTCTGCTATAAAATCGACATGCTTTTCATATACCATTGTCTATACCTAACCGTAATAGTTTTTGAAATATTTAACATTTTCTCTAATAAATGTCACGTGCAGGTACAATTTTGCTAAATCATATCTTACTTATGTTTGATGGCACAATCGAAATTTTTGGTATGTGAGTAGTTTATACTTGCAATAACTTTTACGAACTGCTAAAGTTTTTTTTTTTTTTTGATACAGTTTGTTCAGGAAAGGGAGAGCAATATCACAAATCTCAGATAGAAAAAACTATTTTTTTTTAAATAAAATACATAGTGTTTTTTTATGTTATTTTACTCCTAAAGTAAAGCACTTTATTTTTCTTAACGTAAAACAAAACAACAAATTTGTTTAAATCTTCACTATATTTACAAACATGTAAAGGCTGTGACGTGTTTCGCTAACACTGTAGCTTTGTCAAAAAGCGATGGTATACTGATTACTTTACAAGTGAAATACGTGTATGTACATAAATTTGGTAATTACAAGTATATATGACTCACAAAAACGATTAACTATCAATTACCAGAAGGGGGGAAAAGACATATTAGCCATTTCAACACAATAGGCACACGGAAAAGCCCTAAACGAATAAGTTTAGTAATGGAGAACGATTGATATCTAGTTGGTCATTAAATAAATTCCCAGAATTTTTGTTTTTATTTATTTCAAGGGCTTCTAAGAGATTTAATTTATGGGATTTATTTTGTACATGTAAAATTTCAAACTCCGGATCAAACAAATGGTTTTCTGATAATAAGTGATTTGAGTAATTAGAATCTAATTTTTTGTTATCATAACTACGTTTATGTTCTGAAATTCTAGTTTTGAAATTTCTGTACGTTCTACCAATATAAATATTGTCACAATTACTACCACATTTTAATTTATATACTCCAAGTTTATTAAATTTTGACGGTTTGGATTTACTGTTTTTAATGAACCTAGGTAAATTGTTATCTGTTTTAAAGCATATATTTAGGTCTAAAGTTTCTCAAAATGTTTTGATTTTAACTGAGGGTTTTCCTATGTATGTTAAACATTAATATTGATTATTTTTATTTTTATCCAAAGGAAATATTTGATCTAAAGTTTGTTTGTGCATTTTCTTAGCTATGATATTATCAATTAACTTTGGGTCGTAGTTATTATTAACTGCTATTTGTTTAATAATATTTAATTCTTTGTTATAATTATTAGTTGTTAAGGGAATTGTTAGAAGTCTGTGTCATATTGTACGCTGCTAATTTATGGCTATGTGGGTGGGCTGAACTGTTATGAATAGTTATATCAGTGTGTGATGGTTTATGAAAAATGGAAAAATCATGTTTATTATCTATTTTCGAAATAGTAAGGTCTAAAAAGTTATTTTGTTCTGCTTCTATGGTGAATTTGATATTACTATGGATAGTATTTATATATGTTACGAAGCTATCTAGTTGTCTAGTGGTCCCAGTGAAGCTGGCTAAAATGTCGTCCACATATCTGTACCAATACACGAATTTATTACTCATTGGGTGTTTATGAATTATAGTTTCTTGAGGAGGAATGCTGGGAAACACATTTGTTACATCAAATGACATAAACTTGGAATTATATGGTAGATTGATATTTTGAATTTTATTGATTAATTCGGAGTTTTTTTTATAGAAAATTGTGGGTTAAATGAACAAAATTTAGAAATGAATCTATAAGTAGTTTCAAAACACTAAATGAAGGGGCTGTAAAAAATGACACAACCGGTCTAATTGGGTACCCATTTTTATGAAGTTTAATTAATGAATAAAGTTCTGGGTGTTGAGGGTTTGATAAAAATAGTCTGTATTTTTCTTTTTGATTTATGATTGATTGGGCGTTATCTACAGCTACCTTAATTTCTTTCTGAAATTAAATCGTAGGTTTTTTTTTTAGTATTTCAAAGTTATTTGCCTCTATAAAGTTGTTAGTTTTCATGTTACAATCATCTTTATGTAACGCATGTTATCTTATTTAGTGAAACATAAAATATTAAGTTATAACATGTGCTGCTGAAAATCTAATGAAACGAAACAAAGACTTTTATTTAAATCAAGAAATAGTAAGAAAATTATACAAAAATAGTACTGAACAATGGGGATATAAAACGGAGACACTCATTAGACTAGGTGTTCAATATGTCCACCATTGTGTTGTTTGATAGGGAGTAAGCCTGCGAATAAAATTTTGATACTCCCCTTTGAAGCATATTTTCATAAATAGATTCAAATATATTCCTTATTCTCGCAAGCCTGGTCCTTCTCTAACAATCCATTTATTTTCAAAATTTGTGTTGAGATAATTCCTCAACTGTTTGCTAAAATGTGGGGAAGTTCCACCTAATTGCAACCAAACTATCAATCATATTTTTAAACTGATTTCGTAAAATACTCAAAAACGATTCTCCCTTTGTCGTGTTCTCGAAAAAGTATGGTCTTATTGCGACATGAAACCCTCTTTAAATTGTTAAATACTTAATTAATAATGCTAATTGCCAAATTGAAGTGCTCCCATCTATCAACGGATAACTAAACGCCTTGTACAGTCTTAGGGATATTTAACATCAGAGTGATATTGTCGTCTATTAAATCTACAGTTGGTATTCGTCCACCTTCACTGTCTATATTTGACAGATAATTAGATATTAAACTTAAAACAATATGTGTAATGATAAAATCAAGTGTTTTAAGTGTCTTGTGAATGTGAATTTTATCAACAGTAATGCTCAAATTCGGGTAGTTCGGTTTACGGAGAAGAAAACTCTGGTTCGGTATGTTTTAGTATGTTTAGTACTCCAATATTCATTTTATATTACCTTCTAGTATTAAGAGTAAAAGAAATCTTACTATGTCAATCTTTTTATTTCTACATATAAAACAGAAATTTAATTACACAAATTTAGTACATATATTTACAAGAAGGTCATAAAGTATTTGTTATATACAAAAACAACAATAATTCATATATTGAAAAATAACTTTACATTTACTGAAAAAAATTATTTGCAGTATGTCAACAAACATTCAACGGAATATTCAAACATTGAATATTAAAATATAGGGTCATAAATATTTTGTGAATTAAGATATTATATACATGATATTTACTTCGAGAAAGGTGATATTTTTACACAAGTCTAGCAAAAACGTTAATGCATCATCTGGTGCTTATGTTCGTATTATTGAAGAGATATTCGACGAGAATAATATATTTCTTTGAAATCCTACGTGAACCTAAAATTTACTTTGGTACATTTGAAATTAATGAAATCTATATGACGTGATTATTTTAAATGAACGGAATAACCATATAAAGATTTACTTGAGACTTACTGGACGGAATTGTTTTCTTACCACGATCTGCCTGGTAACAAAACAATTTACGGGATAGCCATCCTAGACTGCCAGAAAGACTTAGGGATAGGTACTAGGTACTCTCTAGACTGTCAGAGAATTTGGTGAGAATTCTCCTAGACTGCCAGGATAACTCTGATTTTATTAACAAAGTGCCAATGCCAAAATCACATAAAAGCATTAATACAATTTTATTCGACAATTTATACAGCGACAGACAAAAGTTCGTTACATTATGACAAAACGTCCCAGAATTCCACCCCATACATTAAGAGACCACCTATGCTGATTGTCCAGTTAAATTATCATTCTAGGATTTTCATTATTATAATAATGAAAATTGTGGCAATTAACAAACCCATTTTTATGAAATGTGACTTCGTCTGTAAATAGGACGTTATTAAAGAAATTCGACTCGTGATAATTCTTGTTTAATGCCCAGTTACAGAAATTGCGTCTGTTAATAAGATCTTGTTGGGCTAATTCTTGTACCGGTTGTACATGGTATTGATGAAATTTATGTTTTTGAGTAATTCTGTTCTCCAAAGTTCTCGATATTCCAACTTGGCGCTCTAACATAAGTGTTGATGTATGAGGGTTTTCCACTACAGCCTCCAATACTATGTGTTCACTTTCTTCAGTGACCACCTGTTTTTTGCCTGTGCAATTTCGTTTCATAAAGCACGCTTCCTGTTCCTTCAAAACGTTGTTAAGTTTTAAAAATTATAATGTTCACACGACATATGTCTCGCCACACTGTGACTTCATCAGGTGGATGAAGGTACAATTTCAAATTACATATTAGCTCCAAAATATGTCAATACAAAAATACACCGAAATAATCTCATTCTTAGAGGAACCGGACAGATTTCAATTTTGAAATTGAGTAGTGCCTATACCTAATTTATTAAATTTATCAATTTCTAAACTTTCTAGCATATAAAGTTTTTACTTTTTTTTTTAAACATGTAACGTAAAATTGGTATAGAATTTATGATTTTGTTCTAAACAATCATTCGTAAAAGTTGAGTCTGTCTTCTTATCCTTATAACGCCTTTCGTGGTCTTTTATTCTAGAATCGAAGGTCCTTCCTGTTTGTTCTACATACACATTTTAACAGTGTTCGAATGTCAACTTGTACACTCTTGAGTTTAACTTATTGCCTGTTTTATCTTTATTGTTTTTTATTGCTTTTTGTAAGGAATTGTTTGTTATGAATGAAGTGGTCTCTTCCTACTTGTTTTAATTAAGTTCTCTACTGTTTTTAATATTTTATCAATGTATGTGATGGAATTATAACTGTGGGTTCTATTGTTTTTTTTTTACTGCGGAGTAAATTTGGGATAGTGTTTAGGATTTCTGCAGCTTTGCTAAAATATTATTAATTAAATCTATTGAAAAGTCGCTATTTAGAGCTATAATGTATATTCTTTACTCAAAGTAAAGTCTAAAGTCTGATAAGCAGATAATTTTCATCCCATAAAAATTATCTGCTTATCAATCAATGCTTCATCGACTAATTCACGTTCCTTTGAGTAAAGAAAAAACAATTCCTAACAAAAAGCAATAAAAAACAATAAAGTTAAAACAGACAATAGATTAAACTCAGGAGTGTACAAGTTGACATGCGAAGACTGTAAAAAAGTGTATGTAGGACAGACAGGAAGAACTTTCGATACCAGAATGAAAGAACACAACAGATGTTATAAGGATAAGAAGACAGACTCAACTTTTGCGAAGTATTGCTGAGAACAGGATTATAAATTAAATACCGATTTTACAACTTCACATGTTTTAGAAAAAAGTACAAAAAGTGAATATGCTAGAAAGTTTAGAAATTAATAAATTAGGTATAATTTTAAATGATCAACTAGATTATCAAGATATAACACACGCAACATAGTAGTATTATATATATGATTTGTAAGTACTTGTTTGCCTATACATATTTTGATTCACGTGTGAAAAATATCAAATTAGGATTCCATGATATTATCGATGCGTCCCTGTCACGGACGTCATCTACCCTTGATTTCCTTTCTCTAATTATGTCGTATAAGCATTCAAGGCTGATGTTTATTATGATTATTTATAGCAGATTATAAGAAATATGGCGTTTTCTTGGAATTAATTTAATTTAAGAACATTTATGCCGCATCATTATGACATATATACATTATATGCTAATTTAGCTAGTTATATAGGTAAACTCGAGTAAAGCTTAAGTACCAGGAAACTAATACCTTAATTGACGGCTATTTTATGGCAGAATTAATTTTAGGTATTAATTCGCGCAGATTTATTTTAGTAGTGCTTGATACTGTACTGTTATAATATGCATTATGGAAGGTGATAGGTATTCTTGTTGTGCTGCCTCACGCAAATTAATATTACCTGCCGCCTTCCCCACAAAATTTCATTATACCTTGAAATATGAAAACGCTAACATTATCTACCTAATGGGATCATTTACTTAAAAGGAAAAGAACTTACGTATATATCTCAGGTAAATTCTATCGTGGCAAGAATTTTATTTAAAATAGCTATTAATTTTCTTTTTGATTATAAAAAATACAGTTCTAATGTATTTAAGTGTAAATACGCGCTGCAATTGCGGAAGAAAGAAGATACTTCGTTGACTATGTGGAAGAAAACGGTTTTGACATAGAACATTATTAATATAATTTTTTATAAAATGGTAATCATTAATACTTTTTTTTTAAATATATTATAGTTACGAGGTGCGTAAATTAAGTAATGAGACTGATTTTGTAGTGTTTGATTTGGCAACACTGGGAACGAGGCACGTATACAGGCAGACAGATTAACATCTGATACGCGTCTAGTACAAATTTGAACACGCTAGAGTTGTTGCGCTGTTCGTAGTGAATTTCTTTGTGGGAAAGATTTCTTTAGTGCTTTCTAAAAATGAGTGACATCAATTTCGAACAACGTTGTGCTTTCTGCTTCAGATTTGGACACAGTGTTTTGTCGACAGCCCAGGTTTTTAGATGGTTCAAGGCATTTTCAGAAGGAAGAGATTCAACTGAAGACGACCATCGCAGCGAAAGTCTTCATCTTTAAGAAACAATGAAAATGTTAATCCGCGATCTCGTGCGTTTAGATCGTCGTTTGACAGTCCGAATGATCGGTGAAGAGTTGAACTTGACTCAAGCAACCGTTCATCAAATTTTGACCAATGAATTGGGGATGAGAAAAATCTGTGGAAAACTGGTTCCAAAAGATCTTTCACAAGAGCAAAAAGACACCAGAAAGGAAAGGTGCCTTAATATGTGGCAAAAAACATGAAGCTTTCAAATACTTTGGTTTTTGTATCATTTGCAAAAATAATTATTATTTTAATTGCTGAATAAAAAGTCTTGTATTTCTATAGTTATTGGCCTTGACACAACAGTTTTTGGCATAACTTAATACAGTTATTGTCACAATAATTTGAAAACATAAAAATCTTTAAGAGATAAGTTTTTGAGCTTTCATTTGTAGAAAAACAACAAATCGAAAAAAATTACTCTTTTTTCTTTAAACATATTTTACAAAAAAAAAAATCAATGAGATCTAAATTTCGATTTTTTTTTCTAGGCAACAAACATGATAAGTTCTTACACGGGTTTTACATTTAACATGATTACAATATGAAGTAATAGCATTGCTGCATGAGTAGCAACGCCTAGTTTGTGTAATCACCTTTTAATTTTCCGAAAACATGTGCTGCTAATGAAACTTGCGTTTCTAGACTTTTTAAATAATTCCAGTTTTCGTCAGTAGTAGAAAAATTTCCCAAGAATTCAATATCAAAATCGATATCATTTCTTAACGTAGGTGAAGACGACAACTGATTAGAATATTCCTTACAATTCATTTGTTTTTTTTTTATTTGGAATTATATTGAAATCAATAGGCAAATTTAATATATCAAATACATTTTCTTTCTTTTCTCTGTGGATTAACACGCTGAATTTGATTCTGGAACCTGCTTAACATTATTTTGTTCAATGGTTTCTTAGGTGCTTTTATCTTTTACGTGATAATCTTTCTAGAGTTGATAAATGTAGAGAATTTCGTCACTGTAGTTATCGCCAATCAAATGATTATGTTTTTGTAAATCAGACAATTCTTTCCTGTGCAGAGATTCCTGACCCCGAGAAAATCCCTTGCGCTGGCATTCATTAATCGAAGACATTGAAATAGCTCCCTCTTCACTGGTTAAAATCGTCGATGGACACCGTAAGTATTTTTTTTTGAATTCTTCTGACAAGCAAAACTGGAGTGTTGCAAGAGGTATGGCGAATCTCGTATACGTTTGTTGCTAATTAATTGCCATACAGAATTGTTTAATCTAAGAAACAGTTAAAGGATTTGTTCATCAAACATCTACCAATCAGCAACGGTACTGGATGCGAGAACAGAGTAATTAGCCCAGTAGCACAGTCTGCATCCAGTATCTCAGGGTCGTCTACTATTTATTACTGCAATGAATATATATGACTAATAATTGAACAAGGAGTGAATGAATGCGTATATCTAATTTAATGACGAAACTCACCTACCTTAATCTTATGCTTCACAATCCCCAATCAAAAGTTCCTCAGGTAACCGGTGTTGATTCTTTTAGATAACTAACTGCTTTCTTGAATGATCTTGTGATTATTTATAAAGTTATTACTGGACGCCACTTACTTTGATTAATATGATCATAATTTTATTATCACTAGAATTAGCATATCGTGGCTCTAGATATGTTAGTGAAAGAAAGTAAGAAACATTCACTGAGCTTATTGAATTACCTCAAGAAACGAAGGATAAGTAATTTAGAACACAAGTGTCGTAAACTTAACAATATTTATTACATAAAATAATTGAAAGCAAGGTACAATAAACATTTAACACTAATAAACAGAGGTTTCATTTCCACATCTTACATCAGATTACACAATTCTTAACTTGATAATCTGGCCAGACAGATAAATTATTGTTACACAAAGATTGACACAAATAGCGTATTACAATATCTTCGTAAAAAAATACAAATGGTAAATTAAAATCGGATATTAAATTTTGAACAAAATGCAACAACTAAAGTAGGTATTATTTTGACAAAGTGAATAATTCGTATTGGAACTTTTAAAAGATTAACTTAAGGTTATGATATTATAGGCAATAGTACAAAGATTCTAACAATGAACTCGAAGTTTCAGATTAATACCATTATTTACAGTAATGTAATTATTCTAATAACAATGTGAACAAAGAGATATGGATTAATCCTCAAAGCTATTTTGACGCTATCCGACGGAACTATATAATACAGATGTATTGTTACAAAAGCAGAAGGAATGGTCTTTGATTTCTTCTAGCGACGGTACAATAATTTTTAAGCGCCCTGAGACATAAGTAATACTTTAATTACCTTGAAGTGTGCAGATACGATAATAATCGTGGTTGGCGGGTATGCGACGGGTCGATGACTTTCCCCGAAGGTAAGATGGATTTCTTCGGTAGTTTGACAGGAAACGGAATCCGACGGCAGCGGTCCAGTATTAAGACTGCTTTAAATTCCCATGAGGTGAATTATCGTGATCGGCCGAATCTTCTCTTAGACTGGACTAATGATCGTTTGATAATTTTAAAACCACTAGGCACGTTAAATCTTCACTTGACTAGCTTTTGACACTGCTATATTACGTACACTGTGGTAATAATCTCAACATTTAAATTGCTACTGGACTATGCGTCAAACATCTGATAGCCACCGACCGCCAATGGTCTACACTTAAAATTACTTAGATATGTCGATGGTCACTAGCCGGTTAACAAAATATCTATATCTTATTTCTAAGCGTTCTTGCCCCTTTATTCGTACCGTTGGAGTGGGAATAAGGAAGAAGCTACGTCATTTCCACCCTTCCAGAATCTTCGAGAATGCTCTAAAAAGGAATTTCTGCACACGGCGCATACGATGTAATAGATTCAATTGCTCGGTTCCCAGGGTACTGTTAAATAAAGAGGCTATTGATAACACGAGCATACTCGTGGCGCCGAGATCTAGTTTTCATCGTGTCATACAAAGGGGTATTTGAGAAAAATTGTCGTACGTGATTATAATATTTGCTTTATAAAAAGAATTTTACTTTAGATTATAAACGTTGTTATTCAGATGTTATTTTTAAGAAATAAGTATTTGAAAATAAAATATAACGAATGATATCATCACAAATTTGAACAAGCTTGGCTGTGGAATTGCAATACATGTATTTTAAATTTTGAATATATTTTGCGTATTAAGATTAATAATAGTGTACAGTAGGAGCCAAGAGAATGATATTATAATTAATTTGGAATTCTTAAGTAATTTAGTACTTGTTAATTTAAATAAACAGATATTATTTAACATTTTGAAATTAAATTAGTCAGAAGTGCCAAAAGCACGCAACACGTTCTTCAGAATACCTCTTTTGATATTTTAGACCATCTTCGATTTTTGGCATGGTCACCTAAACGACAACGACAGAAGGATGAAATAGTCATACAGTAAATGTCCCGACAAATATTATAGTAATTGGCCGGGAGCTAATAAATGTAAAATAACTACATTAACAAATAAAAGAGTTGTTTTTAAACTTACAATTTAATTTTAAATTATTGGTCTCTGGCTAATTAATAAAACCAGAAGATATTTTAAGGTTATGATATCAAAACCAGAAAAAAAATCTTTGTTTAAAACATAATTATAAAGAAAAGCTAAATCTGCATGCAAAAATACAACTTTTCTATCAATCGTAATAATTGCAATTCTTACAGAGTTTGGAAAAAGGCACTAGAAATTTAGGACTACACTGACACTGACAGATATTTAACATGCAAATTCTTGTAATACCAACTGGAAAACTGAGATATTTACTAGGCGCTAGGTGTGCGTCCATGGTTCATTTGGTTACAATAAGAAAACTATTACTCTTGTAAAAACCCTAATATAAAATTCTAAATTATAATGTGCCAACAACTGTAAGAGGACATAAAACTCTACAGCTTACCCTACTATCATCTACATTGGACGTCGTTATGTCTAAATTCCCAATTATCGACACAAAATCCTATTCAAAAATAGGTGGCATAATCGTCGAAGTCTTTATAAAGTCGTTTCTCGTTTATATTTGAGAAAGTAAAACTGTAAATACTGTAATTGCGAATATTCATCAAGACAATTGTAGATTTATTAGAAGATAAACTTATGTAAAAACTTCATGTCTATAATCATACTTTTTAAATTAGTATGAATAATTATTGTAGACAACAATTAATAATTGCTAGGAAGGAGATCTTATCAATTATTCTCGCAGTAATTTTTTATGGCTTAAAGCGTAACATAAAATATAATTTATGTTGGCAGAAATGAACGAAAAACACATAGTATAAATTATACGGTTTATTCAATCTAATACCCATTATAAAACCACTACTTGAAGTTCTATTTACTGAATTCACGTGTACAGAGATACAGTGCACATTTGCTACTGTTTATACTACAGAGTTTATACTCTTAACTTCCGTTCATCACGCATTTGCGGAAAGTATAAACGTGTTATATAAGGAACAAGTTAAATCTTTATAGTTAGTTTATATAAGCAAATTTATGAAACATAAAGCTAAATATAGAATTAATTTATTAGTTGGTACTACATTTTGAAACATGTCTAGAAACCATTTCCTCCAAATTGATAAGAAATTCAGATTTCAAGAAATATTTTACGTGTGCTAATGCAAGGTAATAATTATACAAACAATGTGCGAAATATTAGGAAATAATAATAATAAATGCCAGTAATAAGTAAAATATAATAATAGAACTTAACTGGGATAAGACTATGACAAGAACAAACAATAAATTAAATAATTTGATGTTGATTCTTATATTTGCTCAACTTTATGTTACTATATGACAGGGTATACCATAAGACCGCGTGCGTCTGCATTATCGCGATACCTGTAGAGTAAGCGAAACAGATAGAGATGTCTGTGTATTAGAACGGTAAACAAGTAGACGCAGTGTTATACTGGATTACAACAGAGCTAGTATTTCGGATATGCCTATGATGCACTCGTATTTGTCCAAAAATTCCACATTTATACGGTGTAGTCGGGCAGTCGCTTCCACATATGGGCGTCAGTTCGAGTTTTATTATTGCTTAAGAATAACATTTTTTTAGTTAATTACAGGTTAATTGCAATGTTGAATTACAATTCTGTTTTAAGAAGTAAATATTTTATGTTTCAGTAATTTATTATAGTTGAGTTTTTAGATTATAATATTTGTTGAAAAATATTATTTTAGTTAAGAATTTTTTTTTATTTTAAAGTCAAGGAGTTATTTATTATTTATTTTTGCTCTTTTATGTTGTTTATGAAGCTGTAATGAGTTACTTCACTGACATATTATCAGTGATTATCTGATGCTTCAAACAACTACAAATAATTACTTACAACGGGAACGCAATACCTATTACACTGCTCTTCACTTGATTTGCCTACGAATACATTTATAGTATACGTATAACTTATACGCCCGCTGTCGGTGTGGCAATTCAAGTTGGCACGCCCATTTATAGTCGACCAGTAGTTACTAATACATGCATCGCGCTATGAACGGCGGCCACACTATATTGTTTAAACCAAATTTTGTTTGATATAAACACTAGGGAGAAAATAGATTTTTGTGTTATTTTGTATTACATTTAGAGAAAAAATTTGTTTTTCTTTTCTTTATTTTGATTAGTTTACTTTTGGTTCTGCTATTTAACAGATTATAGTTATTGCTTGTTTCTCCCAATACCTCTATGAGTGTTTGGATTCCGTTTTTATTGGGACTTTTCAAAGACTTTTGACTATTTGGGCCTTTCTATTGTCCCTTCCAAGTTGAGGGCTTTTGGCTTCAGTGAGCACCTAATTTCATTGTTTATATCCTAGCTGTCCCACCTGCAACAGTATGTCATCTTTAATGGTCACTCTGCCACGTATTATTTGGCTTCCTGTGGCGTCCCACAGGGTTCGATCCTAGGTCCCTTTATATTTAGTATCTTCGTTAATGACATTACGGACGTTATAACCTCAGTTAAACTTCATTTCGCTGATGATCTCAAACTGTTTGCTAAGATATCTTATCACGTCCTCCAAACCGATTTAACCAATGTTTTTGATTGGTGTAGCGTAAACAATTTATCTTTAAATAATTCTAAAGTTTTTCCAACAAAAATGAAAGAAGTAATAGTTAGTATACCCTTTGCTACTCGTCTAGCACCTCATTGGAAGCCTTGTCATTGCCAAAACCCATTTGGTGTAAAGAATATGTTGTTACAGAACCAGAAGAAGCAAGTCTGAAGTTTTCGACCAGCGATAATGAATATTTGTCATCTGAAGAGAACAAACCACAACTAATAGATCAGTTAAAATTAAATGATCTTATGCGAGACTTGAATTTATCAAAAGCCAAAGCAGAAATACTACGATCTAAATTCCATGGATGCAAACTATTAGTTCCAGGCACACATATTTCTGTGTATAGTAATCGTCAGAAAGAACTATCATAGTATTTTCCAATGGACGAAGTTCTCTCAACTGTAATAATATGAACAATTTGATGTCGGCATTAGGTCACCAACACCATCCCGAAGAATGGCGTCTTTTTAACGATGTTTCGAAGTTGAATTAAAATGAATTACTAAATGTACAAATCGTATATCAACGGGGATCTCAAAGTTGTACTCGGTTTACAATTAGGGTTTATAAAATATTGCTGTTTTCTTTGCAAGTGGGATAATCGAGCAAGAGATGCCTACTACATCGTAAGAAACTAGCCAGTCAGGGGTCAGTATATTCCTGGACAAAAGAATATACATCATAAGTAGAGACTGGATTTTATGCAAAATGCATATTTGTTGTTTTTTGGTATATCCCTTCTATACTGTGTACTTATCCATTTTCCACCCTCAGAATACGTTTTTTACCATTTTTTTAGTGCATATAATGCATATTTGGACACTTTACCATAACTGCATATGCACGTACATATTTCATAATTATTTTGCATATTTATGCATATATTCGCCATTTTCATAAGAACCATAATAAAATCTGATATTTAAAGATATTTAATTTGTTTGTATAAACGTGAAGGGTTTGCATTCTTTCAACTTTGCATTAATGACTGATTAAAAGTCCATCTCATTAATAATGAGATGGACTTTCGCAAAAATAGGATTTAATTCTACTGATAATCGGTTTACAGGGAAATTAGAACTTACGTAAGAAATCCTTTTCAGAAATGTAGGTATTAATGCAGGTATATTATGCCGTACGACTAATATCAATATAAGAAAAAGAAATAATTTCCTTCATAGTTTGTTCATTCGTAAACGTGTTAAGGTCTGTGCTATTTGGTGAAACAAAAGTGAATTAAAAAGTTTTGAAAATGCCGAAGATAGCTAAAGCAAAGTCATCTCTAATAAAAAAATTGGATAATTGATTGCAGTGCACTAAAAATTATTGACGAAGAAAGTGTTTTGTGCACACTCTGCGACAAAAGGGTAAGTTGAATTTTGAAATATTTTGTCAATAACAAGTTCTACAATTATGAGAATTTTTTTTTGTGTTCATAAATATAATGAAACAATTTCATAATAAATTATTATTAGATATGTTTAATTTTATGTTCTTTAAAGCTAATATATCTTTGTAATATTTCTTTGTCATAAACACCACAATAACCAAAATCAATCAAATTTAAACAACTGGAGAACTTTACAAAACCAGACAATTTATTTTTCTAGTTTTTGTAGTAATATAGTAATTAATAATAATTATTATAACTGAATGTTAAAAATATATATTTGTTACACAGATTACCTGCCAGAAGAAATTTCAAGTAGTGCAACATTTGAACACAACATTTCATCAGAACAGGATTTCTGAAAATTTGAATAAACCGCGGCAGCAACTTTTGGAGGAAAGTTTTCTCAATAATTCGAAGAATCCACAAGAAGCATTTTCCAAAGATTTGTGTCATCTTTTTGTGGGTTGTAATATTCCTTTACATAAATTGGACAATCCGATATTTCAAGAATTCCTGAAAACTGATTGCAAAGTCGATGATAAACCCATTTATGTACCCAGTTCCTCAGCTCTACGCAAGAAATACATCAACGAAATTTATGAAGATGTTACCGATGGTATTAGAAAGGAGTTGAAAAACCAAAATCTTTGGCTCTCTGTTGATGAAACTACCGACACGAAGGGCCGTCAGGTTGCTAATTTGATTATTGGAACCTTAAAAGGTTCAACTCAATCTAAAAGACATTTAATTAATGTTGGTAATTTAGACAAAACAAATCATGTTACCAAAGCCAGGTTTATTAATGAGTCCTCAGCGAATTTCTTTTTACCCGTCAAAGTACGCCTGAAATTTTTTTCTCCCAATTTAATCCATTGTACTTGTTTGGCTCATGCTTTAAATAGGGTTGCTGAAAAAGTTAGATTAGAGTTTCCAGATGTAAATAATTTAATTAGTAATATCAACAAAGTATTTTTAAAAGCGCCCTTACGAGTGCAATTATATAACGAAATGCTTCCCGGCATTCCATTGCCACCATAACCTATCTTAGCAAGATGGGGAACATGGATTAAATGTGCTGTGTTTCTTGCCGATAATTACGAAGGCATTAAAAATGTTGTAACTCAATTTGATTCAGCAACCAGTCTTGCCATAGAAAAGTGTAACGTAATTTTCAATAATTCGACAATACAAAATGAGTTATCATATATTAAATCTAATTTTGCGATAATTGAGCAGGCAATTACTAGATTGGAAGATAGAAATTTATCTTTAAATGATGGTGTTGGCATTGTAAATGATATTGAAGAGAAAATTGGAAAAGTCAACGGATTGACTGGAAAAAGAATTAAAGAAAAATTAGCCGCAATTCTAAGCAAAAATGGAGGTTTTGTTACATTAAAATCTATAAATAATTTTAATGAAGACATTAATATAAGCCCCTCATTAATACCTAGTTTTAAGAATGCACCGATCACATCTTGCGATGCTGAAAGAACATTTTCCCAATATAAACATATACTTACAGATCGTAGACATAATTTAACTATGGAAAATTTAAAGAAATATATGGGCATTTATTGTAATAAATAAATATACAATTTGTAAATACTACAAATGAATTTTAATTTCCTAAAACATAATAAATAAATGCACATCATAAGTGCATATTGCATGCATATTTGGCAAACTTTTTAGTGCATATTTTCCAGTCTCTAATCATAAGTCACTAGTTGAGCTTGATAAAATACTTCTGCAGCCAAAATTAGTGTTGATGAAAAATTTCGTGAAAGTAATAATGATAATAAGCTTTGATCGCTAGTGCACTTTAGCACCACTCCAAGCATCCATGATAACTAAATGTCAAGGTGTCGTTTACAAGCTGGCGTTCGTTATCCAGTGCTACCAATGCTAGTTGCAGATTGTCCAAGAGCTGAAACTCAACGATCATGTTATGAATAAAATAAATTGCACTGTATGTATTATAAAAGGGCATTATTTTTACTATTAAATGACATAAATAAAATGTTTAAAAATTTGTTTTCATGAAATTATTTAATATCCATTTCTTTGAATCAGCCTGTATATAAGTAGTAGCATTTAATTTATACTTATTTACTGTCATAAGTCAGAATATATAATTCTTTTTATTACTTTTGTTATTTAATTAATTACAACTTAGAAATAAATTGTTATTTATGTCTAATTTTCAAAAAATATATAACGTTACTAATAGAATCGACTGAAATTTTTCTACTCCAGAAATTAATGACGTAATGCTATGTTCTCATCCTTATCTTGGACGAGTTCTGCCTATCAGTTCAATCCTATATCCTTTGTTTTAAAAGCCTAGTAAATTACATACCATGTAAACGATCGTAAAACACTACTTTTATTGCTCTTAAAGCAATCTAAATTTTACATTTCGAATGTTCTATATATTGTAGTTTAAGCTTTGCATTTAAACTACGAAGTTTCCGGTTGGGTGGAGTAATTAATTTGGAGAATATTGTTTAGTCCCGTCCATTATCAAAGGAGTTTCTGTGTTTCTTTCTTTTCCACGTTTTTCCTGGCAAATTCATTTAGTGCATTTTGTGTGCGCGTCCTGACATTTCTTTGTTTTGCGCTCATTCTTCTATTGGACAAGTTATTACTTATGAAAGACAAGTTATTTTCGAAATGCAGATTTATGTGTTTTCAATACATTTGGAACAAAAATTTTTTTTGGGTCGTAAGAACAGCGATATGGAAGGTATGTTTGTTCAACTGTATTAATTTTTTATTACATGAGTGTGAGTATTGTCACGTTCTCTTCTTCTATACTACTTAACCTATGAATATATAAATATATGCGAAAGGTAGCTCTCTGAAACTCACTTCTACTATTCACTTTTAATATATATACAGGGTGAGTCATCTCCGCGGGTAAGGCCGATTTCTCAAGTTTTAGGTGACAAGTTTTTCCTGAATAGAGAGAATAATTAGTTCTAAAGAAAAATGTGAACAACATACGAGACATATAGGTTAGAAATGAACTATAACAAATTTAGATTAACGCATAGATAAATATCTGACTTAAGTCCTTATATTCCTCCAAAGTACATACAAATAATCATATATTCTGTCATATAACCATAGGCTAACACCATGTGGCTTTAAATCCCATTTAAATCCGACCAAAATGTCGTTAAATAGAAAAAATTGCTTCATCAACAAAACCAAAATTCCAATCGCAATTCTCCTCCATAAAGAAACCCAACAGACAAAATACTCCGCTAAACACGATGCTTTTAGATATATTAATCTACCAAAATTAATGAATGTTGATTCAGAGATTTTACTCATACGATGTTACTTGATGAAAATCAAAAACAGAAATGTCATGATACCATGCGGTATCCATCGAACTTGATTGAAGAGCCGGCAAGGAAGAACATTATTAACTTAAAGAAAATATTCTAACCAAGCCCAAATTAATTAAATTTGAATACGATTTCAATTGTAAAAATTATTAAGAAAATGACAATCAAATTAAGATAATATGAAGTCAAATAGAGTTAAGCTAATAAATTACAGATACCATACCAACAACTCAACTCTACCTCATCGACCAAAAGACAGAGCGTACTTAAGTTAAGTGATTCGTAGACATATGACGCTAATATACCAACTATACAAATAATATTGGAAAATAAAAATAGGTAATTAATGTCACAAGTAATTAAGTCTGTGATTTTTGAACCGTTACGTTCTGTAAAACAGTTTCGTATGCGCTAATGAGCAGACACGATATGAATGTGTAATGGTAAAGAAATCAAAAAATGACGTGTTCAACTGTGGTTTTTGATTGATGAAATGTGACACCTATGAAATATGTATTTTTGTTATTACCAATTATTACTGTTGTATCGTTCTTTTCTATATGTATTTGTCCTATGCGGAGGCACATAATAAAACGTATCTTACTATTTTCTCTATATTACTATAAATTGGCAATACAATTACAATGTTTATCACATGTAAGTATAATAATAATAATAATAACAAGCTTTCTATATTTTAGAAATGGTGTTGAATACAAAAAAAATTACACACAATTGTCATATTTACTTATACCAACAATGAGATTCGATTTGACAATTACGTCTCGCAACAGATTTTTTGATGTTTATAGGAAAGAATAAACGTCAACTAACTTTTGAGGTAATGGCATTTGTGAGAAAGTTGAAATTGGATATGGCAATGCCTGCGCTTTATAGGAAATTGTAATAAAGCTGTAAGCGGTTGCAAAAGAGGCGAATTCAAGCTCGAAAAGATGGAAACATCAGCTAGTCTTTCCCTAAAAGCCTTATGCGGATTATTACGAACATTTTTAAAGAAAAGTAGCCAAACCGGTTAAGCCATTTTCAAGTGATGGGCTTACCAACAAACAGAATTTAATTATTTATATATAGGTAAATATTGTATGCATATACCGTAGTCGTCAAATTTTAATTTCGGTTTACACTTTTATCCCATGCAGAACATGACCTTATAATATGCAGCGATGCCTGCTTGCTAACAGTGGTGGGAAAGTAACGCAGTGTTGGGGGACCCTCACGCCTTACATTTCATAGGAAACGTTTGTCGAGTGTACTGTCTTGGCAGCCTCGCTTATGTTTATTTTTAGTTTATTTCGTCGCGCTCTTTTCCTCTTTCTACTTTCGTATCAGAAATTAAAATATGTCGACTACGGTATAGACTGACGCTGTCAATGCGTCCACTGTGAAATTTTATGACAATAAAATTTTATTTATTCATTTATTCGTTTATTTATTTAAATACTTCACTGGCCAAATATATTCATATACTGAAATGTGACATTTACATAGAAAGGATATTATAATTATAAATAAAATCAATAGCTTGCACAAATAATATCGATTATTTTTAATAAGATAACAATGTATGTAAATAATTATAATTCGATGAACTTCTAATGAAACCCTTTATAAAATACAATATTCTGATCAATCAAATTTCATAAAACAGAGTCTATAGGCACGAGTGTTTGCCCATGTAATCAATTTCATCAGCACTCCTCTATATTAACGAAACCAGACAGTTTATTAAACGCAAATAAATAATTTTGATATTTGTCCGTCTCTGATTTAATTATTGCATTCATTCAATGATTTATTTATTACGGGAATCGTGCTTTTATTATGAATTCAGGTGTTAATCTGCACGCTGATAACGGCGAACATTTAATTTTCGCACGTTTATCTATATTAAAAGCTCTTTGCATTTTATAATATAAATCAGTTTATTCGCTCATGTTTATAATTAATAAAATTAAGATATATGTGCCTGTTTTGTAGAATGATATTACATCGTATAATTATAAATTAAGTTTCGTAAACTTAAACTTTTCTATTACGCGTGCAGCATAATGCCGATAAGAAGTTGTAAAATTGGTGCTCTTTGTGCAAATACTATTTCATTCCCATTTTACTATAAATATTTAAGTAGACTAGAAGCAGAATACGATTATGAGATTGTCTAATTAAAATAAATATGCAAGAAGCAGATATATACGTAAAATGTACATTTACCATTAACAGGAACAATGGAATTATACAAATCGTCCGTATGTATAAATAGAATTAATTTTATGTTCGGGTTCGGGTGTTTTTTTTCTTTTTTGAAAATTTACTGATAAAGATTTGCTAAAAAAATATCGTAACGTCTAGAAATGTTTGTGATATTATTCATAATCTCTAACGAGTAATATCTGGAAATAAGGTCGCTAATGCAATGATATACAGGGTGGCGCACCACATTCCCGTCGGTTTATATACCTACGAAAAGTGAGGAAATATTTTAAATAGTATATTACATACCAAGGTTGAGAAGATGACTATTATTGCCCGAGTGGCGAGATTAAATTCCGAGGCGCGCAGAGCCGATTAATATAAGCCACAAGGGCAATAATAGTCTTCTCAACCGTAGTATGTAAACTTTTTTTTGTACCAGTAGTCTATTGGATCTTGAAACCTTGATAATTATGAATAAATTTACTGATATATTCCACTCCATTGCGAAAACCACGAATGTGCAAACCGATAGTTTTGAGATATTGCGTTTTTGGATATTTGCTGAAAAAGATTAAAATATTGAAATTAAATAATTGATTGAAGACGGAGATACGTGTTGAAACTCCATAATTTACAAGTAAAAATTGAAATAAATTCAAATTGAGTTCAAAACAGTTTTATTTAATTCACAACAATTGTTTCACCCTACTAGGGCTTCATCAGGTGATGAATATTATAATATTCATCACCTGATGAAGCCCTAGTAGGGTGAAACAATTGTTGTGAATTAAATAAAACTGTTTTGAACTCAATTTGAATTTATTTCAATTTTTACTTGTATATTGAAATTAATTTGTTGCTGTATAATTATTGACTACTTTTAGAAGTCTAAACTGTCTTTACATTAAATATAAATTAAATTTCTATTTCACAAAAAAAAAAGCACATTCGTTGTTTTGGTTTTTCCAAATATAAAAAAAAAATCGTGTTGCAAAAGAAAACATCAAAATTTAAGGAACAAAACATTTTCATTTATTAATTTTTGTTGTTTTTCTTTTTTTTTTTTTTGTCAGGGGAAATGCATTATGCACACCAAGTGCTTAGCTCGATCGCAGATTGGCATGTGGGACTCTCATGCCCTCAAACAGTATCTGGAACTATTGTTGATATATCATCAGATACTGCCGGCAGCCCTATAACCCGAAACTTTCTTTCACAACTCTTTAATTAGCACGATTTTGTCTTTGTATTTCATCAGTTTCCTTCCTTGACATTAACTCCCTTATCATATTATGCAACATTGTCCATTTTTGCGACGACTCGAGCATAGTTGGTGCTAATGTATCTGGTGTTACCATATACCCCAATGTTCTTTGAGAGCTCTCCCTGATATTGTGCCACTTAGGGCATGCAAAAAGAGTGTGGTCCACTGTATCGATGTCTCCACAGTACATACATATATCAGAATCATCTTTTTTTATACATTTTGCGAAAGCGCGAAAAGAACCATGGCCTGTTAGTGCCTGTGTTAGAAAATAATCAACCTGACGGTGCCTACATGCAAGCCAGCCTTCTATATGCCCTATCAGACATTTTGTCCATTGCGCTTTCACAGACTCCATATCCCACCTTCTCTGCCATTCCGTTATGGTATTATTCTTGGCATCTAACACAATTTGTCTTCTGTCCTCATGCCTATTCTCATAAATATATGCCCTTTCCTTGACCATCAAATCGATTGGCACAATTCCAGTGATCACTTGCAGCGCCACCAGAGATACTGTCCTGTAGGACGAGGCCACTCGGAGGAGCATATTACGCTGACACCTCTCAAGGATACGTCTGTACGTTTGGATGCATACTGTCTTTTTCCATACTGGAGCGCCATAAAGCACCACGTTATGGACCGCCCCACATAGAACCGCTCTCTTACCACTGTTTGGTCCTTTAATATTGGGTAAAAGCCTGTTTAATCCAGCAATCATTGCATCAGCTTTACTGACAGCATTTTTCACATGAGGTCCAAAAGATCCTCTTTCATCAAGTGTGATACCAAGATATTTAATTGTTTTTGAAGGTACTAGCACTACACCTTCTAAGATAAAGGTAATGTTATTTCTCTTCCTTTTCCCCTTCATTATTAATACCTCCGTCTTATTTGGCGCAAGTGTTAATCTTTGGTCTTTCATCCATGCACTTATCAACTCAAGGCATGAATTTGTATTCTCCATCAGGGTAAATTCATCCGCAGCTCCCACGATCAATGCAAGGTCATCAGCAAATCCAACACATGTAGCATCCACTGTAAGATCTAGACCTAGGACCCCATCATACAAAACATTCCACAATGTCGGACCCAGGACCGACCCCTGCGGTACTGCCGCACTCACCTCCATCACAGCATCTTTTCCTATATAGATCTTTCTATTGGTGAGGTAATTCGCTATTAAATTAATTAGGTAGCTCCAAATATTTCTGTTTTTGAGCTCTCTAATTATAAGCTCATGACAGGCAGTGTTAAATGCATTCTTAACATCTATGGTTACCAAGACACACCACTTACTATTGTAATCATTAACAGTTCGTAGAACGGTCTCGATCGCGTCAAGGGTTGATTTTTTTTTACAGAACCCAAATTGTAGGCTGTGAAGTCCTCCTTTTTCCTCTAGTTCAATTTGTAGTCTATTCTTTATTAATGTTTCAAACAATTTACTCAATGTATTGAGTAAACACAGGGGTCTATAGGAGTTTGACGCTTCCGGGGATTTTCCACTCTTCAGGAGCAGGACCAGTTTAGCAACTTTCCATTCATCAGGAAATTTCTGCACCTGCAGCAAATCATTCATGGCTTTGGCTAAAAAATCTGGCAAGAAGTCGGCTATTATCTTAATGGCCTCCGACGGGATCTTATCTAGTCCTGGGGCCTTACCGCTTTTGAGACCCGTTGCCGCATCTAAGATCTCCGTTTCACTAAAAGGCTCAATGTTTATGGGCTTCCCCACAGTCCTGCAGATGCCAACCCCGGGCGGGAAAAGAAAATTTTTGTTGTTTACAATAGAAAAACAGATTATAATTCAAAAATGAAAGTACGAATGTTACACTCAATCGGTGTCACTCTCACTTTCCTCAGCATTAGGTTGTGGTAAATTATCTCGAACATTCTTCTTCGTTTTCAAAGCTTGATAAAAATTATGGTAAGCTTTGAGTATTGTTAAATTTTTACACATTGTCTCCAAATTTTGCCATTTAATCTCGATTATTGGTCGTGTACTTTCGTAGGCTTTGTTTAGCAATACTTGTTTTGGACGTCCCCGACTTTTGGCAGATTTAGGACGACAGTCTACCTCAATAAACTCTCCCACAAAGTCCGTCTTATAAAATACTTTTCATTGCTGCTCTTTGATGTAACGAAAGCCGCAAACCTGCCTCCAGGGAATCTGACTAAAATTAAACGAATTTGACGAAAAAGCTTTAAAATCCAAAATATCTTCAAACATCACGTTATTTATAACAAAAGGCCGAAGAGTTATACGTGAATTTCGAATAACTTGTGCCCAGCCCTCAGTATTTAGCTTTTTTTTCAATTTTGGAATGTATGGAGTCACACTCCATTTCTGTATGTCCTGTTTCGAAGAGCTTATGATCTATTGACCTTAAAGATGGCTGGTTAGCGCAAAGTCGGAGACACATAGCTGCAAAAATAGAATTTTTCTGCTGTCCGCCGCATCCGTCGGACATCATGCGATCAGCAGTGATTTCATGAAGCTATCTCATTTGCTCCAAAGATAATACTTTAGATCCTGATTGGCCAAGTTGTATAAAGTTAAAATTGTATACTGCAAGCTTCCTCAAATAAAAAATTTGGCCCGCATACCCCTTTGGCGTAGTCAGTACTGCCTGGAGATCAAAACTAAATGCTCGAATGCCAGGATCTTCTTTTGCTAAAGTTTTATCACAGTCACGAGCCTTTCTGACAGCTTCCTTACTTTCCAAATGTTTTTTGTATTCTAATGCCTATTCTTTTCTTTCCACTTTAGCAAAATTTTTCTGTGCCAGGCATTTTTTGCACTGATCTTTTTTGGGTTAAAAAAAACCAAATTATATTCTTTAAATATTCGCCTATATTTCTCTAACGTGGCAGGCTTTAGACTTTTAGTACTGCAGAGTTCTTTGTACATTCTGTGGATTATGGATATATTTAAACATGCATCCAAGTATCTTTTGGAAGTGACCTTACGGCAATAGTGCGACTCTACTGCCGGAAAAGACAAAATGTGTCTGCGTATTACTTTTTCTTCATCTTCGGGCAACTTATTTGGAGGTTAGTGCTTTTCTCGTCTATCTTTTTCTAGAATTCCGTTGGTAGAGCGCTTTTTAACAGAACTTCTCATGAAAGTATTAGTCACATTGAAAATAGTTATGAAAAATTCTCTGCACACGATAAATTTTGTACGATCAACTGTGAACGACTAGACGCAGGTGTAGGTTTTTCGCGAGTTTTCTAAGTTTCTCGTAGTGCGATTCTTTGGTTTCTGTTCTATGTGGTTGCACAGAAATTATCTCTGATCGTCAACATGACTTAAACTACGAAATTCTTTAGGTTTGTTCCAACATACAGTTCTGAACGGTTCTAGAACTAGTGCGCATGTCATTTAAGAAAAAGACTGTTCGGACCATGCAGTTCTGGAACTACAAATTCTGAGAACTAGTAGTTCAATGTTCGGTCTTTCAGAACGCGTAATTCAAGAACCGTTCTGAATTACGAGTTCTTCTAGAACTGCATGGTCCGAACAGCCTTTTTTTAAATGACATGTGCACTAGTTCTAGAACCGTTCAGAACTGTATGTTGGAACAAACCTTTTATAAATTTTTAATCGCTCCTGATCATTTACCAAATCTTTACATTCGTGCTTTGCCTTTGCCAGACACGGAACTGGTAAAAGAGGTCGCGGTGGTTTCGCAATCTCACGATGTCCAACGTATAATTCCCCCTTAAGCCTTTTAGCTTTTCGAATATTATTTTTCCACTGCTTCTCATTGCTTTTCTTTTTTTTCAGAATATTTTGCGTAAGCTCCTCGGTCACATGATTGTTATTGTTGTTTTCATTTCGATCAGAGGGACTATCTGCATCAGTCCCCGAAATAGTCCCAGAGTCTGTTTCTGAAGCACCTGACGAGAGTTCATAATTATCAGATGAAGACAGGGAGTAATCTATCATCTCCAGAAATGGATGGAAAAGTTTCACGATTCAAGTGTCGGTTTTCATGTACATACAAATTAGTACCAACCTGATTTATAAAAAAATCTGGCTGAAATTCCGGATTGTTAGAAGGGCTTCTTGAGGGCAAATCTCCTAGAACAATAATAAAAATAGTACACAAAAATAAATAAGTTTAGTAAACGTATATGACCAAGAACATTCGAGTCAGGTATTGAAGAATTTAAAATAATAATTTGTACTCTAAACTAGTATGCAAGAATAAAAAAAAATTACCTAATCTATTCATAGCGCTGGTAGGGTTTTTAGAACATTATTGGTGTTGGTCAGAATGCGTAGAAGTTAAGTCATTATTCGAGTCCGCTAAAAAGAGTTAAAAAGCAATAATATAAATAAAAATACATTTTTTAGGTTATGTTATAAATAGTTTCCTACAAATTATAATACACACAGAAAAATATAAATATAGATAATAGTTACTTTACCAATTAACTTCCGGCCAAGCTGCATTATTCTCTTTGCTCGGGAACTCAATTTTCTTAAATAAGAATACCATAAAATCACGACTATATTCGCTCTTTAAGCATAGGAACAAAATTGAATTCCCACTTTCGCGAAACAATCACTTGGTTCTGGTGAGGGTATAGGTTCACAAACACATTCGGGCTTTTGTTGCTGACAACTTTTAAGATTAACAATGTTGCCTATGCACATAGGCGAAATACAGCAAATTTGCACAAATAAGTAGACTATATTTTGATGTTGACAAATAAGTTTTGACATAAATGCTGAAACTAAAAGCCAAGTATTTATTAGATTATTTTTCATTCCATTTATAATGTGTGAAGAGTTTAGATGTACACCAACTGAAATCCGCGAGATTGCAGAACAGGCAGTTGAGTACTTGCTTCCGCATAAATCTACACACTTTTACATGAAAACATATACAGAATTTAAAAAATGATGTAATCCAAAAATACAGTAGTAACTTCTGAAAACGTACTTCTGGCTGATTTTCAAGAATATTCAACAAAATAAAAAGCCTTTATGGGCGCATTATTCAATGTTGAAAGCAACACTTGGCTTTTTTAAAAAGGAAAAAGGAAAATTATAAGACCAAAAAATCATTAGTATTTACTCGAGGAAATTATAAAATTCCTTAATTTCTGATGTCATCATGACAAATAATTTAATTATTATTCACATCAGCAATAGCAAAAATGGTTCGTCTCGAAAGTTTGTAATAATGGTGCCACTTTGGATCAAAATAATTAATAACTATTTAAAAATTAGATCAATTCCAGGTATAGCAAAATTCTTTATTAGTGTACGTCATGGTAAATATACTAGACAAAATATTGGACATAACACTAGGGCTACACTGTTACCTGTCAATGGTGGTAATATCACTCAGTTAAAACAACATGGTGGTTGGAAATCTTCTAGTGTAGCTGAAAGTTATATCGAAGATTCCCTAGTAAATAAAAAAATTATAGCATGTATGTTACAAGGTCTACCTACACCTACTTACGCAACCACACCTGTAATAAATACAGGAATTTTCGAAATGAATCAAATTCCATCAACACCAGCAGTATAATCACGATCTATTTCGAGATGATATCCTAAATACTTATGGAATTAACTCAATTAATAATACTGTCATTAATGTGCCTACAGATCTGTACAATCCTGGTTTTTCAAATAGAATTGAACCATCAATAAATTTGACATGCCATAATTGCACTATCAATTTTTATAAATAAATTAAATAATTCTTCTTTTCATCTATAATAGTTACGTATTATATTGTTTCCATATTATGCCATATACTGCATGACATGGAAACTGCAACACCAAGAAGGGGTACGGATTTTTTGACCAAACTTGGTAGAAACGTATAACTAGTCAAAGGCAATAATTGATTAAAATTTCAAAGAAAAAAAACAAAAGACTAACACAATTTAACATAATTTTTATTAATAATGTGTTGAACCGCCCCTATTAGTGTCACACTCCCTCACTCTTCGTGGCATTGATTCGACTAGGTGGTCGATATCCTCTTGGGGTATGGTGTCCCAAGCAACCTGTAATTCATGCCGGAGAGCTATTAGTGTCTGCGGGGGATTGGCTAAATTCATAAGTTTTCGTCCCATAATGTCCCACACATGTTCTATTGGCGAGAGGTCGGGGGATTTGGGTGGCCATGGCAAGATATTGACATGAGCCTCTTCCAAGCGATTTATAGACATTCTCGCTACGTGGGGAGGGGCATTATCCTGCTGGAAAAGTGGGTCTTCGAGCGTTTGAAGACATGTAGAATATGGGGTTCTACCACCTCATCAATGTAACGCTGGGCGTTCATGGTGGTTTGGATGAACACCAATTGAGACCTACTCCCATATGCTATAGCACCCCATACCATAACACCCACTGCTCGATGCACATGCCTTTCAACGGAAAACTGAATATCACGACGTTCCCCACGTCTTCGTCTGACCCTCATACGGCCATCATGCATCCCTAGACAAAATCGAGATTCATCACTGAATACCACCCTGTGCCACTCCACGTTCCAGTGCAGTCGCAATCTACACCACTCCAAACGTTGCTGTCGGTGTTGAGCCGTAAGTGGTAACACAAGATGTGGACGATAAGATTGTAAGCCGAAACCCCTAATTCGACGATAAACGGTTCGAAGGGTTACAGGACGACCAATATTACCTAACCACACGTCAGCAATTGATCTGGTACTGGAAAACCTGTCTCTTAGTGCCATTAAGCGCAGGCGGCGGTCCTGTATCTCATTAGTTCTTCTTCGGCCTCCGGTTCCTCTTTGGCGTCTTTCCTGACCTTCCCTCGTCCATGATTGATAACAGCGCATAATGGTGGATTGGTTCCGGTTAAGGCGATTTGCAATTTCCCTGTATGAAAAACCACCTTTTCGCAAACCAACAATTCGACCTCTGTCGAATTCGCTTAATTGGCGATAATTTCCACGTTGCCGCACTCTAGGCATAATAAAACTCTTTAAACACGTTAAACAAAGGTATAATAAGACAAAACCGTTGAAATTAATTTCAAACAAACAATTAATACACCACACATTAATGTCAGCGAGAACTGAATGAAGTGTCAGATGTGTCATGACCACTTGATCTATCGCAACAAAATTTTAATCAATTATTGCTTTTGACTAGTTATACGTTTCTACCAAGTTTGGTCAAAAAATTCGCACCCATTCTTGGTGTTGCACTTTCCATGTCATGCAGCATACTATCATACATATTTTGCTATTGTTAACCTAAAATACAGTTATTTATTTTACCTTAGAGGTCGAGCATTTATAAGTTATAGCTTTTAGATATGATTTGTGGTATAAATCGACGATGCAAAACCTACAATGAATTTTGATGGTTGACAACTTGACATACTACTGCGATTGCACGGTTGCGGTATTCGCTTTATTTGTTGTCATTATTTTCCTAGGTCAATAATATGCTCAATATTTATCTGTTATTAGTTCAGGTGAAGAAATGACATTTCATGGCGTTTTATTATGTGTAAAAATGCTATGATTTTTTACTACTGTTACAAAAAATCTTTTACTCAGAAGTTGGGAAGGTTCATTAGGGGCACGTTTTAAAATTAATTTCAAATATACAGAGTGATTCAATAAAATGTTGCGCATCAAATTATGAAAATTTAAATGGAACACCTTGCATATTATGGCATATTTCTTGGTAAGTTTATTGTTTTGTAAAAAAAATTATAAAACATTATATTATTAGTATGTATGTAGGGTTATACTAACTTATTATTGAATAAATCATGTGTATTAGCTATATGAAACAGGAATTTTTTATTCGAATTTTTAAATGCTATGTTATTTGACTGTTTATTTAGTTGTAATATAATTGACAGTATCTGTAAACTTAAATACACACTTAATTAATTAGAAGTCACATATCAAAAATAGTCTCTTCTTTATTTACACTTCACTTGTCAATTAACGATTAAATTAATGAAAATCTAAATGACGTAGTCGTTAAATGTTTTTCATATTTTAAATTATAAATAGAGAAAAATAAAATTAACACCGACAAATTCAAAGCAACAAACGACTTCTGTTGCTCATTTATCATGATATTAATTTCAACTTCGGGTGAATAAGCGACGGACGGGGCAAGAATTCCGACGGATATGGGGACCATTGAGGGTCAGAAAGTTTTTTCGGTGCGTGTCACAAACAGCGACTTATAACATAACTGAATCAGAAGTCGACTTTTTTCGACCAGTTCATTGGGTATCCTCGCTACTAATATGTCAAAAACTACGCACCTTTGTCAAAGGTATAATTTAAAAACTTTATTGCCGTCGTAGGTATATAAACGGAAGGCAATATATTTTCAGTGAAAAATGACGTGGGACGTGTTATAGATTATGAAGTTTATTTTTTACGCCCACAGTTTGTTTATTTTTCTAAAGTTGCCTGGCATTATTTATCGTACATTCATATTGATCATATGATAAACGATAACAACAGCGAATATCATATACTTTTTAATATTAGTCAATAAATTATAGAATCTGTTTGCTTATCGTAAATAATGGAAAATATAGTGTAGCGACTTTGTTTGACGATTAATCAGTTGTTTTATTTTAACTTAAATGAACTAAAAATTGCTTAAATATAAGATACTGCTGACTGTGAAGGTTCACTACACTGTGCTCGTCTTTACACTTTTAAATTAAAATAAAACACACACTAGGATGTTTGGAAATTTACACTATATTACTAAAATAAGAACACTACAGCTGTTTCGCTACACAGTAGCTTTTTCAGGTGATATCTTTAAGGGTGCGTGTCAATCTTGGCAAATCCATTTCGGTTCGAAACTAAGATTTTCGTTTTTCTTATGTACTACTAGTAAAAATTGGATGGCGCCACGATTACAATTCTAAATTAAATCTAAAGAAAATAACAATGACCTTAAAAAATATCAAGGTTATTACCTACGTTCCTAATTTGTACCCCTACATACGCAAATGTGTATATTTGGTCTGAGCAGGCTTTCTTGCAATTGATGTTATAGGTATGAATCTACTCCATACTTACTAGTCAACTTTCATGCTGAATTAGGGAGAAAGACGCGCGAACCTTAAGCATTAATTTGAATTTATCTGTAAATTGAAAAAATTATTATATACAGGGTATATCACGACTAGATTTCGTTAGAACAATAAAGAAAACTAATAAGAGTTGAGTTTTGAAATTTCGCAAATATTAGTTTCACTTTATCTCTTTCGATTTAAAATAGTTTTGAATTTTTGCTTCTTCCGGTTACACCGGAAATTGATGTCAACTTCCTTATTTTCCATTTTTTATGATTGATTCGTATTTTCAACATAATTTCAAGGATAGTTTGTCTGATAAACTTTGCCTCTAAAGTTAGCCATTTTTGATGTACTTCAATTTTTGTAAAAAAAATGACAGCTGCAGACTATTATATTTTTAATAAATATAATACTCTGTAATATAATAAAACTTTAATAAATTCTATGCAATCAAGAATGCAAGAGTGTATGAATAATAATGGATTTTATATGTCGTATAAGACCAAAATCACAACCATTTTCTTTAATTTTATTTATTTTGCTAAAGGTTAAAGAAATTAAGTTTACATTCCTGATTATATTTTAATAAATCAAATTTTGTCTAAGGCATTCTTACTTTCAATAAAATTTTCGATAAAAGATGTACGATTATTAATTTCACGATATAATATTTACGATTGCAGCGATTTCTTTAATGAATTCTTTATGCATAATTTGCGAAATATTTGCAAAACACTGCTATTACTTCCGGTCTGAATTTTGAAATTTTTTTTTATAAAAGTTATTCCAAATGCGGCTCTAAACAATTTTGTGTTCTTAATAAATCTGACTGGAATGCAAAATTTGTGAGGTTTTCCTAAAAACCGCATTACTTCCGGTCCAACATTTAAATTTTCTTTTATACCAAAATTGTTCCAATTCGGGCACTAAATATTTCTGTATTGTAGATAAATCTCTATAGAAATAATAATTTCTAAAGAAATTTGCTAAAAGCCGTTTTTCGCTAAGATAGAAAGACCTCTTTCCGGTAGAAATTTCGAAAAAAGTCTTTCTAAAATTCACGTTTTAGTACTTTTGTATTCTTTAGAAATTCGTCTAAACTTAGTAGCTGACGACGTATTATTAAATTTTGATTTTTTTAGTGAAGTAAACTACTACTTCCGGTCTACCAATTTTACTCAAAATATGATTAGATCTCAAGAGGAAGATTATTACTAAGCAAATAAAAATAAATTTGGTAAATCATGGTCACCATGTTATTTAAATTATTTTAGTAAGCCAAACTAGTTCGTTTTACATATACATCCACAATATATTTTAAGAAATAATATGGAAGTAGAGGAAACGAATTTAAATAAGAAATTATATAATGAACAGCATTCAAACCAATATAAATATAAATATTCTGTGAAGATATTATTTTGTATATTTAGAGTGTTCTCACACCAGACATCCAGACAATTAGAATGTGACTATCGACAGATACGCGCAGCGTTTTTAAATACACACCGGTCATATCAAAAGATGGCAATTGTACATAACTAACTAACTTCCTTGACCAAAATGCAAATATTGTTCCCATATTTTAATATAAATATTCCAAAGTAACCGCAGAAATTTACTAAAAATATGGAACAGGTGCATGCATATCAGGGAGTATACACATAACATAATGTACATAACCTATATCAAAAATTTGTCAAAAGTAAATGTGAAAATGTACACCAACATTGATTACTTCTTTACTTAAAGAACAGTTTATTTTAATTAGGTATGATTTTGAAGACATGGTATATCTAGGTACAACACGATGGCATTTCTGGTATCCGAAGAAATTCTGTCATCTTGAAGGGTATTACGTCTTACCCGCCTCTCTCCTAATCAAAATCTAATTTTATCTTGTAGAAAATGGAAGAGGTAAAATTCCAAAATTCCGTTGTAAAAGTAAGACATAAATGATCCCAAAAAAAGTTCTGATCAATAATAATAGTTTCCTTTATAACCCCACCCATTTGTGACGTCTAAACTAAATAGAGATCGCTAAGGCTAATGTTATGCATTATTAACAACGTATTAGACGTTCATTAATTACTTTGAATAAATAACCGCCCGTCAATGCAACAACGAGCTTCTGAGACTCCGCCTGAATAACTACGAAAGCAAGAATGCATACACATGCCTGGCATGTTTCGTACTAAAAGTAACTTTAATATAATCAGATCATCATTTATGAGCACAAAGTTTCTCAAAGATCAAGAAGTATCGATGAAGAGACTCTATTATACGTAAATATAATGTAGGTGCTATCAATGCACTCTAGATAATGTAAATATCGTGTAAGGATAATGGCATATATCTGCAACCAGTATTTTCTATAAAATCGGGAAAATCTTCTGAGGGAAGTTCTCGCGTCGTCCTAGTTTTATTTCAGTTTGGTTACTGTTATAAACTATTTGGTGATTGCATTATTATTCCAAAAAATGTTTTTATTTTAACAACAAATTGAGGGAATGGAGTAAAGAATGCTGTAGGATTAATACGTAGGATATGCCGTTCAAGCCATTTTTTCCTTTCATGTTCGCAGCTGTATTCTATAAACCTTGAACATGCAAATTGTAATATCTAAATTAAATTCTTTGATTTTATCAATTAAGTAATTTGCTAAACTCCCACCGATCAATTGTGTAATGTTAATAGTCGATTGTCATCAACATGTGGGCTTTCACACAGAAATTGAAATGTTGTCTTTAATATTGTTAGCTAATGAAATACTAATTTCATTCTGTGCATCTTTGCTCAAATAATGTAAATGTATGTTTGTAAGGTAGGTTGACCAAATAAGGCTCGGTACCCCCAATAAGGCCCATTGCACCTTACGATTTACATCTGTCAGATCTCTAGTGTTACTTTCTAAATTTCCTGTTAAGTGGTAAGAGGGTGAACTGAATTATCGACGTCCATATTACTTCACCTGAGTTTGGTTAGGTGTATTAAAAGTTTTGGCTGGGAAATAATTTTGAGGTAAGTACGAGAAAATCGTTCGTATTTTTTAAGTTACATTGCATCATATAATATATAAGCTTGTACATTTTACTAATTAGAAGTAACGTTGTTATTCTATATTATTTGTCATCAAACTGGAAATCAGTGCTCAATGACAAATGATGCAACAATTTCCTTATCACTCAAATAAGGCCCGCCTGGTTAGTCCTAAATAAGGCCCGGGCCTTTTTTGGTTCTAATAGTATTATCATGCTGTTCTATACACTGCTTTCCTCATTTCTTAGGTTCAAAGCAACGCTTTCCGATAAACGTGCCCAAGAGGGCCCGATGATCAGAAACCCAGTTGCAACGAGCAATGGAAGGAATTGATGCTGGTATGTCTGTCCGACATAAAGGAAATTTAGAATTCCGACATCAAGGGAATTTAGAATTCCACGCAAAACCCTCGAAAATCATGTGGTGACAACTAGCACCAAAAAGAAACAAGGAAGGCCAAGTTTCCTAACCACAGGGCAAGAAGATGAACTGTGCCAACGCATTTTTCTCTTGGGAGATTTTGGTACGCCTCTTACATCGAAAGTGATAAGACGCACGGTATTTTGTTATTCCGAAAATAATAACTTATCTAATCCATTCATGTTGCAAATAGATTAGCTGGACATAAATGCTTGAAGTTGTTTTTACGACACCCTGAAGTAGCGGTTTGTAAATCTCACCCCATGAATGCATGAATTTTGAAAAGTTGAAACAAGTTATGACAGAAATGAATGTCTTTAAGGTCTAAACAGACCGATGCGTTGAGATGCGATATTTCGACGTACGTTAAAGCATAATAACTGATGCGCATATATTGTTGCGATTACTCGCACATAAGATACGTCAAGTCGCCGCGTACGTGTGACTTTACATTGCATTCCGTTGCGTCGACGCATAAAATAGTTCCAGCTTCAGTTGTGATACGTCAACGCAGTCAGTTGGTCGATATGGCGGACATTGAAGAAGAGAAATTAATAATTGAGGTAATATACTTTTCGCAATAATTTTTTAATTTACTTTAAAATATACATTTTTTAGGTGCAGTCGAGACCAATCATATACAACAAGTCTTTAAATGATTATAAGAAAACAAATAAAAGGGAAGATGCCTGGCAGGAGATAGGCGAAACTTTAAAAACAGGTAATGAACTGAAACGATTACATAGTATTGATTACTATTTTATTTTATATTACTAAGTATTGTATACATAATTAAAAGTACATTTATTTATAAACGCCATAAGATCTAAGTCGTAATTTAAATATATTCGTTTTGGTACGGAAGCATGCCTGATGGTGAAATAAACCAATCAGCAAATGCGTTTCGAACTTCAAGGGCAGAAGAAGTAGGTCTTGCATAGTTTCGCACGTTATTTCGATCGAAGAGTTGTAGGTCATTCTTTATTTGCTCTTCATGGTTTTCTATGTAATGTGTGGCAAAATCTCTCTGGCAATTTGTTTTTAAAATAAAGTTATGTAGCGTGCAACAAGCCACTGTAATTAATGTTGCAAAATTAATTGAAACTTCCATTCTTTTCAATAAAATTCTCCAAACATGAACAGTTATACCAAAGGCATTTTCCACAACTCGTCTACTTCTAGACAAGCGATAATTAAATATTCTTTGTCGTTGGGTTAGGTTTTTACCCGGGAAAGGTCGTAATATGTTATACTTAAGTGGGAAAGCTTCATCCGCTACGATTACTAATGGAAGTGACATATTATTTTCACAGGACTTTGCTGTAACCATGCTTTTCCAAAGGGGCAGTTTGAAAATATCCCGCCATCACTATTACTTCCATAACTGCCGACATCTATCATTAAATAGCAATAGCTAGCATCTACTAGCGCCATTAATACCAGCGAAAATTGTTTCTTGTAATTATAATAAAGTGAACCTGAGTTACGAGGAGCAAAAACACTAATATGTTTACCATCGAGCGCTCCCACACAATTTGGCATCTGCCATTTAGATAAGAAATCGTTGGCAGTTGCTTCCCAACATTGAGTATTAATTTTAGGTAAATATACTGGCATTAAAATATCCTTTATTGCAGTGCATGTGCTTTTCACTATTTCAGCTACAGTAGATTCCCCAAGTCGAAAGCTAAAAGCGACTGACGTAAATGAATGTCCAGTTGCTAGAGTTCTGTAATGAAATATTGATAAAATAAGAAAAGCGAAGTTCGAAAAAAATAAGAATGTAGTAAAAAATTACCACAACAACGCTAAACATGTGCTCTTGCGTAACTCAGCAACTATATTAACATACTTAGTATTAATCCTGAGAAGGAAATTTATTAGGATGTATATAGTACACGTTTAAAATTGTTAATAATAATCAATTATCAGTTTATTCGTTAACCATAGATTACATTTTAGTTACATATTTATTCCTTACTTATAAATTTATTATTTGATTCAGATGTGAGCTTATGTAAGAAGCGTTGGCGTTCTTTGAGGGATTGTTTCATTAAAATTCATCGATTACAAAAAAATACACCTAGTGGTGCACCTGGAGGGAAAAGGAAGATATGGGCCTATTATACTCTGTTAGACTTTTTAATCCCACATGTGGACTTTAAGGAAACAACTGGAAATTATTTATCAGATACCACAATGGAAGAGACTACCACAGTGGAAGAGACTACTGCAGAAGATTATTTTGAAAATACTATTGAATCAACAACTGAATACCAGAATACACAGCTGACGTCTCAAGCGACATCACATTCAGAAATTTTGGATGACACTTTGACGCATACACAAGAAACAGAAGGTCGAGAAAACAAATTATCCACTAAACGAACACTGCAGAGACATAAAAAAAAATCTGATGAAGCAGAAACTAAACTTTTAAATATTTTAACAAAAGACAATGATTATGATGAAAGCTTCCTTTTGAGTTTGCTTCCAACGTTTAGGCGTTTAAATCCTCAACAGAATGCAAAAGCAAGGCTTAAAATTCAACAAATTTTATATGAAATTGAGTTTGAAACATCTGAATATGGATCTTCAGCACATTCAAATCGTTCTTCCCGACCAGAATCGGCTTTATCAGGCTATTATCCGCCATCTACTCAATATAGTAATGAAAATGACATGTATATTATGTAGGTACTGTTATATTAAATGTTAAATACAATACAATATATATCACTTACCTGAGTGTTACAGCCAAACGTTCCCTACTTGAAATACTTTTCCTGTAATTTGTATTATCCCTCCCTATTTTATGTTTTATTAACGAATGAGGAATTTCAAATTGTTCTTTTGATATGCGAAAATATCGAAAAAAACGTTCTGGATATTGTGTCAATTCTTGGCACAATCGATGATATTCTCCATAAAATTCTCGTTTTTGATTTATAGGATGCACCCACCATCGGCGCCTTTTTTTTATTTTCCGTAATAATAAATATTGAGCCAGCGCTTTTTTTCTCTTATCAGACAACATTATCAACAAAAGGCTAAGTGGTAACTGACTATTTTGACGTATCTAGTGTGTGTAGTCATAACGTTGCGTTGAAGTACGTTAACGCAGCATGTAGAAAGGATACCAACGCGCGTTGACTTAACGCGTCCCAACGCATCCGGTCTGTTTAGACCTTTGAGAATCCACAATTAATTTTCAATATTAACGAAAAAGAATGTCGATTAAACTTTCACAACTCTCAGAAAGTCTTTGTTCGTAAAGGCCAAAAAAGGGGTGCATTTAATTTCCCAGGAACATGCAGAGAATGTGTCGATAGTAGCTTGCGTAAGTGCTGTGGGCCAAGTGATTCCGTCGATGATTTTATTTAAAGGACAACGTAGGAAGACGGAATGAGAAGACAACTTACCACCAGGAACAGCAATTGAAATGACCGAGATAAGCAGCATGACAACGTCGGTTTTTGTTAAGTGGTTGGCCCACTTTTCAAAATACAAACCTAAAGGGCCAGTTCTTTTGATATTTGACGGTGCATCATCCCATTTACATGCTATAATTCTTACAAAGTTATAAACAAAAACAGTTTTTTGGTGCCAACTTAACGCCAGCACCACAACTTGCGGCGCAAATGTTCTTTTTAGTGCCAAAATGTTGCGCCCAATATGCGCCGTCGATATCTGAAGAAAAAACATCGAAGCATTAATTTGTTACAAAGTTATAAACAAAAACATTTTTTAGTGCCAACTTCACGCGTTAAGTTAGCACCACAACTTGCGGCGCAAATGTTCTTTTTAGTGCCAAAAGTTTGCGCTTAATATGCGCCGTCGATATCTAAAGAAAAAACACCGGCGCATTAATTTGTTACAAAGTTATAAACAAAAATATTTATTTAGTATCAACTTCTTACCAGACCAAAATTTCCGGCGCAAACTTTCAAAATTAGTGCAAATCGTTAGCGAAACACTAAATTGTTATAAAGTTATAAACAAATAGAATTATGTACGTGCGTGACGTTGGCACCACAACTTGCGGCGCAAATGTTCTTTTGAATGCCATATGTTTGCGCCCAACATGCGCCGTCGATATTTGAAGAAAAAACAGCAGAGCATTAATTTGTTATTAAGTTATAAACAAAAAAAATTATTTAATTCATTTAATGTAATGTATGTAGGTTTCCTGTATATACTGAATTTTAACTTTTTATTGTCTTTTTTGATAGTTAAATCAAGAAAGTTTAATTTTGTTTCTTTTTCTATTTCTATAGTAAATTGGATCTTTTCATGAATAGTGTTTGGTTATGTTAGGAAGTCGCGTGCCTGTCTTTCAGTATCTGACCATATACAGAAAATGGCATCCACATACTTGACCCAATGTTTTCTTTGTTTGATGTATTTATTATTACTTTTGAACAGCCTTTCTTCATAATCTGCCGTGACTATTTCTTCTAAAATAGGGCTTAATGAACTCCCCATCGGTAAACCATTTATTTGTGTATAGACCTTGTCATTGAATTTAAAGTAGTTTTGTTTTATACATAAATTAAAAATTTCCAGAATATGTGTTTTTTCATTCTCTTCTAAATGGCTGTTATTAATAAGGGTTTTTAACATTTCTTTTATTTCATTTACCGGAATTGATGTGAATAAGCTTTTTATGTCAAAAGAAATTAGTTTTGTACGCTATTGATTTCTAATTCTATACTGTTTTTAATGGCTTTTATATAATTGTATTTGTTTATAACGTTATAACAATTAAGTGTTTCAGATATCGACGGCGCATGTTGTGCGCTAACGATTTGCACTAAATTGAAAGTTTGCGCCGGAAATTTTGGTCTGGTAAGAAGTTGATACTAAATAAATATTTTTGTTTATAACTTTGTAACAAATTAATGCGCCGGTGCTTTTTCTTCAGATATCGACGGCGCATATTAGGCGCAACATTTTGGCACTAAAAAGAACATTTGCGCCGCAAGTTGTGGTGCTAACTTCATGCGTGAAGTTGGCACCAAAAAATGTTTTTGTTTATAACTTTGTAACAAATTTATGCGCCGGTGTTTTTTCTTCAGATATCGACGGCGCATATTAGGCGCACACTATTGGCACTAAAAAGAACATTTGCGCCGCAAGTTGTGGTGCCAACTTCACGCACTTACAAACCTGATCGCACGATCACCAAATATACATTTGGAACAATTTTTTTAAGGGTGTGGCCGACGGCAATAACTCCTGAAAATGTGATGTCGGGGTTTCGTGCAATGGGCATCTATCCTTAAAGCCCAAAAGCAATTTCTGATTGTGCTTATGCCCTGTCAGAAATCACAGAAAAGAATGACATTCAAGCAGTCAATGTTGAAAATCCTGCAAGTGCAAAAGATAATTATTTTATCGCAGTTTCGTATTCTTATTCTTATAACATACGATCAAAATATGTTATCTCTATGTTATTATTACTCTAACTGCAGCATTATAAAATGCGATATGCTTTTATTACCCCGTATTTTACTAATACACTTTAAAAGTCACAAAAAATTGAAGCAAAATTAACCCCTCTTATTAGAGAAGCAAATTTGTCATTCAACTGTTACTAATTTCATTATTAACACCGCATTATACAATAAACAAATCATGTGTACTAACGAATTAAAGCATCAATGCAAACATGCAATTAGTTAAACTATCATTCGACAGACACTAATATTAATTGTAATTTTTGCATGAACTTTAAAACAAAGGTATTACTACATGGAAATCAAGAGCACGGAAATAATTATGTTTAATATGGAACTAGATTGGGTATGAAATAAATGAGAAGTAAGTTGATAAAAAATAGTTACAAAATAATTTTTTTGTTCTGCTTTGTCTTAAGGGTCCTATATAGTGCATCGGAAATGTAATATTGGTTGCATAGCACGTAATTTAATAAGCCAAGGATGTCCAAGGGAATATATAATAAATATTTGAAATAATAACTAAATATTTAAGCGAATAAAAATTCATTTATGACCAAATATTTACACATTTGTAACCGCGGGAAAGATTTTTACTAGAATAACAATTCATTGTAATGTGGGTTGCCTAATTTTAATTTATTTTATATTCATTTAAAACAAAGTAAAGAATAGTTGAACGAAAAATAAGTGCAGAGCGGTGTAGCTTTTTATTCAATTTATAACGCGAACCCAAGCAAACAAATCTCCTCCGAAGGATTTTTGAGAAAACTTGTTTTTAATATTTTGACATATTAATTAATTTTCTTTAATCCGATGATTTTTTTCTAAATTTGATTCTTCAGCGGGGTAGATTACTAAATTCTTTATAAGTTGACGTTGAAAGGTTTTCTCCGAATTTAAAATGAACAAAATTATCTTGCATCTGAAATCTGCTATTTTTCCATTGTTGACAGATCCACTATATCGGACCCTTAATAATGTTAAACATTCTATATATAAACAAGAAAAATACATACTGTACGTTTGATAAACTTTAGATTACTTTTTGTGTTTATCTCGTTTGCATATAAAATGAGAACATGTTTCTTAAAGCAGAATTTTCTTTTACGGAAAACCTTTCACGTTTTTTTCTCGTGTATTATATGAAACAACTCTTACTTGGGATATATGCATAATATTATTTGCTTCTATATGCATATTTTACGGAAAAACATATATTTCCAACGAATCTCCCAGTGAAAGTAAATAATTTTTAACTAAATCTTGTCTGAAATTTAATGAAAAATTCCTTTTGTATTCGTTATTGTTAATAAAATTACCATTACTATTCATCTCTATAAATTTGATTATTTTTTAAATTAGGTGGTGTACTTTTTTTTTTATGTATAATTGTAAGACATATTTTATGCAATTTTAGTAGTTTAGTAGTTAATAGCTAGAAGTTTAATTAAAAATTGATTTTTTTCAAAAGATTTATTGAACAAATAAATGAATGTTGCCGATATATAACATTGCGCGTTATCGTATATAATAATTGTTATAGGTGAGACTGGTGTCTGTTGTAACAATAATTATAAAGAAAAGAATTATTGCGGATATTAAAAAAAATAATAAAAAAGATAACATTGAATACATTCCGCTGTAGAGCAATTGCAGACACGTGTTTCAGACTCGTTGGTCATTGTCAGTACGGTATAGCCAAGGAATAAGGAAGGATATCCTTGGGGATAGAAACAAAAACGGAAAACCATCAGAATGAATGACAGACCACCAATTGCAGCTTCTGTCAGAAGATTCCCAGATATGTAGCTTGACACATTGAATAATTTAAATAAATGATAATTTTTATGATAAAATTATTATAGTCTTAATCATAAGCTAGTTCCTGATCAGCATAATATTTTAAAATTTAAGTAATGAAAAAGAAAAACATTTCTACCCATCTTTGGGCTATAATGTTTGTGTAAAGCTTCTATATCTATAATGATCGTCATAAAATAATTATCCTGTTCTTTTAAAATTAAGAAAAAAACCTTGATTCTTGATAAGTAATTTGTTAATGTGTAGCTGATTCCATTTTACCAAAAGCATACATTTTCACATAGTGCCTTGGTAATGTTGAACTTTGCAATCGTGATTGCTCGGAAATTGGACTATACTAATCACTAGCTGCAAACATTCGCACGTAATACCGCTAACGTCTTAATACCTGCCCACCAAAAACATTCTCTTTTTATTCGTATTTATTTGGTTTGAAATTTTAAATCAAAATGATAAAGTATAATAATTAATGATACCTAATGATTTACTGAAAGCAAATATTCGCACATAGTACTCTCAGAGCATCCAACACCATTAACTATCCTTTCATTACTATTAGAAACAAATAAATTATTATTACTAAACAGGATAATATTTATCTAATTAATAATGCTCAACGTCTTACTAAAAGCAAATATTTACATAGTACTTTTAGAAACGCACAGCATTAGTTTGTGATAATACTGGGACATTTTTGTTGCCAACGCAGGATAGTTCAAAATGCTCACGTAGTATGATGATATGTTTATAAAGTGATGTATGTTTTGGAAATTAAGTATTTAAGCACGACATTGGTAGTAGAACAATGGAAGATATATCCCCGTTGACGATACAACAACATGTGAATTTGTAAATTGCAATGCCTAAGCCAGGCACCCATAAGTTGTAAAATTTATTGTCAAATAAATAAGGATTTGTTTATTTAAAAAGTGTTTCCTAAATGTTCTTGTAAATTTCAATATTTTCCATTAAATAAATAAATAAAACTGCAATACACAGCTATCACAAAGATTTTGCCTCAGAATAAAAGAAATGTGTACTTGTGCATAAACATATTGCCGTGGTCTCTTGCATATTAATAAGATAATAGTAATAGCATTAAGATTTAATTTAAGTATATAAAATATAAAAGAGACAATAATAATAATGTTTTATTGTATTCCAAGATTTAACATGAGTATATTAAGTTGCATACATTTTAAAGTGAGAAAACATAGACATAAAAATGAATTTATATTTACAATTTAGATATGAAACAGGTATAAAATAAAAGGCGAGATAAAATTTAATATACATATATTTCTTTTATAGAAAAGAGAAACAAGATGTATAGTTTGTGTATAATGAAAAACAACCTGACTTTATAAAATGCGTGAGAATTGCACTGAACATTTTAAATAATGGACCGTTGTTTAAAAATAAAAAAGAAATGAAAGCGAATAACCGAGAAAGGCTTAAGGATGGAAGTGTGATAAGAATTAGTCATCTAAATGCAATAAGATTGTATGAAGAAAACAAAATTCGATATGCACGGGAGAAAAATATAATTGAATAAATTATGTAAACTTGAGAACGTGCATAAGGTAATAAAACTTTATTAAATAAATCATGCAAAAAGAATAAAAATTTACCATAACTTATGACTATATAAGTAAATAAATAAAAAAGGATATAAATAAAGATATTCTGAGACCATACAATCTGCAGTAGTGTTTTTATAAACGACAGCTGGCAATAATAAAATACATTCATGAATTCGTCTATGTAGTATTATGTTTCATAAGCTGTAGAAAGGTTTTGTACGGTTTTGATGACCTACAAAAAGAAAATATAATGTAAACTTGGTTTGTAGTTTATTACAGATAGATATATCACCGTTGGAAAAGTCCTGGGTAGAGGGAAGCAATGAAGGGGCAAACCAAATGGATCATGGTAGTACAAGTAATCTTATTAAAAGAATACCTGTTATTTACAATGTATTTCCAATATTACCGAGAGCTGAACATAAAATAAAAATAAGAATTGTGTTAGCCAATGGAAAGAGGAAATATGTGGCAAATAGTAAAGAAGGTAATAAATTCATAAACAAATATAAAGAAGAATTATATTAATACAAATATACCTACGTTGGAGAAATGCTGGACAATTTATGAGAAACTTTTAAAGTGCAAACGGACAATTCTCGAGGTGTTGACATTTGGAAGTGAGGGAACTGTCAAAAGACAACAAGTGCGTGTGTGTGTGTGTTCGAATCACAACGGCAACCTGAAAAGCAAAGAGCTCACTGAAGACGCAAGGTGACAACTCAAATGGTAGTTTCTGAGGATGGCGTTGAGAGCGGTCACGTGTTTTCCCGGGGATATAAATTGAAAACAAGAATCGACAAGATTCATTCATTGATTGATTCACGGATTAGCTGGTTATCTGAAAAAGAGAATAACAGTAACTTAAAATCGTAGGGTTAGATACACCACGATTCATATTTATTTCTTTTGTATTAGCGTATTAATTTTTATTTGCATTTAAGTTTCATTCATTTATTTTCTTTGGTTAATTATCTTTGTATTTTTAAAAATAATGGAGATGCAAATGGCAGAATTTGAGAAGTTTTTCAATGACTCAAAGTAAGTTTGATACAAAGATTTATCAATGTGGCTATGCGTGTATTGAAATATAGCGTGCAAATGTATATTCAATATAACGTTGTGCAACAGGGATAATAAATATTTTCCTGTAATAGTAATAAGCATTCATTAGTTTCAAGTTTACAAAAATGAAATTATTAATGGTGTTGAGTGTTAAGAAGATATAGCGTGCAAATGTATATTTTCTGGCACTTAATTAGGTATCATTAATGTTTACAATAATTTTTGATTATGAATTAATGACTTAAAATTAAATTTTTAATAAGGAAAGTGTTTCTGGGTAGCGGACTCTGAGATGCTAGATATAACACGTGCGAATGGTTATAGATAGTAATCAGATTCAAGCTTTTTCTCCGAACATTGACCATTGCGAAGTTCTAAGTTTGTCAGAGCATTACATGCGAATATAATGTCTCTGATGGAATAGAACTAGCATAAAATATAAATAGTATACAAAAGTTAATTGAATTTTATTTGTTTTGAAACAGGAAAATATTTTAGATTTCTATTTGATTAAATATAAGAAAAATATATTCGTACCATAAAACGTTACAACCTAGAACAAGGTACAAACGTTTTCTCTTAATTATGTTTCTTTTAAATAAAATGGTGAATATAGTATAGCGATGCTATCTATTATGTAATAAATGTTAAATAAATTATACAATTATGTTTTATATGGTTTCTGGTTTTCATTTAAATAAGCTATAACCTTATCCCAATCAAAAGTAAAACAAGAGGTTTGACGAGAGATGAGAAATTTAGATACACTGATAGAATTCACGTATACTTATAAAGTACGTGCTGTTAAAATAAATAAAATATACATTAAGGATAATAAAAATTATCATCATCTTTATTATTTATGTTGCTGGAACAGCACACAACATAATTTATTTGGCAAAGCCTAATGTATGGCAATACTACAATTATCATATTCCAAATAGTCATGTTGCCACAGCAATATGTACATAAGGTGAAATCGTACTAAGGAATGATTTTTAATTAAATTAACTAAAATACTACAAAACCAACTTACGCAATTTGTCAGATAAACAAGAAAACACGAGATTGGTACTAACCTACTGCGGACTCTAAATTAAAATCACTAAAAGTCACTAATTAGAAGCGTCCTCATCAACCGGGTAGATTCTAATATACCATGTGACAGAATTAACCAATAAGCCCCCTGAGAAGCTGTGTACCGTTTAAGATAAATCCCCACGGTTCAAATTTAGAAACGAGTTAAGTAAATTTCATTTAAACTAATAGGTTGTACGACGACAGAATGATTATATTAAATTAAAATTGTTACGTACATATAAAACACAGAAGAAAATCATAATTAAACGAAAATTACATGGCAGAAAATTAAAATAATAAATGTAATGAGAGTCCGTAAACTGGTTTAATTAATAACAGTGTTAACATTTTCAACGCAAATAATCAGTAGGATGCCTTTTATTGACGCTGTTAAGTGGGTGCACTTGGTTATGTTTTATGGTCATTCGTTTTTACGATACATTATGTGAACGTACATTAAGCTCTATTAATACAACTAAATTTCGGTAGAGTTTCACGGCAATTGCTACACATTTTGATTAGTGATGTATGAATATATGTACGTATGTAATGTACATACGTGCTTATGATTCAGTGTTTTAGTAATAATAACAATAATACTAATAATGTAATTACTTATTGCTCAATAGACAAGATCCGAAATGGACAAGAAATAATAATAACGAAGCAAATATATATAAATACACAATACAATACATTACAATATAAAGACAGAAAAAACAACAAATAGGAAAATATATTGACTCGCTAATAAAAAAGCATCTGGATGCTTTTGATGGTTAGATGAGGAAAAAATATGTACTTGCAATTGCGTTTAAAAATTGAAGTAACACTTAAAAAGTGCGAATATGATCAAAATCTTTCAAAACACAAAGAATGTTTGATTAGAATAATAAATACTGGGCGAGAGTGGAAACCCTACTTTATAATTCGTTTAGAGGAACACGAATTATTTTCTCATAACATTAACAATATACAAGACATCTTTTATTGTTTTTTTGTATATATAAAAGTTTCTCTATAGAAAAATATAAAAGTTGCATTTTTATGTTTTTACATCAGAATATAAAAACAATTTTCAATGAATTTATTTTCAAAACCACGGAATCTGATAATTATTTAATTTATCCTTGTTTAAATACTTCTAAAATTAGCTTTTAAGGGGAAAAAATCAGGCTAGTAAAACCGTTACTACCAGAAAAAAATAAATTACCTATTTATCCTAGGAATAATTATGGCTTACAAGAAATATTATGAGTTTGTAGTAGGTATTTTCGCATTTTAATAATGAGTTATCGTTAACTTTAAAATTACATAGTGCTTCTAATAAAATTTTTGCTTTTCAAATATTAGTTCCAATACTTGCAGATATACATTTTATTGAAATTCATTGTGTTCTCTATTCCGTGTGAAACATATTTGGCTCATAAAAGCCATGGAACACATGAAAAGTATATACATTTGAAGTCATGCGCCCCCTGCCGTGCGTTACTGTGAACTAATGGCGTATACCATGTGCTTGCCGGCGACCTGCGGATACAGCTTACTATAAGATAAAGCGACGACACCGAGAGTTTGTATAAGTTAGTACGAGAAAGCAATATACAAACTGCAGTACTACTGCTATCTATCCTTGTTGCCCTGATTAAACGAGAGTCAGTCTAGCCCGTCTAGCCTCAGCGTAAATGTACTCAGCAGTTTGTATATTGTTTTCTCGTACTAACTCATACAAACTCTCGGTGTCGTCGTTTCATCTTATAGTAAGCTGTATCCGCATGTCGCCCTGTTTTTTTTATATGTATAATTAGAAAATTATTTACTGCAGACTACTTTAAGACAAACTGTAGAAATTGTAAGCAGAGATATATTATTTATGAAATACACCTGTAGCTAATTATACTTAAATAACCCGCTAGAAAAAAATTAGTATGCCTCCACCTAAAAGGGGCACAGTCTCTTCCACTCACAACATGTAACAGATACCCATGTAGTTATGGATAGATAAAGTATTATATCATTAGGCAACAAAGTATTATTTGATAAGATAACAAACAACACAACACAACTTAGGTCGCCGGCAAAGATTTATTGCTTTGTATAATACAGGGTGTTTCAGACGGAAAAGGAAGTACTTGATGAGTATATTCAGAGGGTCAAAATAAATAAAACAAACCCATATATTTAAATCCGATTTTTAACAATTATGGAAATAATTTACTTTCTATTTTTTAATCATTGTAGCATTGAAATAATATTATTTATTAACGTTTGGCAATTTAGTCTGACGTTTACTTAGTCACTTAAACTTATTTTGGCATAATACATCTTTTTAGACGATTAGAAGCAAACAATGTCACATAAGGAGTATGCCGACATGGTTTTCGTTTATGGTTATTGTAATGATAACGCAACTAATGCAATGGATGAATATAGACGTCGCTTTCCGGCTCGAAGAATTCCAAACAGGAAAGTGTATCAAAATGTATTTGCAATTGCTGGACATAGAGGAATGTTTCCAAGTGCAAAGACTCTTTCTGAAAGGGATCGCGGCTTAGATGTGGACCTTGAAACAAATATTCTCGATATGGTGGAAGAGAATCCTGATATAAGTACGAGGCGTCTTGCAATCCAATTTCAAACTAGACACACGGCCATTGGAAGATTGCTGAAAGAGAATGGTTCGCATTCCTTTCATATTCAACCCGTTCAAAGTCTTCACAGAGGTGATCATGCTGCAAGGTTGCAATTTTGTAATTGGATACTTCAAAATCGCAATTTATACAAATACATTTTTGGTAGTGATGAAGTTCAATTCACTCGCGATGGAGTAAATAATTACAATAATGAACACCGATGGTCAGACGAAAATCCATATGTTACAGTTGAGCGAAACTTTCAAAATCGTTTTAGTATCAACGTATGGTGTGGTATGTTGGACAGTCAATTATATGGTCCATTTGTATTGGATGGCCGCGTTAATGGCGAACTGTATTTGAATTTTTTGGAAGTCCACTTGCCAGAAATTATGAATAATTTAGCAATAAATGTTAGAAAACGGTTGTACTTTCAACAACGGTTGTACTTTCAACACTTTAGTGCAAATGTTAGAAATTTTTTAAACCTTCATTTTCCCAATCGTTGTCTCGGTAGAAGTGGACCACAAAATTGGCCACCGAAGTCACCAGATCTTAACCCATTAGATTATTGTTTGTGGGGCTGGATAAAATCTTTAGTTTATGCCACAAAAGTGGACAAGAGAGAGGCATTATTGGATCTTATTTTTAATGCTGCCGCTACCGTAAGAAATAATCGCCGATCAATTAAACATGCAACTCGGGCAATTAATAAACGAGCAAGAAAATGCATTGAATTTGATGGTGGTATTTTCGAAAATAACTTCTGATTTATTATTTTTAATATTAAATTATTATTTATTTCTGTAATGGTTAAAAATTGGACTTAAATAAATTAGTATATTTTACTTATTTTGACACTCTTAATATTCTCTTGAAGTACTTCCTTTTCCTCCTGAAACACCCTGTATAATATTTTTTTTATTTGAGCATTATTCATTCAACTCAGTCAGCAGATATTTTAGAGTGTCCCCATTATTACGAGGAAACGAGCCCACGTCTCTTTAAAAACCTTCGTAGAACAGTTGATTTATCAAAATTAATAGATGTGTTCTTTCTCTTTTCGTTTTATATAATCAATTTTAATGATTAGTAAAGGATTTATTCAAATATTTATTTTATTAACTCCCATTACAACAATAGCTTGTGTGTTAATGCTTTCTTATTTAGAAGTTTGCTTTTTAAAAGAACAAACTTCGAACAAATCTGAAATTATGTTATAATATTAAATCGACGATTAAAATCCGTCAAAATCGCTATCTGAATATAAAAAGAAAAAAAACAGCGTCAAGAAAAAAAGTGTTTCGAATTGAAAGAAGGAAGCTTAGCAAAATTGATGCAGTGTGCGAAGAAGGGAATTGGGAATATTATCATGTCCTGACGAAAAATTCTTCTTTCATTTCTTCAGCTGTTCCAGTACATAGATCATCATATACTATCCTCTGAATTATTAGTGCAGGCAACCTTTTATGCAAATCTTAAATATCACAAGTGCCAACACAAGAGAAAGCACTGTAAATATATATAACAATTCCTTATCGTGGTTAGCAGTTGTTGCCAATGAACTTAAATAAAGTAGAAATGAAAACGTTTAGATCAATTAATTATTAAAAACTAACAAAATTTAAACAAAATTACTAAATATATTTGAGAAATATCTCACTGTGTATTTGCCGCCATCAGTCAATTAACCGAATATTTTAATCGGAGATAATAAAACCGCGCTTTGCTCATGTATGTTTATTATATTAGCGTGTAAGTTTCTACATAAACCACTACAAACTGCACATAGACAGGACAAATATACTTGCAAGCAATCGTATTACATGAGCTATATACTCAGGCCGGCAAACCATTCTTTTTAAAGTTGGTAGAAGAAGCAGCACATGAGTAATATAATGGATTACTTTCTGGAAAGATATTATTCTCTTCAAAGCTGCGTTCAGATACATGATTCGATTGCTAGTGTAATTTTAAAATAGTACTTTGTATTTGACAAAGGTTTTCAATTTTTATTTCTGTTTTTAATGCTAACCACATTTTCCTAACTGAATCCATTTAGAGAATTGTGTATGTTCTGTAATATTTCTGTATTTACGGCTTGACTTTGATTTGTGTGCGACCCGCAGGTAACCATTTTGTGTATTAATTAATAATAGTAGACGAAGTAAAACACAATTTACAATAAATCCAGTATATTAACACAACTTATTACAAAGTATATGACATGTTTGTTGTGTATTTGTTACAATTGTTCTTTCCATTGAATTCAAATGTTCTGGGTAGCTTTAAAGTGTTATTTATAGCATATATTTTCGATATTATTTTGTTGTATCACGTTTCCTTTTTTTCCAAAATTTTTCAGGAGCTTCTAGCATATTATATCACCGTATTTGGAATGTTAACGGCAATCGATTTCGACCAAAATCATTTTAGAGTACAATTTGAAAAAGAGGGAGTAAAAATTATGGTATAAGGCCTAGAGCGCCTTTAAAGTTTTGCATGATTATTTTTTTTTATATATATTGTTGTTTATTATTATTGTTGTTATTAGGTACTATTATTATTACCATATGTATAATGACTTGTGTAATGTTATATTTGTCATTATTTACGTTAAACATTAGTAATAATTCTTAGTATTTTCGGTGACATATGGAGTGTGTGATTTTTTTTTGATAATAGGAATAACTTTTATTGTATTCGGTTCTTTGTTAGATACATATATATTTGAAGTACTGATACAGTTTAGCCAACGCCATGAGTTGGGATATAATAAAAATAACTAACAATAGTAAATGACATGTTAATGATTACTAACGTTCATTTAAGATGTCAATTCTACACATGCTCATTATACAAGCGTGGAAACTGTTTGATTATAAAGAAGAATTGAAAATTTATATAATACATTGCACAGTAGAGTTGTAACAAGAAAAGCTAGTTGTGAAATATGTTATGTGACATACATAGTGATGGTAACATAGAGATTATTTAAATAATGAGGTGTGGCCACCACACGACTTTTTTATACGTATGTGCGTTTCAAATTATACAATTTTAAGAATTTTTTTATACAAAAATGATTCAAAATTTTATTCTAAGTACTTCTATTCTCTTAGTAAATGTCTATAGAATGCATACTTTGCGAGATATTCGAAGAAAGTGCTACTCGCTAAGAGTAAACGTGTTAATTCCGGTCCGAATTTTGACATTTCATATATACAAAAAATATTGCAGATGCAGCTCTAAGTACTTTTGTACTCTTAATAAATATATAGAAAATGCATAATTTACAACATTTATGCAAAAAATCGCTATTCAATAAGAGTAAAAGTGTTACTTCCGGTCCAAATTTAAAATTTTTTTTATATAAAAGTTATTGAAAATGAAGTTCTAAATACTTTTATACTCGTAACGTACCTGTCTAAAAAGCATGACTTGCAAAATATTTGAAAAAAACTGATTTTCGATAAGAGTAAAAGAAAAACTTTCATAATAAAATTCTTCTCAAATTTAATTTTAAGTATATATAAATTCTTTACAAATTTGTTTAAACTTAGTAGTTGACGAAACATTGGCAAAATTCGATTTTTTCACTGAAGTAAACTACTTCTTCCGGTCTTTACTGAAAATCTAATCGGATCTCAAGAGGGAGATTATACTCGTAAATACAAAATTTGGAATTGATATCTACAGCGGTTTGACCGCTACCGTGGTCACACACACTGAGACATTTTTTAAAAACCACTTTTTTTTGTATCAGGGGACTTCAAAACGTGAACATCTCGAGGTCAAAAATTTTCATCATCACAATACTTCCTTATACTACGTATAAGAAAGTAAAAAAGTCTCCATCAAAATTTGAATGTCGAAGTGACAGAAATACCTTTTTGTACTCGCTTATCAAAACCTGTCATTTCACGATTCGATTTGCGTGCGTAAAAAGTCACTTTAAACACGAGTGCGTAAAAGTAAAGTTGGTACTTCCTAGAACTTGATTAATTTAGTGACATTTTAAAATCATAAATCCCTAACCTTAATAATATGCTACCCAGATCGTTGTTTTTCTATGAAAATAAAAGGAAATTAAATAGAAATTGTTATATTTGGAAGGTATGTAATTCAATGTCAGAACAGCAACAAATATTATATAAATTACCATTATTCATTCTTTTCAGAAATTGAAACGGAACAATTATTAAAAATTTTGATTGGGCAATTTTGACAACCAGAGATTAATACCCCAGGGATTAACTAGTTTGTTTGAATTGATCTTGATTGCGAAGGTAGAGTAACGTTGATTGTATTATTACATATGTCTTGTATTTCAGATGTCGAACAAGTTGCAGGCGGAGTCGATATCTCTAAAGGGGTCATTGTTTTAGCCAATTGAATTCTACTATGCAGAGAATTTTCGATATATCCTTCTGCAACCGTAGATGATTTCCATCCACCATGCCTTTTAATTGAGAGCAACTCACCTCCTTGGTTTGCCAACAATGTCCCTGAACTCCTTCGGAAACAGTGACCTGTGAAGTTACTTGCGCTATCAAGCTGAAGGTACTCAGCTATTCGAATTGGAATTTTGCCAATTGTATTAAGACCAACACGTGAACAAACACACATGCCATTGCGATATGTTAAAAAGAATCGCTGCTGGCTGTCCGGTCTTAAATTTGCATATTGCCGAATTAATGCAATCCATTCGGGATTAATGATTGCAAATGTATGGCTGTTACCTGTTTTAGTTTCTGGAATTGTTACGATAATTAAATTCGATTTAAATTCTATATCTCGCAATGACATTTTGCAAAGTTCTTCACGTCGACACGCTCCAGTAATACCCAATATTAATACAGCCTATAAATACATACGTATAGTGTTGTATGGAATTTAAATATACGGAAATGACTTTACCTTCATTAGTAGGAACAAAGAATTTGGTGCTTCATCAATAAATTTAGTAATTTGTTCTTCGGTTAATACTGCTGATTTTTTAGGCTGATGTTGCTTCGTTATCTGTTTTAAATACGCTATGAGTTTTGCATATTTAGATATATCCGTATTCTCATATATTATTAAGCATGGTTTTAACATAGAATAAGTGGACCATAATGATTTATTTGATTGTAAATTTTGAAAATAAACTAATAAACATTTTTCGGAGTATTTTTGTACATTTTTAGATCTAGCCCAAGTTACGAATTTAGTATAAGTGTTTTTGTATACGTTTTTTGATTTTATGGGTAATAAATTATCCACTACAATATTGGCAGCTTCCCGAATTTCGGGCGGTGTACATTGCATTTCATTATCAGAATTCATGTTGTTGGAGAAGTTTTTATTTTGTATGGAATTTTTTGAATTTGATAATTTTAAATTAAATGTCACTTCAAATAATCAATACTGCCAACTCAAATTTTTTTAATTAATATCAAGAGATTAGTAGTGTGTCATAAACGATAACGTATTTAACAATATGTATTATTATTATAGTTCTCGTACAAAAAATATTGTACAAACTTCGTGCGTGAAACATTTTGCGAATTCGTGTCCATACTGGTCACTCATTCGCGAAATATGATTTCACGCACTTGGTTCGTAAATAACTATTACAAATTTAAATATAGTGATTAGATTTTATATAACATATAATTAAAATATTGTATATAAAGAGACACAATTAAAGTTATCTGAAGAAAGGTATTAAGAAGAAAGGGTTCTTTTCAAAACAAGTACACCGATACAAGTACCATTGAGGAAGCAGTATTATGATAGAAAACCACATTAGTAGTTGAAAAAGAATGAAACGTATAAGAATTTTACTTTGAAGAAGCATAAAAAATCATTACATAATAAGGTTCGTTACTTGTATTATATAAATTGGGGAAAATTCGATACTGTAATAAATACTATTGTAAAATAATATTGAACATGAAAGTCAAAATTCATATTATGTTAATTTACACTTTATATGTGCGCATATATGTATATGCGCACATATGTATGAGCGCATATACATATATGCCCACATATGTATGTACATACATATTGTCTGTTTATATTCTTTAAGAAATAAAACGACACTTGTATGTATAAGCTTTTATTGTATAGGACACTGAAATTATTTTGTAGAGTTAATAATTCCATTGAATATTTTAATTTATAAATAGAAACAGTTCTTGTTCGTGTAATTTTTTTGTTGAAAGATAGGATAAATTTGCAATTTAAATTCTGGCAATAAACCCTACCTACATTAATGAAACTATTATATTTTTCCAATCGAATAACAAATCCGCAAAAAAACAAATGGTTTTTAATAGAATATCGTCAGTCCAGTACATTTGAGTGTATGGGAATATTTTATTGCAACGTCGGTCGACGCAATTGTCCCAAAAGGCCATTGGAAATAGATAATATGCATAAAAATATGAATAAACTGTACTTTTTTCTATATTATATTTTATATCTTTTAACTGTCAAGTAAATAAAATTTACAATAATTTCTTATCTAATATCAATTTGCTACACAATATTTTTTGGGTAAATTTTATTTAAACGGAACGGTTAATAGACAGGGAATTGTAGATATTGGACTAGGAAAAATCCCCACTGGGTGCAGCAAATTTATGCACAATATCCTCAGAAAGTTAACGTATGGACAGGAATTATTGGTGTCAAAATTCTATGTCCATTCTTTTTTGCTAACAGTTTGACTGGAGAGGATACTTGCAATTTCTACAGTTCAAATTAATGCCTGCATTAGCTGCATTATAAGTTCTCTCATGAAGATGGATAGGAAGAAAAGTTCGATGGAAATATGGCTGGGTCTCCTGATCTAAGGTCAAGGAAGTACTTAAATAGTAAACTGTATAACAATCGACCTAATAATTTAGAAGATCTCAAGCAAAGAATTCAACATGAAATTGGATTAATATCAGGCTCAAAATATTCAAAACATGAGAAATGAGTTTTATAATCATCTTGAGTATTATCAGATGGTACAGGGTCGTCATTTTGAACACTTAGTGTAAATAAAAAGAGTTATTTCTGTGTTTATTTTTGTGTTTGATGTTATTGTTAGAGTTTTTTTCTCTGGTTAATCAATTTAGTTTTAAGAGGAGCGTTTACCTATCGAAAACTAAGGCATCGCCGTTTCGCGTTTTTTGAATATATTTTGTAATTTTAGAATCTCAAATTTGAGTTAGTGATGTAAAAGGCATCAATTTATAATGTCAAGGTCAGTTTTTGTACTAATTTATTTTCTTAAAAAAGTTATGTGTCTCAGAAATAACGACAAAAATGCATGAATTTAATTAATGTCTACTAATTAAGGCTGATACACAAAAGAAAAAAACAACGTCCAAGCGCCAGCTGCACATTTGACGAAAAATATAAAAAAAAAGAACTTTCTGTAATTATTTTTGAAGATAAAAAACATTAAATGATAAACATTGTCACACACATTTCACACGAGGTTTTTCCAAGCTATTGCGTCGTCTATTCCCACTTTACGGTATCTCTACCGGTCCTAGCGAAGACGAAAATCTATCGGAATCGGTCGGCTATTCCAGACTTAAATCAGAGTGACAGTTTGTAATTAAAAATAAATGTCATATATACCTATAATATTCGAGTGTTTAATAATATAAGTTATGGGCAAGCGAAAATTGGCTTATTATAAAACATCAACAACATCAACAGTTCCGTAAGTACTCATTCTTTATACATTATGTTTTCCATCTATAGTATTCCTCTATCTATGACAGAACCGAATATCGTCTACCTCCACCTACTCACACCCCCTTGCGTCTACCCGTCCCCCTACTAATATATGTTGCATAAGGTTCTATTTGTTAGTAAACGCCCCTCTTAATGTAATTATTAATTTTGAATGGAATAGATAGGAAATATATAGTTCGTTTTTTTCACATTTTTATAATTTTATAATAAAATTGAATGTACCGTCACTCTTTCCATCAAATTTATGTGACTAGATTCGTTTAATGAATTTTTAATATCTGAACTTCAAGACCCTTTTTATCATTTTTCTTTCAAATGTAACATATTAAAAGTTTTATATTGTAAGTACTATCGAAATCAATTAAAAAATTATAGGCTGTCATTTAAAAAAAAGTCGCTGACGTCATAACATAAAAAAGAAATGATGTAAGAAACTGAAAATGCGATAAAAATATACCCCTTAGTTAAATCGCAAACCCCTTCGAGATTTTTTCCAAAAATTAATATTAACGTAGTTAATGCTCTTATCCTTTCCTTTATTTCCACACTCTATGTACATGTATATATGTATTTACAGCAGCTATTACAATAGCTTAAATCACAAATAATCAACATTTTCATTTCAAAATATTCAGTCATCAGAGAACAATTTAGGACACATTTACATTTCTCTGTCAATAACTGAAATATTAAAACGGACATATAAATATGAAATGCTTTAAATTAATGTAGTAACTGCTATAAAAGCATACATACATACATAAAATATACTTGCATGTAGTGAAAATGCTATATGCATGATCTTTATTTATAATGTTTGCATTGATTTGAATTTATGTCGTAACCAGATTCACCATTTCAATACAATATGAAAAAATACATAAATCATCAATCAGTTTTATGTAAACGAATTAAATAGAAGTATCTTACATTTGTTTATTATTCTTCTACAATATATTATATAATAAATTAGTATATGATACTATATTTTGAAAATCAATACATATATGTATACTTATAAAAAAATGTGTGTGCATGTGCGTGTGTGCGATATCCAGACGAATCTATCGCACTAATCTATAATAATGAGAGATGTCTTATGGAATACGAAAGACTATCGAAAAAGAATATTCACTTTCATCGACTAGTTGTCATGTTTGAACATAGGAAAGTCGACAAATATCGAATAGTTTACAAATGCAAAGTGGATTTTTTATTGAAATATTACGTTTAGATATGTATTATTGTTATTATCGATTATTGCTATTGTCTTTATTGTATGGTTATTTATTTATGTATAACTTCAATGCCGTCGGCACATGAATTTCTATACTATTATAAATTATCAGTAAAATTGAAATATATTATCATATGCATATATGAAAACTAAGCAGTTTTGTATATTCCTTCAAAAAACTATATTAAATATAATTCCCATAAATATGTATGCCATTTATTTAATAATTCTATTATGAAAGCAAATATTTAAAGGGTGCCACTGCAGGTTAGCACCAACCAATCATAATGACATTTTCGGGTAAATTGTACGACACAAAGTGTTCAAAATGATCGAATTCGTGGTCGAAATAAATCAAGATGTAAAAGTAGGTTAAAAATTGAATCTTGTTGAATTATTTTATGCCGTACAAACATGTATAAACAATGGATAACTACTTATTCCATTTCAACTCTTTTGGGAATAAAATAAGTACTTAAAGATATCACGATCTCAACAATCGTTACTTAATGTGATATTTAGCACATAAGTATTTGTTTATTGATAAATAACTACTAATATTTAGTTATAAATAACTAGAGGTAGTACAATACGCACACAGTTTACCATTTATATGCATACTTTCCGAGATAAAATCAAAAAATTTTCTGAATGTTTGCTAAATTTTGCAAGTTTATTTTGGAAAGTGTAAACGTTAGGAAGTTCTCGTGGCATGTGTTTCTTGCCACGTTACTTGGTAGTACAGTACGCACACAGTTTTCCATTTGCGTGGATATTTTCAATTTTAAATGATGTTTATTGTTTGTTCCAATCACAAGCAACATTTATAATCAAATTTCTTCAACTGTTTACTTCGTATATGTACTTCTGCGAAATAAAGTCGCGATGTTTTCTGAAATTTTGTTAAATTTCGCGAGTTTATTTCGGAAACTGTAAGCGTTAGGAAGTTCTGGTTGCATGTGCTTCTAGCCACGTTACTTGGTACTACAATACGCACACAGTTTCCCATTTGCATGCATACTTTCCGAGATAAAATCGAAAAATTTCCTGAAACTTTGTTAAATTTTGCAAGTTTATTTCGGAAACTGTAAGCGTTAGGAAGTTCTGGTTGCATGTGCTTCTAGTTGGCGTTTTTGTAGCCAGTTGTCAGTTGCAAGTACATATTATAGAAACTATCTATGATATACACATAGCCAAGACAAGTCTGACTAAAACAAATATAAGACCAATCATCCGAGTTTTTACTTGCTTCTTCCATCTACGAGGTAAGCACCATAAATTCTCCGCCTGACAGGCTTATACAGGTTCAAACGTGTTCAAACTTCGTCACGTCATGCATGCACATACGCGAGGTGTACTCTATAAATATGTCGGTTCGAAGCCTAGTAGTTTTTAGTAACCAGCCAAATAACGTGACTACCTCACAAAATGTCTGAAGTTACAAAAATTGTGTACCGCGCGGTAATTAAATTTTTAACAAAAGAAGAGCATACACCTTGTCACATTAAACAACGTTTAGATGGCGTTTACGGTAATTCATCTCCTTCGTACTGAACTGTAAAAAAGTGGGTAAAATGTTTCCGTTTGGGACAAGAATTCTTTTTCTTTATCGGAGGGAAATGCATCATGCACACCACTTGTTGTATTTCTGATGGTGGTAGTGTGGGACTTAGTCCCGAGTTCATGCCATGTTGCTTCCCGCACCTCACTCCATCTTCCACACTCGAACAGTGTATGCTCCGGTGTATCCACATTTGTATGACAGTATTGTAACGAAACCAGTAGACTTCCGAGCGACAATAAAAAGAGGTTGTAAATCATCTCGACGCGACTGGTAAACATCATAAAGCAATAAATCATCCATTTGCGTTGTACTGCAAAGAGACAGAATGTCTATCGAATGTTCTAGAAACATAGGAAGATGGAGTTTACGCGAATGGTTCCAGATATTTCGTATGTGTATATAAGGCGGCTGGGTCACCGATGGATAAGTAATTCCGGAATAAGAAAGTCCTTAAGTAGTCTCGTGCGGAACAATAAGATAAGAAATAAATAAATAGTTCCTTAAGTGGTAGCCGAAGAAAAGACATAAATATTAGAGTGTTATATAAATAGAAGTGATATAAATACGGTGCAGTTTTTATTATAGTGCAATAAAGATATAAATATTACAGACATATAAATAGTACTGGTAAATAAATACCTGAGTTAATTTAAATCGTAGTAGTTTAAGTGTGATACATTAGTTTTACATTTTTATATTGTAATTAATTTTAAGTGTATGAATATACAGACTGTTTTAAATAAATAAATTGCTCGAGTTGTTTATTGCGAATCCGAAAACGCAACCATTTTTTCTAGGAATATAACTCGAGTCTTATTTGATAGGCAATTTTATTCTTATTAATTTTGAATTTAATATTTTTTTTGATAAAGCTGATAGATTTAGTGGCATTTAGCATTTACCAGGCGAAGTCGAAGTTAAATATATAATATTTCGTACCTGATTCATTCACTTGGAAAATTATTACAAATTTTCCTAATATTAAGAATGAGGCGAGGCACATATAAAACATTGGTAATTGCAACAGGTATTGTTTAAATTTGAAATTATTGGGATTTTCCTTAATACAGGTACATATCACATAAAAATTAAAAAAAGGTTTGGTAAACTTTTATTGCTGCGACGACTGTTTTTTACCTATTGCATTAGTTTTTTAAACAATGAAATAATTTTTGTTTCAAATCTGTTCTTATTGTTCCAGCAATCAGACGTGTTAAAAAAAAACTAAGAAGTAATTGTGGAACATTTATCTATAAATTATTATTAGTATAAATATGGAACTACCATCAACTTCCAGAGTATCGAGGAGTATGAGTTCAAGCCAGAAAGACACAATTTTTTTAATTGGTCACATGTCTCATCAAATAAGCGGCAGTAAATTACCTTCTAATTGCCAAGATTTACGTAGTTTATTTTATAGTATGCGCCAACTTAAATTAAACAATAAAGAAGCTGCTAGAATTATAATAAAGGAGCTTCTTCTTTTTTTTTTTTTGGGAATCTACAAAAAGCATTAACAGCACATCAGAGGAACAGCAGCCGATGCAAGAAGATACAGACACAGTTTCAGAAGCAAGATCAGAAATAAAAAAGAGGAGGTACTGTCGAGGTACCGAAGAAATTATTACAGAGAAATTGTCTGCATTGTTGGATAGATGTACTATTTCTGATAGAGATGCGGTGCGAATTATAGCAGCTCCAGCAGAAGCATTAGGGCATGATCCACAAAATGTTGTTATAAGCATAAGTGCCATACGAAACCGCAGACAACAATTTCGACAACAACGAACCAATTTGATCAAAAGTAGATTCAGAAATTCCGATTTAGAGGGTGCTGTTGTGCACTGGGATGGAAAATTGCCTCCAGAGTTCGTGAGTAAAGTAAATGTAGAGAGGCTAACGATTTTAATTACTTGTGGCGATGAAGAATAGTTGATTGGGGTCCCAGTCCCTGAAAATAGTACGGGCATTACTCAAGCAAAAGCCGTATTATCAGCAATTGAGCAGTGGAGAGCAGCTGGAAAAGTTCACGCAATGTGTTTTGATACCACGGCAGTCAAAATTTAGAACACAAATAAACAAAGGCTCAATGCATGCTCGACTGGAATTAGTTTTTAAAATAAAGTGCCTGAAACTGTGTTATGATGCTGTAAATTTTGTAAACTTTGAGAGTGAAATATAGCAGTAAAAAATTTGAATTATAAGAAAGTACTCCCAACGAAGCCTTCATTAAACCAATGTATTCAATTTAATGCAAAAACATAATAAGAAAAACAAAAATTTCTGCTGTTTGTTTTATTTTAACGATTACCTTACGTCGGCGGAATTTACATTAGCGCATTAGCGCCCCTTTACGTCCTACCTCACTGCAGTTAGTCGGAACCTCTGCGCAAGCCCCCTTAAAACATGCAAAATTACGTCGCTTTGTTAAGTATTGCGGGAAAAACGATTATCTCGTAAAATTCTCGCGCGTACTGGTTGTAATTTCATCCACATCTGTTTGAAAATGTTTTCTAATAGGTAGTCGGTAGAAAAACCTTGACCAGATACTTCCATCATTTTCTGATGTAGGTCGAGATGTGTAATTGCCATACCGGCAAAACGACTAAAATGCACCAAAAACACTCACTAAACACCAAAATCACTAGGTAGACACTAATTAAAAGTGATTACACGCTAATTGAAGAAACAATTATGCGAAATTAATAAACAAAAATAATAAACTATACTTACGACTGCACTTCATAACTTCTAATAAAAGACTAGATTTGTACGGCACTAACCCCACATTTATATGCATTTTTTAATTACCTACACTATTATCTTTCATTTCATGCAAAATGCACGGACTAGCAAGTTGTAGCAATAAACATTAACCCTCATTAAAAATTCAATTATATATAGCTGTTATATGATTATGGACAGCCGATGTTACCTGGAAATAAAAACAACTTTCTAGAAAGTAATGATGCCATTTGAATCCTTCAAGTAAGTACTTTCACCTGTAATAATTACTTTTAAATCGCCCAAGATACCTGGCTCAGGTAATAACAAACATAATCTAAGTTTCGGGTACTAAAATATACCCTATAGAAATGTTGTTAATTTTGCAGTTTTTGATAATTAATATCTCTGGTTCTGACAAAGATAAAACCGCAATTCTTGGTGAAAAGTTGTATGATGTCGTACAGACAAATACACTGAAATTCCCCTTCGCGGACACCCCTCTTACAGGGACACCTTCCTTGGACGGACAGTTTCCATATGGTCCCGACCGACTCTCATATAATTTTCATTGTATTAACTCCCTCTTGAACGGGCGCGGACACAAGAAAATGTTGTCATAAACGGACAAAAAAATAAATAAAAAACAAACGCCTTGTCTCCTCTGTGACATCTGTCGCGAGTGTCGGTGTTGCATTTCACTATCGCGCGCCACACGCTAACTCTTTGCAGCTGCCTTCACTGAGAGACTTCTCCAAGTAAACCGGGGATTTACCGTTCTCATTCTTTCGATATGTCCATACACACGGGGATTCAATAATAGCCGTCTATGACGTCAATGCGGAAAAAAAGCTTGGATGACGTAACAAATTATGACAGAGTGGTTGCAAAATGGAAAAAGAAACATTTTGTTATTTTTAGACAATGCGGGATCTCATCCCAAAGATGTCCGATTAAAAAATCTTGTTTCTGCTCCCAAATTGTACATGAGCTTGTCAACCATTAGACCAGAACACCTGCTACAAACATTGAAACTGCTGGTACAGATTTTGAATTAATTAAGAAAATTACGCAATTGGATGCAGTTTACTTCGGAATAACCACTTGGAACCAAGTAACCAAGAAAACAGTTGATTATTGCTTCCGTAAAGCAGGATTTAAGTATGAAAATATGGGAAGTGAATACCAGTTAACTGAGGCAGTTACATCTGATCCAGAAGATGACTTAATGTACTTGCAAATATCCTCAAAAACTAGAATTTGTTGGAATTGACTGATAATGAAATTTTTTGAACCTAGATGAAAATTTGTATGTTGAAAGTTCCAGAATCAGGACTAGAAATTGAAAATCCAGTGGAAATACAAGAACTACCCGAAGATTCTGATGTCGATGAGGTTCCTGTACTAACAAAGGCCATCACAAATTATGGTGACGCTATTACCCTAACCAATCAGCTTAAGGGTCCTATATAGTGGATCGGAAATGTAATAATGGTTGCATAGCACATAATTTGATAAGCCAAGGATGTCCAAGGGAATATATAATAAATATTTGAAATAATAACTCAATATCTAAGCGAATATGACCAAATATTTACACATTTGTAACCGCGGGAAAGATTTTTACTAGAATAACAATACATTGTAATCTGGGTTGCCTAATTTTAATTTATTTTATCTTCATTTAAAACAAAGTAAAGAATAGTTGAACCAAAAATAAGTGCAGACTGGGGTAGCTTTTTATTCAATTTATAACGTGAACCCAAGCAAACAAATCTTCTCCGGAGGATTTTTGAGAAAACTTGTTTTTAATATTTTGACATATTAATTAATTTTCTTTAATCCGATAACTTTTTTTAATTTGATTCTTCAGCGGGGTAGATTACTAAATTCTTCATAAATTGACGTTGAAAGGTTTTCTCCAAATTTAAAATCAACAAAAATATCTTGCATCTAAAATCTGCTATTTTTCCATTGTTGACGGATCCACTATATAGGACCCTTAAAGGTTTTGCTGAAGATCACGGAGGTACAGAGTTTTTGGAGCTTCTTTCCAAATTACAAATACGATTTATGAACGCCATTTTGAAGAAAAGGAGGAGACAAACAACGATATATGAATTTTTGCGACATTTCATTTCATTTTATGCATTACTATATTCTATTATATTTTGTATGTATTTTGGAAAGTAACAAAGCCTTATTTTTTCCTTAAGTTTTAAGTTTTCTGTTTATTTTAAAAACATTTACATACATATACGTTTTAAATGACCTAATTTCTTTAATTAAAGGTTTCATAAAAAAACAATTTTTTCGTATTTCTTTTATGCGGACACCTCTCTTGAACGGACAGTTTTAGTCGGTCGCGTTGGTGTCCACCCAAGGGAGATTTCACTGTACATAGGTTAGAGCATTAACAAAAATATTATACTTTTTTAATTACGATCACATTTTTGTCGATTTTGAACACTGTACAACGCGTAGCACAGTGTTTAGCACTTACCACTTAAAAGCATCAGAATTTTCGATTGTATTTGAAAAAGATATTACTAAAACGTAAGTCCGAGAACAGACATCATAATAACATGTCACTTACAATTTGTATAATTATATAACAGTATTTAATGGCAATAGTTAATAGATACTTATAGCAAAAGTTATATATTCAAATAAAACCGAAACACACAAAATTAATATGATTTTCCTTTTGTCCTCTCGTGATACATATCATGTGCTTTTCTACAGTAGTATTTCAAAATTGTTTTTTTATGTGTTCTTGCCTTGGGGCAAGTTCAGCTATTCTTGTAACACAGAATTATGTATCAAATATCCAGCACAAACAAAAAAAAAATATAAATACACATGAAAATAAACTAATAAAAATACTTTTTAATATATTCGGTGTTTGAAAGTTAAAAAACAAAATTTGGGACATACTATTGCTCACTGTTTTCAAATAAAATATGTAGTAAAAAAATGTAATCATGCAGAGTTATAAAACTATATACATTTTCATATAAATCCTGGAGAAGTATTTTTCTTAGAATACGTGTTGTTCGTTCCCTCAATTATTTTTGCATTGTGTACACTGAATCACAATTCTCCCTTTAAAATGAAGTGAACTCACTTATGTGTTTTGTGAAATATATATACAACGTGTTTCAATGCTACGTACACACGAGACACTAAAATGTCGACACTTGTGTCTAGAGCGCTCTATTGCTTGTTCACACGTCAGTGTAAATTTTTGTGTAGAGTAATATCTAGAGCAGTTCAGTAGATTGAAGTTGCTACACTTCTCTAGCATGAGTTTACACGCGTAATAAATGTGAGAATTATATAGACACCTCTGTGCACTGTGAAAAAATTATTTACACTTCCACACTGCATAAGTACATAAATAAATAATGACGAGAATAAGGTGTCGGTTTGCGGCCGCAGTCATTATTAATTGTGTTGTAAAAAAACGCAAGAAAAGGAAAAGGCGAAGGTGTTGGGTGAAAGAGTGGATTGCAAAGAGAAACAAATTTGGTGCATTTTCCCAACTACTATGCGAATTAAGGTTGCAAGATTCAGAATATTACAAAAATTTTCTTCGAATGTCTGATACGGATTTCAATTTTCTATTACAAAAGGTGACGCCAAAAATAGAAAAACAAAATACAGTAATGCGTTCTGCAATATCAGCTGCTGAGAGACTAGCCGTAACTTTGAAATTTTTAGCAGGAGGTGAGTTTCATACATGATACAAAATGTTATTAAATACTTTTTTTAATCTTTATACAATCAGGTGAAAGCTATCATACATTAATGTATTTGTTCCGAATACCCGTTTCAACAATTTCGACAATAATTCCAGAGTGTTGTCAAGCCATCTATGACGTTTTGAAAGAAGATTATTTAAAGATAGGTTCTTCTATACTTTGAATTGGAATAGTAAACTGTTAAAATTAAATTGAAACTATTAACGTGCAAAACAGTAAATAAACACATTTATTCAGCAAAGAAATACAAAAACTCTTCAAAATCCTATTACACAGAAACAATACAAATGAACATTTAATTTAATAATCATTCAAATTATCATCAAAATTCTCATAGTAACTCGCCGTTGACGGACATCTTGATGTTGATATGTCCAGAAGATCTTGCTGGGAGCTTGAAGATGTGGACATGGAAGGCGAAGGCAAATTTAGAAGACCAATATCACTTACTAAATGATTTGGTTTGGGATTATTTATTGTAACTCCCTCAAACAATGCTTCATCATAATCTGTAACTTCTAAAATGATGCCTTGGATTTTTCTTTTCAATTTTCTTTTACTACTTTCCGAATGTAAATTTCGTAAAGCGGCAGCGACAAAATCGCCAAAAATTTGCTCGTCATCATTTTGCTTGCTCATCTCCATTAGAGCCCTGTTGAGTAGATCATCTTCTTTATTTGATGTTTGTTTTTTACCTTTGCCCTTGGGGGCGGTACGAGACGTGCTTGGTGCACCAATTATTTGGCTCATTGTTTCTGTTGTTTCATCACGACTAGTTTCTGTTTGACTTTGTGTGTCATCCAATTCCTATAATAAAAAAAATGTTTTGATACAGTTTTTCATAATTTACAGATGCCTAATTCAAGCAGAGAATGGCTAGAGTGTGCGCGGCAGTTTCAATACAAATGGAATTTTCCAAACTGCATTGGGGCTCTAGATGGAACACATATTGTCATACAGGCGCCACAAAATAGTGGCAGTCACTATTTCAATTACAAGGGCAATCACAGTATTGTTTTGATGGCTTCAGTAGATGCCAACTATAAATTTCTTTACATTGATGTTGGCTGCAATGGTCGTGTATCTGATGGAGGCGTATTTACAAATTGTACATTATCGAAAGCATTGGAGGAAAATCGTTTAGATATTCCTCATGCAAGAACACTCCAAGGGAGAACTAAACAAGTGCCGTTTGTGATAGTAGCTGATGATGCCTTTGCAATGAAACCATATATCATGAAACCTTATGCATATAGAAACCAACCAGGCCCAAATCGTGTGTTCAACTATAGACTCTCAAGAGCAAGAAGAGTAGTCGAAAATGCATTTGGACACATTGCAAACAGATTTCGAATTCTGAGAAAACCTATAGAACTATGCCCTGCAAAAGTAATCAAAATCGTTTCGGCCATATGTGTTCTGCACAATTTCCTCCTAACGCGAAGTACAAAACAAATATATGCAGGCCCAGGCAGCTTTGACAGCGAATGTGACGAAGGTGTTGTTGTTAATGGTAGTTGGCGCCAGGAAGGAATGCCTTCTGGGACTTTGTTTCCATTGCAGCCATTACAAGCTCATAATTATGGCCAATATTGTAAAGATATACGAACTGAATTCACGGAATATTTTTGTACGCCAATAGGAGAAGTGCCTTGGCAATACAGATATATATAAAATATTGTATTCTTGAAAATATACAAATAAATAAAATTGACTTACCAAACTTCCTTGGGTTTTATTGCACGTCATAGTCCCTACCAAAAATTTTAGTGCACTAAAGAACTCCCAATTTGATGTGAAAACCACATCATCTACCCCTTCTCCAGATTTTTTTTTCTTTATTTTTCTCATTTCGTTATTCATCTGAGTTCTTAAATTATGCAATTTTCTGGTAACCTCGGAGCAAGGAGTACCAAAGTATTCTGCAATTTTTGCTGTAGCAGCATTTTTTTTTGTTCTATCTCTGTAAATAGTAGATGACGTGTCCCACAACTCGGGACTCGCTTCTAATAATTCAGTTAGTTTCTTTGTATTTTCTTTAGTCCACAAAGCGGACTGGATATTATTATTATTACTCATTATAATAATAATAATAAATGATAATGAAAATATAATAAATGATAAAATATCTGTTAAAGTGTACAGCACTCTAGCAACTAGTTTCAACTCGTTGGTAGATCGACACCTTGTCTCGACACTAAAGGAAATCGTGTTCAGACTGTAGTGTATGTTGTGTCTACAGCGACACTGCTCTAGGTGGTGTACATACGAAGACACTCAATCTAGAGATCTAGTCTAGACACAAGTGTCGACAATTTAGTGTCTCGTGTGTACGTAGCATAAAAGAAACTTCATCTTAGTAGGGTACTGAGTACCTATTACTTGCAAATTATAATAAGCCATTTGCCTTTTATTTATAGTAATTATTTATCTAATGACATTTTTACATTTGTCAGCAATTAGCAATATATTTTTTTCTAATATATAAGTTTTTTACTTAATAAACAATACTACTAAATAATGTACACATTGCAAGAAAATATTTTATTTTTGAAGCATATTTCCAAATACACTACAAAAATATGCGCTAACAAAACTCATTTCCTTCATATTTTCCACATTCAAACAAGAACGTTTTGTCGTTTGTAAGGGTGTCGAAACGCCGTGGACGCAGAGGTATCGTTTCTCAAATATAGTTAGATTTTTATATTCTTTTCATTGTTTTACCACCATTGTAACAGGCACATGTTTTTTGGTATACAACATTCCTAAGAATATATGTCGACTTCAATGGCACAATAAATTTGTTCATTGGGAAACAATATATCCAAAGCAGTTTTTTTTTTTGCTGGATTCGTGTTACTTTCATTAAATTCAACTGATGACTTCGTTTTCCAAGATATTTTTAGGTACCTTTTTGTTTTAGCAGATATCTTTCATTTTAAACCTTGCAAATGTACTAATATTTCAATTGGTGAATCATCGGTAACCTAAACATTAATAGAAAAGACTTTTGTGAATCTTGATTAAAATTCCCGTTACAAAACAGATTTCTTTTTACTTTCTTATACGTAGTATAAGGAAATATTGTGATGATGAAAATTTTCGACCTCAAGATTTTTGCAGAAGTCCACGTTTTGAAGTCCCCTGATACCAAAAAAGTGGCTTTTAAAAAATGTCTGTGTCTCTCTCTCTGTGCTGTGTGTGTGTGTGTGACCACGATAGCGGTCAAACCGCTGTAGATATCAATTCCAAATTTTGTATTTACGTGTATAATCTCCCTCTTGAGATCTGATTAGTTTTTCAGTAAAATCGGTAGACCGGAAGTAGCAGTTTACTTCAGCGAAAAAATCGAATTTTGAGAATATTTCGTCAACTACTAAGTTTAAACAAATTTATAAAGAATTCACCTATACTTAAAATTGAAATTGAAAATAATTTTATTTAAAAAGTTTTTCGAAATTCCTACCGGAAGTAGGTCTTTTACTCTTATCGAAAATCAGTTTTTTGCGAATATTTCGCAAGTCATGCTTTTTAGACAAGTACGTTACGAGTATAAAGTATTTAAAACATAATTTTCAATATCTTTTGTATAAAAGAAATTTCAAAATTCAGACCGGAAGTACCACTTTTACTCTTATCGAATAACGATTTTTTGCAAATATGTCGTAAGTTATGCATTCTATATATATTTATCAAGAGTACAAAAGTATTTAGAACTGGATTTGCAATATTTTTTGTACATATGAAATTTCAAAATTCGGACCGGAAGAAGCACTTTTACTCTTAGCGAAGAGCACTTTTTTGATAATATCTTGCAAAGTATGCATTCTATAGAGATTTATTAAGAGAATAGAAGTACTTAGAATAGGATTTTGAATAATTTTTGTATAAAAAATTCTTAAAATTCTATAATTTGAAACACCTCATTTTTTTAACTCTTGAAATGGTACAACTCAAAATAAATTTATTATAATGTAAAAATGGTTCCACGTTGCTGAGCCATATGAAATAGAACCTTTAAAATTGAATTTAAAAAAATAATATAAATTCAAAAATAAAATGTAAATAAATTTGCCTGCTACGCTCAGTTCGGATTCTCGAGGGCGATTCAGATTACTAGAGGTGATTAACTAAAAGGTTCCTAAATCATTTATTAGATGTTAATATAAAAAAATACCATTTTAAAATTTAAACAATAATTATATTCAAAATCAATGATTTTATATGTTTTACAGACACAGAAAAATCTGATACAATATACTACTTTTATACAACAAAGAAAAAAAATAACAGATTGGTTAAATACCTTTATAATCGAAACTTTGAATAATATTTTCATGTAACATTCGTTATTTTAAAATGACAACTCAGCTATAAATAACAACGTATGCCACATGATTCATACAACACATATCCAAGACATATCGAATTACATTTTAATTAATACATTGAAAATGTTATTCATTTATTGAACATATTTAGCTCACCTAGATAAATATATTTAGTGTCTCTACTTGAAAGTTGATTTATAGTATTTAATTCTTTATTATCAAAATACAGTCATTTACAATAATTGTTAGCTGAATGAAACATTCGTTCACTTGACAAATAAAAGACAAAAAGATGAAAGCCGCATAAAGATTTTTTTCTAATAAATCAATGTTATCATTAGAGAGCGGACTCGAGCGAGCTAAACTACCACGGAGCCACAACCGTGAAAAGAAATAATGTAAACAACTGCGTGTTGTTTACATTATATCTGAATAGCACTAATTCATAGGGCGAACTGTAACATCTGTTTACTCCAGAGAATCAGAGAAAAAACTGCCATAAAATAAGGAATTTTATGAATAAAATCCTTTCTTCATCGGCGTAGGTACAAGGGTGACGAGTTTTTAAAATTTAATATATTTACCTTATATTTCGCAATATAATATGTATGTTTCAATAACATACGCGTACATTTTTAGTTATCATTTATTTAGATCTAGAACGTTGTTTATGTTACTTTTTCTGAGATAAAAATTAATTGTCAGTGATTCCGAAATTTATTGCAAAGTCTGTAAAATATCGTCACTTAGCTTTACTAAACATATACAGAAATAGTTTTCATGCAGAGAATTTCGATAGTTTACAACATTTACGTGCCTAGCAGAAACTACCATTTACACGTTTTACCTCACTTTTCACACCGCAAAAACCGTAGATGGCGACCGACCTGCTGCCTGCTGTAAGCTCTTAAGAGTTAACATAAAATTAAATTTTTAATAGCAACACTGTCTGAATAGTGTGTTAAATGATAAAACCTGGAAAGCTTGTGAAATAACTCTCATATTTTATAATGAAAATTGTAAAACATTGTGCCTGTGCACATATACAATATGCATAAACACCTATATTACACGAGCCAAAAATAAAAAAACAAGACAAGTTATCATAAATTAAGCAATTCATTTACACCCGCAAAATTTATCTCCCATTGCTAGTTATTTCAGCGACCACAATTTTCAAAATACGGAATCATTTTCTACCAGTACAAATAACAAATTACGGCGGAAAATCGCGCAGGACCTAGGCAAACTAATGGAGGAATGAATGGTAAGTGTGGAACAGTCGGTGTCTGTCGTGCGCGCTGTGTGGATAGATTGTGCTTATGCAATGTAATCACCGACGCGCTACTTCGAATAGCACACAAAATTACATCCGCAAACCACAACATCAACACTTTAATTATACGAATCGGAACGCAAGGATTAAAAAAAGAAAGACCGAACACTAAAGAGCTCTAAAACTTTAAAGTGTGTTGTAATATTAATACTTGCGAATGGAATGAATATGGGGGGAAAAAGTAGGGGACATCACGAAATATTATTCCACATAATTTAAAATTATACGTCATAATTTAATAGAAAACTTAACAAACAATAATAATCGGTGTAAATGTGTCCGTTAATGTTTGATAATGAAACGTTCAAACATTAGATTTTTTTCCCGTGATTTTTCTAAACTGAATTGTCCCTGATCAAACATTTCTATTCCTACGGCGAAAATTCACGTCGTCATCTTGTGTAAACAAACGATGATGATGATGATACGATAAATAATATACAAATAAACATATGTGCGCTCCGATGAAATGTGTTTTGTACGAGGAAGTTTAAAATATGTGAATTATAAAATGCGCGAAAATGTCAGTGCATTGTACTACTATTCTGTGGTTGTGTGAACTTTCCGAAACTTCATGTACATCTTCACTTCTTCGGCGCAAATTCAAATGGACAACGAAATGTATTTAACGACACACGGTGCAATCTCGCTGCTGTTGTTCTTCTACGACGATCTCAATGAGAAATTCGAAGCTGTGTAAGTAGGTTTTTCTTTTTGTTTGGCTCCGCCGTTTCTGTATTGTGTGTTGGCCACCAAATCAATAATTATACGCAGCCATATTTCGAGCGATCCTTATAATTAAGGTCTGCTATTTGTTTATTTTTCGGACAAAAGAGGGCAATACAAGCGATGGTATTATTAAGTCTGAATATAGGGGTATTTTCAAAGTATCCCAGGTTTTACCCAACGCTTATAAAGTATTGCTCCTTTTTTCGTCCACTCTTATAGGAATTACAATCTTATACACCCGTTGTGTTGATGTGTAAATTAGACTTGAATTAAACTAGTGTTTATTTTATACATTAGTGGTGGCCATTTTACGCAATTTATGGTGGATATCTTTTATAAACAAATTGCAGGAAACCATGTACTTACATTAACCATCAAGCACTATGGTGTATTCAAGCAAAGTTTATATTAATGAAAGAAGTATATTTGACACCCAACAATATTATTTTTCTTCTATTTTGTTATTATACGGTAGAACTAGGGTTAAGGTTGCTTTAATTTTTAAAGCAATCATATTTATTCTGAACTCTCAACAAATAAAATTTCAACTTTATTAAACTGGACAATAAAATTACGCATTATATGGTTAAGTGTGTGCTTTTTGCTGAAGGACTTATTACATCTATATCGACTTTTCAATTTGATTCTGCGAAAGTCAGTGTTTTTGACCATTTGGAAGAGTGCCTAAATGTATCTGACCGGTGAAACTATCACTTGAGCAGCTTTGCAAAAACATTTGAACCTAATATCACCATGTTGAAAATATATGGCCTCTATACTGTGTGTCCAAAAAGTCTGGAAACCCCCAAATAAAATCGAAACGGATGATTTTTGAGAAAAATGCAAAAACAGGTCAATTAGTATTTTCAAAAAACTACTGGCTGATGGTATCTCTGATGACCTTGAAAAAGTTATGATGTCATCAAAAAAAATTTAAATAGCAACGTTGCATTTTTAATTTTATTTTTGATAGCTCTTTTAATTGTCTAAACGACAGTTAAAAAATTTTTCATTCCTATATACTTAAGAAAAATTTTGAAAAAAAAATCATTATAAAAAACAAAGAAAATTTTAATCGTAGAAATCAGCAAAAACTCTTAAAATAAATGTTCAAAATGTTGTCCTTGAGCATCTTGGCAATACCCTAAACGATAATAAAATTCATTTTGAACGTTTTCTATCATTTCAGGAGTGATCCTTCGTACTTCAATCTCAATCCGTTGACGCAAGTCTTCCAAATTTTCAGGTTTAGTTGCGCATACCTTATTTTTTAGGTAACCCCACAAAAAATAATCAATAGGCGTTAGATCTGGCGACCTAGCCGGCCACTCGATAGCCCCCGTCCTGCCAATCCATCTGTTTGGGAAGGTATTCTCGAGATAATGCCGAACATTTCCCGCATAGTGGCGTGGAGCCACATCTAGTTGAAACCAAATTCTTTGGCTGGGGAAATTAGGATCTTCATGGTTCGGAAATATTTCTGCTAATGACGGAATTAAATAATTTTGTAAAAAATCCAAATACATTTCCGCGTCAGGTTACCGTTGAAGAAAAAAGGCCCTATAATTCTGTTACCAATTAAACCAGCCCATACATTTAATTTCTGAGGATACTGAGTTCGTACCTCTCTCATCCAGCGTGGAGTTTGGCGTGCCCAGTACCTGCAGTTTTGTCTATTAACAGTCCCATGTAATGTGCACGTAGCTTCATCTGAGAATAAGATATTTCTGATAAAAAAACGGATCATTATCACACATAGGCATCAGTTGTTCGCAAAACTGTACACGCCTGTCGAAGTCGTCTTCAGACAGCATGAACCAAACAGATTTTGTAGGGATGATACTTAGTTTTCCGGAAAATATTACCAATTGTACTCTTCGACACGTTAAACTCCCGAACAAGCTGCCGTGTACTAGAATTTGGAGTTTCCTCTACTGACAATAATACGTCGAGTTGCGTATCTTCTGCGATCTTTGGACGACCACTTCTAGGGCGATCTCGAACATGGCCTTCTTCTTGAAATTTTTTGTGAATCTTACTCACTGCAGAAATACTAATTGGGGCACGCTCCGGATGTTCTGTATTAAATAAGTCGCAAACTTCTCTAACTGAACGAGCCATATCCCCAAAACCAATCATCATCAATATTTGAATACGTTCCCTCTCACTTAAAACCATTTTTAAACAGATTTTTTTAACTTACGCACAATTCGTATTTGACAGAATGTCACAAATAAAACAAAATGTGTTTGAAAAATAATCGACTTTTAAGCCAACTATGTTTAAAGACAAACTTTTCCATTTTCGAAGAAGTAATTAAATTTTTCTCGCTCATTTTCTTAATTAAAATGAAAAACTTTTTTACAGTCATTTAGACAATTAAAAGATCTATCAAAAATAAAATTAAAAATGCGACGTTGCTATTTAATTTTTTTTTATGACATCATAACTTTTTCAAGGTCATCAAAAACTCCAAACAGATACCATCAGCCAGTAGTTTTTTGAAAATACTAATTGACCTGTTTTTGCATTTTTCTCAAAAATCATCCGTTTCGATTTTATGTGGGTGTTTCCAGACTTTTTGGACACACAGTATATATGTATTACATTAACCCTCAAGCACTATGGTGTTGTCAAGCAAAACTTATATTAATGAAAGAAGTATATTTGACACCCAACAATATTATTTTTCTTCTATTTTGTTATTATACGGTAGAACTAGGGTTAAGGTTGCTTTAATTTTTAAAGCAATCATTTTTATTCTGAACTCTCAACAAATAAAATTTCAACTTTATTAAACTGGACAATAAAATTACGCATAATATGGTTAAGTGTGTGCTTTTCGCTGAAGGACTTATTACATCTATATCGACTTTTCAATTTGATTCTGCGAAAGTCAGTGTTTTTGACCATTTGGAAGAGCGCCTAAATGTATCTGACCGGTGAAACTATCACTTGAGCAGCTTTGCAAAAACATTTGAACCTAATATTACCATGTTGAAAATATGTGGCCTCTATATATTATATTAACCCTCAAGCACTATGGTGTATTCAAGCTAAGCTTATATTAATGAAAGAAGTATATTTGACACCCAACAATATTATTTTTCTTCTATTTTGTTATTGTACGATAGAACTATATTTAAGGTTTCTTGAATTTTTAAAGCAATCATATTTATTCTGAAATCTCACTAAATAAAAGTTCAACTTTATTCAACTGGACAATAAAATTACGCATTATATGGTTAATTGTGTGGTTTTTCCTGAAGGACTGTATCGACTTTTCAATTTGATTTTGCGAAGGACCATTTGGAAGAGTGTCTAAATGTATCTGACCTGTGAAACCATCACCTGAACGATTTTTCGAAAACATATGAACTTGATCTCACCACGTAGAACATATGTTGCTCTTATACATTGCCTTTCATGTCATAAATAATTTGGTTACCTTAGCACCTAATAATACCGCCGGTTAAACCATTTTCACAGGTGAAAAGGTTTTCTCAAACAAAGAAAAAGCATATAATGGTCGAGCAACCGCGTATTATCAAAAAATACAACGAAAATATGGGTGATGTTAGCTAATAACGCGTATCAATCCCAGGAAAAAGTTATAATTTTTCCTAACTTCTGTCAGTTGATAGACATGTATCTTCAGAACGCTTGGCAATTAGATAGGTAATAGACAAATAGAAAACGCACTGATGGGTTCTCCACTGTCACCGGTAATAGCGATCTTCTTCATAGAAAACTTAGAGAAAACAGCAATAAGGACGACCACCCACAAACCCAAACTCTGGCTACGCTACGTCGATGACACTTTCGTGATCTGGATACATGGAAAAGACCACCTCGAGAGCTTCCTGGAGCATCTGAACAAAACCCATCCAAAAATAAAATTTACGATGGAAATAGAATCGAAGAACCAATGACCATTCCTCGACGTTGTGGTCAAGAAAAAAGAAAATGGGAAGTTATGTCATACGGTATACCGGGAATCCACGTACACAAACCGATACCTCAACGCCCATTTCCACCACCACCCAGCTCAGTTACAATCAGTAATGAAAACCCAAGTGACAAGATTGCAAAGATTAGCAGATGTAGATAACATCACCAAAAAAAATGCACAAACTCTACAAAGCATTCCAGTAGAAGTAGTTCAGTGAGTCAGCTATCAAGAAAGTATCCAGACAGAAACGGACAACACAACAGGAAGAAAAAGAAAAACTAATTGCCAAACCCTACCTACCATATGTTAAAGGCATCATCGACAGAATATCCAAAATCCTACGAAGGCATGTTATTGAAACAAGTTTCAAAGAGACGAACACAAGAATTCCGTAAAAAAAGACAAGAAAACTTCATCCTTGGCCCAACATGCAAAAGAAACATACCATACGATAGACTTATTCAGTAGCACCAAGCTATTAGCGAACATAGATAGAACATTCAAAAACACCCAAACAATCTTTGCGATATGATGCTCAGAGGTATATACTAACAGCATGGAAACCAGCATTATTAAGAAAAGATGTTAACAACATTTGTGCAATATCGGGCTATATTCCAAAGAATGCGTTTATCAATATCATGTTAAAAATTAATTCTACAGATAAGTTTCTGGATAAAATATTTTTGTATACGTTTTAGATGTGTGTAAATAACCTGCACACTATTAAATTTCAACCGCTTATTTTATTTTGGTCATAGATGTCAATAGTCTAGGAAGTGCAAAATTAAGAAAAAAAACGGTTTACGGACAATTTTGCTAAAGAAAAAGTGTACCTTTCAAATTATCTTAAAAAGATAAGCATGTGAGTAAATGTGTTACTTCAGGTAATTACGAATTACGAATTTTGAAGATTCTTTTATACAAAAATTATTTAAAATCTTATTCTAAGTACATCTAGTCTCTTAATAAATCTCTACAAACTGCATATTTTGACGTACTTCCGGTAGGAATTTCGAAAAACTTTTTTAATACAAATCTTCTCAAATTTAGTTTTGAGTATACAGTGTGCGCGCGATCCACCTGCGGATGAATATACTGGACAAGCTGGTCGACTATAAGTGGGAGTGTGAGAGGGTAGCCTCTGTTACTAACATTATAAATACGTTAAAGTCAACACCGCAGAAAGCGTTACTGCGTTAGTCCGTGAAAATTGCTACTGTTACTGTTCATAACAAATTCTTTAAGCAAGAATAAAGTTATTTAATGTACTGCTTTAGAAAAGATAGAAATAATATTAAACAATAAAAAGCACTACCTAGATAATTTATAAGTAGAGACTCGTTGAAGCATCAGATAATCGCACTAAATAATTTTAGTAACGGATTTCATCACAGCTTCCCAAATTGTATGAGCAAATAAAAGAAATGATCGTCAATTCTAAACACTTAAAAATAATATTTTTTTTCTTAAAATATCAAAGAAAAGAAATATAGCTGATATACGAAAACGTAACAATAGCAAAACTCTTATTAAGATAAAAAGTAAATAATTCTCTAGTATTATAAAATAGAAAAGAAAAACTAAAATTCTGAAAGTAAAGAATAAATTTGTATGAAACTAAACAAAATGTATCAGTAAGTATAAAACAATAAATTTAATTGGAAGTTAAGAATGGAATTATTAAAGAAAAATGAATTTCTACAAGCGCTTAATTATTTATTAAATGCTCAAATAAGCCTCCCTCTTGAGCTGAGCAGTAACCCAGCCGATTATAAAAATATCGATGGACATTTGTTAACATTTCCGGGGTACCATAATTCGAAAATTAAATAATTTTCGCGCGTAATTGTTCTAAATTAGATGGACGAAACGCGACTTAAAGATATGCTAGACGACTAGACATCGACTATTAACAAAAATCAAATGAAATGCGCAAATAAGAAAGCAAAAATCAGCCTTAACAGGGTTAAATCGTTTCAGATATGGAAATGAAACGTGCAATACAGGTGTCCCAGAAATAAAAAGACGGAGTAGCTAGATTGTGTAAAAACGTATCCTCAAAATATCAAGTCTTTATTCGTGCGCAGACGGCAGAAAAAATTAATAGAGAATTCAATTGGCCTTACGCCGACCATGGACTAAATATCCACCTGCTTCACTTTCACAATCGGTCCTATTCAGGACCACCATATTACTTGTGTTAAAGGAAAAGTGGAGGAATAAATACTTCATAATAAATATCAAACCATTAATTACTTTAATTTTACACCTGCTAGAAAAAAATAATTACATTCTTGATATTTACTGTAATAAAGGCTAGAAAAACTACGATTTATTGAATATTCTAAAATAATAATAATCAGCTGTTTCCGACTGCAAACACATTAAAGAGCAACAACCTTCCTATTTTAAAAATAAAAACAATCTTTTATTGTCTGCAATAAAGTGGGTCGCCGCGCATCGGGCAAAAAATATATTTTATTATGAATGAGTACGATTTAACGTTCTTTTCTCGTTTTATACAAATAAAAGCGTATTTTTCTATCAATGCGTGTTCGTTTCTATTTACAAATGAGCTATCTTACGTGTATTTATAAACATACATTCTGTGCCAGGTTCGTAATGTAATCTTTTTATCTAAAAAACAACATAGAAAATTAAATTTTTAATTTCTTCGTTATTGCGGTATATGTGGGCCTGGTTCTGTTCGGACTTTACATACCTGCTACTACGTCTTTTTATTTCTGGGACACCCTGTATCTCATACCGTTAGAACGTGAATGATATTCCATATATTAAGATCGCAGCTGCAGACTTTTCTTTTGATTTTGTTACACGGCATATATTTTATATACAGGGTCGGGCAAAAAGAGCGGAACACCGAATTTATGGCTTAACTAGCACTTTTTCGAAAATTTAACCTAAATTAAAGTTTTTGTATACTTTATGTATTATTTATTGGTGTTTGCAGATTTTCCGTTTTTGTCACATTTTTGGAGATATGATGTCACCGGATAGTATTTTAAATGAATCACCCTGTATTTGTATTTTTTTTGAGTAGATATTTTTTTCCTGAATTCACTAATACCAGGTTTAGTGGGTCTCTGACTTATGGTTTCATAAGAAAAAAATAAAATGTAATGGCACCTAAATATTTATTTAATAAAAAACGAACGACAATAACTAAAGATTCTATTCATTAAAGCGTCCATTAACTTTAACAAATGATTATGAAATTCATTTCTCGCTTAAAGGTGACATGAACTTTTAATGCAGCATTAACTTTTATTATGATATCGGCCCTAAGTAATTATCGCAGTAGGTATACCAAAAACTTTTTATCTACAATATTTTTTTCTGAGTTCTGTCAAAGTAAAAACGTACATTCGAATAACACTATTAGGTACAAAAACTCCAGCTTGTTTAAGTTCTTTTATCACATTTGATTTTACAAATTATTTGACATTAATACATTATTTGTCATGTCTCAACTAAGTGAATAGAATCTTTAGTTATTGTCGTTCGTTTTTTATTAAATAAATATTTAGGTGCCATTACATTTTATTTTTTTCTTATGAAACCATAAGTCAGAGACCCACTAAACCTGGTATTAGTGAATTCAGGAAAAAAATATCTACTCAAAAAAAAATATAAATACAGGGTGATTCATTTAAAATACTATCCGGTGACATCATATCTCCAAAAATGTGACAAAAACGGAAAATCTGCAAACACCAATAAATAATACATAAAGTATACAAAAACTTTAATTTAGGTTAAATTTTCGAAAAAGTGCTAGTTAAGCCATAAATTCGGTGTTCCGCTCTTTTTGCCCGACCCTGTATTTATAGATAACTGTTAATTTCATATGGTATATGAATGTATAATGTATATTGTATTAATTTTTTCATTTTTCTCAATAATTTTGTGTTTCTCAATAGCAGTAAGCAATCAATAAATTTGTTTCAGTATCACTTAAATTTGTCGCATTCTCTATTTATTTCATAACTGATATTTTAAATATGTGGTATGTATATGTTCAACTATAACCATGATATTATCGAAAATATAACCGACGTTTTTTTTCTATTGAATCAGCATTTGTGCAAGTTTAGATATCACAAGTTCAACTGTCGATATTGCAATTATGTGAAATTATATTACTGAATATAAAGACCGAACGTTTCATATCCACTTACCGAGTACAAATAAATTGAAGCTTTATAAAGCATCACTTAGAAATGCCATATATTGTACTGTTTTAAAATACAGGACATTTGAAGAATATAAATAAAATTAACATTTCAAAAATGTAACTAATAATATTGAATTGAAAATATTAGTCATTTATATAAATAGAGTTATTTATATTAATAGTACAGATATGTAAAAGTTTAGGTAAATAATAAGTGTTTGTAATTGTAATCTCAACTTAATGAAAGAGAGGTGCGTGAAGTTGGCACCACAACTTGCGGCGCAAATGTTCTTTTTAGTGCCAAAAGTTTGCGCCTAATATGCGCCGTCGATATCTGAAGAAAAAACACCGGCGCATTCATTTGTTACAAAGTTATAAACAAAAACAGTTTTTTGGTGCCAACTTCACGCCAGCACCACAACTTGCGGCGCAAATGTTCTTTTTCATGCCAAAATCTTGCGCCCAATATGCGCCGTCGATATCTGAAGAAAAAACATCGACGCATTAATTTGTTACAAAGTTATAAACAACAACATTTTTCAGTGCCAAATTCACGCGTGAAGTTAGCACAACAACTTGCGGCGCAAATGTTCTTTTTAGTGCCAAAAGTTTGCGCTTAATATGCGCAGTCGATATCTAAAGAAAAAACACCGGCGCATTAATTTGTTACAAAGTTATAAACAAAAATAGTTATTTAGTATCAACTTCTTACCAGACCAAAATTTCCGGCGCAAACTTTCAATTTAGTAAAAATCGTTAGCGCACAACATGCGCCGTCGATATCTGAAGAAAAAACACCGAAACACTTAATTGTTATAAAGTTATCAACAAATACAATTATATAGGTGCGTGAAGTTAGCACCACAACTTGCGGCGCAAATGTTCTTCTTAAAGCCAAAACTTTGCGCTTAATATGCGCCGTCGATATCTGAAGAAAAAACACCGGCGCATTAATTTGTTACAAAGTTATAAACAAAAATAGTTATTTAGTATCAACTTCTTACCAGACCAAAATTTGCGGCGCAAACTTTCAATTTAGTGCAAATCGTTAGCGCATAACATGCGCCGTCGATATCTGAAGAAAAAACACCGAAACACTTAATTGTTAAGTTATAAACAAATACAATAGTGATAAATTTTATATGTAAAAATGACATACTTATTAAAGTCAATGTGACAAGTATTATATATAATAAAGATATGCAACTTAATTTACTGTGTGGAATGTTAGAAAAAAATAAATCACATACGTCGTCTTTTCTAAGGAAAAGGCTTAGTTACCAAGAAAAAAAGGAATGATGAATTATTGATTTTTGATAGAGAGTGAACAATTGTTGAACTTAGAGGAGAGATTGTTTGAAAAGAGAGTTAATTGTGAAAATAATCTATTAAAAGTATGAAATTGATTGCATAACAATTTAATTAAAACATTTACCGAGTATTTGTGATGGAATAGAAAGTGAAATTCATGAGTTGTTGGACTAATACGAGATGTTGATGAGCCGATATTAAAATTCTTGATAGAGGGATAGCGTGGACTTTGTTTGCAGTATAAAGATGAATAATTGAAAATTATAAATTGAATTATAAATTAATGAGGATATAAGAAGTACTTGATCAGACATTCAAAAGCAAGAACGTATTCCTACCCTGACCTGAGTAAAAATGGAAGGTGTGTTCTGATTTTACAAACAGACGTTTTGAAAGAGAGTGAAGACTATAGGAAGAAGAATAGAACTTTATATTTATATATTACTTAATAATGTTAGTTATATAACTCCAGGTAATTTTTATATAGACCAGTTGTAAATTCATTTATTTGTCTTGTATACAAGACATCACATGCATTCGCAGACACATCATCGAAACCACTCTACATGATAATCTGGATCCTATGGTCTGATAAATGCATCTCGACAGCCTCTATGGCAACTACATGTTGCATATCTACATCATGAAAATGTTGTCTATGCAAGAAGACGTTCTGCTAGTAACCCTGGTTCTTCAAATTTATATCGCATATTTTATGACCCCAACAGATCTACTAACCTATTCTTCTTCTTTTGTGTTTTTAAGAACATCTATATTGAAATCACCAGCCAAGTAGATTTTTCTTATTATAATGAAATCTGTAGCTGTTGTTATAGCTTCGATTGATGTAAATATATTAGAGAGATTTAAATATATTTATTTAAAAATATATTTATATCTCCTTCTGGGGATCGATAGACTCAAATAAATAGTGTGTTTTCCTTTGAAATTACTATGGCCGCTATTTCAATATGTATTTCTTCCGATAATTATATTAATTGTGGAAGCTCTCTCTATTAAATTAAAATCAATGTTCGACCCTATGTATGGCGTGTTCTACAAAATGAACTGGCCCTATCATAGCCTAGAATGTTACAGCTAATGAGTTTTTGCTTATTTAACCAGTGTTCTGTAATACGTAGAGAATCAATTTTGTATTTGTTTAATGCAAAACTTTCCATTTTATTACTTATTGACTGTACATTTATGTTTGCAAGTACTTTTGTCCTTAATTTTGGGGGGATTTTTATTCAATTTTGTAAATTTTTCCGTATTAATGAGGCTCTTTTTTAAAATTTCTGGAAGCTTTGACTACAACATTCAATGGCTCAGCTCCGGTACAAATATTTCATCCCAGTCATCACCCCTTATGGCAATTTTGAATGCAGCTATATCTTTGATTCTTAATTCTATTTTTTACACGTTAAAGAATATATCGTTATCACTCAGGTATTTTATTACGTCCTGTTCCCTTGTGTTATTCATTAGATTTGATACAAATACCCACTTCCATACTGCTACCGCCTTTAGCGTAGTATTTTGTTTATTACCTTTAATAGCTTAATAGCTAGTATTTTTACCTATTTTGTTTTGCTTCAACTTTTTCAGTCAAGTAAAAATTGAAATAAATTCAAATTGAGTTCAAAACAGTTTTATTTAATTCACAACAATTGTTTCACCCTACTAGGGCTTCATCAGGTGATGAATATTATAATACAAAATATTTGTAGACACATTAAAAATAATAAAGATAAAACTGACAAAAATTTAAAATCTGGGGTCTATAAGTTAAATTGCGAGTGTGGAAAAGCTTATATCGGACAAACTGGTAGATCCTTTTCCACGCGCATAAAAGAACATGAAAGAAGTTATAAATTACAAAAAACAGATTCCACATATGCAAACCACTGTATTGAACAAAAACATAAATTCAATAACAAGTTTGACATACTACATATACAAGACAAGAGTAAAAAATTAAATTTATTAGAAAACCTACAAAATAAATAAATTAAACAAATTAAACCTTATTTTAAATGACCAACTAGAAGTGAATAATTCACCGTTGTTAAATTTAAATATTTAAAATCAACTTAATAATTCTTATAGTTATATGTATATTTATAAATTGTTTAATTTTATAATAACAGTAAACAATCAGTTTTCAAAAATTTTTAATATTATTAATCATATTGTTATGTATATATATATTAAATATTACATTAAAGATATAAGTTACTCCCGCTCTTAACCTAATGTCACAAACTCCCCCCTCTTCATTTAGGAAAAGACATAAATAAGAACGTCTACAAATATTTTGTATTATAATATTCATCACCTGATGAAGCCCTAGTAGGGTGAAACAATTGTTGTGAATTAAATAAAACTGTTTTGAACTCAATTTGAATTTATTTCAATTTTTACTTGTAAATTATGGAGTTTCAACACGTATCTCCGTCTTCAATCAATTATTTTTCAGTCAAGTTTTCTGTTTCATTCAAAAACGATTGTGCTCGTGTGCGTGTTTTACTATACTATTGATATTACTTTCGGCATGTCTGTATTTATTGACTGAACAATATATTACAGCTCTTCTGTATTATTTGACATTTAAACCATGTATCCTTTGAAGAATAATAGAAAAAAATGATTTATTTAAGTTCCGGTAATATAAATTACTGCAAAAGTACACGAAGGAACACCATGCAACGTACGCCCTGTTATGATTAATGCGTGAGAAAAATAAACTTCGAAGCATCTTAAAATTGTTTTTTATGTCTACTGTTTTCTACATTTTTAGATTTTGCGCCTGGTTATAATTGTTCAGTATACGAAAACTACCATTTTTGATGCATGCAACTCGTATATGTCCGTATTTATTGACTGAAGAACATATTACAACACGTGTGTGGACTATTTGTTTATGAGATGGAAAAGTTTGTTGTGATCTTTATTTTTAGGTTGCGCTTTTAAAGAGAGTCGTCAAATTCTTCAAGTTATCTGAACTTCACCTTGTCTTAATTCCAGAAATAACATATTACGTCAGATCTTAAAACGTTTGCTTAGATTCTTTCGACAAGTTCGACACACATCCCTTTTTGTTTATTTATTCTTCCTGTGATCATTAAAAGCCGTTTGTGCATATTACTAACTCGGTGAACTAATATCTCGAATTTGAAACGTGATTTTGAATTTTACCAGGTGTACCGGGCAGATTAAGTCCATTATTGAAATCTATTAATGGCGATAGAAATAAATTGTTAATACATAAATAGTATATAATCATGAGGGCTATAAACTAAAAATATTTTTATTTATACAACGCAACTTATGATTTTTTACTTTCTTATACTTAGTATAAGTCTCTCTCTGGCGTTCCGAACCCTTTATATAAAAATGTTTCCAAAAGAAATGTCAAATACTTTTATATCTTTAATAAACCTGTGAGTAAAAGACTTACTTTCGGTCAGGCGTTTGAATTTTTTTTTAAAGTTACTCGAAATCCAACTCTAAATACTTTCATAGTCATAATAAATGCGTATAAATAAAATAAATAATAAATCCATAATTTGCGAGATATTTCCAAGAAACTTGCCACGTATATTTAAAATTTAATGACAATATTTCAGTATTGAAAATTAAAAAATTATTAAACTTGAGCAATCATTTTTGTAAATAATAAAGTTTATATTCAATAAGTTATCACAAACGCATTAAATATTAATTAGACTAGCCGACACGATTTCTATAACTGACTTAACAGTCTAAAATTTTAGTATTTTGCATTGTTTTGAACATAAAAACTGTATTCTAATACAGGGTATCATTTCTCGTTTTCAGAATAAAGTTTTCATCTCTTTTCACTAAGATTAACGTAAACTTTTAAACAAGCTCGAGTATGTTCGCGGCTATACCGTGGAGGGTATCCGCAACTACCAACTACCTTCTGACGAACCACATCTCATTTAGATTCGAATGATTTGATACGGGATTTGGATTAAACAATGAAAAATCACAAATTTTAGGGTCTCGAATGAAAGAATGGAATCTTTTACAGTCCACTATAAGAATCTTTGTATTGAAAAATCGTTACGAGAAATTCAGTTTATTTTAGAAAGTTGAAAGAAATTTCTGTTAAAAAATGTACATAACAATCACATAACAACTAAACAACAATAATTGCTAACCGTTGTTATGTTAATTATTTAAAATTAGATCCACACGCCACCTTGTAAAATGAACCAATTTTTCTATTCTTTTTCTGATTTTCGCATTGTAGTGCAGGTATAATAAAAAAAAAATAGCGTATAATATGCGTGTATAAGAGCCTCTAAACCACTTGGTCCGTTTAAAAACTGCTCCACTATAGCGTCGTGCTCTTAAACGTATCGCGCGTGCTTTTATAGACTTATAATACACTATTTTTTCTTCAAATAAGTAATTTCTACTAATTCTCTAAAACGTTTGATGTGACATGCTTGGTAATTCAGGAATTATGTATGGTTTGAAATTATCGCAGTTATTGTGTATGAAAATGTTACCAAACACCAAGACAATAAAGGAAATCATTATTATGTAATAGTACTAGTGTATAAACATTTAGAATCATCTGTTGTTCAATTTAATGAATATGACATTGATAAACTTTAAATGTCATCTAAAGTAAATTACTGATCGATGAGTTTTTTACTCTGTGGTTGACTCTTATGCTAATAGTTATTAATATAATCTGTTGTTTTCATGTCTATATTAAGTATTATATTATTGATATTTTTCACATTCATGTTTCTAGGAATAAATAGAGTTATAATTATTATTAACAGCTTTATTTTATGTCAAATATTGTTTGTTATTGTTGTCGAATTATTCACAAAATTTAATCAAAAGCATTTATTTTATTTCTAATTATAAACTATTGGTAACATATTAAAATAGGTTACAATTTCCAAACTACAATAGTTATAGGCTAAATATACAGTATAAGTTTCAGGAGACAAACTTATTCTTTATAAAACACTTTGATTGTATCGTAACCCCTTTTGGTAAATAAAAAAAAAAAAAAAACAGTAATCATTTAAGATAAGATACAAAACTTGAAATTATATTGAGTTGTTGATTTTAAATATGACGAACTCCGAATGTTATATTGCATTATTGTTAGACAAAAGGCAAATGTCGTTTCGATTAAACTTTTATTGTTTTTGTGTTTATAAAAAAGGATGACCACTAAACTCTAACATTATTCCGCATTTTTAGATAATGTAACTTACTTATTTGCTATTATTTCTCTACACACTTTTTGCTTTAGGTAATCGCAAGATCGCAAGCAAAAAAATTCCGGGAGTTAAGTCCGATGTTCGAGCTGGCTATGTATTGATCCACGTCGTCCAATCCATCTATTAGGCAAACTGGCCACCAATCTTGTTGGAAGTAGATGCGCCGAAATTTCTCTTGCTTAAGTGATTACAATAAAAAAATTTAAAGCATTTCCTAGTAACTGTCTTGATTAAAATTTGGATTAAAAAAAATAGGGTCCAACGATTCTGTTTAGTAACATTCCGCATCAAACATTGACTGTTTGATATCGCTGATTTTGGACATTCGTTCTAAAATTTGGATTATCCATTTGACCAATATCTAGAATTTTGTGAGGAAACAGTAGCATTTGTCGAAAACGTTGCTTCATCACTAAACATTAAATTCTGATAAAAAGGCAATATTCTATAGTGTTGTCTCCAACCCATGTAATGTTTATGATAAACATTACCTCGAGCTAAAATCTAATACTTTTTTCCTTGTATAATAAATAACTAAAAGTTTTTATTTGCTTATCTGTACCGTTAAAACAAACTAATATGTTTCTCATTGCTAAACCCTCTGTTTATAAATTCATATTGGAAACTGACTATAGTTTCTTCTTAAATGATTACTGCTTTTTTTATTTACCAAAAGGGGTTTCGATGCAATAAAATTGTTTTATAAAATCCATATTAAAATATATTTCCATATAGGAAACCACATCATTTTATACACTGTATAAAATAATCTAAACAAGTATACGGATTTTGTAAACAGCAAATTATAACTATCTAAAGTTGTTTAAAAACTAAAAACATTATCTAGTGATCTATTATAAATGTTCGACGAAAACAAAACACATTATTTTATTGTTCCTTTTATGATTAATGCAGTTTCTATTATTAATATCTGCTGTTGAATAATATGTATTTATTATTTCCTAAACTTCACTATCTTTTCATTGGAATGCAAGGAATCTATTTTTTTTGTCTCTCGAAGATAAGGCCAGCAATACGAATTCTCTTAACATATTTACTGTCACGTAAACAATAACCTTATCTCATTTTGCTCATTAAATGTTTCAGTAATTTATCGTTACCTAACTGTTGTAATAATAATGACCATTTCAAAACGAAGCACATTCTTTAAAAAACGCCAAAGTAAAAATGAAAAATACCAAGTATATATGGATTTCATTTAGTAATGATAACGAATAACTCATACAGACACTAATAATGAATGTTATTTATATATTTCAATAATTCCTAACTGCGTTTAAGGTCTGAAATTAATTTAAATATTCTGCTTTAACAAATTTATAATTGATATTTAATTTCTTATTGATAGAGGCAGTCTGTTGTATAATTGCATACAACTATAAAATGCACCAATTTCAAATTGAATATCATTGGATGTACTATATGGCTTGTATATATAGAGAATAACGACTAAACGGAAGCGACAAAGACGTTAAAAACGTGTCCCTATTTGGAGCTTGGTTGTCATTGCCACTTGGTCTTCTGGACAGACATACCTAAATAAGATTATAATATAGAAAATACCTTTTAAAATTATTTGCCAGCATGGTTGAAGGTCTTTCAATGGTTACAAAAACAATTTCCACATGTTGTTCTTTAGCCTTGTAAGTTTTAACGCATTCATCCACATTTCCAAACATTTCTAGGTTTTTTTGCTTTACATTTCTTTTCAACAATTTCAGTTTTCTACAAAAAGCATTCTTATTAACTTTATCACTCGTATCCAACATACTGCTGTGGCAACATGACTATTTGGAATATGACAATTGTAGTATTGCCATACATTAGGCTTTGTCAAATAAATTATGTTGTGTGCTGTTCCAGCAACATAAATAATAAAGATGATAATTCTTATTATCCTTAATGTATATTTTATTTATCTTAACAGCACGTACTTTATAAGTATACGTGAATTCTATCAGTGTATCTAAATTTCTCCTCTCTCGTCAAATCTCTTGTTTTACTTTTTATTGGGATAAGGTTATAGCTTATTTAAATGAAAACCAGAAACCATATAAAACATAATTGTATAATTTATTTTACATTTATTACGCTATACTATATTCACCATTTTATTTAAAAGAAACATAATTAAGACAAAACGTTTGTACCTTGTTCTAGGTTGTAACGTTTTATGGTACGAATATATTTTTCTTACATTTAATCAAATAGAAATCTAAAATATTTTCCTGTTTCAAAACAAATAAAATTCAATTAACTGTTGTATACTATTTACATTATATGCTAGTTCTATTCCATCAGAGACATTATATTCGTACTTAATGCTCTGACAAACTTAGAACTTCGCAATGGTCAATGTTCGGAGAAAAAGCTTGAATCTGATTACTATCTATAACCATTCGCACGTGTTATATCTAGCATCTCAGAGTCCGCTACCCAGAAACACTTTCCTTATTAAAAATTTAATTTTAAGTCATTAATTTATAATCAAAAATTATTGTAAACATTAATGATGCCTAATTGAGTGCCAGAAAATATACATTTGCACGTTATATCCTCTTAACACCCAACACCATTAATAATTTCATTTTTGTAAACTTGAAACTAATAAATACTTATTACTATTACAGGAAAACATTTATTATCCCTGTTGCACAACGTTATATTGAATATACATTTGCACGTTATATTTCAATACACGCATAGCCACATTGATAACTCTTTGTATCAAACTTACTTTGAATCATTAAAAAACTTCTCAAATTCTGCCATTTGCATCTCCATTATTTTTAAAAATACAAAGACAATTAACCAAAGAAAATAAATGAATGAAACTTAAATGCAAATAAAAATTAATACGCTAATACAAAAGAAATAAATATGAATCGTGGTGTATCTAGCCCTACGATTTTAAGTTACTGTTATTCTCTTTTCAGATAACCAGCTAATCCGTGAATCAATCAATGAATGAATGAATCTTGTCGATTCTTGTTTTCAATTTATATCCCCGGGAAAACACGTCACCGCTCTCAACGCCATCCTCAGAAACTACCATTTGAGTTGTCACCCTGCGTCTTCAGTGAGCTCTTTGCTTTTCAGGTTGCCGTTGTGATTCGAACACACACACACACACGCACTTGTTGTCTTTTGACAGTTCCCTCACTTCCAAATGTCAACACCCCGAGAATTGTCCGTTTGCACTTTAAAAGTTTCTCACAAATTGTCCAGCATTTCTCCAACGTATGTATATTTGTATTAATATAATTCTTCTTTATATTTGTTTATGAATTTATTACCTTCTTTACTATTTGCCACATATTTCCTCTTTCCATTGGCTAACACAATTCTTATTTTTGTTTTTATGTCCAGCTCTCGGTAATTTTGGAAATACATTGTAAATAACAGGTATTCTTTTAATAAGATTACTTGTACTACCGTGATCCATTTGGTTTGCACCTTCATTGCGTCCCTCTATCCAGGACTTTTCCAACGGTGATATATTTATCTGTAATAAACTACAAACCAAGTTTACATTATATTTTCTTTTTGTAGGTCATCAAAACCGTACTAAACCTCTCTACAGCTTATGAAACATAATACTACATATACGAATTCATGAATGTATTTTATTATTGCCAGCTGTCGTTTATAAAAACACTACTGCAGATTGTATGGTCTCAGAATATCTTTATTTATATCCTTTTTTATTTATTTACTTATATAGTCATAAGTTAAGGTAAATTTTTATTCTTTTTCCATGATTTATTTAATAAAGTTTTATTACCTTATGCACGTTCTCAAGTTTACATAATTTATTCAATTATATTTTTCTCCCGTGCATATCGAATTTTGTTTTCTTCATACAATCTTATTGCATTTAGATGACTAATTCTTATCACACTTCCATCCTTAAGCATAACCCGTTCTCGGTTATTCGCTTTCATTTCTTTTTTATTTTTAAACAACGGTCCATTATTTAAAATGTTCAGTGCAATTCTCACGCATTTTATAAAGTCAGTTTGTTTTTCATTATACACAAACCATGCATCTTGTTTCTCTTTTCTATAAAAGAAATATATATATCTTAAATTTTATCTCGTCTTTTATTTTATACCTGTTTCATATCTAAATTGTAAATATAAATTCATTTTTATGTCTATGTTTTCTCACTTTAAAATGTATGCAACTTAATATACTCATGTTAAATCTTGGAATACAATAAAACTTATTATTATTGTCTCTTTTATATTATATATACTTAAATTAAATCTTAATGCTATTACTATTATCTTATTAATATGCAAGAGACCACGGCAATACGTGTGTTTGCTCCTTGGAGTTGAAGATTCAAGGTATTTAATTTCTCGAATATGTCAACCAAGTAGCTCAATTTTATCACAAATAAATCATCGTGGAACTTCAAGACCTCACAATAAAATTGTAACTCTGAATGTGCTGCACCCATGTCTTTACAAACTGCAGAAGAGATCCTTGATTTTAGGTGTCTTATTTTTATATAATTAAGTACGGTCACCACCGTCGTTAGTACAACATTCAGACCAGGAATCATTTCCTTGGAAGCCAAAGGTTTTCTGTGAATCATGCAATGTGTTCAGAGACACAGTGGATATTTTTGTTTCACAAGTGCTTGTACACTTTGGAATCTTTCCGACATTGTACGAGCACCATCGGTGCATATTCCTACGCAATTTTTCCACTCTATTATATATTTGCGCTGTTTAGAAAATCATTTAAGATAGTAAACAATGCATGTGCAGTTGCTTTGAGTTCTATTGGTTTGCCGAATAGTAGTTATTCTACTGCTGACACACCATCACAAAATCGAACATAGGCTATTAAATGAGCATCTTTATTGATATCTGTTGCCTCATCAACCCGAATTGAAAAACAATTGTCAGGCAACTTCCCGAGAAGCTGATATTGTATATCTATAAGCTTATCACCAATTCGCAACAGTATCATTTGATAGAGGTACGGACTGCAATTTTTTGGCAAAAAAATATGAGGCAATCTAGATTTAGTGTATTTGTTACTGGTTCTATGCATTTATTTATTTTGAATATAGATAAGTAGAATTGATATGATAATTGACAAAAACAAAAAAATTGTATGCTTACGCTTACGTTTTTTGCAATGGATTTCAGTGCAAAACTAATTTGTAAGTAATTTTTAAGTTTTGTTATCAAAGTCGTAGTGTATCTTTACAGTCAAAATACAGTTAAATTAAATAAAAACTAATATTACATTGAGCGTTTACCCATCGAAAACTACGGCCCCGTAAGGTGTCGGCGTTTTGCGTTTTTTAAATTTATTTTGTAATTTCAGAATCTCAAATTTGGGTTAGCGATGCAGAAGGCATAAATTTATAATGTGAAGTTCAGTTTTTGTATTAATTTATATTCTTAAAAATGTTATGTGTTTTAGAAATAACCACAAAAATGCATAAATTTGATTACTATCTACTAACTAAGGCTGGTACACAAAAGAAAAATACGATCTCTACGCGCCAGCTGCACATTTGATAAACGATATAAAAAAAAATTATGTAATTATATTTGAAGATAAAAATTTTAAAATAGTAAACATTTTCACACACACTTCACGCACGTGATTTTCGAAGCGATCGCATTGTCTATCCCCAGTTTACGGTATCTCTACAGGGTCTAGCTAAGACGCTAATCTATCGGAATCGGTCGGCTATTGCAGACGTGAATCCGAACGACAGTTTTGTAATTAAAAAGAAATGCCATATATACCTATAATATTCGAGTGCATATAACAGTTATGGGCAAGCGAAAATTGACTTATTATAAAAAAATCAACAAAACAAAGAGGCAACAATTCCAGTCGTATAAAAATCAAATTTTACAATGCATATTTTGCAATAATTTGTTTACCGAATTCACAAAGATCTATCTGGTATCTACAAAGTCATTTCATATTAGACTATGAGGCGCGCAAGCGATCTCCCTATCGGGCTTACAAGAAAATTTATAACTTTTCAATCAAAGTTTGTATGACATTTGCTTTTATTTTAAAAACAATTTCGGACCTTTCTCTCAAAGTTCTTCGCTGCATGTATACTTATACAGGGTGGTTCACCAATTTATAATTTTGTAAACACTGTCATGGCTAACTATTGAAAAAAAGAACTAATGCAAACAGTATGTATTGTAGAAGATAAAAACACTAACTGCCAATATTTCGAAAACTACCAATTTTTATAATAGACATATTTATACAACGTTATCCTTATTTTTAATGCAGAAAAAGATAAAATTATAAAAGTTGGCGCTTCCCATTTAAAAAAATTGTCTTTTGGCAATTTTTCCAAATTCGTTTTCAGGCGTATAATTCGCACACTCTTTATTAATAATTGTAACAATTTTACACAAATAGTATTTAATTAGACTATCTATTTGAGAGAATTTACTTCACATTAAATAATAAATTCATCTTTATATGGAAAAAGTGCTATTGATTTTCTGTCTGCAAACGTCAAATTTAACATAAGAATTTCAATAAGTCAAAAAGGGTTACACTTACATATATGACATTATACATGAAATATATTTAGAATTTCACGTGGAATATAAAAACCCGACAATATACAGGGTATTCTATTTAAAATTAGGAAGTTGGTGCCTACTTCCGGCATAGCCCGACGTGCCGTCTTCGTGAAAATATTTTAGGCGAATGGCCGCCATCGACTTTAGTATAACGTCAAAATTTCTGATCATTCCTAGCTATAGTGTCTCCACAATCGATCGATTCAGTTCCCGGTGAACCACCCTGTATATTTTTACAAATAAGCAAGTTAGAAACATACCGAAAAAATCACTACGTCAAACTCAGAATGAGATGTGTTTTATTCAGCGAAAAAAGTATTACATTATGCAAAATGCAAACCGTTATCTGCGCTTATGAATTTGCTTTCAAATAAAAAAAAGAATCAATGCGACATCTCACGTCGTTTCCGATTTTGGTAGTTTTTTGGTTTAAGAACACGTTTGAAAAGAATTTTAGTCAATTTTTTACAATAAAAATGTTCAGTATCGACCAAAAAAGCCGTAAATACTTAACAAGAATGCACCGGTTTGAACTGGTTCTGCGGTAATTTCTTTCCTTCAGAACGTTGTTACAATCTACAGTGCGACATAATCCGTGAATAAAACCGAGGCGCACTGATAGAAACCCGTACATCGTCTAGCTCCACCTACTCGCACCCCTTTGTGTCTATCGTCCCGCTAGTAATACAAGTTGCATAAGTTTCGCTTCACCCAGATACAGTTGGTAAATGCCCCTCTTAACAGCATGATTTTAGTGAAAATTATTGTATGAGGGGGGAGGGGGGGGCGATTGAAAGTTGGGTCACAAATACTAAAAGGTTGAGAACTCATGTCCTACACATTAAGTTATGAGCAAGTTGCACAGTAAAAAACAAAAAAAAATATGTTTATTATTGAGAAATTTTTATCATATGATATGAGTGTTTTCTATTCCGAATGTTTTCATATCTATGACAAGACACGCTAGTTCAAGTATTAGACAGTAAAATGATAATTTTCTCTATGATGAAATAAGCATCATTATAATAAATTTGATGTTTGTAAATGTAACAGTATCGAAAACATTAAATTATATATACTTGTAGAATCCAGTAATTGAAGATGTGGATAAAAAATCTTGTAAGAGAAATGCTATATTTAATTCTGCGTCTGTTCTTGCTGTATTTGTTGTAAACTGTGCTCCATTAATTTTCACTTTCAAAGCGTGCCATACAGCCACCTTATCAAATGACAAAGCTCTTAATTAATTCCGAAAGGAAATAAATTACGCAATTTCACGACAGACTTCAAAAGATTATTTGTTTATCTGATAACCGCGTTGTCGTGTCAGCTTGAATTAACAGAATTTTGGTGTTACAAATGAAAGTTCAAGTGAAGCAAACGGAGCCTATCTAATTATTTAATAGACGGTTAACCCAACTGAGTGTTTATCGTCAACGGAATCACCAGAGCAAGTCTTAGTAACTTTTGTAACAATGCGAAGTACAAGCAGAAAGTTTATAAATTATTGTTAATTTGCTGTCTTGTAATCATATGCTATATATATTTATAATAGTAAGGACAAATGTATTTGCAGTTTTTCTTAATAATAATAATATATTTAGCTTTTGTAATAACACCATTACAAAGAAATTGTCATACATATAAATAAATATAAATATGAACCAGCATATGAATGTATTGGTCAGAAACTTTGTATAAATCAAATAAATAGTATATAACATATAAACAAACCAAAAAATGATTAGTCATAGGAGACAAAGTGTATAAACATGTATTAAACATTATAAACAATTCAGATAGTTCAGACAATCTGTAGCTGGTTAGGTAGATATTACTGGACACTATAACCTTCCATGCTGATCAGCATACTTATGATTTTCTTCTTAAAGAACGTAAGGGGTCTTACGCAGAGGTGCCGACTAACTGCCTTGAGGTAGGACGTAAGGGGGTGGCGCATATGCGCTAATGTAAATTCTCCAGTTTAGAAGGTTTCGTTCAAGCAATAGTACCCCTTTCATTTACGAAATATCAAAACGAAATTTAAAACACAAATAAACAAAGGCTTAATGCATGTTCGACTGGAATTAGTTTTTAAAATAAAGTTTCTGAAACTGTGTTATGATGTTGTAAATTTTGCCAACTTTGAGTGTGAAATATAGGAGTAAATAATTTGAATTATAAGAAAGTACTCCCAGCGAAACCTTAATTAATCCTGTGTATTTAATTTAATGCAAGAACATACTAAGAAAAACAAAAATTACTGCTGTGTGTTTTATTTTAATGAATACCTTACAACGGCGGAATTTGTTTTACCGCATATGGCGCCACCACCTTACGTCCTACCTCACGCCAGTTAGTCGCCACCTCTGTGTATGCCCTCTTAATGTTGCTTGTAGGCAGTTTCTTTAGTTCTTCTGGTATTTGGTTTAGTTTTATAGCAAGAAGTAGCCCTTCATAGGGCTACCCTGAAGACCAAAGACGGAATGTACGCCGGAACGTTGGATTTCGTTCAAAATCTAAAAGAGGGAAATAGCACAAGCTGTTCTAAATTGAGTTTTTGAAATTTTTTTATACAAAAATTATTCCAAATTTAGTTCTAAATAAGTTTGCACTTGTAATAAATCTAGCTATATAGAATGCATAACTGGCGAGATATTTGCAAAAAACTTTTTCGCTAGAAATATGTTTAAACTTAGTAGTGACGGGATATTAGTAAATTTTAAGTTTTTTACTGAAGTAAACTACTACTTCCGGTCTAGCGATCTTACTAAAAATATAGTCACATCTCCCGAGGAAGATTACATTCCTAAACATAAAGTTTGGTATTGATATCTTTTACCGTTCAGCCGCTATCGAGGTCAGATAAAGAGAGCTAGAAAGAGAGAGAGTCAGGTTTTAAAAACAAGCTTTTCGGTATCAGGGGACTTGAAAACGTGAACATCTGGTAAAACCTCGAAGCCGATGAAAGCAAAAAGAAAATTATGAATAACGAAGGATCAAATTCAAAGAAACAACATTATTAATTTTTAAAACGCCTATTATAATTTATCAATTTTTACTTTCTTATACGTAGTATAAGGAAGTATTGTGATGATGAAAATTTTCGACCTCGAGATTTTTGCAGATGTCCACGTTTTGAAGTCCCCTGATACCGAAAAAGTGGTTTTTAAAAAATGTCTGTGTGTCTGTGTGTCTGTCTGTCTGTCTCTCTGTGTGTGTGTGACCACGATAGCGGCCAAACCGCTGTAGATATCAATTCCAAATTTTGTATTTACGTGTATAATCTCCCTCTTGAGATCTGATTAGTTTTTCAGTAAAATCGGTAGACCGGAAGTAGCAGTTTACTTCAGCGAAAAAATCGAATTTTGCGAATATTTCGTCAACTACTAAGTTTAAACAAATTTATAAAGAATTCATATATACTTAAAATTAAAATTGAGAATAATTTTATTAAAAAAGTTTTTCGAAATTCCTACCGGAAGTAGGTCTTTTGCTCTTATCGAAAATCAGTTTTTTGCGAATATTTCGCAAGTCATGCTTTTTAGACAGTATGTTACGGGTATAAAAGTATTTAAAACATAATTTTCAATATCTTTTGTATAAAAAAAATTTAAAAATTCAGACCGGAAGTACCACTTTTACTCTTATCGAATAGCGATTTTTTGCAAATATGTCGTAAGTTATGCATTCTATATATATTTATCAAGAGTACAAAAGTATTTAGAACTGGATTTGCAATATTTTTTATATATATGAAATTACAAAATTCGGACCGGAAGTAGCAAAGTATGCATTCTATAGCGATTTATTAAGCGAATGAAAGTACCTAGAATAGGATTTTGAATAAGTTTTGTATAAAAAAATTCTTAAAATTGTATAGTTTGAAACGCTCATACGTATAAGAAAGTCGTGTGGTGGCCACACCTCATTTTTAATACTTTGTTTCAGCTTTTATTAGAAACTGATCAGATGTAAATGTGGTAAAATTCAGATATCTTTACATGTATGTGTATTTATTATATCTATGAAAGAACGGTTTCGTTGGACTAGTGAGAATGAATTATTCTATTCATTCAAATTTCTTGTATGATTTATTTGTATATCTTTATATACAGGGTGAGTCATATCTGTGGGTAAGGCCGATTGTGCCTTTACGAGTAAAAACATTTCGAAGCGTTTTTTTTCTTGAGATAGCCGCTCATTAGGAACACATTTTATAAATATTTTGTATTATACAGAGTGTTCCATAACTTGGTGGCTAACCATAGTTATAGTTTTTTAAATGGAGCACCCTACATATTATTACATTTTCGTATTCCCCGTAAAATTTTTAGGCAAAAAGTAATAAGATAGTATAGGCCTAAAATCTAAAATTTTTCACTTATTCCCATTTTTCTGAAAAATTCAAAGTTTTTACAAAATTATATTTCTCGAAAACGATGTATTCGATTGGCACAAGTTTTAGTAGTATTGTTCATAATAAGAGGTCTTAATAGAAGCATTTTTTATTCAGTTACTAATTGCATGTGCAGAAAACTGGATTAAAGTTACATGACACGTTTTTGTATAAAAGTCATTTTTTTTCAAATGGAACACCCCGTATGTCAGTTCATTTTTGAATTTCTTATTAAATTTCACATCAAAAACATGTACGACGTTAATACTTTAAAAGTGAGTATTAGTGAGCTATTGTCGTTTTTTGATATAATTTTGACAACTTTATGTTTTTTATTTGAATACGGTATAGTGAGCCATGGATATTTGTTGCAACATTGATAATTGAATGGATGTCATTTAATTAGTTGTTACACAGTTGACAGCATTATATTATAATGCGTTTTTCTAAAAATTTGCTTAGAAATATGATTTTTGTGTCTCATTTCTATATCTACATATTTATACAAAAATTGGATATATTGTATTTACAATACACTCTATGCCAGCAATATATTTCATAAAATGTATAGAATATGGTACAATAAACAATTTCAAAACAAAACAAGTTAATACTTTAATTATAGTAAGTGCTGAAACAGGAATTAGGGGGTATTAACGAATCTAGAATTAGTGAAAAAGAAACTAGAAAATAACATAAGCAACATTGCCTGTAATAATGAAAGTGTCCACTACTCTTCTAAAGGCAAATGTTCTGAGATTTCTTCTGCCAGGGTAACGCTGTCGATACACTCACTGAGCTAATAAATAATATCTTCAACTTTACAATAATAGTTATCAGATATACTCGTAAGTTTACCCAAGTACAAAAATCATATGTGTAAGCTTTTTCTTTAGAAAACGTCATTATAAAGTCACTTCAACTATTTTAAGATTAATAGCATCAATAAATTACACCTGTAAACTAAAAAGTAACTTATTAAACGCCATCCATCAATATCACAGCTATTTTCACGCCATACTATGCTATATCAATATAAAACCACGAAACTGACAAAATTAATTCAAAACGCGACAATAGCTGAGTAATATAGTCTATTTTTAAAGTAGCGAGACGAATTTCTGAACATACCCCTGCCCCAAATTACATGCACGAAAATCTTGAAAACAAACTTACGAGTATATCTGATAACTATTACTGTCGAGCTCTGAAAAGAACTGGTAAAGTATATAATGAGATAACGGAGAAATAATAGAAACAACAACAAGACTTAACCATAAACAATGTCAGTTGACAGAATCTGAGCTGTATTAACGTTTTACATGTCTTTGATGTGAAATTTAATAAATAATTTATAAATGACCTGATATATAGGTTGTTCCATTTGAAAAAAATTGATTTTTATACAAAAACGTGTCATGTAATTTTAATCCAGTTTTCTGCACGTGCAGTTATTAACTGAAAAAAAATGCTTCTATTAGAACTTCTTATTGTGAACAATACTGCAGAAAATTGTGACCATCTAATACATCATTTTTGAGAAATATAATTTTGTACAAACATTGAATTTTTCAGAAAAATTGAATAAGTTGAAAACTTTAGGCCTATACTATCTTATTACTTTTTGACTAAAAATTTTACGGGGAAAACAAAAATGTAATAATATATGAGTATTCTTTTTAAAAAACTATAATTATGGTCAGCCATCAAGTTATGGAACATTCTATATAATATAAAATACTTTTAAATTGTGCTGCTAATGAGCAGCTTTCAAAAGAAAAAAACCGCTTTAAAATATCTTTACTCAAAAAGGCATAATCAGCCTTTCCCGCGAAGATGACTCACCCTGTATATAATCGGTGTTACGTCTGTACGTTATTGAATAATTTTTTAATGGCTCAACCAATCTTCTCGATGTTCTCAGACCTTATTTATATCGTGCGTATTAATGCGCGTAGAATAGGCCATCAAAACATTCAATAGGTGGCGCTGAAGTCAAGTTATTAACAAATTCTATATTTATGGACCAACATGATTAGTATTCACAATATTGCTGACAACCACAATGACAAGATCTGGACACAATAGGTGGCGCTGTGGTTAAGCTATTAATAAATTTGATATCTATAAACAAAAATGATTTATATGTTATATGGTCCACAAAATTGTTTTGGTATCTGCTGCCGTTTCATAGATGGCGCTATTTTGCAATCCCGTTCTTATATAGGGAAACGCACAAAACAACGTCTACCGGGGCAACCAATTGTATTTTAAATCTTTTATTTCGGTTATCTTTAAATAAGTACATTCGACCAGTTTGGCTCTATGCACTAGAAAAGAAAACGCATCTTTAGGGATGGGTATCAAATACGTATGATTCTCGCTAGTCTACTTTAAAACATTACATACATAATGTATACATATACAGCTTGTCACGTATTACTGTATTAGTACTATTACTGTGCAAAATTTAGAATTACATTATTCATTTAAGTCCGGAATGTAAACTTGATTTCCGATCTCTGATACTCACTCTGTATTGGGGACTTTATAGACGGCATCACGTACTACCGATATATTCTAGATGCACAACTTTGTTGAATAAAACAAGTTGGAGTATTTGCTTACATTGATGACTTTTTCGAGTGTTTACGATAGCATAGGTTTGTGCAGAAAATTACATCGTTTAAATTGCCACATTTGGCAGCTGCATAAATTCCTGCTTTTTCAATTTAATTTTTCACTTGAATACATTTCGCCAGTTACTCGAGCGATTTCGTTACAAATGCCGTTCAATCGCACTTTTCTTTAACTCTTTTCGTGTGGAATAAAATCAAGTTGATATTCGAACTGCGCACCATTATTGAAACTGTTTCGACAGAATTACCTTATAAAAGTATAATTTTGTTAAGAAAAACAACTAGCTCGACACTTCATTAAATATATGTTTGAAAAACACGCGCAACGTGTGTTAAATAAATTCTATAAAAAGTACCTATACTTACTTTTTCTTAAGAGGAGCGTTTACCTATCGAAAACTAAGGCATCGCCGTTTCGCGTTTTTTGAATTTATTTTGTAATTTTAGAATCTCAAATTTGGGTTAGTAATGCAAAAGGCATCAATTTATAATGTCAAGGTCAGTTTTTGTACTAATTTATTTTCTTAAAAAAGTTATGAGCTTTAGAAATAACCACAAAAATGCATGAATTTGATTAATGTCTACTAACTAAGGCTGGTACACAAAAGAAGAAAAACAACCTCTACGCACCAGCTGCACATTTGATGAACGATATAAAAAAGAAAAAAACTTTATGTAATTATTTTTGAAGATAAAAAACATTAAATAGTAAACATTGTCACACACATTTCGCACGAGGTTTTTTCAAGCTATTGCGTCGTCTATCCCCACTTTACGGTATCTCTACCGATCCTAACCAAGACGCAAGTCTATCGGAATCGGTCGGCTATTCCAGACAAGTGACAGTTTGTAATTAAAAAGAAATGTCTTATACATCTATAAAATTCGAGTGTATAATAATATAAGTTATGGGCAAGCGAAAATTGGCTTATTATAAAACATCAACAACATAAACAGTTCCGTAAGTACTCATTCTTTATACATTATGTTTCCCATCTATAGTATTCCTTTATATATGAGAGAATCTGTGAATAAAACCGAAGCGCTGTGACAGAACCGAATATCGTCTACCTCCACCTACTCACACCCCCTTGCGTCTATTTCACTTGAGCAGCCGTTAATAACTCTTCTGCATTAAATACAACGACGGATTAGATTTTTTTAGCAACAACTGTTTTCAATGTTTAGACAACATTGGGTTTTCTTTGGTCTTTTCTAGCTTTCTGTAAATGCTCAAGTTTTTTGAAGGACATATCTCTATGCCGATTTATTAAACTATATTACCAGTCAAACTAGGGCGGCCATCTTTAAATGGTGATTTTCACATAAGCTTGGATTAAGAAACGCAACTCCTCTATCTTACACACAGGTATTCCATTTGAGGCCCCCAGAAGCCAAGTGGTATAAGTGATAAATTTAAATATAATGCGTTAAAGGCGTAAAATGTCACCAACATATGCATTTTGTGTGGTGGCCAAGGGATATAAGTGTTTTTGCATCCAGTACTGCTATCTGTTCACAAAATTACTTAGTCACTTTCCCACATTTGGGTTCAAGTTAGAGTACAGGGGATACAAGCTCATTTACACCCTTTGTCTACTAAACGAAAGTCAGTTTTGCTTTGACAGCGTGTTTACTTTAGTGTTACTTTGTTCGGCTTATTACTGCAGTATAGATATTCACAATTTTGTCACTAATGGACACTAGTATAATATTTCTAATTTTAACAAAAAATGCAAAAAGTTACTAAAGAATGTGATCGACTCTAGTTTGCTCTCACAATTCAATTTTTTGATCGCCACAGTCTTTATTTGTTTTTTATTTGAAAGAGTATTAAAATCAATGTAAATTTTATTATTTGTGTTAGTTTCCAAAATATAACGGTTTCATAGATATTCGTGTTTAAAGAAAGTAAGAGTAATTTTAAAGTTTTGCCTTTATTTTGTTTAAATATTTAATTTGTAGGGAAAAATAGCTGTAAACATATTCACAATTCTTGCGATTATAGTTACTTCACAATTTAAATTTTATAGTTAGTTTCTTTTTATAAATTCCACTTCATAGGCACCCATAGGTATATGTAGGCAGAAAAACATTCACGTCTGTGTTATATGCAGAGAATACCCCAAAGAGAAGGGACACTTAATGTAAAATTTTTGGATATGCATTTTGTGCGACACCTATCGAGGAGGCATAGTACTATTGGACAAAATACAAAAACTTGGTGTTGAACTTGAATAAAATCTGCATTCCAAGGTTCATATCTAAACCGACTTATTTAAATTATTCCCTTTGTAATATTAATTATATATCTATTAAATTCAAAAGAAACACGTTAATAACTATATATACATATATTTATCAAAAAAATTACATAAATATTTCTAGATTCAGCATAGGTGTTCTTATTCTTTAGTGTAATTATTGATTACAGTGGTCAATAAAAAATAAGTGTGATTACATACATTTAAAGGAATCATTGCAAAAAACATTACTTAAGAAGGTAATCCGTAATGTATGGCGGTATACTCTTTTTGAGCACGAAGCACATCAAAAAATAACAATTATTTATAATAGCTGTTTTGCAGCAATTTGTAAGAAATGCCAAAAATAAATGAGTAAAGATAATTTAAATCAAATATCAATAATTGCACTAATGACATGATTAATATCATGCGATTATTTAAATTCTAAATTATAGCAGGCGAGATTTTTTTTATTAGGTTGTCCAGAATGTCAATTATTGATTAATTAACATTATGAAACGTCACTTTGACAATTCAAATTGTAAATTAGTACTTATATACCAACTTAATTTAAATTTCACAGCCTGATCTAATTTAGAATTTAAATGATCGCGCGGTATTACATACACATATATATATACATACATATAAATTGAACAAAATATTTGCACGCAATACAATTACATTTATAATGTTCTAGTATAAAATATTATCTTCTACGTTTCTCAGCTTTCATTACTGCTAAATTTTTTATTGGATCATGCTTTTCATTTGCTTTAAATCTGGTATCAGACCCACTTAATATCTTATTTACTGATTTGATCCAACTATAAATTACTAATCTTATTGTTATATTTAAAAATTTTCTTTTTAAGTCTCTGTGGTTTGGACAATTAAATGTATCAAAATCTGCATGGTCTACCACATTACTATAAATTAATGCATGTAAATTGTAATTTAAGCAAAGCCGAGGTAATATTTCAACTATTTTTAAAGCAATATTATTATACAGGTAAACGAATTTTGTAGATGGGAGCAATAAACTCTTGTGTGAATATCGCCTTGCAACAATTAGTGTATGGTGACTTTCTTCACTACATGTAGTTAAATTAGTTAAACATGTACTACAATTCCGTATATATGAAAGCAATTTACGTGCCACATATCCACTAACATACGATCCTAAATATGAAGGAATATTTGTGGGTTTATAATTAAACTGTAAATTAATATTAGGTACTAAATTATCATTAGCAATTTGCATAGTAATGTATTCCCGCATATTACATAATGTTCCTGCAAAATTATCGTCCTCACAGTTCGATGAAATAGATTTACTTGAGACCAGATTGTTGATAATTAATGTTTTAAAAGAGGTAATAAACGCGGCAGGTGTTGGATTATTGCTCCTCAAACCATGGCTTCTTATACAACAAAAGAAATTTTCTATGCCATCTTGATTAAAATGTCTAGGAACAAGGTAAGTCAAACCTTCATTTTGAAAAAGTTTAAAAATATATTCCATCGCATTAATATTATGCAACCAATTATTAATAGATGGCGGGTTACTAATTTTGTTTGTGGTCCTGTCTACAAATTTCATGCTTCGTATCACTTCTTTGGCGTCCTTCCAAAATTCAAAATGAATGGAAGACTGATTTAATTGACATCGTAGTGGGTATCCGGAATCAGCAAACCTACGAGTGCCATTGAAGCTATCAAATAGTTTGTCAAAAAACAATAATATAAAAGCTGTGTCTTTTGCTTCAGGTGGGAGTATAGTAGCACCTAAAAATTTTTTTTATTTATTCAATGCAATCATATGATGATAATAAATTACCTGAATCAACAAGAAGATTTATGGTTTGTCCTACTCGCTGACTGAAAACTTGGGAACACAGTTTAACCTTCATTTTCTTGATTTTTTCCGGAAACACATGATAGTCAGTTAATTTGGTTAATGTTTGTAAATAATTAGTCGGGCTGTCCCATTTATATAGATTCACAATATAATTCCAGGTAGCATACTTCACTTCACCATTACAGATATATTGTAAATCCTTTGTCAACAAGTTATTCCTTATGCACTTGAGAAGGTGAAGATAATCATATAATGGCACTATTTCTCTACCTTCAACTTCAAAACCAAAAAATTTACAATTAATATGTTTCTGTTTTGTTTCCTTTAGCAATAATTTTATAGCTGACCGATTTGCAGCTCCCTGATCACACACAGTTGCTATTGGAATCAAGCCACATAATGTAACTTGCCTTATTATATCTTTTATCAAAGCAGCCAATTGTTGCGATGGTGTGCTGCTTTCACAAAACATGAAACATAGTGGTTGTTTCCACTTACGAAAGCAGCCTTGCAACATAAACACTAAAACATGGTCTGCAAATTTACATTGCCTTTCCATGCCAAAACATTGAAACCCCTGAATGTGGTCATCCTTTTGGTTATAAGTTAAGTTTGGCATAATGGACATCTCGTCAAATATTACGGTGCAGTATTTATCCTTAACCTGCAAGTTTACAACATTCTTTTTGAGATTCTTGAAGATATTCTGATTAATTCCAGGGTAAATTGGAATATTTGTTAATATCCTTTTCAACGTTTTTTCAGATGGTAAAGAGAAAAATCTTTTTAGTAAACGGTAGCTTTTTGGACTATTCTTAAAAATTGATAAGGCTAGAATTTTGTCATTTAAAGTATATCGTTTTCCTTTTAATTTTTTTCCAAGCCCTCTAAATTGTGACACAACAAACCTAAAGGCAATAGGGTTGCTAGATTCTAATTTTCTAAATAATTTAGAGTGATATATTGAGTTTGTCATGTTTAAATAAAGTCTCTTTTTTGATTGCCGTTTTTGTAACTTTTCACTAAGCCTTTCGTAATACTTTGCAATCTTGTATATTTCTTGCGCCTCTTGGGGAAGATGCTTCACTCGTTTAACACCAACTCTTTTTAATATTCTGCGTTTATCTGAAAATAATAATAGAAGTTAATAAGATACTGCAACTTATAAAGAAGCAAACAAATTGTGCCTGTATTAATGAATCAATAAAATAAACTATAATAATTGCCATATTACTTATTATCAATAATAAATACAAGTAACATGATTTACTTAATATGCTCAAAAAAAATGATTGAAAAGAAACTTTCAAATTTCCAACTCTGCAAATTGTTTCACTGCTATTACAATACATGCAAAAGCAATTGTGTTATTACTTAGTGGAATGTCTTATGCTTAAAGCAGTATATGTACATACCTATCAAAGTACCTAATCAAAAGATGTTTTTTGCTATTGTTGATTAATTTACTTATTCATACCTTTTGCTTTATTTCTTTCTTTAACCATTTGTACATCACTTTGACTCACATATGTAGCAAGTGCATAGTTGTCTTGCTTGGAAGTAGTTGGAACAGCATCTATACTAAGTGCTTGAATTGGTTCGGTATTCTGGGCAAAGGTTAAACTTTCTACTGAAGTCACATCCTGGTGTTCTGTGTTTTCATTATAAAATGAATTTGTAGTAGTTGGTTCTTCAGTAAATCCTATGATTAAACAGGTTAATATATCTATCTACATACCAAACTTAATAATTTACCAGGCAAGTTTATTGTTGGTAATGCATTAGGAAATAATGTCCCAGTGCGTTTACACACATCTAAAAAATGTGCTCCACAAACACGAATCTTATTATTTAATTCCTCGTCTGAGTATGTATAAAGTAATTCATTACCAATACGACTTAACCATATCTGCTTCACAGCAATACGTTTTGTTGGCAGCCTGTACCTAATAACATAACATTTCTATTTAAGAAAATGATATCACCACATGCGAGGCACTTCAAACTGATATTCAGTCACATTAAGTAAATCATTTTAATAAGGGCCTTTTTAAAAATACCTTGAACTACTCCTGTCATTACAATTTGGGATAATACATTTCCGTATATATCGACTGCTGTCCATGTTATCATTCCAAATTCTAAAAAATAAATTCATTGTATAGAATAACTGCTTGTAAGCTAATATTCATTAGATATAAGCTTACTTACGTTTATGGCGAAAATAATTTAAGAAAAGTTCTAAACCAACACAAGATAAAGTCTTTTTATACTAATACACTATTTAAAACAAACTAACAATAAAAACTACTTCTGAACTAATAAATCAATAAAGAAAACTTATAAACTAACACAAGATAATAAGTCTTTTTATACTAATACACTATTTAAAACAAACCAGAAAACAAACAAGATCAAACAAACTGAAAAGAACTTCCAACAACTACGTCTGAACTTGTGAACTACCAAATCAAATAATTCCTACATAGAGTCATCTACAATGTTAGCTTGTAATTAATCACCAATATTTCCATGCCTCCTCGGGCGATGGCGCTTGAAATCGAAACCCTATTGTCCCATTAATGTGTCCCCCCCCCTGGTTATATGTATGTATGCTTGCTTTGATTATTTAGGAAATATTTTGACATTAGCACACATTAATATTTGCTTGATTATTAATTGTCTTCATTCAAACATTTCCTCACTTTGCATTGAGATTGTATTAAAAATATGGTTTTACACACAAATAAAGACAAACTGAATATGGTTTTAATTTATGGAGAATCCCGTAGAAATGCATCTGAAGCAATGCGATTATATGCTCTACGCTTTCCAAACAGGCCTTTAGCAGAACAAAAAACATTTATAAGTATGTGTGCAAATCTCAAAAATTACGGTAGCTTCAAGAAACAAAAAACAATTAAGGCAGAAATGAGTAAGAGATGATGAAATTACATCAGCGGTACTACAAACAGTTAATAATAATCCACATACATCATTACGGCAATTAAAAGAACAGCATGATCTCAATGTAACCTTTTGCCGTAGGATTTTAAAAGAACATAAATACTTTCCGTATAAAGTTCATTTAGTGCACCACATAACAATAGGAGATAATCAACGCAGACTCGATTTTCTGGCAGAATTTTCTGTAATGTTAGCGGAAAACAACAACTTTATGAATCAGATCATGTGGAGTGACGAATGTCGTTTTCACAACCATGGTACTTTAATTAAGCATAATGCTCGATATTAGTCAGAAGGTAATCCTAGGTGGATAAGGCAAACAAGAAAACAAACAGTTTTTAGAGTTAACGTTTGGTGTGAAATTTTAAACCTGCTCATAATGCCAACATAGCTACTGACTATTTTAATCAAACGTTCCCGCGTCGTTGGATTGGTACTAATGGCGTCCTTAGGTGGCCGGCTCGTTCGCCGGATCTATCCCCGTTAGATTTTTTCTTGTGGGGTTACTTGAAAGCTGAAGTTTACAAGGAACCCATAACAGATATGGGCGACCTTTATAATAAAATTTATGCCAGTGTTCATAAAATTAGTAGAAATGCATTGTTAAATGTTTGCGGAAGAAAACTAATAAGGCGATATACGTTATGTAGCAATCAAGAAGACAGCAATTTTGAACATCTTTGTTAGTTATATTTGATCCTGATAATTCCTTTCATCGCAGCGCCATCTATATCTTCACATAATAAAACACAATTGTAAGAGCAAACTAGAGTCGAGCAAATTCTTTAGTAACTACTTTTTACAAAATTCAAATATCTTTATCCGTTTCCGAAATATTTGATCTGGAAATTTTAAGTGGTACAACCTGTATACCGAAATGCGTGCCTTCAGTAATTCGCCAAAAGGTATTAGTAATAGTCCCTAGATATATAAAGTACCGCAATTACCTCCATTTTGGCGCCAATAAAGCGGCAAATTTTAAAATCTGTCCGTTTTTTTTAACTTTACAAATTTAATACGCAAAATATTGTATTTTTATTTTCTGAAAAATTCGTGTCCCGTGCGAATGCGATCCCGAGCCGACCGCTTGTGAAGCAAACATCTTACTATTAGACCAGCGCGGGTACTTGAACGTGAGTTGTCTTATCGTCTATTTGTATATATGCGTACGAATTACTAAATAACTACTAAAAGTCACCAAATCACCGCCATTTTGGCGCCGTTATAAAGGGACAAACCAATTGCGGTACTTTATACATATATCGGACTTTAGAAAAGTGGATTGGAGGTTTGACTAAATGTATAAGTACTTGTCGTATTTTGTAGTAGGACACAGTAAATCTTTGTAGTGTCATTATTTTGAACTATTCAGTAAGTTGTCATCCATGTAACTGATACATTAAAATTCACTACCACTAGAAATATTCCGTAATTTCAAAAATCTTTGCTACCTCACGAATAATGTCATTAAATTAATGTGAAAAATGTATTGTATTTGTGTTCTTTTATTACAATAGAAAATTCTTATGTTTGAAAATAAACTTATTAGAATATTTCAGTCCACTTCAACCTTGCGGAACATTCCTAATGGGAAAATTATCGACCAAATTACAGAGAATGATTTTGCTACTTTTCGAATTGAATGAACGCCTAAAATAAATAATATAAAGATGGTATTTTAATTATAAAGAGAAACACAGAAAATATATAATTGAACATTACATCCTGCGATTATTTTTTTCTCAAACAATTTCAAAATGTTACGTTTAGATACGTTTCTATGTATATATACGCCCGCAAATGTGTTTATAATTTATTTGCTATTTTATATAACCACTTGGACAATTACTGTTACATCTTTTGCAAATATTTATGCATCCATATGCATAAATATTTGCAAAAGTGTAACATTTATTGTTATACCCAAAGGTTATAAGTAAGAGAAGGATAATTTCGTTTAAGTAATGAGATTTAATTAATTTAGAAATGAAATAGTAATTAGAGAAATATCATATTGCAGATATAATACAGTGTGTAAATAAAGTAAGGAATAATATTTATATTTTGTTTATTATCGCTGTATGGGAGAAAAGCTCGGACAGGTCAATTTTATTTTGTTCCTCCGGATTTTATGGATGTCAAACTTTTTCCTTTGGTTTACTACTCTGGGGCCTATGACGTCATCGACTTCTTTTTCAAATAGAACCTCCTTATTTTTTTGCTAGAAATAAAAAGTATATTTTTTCTGAATTCAGCAATACCCCTTATGTAGTATTTAAAATTAATAGTTTTAGAGTATTAAGCGTGCTAATAATGACAATTGACATGTCAGAGTGCAGAAATATCGACCAAGAAATGAGAGATGTTTTGGAAGAATTTCAACTCCGACTTTATCATTGCCAAGAAACAAATGGGTGACAATTTGAACATTTATTAATTTAAATTTTTTTAATCTTCCCAAGAATAAATTATTACTATTTGCTCTTTTGATTTTCAAGTTTGATTATTGTTGTCGTTTTAATACCTATGATCATCCGTTTCTCTCTAAAACTACTAATTTTAAATACCACATATGCGGTATTGCTGAATTCAGAAAAAAATGTACTTTTTATTTCTAGCAAAAAAATAAGGAGGTTCCATTTGAAAAAGAAGTCGATGACATAATAGGTCCCATAGTAGTAAACCAAAGAAAAAAAATGACATCTACAAAATCCGGAGGAAGAAAATAAAATTGAACTGTCCGAGCTTTTCTCCCAAACAGCGATAATAAACAAAATGTGAATATTATTCCTTACTTTATTTACACACTGTATATGTATGAAGGCATTAAATCGCGAATAGTTTGAATAGTTTGTTAAACCCGCACCAGTTGATTCTGTAATGTTAATAAAACCTAGAAAACTTCCCTGCACCTATACTTTTTTTTATTTTTAGTTGATACATACTTATCTTATAATTATGCTCATTTCGTCAATTTTGCTTATATCTCGCAGGTGTGTAGTCCAATTGTTACGCCGTATTTTTACTTTTGCCTATGTTCCGCAGCATTTCGCAATATATGGTACCTTAAACTTTATTTATCGACCGTGCCTGGTATATTATGTGATCTAGTTTGACATGCCTTATATCTATTGTGTGAACACATTTCTTTTCCTTAGGCTATATTTACTGGTAAATTCGGTTTTAGGTTATACATGCATTCAGACGATGAACTTTCTAAATGACTGAGTTATCTTAAGACCACGTTTTATATTGAATAATTCCTGGGCCTGTTAAACAGTAGCTTAGGCCAACCTACCTGTATTTATTCTGTTGTTTTGTTTTTGGTAAACGTTTAATGTTTGCAGTCGACTTATTGCACTTTCAGGCTACGATATTTGTGTATTCTTGATTGTTTCCTTCTTAGTTTTTATTGCTTTCATGTTGCCTTGTTTGTGAGGGAAAGTATTGTGTTAGGATACTCTTTGTCGGGATCCATTGCCTGTAAGAACAATTTCGGTCGGGTATATGTCCCGCCGCTATCCTGTGTGCATTATTTGGCCATATTTAATCTATTTACCTGGGTGTCGGTCATTTATAATATGTGTATGGCTAGAGATGCGTTTGTTTACCTGCTTCAAGCGAAATCACTAATCTGACAGTTCGCATAATACCAACCTTGTAGACGTGAAATTGCTTTCTTCGTTATATTTAACTATGTGATCTTACGTACGTCGTAAGTGTAATTTCAATGAATTTTGTCATCATTTTGAGCTCCGAGGATGATTGCGTTTAGTTATATAGGTCACGTTACTGACGGTTTCTTTTGCAATATAGTTTTGTGTTAGTTAAATTATTCAAATTCTTCCCGCGTACAGGCAGAACTGTTTCCGCATTTTAGAAGCCCGCGTGAAGTCTAGGGCGCATGGTTGAGGGAAGCACGCTGTTGTAAAGACACTTTCAAGTCAACCTTCATTAAGGAATCACGTGTGCAAACTACTTATTTCTTTTTGAATTTTATGGTGTGTCTAAAGTAGACAAATATCGCTTAGGCGGCTTTAAACAGAATAAGTAGTAAATTTCCCTACCTTATCGTATGTAATTTTCGTGGGTGTTTACGTAGTTTCCGTCACCCTAAGTTTTGCTGTTCCACGAGGTGGATTCTTAGTTTCTTTTTGCGCCATTGTGATTCTTGAAGATTATTTATCGTGTTCACGAAAGAAAAATTGGGGTAAGTCGAGGAAAAATTACTTTTACGGGTTCCAGTGTTTTAATTTCTGCATTTTTTTTTTTTTTTTGGGTATAGGAACCTGGTGCAGGGTGCCTATTCAACGGTATCTGCCGCACGACATCACGGTCGTTCATTATTATTTGAGGGATCTCTGATCCCCATTAAGACGCATTACCTGTTGTACGTCATGCAGGACCTGAAGGTCTCCGGCATCTCGTCTCCAGCTAGTGAGCCTACCTTCTCACATGTTTTGCCAGATAAGTACAACACCATTTAACAAACTACGACGTGTACCTCGACTAATTTGTCAATATCCTGTGCCGGTTGGGCTGGTCAATACACTTACTTAAGAACTTACTAGAGATCTACTAAATTTTATTACAACCACCATTTCATGTGTTAGGTCACAACTACCGCTATTTAAATTTCGGCTTAAATCTAAATTTGACTTCGTTGTATACCGAGTGGTCCCAGAAGTAGGATAATTGTTGGGGCACTCGTACTTTTGTAACAACCTGAGGTGCAACTCAGATTAATTTTCTGGAAATAATTCTTTATAGTAAAATTCAATAAATTCCTTTTTTTTATACTAATTTTTTTTACGATTGATTAAATTGTGCTAATTAAATTTCATATGTGTACATAAATTCTGAACAGTAAATTCAGTAATTTTTTTTATATATACTATTTTACCTCTGTCTAAATGAACTAATTAAACATCATTTGTAAACAAAATTCTTAAAACATCATTTGTAAACAAAAATTCTTACAGTAAATTCAATAATTTCTCTTTTATACTATTTTACCTATGTCTAAAATGTGTTAAATTAAGTACCAATTGTAAACATAAGCTTTTGTGAATCACGTAAATACCATCTCAAAATTTCGTTTTTCTTGTAAAATTTAACAGTTTAATTTTAACTTATATTGTAGTAGTATCGCCGTTGGTTGGCGACTTATTTAAGTTCGTATGTAATTAAGCCTGTAAGGCTTACGAAACGTTTCGGCTGCCGACCTACCTCTAGTAATAAGAGCGGAGGTTATGTCAAATTTTCTAACTGTTACTACTTCATTTTGTTAAGGCTTTGAAACAAGTATTTTAAGAATAAATTTGCCGCACATTTAAACTTTCATTTTCAATATACTTCAATAATTTTAAAATTTCACTATGTTTCGCTTGGAATAATTATATATGTTTTGTTTATCACTTTTAAGTAAATATTTTCATCAAAAACCTTAATACATTGTGTTAGTTCATGTCAGTTTTATATCATACGATATAATCTTGCGTAATTTTTTTTTTGAACCTTCGTGTGTTGGAAAACCTTTTATATTTAATATACTTAGAATATTGTCTATCTATTCTTTTATTTTTGGTTATGTTTTCCCTATACTTTGTGACGAATTAGCGCATGAGTAAGGTTTGTATAACAGTTCCATATACAGGGTGAACCAGTAGTGTATCCCGCTGGAGGGACACAGCCAGTGGCATTAATTAGAAACCGCAGGTAGGTTACCTTCAAAGGTAGCGTAGTGTCCTGGTGCCCGGACAACGTCGCAAGCGTCGTCGCCGACCGACGCTCTATTCTTAATTTTATTTCTTGAACGTCACGCCATCTGCGACTTGAGTTAGCTCGGCCCTGCGATTTTCTTACACTACCACCTCGCTACAGTGATCTCCCTATACCGTAACTTACCTAAGTTTTATAATTTAGTTGCGACGTTGACGAGGGCGTAACACAATTTCTCATTATGTGTGACTGTTCGTAGAATTCTTGTGGCATATGAAAACGTAAGCATGACGGTTCATACAGCTGAAGAAAGGGAAAATAATAATGAATGAGTTAATGGGAAGAACCAAATGAGAAACAGGCGAACAAGAAACAAAAGACGAAAAGCCAAGAAACTGAATATAACATTGCTTTTTTGATTTTCGATATTTTAAATTAAATTTCGAAAGTTTCGCTTAAGTATCAACTTTTATTAAGGTCGTCATTTTAAATAATAATAACGAGGATTAACAGACTTGTAATCTTGCATTCTTATGCGTCTATTTTATAATAAAATTGTACGTAACTTTAAGGTGCTGTCACAATCTTTGTTTGATGGCTAAAGGGAGTTCCTCCACGAATAAAGTTTTAATTTGGCTTCAGAGTATTATTAAACACTGTGAGAGGTAAAAGGTAGTCGGATCACACTGCTTTCCCGTTTAACAAGCAACCAATTTTCAGCACCACAACACACTTTTTTATACTTATACAGGGCATGAATTTTTATATAAAAGTTTTTCCAAACTAAGTTTTTAATACTTTTGTACGATTAATAAATCTGTATGGAATAAGTAACTTGCGAAATATTGGCAAAAAATTGTGTTTTGATAAAAGTAAAAATGTTTGTTCCGCTTCGAATTCTAAAATTTGAAAATTAATTATTAAAAACTTCTTCGTTGTTCAATCGCAGACACATGTTTCAGACGCTTTAGTCATCGTCAGTACGCTATAGCTGAGAAAATGTATGTTGATTGAATAATATGTTTAATATAAAATACTTTCCTCATTAGAGTTGGCTGTTTTTTAAGTTTTTCAAGTAATCAATGTTGGTGTACAACATGCTAAGCTTTTGAAAACTTTAAATTCTGACAGTTGTCATACTTAAAGTCAAATTATATACGCTTATTATTATTTACATGACATAACCAAACTATCAAATTTATACACTGTCACCAACCATTAAAAAAAAAGCACGGCCATCTCTAATGAAGAAAGTATTTGAAGGCAGGGTATATACCATTGAGAAAGAATAGGTAGGGAGACGACTTCACGTGATCAAACCGGGAACAGGTCATGCCCTGTAACTTTCTATCTACTAATAGAAACTTAGCTCGGTTACAAACCATTAATAAAAGTTTGTGTCACCTGCGGCAGGTTTGTAGCACTTTAATAATTTATCTAGGAATTTTAATATTTTACAGTTTCTAAAGCCAGTTATGCTGGTATCCCTGCTGGATACACGCGTTTTATTTGCTTTCGAGTGTTTACAGTTGTTTCGAGGTTTATGTCAATATTTTCAGTTTGTAATTATTTGTGATTCGGTATTATATTAATTTCCTTTTTTATTACTAGTTACGTGTTTCTCCATTGTATTATAATCATTTATATTCGTTTTTAAAGTTAGTTTTATTTTTGAAATATCTTAGGTTATTTGAACTGTTTATAATTTTGAAAAATGGTCAAGTGCATTATAACTGGGTGTAAAAGTTACCAGAAAAATGCAATTGTGCATATATTTTCTAGGAAACCCGAGGTAAGCATATTATTTTGATTTTCTACTAAATTATCTTTTTAGCTTTTCAATACATACAAAATAATCACGCAATGAAATTTCGACCATATTCGATAAAATATGTACTAACTATATTCTTTTTCTTAGCTTTTTGAACAGTGGAAGATAGCCGTGGGACGAGAGGACATTAAAATTGAAAAGCGAAGAAATTATCGGGTGTGTGACTATCATTTTTCTCAACAAATGAAATTTACATCATATCATAACCGATCAAATTTGAAGGCAGATGCTGTTCCTACATTACATTTATCAGGTACTAAAACATTAAATAAAAAAAAAGTGTAGGTTTTATTTTATTTAAAAACTTTGATATTTGTCTCTTGTATACTAATATGTCAGCAATCATACGCATATATTCTATTATTAATTATAGTTAGATAATAAATGTACTTTAAATTAAATGCAAAATAAATTTATTAGTAAAAAATATATTAGTATTATTAACCTGCGGTAACTCCTTTGTTTTATCAATTTTAAAACTCAAAAATTAAACGTACATTCACAGGTACATATTTCAAAATTGCCGCTCGTGCACATAACGCTGTTGGCGACAAAAACAATTACTATTTCAAGTCTCGTGTTATTAGTGAAGTTAGCCATCTATATAAGAGTATAAATATTTTATCTATGGTACAGGTCCGCCAAATTGATAACACACTTATGTCAAACGGGTAGTGTTGGTAAAAAGTGAAGTGTTTGTTAAGTGCATCGTGTATTAGAGTTATATAATAAGTTAGGTAGTTAAATATTAAAAGACATTATGGTTTCTTGTGTTCTACGTAGCTGCAACAGCAGAGACGCCGTTGATAAGAAGAATTCGTCTGAAATAACATTTCGTAGGTTAGTGTAAACATGACAGATTATATATATAGAAATATTATGAGTAGTCCGGACTTGGTGAGGTAGCCATATTTGTGCCATACTTAGCCCCGCCCAATGCTCCCGTTTTGAGAATACAGCAAAGATGCTTTACAGCGTCTCCATAGTATTTTTCCTCAATGGTATATACCGTGATATCATAAAGTTTTTAGGACGAAGATGGCATTGAAATAGGAAATATATGTCTAAACTTATCCACGCATTATAACTTTTATATTATTTTGACAGTGACATTGACTGCTATCAATTAATGTGTTAGAACTGCTGAAAGCAAGTTCGAACATCGAATTTGAATAAACTCAAATATGCTTTACAATACAGTGCAAAAAAACGTACATGATAGAAGCCTATTTTCGAACTAGAGTGCTGATGGAATTTGGATGCATGTTTGAATGATTTCAGAGAGCACTTCTCAGAGTTAGCTGTAATTCTCAAAAATTTTTATAATTGCTTTTCCAATTGTGTTGGTGTTTTTCGTGAGACTGGTTCTGTGGGCCACAAATCACGTACTGGTAAACCAATTGTTCGTTCGGAAGAAGTTATAAATGATGTTCGTCAACGTATGCAAAATGAAATTACAAAACCATTGAAACGTCTTTCTCAAGACATTGGAAACATGCCAGAAAATTATAAAGGAAAACTTACTCATGCATCCGTATAAGATGCAATCTAATCATGCTATTCTTCCTGTAGACTACCCTAAACGTCTTGCTTACTGCGAGTGGTTTATAAATAATTTAATGCAAGATAATAAGCTCTACAACAATTCCCTTTTTAATACTTTTTGCTTTTGTTGACTTGGCTCACAAAGGTGAATATAGGTTTCTATATCCTTACGGGTTATGTTTTTGTAGTGACTCCATACCTCTTTCATCATGCGATCTCTTCCGCCTTGGCTTCGTGTAATATGTCGAATAACTCGCTGTCACATGCGTAGTAAAGTATATTGCTTCCAGTATCTTTAACAGGAAAAATAAGCTTACTCTTTTGGTCTATAGTAAGCACATCGAATAGTCGTAACAACCAATAATCGCGAGGAGTCTGTCTTGCTGTTGTTTTTGCCACAGTGACATCTTCCAACAACACTTTGTAACGGTGATCTTCAAGATAAACAGTATTCTTAGTACTTTTTAAGTTTCTGAACGTTGCTAAATCGTTGTAAAATCGATTTTTCATAAGCGCGATACGTTACTCGGACGCCATGATGAACGACGGCAACGCGCATACGCAATGAATGTTTAAGCAACATCAACCACCCCACGATCACACGAGGCGATGATGCAATAGCAACACTTCTCCCACCCTCCGTGACATACCGAATTCAACACATTTCCGATTGCTGTTTAGGACGTGTATAGAATTCCTAGGTAATGTGTATAATAAAATTTATTTCACATATTTCCGGTCGATTTTAGACATATATACATTTCCTAGGAATTCTATTTAATGACAGATTACATACATTTTCGGTAACATATATATGTATAATTACTTCTTCATTGGGGAACAACATATCCAAAGTGGTTTCTTTTTTGCTTGGTCATGTTACTTTCATCAAATACAACTGACGACTTCCCTTTTTTCTCCAAGATATCTTTTGGGTGCCTTTTTGTTCCAAGCAGAGGTTCAAAAACTATTTCCCTCTTTTTAATCCTTGGGTCTAGAAATGTACTAATGTCAAATATTTCAATTGGTGTAACACCGAAACATTACTAGACAAGACTTTTGTGAACCTTGATTGAAATTCCCGCTGCAAAACATATTTAATTTTTTTATCACTTGTGGTTCACCCTTATTAATCTTGATTAGCAAAATAGAATCGTCTGATGGCAATAAAGTGGTAGACAATTCAAACCGTTCCAATATTTTAACAGTATCTTCAATGGGGATATTATAGAGTATATTAGTATGAATTATAAAGTGCCAAAGGGTCAAAGACCCCATTGTCCCAATTTCTACAATCTCAGGTCTCTGATGTCGGCCCTCCAGATGCTGTTTGTGATAATATTTATGAAAAAAAAATCGAGCTTTAAATACAGTAAGTACTTTGCGCTCTCGATAAATCTGTATAGAATGCATAGTTTGCGATATATTTGCGAAAAAAGAAACTGTTATTAGATAAAACTGAAAGTCATACTTCCGGTGCGAATTTCGAAAAAAAGGTAAATACAAAAATTATTCAAAATTTATCTCTAAACACTTTCATACCCTTAATTAGTCCTCAACATGTCTGTACAGAACGCATAACTTGCAAGATATTCGAGAAAATATATTTTTTATAATTATTTAAACCTGCTTTCGGTAGAAATTTCGAAAAATAATTTTTACAAAAATTTGGAAATTACAGAAATCTGGAGGTCGAAAATTTTTGTCATACAATGCTGAAGAAATTTAATACAACTCCATTTCTTTTTTTTTCAACTATTTAATTTGAACTACTTAAATATTTAAATTCGAATTTTGAAATACAATCTATATAATATTTAATATTCAATTTCATATATTCGAATATTTGAATAGGTAATCGAATATTCAAATATTCGAATATTTCGTTTTAAAATTATTCAGAGTTAAATACTCGAATATTTGAATTTTTCGTATTCGATTCCCCACCTTAATAGGAACTGTGCGTCATCATAATGGAGGGTACTTGGAACATGTTATTAGTAAGGTAACTTAAGTGTTAATTTATTATTACATATTATTTTATTGAATAAAGTTTGAATATTTCAGTACTATAAATTAATAGCTATACTGTATTTTCAATATTTATAACTGCAGCATCTTAAGAAGGGCGTTTACTAACAAATAGAACCTTATGCAACTTATATTACTCGCGGGACGGGTAGACGCAAGGAGGCGTGAGTAGGTGGAGGTAGACGATATTCGGTTCTGTCACAGCGCTTCGGTTTTATTCACAGATTCTGTCATAGATAAAGGAATACTATAGATGGGAAACATAATGTATAAAGAATGAGTACTTACGGAACTGTTAATGTTGTTGATGTTTTATAATAAGCCAATTTTCGCTTGCCCATAACTTATATTATTAAACACTCGAATATTATAGGTATATATGACATTAAAAATAATTACAGAAGGTTTTTTTTTATATCGTTCATCAAATGGGCAGCTGGCGCATGGAGGTTGTTTCTTTCTTTTGTGTATTACCCTTAGTTAGTAGACATTAACTAAATTCATGCATTTTTGTCGTTATTTCTAAGACACATAACTTTTTTAAGAAAATAAATTAGTACAAAAACTAACCTTGACATTATAAATTGATGCCTTTTGCAAATTTGAGATTCTAAATTTACAAAATAAATTCAAAAAACGCGAAACGGCGATGCCTTAGTTTTCGATAGGTAAACGCTCCTCTTAAGTAAAATGTTATTTCAGATTACATCGCTTCATATTTACTTGTTATTTATATCTTTACATAGTTTAATTATAAACGCAGGCAATTTCGATTAAAACATTAAGAAGCAAAACTGCAAATTCATGCTTTATGCGATCATGCGATCAAAGAATATTTCGTTTATTACATTATAGTTTTATTTACGAGTTTTCCATCTAAAAACTGAATTTGTACACGAGTTTATCCACATTACTGGTGTATTATTAAATATAATTGATAGGTAAATATTTAAAATTAGAATCTGACTTTTAAAATGTTCTTGTTCACACAAAAGATAATAGTCAATGTAGTACGCACTTTAAATATGCACGTTTTTTTTATGTTTGTGATAGATGAAGACACTAGTGGATATAATTGTTATTCACGGGCCGTATTAATAGTACAATCAAATATTTACAGATAAAGATCTTCCGTTACCATATAAAGATTTATCACCGGGAATTCGGTTATAATATTAATTACTTAATTAGTGAGATTATATCGAGAAGACATGTAACATTCCATCCTTTTCTATAATTTGTCATATTTTGCAATTACAATGTGTAATTACATATACATGTTATCAATAACAGGTTGATTAATCGAATGTTTTCTTCTGGCAGATAAATAAGGGTAATTATGTAGATTTGCCGCAATTATAAATTTTTATTTTGTTTATGTTGTCTACGTAACCGGCCATTTATGTCAAATTGACTTTGTGCAGATGCACGCGTATTTATAAATTAAACAAATGTATGGCTGCTAATGGATTTAGTTGTTTGTTTAACCATTATTAAGTAAGAAAGGCTTTTTCGTTTAATTCCTTAGAGAATATTGCTATATCAATTGAATGGGATCTGTGGTAGTACTTAGGGTAATAAAACTAACTTGGAATTTGTGACTTGAAACTAAACAAAAACGCTAAAACAGCTTTACTAAAACACAAAAAACTAAATACGTATTTCGACAATTATGTTGTCATCTTCAGTAGCACTCATTAATAAAAAGCCCGTTGTCTGAACGCCGTAGCGTATACAAAATAACATTGATTTCAAATTTACAGGGATGGCTTACAGTGGCGTCTCGTGAGTTATAAAAGAGGGTGGGCACAAAAAAAAACTTAGGTATTTTTTGTACATAAAATCCATTCTCCTATTTTTGATGCTGGAAAAGACGTCTATGACTTTGCTGTCAAAATCCGGAATAGACTGGCTGAACTTCTTTTCTATTGATAGGACCGCCAATGCGTTCAGTCGATCTTCTGACATTGTGCTTCTCAGAAAAGTTTAAATGCGTTTGAAGGTGGAAAAACATCGTTTACATTCTGCTGTCGACATGGGCGTTGTACAAATAATATCCAACAGTTTGTATGTTTCCGTCAAAACCCTTTTTAGGTTGTTGTTTATTATGAACAGTAAAAGTGGCAAAAAACCACCTACGTCACACATGTCATCGCGCCCATAAATTGCTGAAAGTTCACTTTTCAATTTTACACTGTCCAACATAGAATAAGATTTTTCTGTCATCTCCAGCTGTAGTTTTTTATCTTTTCCTTGCAGGTTCTTCATTATTGCGTTATTGATTGTCATTGTCAGTAGAAATTCTTTCCAGTTGAGCACTATCAATCCCGCGCATTTGAGTCTGATTAAATAATATTTCAACATGTTGCATAATGAAATATATCTCAAGGAGTAGAGAAATTCCGGGCAATTCAAATGTTTCATTAAATCACTTGTTTCACAAATAGTAACTGAATCCATCTCATCTTCGTTAATAATTTTGTCTAAACATTCTTTGAAAGAATCCTGGTGTTCAAATAATGTATTCACAGTTCGACTTTTGAAAATCCAGCGTGTAGGAGCAGCGCGAGGTAATCTACGTTTAACTATTTTATTAAGAATTACCGTTCGTTTTGGCAATCGAGAAAAAAAGTTTGAAAATGACTGGAAATTTGCAAAGAAAATTTTTGCATTTCTATTGCACTGTGCCACTCGTTCAATAATTAAATTAAATTGATGCGCGTAACAGTGAATATAATATGCATGTGGAAATGTTCTTTTGATAATAGCTTGGACACCATTTGTCTTACCACTAGTCACGGACGCCCAATCGTAACTTTGAGCGATTAGTTTATTGTTATGATAACCAAATTATTTACAATTCATTCAGCAATGTTTTTGTTAATACTTCAGCATTATGTCCACCCGGATTAAAAAAAAACCAAAAGCATTCAACAACTTGACCATTAAACAACTATCGAATAATAACAACCATTTCCTGCACTCCATGCACTCGCAATGAATGCAAGACGTTAACTGGAGTCTAGCAAATTTGTGCCCCAAACCGAAGTTATAAGCGCATATGGCGAAGATAAGCGTAGCTAACCGATTCATACATAGTATATCTGAAATCGTGCCCCGGAACATAGTTTTGAGCGTTGGTATACGCTAGTATGTGTGGTACGGAAGGAAACTTTGATACCATCGTTATAAAAATACGTAAAAATAATGAAATAAAATAATGCACTGATTTCCATGCGAATTTCTTTCTATGTTTATCTTGGGGGTTGTTGGGTGGGCACTTGCCCTTGTGCTCTTTAGTATCAGCCGCCACTGATGGCTTATTTGTACTTATACCTAAGCTATTAACTACATTTATGGTATGTAATTCTGAAGAACATGCGCAGATATGTCGAAATAAACATTAATTTCACGTACTGAAAAGATATCTCTACTAATTAAGCCCATAATAGTTATTTCATCATTAATCGTTATTCAATAGTAACTTTTCAAATGTTGTACAATTTTTAACGAAAAATCGTCTAATCTCAGAAACAGTTTAAAATCGACAAATACAAATTGATGTCAGTTTAATCGGCCCTTCAAGGGCTATCATAAAATGTAAAAGGATGCACAGCATTCCATTACAAAAAAAAAACATATAAGTTTGTGTTGGTTCGTCGTTGTCGAACGTTCTGTATAAATGAAAATATATTGAAATTGTAGAGCTTATGATTATCTACAGTTTTTGTATTAAAAATTACTCGCTATCTACATTATTAGATGCCAATAATGGACTTTACCGCTACGCTGTGACACGCAGTATACAGGGTGAGTCATCTAAAGTCACTTTTTTCAAATGGAACAGCCTGTATATTATTTCATTTTCGAATTTCTTATTAAATTTCACATCAAAAACATGTAAGACGTTAATACTTTAAAAGTGACTATTACTGAGCTATTGTCTCTTTTTGATATAATTTTGTCAGTTTTATGGTTTTAATTAATATAGTATAGTACTAACAAAATTAATCTCATTAAGAGTCTAAAAAGTAGAATATTAAACATTACACACCCTGATTTTCAACATGATGTTTTAGTAATTTTGAGAAACATATTGATAAAGAATAATTTTCCAATGGCTTTAGTAAATCAAATTCTTTTTTCCACGTCTAACATTAGTTATGTTAATAATCGTTTTATAAATCTAGTCATTGAAAACCCTTCAGTTCAATTAAACAATGATAACATTGAGCCTCTTAAATATAAGAAAATATCTTATATACCAAGCCTTACTAACCATATTAGGGATTTATTTAAGTAAAAAGTATCCATAGCATACACGTCAGCTAATTCTGTCTCAAAATTATTTACACCTCTTAAAGATAAATTAGATTTGACATATAATAGTAATGTGGTTTACGATTTAGTATGTAATGATTGTAAAAAATTCTACATAGGTCAAACTAAACAAAGAGTTAAAGAACGTAATATTCAACATAAAAGTGATGCCCGAAATAAACCTAATGCATGTAAATTAGCATCACATGTATATGCTACTGGTCATTCCATACTATTTGATCGAACTTACATCTTATATAAAGAATCTAATTTGACTAAGAGATTATTTCTAGAAACTCTTTGTATAATGTCTTGAAACCAAATATTAACTCCATATCAGATTCTCAAAATTTTAGTAACAATTTATTCAGGTCTACTAAAATTTGTTAATAACAAAATTTTGAATAAAATTAAAATTCAGTAATTATCATGTTTCTTTTAAAAAAGATTTCTTATACATGAATACCACTTTTAGTGTTTCAAATAATATATATAGAATATTGCTTTTTTTAAATAAGGCATAAATTTAACAGTGTAATATATCTGAGTTTTGAAACCTGATGCGCGCTTTATAAAAATTTTTACAATTTTGTATATGTCATCTTGTCATTTATACTTATAAGTCACTGTCATATAATGCTATATTTTTAATGTTTGTCAAACCCATAATATTTTCTTTTATGTCCTAGTGTAGCAATTGTAAGATAATTAATAGTTTACTTAACAGTTGTCCCTAATTTAATTATTTCATAGAGATGATGAAGGAATAAATATATTTCCGAAACGTTATTTAGCCAACAATTGTGTTTGAATCAACTATCCAGCCCAAAATTCTACTTTTATTAAAGTAGTAATTATTTCATACTATATTATATTCGCTAATTATCAGAAAATATATCATTATGCATATAAATATATAATAAACAATATATTTTCTTGGGTATTGTGGTAAAATTATATTAAAATAAAAGAAAGATTGTTAACGTATAAATTGTTAAATATATAATTATATAAAATGTAGACACAGCGATTCAGCGATTCAGTGATCATGTGCGACAATGTGCTCAAGTCAGTAGGCATCTCGACAAATACATAATTACATAATTTAGTGGCTGTATGGGTGAGCTTGACCGCGACCTAGTTTTCTTAAAATAATTCGCTGTAATAGAAACATGGTATAGTAATAACGTTAGATTGTTTACCTACGAAACTAAGTAGGTACTGCATAAAATTTTTTAGAACTAAATGATTGCTATCCTATCGATTTTCGGTTTTAGAATGTATGGTATATCTGCTTATTGATATATATATATATATACAGCTGACGTACACATTAGCCTCCGTATAGTAATATACCAGAATGGCATCCTCGAATATACGAGTATATAGGGTGTCATCGATGCTACGGTGCTTATGGGATCCGTATAAAAATTTAGCATATCTTAATACAGTTTTGCATCCGTATATAGCAGAGTGGGCTCCTTCCAGTGTTGCCCAAGTTATTTCTTTTTTACATCGCGACGCAGTATTATGCCGTTATAAAAACTAATTACCAACGCAAACGTAATGTGATGGATTGACGAGCCTTATCTACTGCTTACGAAGTAGTGTTGTTTTGGCTAGACGAAATTCCACGCAGTTATTAAAATAATAAATAAAATTGAGATTGTTAAGTATGTACGAATATTTCATTTTAATTTGTCATTATGCCTTCTCGTGGCCCAAAAGTTACATAAAGTGCATATAAAATGTATTAAACATTTTTGTGCAATTTTGTTGCAAAGAGTTGCAATGTCAATGTTTGTCTTATTCGTGTTTATCATATTTTTTGCAAATTACGTCATTGGAATAAATTTTCTACCATGTACGGATCAAGTAACTCAAGCAGATATGCTAATGGCACGTGACATTATTAGAGATTCAACTCCGCCAGGATACATCTTAGATGATGCAGAGCCTCAAGTAACAAATGGAAGAAATCCACATCGATGGATAGGAATATTTAGTAGAAATGATAATAATTATTAGGGAGCGGAATCGAACGAGTCATCGCCCATGGGCGCGCTATTGAAATGTTGTATTTTTAAAGAGGTTTTAATTTTATTTATATAATTGAATAACAAGTGGCTGGTGATTATAAAATACAAAATACCTTACTATTTGTTCATTTTCTCTTGTGTAAGACTTGTTCTCTTTGAATTAAGTACATCCTTGTAGATAGACAACGTCTTTTCTACATCGCAACTGGTTATATTTACGTAATGGAAATATTCTTTTATTTCAGCATATTTAGCATACACAATTGCCGCAATGTTATTAAACCTGGATTTCTATTAAAAACTGCGTCTAAGTCACTTGGAATTATTAATAGCCGCATCTAATGTGGTTAATCCATTTTGACTTTCTTATACGTAGTATAAGGAAATAATGTGAAATTTTCGACTTCGAGATTTTTGCAGATGTCCACGTTTTGAAGTCCCCTGATACCGAAAAAGATGTTTTTAAAAAATGTCTGTGTGTCTCTATGTGACCACGATAACCGCTGTTGATATCAATTCCAAATTTTGTATTTACGTGTCTAATCTCCCTCTTGAGATCTGAGTAGTTTTTCAGTAAAATCGGTAGACTGGAAGTAGCAGTTTACTTCAGTGAAAAACTCGAATTTTGCCAATATTTTGTCAACTACTAAGTTTAAACAAATTTATAAAGAATTCATATGTACTTGAAATTAAAATTGAGAACAATTTTATTTAAAAAGTTTTTCGAAGCTGCTACCGGAAGTAGGTCTTTTACTCCTATCGAAAATCAGTTTTTTGCGAATATTTCGCATGTCATGCTTTTTAGACAGGTACGTTACGGGTATAAAAGTATTTAAAACGTAATTTTCAATATCTTTTGCATAAAAACAATTTCAAAATTCAGACCGGAATTACCACTTTTACTCTTATCGAATAGCGATTTTTTGCGAATATGTCGTAAATTATGCATTCTATATGTATTAATTAATTTTTTGAATATATGAAATTTCAAAATTCGGGCCGGAAGTAACACTTTTACTCTTAGGGAGTAGTCCTTTTTTCGAATATCTTGCTAAGTATGCATTCTATAGCGATTTATTAAGAGAACAGAAGTACTTAGAATAGGATTTTGAATAATTTTTGTGTAAAAAAATTCTTAAAATTGTATAGTTTGAAACGCTCATACGTATAAGAAAGTCGTGTGGTGGCCACACCTAATTTTTTAATTTGAGATTCGATTAGTTTAGGCAAATTTCTAAAATGTTCCTGACGGAATAACAACTGATTTTTTAAATTTGGGATTTGTGTTAGTTCCTTGCACTCAGAAATACTTGGAGCATCGTCATTTAAACATGTAACGAAATTTTGTAAACTATCGAAATTCTCTGCATGAAAACTATTTCTGTGTATGTTTTAGCAAAGCTAAGTGACGATATTTTACAGACTTTGCAATAAATTTCGGAATCACTGACAATTAATTTTTATCTCAGAAAAAGTAACATAAACAACGTTCTAGATCTAAATAAATGATAACTAAAAATGTACGCGTATGTTATTGAAACATACATATTATATTGCGAAATATAAGGTAAATATAATAAATTTTAAAAACTCGTCACCCTTGTACCTACGCCGATGAAGAAAGGATTTTATTCATAAAATTCCTTATTTTATGGCAGTTTTTTCTCTGACTCTCGGCCGGAAACAGATGTTGCAGTTCGCCCTATGAATTAGTGCTATTCAGATATAATGTAAACAACACGCAGTTGTTTACATTATTTCTTTCCACGGTTGTGGCTCCGTGGTAGTTTAGCTCGCTCGATTCCGCTCCCTAATAATTATAATCGTGGATGTGAGTTCATAGCGGCTGTGAAGAGAGAATTTAAACAGCGCTGTCCTTCAGGAAGTGAAATTCGCGTCGTCAGTGTCAGAGACCGTCCAGGAGAACAGCAATTTCTAGTGGAGTTTTTGGTTAATTGTTTTTGTAAAAATATTGTAAATCGTCGAAAACGAGTATAAAACACATAGTCAAATTAAATGAACTATGGAATTAGAATATTTGTTATAGGTAGTTTTTTATTTTACTGTCTATCTACTTTTTATTATTCTAAAGAACCAATAAATGAAGTTATTCTAAGAATAAATATGCTAATTTTTAAATGCTTAAAATACTTATTAATTTGTCTCTTTTTAAAAAAAGTATAAGAAGTGTCCCTAAGAATAAATGTTCCATTATCTTCAATTACATAATATTATTCTAGCTAGGATGTTTTAAAATTGTTAACACAATTTAACTCATACGCTGTTTCTGTACACCATGTGCTTTAATATGATAAATAAACGTTTTTAATAAAGTGTAATCTGTCCACGAAAACCGCCGGAAAAAATCTTTATCTGTAATTTTCAGAGTAAATCTCTATCCTTACCTTTTAACTTACACTTTTACTGAATTTTTATTTTGTTATTTAAAAGTATAGTAAAATACAAAATGTTTACCTCGTTTTAATTATTTTTATGTTGCTGTAAAAAGATAATTGAAATAATTGAATGTATTGCAGGCGTCATAAGTTAAGTTACCTATTTATTGTACTCATATGACGTAATATGCTGCTTTCCGATTTTTCAGCTTTTATAGGTTCACATTTTTTCATTTATGACACAAGCATGAAAAATGTTAAATTAGAACCGTTATTTTCTATCTCAAAATTGGGTAATAGATTTCATCCTCTTTTCGACCATGTAAAAATACGATAAAATTGCGAAATACAGAAATATAGCAAATAAATTGTTATTAATATTTTGTTAAGAATTTTACCCATTAAAAAGAAATAATAAAGGCTTTGATCATCAATGCTACTTATTTTGAATCATCCCAAATGTATTCGCAAAGCCTTATCTTGTTATTTACCTTGTATTCACATTTTATTAAACATACGCATTATTTATTTTGTAGTTTTTAGACAAGCATTTAATCAATAAAATTTATTTTCGGCAACACATGTATGCTTCGCTAACGATATTATTCTCTAACAGTAAACAATGAAATTGATTCGTAATAATAATAGGGATATATGTTCTTCTCCGTTATTTCTAAGGTATTTCTTTCTCTATCAATTTTAAGCGCTAATTCTTCCGAAAGGGATTTTACCATTCTTTAATAACAGTTTACAATAAAGCATTCGAGGCAAATAAGATAAGGTATCTATTTATAGAATCCAACGTTGTAGTATCTCCGGATGCCATACGAACCGTCTTCTGTATTTGTTGGGAATATACGCACAGTCGATAGCAGCACTTCTCTTCGGTAGTTTGCTAAACTAAGACGTATAGAAAAATCCACAGTAGCTTCAAATCGGCCTCCCGCTGATTTTGTATTTTTCTTGACAAGGGACCTCTAGTGTCGTTGAAATAATTAACAAACGCTTTTTGCAAAGTGGCCTCCGTGTATCGGAGTTCACTTTGTCGCGGAGCTCACTTAAACCGCAATTTTAACATGGGAGGATCCCAATTTGTACCACAGATATATATATATATATATATATATATATATATATATATATATATATATATATATATATATTGAGTAAGCCGTGGCTTACTAACAAAATAAGTAAAAAATGCAATCGTTATATCAATGCCTTAACATACTGTATGAGTAGTGATGAAAAGTAGAATAATGATTATTTACTGCCATTGTGGATGATGTACATTATTATAATTGTGGAATCTAAAAGTTGAATTACTTACACTAATTGAAACGTCAAATTTTGAATGTAATAGTATATTATTAAAGCATGCGCGACACGTTTATGAAGAATATGAGACGTTATTAGCTTGAATGGCAAAAAAGAATTACCACACGTCGGACGAAACATTGATGCTTGTGTACATGAACGTATTGGTAGTTAAGATTATTAAAAAGGGTCATTAATTAATCTAATTTCTTATGTCTCATAATATTCCGCGCTCTATAAATCGTCAACATTGTGGTGCATGCATTCAAAATTACAAACAATGCTATGAATTAAAAAAGGGGGTGAACATAGCTTAAGGCGCGTTTCTTGGATCTTGTAGATGCTGTTAAATATACGGGTCACGCTTTTAGACGGTCATCTGGTATGATCATGGCGATTAGTGGGATGAGTGTGGATGAGCTCAAACGTCATGTTGGGTGGAAATCATCGACTGTAGCTATGCTCTGTTCACTGAACGTATAGAGTAGCAAAAAAAACGCGTGATCAACGCATGATTTTTAATACTGCCTTTCTATTGGCTCTGCAAGCTACATACAAATTCTAAAACACGATATAAATCATCTGCTTTCTGTGATTTTGTCACATGATTGTGACTATACCCACGCAGCAAAATGACAATTTTAGAGAAGGATGTAAATACGTATTTGCTAATGTAGAACAAGTGAGCATATAGTGATTTTGCTAGTACCAGCTTGGCAAAATCACTATATGCTCACTTGTTCTACATTAGCAAATACGTATTTTCATCCTTCTCTAAAATTGTCATTTTGCCAAGTAGGTAGGGATAACATTGTCTGTTATTTTGAAATATACGTTATATATGTATACTTTTTGCTTTTGCTATATAGTAGTTTGTATTGCTCCTTGTGTTTGCGCTTTTTGTATTTGTTTAAGTTGTTATTATTATTATTATTCTCAGTATTTTTAAAGACTCTATTAATGATTAAAGTTTTATTGAAGGTAAGATCTATAAATAGTAAACAAAGCAAATGGTGTATAGGTTAATTATGTTTCAGCTTTCCAGAAGTGTTGAATTTAAGTTACTGTTTTTACCTGTATATACAGTACTGTGCAAAATGCAGCCAGAACTGAAGAAACGAGTAAAGAGACATTTTACAGTGCTAGAAAAATAGACTGTACTGAATATATTTACCAAACGTCAACAAGAATGCCCAGCTGACTCTAAGACACGAATTGTTGACTTTACAGCCGAAGCTGCAGGTATCTGCTCTGCAAGTGTTTTTAATATTTTGAGAGAACACAATGCACAAGATGCGAAACCTCCAAAGACGTATACAAGAGCACGATCTGTCCTGGATAATATTGATGATGATATGCGCAATATTATTAGACGTATAGTACACTCATTTTTCTATAAAATGAGGTGCCAACAGTGGATAACATTTTATTTAAAGTAAATGAAGATGAGAACTTGCCAAACCTCAAACGTACAACAGTGTGGAAGTTGTTGAAAGAAATGAATTTCTCTTTCAAAAAAAAGAGCTCATAATAGTTTTTTAAAGGAAAAATGTGAAAGACTACCACCATATCATTGCGAATTGAACCCGTTTGAATTAATATGGGCCCAAATTAAAGGATAAATTTCAAGGAAAAACACTACATTTAAATTAAAGAAAATCAAAGAGCTGTTACACACATCATTGAACAATGTTACAAACGAGAACTGGTTGAATGCCATCAAACATGTTAAAGAAGTAGAGAAGAATATGTGGGAGTTAGACTTAATTGTTGAAAATTTACAAGAGAGTTTCATAATTAATTTGGAAAGTTCTGAAAGTAGTGAATGTGACAGTGACATTCAGGAATAATTTTAATTGTCAACACAGAAAAATTTAAAATATATGTTTGCATTCATAGTTTCTTTCGCTCTTTCTTCTATATGTTTACTATGTATCTACTCTATTTATACACGTATAAAACTCCTTATAAATTCACAATAAAGTAACTACCTATGCTCTATTTAACTTGTAATTTATATTATATACACATGTGAATAGTCTTTAATATTTTGCTTCATTCTTAAATACTTATATTGGTTTTGTATTATTTGTTAAAATACCTGATATTGAATTTGACAAATGCATATTAAATTTATCGTAAATTGTTTACAAAATGCGCATTTGTGTATTTTTTTATTAAGTTAATTAATATTTATCCACTTATTAAGTGATGGCCGGTGTTTTTTCTTCAGATATCGACGGCGCATATTAGGCGCAAACTTTTGGCACTAAAAAGAACATTGGCGCCGCAAGTTGTGGTGCCAACTTCACGCACCTCTTTGACGTACTAATGAGCAACCCTGTATATTATTAACAATGTGCACATTTCTGTAAAATATTCAACAAATAAGCTAAACTACACTAAATTGCATAACAATTTAAATTCTTTCAAGTTTTGACACTGCAAGCATTTAAGAAGTAAAACATTCAACACAATCTTTAACATTCTGTGATTTTCGGACAATCAACAGATTATAATACTAAATACCCAGAGATTAATTCATTTTCTTTCATCGACCGGCAATTTAAACCTAATTTTCAATATATTTCGACCTATTTATTTTAATTCTCATTTACCAAATGATTCGTATATAGATAGACACATAGGCACCGCTCAAGAGGTTATTTATTTTAATTTCTGTTCGGTAAGTTTTGCTTACTTTCCTCGTCGCGTTTCGAACGTTAAATCTGTTGCGATAAGTAATATGGAATTTCAAATTTCAACGTACCTGCTAGGAAATCCACCTTGTACTATTTATTTTAATTTCTTTTTATTGGAAAATAAATATTCAAACGCGCGATGAAATTTCACATTCTGCCTTTGTTTATGTTATCGCCGAAACTTTGAAATAACTTGTCAAAATTTCTAACGCAGACGTTTGAAAACATCAATTTATATTCTGCATACGTTTTGAATATCGACGAACTATAAAATTACATTTTATCATAATAAATAGGAGCTGAAGATTATTTTTGAATCGCATAAATATGTGTTCGTCTTCTACATTTATAGAATTACGATCAATTTAATTATTTTCTGTGGTTTTAATACATCCAAAACTAATCCCTAATATCATAGCGGATACTTCGTAAAAACAGTGTACATACTCTAATTTTTCCCGTTCTAACTCTATATGAATTCATGGTCTCTCTTCATTATTTCTTGTCTTTCTTCTTACTTGGATTTGTAGTATTCTGTAGTGTAGTTTTTTTCCTTTACTACGTTTTTTTTTACGCAAAGGCGTGCTTGAACATGAGATTAAAACTGAATTATCAGTATCATCATTATCATCAATAATATTAGAATTTGTAGCACATTATGTGGAATATCTATTGCAAATGAACTTCGTTTATCAATTACATACTGATTTTCATTGTTAGATGGCATGTGTCCCAATAAATCATCATGGAATGGCTTCATCAGGTGAAGACTTCACCTGATGAAGCCATTGTATGGCGAAACAATATTGTAGTTTACAATAAAAATATTTGAAACTGTCAATTAGTTTTGTTTTGTTTATCGCAAAATAATAAAACTGAATTTGAAAGCATAATAATAGTCGAAAACCAGAAAGGAAATTGAATTACCCTTAATAAACTAAAAGAATGTAACGACACTTTTAAAGTTAAACTTTACTTAATTTTTACTTCGAAGATATCTTCTTGGACTGGAGACCTAACAAGGCTTAATTTATATCAGATAGAAGCAAGTATTAAATCTAATAATGTATTACTCTGTTCTTTTGAGGGATGCAGGAAGTAATAAATTCATTTAGTAATACTTTACTAAACGACCAAAGTATGCCTTTCAAACCATAGCTAACTTACTGGGACAACTTTGGTAATACTTAACTTTATAAAGAAGGAACATGGGATTGAATTGTATAAAAAATAGTAGTAAATAAATACGTTCCGCTGAACCTGGAAAGTAAAACACAATTTATTTACAAAAAAACATTTATTTATAATTTTTCAAAGTATTCCCCTCAACACTCAATGCATTTTTGCATCCTTGAAAACCAATCTTGAAAACATTTTCTCTAATCTTCTGGCCGTTGTTTGTCTATTTTATTTCTAAAGGCACCGTTTCTTCGGCCGATGTAAAACGTAAACCCCGTAATTTATCCTTTACCCACGGAAATGAAAAGTCATTGGGTACTAGATCTGGACTGTACGGTGAATGACCCATTATTTCTATGTTTTGGGCATTCAAATACTCAGTTGTTCAAGCGGCAGTGTGTGCTCGAGCGTTATCTTGATGCAAGATAATCTATCTTCTGGGCCGTTTTTCGCAAATATTTTGGAGAACCTGAGGCAAACAAACTGTAGTGTGCCATTCTGAATTAACAGTAACAGTTATACGTCTATCCTCCATTTCTACAGTGGAAACATGCACTGTAAAAAAATATGGGGAATTTTACTCCGATAATCGGATGCAACTTTTCTACCTCCGATATCCGGGTAAATTTCCTGAGCTGAGTGATTTTACCATCCATGTGTAAAATTGCAAAGTAAGAAGGGAAAATTGCAAGTGGTAAAGTAAACTTACTTGGGAAAATTACCATGCAAAGGCAATTTTGTTGCGCGGAGGTGAAATTTAATGCTTAATTTTACCATCAAGGGGTAAATTTACTTCTCACAATTTAACCTTTTATAGGGGAATTTTAACCACAGAAAGTAAAATCTGTCCTGCTGTTGTAATTTTATGCACATACTAGTAGTAATAAAGTTGCATCCGATTCTAGTAATAAAATTACCCTGTTTTACTGTTCACTTATACTGCATGCATTCACTGTAAATAGTGATATGTAATGCACTTACAAGCCGACCTTGCACATTCTTTCATTGTCCTAAATCCAATCATAAGTGAATAGAAGTCTACACTTTCTACTGGAAATTATTTTAAATCAACCGCGCATAAGGTTTTTATAAGAACTCCTAATATATAATTATACTGCATAGAATTAATTGACATTTGTTATTCTACTATTCACTCTATTGATGTCGTGAGCAATTAACGAAAGGTGGCTGATATGCTCAGCTTTCATACTTGATGTCAGTACTGTGTGGGATATGACAATATTTTTCCGAAAGGGTGATACATTTCCTTCAAGACGAATTACAATACTTTGGTAATAATTTGCAAATACGTTAGAAGTCGATGATAAACACTAGAAAAGTCAGTGATTAATAAATAGATTAAAGTCAAATGGTAAAATTTCACTGCGGCCAGAGTTGGGCATTATATATATAGGTAATTCCACGAAACTCTTAAATTGCCACAAAAATCTGAAAGAATAAGATTGACCTTTTGGTTGCATCAGTTACAATTATATAATTTGGTGAGTGTTACATAATTTACATTTTGCCCAATTCTGACTGAAGTACGTTTTTTTAATTTTTAAAACTATAAGTAGAGGAACACCTTCAATTTCATTCAACATCGTTTTATTTCTTGTTATACATATTTACATTAAACATTATTTCTTAAATAATTCGGTAAGTTTACTACTTTTGCTTGTGTTTTCTTTTTGTTTTTAGTGCCTGAAACAGAATTTATGTTCATACAGTAATATTGAAAAAATAACATTGTGTGTGATATATATATTAAACATAAAATATATAGCAAATAATTGATTTAATGCCTCTCTTAAATATGGGATGCCTAGGTTCAGGTGCTGCTGTTCCGTTTTTATGACATAACGATGAATATCTTCATTGTCATCTGAAAACAGAAATATAAATAATTCAATATCACCTACATATTTGTATTTTACCTTTCCTACATAAAATGTATGGTGAACTATTATCTAGAAGTTGCTTTTCGTCCTGGAAGTAATTCAACCTTAAATATTGTTTGGCATTTTATAGTGTCTTAAGGGTTAGCAAAGCAATTTTACGGGAACAAAGGCCTATAAGAGGTGGTGGATGATAGCAAATTAGCAACGTTTAAAATATATAAAGAATGTACATGATATTTGTAATGAAAATTGAGTATTTGAAAAAAATGGGTACCAATTTCTTGTGTTTATCACTGGTTATCTCCACTTACTGGAGATCCTTAAGTTACAATCAATTAAATTTAACTATCTACATGTTGTAATTTACATACTTACATTGATTTTACAAATAATGAGCTTAACATTCTCTCCAAAATATCTGCATATAACTTTAATTACGCATCGTAAAACTCCGTCTTCATCACTAGGAATAGATGATATATATATTTCCTTTTTTTCCCAAATTCTAAAATTTTAGAAGCTTTGCTTATCATTGCTTCAGAAAATATTTCCGCGTTGTGGTTCATGAGTTTTTCATAGTGCCAATAAGTTCCTGACTGACTCAATAAAATTGGCCACTGTTCTTTAATTTCACATAGAGCAGGATAATTCGTGTTTAGAAAGTCTCTTTGCTTTGCATAAGTTTTGTCTAACAATTTTATAACGGTTTAATCAAAAACAGCGTTGTTAACGTCTTAGTTTCTCCTGATCATTGTCAGTGTCTTCGTTATTTTCTAGTGGTGGTTGCCAATTGTGACAACCGGCTTTTGCATTCTCTTCTTTTTTATTTTACTTGGTGCAGTGTTGCTGTCGTTGGACGGTGTCCTTTTTCTGTTCAGTAATGATTTTAGGTATTTTGCTCGTTCTTATTCGTAACTGTAACATTATCCTCATTGATTGAACTTACATCGCGCTTAATTTTATAAAAATGATATCGATAAAAATGTGTTTTAAAACTACTAACACTTTGAAATAATCCTCTTTTGTTACATAATGGACACTCAATTATTTTTCCATCCCTAATATGACCGTATAAATGAGCTAAAAAAATTTGTAAGGATCAACCGTGAAATTACACACAATTACCACATTGCAAGAAAATGCTAGTGGTTTGACTTTAGGCAACACACTTCTATGTGCATGCTGAAACGTTTGTATTAACTGTATTCCATAAAGCATTGGGGATATTTGCAGTAATACCGAATGTTTCGTACATTTCGATGTTTGTATTGATGTTGGTTATAATCTGATATTGTTCGAAGCCTTGAATTACAAACAGTACATTCATACTTACTATCCATCTTATTTCTACAACAAATAAGTATGTAAATCAATCTATTAATTAGCAGTTATTTTCTTGTGTTATTTAGAGAACATGCACAATTATTTGAAATAGATATGGATATCTTAACATGGCTGCTAAATTTATAACGTAAAAGCACACATACAATAAATATATTTTCTTTTGAAACCAGCTTTATATCAACAATGGACTTTTGTATATATACGTGAGGAACATCGATGCTTCGAAATACTATCAAAAATGTAAAATACCTGTCATAGGATAATAAAATAATGTACTTAACCCTCCAAACATATCACGTACACACATGAACAAAGCAGGTACTGTTGTTTTGATCTTCTCATTACAGAACATAATAATTCATATACTAATCTACACTTTCTTAATAAAAAAGATTCACATAAAGATTATTATTAATACTCACCTATCGTAGAAATCGGCAACACAAGCAGAGTTAACAAAACATAGAAGAGCATACAATAAATTATAGAATGTGTAACGCGACTGTCTTTGAGAGCACGCGTAATAGGTATGGTTTACTTGCATTTCTTCACTCATATTCCACACAACTAAGTATATTTATTATTTATTATATGTTCCAGTGATATAAAAATATTAGTACCTATACCACTTCAAATTCTTTAGTCGCACAAAAAACGTTTGCTATGATTTGTGCCTCCGATATATGTAATTCAGTTCAATGAGTGAGATCAGTTATAATGTATGTACATACTACGTTAGATAAAGTGAAATAGACGACTCGCTTGTATATTTCAATACCACATATTTTCATTTATCAGTAAATAATATTACTTTTTGCAGACAGTTTTCCTTGCTATAGATAGGGATACTCCATGCATTCGGGAATACTACTTTTCTTGGAGTAAATTTACTTCGTAAAGGGAGTAAATACCCAACTTAGAGCTAAAATTGACTAACTCCTGACAATTTTCCCCTTAAATTAATTTTACCTTAAAAACGGCAAAAATTGTTCTGTTTTTCGAGGGATTTACGGGGAAAATTACCCTCATTTTTTACAGTGTGCCCATTAAATCCAAAAAATGTGGCGACCATCTTCTTGTTTCGACTTTTTTCAATAACAACTTTTGTTGGAGCGACTCATTCTTAAAGACCCAAACCGTCGATTGATTTCCTCAAGACATTCTTTACCGCTTAAGCCACGCTTGAAATTGTAACAAATCGCCCCTCGATAATGTTCTTTATTCAGTTCCACGATTTATTGGCGAAAGGAGTACTTTAAATTAATGTAACTTACAAACAATCCGGTATATTTGACAACTGTCACTATAACTAAACTGTAAACAACTGACTGAAATTGTCATACAAAGGTTGTCGCAAAAAAACATTGCCTACTAGATAGCCTCAGCGGAAAGAGACCATCACTATGTTATATATATATATATATATATATATATCTAAATTGATTTTTCTGCTTCGCGCTGAGTAAATTAATTAGGAAATTTTATCACAAAAATTTGCCCACGATGAGATTTGAACTCACGACCTTCTTAATGCCGTTAAGACGCGCTAACCAACTGCGCCACGAGGGCCTGAGTTCATATCTACTTTAAACGTCTTGATCTCTTCAAGTAACAGTTGAAATATACATCTTTATCCGGCAGTTCGGAAATGAATGTGTAAATTTGAATTTTAATTATTTTTAAAATTCTGTTTTTCTCAGCGTAGAAATATCTAAATTGATTTTTCTGCTTCGCGCTGAGTAAATTAATTAGGAAATTTTATCACAAAAATTTGCCCACGATGAGATTTGAACTCACGACCTTCTTAATGCCGTTAAGACGCGCTAACCAACTGCGCCACGAGGGCCTGAGTTCATATCTACTTTAAACGTCTTGATCTCTTCAAGTAACAGTTGAAATATACATCTTTATCCGGCAGTTCGGAAATGAATGTGTAAATTTGAATTTTAATTATTTTTAAAATTCTGTTTTTCTCAGCGTAGAAATATCTAAATTGATTTTTCTGCTTCGCGCTGAGTAAATTAATTAGGAAATTTCATCACAAAAATTTGCCCACGATGAGATTTGAACTCACGACCTTCTTAATGCCGTTAAGACGCGCTAACCAACTGCGCCACGAGGGCCTGAGTTCATATCTACTTTAAACGTCTTGATCTCTTCAAGTAACAGTTGAAATATACATCTTTATCCGGCAGTTCGGAAATGAATGTGTAAATTTGAATTTTAATTATTTTTAAAATTCTGTTTTTCTCAGCGTAGAAATATCTAAATTGATTTTTCTGCTTCGCGCTGAGTAAATTAATTAGGAAATTTTATCACAAAAATTTGCCCACGATGAGATTTGAACTCACGACCTTCTTAATGCCGTTAAGACGCGCTAACCAACTGCGCCACGAGGGCCTGAGTTCATATCTACTTTAAACGTCTTGATCTCTTCAAGTAACAGTTGAAATATACATCTTTATCCGGCAGTTCGGAAATGAATGTGTAAATTTTTGTGATAAAATTTCCTAATTAATTTACTCAGCGCGAAGCAGAAAAATCAATTTAGATATTTCTACGCTGAGAAAAACAGAATTTTAAAAATAATTAAAATTCAAATTTACACATTCATTTCCGAACTGCCGGATAAAGATGTATATTTCAACTGTTACTTGAAGAGATCAAGACGTTTAAAGTAGATATGAACTCAGGCCCTCGTGGCGCAGTTGGTTAGCGCGTCTTAACGGCATTAAGAAGGTCGTGAGTTCAAATCTCATCGTGGGCAAATTTTTGTGATAAAATTTCCTAATTAATTTACTCAGCGCGAAGCAGAAAAATCAATTTAGATATTTCTACGCTGAGAAAAACAGAATTTTAAAAATAATTAAAATTCAAATTTACACATTCATTTCCGAACTGCCGGATAAAGATGTATATTTCAACTGTTACTTGAAGAGATCAAGACGTTTAAAGTAGATATGAACTCAGGCCCTCGTGGCGCAGTTGGTTAGCGCGTCTTAACGGCATTAAGAAGGTCGTGAGTTCAAATCTCATCGTGGGCAAATTTTTGTGATAAAATTTCCTAATTAATTTACTCAGCGCGAAGCAGAAAAATCAATTTAGATATTTCTACGCTGAGAAAAACAGAATTTTAAAAATAATTAAAATTCAAATTTACACATTCATTTCCGAACTGCCGGATAAAGATGTATATTTCAACTGTTACTTGAAGAGATCAAGACGTTTAAAGTAGATATGAACTCAGGCCCTCGTGGCGCAGTTGGTTAGCGCGTCTTAACGGCATTAAGAAGGTCGTGAGTTCAAATCTCATCGTGGGCAAATTTTTGTGATAAAATTTCCTAATTAATTTACTCAGCGCGAAGCAGAAAAATCAATTTAGATATTTCTACGCTGAGAAAAACAGAATTTTAAAAATAATTAAAATTCAAATTTACACATTCATTTCCGAACTGCCGGATAAAGATGTATATTTCAACTGTTACTTGAAGAGATCAAGACGTTTAAAGTAGATATGAACTCAGGCCCTCGTGGCGCAGTTGGTTAGCGCGTCTTAACGGCATTAAGAAGGTCGTGAGTTCAAATCTCATCGTGGGCAAATTTTTGTGATAAAATTTCCTAATTAATTTACTCAGCGCGAAGCAGAAAAATCAATTTAGATATTTCTACGCTGAGAAAAACAGAATTTTAAAAATAATTAAAATTCAAATTTACACATTCATTTCCGAACTGCCGGATAAAGATGTATATTTCAACTGTTACTTGAAGAGATCAAGACGTTTAAAGTAGATATGAACTCAGGCCCTCGTGGCGCAGTTGGTTAGCGCGTCTTAACGGCATTAAGAAGGTCGTGAGTTCAAATCTCATCGTGGGCAAATTTTTGTGATAAAATTTCCTAATTAATTTACTCAGCGCGAAGCAGAAAAATCAATTTAGATATTTCTACGCTGAGAAAAACAGAATTTTAAAAATAATTAAAATTCAAATTTACACATTCATTTCCGAACTGCCGGATAAAGATGTATATTTCAACTGTTACTTGAAGAGATCAAGACGTTTAAAGTAGATATGAACTCAGGCCCTCGTGGCGCAGTTGGTTAGCGCGTCTTAACGGCATTAAGAAGGTCGTGAGTTCAAATCTCATCGTGGGCAAATTTTTGTGATAAAATTTCCTAATTAATTTACTCAGCGCGAAGCAGAAAAATCAATTTAGATATTTCTACGCTGAGAAAAACAGAATTTTAAAAATAATTAAAATTCAAATTTACACATTCATTTCCGAACTGCCGGATAAAGATGTATATTTCAACTGTTACTTGAAGAGATCAAGACGTTTAAAGTAGATATGAACTCAGGCCCTCGTGGCGCAGTTGGTTAGCGCGTCTTAACGGCATTAAGAAGGTCGTGAGTTCAAATCTCATCGTGGGCAAATTTTTGTGATAAAATTTCCTAATTAATTTACTCAGCGCGAAGCAGAAAAATCAATTTAGATATTTCTACGCTGAGAAAAACAGAATTTTAAAAATAATTAAAATTCAAATTTACACATTCATTTCCGAACTGCCGGATAAAGATGTATATTTCAACTGTTACTTGAAGAGATCAAGACGTTTAAAGTAGATATGAACTCAGGCCCTCGTGGCGCAGTTGGTTAGCGCGTCTTAACGGCATTAAGAAGGTCGTGAGTTCAAATCTCATCGTGGGCAAATTTTTGTGATAAAATTTCCTAATTAATTTACTCAGCGCGAAGCAGAAAAATCAATTTAGATATTTCTACGCTGAGAAAAACAGAATTTTAAAAATAATTAAAATTCAAATTTACACATATATATATATATATATATATATATTATTATTACTAAACAATGTACAATATTATTTTTCTATCTTGTATTTTGTAAGCATGTACATGTATTTAGGAGAATAATTTATTTTGCTTGTACGAGATACTATTCACCTACATCTTTCTTATATTCGTATAGTTTTTATAGCATCTCGTATAAGAAATTATTGTATGTGGTTAGCAAAATTAATTATCTTCATTTGTCTATGTCCCATCGAAGAAATAAACATTAAACAATTAAGAATTTATGATATTTATTACAGAGGAGGGCATATTGCGATTACTGTGTATATATTTAGGTGATTTAAGAACACTTTGGATCTTTTGATGTTGTCGCTTTTACCTAGTTAATTAATGATGATGATGGTCGGAATAGTATATTTGACGCTATTCATAGTAATAACAAATAAATTAAAGACGTCCAATGTATATGTATGCATACACTAGATTTATGTTACCCAGAAAATATATGAACTGACGCTTTTATTTTCACAATGTTTTTGCCGGAGATTGTTTGCTGTTCTTTGATATTTAAAACAAACGAAATAAAAAGCGTAAAGATTAATTTTTAATTTCGTTGGCTTACCTTACCAACCGGGTAAATATAATCCTGAGGAAGTACAGAATTACGGCATAAAGGAAAAGTGCCAGAGGATAAGATTTACGACTACCCTCAGATTTTTATTTTATATGTAAATAATTAAGAATAACTATTACCGTTATTTATCCTTTCTTTACATTAATGAAAACATATTAAATGAAAGCTTCCAAAGCTCCTAAATTGTATTATTTACAGTGCAAAGTAAAATAATCCTAAATTTTCAGCAAAATGTAGGAGGGATGTTGAGTTAAAGCCCCCTGTGTCTGGTCGTGTTAACCTTTTATATCTTACTCGAACATACATATACAGAAGAGTAGTCTTTAAAGCAAAAAAAATATACATGTTTACAAAAAACAACCGTAACACACATTTATATTATTTTTGTCTCAAGGTTATTGCTATGCCTTTATTTGATTTAAAATATCTAGACAACAGAAATAAGAAGTACTTCAAAAGCCGTGTTTTTCTAATTCCAATTAAAATACTCGGTTAAGTAATCATGGATTAAGCTATGCAAAGAAATACACCAGTTATTTCAACAGTGTTTAAGGATTTATTGTATAAAATTGGCAACATATTTGCTAGTGCATACGATTTAAATTAGAGATAGCTGATATAATTTCAATATGGATTTAGATATTGCAAAATTATCCCTAGATCTCGTACTGATACCGTGCAAATCACGGTTTACTGTATGACGAAGATGAAAATAAAAGGTGTTACATACATGCTAGAACTAACATTAAGAGGTAAATACTATTTACATATATACATTTATACGCAAAACGTATATGCGATATATACATGTGCTGGGATACACACACACATCTAGATGTGTATGTGTATCCCGTTTTGCGTATGTATATGGTATTTACCTCTTGATGTTAGTTCTAGCATCTAAGTATTTAACACTTTTCAATTTCAATTTTGATTGATGGTGCCTCCTAAAGGCTCTATTATGCGGGATACACTTCTAAGATGCAGGTCTCTCTATAGCACGCGGAAGCAGCCGGAAACCTTCGCTTACAATATAGATCGTACAATCTTCCTTTGACGTATAAAAATATCACTAGCTAATACAGAAGTACCCCAAAACCCGATCGGACCTTAATCTACTTACAATATAAGCGTGATGGTGTAATTTTTAGAAATAGGTACCTGTTATATGGTTCAGTAACAATCATTGTTGCCTGTGTGGTAACCGAGGTTATTTAGAACAGCTATATTCATGCGCTTGTTTTTGTAATTTTTGTAAATGCGAGCCAGATAAATTTTAGCTTCCTTTTTAAAAGTGAGCCTCATAAGACACTAGGGTGAGTTCGATTGTTAATATCATTTAATTATAATCTCAAGGCATCATATTTGTTAATAATGTTAAGCAATACATCCTCTTGTAATTGATAGTAATTTTCCTAGCGCTATATGTGACGCTTGTATTTTAACCTCAAAAAAAACATATGCTAATTGTTAATTTGACTTTTAGGTTTAAGGAAAATCCTTTGAAAGGGAATCTTTTGTTACCTTTTAAAAGAAAAGGAACATTGCAAGTGGTAAGTTATATGTAACCAGCAAATGAACATCTAGATAAGGAATAAATTAAGGAAGGAGATTCTTTAAAACAATGTTTGCCAAGCTGTTAGGCAAAGAATGCAAACATATGGTTTTAGTATGAAATAAACGACAACATCTCGATTGTATGAAGCCATTATTTACTAGTGCAAGATCATCGACTTTTTCCAGTGTCGGATGCAGATGTGATACATTGTGAAGCAGATCAACAGACTTCGACCTACATATTTCAACAAGACCTTCACTTGTGCAGATGTTAAGATAAGTAGTTTTAACTATAGTTTATGTATCGAATGCAAAGGCTCCAAGATAATTTAACTATTAAAACCTTTTAGTTAGCATTGTTGTCAACAAGAGCATTGTTGTATTTTGGAGGCATTATAGTTCATTATATCTGTATTAAGAGATTTAAGTTATATGCACCTTATACCACCTAATGTGAATTATTTATAAGTCGATAGAGAAAACTCTAACAGCTGTTACGAGTCAGATCATGTATGTTTAGGATTTTTGAGAACTATGTTCATTAATTGACTGTTTGTTGACAGTCTGTGTGTGTTTATGTTATACAATAACTGTGCTTTCATTCATATAAATATTTTCTACTATTAATTATACAATTAAATTAGATCTTGTGCGTTTTATTGCTGTCGCTATAAATCCATTCCTCGTTTTCATGTTCTTGGTAAATAAAACATGTGGCCCTTATAGACCTACGACCTTTCGTAACGACTAACGAGTTACAGGGGCAACATCTTTGATTTTTGCTTTAATTATTGAGCAAGTTCAATGACATATTAAAGTGACGTCCTTATTGGACCAAAACATCTAGTCAATGACAAGGGCGGTTGCAATATAAACTCATCAACTGCTGCTCAGTCAAAAGTGAAAAAACGATCTAAACAAATAACAAAATGAGCTAAGTTTTGTTAATAACGTCTCACAATGATGTCCCTCCAACTTAACACTTCATCTATCCAACTCCCAAAAATTTGAATCTTTCGCTTTTTTTTTGTTATTGTTAACATTCAGATTTAAATAAAACCCCTTATCCGCCTGAAATTAATAAGTTGTTCCTAATACGTTGATATCATAGGAAAAAAAAACACTTCGAAGTTTTATTTCCCATAAAGTCACAATCTGTCCAGGGAGATGTCTCACCCTGTATAGCTCGATATTTATTCATGTTCCATTGGCATGAAATATATATATAACTGCCATAGATATTTTACAAAACTATTATTAACGCTATACGATTGTTTAAACATGATATTTGTTCCGATTTGTTTGTACCATTTTCAGACAATTATGTACGATTAATAACAGTTTTTCGGAATAATGGTTTTTACGGAACGCATAACCACAATCACGGTTAAAATATTACATTTAGCGTATATACTCTAACACTTTTATAACTGACATTTAAAAATGAATTAATTTCATATTTTATTTGTTACCATCACCAAAAAAATAAAATTAGCGTGCGATAAAATAGAAATTTATGCAACCCAAATAAAAAAAAAAATGTATAATACTACTATATCGTGTGTGCCGTTTTTGAGGCACGTTGCCTAATCTGCGCATGCACCACAAATAATTTTTCAATTTTAGGTCTGTTTGTTTCTCACATAGATTTACTATTACAAATATTTAATTAAAATTTGTAAATTAAACAAGCATAAATAGTTTAAAAATCGACAAACCTCTTTATAATTAATAATGTGTCTTGCTAAATGTGGAAAAATAATTTAATTTCTTTTAATAAGTGAAGAAATATCATAGGAACATCATATGCAAATCATAGATAAACAAACGAACATACTGAAACATTTGTAAAAAATTGTACGAATTGTAATTATGTTATATTAAATATTGTAAATTAATTAAATAAAATCGACTGTTAATTCGATTGCATTGCAACTGTGTGTCTTTGAAAATATCATGGTGGGATATCGTGAATAGAAAGAAAAACACCTCTGTAGGATATGTACAATAATTTGTGATATAATAACAACACCAAAATTTATCAACTCAACATTAAAGAATAATAATAATGAATTAGATAAATGTATTCTTGTATTCTAGAATTACTGTCATCTACATCGAAGTAATGAACAGAAATGAAACAGTAAATTTTACACGAGTTTTACACAATTTTTTTGTCATGACTTTCAAAAAATGTTTATTTATGTTTATAGAAAGTTGAGGAATTTGGACATGTCCACCACATGGGGTATTTTAAGAAGCGATTTACCGGTTATTGGAATTTATGGCGTGATACATGAATGATTGTGAAAATAACTTGGAAGGATGAAAACATTATTTATAAGATAATGAAGTGTTTGTTTTTAATTTATATTTTGCTATATACATATCGTAATTTCTGTAACTAAATTGTATTGTAATCAAGCATCATATATGTATATAATGTACTTTAAATTTACAGTGAAATATATTTTGGTTTAAAATAACTCGTAGATGTAACAATATAGAGTTAATATTCATTTTGTATATTGCCAAGACAATGTGTGATAGTTTTCTTTTGGACTTTTCCCAAATTATGAAAGTAAATAGTGCAGTAGTAGTTATGAATGGTAAGGTAGCAACAGCTTCAAACAATATTCCTGTTTTTATGATATTGTTACATTCTATAAATCTATTATCATGTTATAAGTTTTTATGTATCTATTAATTCATACAAATATTTATATTTTTCGATAAAATAGATTTCATGAATAGAATGCTGAACATGAATAAAATTTAATTTTTTGCTTCGTAAGTAGAAATTGAAATTTGCTTATTGATTTAATTATTGAAGCAATTACAATATCAACATACTTTTTTACAAGAAATAATATACATTATTTGCAAAGTCTCATTTCTATTCATTTTAGTTTATCAGACATAAACAACAGTAAAAATAGATTGATTACGAATGTGCTATTACATACACTCAAGAAATACTAGAGTATCAGAGTAATTGTTTGTTTATATTCTTTGCTAACATATGGGCGTAAATAATGCTTTATCACGTTTTTTATTTCATGAATGGCTGAACCATTATAAATTAAAAAAAAAGGTAACAATAATAAAAATTATATTCAATTACAAAATTGTAATGCTAATTAATTCTACCACTTTTGCTAAAACATTAATGTTTCAGTGTATATCTCGACATAGAATTAAATACAAGAACACAATAGGAATCTTATAAGTGTTCTACATTGTTGCTTATACGATATTATGTCGAATAATGTGTGTAGACAAATATAAAACAGATGTTGTTTTATTCTTACATATCGGCAAAATATTAAATACTACAAACAAAACTATATGTCGAAATATAATACAACCTGATATACATAAAACATACCTGAGTATATTTGAGTCTGTGTATAAAGCATTAATTTATGTGTTTCCTGTAAGTAGGAATGAAACAAGCAGCCTCAAGCAGCATATATATTCAATAATACAATTTCACATATACCAATAAGTAGTAACAGTATGTAATAAGTTCACTAGTTTTTCTGTAAGATGAAATAGAACAATCGGTATTTGAAATATAATGTAACAAAGTAATTCTTGGAGAGTTTTTCTGTTAATAAACCATTAGAATCAGCCTTCGTATTGTTTGTTTTTGTCTTCATTGGGCTTTCTTTATCTTACATCATATTTTCTGTGTAAATCTACAAATTCACCGATGAACTCGTCATATCTAAAGATGCACGAAGCTGAAGTCAATAAAAAACAACTTTGCTTATACTATCAGTAATATCATAGTTATAGATGTCAATTTAAATCATAGGTTATACCTATTGCTGTGGCAACATAACTATTTGGAATACAATAATTGTAGTATTGCCATACATTAGGCTTTGCCAAATAAATTATGTTGTGTGCTGTTCCAGCAACATAACTAATAAAGATCATGATAACTTTTATTATCCTATATATATATTTTATTTATCTTAACAGCACGTACTTTATAAGTATACGTGAATTCTATCAGTGTTTCTAAATTTCTATTCTCTCATCAAATCTCTTGTCTTTTTTCTTTAATTGGGATAAGGTTATAGCTTATTCAAAATAAAAACCAGAAACCATATAAAACATAATTGTATAATTTATTTAACATTATTTCACAATAGATAGCATCGCTATACTATATTCACCATTTTATTAAAAAGAAACATAATTAAGAGAAAACATTTGTACCTTGTTCTAGGTTGTAATGTTTTATAGTACGAATATATTTTTCTTATGCTTAATCAAATAAAAATCTAAAATATTGTCCTGTTTCAAGAAAAATAAAATTCAATTAACGTTAGTATACTATTGATATTTTTATGCTAATTCTATTCCATCAGAGACATTATATTCGCACGTAATGCTCTGACAAACTTAGAACTTCGCAATGGTCAATGTTCGGAGAAAAAGCTTGAATCTGATTACTGTCTATAACCATTCACACGTGTTATATCCAGCATCTCAGAGTCCGCTACCCAGAAACACTTTCCTTCTTAAAAATCTAATTTAAATCATTAATTTATAATCAAAATTTATTGTAAACATTAATGATGCCTAATAAAGTGCCAGAAAATATACATTTGCACGTTAATCCTCTTAACACCCAACACCATTAATAATTCCATTTTTGTGTTCTTGAAACTAATGAATGCTTATTATTAAAGGGCGGAATATATGCACGTCAATTCAGTTAAAATATGCGCATATATATGCATCGTTTTTCTCTGAAATATGCAACAATATGCATTTATTTGTCAAAATATGCAATTATATGCCTTGAATATAACATGGAAAAATGGAAATAAAGAAACGCCGACTCTTACAAAAATTATTTATTTTAAGTAAAATTAAAAGAAAAACATAATAGGTACAATTTTCAACCTGAAATAGTATAAAATGCATTTATAACGATATATTTTTCAAAATTTTCCAATAAAAATGTTTGCCTTCTGTCTGTAAAAATATGTTTGTACAAAGAAAAAGTTGTTTCAACATCTACCGATGTGATCTGGCAATATTTTAATTTGGGTAGTAAGTTATAAGGCCAAGGTATTACTTCGTTGGATGGTTTACTATCAAAAATATTTTTGACTTCCATTAAATACTTAAAGCCTTCATTCTTTCCCACAATAACTTCGAGTTTCCTTCTTACTTGATTTCCTACATCACCAGGAACTTTTTTGCATTTGTCGGAAAAAGTTTCAACAATATTAATTGATTCTCTTAAACTTATATTCCTACTTTCTAACGAAGTTATTATATCTGGTACAAAACTAAAATTAACCTTAATAAAAACAAGTTCCTTAGCTAAATTTACATTTTTGAATAATGCTTGACTTTGCACTACACACTGCGAATTGTCTTCTAAATCTAAAACTATGTCCTTAATGGCTTCAAAATGGTCTGCGTAGAATATCGCGGCCTTAATCCATGTTCCCCATGCATTTAGATGACTAATTCTTATCACACTTCCATCCTTAAGCATAACCCTTTCTCGGTTATTTGCTTTCATTTCTCTTTTATTTTTAAACAGCGGTCCATTATTCAAAATGTTCAGTGCAATTTTCACGCATTTTATAAAGTCAGGTTGTTTTTCATTATACACAAACCATACATCTTGTTTCTCTTTTCTATAAAAGAAATATATATCTTAAATTTTGTCTCTTTTATATTTTATATACTTAAATTAAATCTTAATGCTATTACTATTATTTTTAATATGCAAGAAACCACGGCACTATGTTTTCTGTTTATCTGTCATTCAGTAACTTTCAAAATAGACATTTTGATTCAACACATGCCCAAAACAGACAATGTCATCTATTCTATCTCTCTTAGTTGGGATGAAAACTTACACATTATCAAGATACAGCACACAAACGTGTGTTTTATACTATTTTTTCTACTTCGGTTATTAAAAGTTCAAAAAAGCTTAAAATCTGGGACATGTTTTGTTCGAACATTTTAAAAATTTTGTTTTTTTTAAGTTGGTTATGCAATAAATTATTTCAAATTATCAACAAAAAGGACAAAATAAATAATTGTACGCCCCCAGAGATTTGCAAAATAGCAGAAGACAATTTACAAAATCTTTCGCCAACAAAGTCTCGACATACCTATCAAAAACAACCTTTTATAACATTATTCAATATTGGAAGTAAATTTCAGTAAAAGCATCAGAAAACTTATTTTCCAACTCTGCTTAACTATTTATATTGTTAATTAGTAAATAAATTTTAGCATGTGTGCTTTTTATTCTTTGTATGTACAACTTCTATTGCACATTTATGTTACATTAAGGGCATATATTTTGACATTTAAATATGATTTGGTTCCATTTTTTTTTGGTTACCAACCTCAAAAAAAAATAAAATTAACGTGCGATAAAGTAATACTTTATGCAACCAAAACGGGTGTCGTAAGGTAAACTTTATAGCACCGAAATAGCAAAAAAATGTTTTCTGCATTGACACCTGTACTGTGCTAATGCTAATTTAGACGTTGTTAGCGAGAAGCAAGCTTAAAGATTTCACCAGAACATATGGGAAATGACAACAACTGTTGAGTTCTATTTTAACATCTAGGGCGAGCAAGAGAGGTACCGATCTCTGTGAGAACAGATTTTTATTCTCATACGTCAGGAGATTAGGATCAAATGTAACACATTAAAACGATCGAGTGTTTCAATCTTCAACCCGTAAATATTAAAAATAATGGTTTAGATTTTTATAATAATAAATATTTTCTGCTACATATTTATTTTTATAGCCATCAGAAATGTGTATAATAAACACTTTTTTTTTATTACTAAAAAATTGTGCTACAGATGTACATAATTGTATAATTGAAAATAATTATTTCATGGGTAAATTCAATTTAAATATCGACGGATACGGTTTAGATTATGGTGTGGAGAATTTAAAAATAATTATTATGACATTACCTATAATTATATAATTATAGGTTATTTCAACGAAAAAGTTATTATACACAAATAAAAGAACCGTCTTTTGTTTGGGGAATAAAATGATTTATTGCAGCTATATATAGAATGGACAGCCTTGGGCAATAAAGTAACAACACTAATAATATCAGTACTATTGATTTCAAAAATTATTATAATAAACACGTTGTTAATCGATGCGTGTATATATTATATATAGAAAACTCTATAAGAAAAACACCTTATATATAAACAAAGAACGTTATACAATTAATAGATAATTAAAATGGGTACCTATAATATGTATTATTAAAAGTTGATAATGGGAAAGATTAGAGAGTTTAAAAAGAATAACGTTATCTATTGTCGTTTCGAGATAATACTTTAGTTTAGTGTTTTGTACAAAGAAGAACTAGTTATAAGACTATAAGTAAAATAGGTTTAACATAAACGTATATAATATCTACACGGTGAATCACGTATTATATTAATTGAAAAACGATTTTGCAGGTTACTATCAATATTAAATATAGTAACCTGCTATTATCGTTTTCTCCAACACCACTTCCTTATAAGTATGTAATACATACTGCTATGATATTAGTACAATTGTTATAGGGTTGCCACGATCTAGCTCATAAAACAAAATTCTCTCTCTCTCAGGTTCCCTCGGCGAAACTGTACAATGTTCACGTCAGGAATCGTGATCTTAGGAAACAGTATAAAAAAACAACAAATTACTTGAAGACAAAAAAATGAAATAAATATTTAATTATCTTTTCTAAAATCTTTAATAAAAGTGAAAAACAGATCAGATATAATTTATTTATAAAAAAACAAAAAAAAAAAAAAACTTTCATTAACAAATTCTCAAGAAAAAACCCTACCCACTAATTGACCAGATAGGATAAAAAAAACTTGTACTGACAAACGCGACAAAATGTACCTAATTAATTACTTAAAATAAATCACAAAGTTTATACAAAATAATAATTACTTAAAATAAATAAATTAAATACCTATAATTAAAATACATCAAATTATAGCAAACTGATACAGTAAAGAAAATTATCTACTTTAATAGCTTCACAATAAATATAAAATATCTTCAAACACGTGCAAGAAAACAAAATGACGGATATGAGCCTACGTTTACAATATTAAAATTTTCTCTTATTATAATAAAGAATGCATTCTCTTTCTTAAAAGTAAATACTTAACTTGTACATCAGCAATAAAACTAATTCACAAACTTGATTAAATCTTGGCTCCTTAAAAATGAAATTATAACAAATTTTATTCAAACATCATATCTTTAATTGAACTGCACAAGACGGGAGACCAAAATTTAATGTCTTTCTTTATTCACCACAGGACAAGTGAAAGTCACACATCCCTACCACGTCTAAAACTTCGCACATGTATACTATATTATAATATCAAGTTGAGCGTAAATAATCTTTCAGGCATCTTTTCTTTTAAATTCAAATAACAACAAAATAAATATTAATATACACAGATTACCAAAAGACTACTATACCTCCCAAATTCTTAAACAGAAACCAAAATACAGTGTGTACCAAAACATTTGCCCCACAGAAAAATAAATTTGAAGTAAATCAATTTATTTAATTTTACTTATCCATGATATATAAAAAACCATAGCAATACGTTTCAAATTATACAAAAAGTTTTCCTAAATTCACTTTTATCTTTTTAAAAAAATAAAAATGTAAGTGTGAATTTTGAGATTTCTTTCAATACAAAAATTGTTCAAAATCCTATTCTAAGTACTTCTATTCCGTTAATAAATCTCTACAGAATGCATACTTTGCGAAATATTTTACTCGGTAAGAGTAAAGGTGTTACTTCCGGTCCGAATTTTGAAATTTATTTTATACACTAATTATTCCAAATTTAGCATAGAATACTTTTGTACTCTTGACAACCCTGTATAAAATGCATTTTTTACAAGATATTTGCCAAAAATCGCTTTTCGATAAGTGTAAAAGTTACAAAAAGAAAATCAGGCTTTAGATATTTTTATATTCATAACGTATCCGTCTAGAAAGCGATAGGAGTAAAGAGACCTTCTACCGGTAGGAATTTTGAAAGATTTTTTTAATACAATTTTTCTCAAATTCACTTTTGAGTGTATTTGAATTCTTTATAAATTTGTTGAAACTTAGTAGTTGACGAAATATTGGTAATATTCCATTTCTTCACTGAAGTAAACTACAACTTCCGGTCACCGATATTACTGAAAATCTATATAATCTTATCATTATTATTATTATTATTATTATTATTATTATTATTATCATTATTATTTTTCATATGGACCTAATTTGTATATCATATATGGATTGTACATTGAATTCTAAGTTCTGAACAACTCAGTTATCAACATAAACAATTTTGATCAATAATTAATATTGCATTAACAAATAGTGATAACTATCTATAGGCAGTTTGGGGTACATTGAATAAAAGTTCTGTGTACTGGCTGGTCGAGCAACACAAAACCAAATTTAAAAGATAGTGAATGTCTGAAGAAGGCAGATGATTTTGTTTTCTAAAAAATTGTATCCGAAAATTCACGAAACTTTATTAAATAGTCTTTTCTTTTTACACCCATAATTTCTGCCACTATAGCAGTAATTACATGCCTAGTATTATTTCATACATCAATTACAATCAGAACATTTCTTTTCCTCCAATATATATGTATAAGAAGAAGGTATTGAGACAAATTCCGCTGTAGCGCAACCGCAGACACGTGTTTCAAATTTTTTGATCATTGTAAGTACGGTGTAGGAAGGAATAAGGTGGGACAGTGGACTGTCATACTGATGGCCTTCCGTTTATTGCTTAAACCTACAAGAATATTCCATCTTATTCCTTGGCTACACCGTACTGACGATAACTAACGAGTGTGATACACGGTTGCTCTAAAGCGAAATTTGTCTAATTCTTTCCCCATTTTAATGACTATACACTGACTTGTCAAGCTATAGGAGCCGAGTTTAATACCACACTACCTGAAAATTTGTTGGCAGAAAAGTAAAAAACTGGGTTCCGCGTATTTCGATAGCCGAAAGGCTATGTTAGAGGCGCTTGTGTCGTTTGAAAATAAATAACACCTGATTTTACCCAAAAGGTGTACAATATTAGTTTATTTATTGTAGCTATTCATTATTCTTATCTATTAATAAAAGCGATATAAATAAACGACAGCTCTTTCTAACCAAGAAGACTCAACTCTTTTTAATAATAATAATAATGTATTATTATTATTATTATTATATACAAAGGCATCAGTAGACACTTTGGCTATCTTTAGCAATAAATAAAGACGAGAAATAGGCGGCATTAACAGCGTCTTCCTAAAATGATTGAACTGCGTTATTAACTAAATGTTTACTTTATCTAATGTTCACAGTTCAAGCATATTATTTGCATATAGACGTATCGCAGTTCCTGTCAGTAAAAGAAATTCAATCAAGAAACAGCTATTGAGTATTTTGCAGGCGGTAATGTACTGCACATGGTCTAATTACTAACTAACGTGGGTTGGGAGATCACAGTACTCATTTTGTGCTTTAGTGTTTTCTACAATTGGGAATTCTTGGCACCTGTTTTGCATTCCAACCTTCGATTAATTATTTCTGTACGAATACCGAAGTTTGTTTGACTTTCTTTTTATTCCTATATGTAATGACAGAAGTATTTTCGTCTGAATGTGAGCAACCACAATATTTTTATATCCATCGGATAGTTCGTTAATAGAGTTTTACGTAGGCAGATGATGTAATGTTACAGGTTGCTTTATAATAATTTAGTTTTTCCATCATTTAATTAATCGTAAAAAAATTTCGCTAAATATCAAAATTTTTGGAATACATATTGTAATTATATTAAATGCCATACCTATCGATGTATACTCTGTTTTTGCTTTAATTCAGAGGAGTAACTTGAAAGAAGAATTTACACTAAGTAATGTATAAAGTCTTGTGAAGTTACCAGCCGAATTTGCAAAAATAGTATATTTCATCGGAGTTCTCAGTAGATATGGGATAGTTCTAGAGTACTTACTTTGCGCAAAATTTTAAGAGTTTTACAGAATTTAGCGAAAAACACCGGTAATGAGATTATCAACCACTTTTGAGAAAAACAGGAGGTTTTAGACATATTTCTGCACCTCGCCCATAGTTCTAGAATTCTTTAAGAATTTTGCAAAAAGTTCTACAAAAATAAAAATCTTGCAAAAAATTTAAAATTTTGAAAATCGCACAACCGTTCTGATCGCAGTTCTCTCTAGAACCCTAAGAGTTCTATCGTATATCCTAATAAAAATTTTCTATAAAATTGAAAATTCAAAAGATATTCGAAAAATTAGAATTCGTGTGATATACAGGCTGTTTGATAAAAAATGCTCTATCCTGTAACTTCTTTATTTATTATCCGATTTCAGTAAATAAAGAAAGTAAAGAAATGGTTCGACAACTCTATAAACTGGCCATAACCCCAATTTTGTTAACACTGTCTTGAATACTTAACGATAGTCAACCTTTTTTTTTAATGAACAACTGTGGCTTTTTTCCTTTAGTCAGGTAGATATTTTTTTTCTGAACCTAGTTCATTTAGTTATCACTTGATTGATATTTAATTAAACAAATTGATTTATCTGCAACATTTATTCTCTTACTATGAAATTTTCAAGTGTTCCGTGAAAAAAAAATCGCAATACAAATGCAACAAAAATGTCAAGTAGTCTGTCATTCAAATGTAATGCAATATAGTTAATTCGAGAAACAGATTTTTTTTTAAAAGAATGACGTAAATTCGTAAAATAAAGTTTTGGCCGTATTGTCAACTCCATGCGAGGACACACTGTATAATCTTTAAATTAACTATATACTATGAAAGAGGAATTATTATTTTTTTTGTTTCTTTAAATACATTCAAAAAGTCGCTATTTAGCTTAGATTGCAATATTTACATTTAAAATTATTATCTATGTGGCTTTGTATGAAATAATCATTCTGGTTCTTTTGAATTTAATATAACTTTAATAGTGATGTAATGATTGTCCATCACAATTATACACAGAATATAGAAAAAAATATACAATAAAAAATTATGAACATGGCATGCGTTGGTGAAACTATACGTTCGCTATTTCTAACGTTAAGACTACCTTTTCATATTAAAAATAATAAATAAACAAGTCTATTATTAAACAATTAATAAACAAGGTCTACTGCGACTTAAAAAATATTTATATTAGCGAAATATTTATTGGATGACTAAGGATCGATTACAAACAAAGTCCATAAATTTTTTTCTACCTATATGATTTTCATACTACATGTACAGTTCTACTAACAAAAAGTGTGACAATTTACAGTGCAATTTCCATACAATTTAGGTCGAGCAATAAAATTAGAATATACAAAAAGACATGTCTATTTTCACCGTGCATACGTAATATATATGTATAAGAAAATGAACGAACAATGGAGCAATGTTAACAAACAGCAAAACGTCTTTATATTTTAATTTGTAGGTTACAAAAAATTAAGATATTGAATGATAAAATCGATTTCTTATGTTAAATACTGATTAGTATGTTAGAGTTTGTTATTCGAGACATTTATATAGATATTGCAATATAGTTATAAATGATATTAATAAACAAATTATACATTATCTTATGGAACTCGTTAAAGGGAAGAAAATATGTATATTGTAGTATATAGGAGTATGTCTAGGTGTTTAGAAACTAATAGTCAAAAGTAAATAATCAAAATTGTGTTTTAATCTAGCAGAAATATATTTTTAAAAAATAATATAAATAAATTGCTAGTGAAATAAAACAAGAATAGGTAATTGATTAAAAAATATTAAATTTCTTTCTCTCATAACAACTGCTCTTTGTTTCATGTTAGTATTTCAACATGGACAAAAAAGTTTTGCCTGAAATTTAACAACTGATCTGTTTCCATGTTAGTATTTCAACATCGACAAAAAGTTTTGCGTGAAATTTAACATTTGTTCCATGTTAGTATTTCAATACCAACAAAAAAGTTTTGCGTGAAATTTAACAACTGCTCTTTGTTCCATATTAGTATTTCAACATCGACAAAACAGTTGTTTTGAGAGAACTGTCATAAATTTGCTATTTATCAATCGATTGAAGCCAATTTGATATTACCGGCAGGTGGAATGTCACAGTTTTTAAATGCCGACCTGAACACATAGATGGCGCTTCTAGTTACTCAGATATGGGTCTAAACTCGGAACTTATTTGCGGCACTGTGTATTCAAACTATTCTATCTATTAAAAATTTAAGTGTAAAAATTTTTTTACAGTTGACCTTTCGTATCGCTCGTCTTTGGACCCCATAAATCTTTTTGCCTCAACTAAATCTAATACATGCGAGAAATTTTAAAATGTTCATTAGAAAGATAGAAATTATCATGAGAGGACATAATTTATTTTCCAGACGAGTTCTAAATTGTATATCATGAAAGCAAACTTGTTTTGGCTATAACCTTTTTCGATTTTCTTCTTGTTTAAGTATATATAAAATTGGCAGACATTAACTACATATGCACCTAATCCGATTTGTAACGACGATATCGTACAATAATAAACAACGATTCGTTCACTGTGTTGGTGAATCTGTTCATGAAACTTTATATGAAATGCTAAATTAATTTAGACTTAATTTAAATGAGTTGCGCCAAACTGAAACATTACTGCAAGTTATCGGAAAGATTTCTTTTTAATTAGGTTGTGTTGTCAGCTATTAATTAAACGTTATCGAATTATTAAGCTTCTGAAAGTTTTAATTTAATAAAGCGAATGAAATACTGTTAGTAATCTCTAGGATTACATTTAGATCGTCTATTTCTAACGCAAAGTTTCAATCTGTGGAATAATGCACCGTAAATTGAAGATATTATTTGGAAGTGAATTTCTGGTAGCTATCGAACTGTGTGAACTTCTGCGGTCTTGAATTGCGAATATTTGCCGCTTTCAGAAACCCAAACTCAATATTCGGTTAATGTATTTAGGGTGTCATGTAAAATTATGTCTTCTGGCAAGTATGTATTTAATAATATTTGGTTCTTTTATTATTATTTCTTTACTGTCCTTGAATACATTTTTTTAATTTATAAATTCTATTTCCCATATAAAATGGTTGCTTTTATGCTATAAATTATAATTGATTTTTCGCTTGCACACCTGATTTTACAAATTAAACTGTTTCGATGTCATATAGCTAACCAAAAGACATTTTGAAGATTATTATAGAGTGTCCACTACCTCGATCAGTTTCTTCCAAATCCTGACTTTATTTTTTAAAATATTTAAACAATTATTTTTTACATCGTTTAAAAAAATAAAATAAATATGACAGCGTGGTTCTATTTCCGAAAATATATGTTGAAAAAAAAAAGGTTAAATTAGAAGACTATCCGAAAATTAACTACACTATCATAATTAAAAAAAAATTCTAACTAGGTCTTTGAAAGAGTCGAAAAAATATTTTCACAATTAAACCTGTGATTTGGCAAATAAAATAAATCTCCTAGATTAATTGTTGAAGAAATTTTAAGGTCAAGCAAACACAGATTCAGTGAGCAAGCGCAGTTTCGCCATAAGATATTTATCGGTTCTGAGAACTCTAACAGAGATACATACATTTTACAGTTACAGTTCTCGTTGATTTAAATGACAAAAATTATTCAAAATTCTATTCTTAGTACTTCTATTCTCTTACTAAATCTCTATAGAATGCACAATATATGTTTGCAAAGAATCGCTATTGTATAGAAAATTAAGTTTATTTATTTATTTATATATTTATTTATTTTAAATCCTTTTATATCCGTAAGGTACCTGTCTAAAATGCATGACTTGCGAAATATTGGCAAAAAACTGATTTTCGAAAGAGTAAAAGACCTACTTCCGGTAGGAATTTCAAAAAACTTTTTTAATCAAATTTAATTTTGAGTATAACTTAATTCTCGACATTACATATTTATCTACCGGATAATTCCTTTTACTTTCTTATTGTGATAATTTGAAGTATGTATATGTGAAATTTTTGAGCTCGAGGTTTCGCAGATGTCCATGTTTTGAAGTCCTCTGATATCGAAAAAGTGGTTTTTAAAAAATGCCTGTGTCTGTGTGTGACCACGATAGCGGTCAAACCTCTATAGCCATTAATTCAAAATTTTGTATTTGCGAATACAATTTCCCTCTTGAGATATGATTAGATTTTCAGTAAAATCGGCTGACCGGAAGTACCTAGTAGTTTACTTCAGTGAAAAAATCGAATTTTGCCAATATTTCGCCAACTACTAAGTTTAAACAAATTTATAAAGAATTCATATGTACTCAATATTAAATTTGAGAAGAATTTTATTATGTAAGTTTTTTGAAATTCCTGCCAGAAGTAGGTCTTTTATTCTTATCGAAAATCAGATTTTTGCCAATATTTCGCAAGTCATGCTGTTTAGACAGGTACGCTACGGGTACAAAAGTATTTAGAATTTAATTTTCAATACCTTTTGTATAAAAAAAAAAATTCAAAATTCGGACCTGAAGTAACACTTTTACTCTTATCGAATAGTGATTTTTTGCAAATATGTAGTAAATTATATATATGCAATTTAATTATATATATAATTTAAATTATATTGAAAAATTGAAAATCTTCTTGGTAGTAGTGGCATACAATGAAATAAAAGTAATAACAATATGACAACCAGTTGTCATATTGTTATTACTTTTATTTCATTGTATGCCACTACTACCAAGAAGATTTTCAATTTTTCAATACATTTGTATATTTGGCAAAGAATTGTAATATATTTAAATTATATATATATATCAAGAGTACAAATGTATTTAGAGCTGGATTTGGAATATTTTTTGCATAAATGAAATTTCAAAATTCGGACCGGAAGTACCACTTTTACTCTTAGCGAGTAGCACTTTCTTTCGAATATCTCGCAAATTATGTATTCTGTAGAGATTTATTATAATAGGATTTTGAATAATTTATATATAAAAAAATTCTTAAAATCCGGCTTATTTTTCTAAGATAAAGCTATTTACAACAATTTAAAACAATTTCGTATAATTTGAAACGCTAATACGTATAAGAAGTCGTGTGGTGGGCACCTCATTTTTTGTTTTGTCGATGCTCTCATAGGTAGGACTCTCATATTCAAAATGTAATAATTTATAACATTTAGATATAGAGAGAATTTCCATTAGATCTTACCTTACATCTTGTAATTTTCTTTTGTGAATTTCTAATCCTGGACGTCAAAGCAATTTCTTTTAGTACTTTAAAAATAAAAGAGTGTCAGCTACATTTAAATCTCTATTGCTGATCAACAAAACGTAACGAATACATTTATAAAAGAATTGCTGCTTTTGAGAGTGCAAATCAGTCGATAACATTCTAAATAAAACTTTAAATTTATTAAAATTTATAACTACCGTTGCATTCTCAGTCGAATACTTTCTAGTTTATAAGATCTTCCTTGTTTATCGCACAATGTCTATTTTCTTTCTCACTCACTAACAAAATCTGGTCTCTAAACACCCAATGAATGGGGATCGTAAAACCCTTACCTTTATGCCTCTGTTAGAGTACCCAGAACCGATAAATCTCGTCTGGCGAAACTCCGCCTGCTAGCCGAAACCGTACCATGTTTCACTTTTACATTTCTCCAACAATTAGTCTTGCAGAATGTATTCTATTTTCCAAATCATAAGTTAATTAAGAAAATATTTTTTCAACTCTTTCAAGGACGTGGTCAGAATATTTTTTAAATTATTGTTGTATCGTTAATTTTCGGATATTTGTATAATTTCAATTTTTATTTTTTTTTCTACAAATATTTTCGGAAAAAGGACTATGCTATGATATTTCTTTTATTTTTTAAAGTAATTCGAAAAAATAATTGTCTAACTATTTCAAAAAATAAAGTCAGGATTTGGAAGAAAGTGATTGAGGTAGTCAGCACTCCTTTCTCAATCCTTGAAAATTGTGAATGGGTTTGCAATAGAGTCTCTAAAGGTTTCCGATGAAACTTGTGTTTCTCCATTAGTTTGCCGAGTGATCATCCTGCGTTTATTATTAGTGTATTTGTAAGAGCAACGTGAAATGCAGTGCAACTAAATTGAAATGTAACTTTAACTCTAGTACGATTAGTGATTTAGGTCTTTTTGGTTCCTGATAGTTCTTTTATCTTAGCTTTGTTCTTACTCAATTTAATAATATACATTTTAACGTTCTATGACTTTTGGAAGATCAGCTAACTTGGTCCGTTTTTCAAAAATAGTGAGAAATCAGCAGTAAAAATTTAGAGACCAGTAAGTATTTTGACTAATTTTAGTAAAGTACTGGAATACATTTTTTACCATGCATTTTTTAACGCAAAATATAGGGATTTGCGTGCTAAAAATTCTTTCTCATATTAACTTTTGTCGTGGGTCCAATCTGAAAGAAATTAGTATTTAATTTAATAAATCAAACAAAACAAACTTTGCTACCAATTTTACATTGCTTTAATGACACGAAGATGTCCTTTTCAATTATATTTTAAGGTTTCAGTTGAAATTAATTCGCACAAAATTCAATGACGAAATCAAGGTAGCTTAAGCATTTTTTGCTAGACGACAAGCGAAGTGACAAGTAAATTTACGAAGAAAATTTCTGTGTACCCAGTTGCAAAACGAGTCGAAATTGTGGCGGCCTATATCCAAGGAATGTCCTAAAGAGATTGTTGATAACTTTGCCGCAGCATGTCCTGATCGGCCTGTTTCAAGTATTACGACAGTGTCTTGAATTTACAATGAATTCCAGAGCAAAGACACCGTAAATTGTGACCACAGGAAACATATTAGAAATCCATCGGTCGTTACAGAAGAAACCAAAATGAACATTTGTTTGATGGTTGAAAACGAGGGCATCACAAGCTTAAATATGCTTGCCGATAAGTTGCTAATTTCAAGAAGCAGTTACCACAAAGCATTGAAGATCAAATCATATAAGATTACAAATGTTCACAAATTGTTACCAACCGATTTCTTCCTAAAAATGGAATCTTGCCAATTTCAGATGAAAAAAGTAAATAATGATCCAACTGTGTTAACAAGAATCCTGTTTTCTGACGAGTGTACATATACTTAGATGAGGCGGTACATAAGCAAAACCAAAGAATTTGAGCACGACCAAATCCTTACAAGATTCGAAAGGCTAACACGCAGTGGCCTTAGAATGTTAATGTTTGGATGGGAATAGTGGGGAATAACATGTGGGGGCCTTGTTTTATCGGCGAGAATTTAAATCAACAGAAATATTTAGATCTGCTTCAGATAGAAGTAGGGCCCCGCCTGAATGAGTTGCGAGCTAATGGGGAAATAATATTTCAGCACCAACTCGTAGTGCTGCTACAATCAACGAATTTTTGTATCAGAGTTTCTCCAACAGTTGGATTGGGCAATATGGACCATTTAGATGGCCCGTCAGAAGCTCAATCTTTACCCCACTCGATTTTTTCTTCTGGGGTAATATATCAAATAGAGTATACGGCAATGACAGAGAGCATCATGAAAATTTAGATGATCTAAGAAGAAGAATCGCAGACGCTTGCAACTTCATTACGTGCGACAATTGCAAAACATTCGTAGAAATTTCTAGGATTGGTTAGGATATTGTGCAACTGCCGAAGGGAAACATTTTGAACAATTTTTTAAAATTATTTTTATGTTCATCAATTCAATAATGTATCCCACATTGTGTAAAATTACAATTTCTTTTATTATTTATATCGCAACAAAAGTTAACATGAAGTAAAGCTATATACTGGAATATATAATAACATGAAATCTGTTTTATCCATACATCAACATGGATTTGTTTCTCGAAGATCTACAATTACATATTTAGTAGGAATTGTGCAATATTTTTTGAAGGCAAGATCTCTAATGTTTTCGATTCCAATAATAACAATTTACTTTTTACCATAATAGATCAAATTGGCTTCTCTCTAGTACATGTTCAACTGATGACGTATTTATCACCTGGTCTTTTTTTTAATGTCCTATAACTCTACCTCAACGGTGATGTGGGAAAGATTTGAACATAATATTACTCAAAACGTAATTATATAATCATAAAATGAAGTACTGGCCAGAAACAAAATTATGAATAATTTTTCAATAGTTACATACCTCACCTAACCTCTACTTACTACCCCTAGCAAAGATGAAAAACCTTTAGAACAAACCGGATGGCAATAGCGACTATCTTAGCCCCATAATGAAGTACAAGTCTTATAGCAATTGATTTTGTGGTTGCCAAAACTGACCAATTGACAGCAATTATTGCTCATAATAGCCATATACTTTGCATGGTAGAATTTGCAACAAGGCAGCCCAATATAAAGATGGGTTTATTAAGAGATGATTAAAGATAATACGAGATGCAATACTGCTATTAAACCTGTACTGCATAATGAGGTTGTGACGTTATATAGTAAAACTTATTCATTAATAAATGCTCTATAAAAAAGTTCAAATGCATTTTCTTTGTAAGATTGAAAATTCAAATCCCTCCTCAAAGTTTTTCATCTCCTGGACCTTTTTATTATTAATCTAACCACGAAAAGTTTCAAATAAAAGTTATACACTGCATTGTTTTAAACATAGGAACTGTATTCTAACATATAGGGTCACAATTTCAGAATAACAAGCTCAAACATGTTTGCGGCTATACCGTGTCGTTTATACCTCCAAAATTTTATGTATACAAATTTTGTATATTTTAATTAATTGCTGACCAAAATAAGTTTTATTTCCTGTTTATATTATATTCATATTGATTTGTTATTCTGTTCTAGTGTGAGAGATATTTTATTTTTCGAAAATATAACTGCATCATGTTATTTAAACGAAATTAGTTTATAGAATTATTTTCTTCAGAAGAAATTGTAGAAAATGTTTTCATTTCACTTGGAATATATATATAAAAAAAATATTTTCATATTTCCGAAGTGACAGGATATCTAATAATAGAAATGCGGACACTTGCTACTCGTAAAAATTTCATAAATCGCACTGGATCATTTGGACTTTCTCATGAAATATGTATATGAAAATATCTTTTATATATATACAGCATGTTTATGCTAATATAGTTATATTTGTTATATATAAGCTGAACATAAACGAAACACTTTAAAGAGTAAAAAAATGAACACAAAGGAACAGTTTAAAAAAATTAAAATCAAAGAATTATGTTGACAATTATTTGGAGAAGTTCTTTTAAATTTTTATTTGTATTTAATCGCCTTATAGAGTCACGGGTAAATGATAAAATATTTTCTCAGTATTAGTATTAGAAATTAAACAAAGGGTATCAGCATCACCTATTTGCTTCTACATTTTACGTATTATTTTTGAAAATGAGTCATTTTAAACTGTTCCTTTGTGTTCAGTTTTTTACTCTTTAAAGTGTTTCGTTTATGTTCAGCCTATATTATTTATTGGATAAATTGCTTTTAAAAAAATATATAATTTTTGACACATTCACATGTATGTATGTATGTATTTATTGAGAAAAGAGTTGGGAAAGATCGGGCATAGTAGCTACGCAGGCATAGTGGCTATTTACGCCTAAAACATTAGACATGTTGGATAACTTATTCTTCCAGATCTTCTTTTTTAGCGGTTGAGTGGTGTTCATTTTGTGTTGTATCACATTTTTAATTTTCGTACGTCATTTTTAAAGTATGTTTATTTAAATTAGAATATTAATTATTAGTTTTAATTTTACATTATTTACAAAACTATTTGTTTATTTATTCTCCTGTTTCCTTCTAACGGGGTTATCCTTTAGTCACAGTTATCGATTTATTTATTTATACAGTAGGTTTATGTATATCAGTTGTGCGCGTTTTTATTTAGCTGATTTATTGTTCGGTTTTTGTTTCTATAATTCTTTGGTTAATTTTTAATGTTCAGTTTATTTATCCTCTTAATTTAGTCGCAATTCCCTCGTATTTCCGCTCATACCTTGATATATACCCAAACAAAGAACTAATCCTGTTGGAATTAGACATTTTCAATATGTATTATTCCAACAATAAATAATGAAGAGCAAATCATACCTCGCGCAAGGTGTAGAATTTAAAATGTCAGATATACCCATAGTACTAATAACGAGTAAAATGTTTTCGAAGATCGAAATACGGAAATTGTTGGGGTATCTACAATTACAACAGTATGTGGCTACGGTGTTGCCAAATGTATCTTTGTGTCAAATGGTTCCTGAACACATATAACGCATGATACGACATTTTAATATTAACATTTTTTATTCAGAACTAAGAATGTTGCTGCGTGTAGCTTTTGTGGCATTTTATACACACGCTGTATAAGTGAGATAAACTAAATTTTGTAAACAATATATATATATATATATATATATATATATATATATATATATATAAACTATACTTAAATCATGGGAGGTATCGGCCTGTATTTAATTATAGGTAAAAATAAAAATAAAAAATTCTTCTACGTTTCGATATTATAGGTATATAATATCTTTCTCAAAAAATATTTTTTTTATAAGCTGTAACAATTATGAGTATATTAATTAACATTATATGTAAAATAATTCTAAATTAACTTACGTCATGTATTAAAATTGTTCCTACATTTATTTACAATTCAATAAAAACACATATTAAACTCTCCAAAAGATTTTCCACTTGCACAAACACCTGCACATCTGTTTTCTTATTTTTTTCCTTTTTTTGAATGTTATTATAAATGTATACCCTTTGCCTTCCAAAGGTACTCGTAAGTACCGGAAAATTAGTAACTCTTAAAATGCCACCCCTATAAGTAGTTTTAATTTGTATTATTTCGTGACTTATTTTTGTTTATTTAGGTAAATTTTAATAATCCAATTGAAAAAAAAAATAAAAAAATTACAATTTCATATATTTTTTTGACTGGTACTTATAAGTACCTTTGAGTGTAACTGAGTGGAAAAGAAAAAAATTGGAATGGGTTTATTTTCTGAAAATTTATTACAAACTTACAAACTTTTCTTAGGACTACATTATACAAAATTATGAAATTATTATTATGAAAAACTATATGTTATGATATTGTACAAAACAATTTTTTTTTTCATTCACACATAGAAAAACACCACATAAAGAGCAGGTCGAATGTGGTTTTGATTGGATGCCTTGAGCACTGCACATCTCACATCTTCCTCTCCTATCAACAAATTGGGGCCAATGATTTCCTCTGTTACCCAGCCTAATTTCGTCAGATACGCTGTAGTTGTAACGCCTTTTTTTGGAGGCTGGACCCGAAGCTACAGATTTTCTTTTTACTTGCTCACCTTTCGGAGATCTGCTGCACAATCCAAGAGTTACTTCTCTTCTGAAGGCTAGTACGGTTATGGGTTCTTCTCTTATTTTCTTGTATACAACAAAAGCATTTATAAAAGCGATTTCCAAACAACCCCAAAATATTCTGTGCCACCATTTTTTTGAGCGCCTATCAATCCCATAGCATTGGCGTAGTTGGTCGTGGTAATCAACCCCTCCCATAAATTTATTGTAGTCATAAACAATTTCTGGTCCAGGAATATAAGAAATGGTACCATCACGCAGTTTTCGTTTGATCGGTACACTTTTAGTTCCATGAAAATTGGAGGCTAGTGTCACTACTTTATTGTCTTTCCATTTGAAGAAAGTAATGCCAGTGTTCGATGTTTTGTGATCAAAGTCACCTCTCTTTAAATTTTTGTCGATTATCATTCCTTTTGGAAGCCCTTTTCGGTTTGATCGAATTGTCCCACAAGCTAGAGTGTTTTCTAGTTTTAATTTCTCCAAAAGTCTTACAGTTGTAAAGAAGTTATCAAAATACAAGACTTTGCCCTTATTCCAGTCTTGTTGTGTCAACTCTAGGACAATTCTTTCTCCCAAATTGAAATCTTTAAAATTTTCGTTCACTTTTTCGTTTTTACCTTGGTATATTTCAAACTTTTTAACAAAGCCAGACATATCTGATAACATCCAAAATTTGAAACCTCTTTTCACAGGCTTCATTGGATTATATTGTTTGATTGAAGAACGACCTTTGAATTTCACAATTGATTCATCAACACACATTTTCTGTTCTCCTACATAATTTGAAAATACGGCATTGAGTGAGTCAACAAAGGGCCGAACTTTGTAAAGCTTATCTGTGTTATTGTTGGGCATGAGAGCATTGTCGTTGAGATGTAAGTTCGCAAGTATTGTTTGGAATCTATTTCTAGGCATGGTTTCTGGTACAATTTCAAGTTTCAGATCAGCTGCGGAAGACCAATAACTTTCTAGATTTGGCAGAACATGATATCCCATAAGGAAATTCAATCCGATGAAAGCTAACATTTCATTCTGTGTAATGTTTAGTGTCTTATTATTTTGAGTACCATACAAATTTGTTTGGAAAGTAATATCTGGAATTACATTACCCAAAAGCTTTACAAAGACATCCGTAGCAGTTATGCAATCTCTAAAATAAGTTTCTTCCCAAGAACCAGGTTGATATTCAGGTAGGATAGTAGTTGATCTTTCAACTTTTTGCCATGTACGTGCAGGCTCCTCTCTAATCGGGTCTTCGGTTTCATTACCTTCTATTTCCTGCGTTGGTTCGGATTCAACCTCTTCACACAAATCCTTTGGTTCTCTATGTTCAGAGTTATTTGTTTGACTAATAAAAACATGTTCATTTTGATCCTCATTGCCAGATTCAGCATCTGATTCAACATCTGTCTGTACATTATGATCCTCATCCAAATCAAACTCGGCAAAAAATTCGTCATCCTGCACTATTTCCAGTAACTCCTTATCGGTCAAACGCCGTTTACTTTCCCAAGGAAATGGCATTCTGTAAAAATTTGAAAAATAATAAAATTCGATAAATTATACACTAACCGCCAAAGGTACTTATGAGTACCATATAGATAAAGATGTGTATCTTGTTTGAAATGGACTAAACATACAAATATTTTAAAGACAACATAAATAAAGGTCTTACTTACATTAATTGCTTGCTGGATTTCAATTGTAACAACAAATACCACGATATTTTCAATATAATTGAACACGTTGCTTTCTAACCACCAAGCTGTCACAACAAGCATGAAAACAGTGACAAAAATCAGTGTTACCAAATTTACCAAACAAACATTATGTTGTTTCTACAGTCCTTAAAAGTACTCTTAGCGTTTTAAAAGGAGTTTGATCAATAATAGTGGAGTATAGGGGGAACAAAACCTGCGGACTTAAAAGTACCGTCGGGAGATAAATAGGCCTACACAAAAAAAACTGCCTGGAAGACAAAGGGTTAAATAACATTCAAAAAAAGGAAAAAAATAAGAAAACAGATGTGCAGGTGTTTGTGCAAGTGGAAAATCTTTTGGAGAGTTTAATATGTGTTTTTATTGAATTGTAAATAAATGTAGGAACAATTTTAATACATGACGTAAGTTAATTTAGAATTATTTTACATATAATGTTAATTAATATACTCATAATTGTTACACCTTATAAAAAAAATATTTTTTGAGAAAGATATTATATATAATATCGAAACGTAGAAGAATTTTTTATTTTTATTTTTACCTATAATTAAATACAGGCCGATACCTCCCATGATTTAAGTATAGTTTATGTAACAACGGCCAGGAAAAAAAGAAATTTGAAGAGGAGAAGAAATAAGAAGTCTTCTTTTCTCTTATTTCGTAGAAGATAATATATATATATATATATTGTGCTGAGTAATAATATGAGTGATTGGCACTGTATGTTTTTGAATAAGTTTGAAGGATTATTTAATTTTACTAATTTTTCTTTGTGACTGTTAAATTAAAATATTTAAACTAAAAAAGAACAGTTGTATACTTAAAATGTTATTTATTATAGTAAAGATGTGTGCAGTAAATGATGAAAACATTACTTGAAGGAATAGTAGTAGACCAGGTTCTTGGTTGCAGTAATTTTCATTGGATTCTGAAAATGGAGATTTAAAAATTATTATTTATGTAAAAATGTAGTTTGTTATCTTGTAAAACTTGTCTAATTAACAATAATGTAAAGAAAAGTAATTTAGTGTTGAATGTTGAAGTATGAAGGAAACAACTTGGTAAATAATTTCGCGGGTAAAGTTTGAATAAGCGGATCTGTCAAAATTGACATTTACATAAAATTTTGTTAGTAATGTTTTTTGAAGTACAAAGTCTTAGTAATTCATTATTATAAATTAATAGAGATTTAATATAGAAGGTTTACTGAAATTTGGAAAGCACTGAAACGTATCAATAAAATTTTATAATACCATTTTGAACAAGAATTATGAGAAAAGGAATTTAATTGGATGAATTTAAAAAACGAAAATATTGTCTTGGTGACGATAAACAAACAACGGGGATTATTGAAAAATATTTTTTAAGAAAGGTGCGTGTAATTTTCGGAAAATCACGATTTTATTCCGAAAAGTATACTTTAAATTCACGAAAACCGCGAAAGTTGGTGAGAAAAGTGTTTCTTTCAGCATAGAAAATATTTATTTGATGGTAGAATAAAAATATATTATAGAGAAGCATAAAATTATAGAATAATTTTATTATTATCGAATTAAAAGATATCCTGGATGGTAAAAGAAGATATTTACGAAGGAAAAGAAATATTAAAATAATACTTACCAAATATTAACCAAGTCCGAGCGGAATTTTATATTCATCAGTTGTACGTGAGACCAAAGAGGGATTCCAGTTATCAAAGTCCAGTTTATTGTATAAAACGAGAAGTTCCTACTAGTTAGAAACACAGATGTCGTTCCAGTTATATGTTAAATTAGTTAAAAGGATCCGGTAAACCATATATTTCCGAAGAGGTCTAGTTCCAGTGTTTAGTCGAAATAAAAGTACAGCTGCATTAATAAATCCCGAAGAAGAAGTTCCAGATCCAGGATTAGAACGAGGATACACAAGAAGTCATACTAGGAGAGTTCCAGATAGTCATCCGAGACACAGAACGAGTCCAGGAAGGTTGTTTTTTCAAATAAAGAAGATCCACTGTAATTTTCTACGAACGTATTACCAGAACCTGTGAGGAAAAAGGAAAATATAACTTTAATAACCCAGAGAAAGAAGATAAATGTTAATAAGAGGTTGTATAATTTTTATATAAGGAAAAATTTGAATTTATTTTATTTTACATCGAGTAAAAGTCATGAATATTGTTAAGAATTGCTAATAGTATAAAACAAGAATAGAAGTACGTATTGTAAAAAGTTTAAATCTCTATTTTAATAAGAAGTTTCAAAATATGCACATATAAATGAAATTACATGACCTTGGTACTAAAACATACCTTCAAACTTGTTTAATATTTTATAGACGAAAGTTATTTATAAATAATTAAATTGCGTGGTTTAATGCATGCAAAATTGAAAAAGTTACATTGAATTAGATTCTGTACATACCTTATCGAATAGATAACATTTGCTGAACATCCTTCATATAACAATAAATGTACAGGTACAATTAGACAGGTTAAACAATTTATGTACATGTCGTATAATTATATTGGATATATTTTCGAATCAAGATTTAAATATTTATTGTTATTAAACGATTCTTGTGGTGAAATATTGCTTTTATTTGGTAAAGTAGAAAACATTGTGTTAGACATTTTCCTATAGGAAATAGCAGTTTGATAAGTCAATGACCTACAAGTAAACAAAATATAATAGCATTTATAAAGTAAATTGTGAGAGGAAAAGTATACATACCGTACGATTGTTATCCTATAAGAGGGATAATTCATTAGCAGAAATATTCACATCATCAAAAGAATAATTATAACAGGATTATTTGAAGCATGTAAATTGTTATTTTTATGTAGCAGTTTAATATGGCAAATACCAGTGCGACATCTTTATAAAAGTAAATGTAATGCTAGTACTGCGTGGTCAAAATAAAAACTAGTTTCATTTATAGAAAAGTAATACCATAAAGGAGTGTTGAATTTTTAAATTACTATATGAAAGAGTTAGGAGATAAATATTTATTTCTAAATGCATTAAGAATATTATCATAATAGAAAATTAAATTGATTAAGAATAAAACTGAGTAGTGTTTGGGCATAGTTAAAAGAAATAAAGAAATATATAATAGCATATGAGATAATAAATTTGGTACAGAAATTTAAAAAAATTATATACTGAGCGTTACATTATCATTATCATATTATAACCTGAGATTATTTGAGTAAATTTGAATGACTAGGTAAGAGAGGAGATATTATTAGCAACACACATAAAAAGATTTGAATAAATTTTGGGTTTATTATTTATTAGAAGTGTTGCAAGAATATTATCCCCTCCACTAGTACAATATATATATATATATATATATATATATATATATATAATATATTAAAATTCTTTGGCAAATATACAAATGTATTGAAAAAATGAATATCTTCTTGGTAGTAGTGGCAAAATGATGAGCAAAAGTAATAACATTATGACAACTGGTTGTCATTTAGAAACATTGACAAATATAGAATGTAAATCAAATATGTATGAATGAAATGTAAACAATAAGCATAGGACAATCGGTATTACTAATGCAGTTCCATTAAAAGGTTTAGGTCTACCATAAACTGTTCAATTAATGTAATTATATAAATAATAACGATGCAACTATTTAATTAAAAGAATTACGAGTAGAGCTGTTGATATTATGACAAAATTGAATGTAAAATCAGTCATGTATAAATGAAAATGAAAGCAATAAGCGGAAAACAAAGTAACCAAATATCAATTTTATAATAAATAGAATAATTTAGTTAGGTCTTAAACCAAATAGTACAGTTATAATACGTGATAAGTACAAATAGATTTTTATTTGAATGAAATTAAAGAAAAGACGTCCTATAATCAATTATTTTGACATATCTCATCCTTATTAAAGTTAGAAAACTCTCATACGATTGTGCTTATAGGATTTAAAGTAGTTTAAAATAAATATGATTACATCCATTTAATTTAGATAAATAGTATTTGGAATATTATATTTAAGTACAATTATGGAAAAAAGAAAAGATATTTGTATTATGGTCAAACCGGTAAAAAAATTAATTTCTTAATGCATTAAGTTGATGGGGGGATTCCATATGAGATTATAGATCTAGTGAGTTTCATGTTCTGACGTTTTTCTGTAATTTGACATTAGATTTTAATAAACATAACCTAGAATATTTAAAAAAAAAACTTGGATGTTTAATTGCTCATAATAGATCTAGTAGGACTTAAATGGTTGAGAGTATAAGTAATTAGATGAAACAAACAGATATCATTTCAATAAGACATACTTGTTTATTATAATGGACCCACTTAATAATAGCCACTTGAGATATTTTGCAAAATGTTTACAGCTTATTGTCGGTTTACATGCATTTAAAAATAAAACGACACAAGTCCATGACATGTATATAATGAGATAGTAACATAGTCAGATGGGCTTTAAGAAGACGTCTTATAATTTCGGCTTTTTCCAAATACTACCGAATAAATAAACATATTTTATCATATTTTATCTGTTTGAACAATTTGAATTAAATTGTTTACTAACTAATTTAGAAAGAGCTAATTTTAAAATTCCTTTTCACTACTCACGCTGGCCTTCTAACTTCTTGTTATTTTCCATTTCCGATTGTTGACTTATGAACAGTTAATAATATTATCACAAGGCAACCTATGTTTGTACGTTCTTTGTGGTGTAATGTTTATTTCCACATCTCATCAATCAATTCGCTTATTTTTAATAGTCGTTTTTAACATTTTACTTAAAAACATTTTCACAAAGTAAAATACGAAAACAAATTGGTGTGAAATGTTATTAGAATTTTATTATGTAGTTTTGATATTTTCTTGGCTTTAGAATTAAGACAAGAATATCTACGTACTAATAATACCTGCTGCCAGGAAAAACTAATTGAAAGGTAATTTATGTAAAAGGAGAAGTACAACAAGATAAATCCATGTCAGACGTGGCCTGATGTTATCATTAACGAGCAAACTCGTGTACAGTCGAGCTATAAGAAGTAAAAAGATAAGTAATTTTATTCCTAAATGTTCTCTTGTATTTATTATTTACTCTCAATTGCAACCATTTGTAAACAATATATACTTAAATGATTAAAATCATAATATTATTATGCAATAAATCAATATATTATTTCTATTATATAATACTGATATACTCTTTGATATACGGAGTGTAGCACCTAAAATCATACAATACATCGAAAAAAGTCTAAGAAAAAAATTGTCCATAATTACAATCACCATTTCCCTAAAATATTTCTAGTCATCAGTGCCGTGCCGTATTCCAGTGGCGTATCAAACCTTTTCTTTTTAATTTTGTAATGAAATGTGTTCTTTTTTAATAAACGGAAAACTTGGAATTTCGATTATCCAACGATGTAATTATTTTATATGGTTCCCATTTGATATCTTAGAAAAAAATTACTATTTGCAAAGCCCAATCAAAAATTATCTTCTTTCCTTAAATCACTTGAAAAAAAATTAAGAATACATAGAAGAGGTCTTAGTCTATCCCTAAATTCGAAACAGAAACGCCGGTACAATTTAGTTCCTGCCAAAAAAAAAATGTCGAAGTACGGTCCAACTGCGGAAAAAACCCGTTATAACAGCGAAACCGCTAAAGTTAGGGGTATGACGATACATAAGAAAAAAAAGTACTCTTCGAGGTCTATCCGTATCAGCCACAAAATATATATTGTTCCATTTAAAAAAACATAGGTTTGATACGCCACTGGTATACGGTACGGTACTGATGATCAAAAATATTTTAGAGAAATGGTGATTGTAATTATAGATAATTTTTGTTTTACATTTTTTTCGATATATTGTATGATAGAGGAGCTACGGTCCGAGGCATCTTAGGTGCTACACACAGTATATACAGGGTAAGTCATCTCCGCGGGTAAGGCCGATTATGCCTTTATGAGTAAAGATATTTCGAAGCCGATTTTTTCTTGTGATAGCTGGTCATTAGGAGCATATTTTAAAAATATTTCATATTATACAGATTGTTCCATAACTTGGTGACTAACTATAGTTATAGTTTTTTAAATGAAACACCCAGTATATTATTGCATTTTTGTATTCCCCGTATAATTTTTAGTCAAAAAGTAAGAAGATAGTATAGGCCTAAAAAAGTTTTTGACTTATTCCCATTTTTCTGAAAAATTCAATGTTTGTATAAAATTATATTTCTCGAAAACGACGTATTAGATGGACAAAAAAAATTGTAGTATATATACGATCTTATTACTTTTTGACTAAAAATTATATGGGGAACACAAAACTGCAATAATATATAGCGTGTTCCATTTAAAAAAAAACTATAACTATGGTTAGCCGCCAAGTTATGGAACACTCTGTATAATACAAAATATTTTTAAAACGTGCTACTAATGAGCAGTTATCACAAGGGAAAAACCGCTTCGAAATATCTTTGCTCATAAAGACCTAATCGGCCTTACCCGCGGAGATAACTCACCCTGTATACGGTACATATTGATAATTTGTTTAAAATATACAGAAATTAAAAATACTTATTATGTCTTACTAGGTGTCCATATCTTTTTTTTAATCTGTTAAATGTCTTATCTAAAAACATGTTGAAAAGCTTCTCTTAAATAAATCCCTCGGGTTTGGTGGAGTTACAACTGCATGTTCATAATCAAATTATTTTCTTTTTGTTGACTTTTTCGCACAGTCACTTCATTTAATGACACAAATTGTGGTTGTACTTCTAATATATTTGCTTATTCTGCGTAGAAGTTCCTTGCAACTTTATAAAACTTTCATCTGAACGAGAGTCCCACCTTTATTCCGGTAATGGTTTTAATGTAAAAGTTTTAAAACATTTTTTTTAAACATCCCACCGTTTAGTTGATGCTGAAAAAAATTATAAATTTCTTGAATTATTTAACAAAATTTCTTATCACTATTAATTTTTACAGCGTCGTTAACAACTATATTCTTTCATTTTTCTTTCATGTTACCAACATTATCATAACCTTGAACAACGCAAATTTCTGTGTAGTTTAAATAAAAGTAAAAAAATGAATGTTCTGGAAGGTTATTTTATAAAGAAAATTTACTTTTACAACCAGGCGATCTTCTTAATGACCAAACCGAACTCATAAATTCACCATTTATAAACCCTAGCATTGTAAAAACGGTCTCTCCACCTAAGTCATGACCTTTTTCGTAATTTTCTATGTTTTTGTATTTACATTTTTGTTTGAAGTAGGTAGTTAGAGTATATTGAATTTTACTTTTGTTCCTCTAGAATTCCTGATGATGCCGCAAGGCGAAATGTACATTGAGTGTTTAATTATATATATTTGTGAAACAATACCAAGTGTTTTTACTTCCTTACATAGTGAAAGTCCGAATATTGTACAAAAAAGTATTGAGACTTATGTTTTAAATACTTTTATACTCGTAATTTACCTGTCTAGAAGGCATGACTAGCGAGATATTCGCAAAAAAAACGTATTTTTGATAAGAGTTAAAGACCTACTTCGGGTAAGAATTTCCAATGACTTTTCTCAAATTTAATTTTGAGTTCATATGATTTTTTTATAAATTTGTGTAAACTTAGTAATTGACGAAATATTGGCAAAATTCTATTTTTTCGCTGAAGTAAACTACTACTTCCGGTTTATCGATTTTACTGAAAATCTAATCAGATCTCAAGAGGAAGATTATACTTGTAAATAAAAATTTGGAATTGATAGCTATAGCGGTTTGACCGCTATCGTAGTCAGAGAGAGAGAGATAGGGAGGGAGAGAGAGAGAGAGAGAGAGAGAGAGAGACTTTTTTAAAAATCACTTTTTCGGTATCAGAGGACTTCAAAACCTGGGTATCTGCAAAAATCTCGACGGCGAAAAGATAGTAAAAGCAGTATCATCTGGTAATTTTCTGGATCTGGCGAGGTTAATATTTTTTGCTTATTAATATAGACCGAACGTACCAGGTTAAAATTACAACGGAGCAAAGAAGTAATGTAAACATCACGCAGTTACTGAATAGCACTATTCATATGGTGAACTGCAACATCTGTTGTTGTCGCGAAAAGGGCGAGCAAAAAAGATGATTTTACTCTTAAATTCCTTTCTTCATCGGCGTAGGTAGAAGGGTGGCGAGCTTTTAAAATTTATTATATTTACCTTATATAAGATAAATAAAGTACGGAGAGTTAGTTTCGTTTTTTTAATTGTTTTGACTGTTAATTACATACTTCGTAATGTTTGTAATAGTTCCTGTTTAATACCGTTTCATTGAATCTACTTCTCCTAATTATCTTGACGTACGTGTGCACTGGATTTCGTTAAGTTACAATAACATACGCATACATTTTTAGTTATCATTTATTCAGATCTGGAACATTGTTTATGTTATTATGATATGGAAGAATGTCGAGAATGGCATCGTGAAACAATGGAGAGTTGGATTAAGGGTCATACTGATTGTATGTCCATTGTCAGTGATTCCGAAATTTATTGCAAAGTCTGTAAAATATCGGCACAGAATGCCAAAAAATCTGTGAAGCTTTAATGACGGGTAATATCCCATTTAATAAACTTGACAATCCCACTTTCAAAATATTTTTCCATAAACATACTGGTCGTAATGTTCCTGATGATTCCACCTTACGCAAATATTATATTTCTAAGAGCTTCACGAAATCGTACAATGCATTAGAAGACATCTTTCAAATCAGTACCTATGAATAAGTGCCGACGAAACTGTCGATATATTAGGATTCTGTGTAGTAAATGTTGTAGCTGGTGTACTACATCCAACTATTCCATATAACGCATATGTAATAGCATCTAAAGTTATAAATACAGTTAATGCGGAAACAGTTGCTAAAACCATTGACGAGAATTTGCACAAAATGCTTCATTCGGACGACAGGTACAAGGAATAAATATTTTTATTTGTTAGTGACAGTGTCGCATGTATGTTAAAAACAGGCAGACTATTAAAGGAAACATATCCTTATATGCTGCATATTACTTATGTAGCACATGCTCTCCACAGAATCTATGAATATATCAGAGACATCTATCAGGAAGTTGATAGACTTGTATCCGCTTTTAAAAAAGTTCTCAGAAAAGCACCATTGAAAGTAGTTCTTTACAGGGAAAAACTTCCATCTTTGTCACTGCCTCCTACGCTAGTAATAACTAGGTGGGGAACATGGTTGGAAGCTACTAGTTTTTATAAAGAGAATTTCGATAGTTTACAGAATTTCGTTACATGTTTAAATGACGATGCTCGAAGTATTTCTGAGTGCAAGGAACTAACACAAATCCCAAATTTAAAAAATCAGTTGTTATTCCTTCAGGAACACTTTGGAAATTTGCCTAAACTAATCACATATTTTGAAAATCGAAATCTCAAGTAAAAAGATGGATTAACCACATTAAATGTGGCTATTAATAATTTCAAAAGTATTCCAAGTAACTTCGGATGTGGCCTTTGGCAAAAGTTAAACGCAGTTTTTAATAGAAATCCAGATTTAATAACATTGCGGCAATTGTGTATGCTAAATACGCTGAAATAAAAGAATATTTCCAGCACGCACCTATAATCAGTTGCGATGTAGAAAGGACGTTTTCTATCTACAAGGATGTACTTCATTAAAAGAGAATAAATCTTACAGAAAAGAACGTTGAGAAAGTATTGCTAGTAAATATTAATACTCCTTTACTCGACTTGAACTACAAAATGAACAAATAATAACGTATTTTGTATTTTATAGATCACCACGCACTTGTTATCTAATTATATATATAAATAAATAAAATTTAAACCTCTATAAAAATAGAATGAGTCATCAACCGCTCGTGTCCGGTCTATACTTATTATTATCTATAGAATATTTTGATCTAAATGTATATCCCAAATATATTTGCTCCCCTATGAATATAATAAATAAATATATTTGTGTTTATCGTTAGTATATAACATTTTATTTAATGTGTATTTTTGTTAATTCACACACAAATCTCATAAAAGTAATTAATTTCTCAAACAGTTCACGTCCGTAACGATTTACATGCGTGATTATGAATTTTGCGGATGTTTCGTGAATACACACACGTGGTCAGAATGAACGACCACGACATCAAAAAGCGTATGCGTATCTGCTCTCCAGAAATTATGCAAAATATCGTCGTGTTCTTATTTTAGGTTACTTATCTTTATTCCAACACAGATTCCATTTCATCGTTTTCTATTTTTATTTTACAACTTTGTTTACATACTGATAGAATGAAATGAGGCGATTGCATTTAAAATCACTGCCTAGCTACAAGGTTGTTTTCAGAGAAATTTAATTGATAGATATTGTTTTGCCATTGGCAATGAATACACAATACACATGCAAATAATTAATAATAGTAATATAAATTCATATCACAACGTTTCCTAACATCTGAATACTAATTATAGAGATACACATTTGCAAACGTGTATTTCTGTATTAAAAAGTAGATGTATAAACATACTGTTTAGAAAATTCCATGCTGAGATTGCGATTGCACATATTGTTAATATTTACGCCTCGCACGTGGTTAAATTAAATAATGAAAATTGAATTAATCAAATGTAAAATGATAATTTTTAATTATAGTAAGTATAATAAGTAGGCCGCGGACATGACCGGTTTAAACTACGACGAAGTTACAACGAAGCAAAGAAATAATGTAAACAACACACGCTTACTGAATAGCACTAATTCATATGGTGAACTGTAACATCTGTTTACGCCCGAGAAGTGCCCGAGAATGAGAGCAAGAAATGCCCATAAAATAAGGAATTTTTGAGGAAAATCCTTTTTTCATCGGCGTAGATAGGAGCGTGCGGGGTTTATAAAATTTATTATATTTACCTTATATTTCGCAAGAGAAATAAAATGTTCATTCATACTTAGTTAGTTTCGTTTTTTCATTGTTTTGACTGTTAATTACGTACTTCGTAATTTTTTGTATTAGTCTGTTTAATACCGGTTTATTGAATCGACTTCTCCCAATTATCTAGTCGTAAGTGTGCAATGGATTTCGTTTAGTTTCAATAACATACGTGTATATTTTTAGTTATCATTTATTTAGATCTAGAATGTTGTTTGTGTTACTTTTTCTGATATGAAAATGAATTGTCAGTGATTCTGAAATTTATTACAAAGTCTGTAAAATATCGTTACAGAATGCCAAAATATCGCACGTTCGTCACTTAGCTTTGCTAAAACATACACAGAAATAGTTCTTATGCAGAGAATTTCGATAGTTTACAAAATTTCGTTACATGTTTAAATGACGATGCTCGAAGTATTTCTGAGTGCAAGCAACTAACACAAATCCCAAATTTAAAAAATCAATTGTTATTCCTTCAGGAACACTTTGGAAATTTGCCTAAACTAATCACATATTTTGAAAATCGAAATCTCAAATTAAAAGATGGATTAACCACATTATATGTGGGCAATAATTAATTTCAAAAGTATTCCAAGTGACTTCGTATGTGGCATTCGACAAATTTTTAATAGAAGTCCCGATTTAATAACATTGCGGCAATTATGTATGCTAAATACACTGAAATAAAAGAATATTTCCAGTACGCACCTATAACCATTTGCGATGTAGAAAGGACGTTTTCTATCTACAAGGATGTACTTAATTCAAAGAGAACAAGTCTTACAGAAGAGAAAATGAACAAATAATAAGGTATTTTGTATTTTGTAGATCACCAGCCACGTGTTATTATAATAATAATAATAATAATAATATTTTATTCGTTGTAATTACCATTACAAGAAAGTCAGTAAATTTAAAAATGCACAGTTAGCTGTATACACAACATATGTCAATAAAACAAACAATAACAACAAAACAATAATGTGTATATAATGCATTAATGTATTTAAAAGTCATTAATGTTCTAAGTCACACTTTAAGAACTCTCCTATTGAATAAAAACTGTGATAGCTTAAAATTTCCTCCACTCTTTTTATGAATAATTTGTCCCTCTCTTCAATATGGTTCTTGATTTTGTTATATAGTTTGGGCCCCCAATAGTCTACGTAGCGCTGTGTCGTTTGCAGGCGGTGATATGGGATTTGGAACTCTTTTCTGTGGCGGGTTTCGTAGTTATGATGCCCTCCATTCAATATATACTTTTCTTGGTTTTTTCTAACATATTTTATACATGTAAGTATAAATAGGCAAATAATAAATGTCCATTTGTAAAGTTGTAAAATGAAGCAAAACAAAAAACAATGATGACATAATGTCGAAACTAGTACCGTAGAGTAAATTAAAACTTTTGTAAAGAATAAAGAGGATCCATCATTGTTTTTTGTTTTGCTTCATAAATAGGCAAGGCAAGGTCAGTATTCTTTCTTGCTTGAAATGTTCCTTACAACCATCCGTGTATTTCAGATTACAAAGAGCTCTAATCGCTTTTTTTTTGCAAGCTGAATATTCTTGTTGCTGCAGGTGATGTGCCCCAAAACAAAATTCCGTAGCTTATCCTACTGTGGAAGTTCGCAAAATAGGCAGATTTTGCAGCGGCATGGGTAGCAATAGTCTTCAGTCTTCTTATAGTATATATAGCTATCGTTAGCGAGTTAGCTAATTCTGATATGTGCATGTCCCAAGTGAGTTTATTGTCAATCGTGAGCCCCAGATATCGAATGGCGTGGGATGACTGTTCATTTCTTGCTGAGAAACAGAGATGCTGTGTTTTCTCTTCATTTAATTTTAGTTCATTATCTTGGAACCATTTTGTGATTTCTTCCATTACCCGTTTGCTCTCTTTTCCAATTTCGTCAATTGACTTCCCAGTTACTACGTAGGATGTATCATCAGCATAGAGACAGCTTTGTTTAGGTGTTATATTTTTTGGGAGATCATTAACGTACATCACAAATAAAATTGGTCCCAATATCGATCCTTGTGGTACCCCATTATGAATTGGTCTGGTATTTGATATTTCTCCATTTAATCCCACTCTCTGGCATCTTTCCCTCAAATAAGAAACAAGTAGATCATGTTCCGTACCTCTAATACCATAATAGTATAGTTTCTGTAGTAGAATTTGGTGATTTACCATATCGAAAGCCTTACTGAGGTCACAACATGTCAGTTCACATCGTTCTTTATTGTCGTAGGCGTCAATTACAGTCTTCATCACCTCCAGAATTCCAGTCACTGTGGATTTGTTTTTCCTGTATCCATGCTGTTCATTAGATATATAGTTTTTTCTTTCTAAATATTCTAGTAGACGGTCCACTATCAACCGCTCTAAAATTTTGGAAATTTCAGGCAGAATAATGATGGGCCTGTAATTGTTGCAATCATTCGGATCTCCCTTTTTATGAATTGCAACCGCTCTTCCTACTTTCAGTTGTTCTGGAAAGATACCTTCGCGGACACACTTATTGAAAACTGTTGTCAGAATAGGTGTTATTTCAGTTTCTACCTCTTTAATGATATTTGTTGTAACGTCATACACATCCCTGGTTTGTTTGTTTTTCACATTTCTTATTACCTCCGATACTTCTATTTCTGTAATAGTTTTAAAATAGAACGAACATCTATTATCTAGTCTCATATTTTCTAGGTACTTCTGTATTTGTGTATGTGATTCCGTGCTTATTAGGATCTGTTTTCCAATGCCCGTAAAATAGTTATTAACTTCGTTTGCAGAGAGTTTTGTATCTGATTTTCCTTTATTTCTAGTTTTGTTTGTTTCCCTGTTGATGACCGTCCATATAGCTTTTTGTTTGTTACATGCTTCATTTATATATATTTGATTTGCAGTTTGTTTTGCTTTATTTATTTGATCATGGAAGTTTTTCTTGTATTCTTTGTATGCTCTGTATATGTCTTCATCTTTAGTTACCTGGGCCATTGTTCCCAGAGCGTCCAAAGTGTTACCCATTTGTCTTAATGCGGGAGTATTCCAATAGTCTACTCCGTCACGACAATTTGGTTTATATGTTTTCCTGGTTATAGGAAAATGTTTATTAAAATAATAGAAAAATACTCTATGAAAATTTTCAAAAGCTTCTTCTGCTGTCATCTCATCGAAGCTATCCCAGATATGTGTTGCCAGGTCATTTTTAAATAGACCAGTTGTAATTTCATTTATTTGTCTTGTGTACAAGATATCACGTGCACCCGCAGATACATCATCGAAACCACCCAATATCATAATCTGAGTCATGTGGTCTGACAAGTGCATCTCGACAGTCTCCGCGGCCACCATGTGCTGCATATCTACATTCGTGAAAATGTTGTCTATGCAAGAGGATGTTCTGCTAGTAACCCTAGACGGTTTTTCAAATTTATATTGCATATTGTATGACCCCAACAGATCCACTAATCTATTCTTTTCTGTTGTGTTTTTAAGAACATCTATATTGAAATCACCAGCCAGGTAAATTTTTTTCATGTTAATGAAATCTGTCGCTGTTGTCATAGCTTCGTTTAATTTATCCAAGAATATATTTATATCTCCTTCTGGGGATCGATAGACTGAAATAATAAGTGTGTTTTCCTTTGGAATTTCTATGGCCGCTATTTCAATATGTATTTCTTCCGATAGTGATATTAATTGTGGAAGCTCTCTGTATTGGTACTTTTTTTTAATTAAAATCAATGTTCCACCATGTGTATGGCTTGTTCTACAAAATGAACTGGCCGTATCATACCCTGGAATGTTACAGCTTTCATGTTTTTGTTTATTTAACCAGTGTTCTGTAACACATAAGCAGTCGATTGTGTATTTGTTTAATGCAAAACTTAATCTGTCCATTTTATTACTTATCGACTGTATATTTATATTTGCAAGTAAAAGTTACTTTTGTCTTTTTGTTTGGGGAGATTCTTATTCAATTATGTAAATTTTTCCGTGTAATGAGGCCCTTTTTGAAAAATTTCTGAACGGTTTGACTACAACATTCAATGGCCACAGCTCCGGAACAAATATTTCTTCCCAATCATCACCCCTTATGGCAATTTTGAAGGCCGCTATATCTTTGTTTCTTAATTCTAGTTTCTCACATGTTAAAGGAGATATATCGTTATCATTCAGGTATTTTATTACGTCCTATTCCCTCGTATTATACGTTAGATTTGATACAAATATATTATATATTATATAAATAAAATTGAAACCTCTTTAAAAATACAACATTTCAATAGTGCGTCCGTGGGCGATGAGTCATCGACCGTTCGTGTCTCTAATAATAAGAAACCTAAAAATTATACGACGTGTTCCAAAATTCGCGAAACATCTGATTGGTACGTTGTTATGTTAGAACCAAGGATCATGAGAAAAACATGGAAAAAATTCCATCGCCTTTAATTTCAAAGCGATAACAATCTTGAACAACTATAACCAGGTTTGTAATTAATCATTAATATTTTAATTATACCATTTACATAAAATCATTTTGCCCTAATTTTACCTGAAAAACATATGGCAACGTTGTCCTGAACTTACACTTAAACCACTTTAACATAAAAAAATATCGAAATCAAAATTGCTTATTAATGTCATTTTAACGTTGTCAAATTGCCTTGCTTATATCAACTTTATTACTACCTTATTAATTTTCATTACATTTTGAATGTTCAAGTTCTTAGCTGTATTTTCCGGAACTGCTTTAGACAGAATATGTAGAATATTTGCACATGATTGAGAAAAAATGGATGCCATATTTAATATCAGCGCAACAAATCATTCATTACTTTGCAAACACTTTTTCATGACTGAAATTTTGATAATTCTTATACTGTTCTTTAAATTCCAAATAACGAGATAACCTAATCTGTGTAACCGAGAACTTCCGAACAGGGGTGGCCATCAAATTAAAAGTAGGTAGTATTGACACTTATTTCTCTGCAGGGGGAAGGCAAAACATTTGCAATAAACTGTACTTACATAATACGTATTCCATGCCTTTGTGATAGCATCAAGATCGGATAATTAATTTCTACATTTCTCGCGTACACTCGAAAGTGTTACCTCATCTGTTCTCATTGATTTTCTGGGAATAATGACTTATCACAACGCCACTTGCGTCTTCTATTAATTAATTACTTGCTCCCATTATGTACTTCGAACTAATTCCGTCAAACTGAAAAGAAAACATTACTTAGACTCAGAGCAAAATGATTTCCCAACGGGATGGTTGAACAATCTAATTGTTTGAATAGGACGGTGCCGTACAAATAGTAATTTTTAGAAGTAGAACGCTTTTGTAGGTAGGTATATTATATTATCAATATATGTACTTTATATGTGGAAGTTTTCTTTCAAATGTTTGAGCATCATTAAAATTGCTTGGATACATGATTGGATATATAAACAAAACACTGTCAAAAGTAATTAATTTTTCTTGCTATATTTTTAGAATAGTTTATTTATTCGTAAATGTACATGCATGTCATACATGTCATGCATGTATATTTACGAATAAATACACAGCAATTATCTTAGCAGTTAAACATATAGAAAATGAAAAACTAATGAATAAGTTTAACGCACTACAAATGAAGATGACAAATATAATATCAGAAAACACAGGGAAAAGAAATTTAGATCTGAGAATTATTGTTGATGCATCCTGTCAAAAGAATTGTTTATTGTATACCTAATTGCAGGGATAAGTTGTCGATGTGTTTTTATAAACAATACCTTTTAAAATGTTAGACAAGAAAATGTAAAATATAATTTTAAAGAAAAATTTTTGAAAAAGACAACGATTAAATTGTCGAAACGTCAAAAGTTTTTCTTATTTACTTTTATGCAAAATAAATATCAGGCCGCTACCCTAGGAAAAAAAATTATTCAATAATTGGATTTACAAATATAATATATATTATAACAGTGTAGCTCAAAATTGTTGAGCTTCATAATAAGAAGGCCAGTAAAACAGGAGAATTAATGAATTTTCATCTATTTTTGTCAATATCTCCTGTATGTATGTAAAAAGAAACATATAATTGTATTTAACTTTTTTGACAAAAAGCGTAATATTTGCTTACATTTCAGTTAACGCCATCTACTGGTGACGTCAAAATCCGAGATACAAAAACACAAGTTCAGTTTGTTCAGCCTTTTAAATGAGACCAAACTTATTCAAATCGGTTAGGCCAAACGGGAGTAATCCTAGTTTATTTAAAGAAATATTTCAATTGCCCCCACCGCTTTATTTCACTAGATAGTAAAAAATGTGAAAGACTAAAAGTATTAAAGAATGTGTAAGAAATAAAATTTTAAAATTTTCAATACCCCCCTCAATTAGTAAAAATGTGAAGAAATTCTAAATTTTAACATTGATCCTAACTGTTACGCCCCCTTGCGGACATTTTACAAACTCCAAAATAATTTCCAGCATTTTCTCTTGGGCACTTTTAGTTGAAAATTTTTTACCCGGAAGCAATATGACTACTGGTTTCTGAGATATAGCCGGCGGCCAATTTTAGTTGGCCACCAGGTATACAATATTATACTTATATGTTAAAAATTTAGACATTAACACCAGTGGCGGCTCGGGGTGGTTCACATAGGGAGTGCATAATTTCAAAATTAAAAAATGAGGTGTGGCCACCACACGACTTTCTTATACGTATGAAAGTGTTACTTCCGGTCCGAATTTTGAAATTTCATTTATACAAAAAATATTCCAAATCCAACTCTAAATACTTTTGTACTCGTCATAAATATATATAGAATGCATAATTTACGACATATTTTGCAAAAAATCGTTATTCGGTAAGAGTAAAAGTGTTACTTCCGGTCCGAATTTTGAAATTTTTTTTATACAAAAGATATTTCAAAATACGTTCTAAATACTTTTATACTGATAATTTACCTGCCTAGAAAGCATGACTTGCGTGATATTCGCAAAAAACTGATTTTCGATAAGAGTAAAAGTAACTTCTGGTCGGAATTTCGAAAAACTTTATTAATACAATTTTTCTCAAATTTAATTTTGAATACATTTGAATTCCTTATAAATTTGTTTAAACTTAGTAATTGACGAAATATTTGCAAAATTCGATTTTTTCACTGAAGTAAACTACTACTTCCGGTCTGCCGATTTTGCTAAAAATCTAATCAGTTCTCAAGAGGAAGATTATATTCGTAAATACAAAATTTGAAATTGATATCTGTAGCGGTTTGATCGCTATCGTGGTCACACACACAGAGACACAGAGAGAGAGAGAGAGAGAGAGAGAGAGAGAGAGAGAGAGAGAGAGACATTTTTTAAAAACCACTTTTTTGGTATCAGGGGACCTCAAAACGTGGACATCTGCAAAAATCTCGAGGTCGAAAATTTTCATCATCACAATACTTATACTACGTATAAGAAAGTAAAAGTATAATACAAGAACGCTTACCCAATCTTTATAAGTTTCACCGACGTACTGTTCCAGACAGGTACTGTTCATTGTACAGTTTGTTTTGAGGGAATAATAAATATAAAACTACAGTTTGATTACATCTGACGATAAACGAAGTCCATTTTGCGTGTCTTTGACTTGCAGAACAGTTCTATCACTTTTTCATTAAAATTTGGGAAATTATTTATAAATTCAATTAAAAACCGGTGCTGCTTCGATGTGATCTCTGAGCGATTTATCTAATTCTGCCGTAAAATTTATCAATTCCCGAAAAATGCCCTTGGTATTCGACGTTTGCCGTTCATCATGACCCCGAAGTGCCAGTTCAAACGCGCCACAAAATCTAATGCAATTTATTATTAAATTTAACACATGCCTATTTTTTGTTACCTGTTCATTGTGTTGTTGAACTGCTTTTCTATATGATGATCTAAAACATTCTGAATGTTATTTTTTCCTAACATTCTTAGACTAAATATATTTTTCAAATGCCCTTCGGAATTTTCATGTTTCGTAATTTTAGCACTAATATGAATTAAGTCTTTTATTCCGTTCTTTGACCAAGACGGTTCACCACCAAACAAAAGACACGGAAAACAAAACAAAGTATTTTTAATTTCACACCCACAAATCCAGTCATTTTTCTGATAAATATTCATTTTGAATTTTCTTATAACGTCTTTACCTTTAACAGATTGTTTATTTCCTAAACATAATTGAGGCATCGGCCGTTTAAGATTTTTATTGCGATTTTTTCATCATACGTTAACCGCGAAAACGTGTTATTCTGCATCGCAGACACGAAATTCATCTTTCAACAGCGTTGAGCAGACGGGAATCTTGCTCACATGCTATGTATTATACGATATGGAACTAAAACAAAATACAGTTCTCCCCACCTTCAATGTAATGTTTAATGGCTTAACGCAGCAACAGTAGCGCTTTGCACATGGGTATGTTTCTCTCGGTGGAAGGGGTCTTTACATCCGTGCGCTGTTAGTCTTAGTCGTCATTATATCTATGACTACGATCGGTGCATGTAGGTTGTTTCGCGTGCCGTACACGCCACGTTCCTGTTCAATAACAATGAATACGTAATAAATAAATACTTTCACAGTTAGTCGCCGCTTGGTTTGTTTTGTTTCAAAATTCCAGGGGGTGCAATTGCTCACTTGCTCTCATTAAAGAGCCGCCACTGATTAACACACATTTAACTACGGAACTTTATTACACATTAAAAATTTCTCTATACTGTAGAAAGCCCGACCGAGGACAAACTCTTTTAATTTATGTTTAAAACTGATTGGTGGTTAGTTTCTCAGATGGGGCGACACTTTGTTAAAAAATTTAACTGCCCAAAAACCCGAACCACTTCGACATCTTTCCAGGCGCCAATACCTAGCAGTTAGATCCCCGTTATGCCTGGTGTTGTATGTATGTATGTCACTGTGTGTGGAGTATCCGTCCATATGATTTTTCACATAGATAAGGTTTTCGAGGATAAACACAGAGGGCAAGGTTAAGTTTGTTTGATTTATAAAAGCCTGTCAACACTCAGCTGGGTATGACAGACCTGAAGTTATTCTGACTGCCCTTCTTAGCCAACGAAACACTCCCATAGCCCCAAAGTAAAACAGCATAAACCAGGGGTTTTCAACCTTCTTGTATTTGCGACCCAATTTTCAATCACAATTCTCATCGCCACCCCCTATCCAATTATTTTCACTGAAATCGTGCTGTAATTGTAATATTAGTCTCTATTTAATTTATTTTTATTTATTTATTTAATTACTCTTTGACGCTAAAGTTACACTACGACCTTGACAACCAAACTTAAAAATTAGTTTCATACTGATATCTATTGCAATAAACGTAAGCGTATGCATTCAAAATTTTCTCATTTTTTCGTCAAATATCATATCAGTTCTACATATCAATACTCAAAATAAATAGACGCATAGATAAAGTAACAAGTAACGAATCTAATAATCATCAGTACCAAAACATTCCATAACCAACATATTCCGGCATGGACGATATAGGAAATTGCCCTTTCCAACAAATCCGAAACAAATGCAAAATTTCCAGGTACAGAATCCCATTCAATAAAGTCCGTCGATATGACGATGATGATGATAGATTTACAAGATGACGATTCGAAACAGAATGAATGACACTTTGTTCTCACAAAATGACAATTGAAAGTTCACCGCGGGAAACCGATAAGGAAGACCAAATCAACTTAAGAAAATATTAATAAAATCGAATTAATTAAATTAAAATTTCAATTCAAAATGTTACTAAATTATTAAAAAAAGAAAATAACCCAAACGAGCCAAGATAATACCAAAATTATTTGATTTAAATTACAGATAAAGACTGAACGTACTTAAGCGAACCACAGATAAATGACGCTACCATACCCAAAATATACAAAAGATATTATTACTAATTTTTAATGATGTTAATTAAAAATAGAAATAATTAAGCCTCTGATTTTTGATCCGTTACAATTGGCTAGCACAACGAAGGGCAGTATTAAAATTATTTCTATACTAACATAATATATAATTGTACGATTGTAGGGAATTAATGTTATATTAATTACACATCATTACAGTAATAAAGGGTGAATTTTAATGGAATATACTTTATGTAATTTATTTAAAGACAGGATAATGCTAAATGGAAATGCTTTTTTAAAATTTTCCTTGACTGTATATATAGGTACATTAGATGGATATTTTGGTAACTATTGGATGTATATTTATTATCCGCGTGAATCTAGTGTATCTCGTATTATTGTTTATCTTATTCCTTTCATTGAGTTATCTAAGCACTCAGTTGTGTAGTTGTATTAGAACCAATAAAGATTATTATTATTACCGTGGCCACGTCTTTGTCCATATTGTACCCTACTAGTACCGTTATCATGCTGAATATTGTTTTCGGAATCGCCTATTTCCGGCCTGGAAAACGTTCTATATACAGACCTTCAGCTGCTTCCATATACTGATTAAACCCTCCTTGTAATGAAATTAAATTCAGATAATCATTTTTACATTATCATATACATCCTTTGCTAAATAATGAAAGGTAAAATTGAACTTACCACATAAACGTATAAAATTACAGTCTAAAAGAAATGCATCAATCATCTATTAATACAATAATTTAGTTAATTATATACTTGTACACTATAATATATACATAACAATTAGATAGTTTACTCACAAATTTTAATATTTATCTTTTACGTAACTAAAAAACCTGCTGTTGAATATATTAATACTTACGAAATGTCTAGCGTCTATAGTTAACTTGTTGCATGCGTCTAAATTATTAATAATCATGTTTTTTAAAGTTTGTACAGCTTTTAAGTTATTTATATACAAATTACTTATATTTCTTATATTGCAATTGTGTAAGTCTTGTACCATTACCAGTCTTCCTCTCAGAAATGGTGGACGATATCTCATCTTACTTCATGAATCTGTTACGCATCATTTGATTTAAATTTAAAAGTAGGGTGGAGCAAAACACCAAATGAGGAGCTATTTGTACATTAGTAAATTAATTTTTGAAAAATCTCGTATTTTTCTACTTAGGAAATTAACCTTTTCAGAAATCTTATTCATAATATATTGCGCATGTAATTAAAATTTAAATTTTCATCAATTATAATTCCTAGATATTTATGGCATTAAGGGTGTTGTATAGGTACATTTTCAAATATTTACAGATTAAAGGCTACCTTTAAACTTTATGCAAAAATGATTTAGATGAAATATTCTTATAATGTTAATCTACACGTCCCTAGGCATTTTGTTTTTTCAATTTTTTATTAATTGTTATAAAAAATTAAATATAAATAGACCATCGAAAAATAAAATGCGTACCGACGTATAACATATTATTGTGAACATTAATTTCTAGCAAAATTTTTTCGTATTTATTAAGATAAATGTGTAATTTGATAAGAAAGAAATGCATTTTTGGCACTGCTTTAGTACGCCACCTGCAGTCAAATATTTGATATATCCTTGCAATCCAAGACAGGGCGGAGTTACTTTGTTTAGGTGGGGATTCACTTTACGAGCGATATTCCAAATACAGAAATCGTTGTTACGGTTTTGAGTAGGTATTTGATTAAACATTTTTTATATTATTTTACATATCATAAAATTGAAAACATTATCGCGTAACCTTGATTTAACTTTATAAAATTAATATATATTTTCTTTTTGTAAAATTTACTTATATTATTTTGTATTACATTTCATAAAATTGTACACATTGGCTGGCAGGCTTTGATAACTTTTACATAAATACAAACTTAAACAAAAACATTACAATATGACTCATAAATAATACTAGCTTTTTTAGTTCTTCCACTATTTTACATTTATCAAGATAAAATACTACTGACATTTATAAGTGAGTTAAAAATAATGTAAAACTAATATAGAAAATGAGATGGATATGGATGGTGCCTACTTCCTCTGTACAGATATTGTACCAGACTGGTAGACGTTCAAAAGATTAATTTACGACTAGCAAAAAATTATTCTCAAACGATTCAGTGTTCGGACAGTTATAAAAAGATTTGAAGTAAACCAGAAATTGCTGGGAAAGGATATCTTTTATTTTAAAAATTTAGCTAGATTACTTTTCCTGTTATAGAACAGACAGAAACAGGACTTATTATTTTACAGATGTAGTTACATAATAATAATGAATAAACATTAAACTTTAAATAATTTATATATAATAATAAAATAATGAAATTCCATTCAATACATGATATTATAGTAGTCATTCTGTATTTTTTTAGAAAAAAATATGCGAGACTATTTTATTTGATTAATCGTTAGTGGGGTACGCGACGACTCTAAAACCAAACAGTTGGAACCCCCCCCCCCTTCCTTCCTTGTGGGTTTTTGGTAATCTCAAAAAGTTTTTGAATGGAGTTTCCGAGTAAATGGTTGGTCGAACAACAAATTTTTTTAACAAAAAAAAAATATCTACAAATTATCTAATGTACTCGCTGCGATAATGAAGATGGCAGTAAAGTTAAAGAGATACCACGTGACTTGGATCCGGCGCATTCAACAATTTCAACAATCTTGAAGGACAGGACTAAAGTAAAAGATGCATTAAAATCATCGACAGGTTTTAGAGCCGTAATAACTAGGCAGCGGAAAGGTCTGATTCTTGAGATGGAAAAGCTCCTCGCGATTTGGTTGATGACCAGATACAAAATAGAATGCCGATGAGCCTACTAATTATTCAGGCAAAGGCGCGAATGATCTCTGAAGTTTAATAGAAGTATTAGCGGTGAAGCAGCAAGCGTTGACGTCGAAGGAGTGGAATAATTTATTGAGCAATTTGATAAAATTATGGATGAAAAAATGTAAAATTTTAGAAAGTGTTCACGAATAATTTAGATTTTGACAAAGACGAGTACACTAATGCCATACATAAAGTAGTGGAACTTACTAACATACTTAATTTAGAAGCTGAGGTGGAGGATATTGAAGCATTAGTTGAGTATATTGAGGGAGAATTAACAAACGAAGATTTAATAGAGTTGGAAGTACAACGGCTCCCGGAAGAGGAACCAGTAGAGGAAAGTGAATGAAACTACTAAAACTAGAAGATATGGATTCAAATATTGAACGGTTCACGAAAGTTGAACGGCCAATAAGTGAAGTTTTACAAGTTACAAAGCATACTACATTAACGACATTCTTTTCAAAAGCTATAACCAGAACTCCTGCCCTTGTAAATACTTCTATTTCTTCGCCTCCATCTCTCTTACCAGGCCCCTCTACAGCTTTTGATAGCTCTGGTGATAAATACAATGACGACGTTGATGAACCACATTTTGCACTACATATCATGAATAGTTATTCTTCGTTTTTCACACAATGAATTTAAATTTTTTAATACGTCACTTTTTAATTTTTGTATGTATTCTTATGTTCTGTAATATATAAGGGATGCAATTAAAAAGTGTCCTTAATGATTCACTATAGAATGCACACTTTGCAAGATATTCGAAAATAATAAAGTGTGGCCACCACACAACTTTCTTATACGTATGAGCGCTTCAAACTATAAATTTTATGAATCTTTTTATACAAAAATTATTCAAATTCCAATTTTGTATAATTTGAAACGCTCATATGTACAAAAAAGTCTTGTGGTGGCTACACTTCATTATTTATAGGAGGACCATTGTGGAAGAGGTGTCACTAATTTTCTCAATGAACAGTCTCCAAATCGATGGATAGGTCGTGGTGGTTCCAAGCTTAGCCACCGCGATTTCCGGATCTCTACCCACTAGATTTTCTCATATGGGACATGAAAAAATCTAGACACTTACATATTCAAGGGGAAAGCCTAAAAATACCGGCTCATCCATAAGATTCATGACATTTTATGAGGCGAAAAACAATATGGAGAACTACAACTGGGAACGAGGACTCTGACGGAAGATTTAGTTATGCATTGTACAATGCGGTGGCCACATTGAGCTGCTTTAATAATGCTCCGTAGGCTTTCCATAAAATAAATCACATTTTCTTCTAAACCCTCTAGTAATTAATTACAGCTTCGAACACCGATATTTCAAGAACCGTTAGAAATTCGGAAAAAGTGAATAAGAACATTTTTGCTTAAAATTAGTCATTGAATTCATGTACGAGGTTTCTCGGATACCTTGCCGACCACCTTGTATAATAATAGTACCTATAGATATAAATAATTATCCTGTGATTTTCAATACGGCCAATGGAAAAGATAATCAAGACGATGACATTAGTGCCTTTCAACAAAATATTATTATTATTATATAGTATTCATAGGCACTAAGTAATATTTCTTTTAATCAGAATTTCCTCTTACATATTAACTTATTGAACACATGTCAGACTAAAAAAATTACGATCTACATTCCTGTAGCGCCAAGACACCAGACTAAATAAATCATACAAAATATTACTAGCACCTACGTTACGTAGAGTATGTGTAGCCTGAACAGAGACAATTAGCACTTAACGCATCAGACGTCATTTCGAATGCATCGCTCCATAAGGGCGGTACTTATAAACTGGGAACTGTACAATTTAGATTTTTACTATAACATTTAGCAAAACAGTACATGGTAGTGGGGTATTGGCAAGTCCCACCCATGAGCACTACCCCCCGATACCCGCGCCGAAGACGTCGAAATTTTTAGTTTGCTATACAGCACCCTTAATAGAAGATCCATTATTACAAAACCACGCGTATAATGATGGTAGAATTTTATTAATTTCAGTAACTACTTGATATGTATTGTCTCCACATAGATGCATCATTATGTCGTTCGCAAATTTTTAAATATTGCAATGTTTCACACTCGTAATTAAATCATGTATATACATATTAAGTAGTAATACGTCTAACACCGTTCCTTGTGAAACACCAAAGTTTATTTTTACTGAAATTACATAATCTATGGTCATTATATATTTTACTATCTGGTGTCTAATTTGTCAAATATTACTTTAGCCAAAGTCCAGTCTTGCTATTAATTTCTAAAATAACTAGTTTACTAATTAGTAATTCTTTTTTATAATACTCGCAAAAGCTCTGTGCAAATCCAGAAATACTGCCATTACGAAACCCCCCCTCATCTATAGTTTTTAAGCACTTGCCACAAATATCCATAATAACAGTCAGGCACTTTCTCTAAAGCCTGCTTGGTGAAGAAAAATGATGATTGTTTTATGGTAGTAATCAATCATATGGTTGATTTTTTACAAGTATATTAGGTAATTATTTTTAATTTTTTTTTTCACAGGGACCACATAAAAAGTCTTTCCTAGTTCTGGGAATACACGTTTTGTGAAGGAAATATCAAAAGTAATAGCTGTAATCATGCACATCCTGCAAAATTCGATTTTTAAATAAATATAATACATAAACTGAATTCATTGAAAGTGTGTAAATTTTCAACTTTTTATTTACTGCGGCAAATAATATTTTTGATTTATTTTTGGAATACTGTTTACTAAGATCTGTACGCTAGTTATGAAGTTTTGATATTAGTAATTTTTTATAGCATAACTTCAGTGATTTTAAAACTTTTTTTTGTTTTCTTCAAATTTGTAACAAATATATAAAAAAAATTATAATCAACAATTATCGGGTAATCAATTTTGAATAATTGCAACCAAAAAAAATAAAAACCATTCGCCTCATTTTGAAATCGGTTCTGCGCTTTTGTGCTGTAAATAATTTTATTGACAACCATAAGCGTAATGTTGGCATTTCTGACTTTATAAAAGTTTGGAAGTGTGACTTTGTTCACGTTTAGTTCCCGTCCTCTATTACTGCCCTCACTTCCTAACCTCAATGTCAATCACAAAACTGTCAACTCGATATGTCAAAACCTTATCGGAATTTTTATCGCAAATAATTATTAATTGTATGGTTGTAAATAATAGTTATTTATGTAACAAGTCAGTAAAGTGATACTTTACCGAACGAGTCTGGTTTACGAGCCAAGCGAGTGAAGCGAGCGCGGCGAGTAACAGACGAGTTCGGTAAAGGTACTTTACTGACGTGGTGCATACAAAATTTTATCGCCAACCGTTAAAATTGTTAATTTAAGAAATAAAGATATAATAACTTTTGACAGTTTATGACAGTGACAAACGATTTATTTTTAAAAGTCATCAGTCATGCTACGCTGACAGATATTAGCGGCAGGTAAAGTACTTTATTGTACAGTACGATAAAGTGTTTCTTTACCTCCGCAAAACGCTATGGTAACGCATCACTTTACTGACGGTTGGCGATAAAATTAATTGTTACATTATTATTATTATTATTTTCGGGCCTGCTGCTGTCTCAATTTGTAGCAAAGCTTCTACCAGAAACAACAGCCAGCCTTGTTTTATTCCGACAGACTCTCTCAGTTCTTTGACCATGACTTTTCTCACGAAGTAAATTAGTTATGTGTCAGTTATGGTGGTCTGTCTAACAGTTTATTTGATTTCCTGGAAGATGCCAGTAGAAAATTTGTTATCGCCTTGTCTGTTCTTAGGTATGGCTATTTCATTATCCATTTTTTTCAAAGTATGTTTCAACAATGACAGAAATTGATCCTTGGGTATTTCTGAAGTCGACATATGTTTCAACTTCAAAATTTTTCAACACTGTATGCCAAGCTACTTTAAAGGGCTTAAGAAAGGAACATCTAAAGGTTGTAAATGGTGTATCGAATGTGGAACAAGACGAATAAAGGATATATTATATCAACGTTACGCTAAGTTGTCTCCAATTAGTACTTTTCTGCCTATTAGTTTCCTGGCATGAGGCAAAAACAAGATCTGAAACATCTTCAAACGTAAGGTTGTCCTTTTAATAATGTGAGGTACGATTAAATCGACACCTTATCGAACAGCCTGATTTTAGACAACAGGTCTTACTCTAAATGCTCCATTATCTCCAAGTGTTATACAAGTGTTCGCTTTTGTATACAGGCTGTCCAGAAACTCTCCTGACAAACGAAGACCGGAGATTCCTCAGATCATTTTAAGACAATTTAACCCAATTCACCCTAGTCCGAAAATGCTTCCTAAGGTCATAGGCGTCCGTTTTGGGTAGGTAAACGGTTATTTTAACGCATAACTTTTTTGTCTTTAACTTTTAAGCATTTGTGACACTAGATTATTAAATTTTCAGGTATTCTAGTACTAAAAGGTACTCTTACTTTAAGTCGGCAGGATACACCGTTTTCTAGAAAAATCGATTTGAAAATTTTTCGTTTTTTCGTCATTAAAATTTAATTTATTATTTTTTGCACTAGTTCGCTTTGAACTGCCAACAGAAATAAAACCTACGTTTTTAATTGTCAAATTGTTGTCAGTTCGCGAAGTTGAAATGACGAAAGATGAAATGACGAAAAAACGAAAAATTTTCAAATCGATTTTTCTAGAAAACGGTGTATCCTACCGACTTAAAGTAAGAGTACCTTTTAGTACTAGAATACCTGAAAATTTAATAATGTAGTGTCACAAATGCTTAAAAGTTAAAGACAAAAAAGTTATGCGTTAAAATAACCGTTAACCTACCCAAAACGGACGCCTATGACCGGTACTAGAAATTCGCAATTCATGGAATCGACTCATCTCTGGAGGATAAATAAGCATACCAGTTTTTGTTTTTTTAAATAGAAGCGTTCGGGAGATATTAAAAAAAAACTAATTACAAGGCGCCATCTTCAAAGAGCTCTAGCTCCCTTAGGAAGCATTTTCGGACTAGGGTGAATTGGATTAAATTGTCTTAAAATTATCTGAGGAATCTCCGGTCTTCGTTTGTCAGGAGAGTTTCTGGACACCCTGTATAACGTATGGTAGTCATGATTGTGGTACACGTCTTTTCGTGGTTTACAATATTTTCTGGATATTTAACCCCTCTATGATAACTATTCACTTGCTCCAGGATCGTCACCAATGGTTGTTTCATCATGATTAAAAATATTAGAGGATATAATTACCTTTAATGTATTCTCTAAGTTAACAAAGTAGTCCTCTATAGAGAGTCTGGAAACACTTTCTTTACTTATGTTACGCTATTTTGTTATTACAATTTTCATTTCTCTCTAATGTATGTATTAATCTATTTATTTCTTATATATCTAACTGGTATATTCACTTCCCTCAAAACACACATTATTATTGTGACAACAAAACATTGCGTCAATATGTTTTTACATTTTAAATTATTGTGCCATTCAGTGTTCATTAAAAAACTTTGAAGAGCATCAATGCCGTAATTTATGTAACTCCTTTTCCAAATTTTTACTATATCGTTAGTAATCTTTACATTTTTAACGATTTCTGTTAATAGAATGCGATAACCAATGATTTTTTGTGCCAAATGCACTTCATGGTGCAATAACTGCTTACTTGTTACAATATAATTAATTAATGTTGAATTAAACATAATTTCCAACCACAAAAATTTGGAAAAATTAAAAAGTACAATATAAATCACTAGTTAATGTAAACATTGCACAACACATCATATTATTTAAACATCTTTCCAAATAAAGAACGATAAACATTACCACTAATAATTCACTTTACACGAAAACGAAACTTCCTTTAGAAAACAAATTCAAATCAGATATAACAGTTTCTTTGCCAGAATTATGATTAATGAGGTTTACACTGGTCAAACGCAACTTAAACTCACCTATAATTTAATAACAGAAAAGTCAATAAACAGTCATCTATTTTACCTGTACACTATATTAAAAAACAGAGTATTAATTACGAAAATCTGTGTAAATAGAAGCACAGTTTAGTAAATGCTTGTTTTTGTATGTTTACCACCATATAAAATGAAAGACAAACAGTGAACTAAAGACATATGGAATGTAAAATACTTGAATGTGTAACGTACATTAACGGATAATTACTATCACAAGTATACATATATACATTTATACGTAAACGTGTATGCATATATGTACGAGTTGGGATACACAGCATACACCTAGGTGTCATTGCCAACAGCGAACGCACAGACACGTGCTTCGACCTTTAAGGCCTCTTCAGTGTACGTGGTGCTCTTAGCAATGATCATCAAGTGTGAAAGTGAAGCATTTAGCAAAGAGGATCTAATTGTAAACGAACAAAGCATTTTAAGTAATATACTATGATCGATTATAACTAGCACTATAACAATAAATTATATACGAAAAAAACATGGAAATTATACTTAAAAGTAATATGATCTCGTGTGTTAACGGTGCGAGATAGAATGGATTTTTTTTATAGTGTTGTTACTGGAGTTCTTGTACTGTGACTAAAATGTTGTACCCTCTTTACTCCAATCCATTTTCAATCAGTAACAAGGTTTTCTTTTACGAAACTGTCATCCTCGTTTATTTCTCTCCACTACTTTTCCTTTCTATTTGCGACAATATTCGTTTTAACCAAGTGCGTCGACACATATCGATAATATTATATTAGAAAAATCGTTCTCTTCCAATACATCGAAAATTCTACAACAATTTTCTATCACTTATTTCACACAAACTTTCGACTTTTATAATTTTATAAATTTTAACTTAATTTAATTTAATTAACTTAACAACGATTACTTGATATTGCGAGTTTAATTCTAACCTAATAAATTTGTGAAAGAATGCTAGTGTCTTATATCAGCATTATTATTTTCTGAGACTATATTTTTTTTTGTAAATGTCGATTGTATTGCTAATTCCGCCTCGTTATCTACAATACAGCCACGATAAGGGTTGTAATAAGCAATAAGAATTGACTTTTATTCAGTCGTTTTATAGCCTTTGCCACGAAAGTATCACGTATATTTCTGTACCTACATTGTAGTCTATACCACATTCGGAGAGGATAGGTACTAAAATTGTCTTATCGGTTACTCTTCTTTAAGGTTATGTTATAGCTTCTGCACAATACCCTAATAAAAACAAAAATGGTATGTTTTCATCCCAAATTAACTCAAGAGGTATAACTAGATGAAGCTTTATAAATGGACAAGAATATAACATTAAATAAATACAAACAGAACATCAAATGGTGTCTTTCTTAGAGTTAAAACACAACACACCTTCAGTTTTAATATTTTCTACAACGTTTTAATATTAATAATTATTGATCTGTAATCTACAGTGTGTAAAGTTATGTGGTTTGCTATATGGAAATAAATATTATAATGAGATTTAAGAGAATAACTTATTCCTTTTAAAAAAAATTTATTGTATTGAAACACCTTTTGGTAAATAAAAAAAACAGTAATCATTTAAGGTAACATAAAAAAAACTTGAATTTATGTCGAATTGTTAATTTTAAATATGCCTAAGTCCGATTGTTATATTACATTATTAATGTTAAACAAAAGGTAAATGTCAATTCGATAAAACTTTATTGTTTTTGAGTTTGTAAAAAAGTATCACCACTAAATTCTAACATTATTCCGCATAATCTCCTCCATATCCAGCGCAATCTTCAACTCTTTTTGTAACTTGTTTGTAAACTTTGTTCAACATTAATTTCTCAAACAGCCTCCGTAGTCGAAATTTTTCATTGTTTCTTTCTTCAATTTTTTTGCTTTAGGTAACCCCGGAGAAAAAATCCATGGGTGTTAAGTCCAGTGACTCAGCTGGCCAATCTATTGGTCCATGTCGTCCAATCCATCTATTAGGAAAGTGTAAATTTAAGAATTCTCTTACAATCAAGATAACATGAGCTGGACACCCATCTGGTTGGAAGTAGATGCGTCGCAATTCCTCTTGCTCAAGTGATGGCAATAAAAAATTATTAAGCACTTCTAAGTAATTGTGTTGATTTAAATTTGCAGTAATAAAATAGCATCCAATGATTGTATTTAATAACATTCTACACCAAACATTGTTGATTTTTACGCAATAAATTAGTTAAAAGACCAACGAGAGAAGAAAAATTTGGTATGAAGCGGCGATACCAAGAAGCCATACCTACAATACGTCTAACACCTGAAACTGAAGTTGGTGCCGGAATTTGCGGTTTCCTTGTCGTTTAGCTTATTGTTTAAATAATTTACAAGGAAATTATTTTCCGTGAAGTAGAGGGGGAATTGTTACACCTTTCCCCCCCCCCCCTTGACCTCATTATTTTGAATTGAATTTAATATATTTTTCTAAATGAACTAAACACTCTATGTTTAGTTCATTTAATTTTGGAGCGAGCTGTATATTAGCTCAAAAATTAATTTTATCTTTCTACGTAGTATAAATTGTGTTAGTTTCCTTTTGTCTCGGAATATTTTGGTTTAATTTTACATTTCTATTTCTTATTTTTGGAACCCATTTTTAATACAGTTTTCCCGCTGGTGCGGCCATCTATTGGTAATCGGATAGTCCGTATTGTCAGAGAACTATGTGATGCCGTCTGAAATAATTTCAATTAAGTAGTATATTTTCTAGTTTTTGGAGTTAGGTGCGTGAAGTTGGAACCACAGCTTTCGGCGCAAATGTTCGTTTTAGTGCCAAAAGTTTGCGCCTAATATGCGCCGTCAATATCTGAAGAAAAAACACCGGCGCATTAATTTGTTACATAATTATATAAAAAAACAGTTTTTTGGTGCCAACTTCACGCCAGCACCACAACTTACGGCGCAAATGTTCTTTTTAGTGCCAAATGTTGCGTCCAATATGCGCCGTCGATATCTGAAGAAAAAACACTGACGCCTTAATTTGTTACAAAGTTATAAACAAAAACATTTTTTGGTGCCAACTTCACGCATGAAGTTAGCACCACAACTTGCGGCGCAAATGTTCTTTTTATATTATTTAAAATCTTATATAAGTACTTCTATTCTCTTATTAAATCTCTATAGAATGCATACTTTGCGGGGTATTCGAAAGAAAGTGCTACTTGCTAAGAGTAAAAGCGTTACTTCCGTTCCGAATTTTGAAATTTCATTAATACAAAAAAAATTCCAATCCAACACTAAATAGTTTTGTATTCTTGATAAATGTATATATAATGCATAATTTACCATATATTTACAAAAAATCGCCATTCCATTCGAGTAAAAGTGTTACTTCCGGTCTGAATTTTGAAGTTTTTCTATACGAAAGGTATCGGGGATTAAGTTTTAAATACCTTTATATTCGTAACGTACCTGTCTAAAAAGCATGTCTTGCGAAATATTGGCAAAAATCGATTTTTTCATTGAAGTAAACTACTACTGATTTTACTGAAAATCTAATCAGATGTCAAGGCGGAGAGTACACTCCTAAATACAAAATTTTGAATTGATAGCTGTAGCGGTTTGACCGACATCGTGGTCACACACACACTGACATACAGGGAGAGACATTTTTTAAAAACCACTTTTTTGGTATCAGGGAACTTCAAACAAAACGTATAAGAAACTAAAACACCAGTGCATTTATTGTTTACAAAATGTGTAAACAAAAACCTATATAGTCTATTATATTCACCACTGAACAAAAGCGTTGGCTTACTTTGTTATTAGTGTAAAACGCTTGTGTTGTGTGCTAACTTCACGCGTGAAGTTGGCACCAAAAAATGTTTTAGATATCGACGGCGCATATTGGGCGCAACATTTTGGTACTAAAAAGAACATTTGCGCCGCAAGTTGTGGTGCTGGCGTGAAGTTGGCACCAAAAAATTGTTTTTGTTTATAACTTTGTAACAAATTAATGCGCCGGTGTTTTTTCTTCAGATATCGACGGCGCATATTAGGCGCAAACTTTTGGCACTAAAAAGAACATTTGCGCCGCAAGTTGTGGTGCCAACTTCACGCACCTTTTGGAGTTAATTATTTCCTATTATGTATATTGATTACCCTCTGCTTGTTCTTTTCCTTCATCCTTTTAATAATTTAGCGTTAAACTTTATGTGTTGTTGAAATGGTTTTATCGAGATGGCGTTGTCGCATGCCCCACGTTGGGCGCCAGTTGTCGCCTGCACCAATCAAGGAGTGAGTCGTTGAGACATTTTCCCGTAAAAGTGTTGATTTACTTTCATATTGTTAGTCCTTCTGAAAAGGATTTTTAATTGTCCAAGTACTTTCCGCATTAGTTTTTAATATAATTATATGCCGTCTTAAGTGGAATCTCGCTGTTTAGCTAGCAGATGATAGGGCAGGTAACCATCGCTGATTTATGACATTAATTTTAAAGTTTGAATTACCCTTTCACCAATATCTACAATTTTGTGAGGAAACAATTCCATTTGTCGAAAACGTTGGTTCTTCACTAAACATTAAATTCTAATAAAAAAAAGACGATGCTCCATAGTATTCTCACCAACCCATAAACAAAACTCGAGTCTGAAGGCGTGATCTGCATAATGACTAACATTGAGTTCACTTGCTCGCTGCCGTAAAGAACTCCTAGGATGATCCGCAACTGATTTGATAGCCACAATAGTCACAGCATCATTTGACAAAATGAAAGCGCTATTCAACGTTTACTATTAATACATGTCAATGGGTACTTTGCTAATTTTCTTACCTTGATTCTTTTGTTTATGACGTGCACGCACTCCTATCGTCAATGTACTATTAGAAGAATTTTTGTTTCAGGCACAACCATATTGAAAAAGTGATGGAAAAAATAGTGTCTGTTTGCAGATCATAGTTGAAAAATTAATTGTTACTTTCCTCTACACCATTTTCTTTTATAGTCAGGTAGATAATTAAAAATCTCATTTCGTATACAACGCTCAAAAAAATTAGGAGAACGCTTTTTTCAAAACCTGTAACTTTTTCAATAAGAGGTCAAGGAAAATCAAATTTCGTATACTTCAACGGCATATATTTAACTAAAGAAAATTACAAAAACAATTTTAAATCTCTTGGTTGCTTCTAAGTTACAAGTTTAAAAATGTAAATTAATAACGCAAAAAATGGAAACAACTGTCATAGTATCGATGAGAGTAGGGTTTTCTGTGGATTCTTCTTCTTCTTCGTGGCACTACAGTCCCATTTGGACCTGGGCCACCCATATTTTCTACCTTCAGATATCTCGCAGCCTTGCTGTTGCCTTCCAATTGCGCACTTTCAGCAATTGTTTAGCATTCTCCTCAATGTTGTCCACCCATCTCTGCCTTGGTCGTCTTCTTCCCCTGGCGCCCTCCATCTGACCGATATATACCTTCTTTGGGATTCGGTCCTCACCCATTCTTTCTGGGTGTCCCGCCCATTTCTGCATTCTTACAAATAGATGGCCTTAGGTGGAAGTCTTGTTTGGTGTTTCTTAGAGTATATGTGGTGTTCTTCCCTTGTGAGTCTTCCACTTCCAGGTCATCTATCTCTTGCACTGCGGTCACATCCACCTTGTATTTGTGTATTTGGTGAATCAGTGCATCCAGGGCCCCTGGCTGGTATAGGGTTCTTATATTCCAAGTTCCAATAATCATATCCTTCTCTCGCAGTTTCCGTCTTCTTAATATCCGTCCTGGTTTTGTCCGAGGGTCTAATTGGGTTTTCGTAACGGTGAAGTTTTTACAGGGTGGGGTCGTTAGCCCCATGCCCAACCCTCCTCCTTTATCCGGGCTTGGGACCGGCAACAGCGTCTACTGGGCTACTCAATCCACCCAGCGACCACTGCAGGCGGAGTTTTTTGTGGATTGGTGAGGTTTAATACCGTGTATGCTCTCCACGAGCACGAATCACTTACTCACACCTGCGTGGCATGCTTCACACTAGTCTGCGAAGATATTCTTGGGGTAGGCTTTTCCATACTTCAATCAGGGCTTGTGTTAGTTCCTGTATGGTTAGTGGCGGATTAGGGCGCTTGCGAACACGTCAGTCAAGCAGATCCCACACGTGTTCAATAGGATTCAGGTCAGGACTTAACGCCAAGGTCCCTGCTAACATGTCGAATAGAGTGGCCGTGCTGAATAAGGGCGGCAGCACGAGCAACTTACACATCACTAAGATACCTCATTTTACTTCTAATCAACGAAGATTGACAACTGAATTTATCTTTAGTAGGCTTTCATACGTCAACTAAGCGGATGCAAGAAAGGCGGATTCGAGCTTAAAGAGATTGACAATGTTACACCCGCATCAACGTCGCACTAAGATATTAGACTAAGATAAGGTACGGTATCAGGAGATCACTGTAGTGAGGTGGATGTAATTGAAAAACGCAGGGCCGAGCTAACTCAAGCCGCAGATGGCGTTACGGTTCAGGTAATATGAACAAAGAATAGAGCGTCGGTCGGCGAAGACGCGTGCGACGTTGTCCGGGCACCAGGACACTATGCTACCTTAAACGGTAACCTACCTCCGTTCTTACTGATCTGCCACTGGCTGTGTCCCTCCAGCGGGATTCACCTACGGATCACCCTGTATAGGATCCGATATACAAACCTCTTTCATGCGCTAATTACGTCAAAAGGTATGGGGTTATTATAACCAATAATAAAGAGAAAGGTAAACAGTAATCTATGTATTTAAATAGTCTTGTTATAAATTTTTAAAAAAAGATGGTAATATTGAAAAAATGTAGGTAAAAATTAAAATTTTAAACGCACTATATGAATTTTTGGAAAATTAAATTAATCAAAACAACAAAATGAAATGTCTTAAGTAATTAAATTAAGTGTCTAATAAGAGGTCATAACCTCAGCAAGATTGAAACAATAAAGCATAATACATAACCTCCGCAGTATTCATGAGAGGTAGGACGGTAGCAGAAACGTTTCCTCGACCTTACAATATCATTACATATGTGTTACATAAGTAGCCAACAATGGCTTTTCAACGTAAAATTTATGATATCCAATCTGATAGATTTATATAAATGTTCTGTATTTTGTAAGAGGTAGATGTGTTAAATGCTATAAAGATGAAACGTTAAATGTTAAACAGTCAAGTAAAGTTTTAAAGAAATTAATGAAATGAGTTTATAGTAAACAATGGTTAATTAATTAGCGCGTTCAAACATTGATAATTTAATTCAACAAAATTATGATAAGTCAAAGATAATACGGTAGGGTATTAAACCCAGTAAAATAAATTTGAAGCGTACTTCGGTTGTGCCAGAGTACGTAAACAGTGAGTACTAAAACAAAAGTACTGCTGCTGGAATCACCCAGTATACAGCATAATTAAATTTTACAAAAAAACAAAAGTTAAATTACGGTTTTTGACACCTAGCACATGAATTAGTGGTTTATTAAAATTAGGCAAGTCACTAATTAATTTTTGAACAAAACTTGTGTACTGTCCAGTCTAACTGGCACAAGATATAGACAAAACGGATCAGCCATAACACAAGTAGTAGGAAAAGTTTGATGTTGTACTTATCTGCTACTGGTACGGAAGGAAACCCCCTAGCTGCTGATGGTTCTACCGCAGGAGAAGATTCCTCGCAGAAGCCTCTGAGTTAGATGGCAAAGTACAACTAAGGATCGTCTATGACGCTGGGATCCTTAACGGTAAAGTACGGCCGCCATATCGGCGTCAGTTAATGTTGAAAAGCCCCGTACTACTAAAAGTTCCCCAGGTTTCCTGGAGAACCACGATAACGATTTCCAAAGTCACCAAAAGCCCAAAAACTTGCAATCCACCATGAGGATTCGCAAAAATTTTAGGGTGACGATAATGCACGATAACACCCCCGAAAATATCTATATAAGATAACGAAATCACTACTCATCTGTTATAGCCGCCGTAGCGTTAAAGTCTTCTCTTAAGACATACGAAATAATTTTCAAGAAATAAGTAGCCTTGGACAAATGCACCTCACATGAGGTATGACATGAAAGTCAAAAGTCAGAGAACGTGTTTCCCCTTCACTAATGCCCGACAGCGAACACGCACGCCTCAAAGATAACGTAACACGGAAATAGCTCAGAATAGAAACCGGGAAAAATTCAAATAAAATTAACGAACACAAAACTTAATTACAAAAGAGAGCGTCAGTAACGTGACCTATATAATTAAACACAGACATTCTCGGAACTTAAGATGATGATAAAATCTATTGAAATACACCTACAATGCACGTAAAATTATAAAGTTAGGTAATATGAAAGGAAAAGTTCACGCCTAAAAGTTGGTATTGTGCGAACTGTCCGACTACACAACGCACGCATGACATCTAACCAAACAGATTTGTAAACAAACGCAAACCAGCCCCATCACACATTATAAATGTCCGGAACTCAGGTAAATAGACTAAATCTGACCAAATTACGTACACACAAGAACCGACGGGCTTAGCCCCGATCTATTCGTACTTTACAGGCATAAATTAACGAACGTGGATGCGACGATTTACATCCCAAAGGTTATGTTCATTGGATGACACGGAACAATGAAACACCGCGGAATGTCCCATTATCCCATCAAGTGCATGTTCGTGAGTAAAGAAAACAAGTATGCACAGTGTCTGAAGCTATTCTCATGCCACAATATACCTTTTCTTTTTAGGCAAAGAACAGTCTATAAAACCAGAAAAGGTTATCCGATTGCCACAGTACTTGGTTCAGGTGCAGTAAAATAAACAAGGTGCTAGAAGAATATCCTAACACAATATTTCCCTCTACAAATATGGTGACAGGAAAGCAGTAAAACTAAGGTGGAGACAATCAAGTTTACACAGATGTCGAAGCCCGAAACATAAAATGTCGATGATTATTTTTTAAACTGTTATGTCAGCCAATCGTAATGAGAAAAAGTTTGAAATCGACCAATAACATCACAATTACACCGACTATTTGCTAGTAGCAAATTACAGCGATAATTTTTTGATTAAAAAGAAATCCAATCAAATTGGTCTATTTCTAATCATGTGTGTCAAATTAACCAATGAAACCATCATTTAACTAACGCTTATGTCATCATGAAATGTCATACATCATTGTCTATTCCGATGACAATGATGTATGACATTTTATGATGACATAAGCGATAAATATAATTTTACGAATTGTTGAATAAAGATACTTACATACTTATTTAACATTTTCCGACATAGTTTAAAAAATAATCACGCCGAATTACATTCGTGGTAATAATTTTTTGTTGATAATTTTAACTAGATTAGCACTCACCTTTATTGCTATTAAGAAATCCCACTCGTGGACTTCGTCCACTCGTGAGATTTCTATAGCAACAAAGGTTCGTGCATCTATATAGTTAAAATTATCAAAAAATTATCACCACTTATGTAATTACTGTTGAAAATAACAATGTTTACATCCGAAAAATTAGAACCACGTACACAATGCAGGTAGGTCAGACCGGCAATATAAATGGCCTCGGAAAATAGTTATTTTAAACGTAGGTTTAAGTACACCTACACAAGTAATTAACCTTATCGTGTGAATGACCCAAAATTAGATTTCAATAAATTTAACCTAAGAAACAGAAATGAGTTTACACAATAGATATAAGCATGTCAAACTAGTTCACCAGAAATATATCAGGCACGCTCGTAAAGTTGCGATTTAGAATATCAAACAGTGCGAAAAGCATAAGAAATGCGAAACATTAGCAAAACGTAAAAATAAGCATAACAACAAATTTAGCTAGTTATTAATAATAATTACAAAATGTGGACGCCATGGAGTTGCACCACCAGATAAGTGCTAATCCAGTAACCGCCTAAACAGGGATTAGAAGATTTCGAGCTTCTCTCACGTTACTGGTTATTCGTTGAAAATCTTCTGTTGTTAATTTGAGGCCGTTCACAGACTTTTCTTCTACTTCATGACGGACAAGTTTCGATGGTTTTTCATGAAGACTCTCAACAACCTCTCCTCAACTGTCTTCGACAAAATGTTAGTAATAAAAATAGTATATTTTTATTTCTCAAACAGATATAAGTCGAACTACATATTCATATTAAACCTATATACTTCTTTTCTGACAACCTCTCAACAACTCAATAACTTTCGCGTCTATTTGCCTAACTTTATATTGTAAACTAAAATAATATTCTTTTCATTACAGAGGAACGTGTCTTGATGTTCGGGTTTCTAGGATATGTCCCTGTTAAACAACAAGAAAGTCTTTCCATTATTCAGGTATTTATCTATTATGATAATTAAATTTCCTACTAGCTTAATAATTAAGACAACATTGTAAAACCCTGTCAGGTAAATAATATCTAAATATAAAATTATCTCTGTATAAACAAATACAAAAGTAATACTATTACTTCTGTAAATTTACACTAACAAAAACAAATTAAGTTAATTCTTAAATAAACTATCCGAGGAATAATTAGCTTGGTACAAACATTAAGTTTATTCATTACATTGACTAAGCGTTATATCTCCTTAAATATCATATTTTTTCAAGAAATACCTAGATATGCCTTTAGGAAAATGCCTCAGGAATAATGTCGGTGTAATTAAGTTGTTAGAGATAAACATAATTCAAAGTTACTTGTATTTTCTCAACTACTGAGCATAAGTTTACATATAATCTAAAACTACTGACAAGCACAGCAGTAGACACCTTTCGGATGTGGTTTTAGCACATATTCTCTAATTTGGTGTATTTATGTACTAGGCAGCTATTAGTGTTAAAGCTAAAAATAGAGGGGCAGGGTCTGTCTACTCATACGTTGCGAGCTATTTATATTTCTACTTGTCTATTTAATTAGATAGGCTTGCAATTATAAATTGTACTATATGTCGTCTCATAAATTCGACAGATTAACAAATAATGACATTATTCAGTCATTCTTTGTCACTTTTAATTTGAATTAGTAAAAAAGACGCGCGAACTTTTAGTATTTATTCGAATTTATTTATAAATTGTCAAAATTAATTGTTGGATATAACCTCAATAAAATGTTAATTGAAATATGCTAATATACTCAATACATAATTTAAATATAATTACTTTTTAAACATTTAAAATTCACAATAAGTTACAATTAAAGATCAAGCAAATTTTTTATATGAAAATTGTCAATTTTTTGTAATCTTCAAAAATAGAGAAAAACTGTGACAAGTTTGTGGATAAATTTATCGAGAAAGTAATGTTGACAAAAATTGTAACTATCATTTAAGTTTGATTTTAAATATAACTTAGAAGTAACTTAGAATTGTAAAATTGTTTTAGTTTTTTTTTAAAGTTAAATATATACAAAATTTTATTTGCTTAGAACAATTATTTAAAATGAAAATGAAAAGTGTAAACACATGGATGTTAAAACTAACATCAAGCAGTAAATAAATACTGTGACTTACATGTATACATTTATACGTAAAACGTATATGCATATATGCATGTGTTTGGGATACACACATACATTAAGTGCCATTGCCGACAATCGAACGCACAGACACCGGTGTTTCGGCCTTTGAGGCCTCATCAGTGCACGTGGAGACTGTCGACAATGGCTTTAAAACTTAAAACGCTACTTATGTCAGTTTTGCGTGGTAGATGCAGTGAAAGTATCACAGCGACATCTAACACCCAAAGCTTTTTCTGTGTCATCTTTTGGGTGTTAGATGTCGCTGTGATACTCTCACTGCATCTACCACGCAAAACTGACATAAGTAGCGTTTTAAGTTTTAAAGCCATTGTCGACAGTCTCCACGTGCACTGATGAGGCCTCAAAGGCCGAAACACTGGTGTCTGTGCGTTCGATTGTCGACAATTGCACTTAATGTATGTGTGTATCCCAAACACATGTATATATGGATACCGTATGTGTCAATTTTCATTAGGTATATGGATTCAATGTTTACATGCGATTTATACGTATACAAATAATATGTGGAAACGTGTGTCACCCCTACTATCCGTCACCAATCCCGACAACAATCGACATCACAACGACTTTCTCCGATCTTCCCACTTCTACATTAAATGTTTAGCTGCGAACACGTTGCGATCTAGTCTGCAATAAAAGCTGTCATCATCAAATGGCCGCCGCGATCTAGTAGTTTATTATTATTTTCAGAATCCTTTTTTTATTTACTTTATTTTTAATTTTATTAGAATTACGCTTTTGTTTGTGACATGCAGCGTGAACGCAGCTTAATAATTCTCTGCATTTACTGAAATGAAAAAGAAAAATCCTTGCAATGCGTAATATTATTTCTGAGCGCAGTACAAACACCCTAATCAATAGTCCAACAGCTACTGCTAACTTGAGCTTGTATCGGTCGCGTTCGCATTGAAGAGGAAAGGTGGGGTGCCATGTTGTCACGTATTGCATGAATTAATCGCCTATGGCTAATGAAAATTGACACGTGCTGTATACGTTTTACGTATATGCATATATGTAAGTCACAGTATTTAATTATTTAAAAAGTTACAGGTTTTGAAAAAAGTGTTCCCCTAATTTTCTGGGCAATGTATAATAGGGATCGTATGGGCTTTAAATTTACTTCAGTTAGAATTAAATTTAATTTAGTTAAAAAACGTCTCTCTGATTTTTGACCACATATAATTACAAGCAGATATACTGCAGGATTGAAGTTTTAACAAGCATAATTACAGCACATCATAAGCTGATGAAACCTATGAAAGCCGAAGCACGTGTAAGTGCGTATTGTTCACGATAGCTGATTAATGTAGATGTGCACTTATTTAATTTAAAACAACTGTTTACATTCAAGTATTACCTGTACAGGGTGTTTCATCGGTTGGGGTATCGCGAATTAAAGTGCCTAAATATAAAAATATCGACTTCAAATTTTAACCACTTATAGAGCTTTTAAACCGCTACCAGCAGGTTAGGTTGTTTTTGATAATATTATTTTAATTAATGCGTAAATTAAAAAAAAACGCATTATCAAAAATTAAAAGTGCTCAAAAAATGTTCAAATTTGAATGGTGATACGTGGAAATATCACCCATATTAACTTCACAATCAGAATTTTTATAAACGAAACCGTTTGTCAAATAAAGTCAATATTAAATAATGTCGTTTTTCTTACGACAGATTTATGGTACTTAACTTTCTAATTGTGCTGTCCGCAAACAGGTAGTCCTTTTAAATTTATGACGGATAATAAATAAAAATTTATTATAAACTCAACACACAACACTAATAAAAAACCCATAAATTCTTCAACGTCCGCAAACAGGTAGTCCTTTTAAATTTATGACGGATAATAAATAAAAATTTATTATAAACTCAGCACACAACACTGTAATAAAAAACCCATAAATTCTTCAACGTCTTGCCTTTAATTTTGAAATTATTGTAAAATATTCAATAATTGATTAAGTTTTAATTTTTTTTTCAATTGCATAGTTGATTTTATAGACATATCTTTTTAACACCTGAATTTCAATAAAATCTGAGTACTTTTGATTTTTTGAACGAAGGTTTTTTTTTATTTACGCATTAAATAAAATAATATTATCAAAAACAACCTAACCTACTGGTAGCGGTTTAAAAGTTCTATAAGTGGTTAAAATTTGAAGTCGACATTTTTATATTTAGGCACTTTAATTCGCGATACCCCAACCGATGAAACACCCTGTACATTATGCGTATATATTCTCTGTGTGTTATTTTATTTAATTTGTTTACAAATATGCAAGGTGCGTGAAGTTGGCACCACAACTTGCGGCGCAAATGTTCTTTTTAGTGGCAAAAGTTTGCGCCTAATATGCGCCGTCGATATCTGAAGAAAAAACACCGGCGCATTAATTTGTTGCAAAGTTATAAACAAAAACAGTTTTTTCGTGCCAACTTCACGCCAGCACCACAACTTGCGGCGCAAATGTTCTTTTTAGTGCAAAAATGTTGCGCCCAATATGCGCCGTCGATATCTGAAGAAAAAACACCGGCGCATCAATTTGTTACAAAGTTATAAACAAAAACATTTTTTGGTGCCAACTTCACGCGTGAAGTTAGCACCACAACTTGCGGCGCAAATGTTCTTTTTAGTGCCAAAAGTTTGCGCTTAATATGCGCCGTCGATATGTGAAGAAAAAACACCGGCGCATTAATTTGTTACAAAGTTATAAACAAAAGTAGTTATTTATTATCAACTTCTTACCAGACCAAAATTTCCGGCGCAAACTTTCAATTTAGTGCAAGTCGTTAGCTCACAATATGCGCCGTCGATATCTGAAGAAAAAACACCGAAACACTTAATTGTTATAAAGTTATAAACAAATACAATTATATAGGTGCGTGAAGTTAGCACCACAACTTGCGGCGCAAATGTTCCTTTTAGTGCCAAAAGTTTGCGCTTAATATGCGCCGTCGATATGTGAAGAAGAAACACCGGCGCCTTAATTTGTTACAAAGTTATAAACAAAAGTAGTTATTTATTATCAACTTCTTACCAGACCAAAATTTCCGGCGCAAACAGGCATTGTAAAAATAAATAAATAATTATGTAATAGAATAAGTAAATAATTTATTAGTAGTAAGTGCAGCAGTGCATTTATTTTTTTTTGTTTGTTAAATATAACAGCAAATATTCATTTAACGTCCAATATAGGGACAGTATAAATAATTCTGCAACAATTTCTTATTTAAACGAGGATAAGAATTAAGTAGCAATAATTTCGTTATTAAGTAGGTTTAGTAATAAGAAATATGGCAGATAAAAAGAAAGGTAAAGGTAATGGTAAAGACCAACAACCTGAGACCGGATTAGACTTAAAGCCAAAGCAATTCACACATTATAGAAATCCTAGTCAAACAGTTTCTGATTCAGAGTCAGACAAACAAGAATCAAAAGGTGATAAAGAGGAGGATTCAATAATGGGAGAGAGTATACAAACTCAGGACACTAGTGGTGTATTTAGTGAGTAGAAATTTGAAACTCTTTTTCAAAAATTATTATACACTATTGAAAATAATCATCAAAGTATGAATCAAAAGTTTGAAGAAAACAATTTAAGTATGGATCAAAAGTTTGAAGAAAACAATTTAAACATGAATAAAAGGTTTGAAGAAAATAATTTAAAATTAAAAGAGAATAAAGAGGAAATTAATTCTAAGATATGGATTAAACTATACGACATCTGAAAAGGAACTCCTGTCTTTGGTTCATTCAGTGTCAAAACTAAAATATTATTTACTAGGGAATACCTTTTTGGTCGAAACAGATCATTTATCTTTGATCTTTCTTATGAAGACGAGATTTAATAACTCTAGAATATATAGATGGTCACTTTTATTATCTGAATATTCATTCAAGATAAGACAGAAGAGTAACAGAAAATATTGTTGCTGATGCATTGAGTAGAGCTCATGGTGGCATCAAACAACACAACTCATATCAAATAAATCATTATGATTCAGAACATGCTCCAGATTTATACAATCGAGAAAGCATTGAAATCAGTCAGCAATCTGAAGAGATACTAGACATTAAAAGAAGAATCCAAAGAGAAGGAAATTATAAAGGTTATCATATGAGAGACAATATAGTATATAAGACTTTAGGAAATAAGAATTTAATTGTTTTAGGTAGGGATGTAGCATTAAGTATTATTAGAAATGTACATAATAATCTAGGGCATCCTGGAAATTCTTCAGATATCGACGGCGCATGTTGTGAGCTAACGACTTGCACTAAATTGAAAGTTTGCGCCGGAAATTTTGGTCTTGTAAGAAGTTGATAATAAATAACTATTTTTGTTTATAACTTTGTAACAAATTAATGCGCCGGTGTTTTTTCTTCAGATATCGACGGCGCATATTAGGCGCAAACTTTTGGCACTAAAAAGAACATTTGCGCCGCAAGTTGTGGTGCCAACTTCACGCACCTCAAAATATGCATACATCCAAGTAATAAAGTACATACTCATAACACGCCAATTAACGTGTATTAAACCACTGAATGCATTCGAAAATCCCAGGGAATTTGCTGGTCGTGTTTTACGTCGAGTCCGAAAATTCCTATTCAAAGTGATTTATGTTTCCTAATGCACGTGTATATGAGCTGGGACGCATGGATACGAGTACAAACAGCTTTTCAAGTACAATATCACTTTTTTAATAATTGCAGAAGTGCCGTTATACGAGCACTCATGTCATTCTAACTTTTATGTCACAAGGGGTCGGCAAAATGTGTACTATTGACCGGGCGTATCGTGGGTCATAATAAAAAATACATTTTATCTTTGTGTTTGTGTTTCACACCCCGTTGTCAGGCATTAGAAGTGGATGACATGCTCGCAGCTATCATTGCCGTGGTCGTGTCTCTTTATTCAGGAAATTATTTTTCAACGCCCACATTCCACAGTGTAGTCGATAATGGAAAAATCCTGAATGAAATGGCCGTAAAATCTGATAACAAAGATATTTTGTGGAATTACGATATTGTTTTGAAACAGAAAACATTGTTTGTCGCCAAAGAGATACAATAAACTAGACTTAAAAAACAAATAAACTTTAATATAAATTCTGACTTTAGACACTTCTTAATAAGGATTTATTAAATTTTTTGCACGTATATTATACTCTTCAAATTGGAATTTGCACATTGAGTTTTATGTAAAGCGTGACTCAGAATGAAATTCGATTTTAAAAATAAAATAGCTCATTGTTTTTTGAACGTTTTAATAAATTGTACTTACAAATATAATTACCATCATCTGGAAATTAAACCTTGAAAACAATGTCGTTTAAATGTTGCCCTTGACGTCTTATGCACTCATGTAAACAATGTTGTGCATTTAGAATAACTCATCAGTGTTGTGCATTTAGATGATTTTATCTAGATAAAAGTTTTATTATCTATCATCTTATCTAGATGACACGACAACTATTTATCTATCATCTTATCTTATATATAAAAAAAAGCAGATTATCTGAAGATTTTAGATACCTAACAGATAATTTTTATCGCGGGTTTTCAATTTTTTGTTTTGGTGTGCCTCGAAGATGGTAACAAAGCCAATAGAACCATCCCCGTCTCTGTAACTCTACTTATATCTATATGGTTTTCGACCTTCGTACAATGTAGTACATTTTTCGTAGTAACGTTGATATTGGTACGTTGAGAAATTCGTTGTTACAGCGCTGCTTGTCATTGTCAGTAAATGCAACTTTCACTTTTCACTTGTCATATTTTGTAAGCTTATCACAAGTGTGGGAGTTTATAGCTGTGTTTATAGATAAAAAAACATATTACGTACACAATACGGTGCAGTGCTACATGTGTTACTCTGTCTTTTTTGGCGATTTTTGTAAGTGTCACCTAATCAATCTTTTATTTATATTATATGTGTCAAATCCACATTTTCTTCTTCTACTGTAATTATTAGATATTTATACTTACTAGTTACGGTAATATCTGTTTATTTTACATATATATTAAACCTATTCTGTGTGTATTATAATTTTTTCGCTCCAACAGTTTTTGCCAATCTAATCTTTTTCTTGTTTTCTTGTTTAGTCCAGTGATTTCACATTTTATTGTTGATATACAGGTGGCCTGCGCTTAGTACACCTTGTCTATTTATTCTACCATACCTGTTCCTTGCACTGCGCGGCCTTCTATTTGTGCTGTGTTAGTCACCAGGACAGAAAGCTGTATTTATTCTATGGATGAATATTTTAATTTATGTAGCGTACAACCGACTGTATAACTAAATAATAATTTTTAAATTTGTTATCTTCATTTGACCACTTTAGAGTCATAATTAGAACCCCGTTTCTTTAAGTTATTTTTACGTTGTTTGTACTTTATTATATGTTGTGATATTTGTGTATTATATGTGAATTTTTGACAATGTAAATATCTGGAAATCAGATATACTACAATAAAGATTATTATTATTATTATTATTACTATTATCTCTACACTTATATTACCAACACGTCCGTGGTCTTCGAACAAAGCTTGATAATGTTTACTCCGCTAGTTACAACATGGATGCTGATATTGTATGACTCACAGAAACATGGCTGAACTCGGATATATCTGATGCTGAGGGGCTTGACCCATCTTTTGAAGTTTTTCGTGAGGATAGAAGTTTTGGGGCTGTTGGGCGTCCCTTGGGTGGTGGTGTTTTCATTGCTGTTAGAGATAAATTTAATGGTAAACGTCTTGATTTTATTCAGATACAGAATTTAATTCTTTTAATTGATATTATCACTATCAAATGTAAATTGGGCGCAGTATACGCATATATGTAATATATACAGGGTGCCCAGAAACTCTCCTGACAAACGAAGACCGGCGATTCCTCAGATAATTTTAAGACAATTTAACCCAATTCACCCTAGTCCGAAAATGCTTCCTAAGGGAGCCAGAGCTCTTTGAAGATGGCGCCTTGTAATTAGTTTTTTTTTAATATCTCCCGAACGCTTCTATTTCGAAAAACAAAAACTGGTATGCTTATTTATCCTCCAGAGATGAATCGATTCCATCAATTGCGAATTTCTAGTACCGGTCATAGGCGTCCGTTTTGGGTAGGTAAACGGTTATTTTAACGCATGACTTTTTTGTCTTTAACTTTTAAGCATTTGTGACACTAGATTATTAAATTTTCAGGTATTCTAGTACTAAAAGGTACTCTTACTTTAAGTCGGTAGGATACACCGTTTTCTAGAAAAATCGATTTGAAAATTTTTCGCTTTTTCGTCATTTCATCTTTCGTCATTTCAACTTCGCGAACTGACAACAATTTGACAATTAAAAACGTAGGTTTTATTTCTGTTGGCAGTTCAGAGCGAACTAGTGCAAAAAATAATAAATTGAATTTTAATGACGAAAAAACGAAATATTTTCAAAGCGATTTTTCTAGAAAACGGTGTATCCTACCGACTTAAAGTGAGAGTACCTTTTAGTACTAGAATACCTGAAAATTTAATAATCTAGTGTCACAAATGCTTAAAAGTTAAAGACAAAAAAGTTATGCGTTAAAATAACCGTTTACCTACCCAAAACGGACGCCTATGACCTTAGGAAGCATTTTCGGTCTAGGGTGAATTGGGTTAAATTGTCTTAAAATTATCTGAGGAATCTCCGGTCTTCGTTTGTCAGGAGAGTTTCTGGACACCCTGTATAACATATATGTCCCACCAGATATTTTATGTGATGACTATGAGATCTTTTTTGAAACATTAAGTCTGGGGCATTTAATACTTTTAATGTGAGTAATTGTATTTCATATATTCTATTATTTCATGACGTAACCTGTACAAATTACTTTGTAAACCAGGTTTTAATAAACTATAACTATGACTATGACTATGACTAAAGCTCTTGCTCCATTTAAAAACACTCCGCTATCGCGTCATGCTCTTAAACGTGTGGCGCGTGTTTTAGAGGTTTTCTTATACACTGATATTATAATATACTATTAAAATATGTAAGGATTAGACAAGTTTTGCAAATGGTTATATTTTAATTGAAAGATATATTTTAAAAAATATACATGAAAAAGTTTCCGTCTCAAGTTTAAGTTAAATAAAACTGATTTTAATTAATATTAATTATATAATAATTGGTATTGATGTTCGGAATAACCGACGACATTATCCTTTAACAAATTTACATATTAAATTACGGGAAACAATTTGTACTTCTCACTTCTGTATTATTGAGTTATATTCGTCAAATATGTTGATCCAGTAACTACATTGTTTATTATATCATGCAGTATAATAAGGATATGTATATCGTTATGTGAATATAAAATAATCAAAAAATATCTGGCAGACGTATACATGTATGAATATAGCAGTCCTTAACCGCAATCTTATATTAAAGGTACAAGGCAGGACGTGCAGAATTACTTTTTAAGGGTCACACTAAACCTTCGCTAGAATTACGAAAAGTAATTTCCATGAGGAAAGTTACGTCCATTAACTTAATAATAAACGATGTGCATTGAAGATGATCCTGACAAATTACAGGTATGTGTGTCTTAGTCTATTGTAACGAGCTGTTTGCCCTAAGTTTCATATTACCACATATCGTCATGCGATATTTGAACAAGTTACAAGCTTCCTCTTGTAAGCGAAATCTCCATGGTTGTTGTGAACGAAATTACTTCACGTGGTTTACTCACTTAATTGTGATTAGAACATTAACAGAAAGCTTTTCCGTATTAGTCAAAAATTCGATAGCAATTAAGAAGCTAATATGCGTAGAAGTGTTTCATATGGCCATAAGAAAATGATAATTATTATCATTAAGAGCATTATGCTTTGAAATAGTTTGGCTAAATCATAACTGCATACTATTATATACACCGCTGGTCTGTTTACTATTAGAATGCGGGACAAAATACATGTATTTCGTACATATGGTAGCAAGCGAGGTTGCCAATATAATTTAGTCCGGCATCATAACTATGACAGTACTTAATAATGACACAAATGACATTTAATAGAAAATCGTATATTCACGCGGACAGTTTTCTTTGATTTTGAGTTACTGACACTGTCTAAGATGTTGTACACTACGGAAGAAAGAATTCAAATAATTAAATGGTACTATTCAGGTAGTACAGCACAGGAAGTAGTTGGTCATTTCATATTTTCATTTGAAAATAGACCCGTCCCTGCCGTTCAAACAGTTTTGAACATTGTTCATAAATTCGAATCTTTTGGATGTATTACGGACTGCCATAAATGCATTGAGAAGAGCAAAGGATGTCGTATACGGATACTGAGCGAGGAAAGGGAACAACGGGAAGTTAATGTATGTAGTGCTGTTGAGCAAAATGAACCATGTTCATCACGGCAAATATCTGAACAGGTTGATATCCCAGCGCGTACTGTTAGAAAGATTTTGAATAGGCAAGGGTATCGTAGCTACAGCATACAAAAACGCCAGGAAATTTTTCTTGGAGATCAAGTAAGGCGGATTAACTTTTGTGAAAGTGTAATGGCACGAGTCGTCGAAAATGATAATTTTATACAAAACATTTTATTTACGGACGAATCTGCGTTCTATTTACATGGTCGTTCTAATCCAATGATTACTAAATATTGGTCAAAGCAAAATAAACATCTGTTTTTGCCCCTTCGTACCCAATATCCTCAAAAATTGAATGTGTGGGCCGGTATATTGGGTGATCATATTATTGGTCCATTTTTTATTGATGGTACACTTACAGCAGCCAGATATTTGCAATTGCTCGAAACTAATATCATGCCGGCCGTTCGTGCTCTCAATGTTAATGTTGAAGAGATTTGGTTTCAACAGGATAACTGTCCAGCTCACACTGCACGGATTGTACGGCAATTTCTTCAACAAACTTTTCTTAACCGTATAATAGGTTCAGGCGGCACGATAGAATGGCCACCTCGCTCGCCCGATTTGACGCCGTTAGATTTTTTTTTTGGAGCTGTATCAAGGAAAAAGTTTATACATATGCGCATGAGCGAGCTAGAAATTTGGAAGAATTACGGCAAAAGATTGTCAACACTGCCAATAGTATATTGCCTGAAACACTTGCCAACGTACGGAATGAATTTTACTATAGGCTTGGTTATTGTCAAGAGCAAGCAGGCGGTTTATTTGAACATTTACTCCATTAATATTTATAGAATTTTTGTACTAAATTTTATAAAATAAAATCTTTCCTTTTACTAATTAGTTTAAAAAACATTTTAGTTTAATTCTAATATACGGTAGTTTAATTTTGTAATTTAATTTTTCAAGAATATTTTAGTTTAATTTTCTAGCGATCTTTTTACATTAATACCATTGCTTACGCAGAATTATTCCAATTTTATTAAAACGTTGCTACCTCTAAACTGATTATTGTGTTCTGTTTGTATTTTTTCACTTCTCTCCAGTGTGATATTACTTATTTTCGATAAAATATAAATTACCGTTAACAAAAGCGCGCTATACGGAAGCATTAAATGCACTCGTAACGTTTACATGACGTTCACTGACGTTTATCTAGCCTGACCTAACCAATGCACAACAACAAAATGTTTAATGTTTACATTACGTTAGTGCATAGTCTATAAGTCGATACCGGGAAAAATGTTTCAAATACATAAGGCAACACTGTGCGCGTTTTCTACTGATAGCCGCATTCCAGATCTGCTCAGACCAGCGGTGTATATTGCATATGAAACATGATAATTTTAAACTCAATTTAAATAATAATAATAAATTTTATGTATATGGTATTATTAATGTTATTAACAGTTGTCTCTTAAATATTATTATACAGCGTGTGTATAAATTGTCGCAAAAGCTACGCGCAGCGACATTCTTCGTTCGATTCTGAATAAGAAATCTTAATGTTAAAATGTCATATCATGCGCATGTGCGAAACAGTAAAGTACATACACGAAACAATGGCAATTAAAAATGCAGACAGTACACTGATAACTGAAGAAACACAAGTAATGAACAGGTGGAAAGAATACTTCGAAAGTCTATTAAACTCAGTAAGAATAATAAATTACCGAACTGAGGAAAACGACAAAACTATAAACCCTATAACAGCGACACATGACGAAGCCATAGATAAAGAAGAAATGAAAGAAGTAATCAGGAATTTAAGTAATGGAAAAACTCAGGACACGACAAAATGTCAGAGATGTTTAAGAATATGGGAGATCTTGAAGTAGATCTGCTTGCTCGGCTCGTCGATGTTGATGCATATACATACTCACATGTGTGCGCAGCCAAAATTTTATTTACAAAACAGAATATTTATCATAAACCAACAGTACGTGCTTACAAATGGCACAGACAACACCGTGCCTTTATAATATATATTTGCTGGTTGATTAACAACAAATATTAAATATAATAACAGGAAAAAAACGAAAGCACGTAGCCAATATGCATAAGTATGTGTGCATCTGCAACGATCGAGTTAAGACACCTGGTAAATATACACATGTTATTCTCTCTTAGTTTCTTTGTCGATTTTTATTAGACTTTTTTGTTTACTGTTTTTAGCTCTATTGTCGATCGATTTTTGGTTCATTATTTATTTGTTTTTAGAATTTTAGTCACACTGATGAAGGCAAAAAATGCCGAAAAATGTATGCAATCAATAAGAAAAAGGAACAATAAAGAATTACTTTCATCTTTATTACAAGCGACTTATTGCGCTATTAATGCTTACCGACCTATAAACCGCCAAAGAAAAACACCACAATATTACAAATATTAAGGTGAATAAATAAACAACAATATACAGGCTGTTTAAAAAAGATGCGGCAATATTAAAGGGGTTGATTGTCCAGGTCATTTTATACAAAAAAGTTTATAATAAACAAGGTCCGCAAACGCTTCGTTACCGATCTACAGCGTGTTGAAGTTTAATTAAAAGAAACAGTAAAAATTGCATCCGAGCTCGAGGTGGTCACTTTGCACAGTTATTGTAATTTTTGCTTGCTAAAATTGTTGTTATGGTAAAATATTTGTTTTTGCCCTTAAATAAAACCCTTGTTATTTAAAAAAAAATTCTGTAATAAATGTACATGCACTAAAATGTGTTTTTTTTACTAAAAAACGGTAAAATATTTGTTTTTGCCCTTAAATAAAACCCTTGTTATTTAAAAAAAAAAATTCTGTAATAAATGTACATGCACTAAAATGTGTTTTTTTTTACTAAAACACGTTACGTCGTACGATAAAAAGTTAAGAGAGCTTTTTTCTTCACAATTGAACAAAGAATAGAAACATCTTTTTATTTTTAGAGAAATCAGCGGCGTCCTATTTTTTTCTTGAAAAATAACACGCCTAAAATTTGATGATCTTTAATGCCGTCTTGGAGAAATCCAATTTTTACTGTTTCTTTTAATTAAACTTCAACACGCTGTAGATCGGTAACGAAGCGTTTGCGAACCTTGTTTATTATAAACTTTTTTGTATAAAATGACCTGGACTATCAACCCCTTTAATATTGCCGCATCTTTTTTAAACACCCTGTATATATATATAAATATATTAACATTCTTTGCCAAATATACAAATGTATTGAAAAAATGAATATCTTCTTGGTAGTAGTGGCAAATGATGAGCAAAAGTAATAACAATATGACAACTGGTTGTCATTTAGAATACATTGACAAATGTAGAATGTAAATCAAATATGTATGAATGAAAATGTAAACAATAAGCATAGGACAACCGGTATTATCTAGGCAGTCCAAACAAATGGTTTAGGTTCACCTAGACCTGTAGTAGCTGATCTATTAATTTTGCCTATAAAAAAGTCATTAATATTTTTCGTTATATTTATGTTTGTCATGTATATAAATTAATTTCTCACAAATATAGTTATTACAACTTGTTTACTTTTATAAATAAATAGTATAATTATACATAACTTACTTTTTTGTACTATTCGGTATAAATTACTCTTTATATTTAATTACCCGTCATTATATTTTGCATTTTTTCTAATAATTGCTATTAATTTTACCCTTTTTGAATGTTAGCTAACGCATTTCATTCCTTTTCTATCTTTCTAAATATTAATATTGGCATATCTACATAAATAGAAATGAAATGCTTTTGAGAACGGCTGAATCGATTTGGCTATCTTTTTAATGTTCATAACAGTCTGAATAAGGTTCTTAGGGAATGAAAATTTGAAAAAGTTGACCGAAAAATTGGAAAATTCGGAAAAACTGAAAGTGCCATGATTCAAACGATGGATATCGTAATCCTTTTCTTGTTATGCTCCCGGCATGGAAATAACTCGAGTGAACATTTCAATTACAAAAAAAAAAAATCTGGAATATCTGGAGAAAAATCTGGAAAATCCCTCCTAGGTATACTAGTACCATTAAGTTTTTTTATGTTTTTCGTTATTCTTAAGATGTAAACAAGAAACTTCTGACTTAGACAAGTTAGGCTATAACCTCCATTTTCTAAAATAATCACTTAGAATCAATAGATCTTCGTTTAAATTAACTTCAATTTGATTGAAATTATTGCATTTATAAGCAATTGCCATCATCGTAGATGAATCTTCTAGAAGTCGTATCTGGTAAATCACTTGTATATAGATTAAAGAGAAGAGGAGATAATACCGATCCTTGAGGTAAACCATTATATAATATATACGATTTGTAAACATATTTTCCATAAGTTTAATTAAATTACCATTAGGCAACACATTATATAATTTTAAAAATAATCCATCTAACCACATTGTATCATAAGCAGCTGTTAAATCAATGTAACTAATGCCTGTTTTCAAATTCTTTTGAAAACCATTCGCAATATAATTTGTTGCTAATACTTGTTCACAGCAGTTACGATTTGGTCTAAAACCAGCTTTGGGGAAGGTATTAGCGCTGATTTTTGATTCTACAATACTAGTTTGGATTGCCGCTCCTAGTTTTCTAAATAGATTCCTACTGCTACGACTAGTATGTGTGAAATTCATGTCTTCCATAAGACGCGATCATTTGTTCTTTCTTTCTTGATTTAATATAGTTAATAATTCATCATCAATTTCTATACTAGGATTTCCATTCAATATTCTATATAATTCATTTGTTCTTTCAGACTAGCATGGAATGTATTCCTTACGAAAACCTCTTAGAATAGATCTCTTAGCTGTCCCTTTAATGACACCCAAAAATCTAAACTAATTTTCACGTCAAGATAGTATCCAACGAGATTCGAATCAACTTGTCCCCTAAATTCATTCCAGTCGGCATTTTGAAAATTCCACCGAGGTTTTTCCGTAGATTTAACTAATGGAATTTGTAATCCAACATTAATTCAAACTGGACGATGTTGACTTCGCGGAAATTATATAGTCTTCTCCATCTAGCCGAATGAAAACTCTTCTTATCTTGTTGCATCAAAAACCAGATGCAAGTCATTCGCCTCACACCAAGTCATTAAGGAAATTTCATTCATATCGCTATCAGTATATCCCCACATTTCATGATGACAATTGAAATCTCCAACAAAAACAGTAAGATGTTGGAAATTAACTTTAAAATTTTTTGGCCATCGAATATTTGGTGGTTTATAAATATTTATTATAAATATTTCGGCTACTTTAATAGTAATAATACAAGTGTGGATACCATTATTCATAGCGATGGTAGGTGGCGTTGTAATCAAGTTATTAACAAATTCTATATTTATGGACTAAATTGACCCATTTACAATATGATATTTTTTAATTCATTTTTCTAATTTTATAATGATATTGAGGCATTTGTGCTTGACAAAATTGGTGCTATATTATAGCTGCACAATCATTGCCATGAATTTCTTAAACTGCAGTTATAAAATTATAATGTTAAATTTGACAATTATGTTGAATTCAGGAAGTGGCAAAATTTGTAAAACGTAAATTTGATAAAATAAAAATGGCCGATTGGCATATCAATTAAATGCACTCATTCCCTGCAAAATACAAGTGAATCAATTTGTTATGTGCTTAATAGGTAAGCTTCACTGTCAACAATTTATTTTAGATTTAAATACAATATTAATTTGCATTTTAGTAGTGTTTATTATACAAAACAAAACTTTAATATTCATTTTATTCAAATAGCCCCATTACGCTCAAATTCATAGTATCTAGTAGTTATCAAAAATTTCTACACAAAAAGTAGTTTTAATAATATTTTTGAACTGTAACTAACAAATCGATGCGATGCTCCATTAAAACGTATTGTTTACTAACAAGGAAGATCTATGCTCCTAAAACTAAATAATAGCCACATTTATTACCAACACGTAATCAATTTAAAATAGTTTATATCTCTGGCTGATGTCACTACATAATATCGGAGGTCTTCCTGTTTTATACTATAAATAAAGTTCGATTTCCCTATTTCTTTCTTCAGCTGAAAACAGCAATTTATTAAAATGGAAAAAAACTATTATTAAATGTTGCATTGTTATCTATAAATAATAACACTGTATCTATATATTCGCAAAATTATAAATATACAAAGTGTTCGCTTATAATAACCATTAATTAATGTGGAAAAACATTCTAAACAGTTTATGCTAATATCTATTTTAGTTTGACTACCTATATACATGTAATATTTCTGATGAAACATTAAAAATATATATAAAAAAAATATCCTGTAGTGCGGAAATTACTTTATTGATTGCTTTTAGACGTTGTAGACTCGAATAAGAATGAGGAATGAAATTAATCAAGCTTGATAGTCGTTTTGCCGTTGCTTATTTTAAATTTATGTATTTTAGGTGCATGCCAACATTTACATTAAAAATGGACGGGAACGAAATAATTTGCATATAAGGCCAAGTTAATTTTCTAAACACAGAGAATTGCGATGGATTGGTATGGCAATAAAGAACGAAATTTACCATTCATAAAGGAAAATTAATGAATGGAAATGAAGGGGTTATCAGCATTAATAAAATATTAACCGTAAAAGATCAATTATGGAGGCCGATATGCTTTATCATCTATGTTAAAGCCATTTATAATTACATTAGGTTTAAAAATGTAGTGACACCAAAACATTAGTATCTGAAAAGGTTCTAATATAAAAAATTGTCTGGTATACTGAGTGATTCATTATATCAAACTAGGAATAACGTTAATAAAATAAAGCTTTGATATTTTTTTGACTGATGGATCAATTTTGTATAAAATGTACTGTAAAGGCTTATGTTAGTGTTCACAGTTTCTATTGGACTAGGGGGCACCTAACACGTGTCGTTAAGATTCTGCATTTACTTTGTACAAATTTTTTGTCAATATTTCTAATTATTTTTTTTTTCGGTTTCCTATGCAGGTAGTAACCTTCCAATCATAATTTTAGTCGATTATTGAATTTATCAATCCTATTTTCTAATAACAAATTTGAATACATTTACAGGCATCAATTCCATAATAATTCATTAAATAACTTTCTTACTATGATAAGGAAGTCGTGGTTTGCTGGTTATGAATGGAGTTGTTCTGAAGACTTCATAAATATTTTTTTATAATACCGCAATATTTACTTCTCGCTGTTAAAGTTAAAACTAGATAGATTCAAATACATCTCGGATTTACTCAGATATATTTGTTCTAACAAATAATTTATTGCCTCTGAAAGAATTTAACCAACATTAATCCATATTTGTGATTGAATTTAAGAACTAAAAAAAATATTATAAAGATGGTGTAACATACAATATGATATGACTGAAATCTTTATTCACTCATTATCTGATAAATCTAAGGCAGTTTGGTTATTCGTAATAGCTCTAAGAGCACCAATGCCCATATTTTCTTTATTTTTATTTCATTGGTAACAAATTAACAAATTGTGTAGAGAGTTTAACGAATATTTTACATTTCCTCTATCTAAAGAAAACGATGAAGTCTTGAGGATGATATATTATTTATTTACATGCAAATAACAAATTCAGATTCTTCTTTCAATATACCGCCACTACTTAAAAATAATGTTGCTGTTAAGAATTACAGCACTTCATCTTCAACAGGATAAAATGTACTTTAGCATTAATAGTTTTAGTTTTGACTTAACATGATTAGTTTTTCCTAAGTTCATTCTACTAGTTTGTTTTCAGTTTTCGGTAAGATTTTGACAGCACTTTAAACAAACACAACAAATTATTTGAATAGTCTTGGCTTAATTTTTGAAAATCAACATGACTTTTGACGAAGTAAAGGCAATTTATAAAAGTTTTGATGTCGGTTATGAGCGTTTTAGTGTCTTTATTGACTTGCCCAATACGTTTAATCCAGTGATCCACAGTATTTTGTTTCACAAGCTAGAGCAACATTGTAGTAAACACATTCCTAAAAGAATGCTTTGAATCATATCTTACAAACAAAGTGTCAAAATAGGAAATTACCGATCATGTTACATTAATGTTGACATGGCGTACTTCAGGGGTCAATCTTAGGCCCAATACCTTTAACGACTTACCAAATCCCTTCAAAACATACAAGAAGTTAACATGTTTAAACGAATTTAACAGTTGAGTCACACAGACATTTTCAATAACATTTATGGCTGGATGGGCTGTAATAAGTTAGTCATTATCAAGGCGAAAGCTAAGTGTGTATATCTTCATAATATATCTATGTATATAAAGTTGTGGATAATATTGAAATAAATGGTGATAATTTTATGGTGACTCAACTACCAGAGTACTTGGCCTTCTAATTAATGAGGATCTTAAATGATAGGCATTGGTGAAGCAGTACTTATGTTATACCTTTCAAATGCATTTTGCTTGTGCTATTGTATAATACATTGGGTATATTCCTTTGGATCTAATAGAATCATTATCTTGCAAAAGAGAGCAGTAACAATCTTCTTTGGTTTTGGTTACAGAGATAATACCATACTTTTTCCTACGATATTTATATAATGGACGTGCTGTGCTTCGTTTTTAAGGATAAAAGACATTTTTTAACTGACAACATAACTCACGCTCACATGTATTGTTAAGTAATGTTGCTACTTAAGAAATCTCAATACTCAAAATCAATACTTGTATAATAAAAACAGAATATATATATTACTGATGAATGTTTGTGAAATTTTGCTTTTGCGTGTTTTTGGGGTCGCTGATCACGAATCCGAGGTCGAATATTTAAAAAACAAATGGCGGAAAGGTTCTTCGGAACCTGATTGAATGTCGTTTGTTTGGGTTTTGGGGTCGCTGATCACGAATCCGAAGTCGAAATCTTTAAAAAAACAAAATGGCGGAAAGGTTTTTCGAAAATTAAAGTATGTTTGTGAAATTCTGCTTTTGGAGGTTTTTGAGGTCGCTGATCACGAATCCGAAGTCGAGATTTTTTAAAAACAAAATGCGGATTCAATATAACGGAAACGTTTGTCGAACTGGATTGTATGTTGCTAAATTTTGTTTTTGGGGGTTTTTGTGATCTCTGATCACGAATCCGAAGTCAAAATTAAATAAAAAAAACTGGCGGATTCAATATGGCGGAAAAGTTCTTTGAAACTTGATTGAATGTTTCTAAATTTCGTTTTTGAGAGTTTTTCGGGTCGCTAATTACGAATCCAAAGTTAAAATAACGAAGATATAATCTAGCGGTTCTTCGAAACGTGTTTGAATGGGGCGTAAATTTAATACTTGGATTTTTTTTGGATCTTTGATGAAATTGAATTTTAAGTTCGTTTTTATAATTATTGCGTTCTTTTTTTTAACGATAATGGGCTTCGAAAAGGTTGACAAGCTTTTCCACTGTCACATCAGAATAATATTGTATACTGCCTCAATGAAACTGTTCCGCTCTTTGAGCTCATTGTTTTTTGGATACTTTAACATCACTCATGTTTAACATTAAATTACCTTTCTCGCTCTTGATTGTGTACCGGTTTGTGTAGAAAAAAACAATTCGAGAAGAATTTTAAATAAAATATACGATTGGCTTCACAAAATATATGTCTGTATAGGAATGCTTCAAAAGTTTATGAAATCGGACATTCTAAAAGCGTCATGACAGTTATCCTTTTTACAGAAAACTGTAAAAAAGCTGTAAGCGGACACGATAAAGGCGATTCAAGCTCGAAGATATTGACAAATACAACTAGTAAATAATATAAAATCCACCGCTGTGGGCTACGATAGCATCGATGTGCGTATGATTCGATTGTGCGGCCCATATATCATACCTTATATAGGTCATATTATCAACTCTTGCTCACTAGCCAATGATTATCCCACCTATTTAAAGAGGGCGCTGGTCATTCCGTTGCAAAAGAAGAACCATGTTCAGACTACGGAAGATCTTCGGCATATAAGTGTGCTACCCTGTACCGTCTAAAATTTTTGAGCGTGTTATGGAGTTGCAGATGAGGAGATATGTCTCGGATGTGAAACTTCTGCTGAGTGTTCAATTGGCATTTAGGATTCAGTTGCACCAGTGCATTACTGCGTGTAACGAATGATACTCTTCGTACCACTAATCCAGGTCTGGTCACTATTCTCGTGTTGCTGGATTATTCCAAGGCCTTCGACATGGTTATCATGTGACATTTTTGGACGTTCTAAGAAATAAGGGCTATTGCAATACTCTCTATAATAACACACCATATTTCTTTCTAATAGGTTTCAATATGTTAAAATCGGCAGCAGGATTTCTGGACTACTTGTTTTGCAACGGGATGTACCGCAGTCCCAAGTCCTCTTTTGTTCTCCTTCTGATCCTTTATGTACTTAGTATTTTTTGTGTACTTTGTATTTCTCTAACTTGTACAATAAAGGCATTATTATTATTATCATTATATGATGCCAATTGAGCACTTAAAATAATTTTTTCAGAACTTTCTTCTTACAAGTAATAGTTTTCCATCTGATATTGAAATAAAATGATCAATTTTCTATACCATATCGCCTGCCAATTTACCTTGGCACTGTGCTTTAATTTTACATAATTACGTAACAAGTTTAATATATTTTTAAGTACATAAACCTAAATCGAAAAATTCTGTACTTCGTTTTGTTTCTTATACAGCTTTAAGAGCTGTACTACTTCATATATACACTTCATATCGATCGGTAGCACAAACAGTTTCGGCTGTGGCAAGAGAGAAACGAATTACCAAGGTAGGCACTTTTCTTAGTCAAGGAGTATGGTAATTGCGAACCTGTGCCACTTACCCTACGTAATTTATCAGGTGGAGTGAACGTGTGGGTTTGTCTCTAAATATTCGATTGAATTATCTTAGAAATTACTAGAAATAAGGTAAATATTAGGGTAAAGTAATAATTAAGATAAACCTCAACTCGTAGATCCAATTTCTAATTAAGGTGGGAGGTGGGGCGGATTTGCAAAGATAATCACGAAATTGAAATTCTATTTCTCAACATTTAAATTTATGATTTCATTGTGAGAGGAGTGTGTTTGTGCACAGTTTTCTGAGACAATATTTAATATATTTAAACCGCATTCGAGAACTGATGCAAAATGTAATTAATCAAATATTTATAATGTCGACCGTCTTTTCCTATCTATATTAATACAAAATAAATAAATGGAAAAAGACGTTGAATTGAGTTGTGCTTAACATAAAATCTTCGCTCTTTTACTCTTATAGATCGGAATTTTATACGTGTCGCGATGTTTTGTCAATGACAAAGTCTTTAATCGATAATATCGTTTATTGCTGGAACATATATTTTCCTCCGACGTGTGTTAGATACAAAGAAATAACGGTTAAGTACTAGTGCCTTGAAAGACCAGTTACTGTTGTTCCATGACCTTAGTAAGGTAAGCGAAAATTATATCGAAATACCCCTAAAAACAAATTAATTTACGTAACAAAGAGAAAACAAAACCGGAAGACAAAAATGTCAAGTTGTGCAAAAGTCCGTAGAATACGAATATGTACGTTTTCTGTAGAACACAGTTGTCTATTTGGAAATATTAAGTTTTTTTGAGCTTTAAATTAGTGGTGACTTTTATGGGTGCTATCTCCGAATGCATGACAGATATCCATATTTGAATATTAAATTTGTTTTCAGCAGCCTTCAAGACGTTTGTATACAATTTTCGGTGACAATTGATGACTTCACTAAAAGTGGAATTTTGAAAAAAAAAAGAACAAAAATATCAAGTTGTGCCAGGCGATATCACACATTGAAAAATAAATATATGTATATGACAATTATTTTATCATTAAATCACATATATAAAATGTCTATTACACAACTCAAACAAATATTTTAAAAATTTTAAAAAATATTCAAAGTCCATAAATTATTTTAACAGATGCGAAATATATAATAGGCAGCAACATGTTCCAATGCAACTGCACCGCTATTTCTGCATGCAAACTAAAGAACTAAACAAAATCGCAATGAGTCAATCACCAAAAGTCAATTTAATTGTGTCCTTTTACGCGCCACGAAATTATAAAAAAAATTCAAAAAATTTTCTAAGTTCATTAATTCACTATAGCGGATGCTAAATACGCAATACAAGCATAATACATGCAGCAACATGTTCCAATGCAACTGCAACGCTATTTCTGCATACAAATTAAAGAACTAACCAAAATCGCAATAAGTCAATCACCAAAATAAAAATAAATTGTATGTATACCTACTTCTGTATTGTGATTAAAATCATATACAATACAATGCATTCATACATTTATTCATATAGGAAAAAAATTTTTCGTATATGTATACTTGCATGGTAAAATCATATAGCTTCGAAACTGGTAATAATATGAATGCGTAAAATTGGAGTGAGAAAAAGTGAAATAAAATACTCCAGACAACCGCAAAAAGTTCGGACAGTCCTATTAGGCGGGGCCAAGAAGTTGGGTGCATATCCGTAGCAGCTGAAGGCGCTGCTAAAATACAAATAATTCAGTATCGCACCATTCCGGAATTTCTTACTTTAATTACTCAAATTAAACTTTTTTCCGCAATTCAAAAAGGTATATCTCACAAGAAAACATTGGTCTACACGGGAATTACATCCGTTTTGATCAATTTCATTTAATTCTTTCAGATTTTGACGGAGAAACACACGCACGTTTTACTCTAATTTGGAATAAAAAAAAATAGGTGGTTGTGACAAAAAATTACATAATCTGACAACCTTTCCGTGTACTCATATCTATATTGGAGTTGTACAGAAAATTTCACATTTCTATCTTGAACAATAGTAAAAAAAAAACTGATAAATTCGATATCTTGCTTTCTCGACCGCTTTAATATCCCCTTAATTGTACATGAAATGATAGTTTTCAATACGTAGAATACGACTATGAACGTTCCCTGTACAAGGCAATTGTCTATTTCGAGATATTAAACTTTTTTGAGCTTTAACCTTTTGCGTCCGGAATTAACTCATTTTTAAAATATTTACTTTGAACTTAGAAAATACAAGTCAATATTAAACATAATAACTTATACTAAACATAAAAAAAATTAGTGTCAATATTACAAAAAAGAAAAAATAGTGGTCACATCAAAAACCTGTAGGACTACTGGTTACTGTGGTATGCCAAAAAACAATTTCTTTTGTCATTTAACCACAATCCAACTTCACACACTGTATAACTCCACATGCTCCTAAGTGCTTCTTTCTGCTTGGTCGTCCATCCTTTTCTCAAGAATGGACTTACGCCTCCTTTTCTTGCACCCATAACTAAAACCAATCAACCATGCGGCAACGTTAATTCTGAATTGCTTCAGACTGAGAGTTGAACCGCTGCATCTCTTTTGAAACTATTTTTTGCTTTTTCGATCAATAGCGTAACATTTCTTGAGCACGTCAGCTTTGTCGGCGGAACCCATGTAGTTGTTGTAATCTACGACAAGTTTTAGGCAAGCAATTTCTTGCATTGAGCCATCGTTATTGCGCCGATTAGTGGTTACTACGCCCTCAGGACTATGATAATTTGACAAAAAATATACCGGTTTTTTGGAAGCTCAAGACGTTCATCCATATTTACCCCAGTGGGTTTATCAAAAATAGGGGGGGGGGTCCTAGTAAGAATTACGCTTCGACCATATCATCCGTAAGAATATGTCTGCAGTCATTTAGCTACGTGGCTAAGTGGTTCGTCGTCTCTATCAGATTTAACATCTTGAGGTGTTGTTACAATATCAGCGGTTTCGAGGACGCCTTCTGCTTCATCTTCATCTCCAGACAAATAGTCCTGTGCTAAAGATTCTGCATCAGAGGGAATTTCAACAAGAGTAGCGTTTACTTCATCTTCGAACTCTGGAAGTAGGAAGATACTTATAAAAGACCTGTGTATACTCCTGGTGGTCACTTGGTACAACCACTAATTTTTTGAGAATTTAGGAAACAGAAAAAAATAAAATCGTCAAGTGAACCCTCAGTTATGCAAATATGCAGTAATTAAACAACACTTACCAGCGATTTTCAAATTTTAATCACTTAGCTTATAAATATAAATAAAAACGTCAAGCGTGCGTAAACCTGACGACATTTGTTTCAGTTGTACAGCACCCAATCCATTATACCATCAAATAAAGCAGAGTCAATTGTTTTCCAACAGATGGCGTCATAAGTGTTATCTTAATCCATCAGGATTGAGCCACCTAATTTTTAAATTGGTGGTTACGTGGACTAACCAGTAGTAACCAGTGGGTTAAATAAGAGGTCACTTATTTCAAATTTCATGGGTGCTAGATGCGAATGCATAAGAGATATCCATATTCATATACTAAATTCTTTTTCACCCTTCAAAACGTTTGTATACACTTTTCCGTGGCAATTGATGGACTTGACCAAAATTGGAATTTTTATTGGGCGCTCTTTGGGGGGAAAACGACAAAAATTTCAAGTTGTGCAAAAGTCTGTTACTTGTAACTAAAATGATAGTTTTCAATACGTAGAATATGTATAATTGTCTATTTGGAAATATTATCTAACTTTTCTGTGGCAGTTGGTGATTTGACCATGCCTCATCTCTGCAGATGCATTGAATAAATCCCATTGTGATATTATAACCATTGGCAATAAACATGACTATCTGAAAGGTGGATGTATGGCCTATACCTTTCTTTTTTAGAACCGGTGTATGAACTAGAGGTGAGAGCCCTAATAGACAACCTGGATAACACAAAATTTTCAAATAACTATGGTCTAAGCAAAGCATCACTAACTTTAGGAAAGGACAAATTGATGCACTTAACATACTTTGTTAATATTTGTTTTGACATTGGTAAGTTTCCGCATTGTCTAGCATTAGCAATGTAATTCAAATTTTTAAATAGAGCAGCAATGCTTGCCAAGTAATTATAGAACAATATATTAGTCACTCGTTTATTTCCAAGTTGTTGAAGGTTTCTTTCAAATCTATTTTTACAAAATATCTGGATAATAAATTGGTTTTAAACCATAGTCGACATGCTTTTCGCCTAGGCATATCTACTACTAGTTTTTTAACAAAATTATTGTATAGATTACAGATGAAGTTGAAAAAGCAAACATAGTCATGGGGCTTTTTTGGAATTATCGAGTGCCTTTAACTGCGTTACAATATTCATGTAACCATTAAGTTTAAAAATGTAGAATACCCTGATGATACTATAGTTGTATGCCTTATAGCTGGAGTCATGCATAAATAGCAGTTATCTGTATGGTTTTTACGCTTCCGCCAAAGCATAGTTAAGCAAAATTCATGAATATTTTTTTTATGTTTTTGCCATTCTCATGGCATAACTTAACAAGAGTTACAACATATGTGTGTGGAGCCCATGACTTATCCGATTCCCTACCGTCATACCAATATAACACGTCAGATTGCATTTCTGTGGCGAAAATGATATTTCACCACAAATTTAACAAAAATTATTCACCAAATTTACCCTTTTTCGTGGCATTTTCATTTTACACTTCAAAACCACTCGAAAAACAGAAATTCTATACTAATACACAACACAAACAATATGACACTAATATATAATGTTTATAACCTATAAACAACTGGAAAACGTTGTGTTTTGTCTTACAATAGGCGTGACAACTCCAAAAGCAAAATTACGAAGAACTAAAGATACATATCGGGAAAAAATGACACGTCATTATATATAGTCGGTGATTCTTTATGGTGATTTTTGAATTCAGCAGGTTGGAATACACTAGAATAAGTTAATTTTGAGCCCGAAACATTTTAATCGTTGGACAGAATATTAAATATATATACAGGGTGAGTCAACTACGCGGGTAAGGCCGATTGTGCCTTTACGAGTAAAGATATTTCGAAGCGGTTTTTTTCTTGTGGTAGCTGTTCATTAGGGGCACATTTTAAAAATATTTTGTATTATACAGAGTGTTCCATAACTTGGTGGCTAACCATAGTTATAGTTTTTTAAATGAACACCCTATATATTATTGCATTTTTGAATTCCCCGTATAATTTTTAGTCAAAAAGTTACAAGATAGTATAGGCCTAAAGTGTAAAGTTTTTGACTTATTCCCATTTTTCTGAAAAATTCAATGTTTGTATAAAATTATATTTCCCGAAAACGACCAATTAGCTGGATAAAATTTTTTGCAGTATTGTTTACAATAAGAGGTCCTAATAGAAGCATGTTTTATTTTTTTACAGTCACTAACTGCATGTGCAGGAAACTGGATTAAAATTAGATGACACGTTTTTGTATAAAAGTCATTTTTTTTAAATGGAACAGCCTGTATATCAGTTCATTTTTGAATTGTTTATTAAATTTCATGTCAGAAACATGTAAAACGTTAATACTTTAAAAGTGACTATTACAGAGTTATTGTCGTTTTTTGATATGCTTTTGTTAGTTTTTGCAAAAAAGTCAATTTTTTCAAATGGAACACCCTGTATATTATTTCATTTTTGAATTTCTTATTAAATTTCACATCAAAAACATGTCAGACGTTAATACTATAAAAGTGACTATTACTGAGCTATTGTCTCTTTTTGATATAATTTTGTCAGTACTATACTATATTAATTAAACCACAAAACTGCCTAATTCTTTTATAGGCCAAACATCATATAATATGCCTTATATATTTTTCATTTCTTAATTGGATACTATTCTAGTGTCTCATAATAAATATATAATCGTATCGTATTGTCGGTTAGGACAAATTTCACGAAAAACACATTAAACATCATATGTTAACTTGTCACATAAACATTTTATATGTGTGAAGAACTAAAAACGTAGCTCTCTTGATGTATTATTTCTACCTTGTAAATCCACATCGATACTTTATCTGATTGTCTACAACTGTACAAATTTGACAGATCTTTCACCAGATTAAGCATACATCTAATCAGATATTATTCGCACGAATTGTTTGTAATTCAAAATTACAAAACCTAATCGTTCGAAACTCAATTCGACGTTGACAGAGCGGACGATTGTATATTTAAACAACAGTATTTTTAATGCGCCACTAAAGATAATGTTTGAGTAATGGTTCGAATGTTTGTTTCACGCCTCCGCCATCTAGATGAACAGCGAAAGAGGATGCGAACAAGTTCAAGTTTAAATAATAATTCGATGGTTGCTTTTTGCACTGCTCAGCAAAGCGATGATTAATTTTGCGTTCTGTGTAATTATTAATCATATTCATGTAATTAATGTTTATTTATGGTGTATATTGTTAGCGATGAATTTAGTTTTGTAATATGTTACTTTTTACTATTGGTAAACTAATTATAAATTATGTTATCAAAAAAAAAAAGCATAAAATTACTTACAACTCAGCACATATAACTAGAGAATGGAAATATGCACTAAAAAGTTTGCCAAATATGCATGCAATATGCACTTAAAAAATCCCTAAATATGCACTTACAATATGCAATATGCACTTATGATGTGCATTTATTTATTATGTTTTAGGAAATTATAATTCATTTGTCGTATTTACAAATTGTATATTTATTTATTACAATAAATTGTCGTATTTACAAATTATATATTTATTTATTACAATAAATAACCATATATTTATTTAAATTTTCTATAGTTAAATTATGTCTACGATCTGTAAGTATATGTTTATATTGGGAAAATGTTCTTTCAACATCGCAAGATGTGATCGGTGCATTCTTAAAACTAGGTATTAATGAGGGGCTTATGTTAATGTCTTCATTAAAATTGCCATTAATTACATTATTTATAGATTTTAATGTAACAAAACCTCCATTTTTGCTTAGAATTGCGGCTAATTTTTCTTTAATTGCTTTTCCAGTCAATCCGTTGCCTTTTCGAATTTTCTCTTCAATATCATTTACAATGCCAAAACACCATCATTTAAATATAAATTTCAATCTTCTAATCTAGTAATTGCCTGCTCAATTATCGCAAAATTAGATTTAATATATGATAGCTGATTTTGTATTGTCGAATTATTGAAAATTACGTTACACTTTTCTATGGCAAGACTGGTTGCTGAATCAAATTGAGTTACAACATTTTTGATGCCTTCGTAATTATCGGCAAGAAACACAGCACATTTAAGCCATGTTCCCCATCTTGTTAAGATAGGTAGCATTTCGTTATATAATTGCACCCGTAAGGGCGCTTTAAAAAATACTTTTTGATATTACTAATTGAATTATTTACATCTGGAAACTCTAAGTTATATGATATAACTTGAACAGTGAAGGTCATATGCGCAAAGGACAAGGGGAAGAGTGGTAGTAGCGGGGTGTAAACGCATGCATTTGTTACAGATGTATCCATCTCTATCGTGCATTCTCTCTCTTCTTGATCTGCGTCGATGACCGCTCAACTTATATGTGTTGAGCTTTACGTAAGCCAAAGTTTAACGTAAATTATGGTGCGAGCCTTTCATGAATCAACTTTATAATTTTGATGCGTTTTTAAATAAAAAATAATAAAAACAATCGAAACATTGAAATATCACAAAGAGCAATGAGATATACCCATGCTCATAATATGCAAAATGCAGAGCATCTAATAGCTGGCTGGCCTTGGTTTTAAAAAAAAATGACTGTGCAACCAAACGTCAAATCTCCACTTCAAAATTCCATATTTTATTGTTATAATTTAAGTTCGGCTAGTTAATTGTCAATATCTGTTTGTTTGTTAGTAGTTGTTACGTGTTGCATTTACCTTGTTGTCAGCTATATCGTTTTGTGGAAACTATTATGCTATTTACATACCTTAATAGTTTATTGTTCCCTTTAGCAGTTTTTGCTTTAAAATAAATTTTTTGAAGGAAGTGCTCATAGACATGGTATTTGCTCTTGGCGCTTGCAATTGAACTCCATTTTTAACATCAAGAACATATGCCATGGAATATCCCGACCGAAGAGCACCGGATAGTAAAACGTTTGAAAATTTGTTGATTAGGTTTCTTAAAACGGCTTCAGTGAATTAAGTCAAACAGGAAAGAAGTAAGAGTATGGTTACAGAAGATAATGAAGTGAGAGTCGTCCAATCTATTGTGGAAAATCCGCACGTATTTACAAAGATAATTTCGAAACAACACAGGATAGAAATCACTGCTGTGAGGAGGATTTTGAAGAAACATAAAGTCCAGTCTTAAAAAATTCAAAATTACCAAGACTTATTACAAACGGATTTTGAAAGGAGACTAGTGTGAATGGATAATTTTGCAATTATGATAAGACATAATTTTTTTAGACCATATGCTTTTCACAAATACAGCAACAATTGCTAACTGTGGAATAACAAACAGAAAAAAAATCCATTATTATGATACTACAAACCCTCATTTTGTGCAACCTATTTCATATCAACAAAAATGGAGTGCTAACACCTGGGAAAGCATTATAGGAAGCACTATCATTGGTCAAGCTTTTTTTCACAATACTTTAAATTATGCAAATTTTCTACAAAATAATTTACCATTGCTATTAGAAGACCTATCACATAACGTCATAACAAGATTGTGATACCAACATGAATATGCACCAGCACATTATGTTGCCGCTGCAAAGCACATTTAGATAGGGTATTCACGAATATAGGTGAATTGGGAGAGGAAGCTTGAAAAGCTGGCTGCCTCGATCACAAGATCTCACACCTTACCATTTGTTTCTGTGGCCAACTGCCAAAAATACTCTTTACACAACACCTCCTACAATGGCAGAGAACATGCTGCAACGAATAAGAAACGCTTTTCTTCAATTAAATGAGAGTAACATGGCTCAGAATGTAAGTCTGCTCTGTTCACTGAACGAATAGAGTAGCAAAAAACGTGTGATCAAGGCATGATTTTTAATACTGCCTTTCTATTTGTTCTTATAACTGTATACAAATCCTACAACACACGATATAAATCATCATGTTTTCTGTGATTTTGTCACATGATTGTGACTAACATTGTCTGTTATTATGAAATATATGTATACTTTTTGATTTAGTATTTTGTATTGTTCTTTGTGCTTGTATTTGTTTATGTTATTATTATTATTCTCAGTCTTTTCAAAGACTCTATTAATGATTAAAGATTTATTGAAGGTAAGATCTATAGATCTCGTAAACAAAGCAAATGGTTTATAGGTTAATTATCTGTGCAAAAAGCAGGCAGAACTGACGAAGAAACGATTAAAGGGACATTTTGCAGTGCTAGAAAAAGAGACTGTACTGAACATATTTAGCAAACACCAACAAGAATGCCCAGCTGACTCTAAGACTGTTGACTTTACAGCCGAAGCTGCAAGGATCTGCTCTGCAAGTGTTTTTAATATTTAGCGAGAACATAATGCACAAGATGTGAAACCACCAAAGATGGATCCATTCACTCTTCAAATTACACAATTTAATAGATGGTATTCCACCTGTGCCAAGTACGGATATTATTGTATATTTGGTTTTAATACATATTTATTACACTAAGGACCAAATAACAGTGTTCAACAGTCTCACCGCTTACATTTATGAACAACTTATTTATTTTATGTGGAAAAGTACGTGTTTTTGATTAGGTGAGAGATTTATAAGAAGTTAATTTAAAACCAATGGATGTGTAGTGCATTATTGTGAAATGCTATAATTTAGAATTTAAATGATCGCGTGGTAGAAGATAGCATAACTTAATAGGAAAAAGTTTATACAATGTTTAGCGCCACCTGCCAACTACAGGCAGTACTAAAATGCATCAAACCGATGAACCGGGAAATTTAAATAATATATATTTCTATTCCATTTTGTATCTACTTTAATAGTTTTTATTCTTCATTTTAAATGTTCGGAGATAAAATAATAGGTGTATTTTAAAGTAAAATATGCTACACATATTGCTATATTTTAAGTCATTTAAAGTGAAGAATAAAAACTATTAGTGTAAATAAAGATGACATATTTAAAAAATGCTGTGCGTTATATATAATAACTTAGTAATAAATTAGAAACATATGTTTTTAGTAATGCTTTATTTTTATAAGAAAACTTATTTCTATTTCAAAATATTACGGAGAAAGCATTCTAAATTATTCTTACATTTGAACTTATTTATTCCTTAAATCGTCGATCTTCCCTTATAACATTGAATAAATTAGGATCTCCTGTAGCTTCCAACCACTCATGGAAACGAATTGATTTTGGATGTGGAAATGCATGGAAAACTTTTACATTTTGGTCAATAATTTGACACATAACATTTTCTTATCGGCATAATTACTAGAAAGTCTAGAAAAAAGTGCTAATAAATAAATAAATTACTCGAATTATCCAGAATAAATACTATCCAGAAATTTGAAGAAATAAGTTAATATTTTATATTGTGATGAATAATTTTAAAAACTGTCAACAGAAATATTTAAAATGCTATACCACACGTAGTTACCATGGTTACTAATAATAACCAACAACAACAGACAGTCATACGAATCTAAGCGCTGAAGTATCATATCTGATCCTAAAATTGCGTGAACAGATCTTAACATGCGCCACCTGCCAACTACAGGCAGAAGTAAAACGATGTCTACGCAATCTCAATTTAACATTTCCCCCCTGGTCCTATTTACGAATATTTTGTTGATATGGGTTATGTTTGAGATTTGCTTATTTTAGTTATCTAAAAAGACAAAACATTCATTTTTTGTAAACTTAAATCAGTTCAGTATTTTATTTAAACTAATAAATTGTTGTTTTCCAAAATTTGAACATGTAATTAAAAGATTTTATAAACTTCATTGTTAATATAAGTACTATGTTATTGGCACCATTTTAAAGGCAATTTTACAAGGAATATGCTGACTTTTAGATTTTAAAAAAGAACGAGAAAATAGCCAATAAAGATCGACAACTTAGACACGACATATTTAAAACCCTGTGTATTTATTTACTTTGTTCAACCTCAAAACAAATAACGTGTTAGTCTATAAATTAGTAACACAAGAGTTACGTGAGGCAGATTTTCAGACTAAAGCTTAAAATGGTAGATGCTGCAACTGTCAAGATTTTAACAAAATTATCAATAAAATCAAAACTAATAAGTGCACATATCCATATATCATTGCAAAGATAATTTGGGTGGCTATCATTATAATAGCTAGAAAGTATAGCAATTTATTTAAAATAAAAAAAATTGAAGGTGGTTGCAAAAATTTGCAACAGCCTGTATATTTATAAATGAAAATAAAAAATGCACAGTAGTCTACCACATACGTACGTAAAGTCTCATTGCTACAACGTTATTAGTTTTCATGCTAAGCTCCGCCGACACACTATCGCCGCACTCGGTATATTTACTTTTGTATTTTATTTTAATTGGGATATTTTGTTAATCAATAAAATATATTATTATTATTATTTTCAATTTTGAGTTAGATCAAGAATTTCGTTCTGCCAACCGCGCGCAGATTAATTGAATAATTCAATTTAATTTCTGCTGCAATTGCTGTAATTTGTAGCATTAACTCGTACATGCGTATATAACGATGCTTATCTACCGTATTTGATGCAGTGTAGCGGCAATTGTGGTAAATTTTAAAGCCCTTGACGTTAATTACCTTAATACTATTTTGAACTGAATGAGACATTTATTTAAGCATGTCCATTTGCACAAGAGGAATTTGGAACTTTCTTTCCTCTCTAATCAGCTGTGTAAAATATCTTAATTTAAACGTTTTGCCGAAATCAACTCATTGGGAAAACGAAAGCATCTCGTATTCAAGATAACAAAATAACATTCCATATATTAAAAATTTTTAACTCAAAAATTAACCTTTGTAGTTACTTATAATGGTCTTGTGGTGTTAACCTGATTTCTTTTATGTTAAGTGTGTCTTATTACGTACTTTTAAGTATCTCGTATGATTCTTAATCTTATAATTAGTAACCGCACGAGCAACTATGAATTATAGTTGATATAAATAAATACATTTATCGTCTAAATAAAAAGAACGTTGATATTAGCTGCATGTGCTGCACTGTAATGTAACGGATATATGTAAATAGCATACATTAATTATAATAATCATTACCTCATACTTATCTTAAAAAATTACACATATGATTAGGTAGTGCTACTATTTTTACTTTTCAAATATAAATACAGAGTAAAGTATTAATTTAGTGCGTATTTTTTAAAATTTGACTTTGCAATTTATTTATTGCATATTGCCGTGATCCCTATATTGGTCAGGCATTGTAAGATAAATAAATAATTATGTAATAGAATAAGTAAATAATTTTTAGTAGCAAGTGTAATTATAGAAAAATGTATCATGAGTTGCATACCCGCAACGGCGTAACATTATAATGTAAGGTATATGATAATTAAAATTGAAATAAAATTTATATAAAGGTACAAAAATAAACACCAAAAATAAAATTCATGTATTCTATATTTGTAGAAACGAGGAGCACAAGATGCAATTTCAATATACAAAGACAGAACCAAATTTTATGCATTGTGTGAGAGTCGCATTGAATATATTGAGCAGTAAACCACTATTCAAAATCAATAACGTATTAAAAATAAATAACAGAGAAAGAGTTATGATGAAAGATGGTGTAGTCAAAAGAGTTAGTCATTTGAATGCCGTAAAGTTATATGAAAAGGGTGAAATTAGACATTCACGACATGAAAACATCTTTCATCATGAGTAGACTTAAATTTATAAAGATTGTTATTTGTTTGACATTCTATGGTCACGCTTAACAATATGATAAATACCTGAGACTTATATCTAAGCATAATTTTAAAAGGAATATGTAAAAAGGTATATTTTTTTTATTCGACACAATGTAATAAAGCAAAAACTTCAGTAATAGCAGGTTAAATCCAGTTTAATCCAGGAAAATTCCGGAAATAACACGTTGAAATTGGTTTAATCTGATTAAATCTACAAAGAAAAAACAATGTTTAATATTGTTAACAGCTGCATACAAATCAACCTCCATGAAGACGATAAAAGATGGTTCGAAGATATAGATGAAGTTATCAAGGTTCAGATTCATGACAATATAATTAATAAAAGAAGTATTCCAGTCGTATGCAATGTTTTTCCTATTATTTTCAAAGGAAACGTCTGCAAAAGAAAAATACGAATAGTGTTAAATAGTGGTAAAAGAATGTATTTAAATAATGATGAAAGAAGCAATGAATTCATCTATAAACACAATAAAGGATGGCGTTAATGAAAAAGAATGTACCTACCAAGATAAGAAAATCGCAAATGTGCATAGACATTAACAATAATAAACAATTTGAGTGCATGTATATTTTGTGTAATTTCTGGATGTCAAAACAATATGAGTACAGGTCAGCTTAGGGAAAACATCAAGAAAATAAATCTGAGCAGAACAATGCCAACTTAAACGTTAGTGCGAAAATTGTGGCGCTGCGAACGAAGAATGTTTTTTTTCTGATGACCGAAAATTAATAAAAAGCCGGGAACGAGGCAAGTACGAGAGAAGTCGTCGATCCATGGGTGAAGTAGTCTAACTTTTAAAAAAAGAAGCGGTCAATCTTCGATCTTCGAATTTTGTTTGATGATTGCAGGCGTATAATACACTGCATAAAAATCATCCTTAGTAAATGTATTAAGTTATTTTTATTTTCAATAAGTACTTTTCATTTCATAATTAATTTTTGCCATTTAGTTTAATTTCATTTTTTTAATTATCAATATGATAGACCAATATCAGGAGGAATTTGATGAAATGTATGAACATCATAAGTAAGTTTTACTTAAAATAAATTATGCTAAAGATGCGATGTGTAAATATTCATCTTTAGCAAAGCGTTTAAAAATTTATTTAATATTTTGGATGAGATTATTATCTTCTTTGTTATAAATAAATTAATGTAATAAATAATGGGAGTATTGTTAACAATGTAGAAAGGCATCAATGACACAACGTGTGAATGTTTGTTAGCGATGTTATCTATGCATTGTTAACAAGTTTTTAGATACAAAATTTTATAGGGATTTCAAATATATTAATATACGTAAAGCTAGGAGCATTTTTGATAGACAATAGCCAATTTGTGGTATGTACAACGTGTAAATATTTGCATATGATGATTGGTGACAGTTTTATCAAGGTGTTTTCTGTTCTGCGGAATTTTGTATTTTCAAAGACACTTCATGTGAATGAATGTCTTTGTGGAAGCGAAATCTAGCATAGTATAAGAAAATTATTATTTCTTTGAAACTACACAATGTTAAAATTTTAATATAGCAAAGAGCGATATTTATTCTGAATCTATATGTTATATTTGTAATGTAATGTGTTTTCGTATTTATAAAATACACTTTTTTTTTACTTGTAAATGGAAAGTAAAAAGGACAATTTCTTTTACGGCCACATGTGGCAAGAGAATTATTTCATTGATACTGTTATTATAAGATGTTAAAATTGAATATAAATATTTTATGAGATTTAGTTTTTTATTAGTAACCTTATCCTATTAATTTTAAATAAGAAATGTTGTTGGAAAAAGCAAAAGGAATATCACTGCTAGAACCTACAAGAAATATACGAACGAATGTTAATGGAGATTGAATTTATAAATTTAATAAAGAATTTTTTTTTTTACATGACAACGCTATCTCTACATTCGTTATAAATTATGCAGCTGTGTATTATCGTAGTTTGATTAAGTTATGCTGGTACAAGGTTATTATTTTTAATTTGAAAACAAAGCTATAGCAATATGTATCAACTTAATTTGCAAGATAGTATATCCATTAAACGTAAAACCTTTATCTTTTTTCTCAACGCGTCTCTAATGCGTTTTTTAAACATCAAATTCAATTCAATAGATTCGGCCTTTACTTGATGTAAATCCATATTCCAATAGAAATAAAACACAAACTTATGAAATTACTTAGGAAAAAAAAATTAATATTGCTTTAAGAACAAATAACAACCTAGCTAAATACATTAAAAACAACAAAGAAAAACGACACGAGACAATAAATCTGGAGTTTATAGGTTAAATTGTAGATCTTGTACTTAGAAATATATAGGTCAGACTGGGAGAAGCTTTTAAAAAAAGGATAGCTAATCATTTTTCTGCGTACACTAATAAAAACAACGACTCAGCTTATACGAATCATTTGATTGAATACGACCATTGTTTTAATGATAAATTTGACATTCTTCATGTACAAAACAAAGGTAGAAAATTAGATTTACTCGAATGTATGGATATTAACAAATTGAAATATTCAGACAATTTATTGAACGAGAAAGTAAATCTGAATCAATCGCCTTTATTAAATCTATATCTTTCTAGTTCTTAGGTTTTCCCTAATCCTTTTAGTAATAATGTAGGTCCCCTTTCGGAAACTGCCGATATAATTAAGAAAACTGTTCTCTTTAAGTAAATACATTTAAATTATCCTTTGTAAATATTTTAGAGTTATTTGTTAATGTTGTCATTATATTTGTCTATATATAATAGAGTTGTTCTCTGATTGTAATAATTTAGAATTTGTTATCACCTGAAGAAGCTACAGTGTAGCGAAACAGCTGTTGTGTTTTTAATTTAAATATAGTGTAAATCTGAAACAATTGTTTATCATAAATTCTTCTTTTACTTTCTGTATTCACTCATAATGTATCAGTTAAACACGCTAATGCTTTAATTAATCAGTGCCAATTTACAAGATGAACGTTTTTTTCCAGCGAGTTTCTGCTATTTCAGTTTTATTCCTGAAGGAGCTATACACTGACAGCGAAAGCTAAAAACGGAAAATTTTTCTAATCCGTTGTTTATAACAACATTAATATTTTTTTTCCATTAATATATGGAGCGGTTGCATTTACTACACCTGACATAAGATATTATCAATGACTTCAGAGACAAACAAAAGGCGTATATTGACTCGTTCTTTAATATCTTTTAGATTTTTCTACTTTATTTTTACCTCAATTTATTATGCATTGACAATACTACACCTTGTTTAATCCGGAAGTTATGAACCTGACTGTGTTGCATTACAATCAGCGTGAATACTTAAGACTGAAGCAATTTTTACTAACATATAATTAATTATTATAATTGAAGCTTGCGTGGGAGAAAATACACTTTCAATTCTTATATGTTTAATAATTTTTTAAAATATGTGATTGTTCTTGGTTGTCCTAGGATAAAATTAAGAAAAAAATTAACTACTGAGTTTCTAAATGGATTCTTTAGACTTGGATTGGTGAATGGATATTATATAAGTAAACTATAAAGTTTTCTGCACAACATCTCCTTTATAGTTTACTTGTCAATATCCATTCGCCAATCCAAGTCTAAATAATCCATTTAAAAACTAAGTAGTTTATTTTTTCTTAATTTTGTCCTAGAACAACCAAGAACAATCACAATTTTATTAAATTATTTATACACGATGCTATTATCCTTTTACCAGTGATATAAATTCTACAATTCATTTAAATTGATTGGTGTCGATAAACAAAAAACGAATGAAATGAACGCTTCTTTTCAACATCTTACCCGAAAAATTCTTTTATTAAAAGTATTGAGTAAGGAGATGAACCCTAGATTTATGACTTCACCACAGAAACGAAACAACAGTCCATGTTCAGCTTCTCCAGTTCAAATTCAAAATCCAGTCATTAGCCCATCATCGTTCTTGAATAGTGGCCTACCATTGTAAAAATTTCTCGAAACACGCACAACCATTAACAGTGAGAGATACTGCAAAACCCTCCAGAAATTGCATACAGCCATTAGACGTGAAAAGCCTAGACTATTACGCAAAGGAGTACCAGTTTATTCTGAATAGCATTTTTCAAATCAAACCAAAATGTGGTTGGCACAGCAGAATTGAAATTACAAGACATTGTTGAAGAGTACATCAAACAACTTGTCAAGCAATACCGTGAAAGGATGTTCAAATTTAGTTGACATACATATCTGGATGTTTTCGGAGCTTATTTGAAAAAATCAGGTTTTTTGTGGAATGTATTGGATATTTTCTCTAGTTATAAATGTTGCAATTTTTGCTATTGCCTTTAATATCAAGTAATCCCCTTGAATACTTTAATAAATAATGTCCGAATAACTGATATTATCAAGTAAACTATAACGGAGATGTACAGAAACCTTTCCACGTCTGAATTATTTCAACAACTTTGTAATAATTTTGTAAAGATTGGATGATTACTTTTATAATAATTGGAACCTGTGTAATGTTGGATTTTACTTATTTTTGTTATACCTCAAACTTTCTTAGAAAATAGTTGTGTCACACACTAAACTATTCTAAAACTCTTTGAAAATGGTAGAATATACAGAAGCCATTATTACAAGAAAAGCCCAGAGTATTTAATTCAGTTTACTAATACATAGATAGAAATGCTTCACTTGAACTTGGCACCTAAAACCACAATAAATATTTATTCTTCACTGGATGAAATTCGCTAGTCTTTCTTTATATATTAGTGGGGCTTTTAAGTGCTGCAACATCAGGTTTACAGTATTTGACCTATGTCATTTCCTAACTTAGAGAGTTAATCTTTCCTGAAAAGATTAACTTCTTGCCTTCTAGGTCTTCTTTTGCGGTATTTTCAAGACAAAAATCTAATTAATTAGTCAGTGTGTCATATTCGAAGCAAACTTAGGGAGTTCGTTCATCTTCCTTATTAGATAATCTGCATATGGATTTATTTTTCATGATGTCTATATATTGAGTTTGTTTTCTTATAGCACAGCATTAAGTCCTGCTTGATCGGTGATCTGGCTTCTACTTAAATACAATACTTCAGCAATCAATGGTGATAAAAAAATCACTGATCATAACGAATAATAATGAAGGACAATTCTTACATCTCATACCCGGCATACATACTCTCGACAAGCTTGAAGTAAAAATGCTATTTTTTGTCATATCTTTCTCCCGCAAAAACCTTTTCAAACGGAAACTTAATACACTATTAGTCATGTTTAAAAGTAGTTCATTAAATATTTTCCTCAATTTATAATTAGTTTTATTACCTCTTCTAATTGTTCTATCAAGCAGAAAAAATGAACGTTAAAATTAATAAATTAAATTAGGTAAAGTGTTAGTTATTATTATAAATATACATGAGATTCTAATACGTATAAAGAAAAAAGACATTTTAGATTGTCTTTTCGCTTGTTTTCGAAACTATTCTAACGTAACATCTTCAAGTTCCTTCTTAACTTACGACGGCAAGTTTTTGCGTAAATTAATGTCAGGGGAAGAGGAAAAAAGTGACCTACTTGACTCACCAATAAACACATCACACGAAGATGAAACTTCAGCGTAGATTCAACCTAACAATGACGAGACTTTGTAATTTCCGAAACGAGCACGCAAGTGGTGACTTACTCAATGGGCGAATGCAATAAAATGCTTTATGAAATGCCTTTCTATATAGTGTTTTTATGAATGTTGCGTTTGATCATGTATATATCACAACAGCCCACTTTAATTAATGTGTCTGCCGATCGTTACTCTCGAAGCTTGAAAAAATTAATTTTCCCAATTTTTAAAATCAAAATGTTCAATATGGTAATGAGGCTATTATGAAAACCAAATGACGTAATTTGCATTTCATACTGGGGCATGGTTATAAAATTCTGTTCGACTAAAAACGAAAATAGTACTCCTATATTATATGACTGGAAGTATAAAGCACACAATTTTTATATTGAGACCATGTGTTGTTGCATAAGAGGGGTGGTGTAAATTGGACGTAATATAAAAAATATATATACATACATAAATTCAAGTCATTTAATTCAAATAATTTGAAACCACTTGACTAATATAAACTTGCTATTTAGTCTTTCAAGTTTGTTTCTAGTTTCAATGAAGTAGATCACAGCCGTCTTTATTTACAAGTCGTGAAGTTAAAATTGGCAACACCGCCAAGTTGCCTTCAAGTGGGTCTACTCGTGAACTTGAGCAGGCGCTGAAAATGAGATAGATTAACCGCGTACCTAATCTAAAATAGGTTTTTTGGTAGTTAATTCTTTCTTTAAATTTAGATATGTAGGTATAATGTGATGAAGAAAGGATGTATAAAAGGAAAACATATAAAAAACATTATTAATATTTCAACATTTTTAATAATATTCGCTAATTGTTCAAAGTGGTAATTTTCTCGTTTGACCACTTTTTTCATGGTGACATACACTATTTTTATTTCTGCTATAATTATTTAACACTATATTGCTCATTGGTGTTCCACATTCACATACAACATTAAAATCAATATAAAAGTTATCAGACTTTATACACTTTTAATTGCTAATGAGGTTAATATCTTTTGATGATTATTTTTGCTCAAGAATTGTTTTTCAATTTCTATATTTTTTGTTATAAAAGCAAATATTGCACATAAGTGAAAATACACATAACCTACTTCATCAGTTGCTGCAAAAAGTCCGCCTCTTTGCAGATAATCACAATAAGCATCACCAAACAAAGCACCATTACTTTTCACTGCCAAATTTGTACAATTCACACACTTAATTTTAATTTTAATTGAATGAACAGCATAACCACTATGTATGCTTGTAATATTCAGAGTTTATACATAAATCACTGCATAAACTACCTAGATATATCTTGCTAACAAATTTCGTAACTGAGACCAACGAGTCAACTTACGGGTTTCAGGTAACACCCACATAAGATTATTTGATGCTAATTCGATATTATTAACGTAAACTGTAACTATACACTATTTATTAATAACGATACTTGAAACCATATTTACACTTTCACCTTCCTCGTCTTTATATGACTCAAACCGTTATATTTCACCTTCATCAAAATGTTTACAGCAAACCACTGAATTCCCTGTGGCGACGAAATTTTCTCTATTAATTGCTCGTAACCACTTTTCACGTAATTAATTTTCCTTTGAATATGAAAAGGTTGTTTGTAGATCTTCCTGTTCAAGTGTATGTTGTAGTTCGATTTATAGAATGAGAGACAGCACAATCATGGCATCTAAAACATCACACAGTTGTAAAAAAATGAACAAAACTAGTAAATGTATATTGTTCTTATCTTCTCCAAATGTATTTGTTAATCAAACTTATAAACAGCAAACAAATGATTACAAAAGACCGTGTTGACACTTTGAGGTTATGTTTAATAATGTTATCGGCCACATTTACGAAAATACGAATTGTTTAACCATAGGTACTTCCCGAGATTGATTTTAACATTGTAAATACTTCTTCTCAAATGTTTTTGATTCAAACTCACGTAAACTTTAGCTAATAAACGTGACATGCACATGATATGCACATAGACTCGTGAAAATTATATAGAATGAGAACCACACGCGCCGTTGCCAGATCTCCAACTTCACGGCTTGTAAGTAGAGATGGCTGTGAGTAGATACACTAACTACCACATTGGGAGCCAAATTGTTGCACTGGCTATCACGTTGGTCGCCAAATTGCTACAGTTAACTATTTAAATTGTTACAATTGTTTATATATAGAGTGATTATTATTGATATAAAAAATACAATAATTACAAAATACAAAATACTGTTCTGTAAGAGAAATATTAATATAAAATAAAGTCCTTAAAGTTTTTATTTATCGAAATAAATAACCAATGAAAAAAATTAATATTTAAAAAAAATAATATTTTAAAGTAGGTGAAGTTATTATACAATGCGGCTCTAAACGATATGTAGTAAAACGCGATTTCTCCGTCAATCAAATACACACCTTCAAATCTATGTTGCTTAAAGAGGATTGGAATGAGGTTTATCTGTACTCTGATCCAGATAAGAGTTTTAATGTGTTTTATGATACATTTATGTATTATTTTAATATAAATTTCCCATTAAAGAAACGAATAATAAAGCGTAAAGTGAATTTGCCCTGGTATTGCTCTACCTTGGGTAAGATGGCCAGTTATACTAGGGATTTATAGGTTGGATATAAGCAGCATAAGGATGGTGATTTGTACAAACTTTATAAGTTAGAAAAAGATAAATATAATAAATTATTGATTATTGTAATAATGTAATTAGTTCCTCTTCGAATAAGTGTCGCGCTGTTTGGAATGTAATCAGAAGAGTAACTAAGAAGCAAAAGAGTAAAAACATTCTCCTAAAAGCGACTTAAATAAGTTGGTTTCAGATCTCGTTGAGGTGGCAAATTGTTTCAACTTATAGTTTGGGGCCTCGACTCCTCTCATGACTGAACTATAGTAACTGATGCTCTTAATATAAGAAGTCTATCTTGTTTCTTGCTCCAACTGACAGAACTGAAATAATCAATATAATTAATAAAGTGAGTGTAAAGAAATCCGCTGCTATTAACGACATTCCATACTCACTTATGTGGCACGTTGCCATAGCAACAAAATAAAACAAAATATTGAATCACAAAAAGATTAAAATATGCACTATAACAAAATTATATAACGTTTTTTCATAACATTTCGAAATAAAGACATTATTTTACTTTTGTTATACCTTGTACAACACTTTTGCAAAAATATTGAACATATTCTACTAATGACTAAAGTACAAAATATTACATTTAATACATGATGACAATAAAATAAGTCTAATATTTAATTTAATGCTTCTATTTGTAAGAGAAGATGTTTGTTAAAAAGATCTCTTTCCGTTTAAAAGTATATAGCTATCATTTCTATTTAAATCTGTTATTTCATTAATTATTTATTTGATAATGTTTATTAATTAATTATTCTATATAGACGGATATCCTGTTCATTATATTATATATTTTTATTACAGCAATGCTCTGAATACGTATAAGTAATAATGTACCATTGCGAAAAAGATATACTTAGAGTTTACGATATATAGCCTTATTGGATTAATGTTTTGCGTCCACTATTGCAAGTGTAACATGTAGCTCCTTAATTAGGTCGAAATCGTCCTTTTGCAAATCGAATTCGTCCTTTTGCTGATCAAATTAGAACTTTTGCATATTAATATTGTCCTTTTAAAAATAAAATTCAAGCCTCCTATTACTAACTCCTGTCACCACCAAATTTTAATATAACTGTTTATTAGAGATTATTGATTCCTATAGGAACAATTAATTTAAATTTTTATTTACTAAAATTTACAATTTTATTTCACTATTCTTATGTCAAAATTGTCGGTGTCGTTCTGTGTTACTGCTGCTCACGCTGGAATAGTCTTATTTGTTCAACGTTGTAGAACCAAATGTAATAAATTAAAACGACAATTGCAAAATTCATATATTAAATATATATATATTAAAATGATACAGCCACATTCAAATAAGTGGTGTAATAATTATAATATAGATAAAGGATAAATGAATTGTGTGAAACTCTAATATACATTCCTAATGAATTGAATTTCTCACGTTATCTCTTTAGCGTGAACTCTATATTCACGTGTTATAACTTATAGCAAATGTTTGACGGTACTTACATTTATTATTTGCGTAGAATCAATTTATTATTGTTCTCTTTAACTCAGAGCGTGTCGTTGGTTCGGTGGTATTTCGAATTCTTATTGATCGATGGTTCAAATAAATTAATAGCAGTGATAGTGAATGAATTGATAGTTAAGTTAAATATTCCGTTGCTCTTTCCTGAGCGAATAGACATCTGAAGATGCTTGTATTATACGTCTCTTGCACGGTTACATAAACATACTACATTTCATTTTACGTGATGCACAGAGAATATTGCCGCAAACATGCGTGTTTCAAACATGATACGATGTTGTAAAGAAAGAATGTTGAGGTTAGATTGATATGCGTTGCTGCGCCTGCACAAGTTCAAGTTATTAGTACGAAAATAGGACAAGTCTATTTCATGCAATAAACTTGTACAAGACAATTGAATGACGTTTTATTTTATACCGTGTAAAATTAATAACAAGTACAATTGAATTATTATTATTTATTTATTATTATTATTTTTGAAGTGTAAACTTCTTTAGGCGCGTTGTGCTGATTGTAGGCAGTGAACAAGACTGACCTGCAACGCTCGGATATGTAACGCTCGGATATGTGTAACGCTTGTATATGTGTAACGCTCGTTTGGGTAAAGTCGGCTAAGGGAACAAGATAAATATATCATATAGAGGTATTTAAATTTAATTAAATTGAAATTTAAATGAATAAATAAATTCATGTCCCCGAGCAGATTCGAACCCGAGCCGAATGAGTATGACCAATGTATGACGCCGGCACATTGCATCATACCAACGCGGGACACGTAAACGATTATTCATATCGTCTATTTATACATATACATACGTCACTGCTATACTCGTTCGGCGACCGTTACATGGTAGAGCATGACGCATCAGTCGTATAATACGTTACTCAATATTATACGCGTGTGTACATGTGTAAATGTAATAAATGTGCGAATACGTTTTATTTAATACGTTACTGAATATTATACGCGTGTATTTCGTATTATTAACCTCGCCTTGATGAAGTTTACACTTCTGCTGTGTGGTTTTAAGCACACCCATTTTCTTGTTTATTAAGATAACTATTATAAGAAAGGAATATTAATCAAACAACAAGGATAAATAACTTATTTGTAGACATTTTAATTAATTATAAGTTATAAAATGTGTTCAAAATGGCCACCATTCTATTGAATGCATAATGCAATACGACGTTTCATGTTTTCAAACATATTCTGCAATACATTTGGTGTTATTTCATTACATTTCATTGTAATTGTATTCATCAGGTTATTTATGTTATTAATTCTTGTCTTATATACATCATTTTTTAGCAATCCGAAAATTGAAAAATTTAACGGAATAAGGTTTGGAGATCGCGCTGGCCAAGCAGCTTTGATTATAACTCGATGCGGGAAGTAATATTCTAGACGCGCTAAATTTTGTATGTGCAGCAGCCTCATGTTGTTGGAAGAAACCCCCATTGAATTCGTCCTCTTGCACTTGACTTAAAAATGGTGTTAATAACGGTTCTAGATATCAAAAATTCAATAGATTCGGCCTTTACTTGATGTAAATCCATATTCCAATAGAAATAAAACAATTGTTTCAGATTTACACTATATTTAAATTAAAAACACAACAGTTGTTTCGCTACACTGTAGCTTCTTCAGGTGATAACAAATTCTAAATTATTACTATCAGAGAACAACTCTATTATATATAGACATGTCATTATATTTGTCTATATACAGGGTCCGCCATCCGTCTGGGATTGTCATATTACGGCTTTAATATTGCAAAATTCGAAAAGTTATGTAATGTAGGTGGTAGCCGACTAGTAGGAGCACAAAATAAAATTATTGGTAATTATACAAAGTGTTCAGGAAAGGAGTGTGATGTCAAAGTTGTATTTTTTTAAATGGAACACCCGGTATATTATGTGATTTTTGAATTGCGCAATTAAAAATATTGGGATTTCATATGGGATTGTATTGACCTAAAGCTTACGTTTTGGGAGTTATGGACGCATCAATTGGAAAAAATGCTATAATCTAGCAGGATGTGGATTGGTTAGTATAGTGTTTAGAAATATCGTGCTTATCATGAAGTTTTCCACGTTAGTATACTTTTATTCCGAGGTATTAATTTTAAGCTACATCAATCTGTTATACAGGGTGTTCATCATACGCGAATACTAATTTTTCTCAATTTTTTCAAATGGAACACCCTATATATTATTACCAATTGTTAATAAGGGCACTTCTAGCTTTCATTTGATATCAGGGTATGGCTGTCTAACTCCCATAGTTTTCAAGAAACATCGAATTAACGTTTGAAATTAAACATTTTTAATAGCATTTTGTAGAAATTATTTACATCTACTCGTACATTGATATTGCACTACGAAAATAAGCACAAAGTTTTTAGTGGCCTTAACGTAATGATCTTTCTTTATTATCCAACTGCCCAGAAGGAAGCCTGTGGCCACAGTTGCTCTCTGTCGTTAACAACAAAAATACACATACGAATAAATACGTATTGTATAAAAACTCATGTAGGCATGGCTAGTTTAAATAAAATTGAACAAAAGAGTTTGACTTTTTCCTTGTGCGCAGCTAGTCTGTCATTGCTGTCATAATTTTGTGATTAAAGATGAATTTTTCCGTTCCGGAAATGATAAATATGGTATACATTTTGGGAGAATGTTCTGGTAACTGTTTATTAGCAAATAGGTTGTACGCGCAACGTTATCGGAATTTACGTAAACTTAAGCCAACGGCATTTGAAAAACTAAAAGAAAGGTTCGATGCTAGAGGTAGCGTTGCGTATCCTAAAAAGGTATTCACACATCCTCTAATTTCTAATGAAGATAATAAATTATCTGTGCTGTTATCCGTAGAAGAAAATCCCCATGCGAGTGTGAGTAATATCAGTTTAGATACGGGAATTAGTGAAACATCAGTTAGAAGAATACTGAAAAAATACAATTTTCATCCTTATCATATGGAACTTCATCAGCAGTTAAATGAAGATGACTTAGAGCATAGACTAGGATTTTGCCAAGAAATGAGACAAAGGCTCCAAATCCGCCCAGAAATGTTAGACTGTATTCTGTTTAGTGATGAGGCGTCATTTCGACACAATGGTTCACTTAACAGGCACAATATGCATTATTATGCCACCGAAAATCCCCACTGGGTTAGATACATTGATCATCAACATCAGTGGTCATTAAATGTTTGGGGAGGCATACTAGGATCACATGTTATAGGACCGTATTTTTTCAATGGTAAATTGACTGGCGAAAGATACTTAGAATTTTTAAGAAATGAACTTCAGCTGCTTTTGGACGATGTTGATTTAGCAACTAGGCAACAGATGTACCTACAGCAGGACGGTGCGCCAGCACATTATCATCAAGCAGTCAGGAATTATTTGCAAGAGTGGCTTCCTGAAAGATGGATAGGGCGAGGAGGTCCTATCTCATGGCCTGCTAGGTCTCCTGATCTAACTCCGGTAGACTTTTTTCTGTGGGGACACATAAAACAACAGGTTTACTCAGTAGCACCAACAACAGCCGAAAATATGCAAATTAGAATTTCTCAAGCATTTAGAAATATTTCTCCTGAAATTTTGGAACATGTTAGGATATCGTTTATTCGAAGACTTGACATTTGCATAGCAAATGATGGCCGAGTTTTTGAACATTTGTTGTAAATTTCCATTTTTGATATTACTTTGTGCTCATTTTCGTAGTGCAATATCAATGTATGAGTAGATGTAAATTAATTTCTACAAAATGTTATTAAAGATGTTAAATTTCAAACGTTAATTCGATGTTTCTTGAAAACTATGGGAGTTAGACAGCCATACCCTTATATCAAATGAAAGCTAGAAGTGCCCTTAATAACAATTGGTAATAATATACAGGGTGTTCCATTTGAAAAAATTGAGAAAAATTAGTATTCGCGTATGATGAACACCCTGTATAACAGATTGATGTAGCTTAAAATTAATACCTCGGAATAAAAGTATACTAACGTGGAAAACTTCATGATAAGCACGATATTTCTAAATACTATACTAACCAATCCACATCCTGCTAGATTATAGCATTTTTTCCAATTGATGCGTCCATAACTCCCAAAACGTAAGCTTTAGGTCAATACAATCCCATATGAAATCCCAATATTTTTAATTGCGCAATTCAAAAATCACATAATATACCGGGTGTTCCATTTAAAAAAATACAACTTTGACATCACACTCCTTTCCTGAACACTTTGTATAATTACCAATAATTTTATTTTGTGCTCCTACTAGTCGGCTACCACCTACATTACATAACTTTTCGAATTTTGCAATATTAAAGCCTTAATATGACAATCCCAGACGGATGGCGGACCCTGTATAATAGAGTTGTTCTCTGATTGTAATAATTTAGAATTTGTTATCACCTGAAGGAGCTACAGTGAAGCGAAACAGCTGTCGTGTTTTTAATTTAAATATAGTGTAAATCTGAAACAATTGTTTGTGTTTTATTTCTATTGGGTCTAGATATCGTTGTCTATTAATGTTATTGTGAAAAAATATAGACCCTGTATTCTACAATGAGATGCAGCTAAACTTACTCCGACTTTAGCAAGATGTTAAGAAACTTCAATGCGATTGTTTGTATTATTTATAGATCATATTCTGTAATTTTGTTTATTTACAAACCCGTTTAAATGAAACCATGCTTCATCAGTAAAAAAATTGAACCTAGAATTTCGTCATTATTTAAATTTTCTTGAAAGAAATTACAATAATTAAGCCTACTAGCGTCGTCTCTAGATATGATCTGATGAACAACCGATACTTTGTATGCATACATATGCAAGTGGCGCCTCAAAATTCTATGAACGGTACTAGAAGATACGTTCGTTGGAAATGATAAACGACGAACTGATGTATGTGGGATTTCTCCAACAAGGTTTTGTACGTGGAGTACTATATTTTACCGTGTACACGGTCTGCCAGCGCTTTTGCCTTTTAACACAGATCATGTAGCCCGAAATTTCTGGACGACTAGGCGAAATTGACGATGTGAAACGGTATTATTCACAACTCTATTAAAAAATTGCAAGTGAAACTGTCACTTACATTCCGCTTAGGAATATTGCCATTCTCCATTAAGAGAATGTGCATTTTGGAAATATGCTTCAAAAATAAAAATATTTTCTTGCAATGTGTACATATTTTAGTAGTATTGTTTATTAATATTTCAATTATGTAATCATTGGTCAATTAACATTAATATTTACCGCAATGTGAACCCTAAAACTGATTAATATAGATATCAATTAATAAATTTGATGTTGTATTTACCTTTCTTATTATCCTCAGTTATTTCATTTATTAATTTGCCCTGGTTACTACATTATACTATAAGGTATAAATTGACACGATAGTGGCGATAGCATAGTATTTATTGTCATATCTACTGAAGATTATAGGCGTGTACAGAACATACATTATCTTTTAGGCTAAGAATATTGAGAATCAGCAATTAACCCGGCGTGTGTATACTACATTTTTGAGTGCACGGTGTGTATACTGGGTATTTTAGGGAACAGTCCGGTTTACAAAGTTTTCTAGGCTTCCAAAAAACCTGAAAAAATTCTGGGTTACTTATTGAAGTGTCTACTACATGGCCCAGCAGCTACCAAAATCAAAAATTAAAAACCGTTGTTAATAAAAATTGAACAATCGTCTGAAAAGCGAAAAAAACGGAATATTGTTAACAAATTCGTAACTCTACAATAAACAAGTATAAAAAAAACGGTTCTACGCTTTTGTAGCTTAAACTGTGAGCTTTCAAGGTAATATAGTATTTTTTGCGTGGGTTCCAAAAAGTTGAATTATTCAAGCACCTGAAAGTGGGGAATATTTTATGGATTCATGCATGTCATAAAATAAACGAAAAGGTAATTTTACGGTACAATATGAATTTTTATTATTTGAAATACAAATGGAATAATATATTAATGTTAATCACTTGAAAAAAGTAAATTATTGTGCGCAATTGTTGCAAAAATGGGTACGATGGTCCTCGCAAACTGGCATTTCGCACAAGACACAACAGTATAGTGTTTTTTTTGTTATATTTCCAGGTACAAACAGAACACCTTTTCCGTTTTTCTAGTTTCCCCGTCGCAAAGGGTCCGCGTTCATTAACTCCGAGAATATCGCTAATGGGGTTTCTAATATTTCTCTGTAAGGTGGATTTTTGTAGACGAGCCTCTAAATGTGGCATTAACATACTTCGAACCAATTGTTTAGTAAAAGCGCGACGAATCAAGGTGGGGTTCGCTTCTCGCAAATTATATAATATTGCGCTGTTCACTCCTGCCTGATCCAGCATCCCAAAAAATAAGCGCGTAGGCCATCGCTTGATGATTCGGCTTGTCGTATAATTTTTACATAGCTCGTCAAACGTGTCCGTTCCACCTTTCGTAAGGTTGTAAAAACCTACGATTTCTGGCTTGTCGATTTTTTCATCCATTCGGCCGGCTTTATGCAAGCTGGATAATAGCAAAACTACCTTGTTTTTTTTCGGGCAGTAGGAAAGTAGCGTCATTCCATCGGCGTAGGCGTACCGCACAGTGCCGGCAGCAGCTGGTTGTGTAAACGTCGTTGGTATTTCGGGCTTGTTTTTTCGCAACGTGCCAACCATTGTCAAGGAGTAATTGTCCTTCATCTCTTGAACAATCTTCAAGGATATGAACCAGTTGTCGCAGGTGACGTTACGTTGAGAATGGTGGATCTGCTCAGTCAATTTCTTGATATAATAACTCGGCACGGTGTCTCCTGCGGCTGTTTCTACTCTTCCAACATAAGGTTCAGCGTTTAGCAGGTACGATGTTTGTACGTCGTTGCAGGTGACAATTTTTATTCCGTATTTATCCGGCTTATTGGCAATGTATACTCTCGCACCAAAACGGCCACGAAAGCCGAGAAGTTGTTCATCGATCGTACAATTAGAAGATGGCGAATAGTATTTTTTGCAATTTGCAATGAATACATCCCACAGATCTTTTATGGGGGCTAAAGCGTGTTCTTTTCTGCTTGCATTTCGCGTATTCTTGTCGTCGAACCGAAGATTTTCCAGAAGGTACTGAAATCGACGTTCTGACATAACAGCTCGGTACAAATTATACCCGAACTCAGGGTTCCACAGATCTTCCAAATTTCTGTGATTGTTCTTTTCCATGCCGGCAAAATATAACAATCCGATGAAAGCTTTCAGCTCGACTATATCGGTGTTTTGAGCAAACGTATGATTTTTTGCGTTTTCTTCTTGTTTTCGATCGATTTCTTCATTGGTATGCTGAACAATCATTTCGAGCATCTCTTCAGTAAATAATAGGGCCCAAGCTTTCAAGGGTGTTGTAATATTCTTCGCTTCTTCTTTTGCTGACGACAAGTACACTCGAAGTGAATGGCGTCCCCTGGTCTCAGGTGGGTTCCACGACCACCGGAAATTATTTTTGCCTTTGATAATTGACCTTCGACGGCCTGCCCGTTGTGGTCTTTCCTCAGGTTCATTACTTTCCGCTCTTTCGTTGAGTCGTCGTTTTTTCGGTTGGTCGAAATCGTGGTCCTCGTCACAATCCTGTTCGTCGGGTATTTCGTCGTGAATTTCTTCTCCGTCGGCTTCATTCGCACTATCTTCATCGTAAAACATTTCAGGACAACGGTCGCGTAAATTATACATGATCTGTGATGCGTTCCTTTCACCCATCTTCAAAATCTGTTAGAGAGAATGGAAAATAATGAACTGATGCGCAAAAAATACAAAAAAAGGTTTGTTATCGAGGTCAAAGTTCGTAATAAATAGCCGCAACAGCATTAAATATATGCAACATTTATTTTAGTATGAAAAAACTGAAAAACTACGGAAAAAAAATATAACACCATTCACTTACCTTCAAAAATACTGACGCGCTGTGTATACTGACCCATTTAAGGAACGGAAGCAACTTGCAATCACTGGCGTCTGTAGGTAAACTGCCAGACCCGGCGGTCACTTAGACCTTTTGTCCCCACTACTACCTAGATTTTTTAGGGGGGGTAGCCGAAGCCTGTCCTCTATCCGTAAGAGAGAATTTCGAGTTTGAAATTTTTACTGTTCCTTTAAAGACCCAGTATACACACGTCGGGTTAATAATACAGGTATGTAACACATGACGCCATTGACTTTTACTTTCTTATACGTAGTATAAGGAAGTATTGTGATGACTAAAATTTTCGACCTCGGGATTTTTGCAGATGTCCACGTCTTGAAGTCCCCTGATACCAAAAAAGTAGTTTTTAAAAAATGTCTGCGTCTGTCTGTAGCTGTCTCTTTGTGTGTGTGTGGCCACGATAGCGGTCAAACAGCTGTAGATATCAATTCCAAATTTTGTATTTACGCGTATAATCTCCCTCTTGAGATCTGATAAATTTATCAGTAAAATAGGTAAACCGGAAGTAGTAGTTTACTTCAGTGAAAAAGTTGAATTTTGCCAATATTTCGTCAACTACTACGTTTAAACAAATTTATAAAGAATTAGGTTAGGCATTATAAAATAACTAGATAATTAAGTAATAGAATAAGCAAATAATTTTTAGTAGTAAGTATAATTATTGAAAAATGAATTATGAGTTGCATAACCGCAACGGCGTAACATTATGATGATAGGTATACGGTAATTGAAATTGTAATAAAATTTATATGAAAGGTATAAAATAAGTTTATAAAAGATTGTTATCTGTTAGACATTTTATGGTCACCTGACACTTATATCTAAGAATAATTTTAAAAAAGGAATATGTAAAAAGGTGTTTTTTATTCGACACGATATAATAAAGCAAAAACTTCAGAAATAGCTAGTTAAATCCGGTTTAATCCAGGAAAATTCCAGAAATAACGGGATAAAATTGGTTTAATCTGAATAAATCTACAAAGAAAAAACAATGTTCAATGTTGTTAACAGCTGCATACAAATTAACCTACACGAAGACGAGAGAAGGTGGTTTGAAGACAGGAATAGAGCTGTCAAGGTCCAGGTTTCTGACAAAGTAATTATAAAAGGAAGTATTCCATCCGTATGCAATGTCTTTCCTGTTATTCCTAAAGGAGATGTCTGCAAAAGAAAAATACGGATAGTGTTAAACAATGGAAAAAGGAAGTATTTAAACAATGATGAAAAAGGCAACAAATTCATTTACAAATATAATGAGGGATGGCGTTAATGGAAGAAGAATATACCTACCCAAGACAAGGAATCGCGAATGTGCATAGACATTAATAATAATAAACAATTTGAGTGCGTGTATTTTTGTGCGATTTAGAACTGTCAAAAACAATATAGGTATAGTTCGACCAGGGGAAAAACAAATATGAGCAGGACAATGCCAACACAAACATTAGTGCGTGAATTGTGGCGCTGCGGACGGAGAATGGTTTTTTCGATGACCGAGAACTGATAAAAAGCCGCGAACGACGGTGAAAGAGAAGAAGCTGCCGATCTTTTAAATTGTTCGAACGCAAAAATTTTGTTTCATGATCGCAGGCGTACAGATACACTGCACTGCATAAGATCATTTTTAGTTAAATGTATTAAGCAATTTTAATTTCAATAAGTAGTTTATTAGATTATAATTAATTCATTGTAATTTTGTTTAATTTCATTATTTTATTTTTACTATCAAAATCGTAGATAGAAATCAAGGCGAATTTGATGAAATGTATAAATATTATAAGTAAGTTTTCTTGAAATAAATTATGCTAAAGATGCTATGTGAAAATATTCATTTTTAGCAAAGCGTTTAACATTGTTAATATTTTGAATTAGAATATTATTTTCTTTGCTATAAGTAGATTAATTTAACAAATCATGGGAGTATTGCTAATGATGTAAAAAGGGCATTGATGGCACAACGTGGGAATGTTTGCTACTAACGTTAGCTGTGCATTATTAACAAGTTATTAAATAAAATTTTAATAGGGATTTCAAACATATTTAAATACGTAAAGGTATGAGCATTTTTGATGGACAAATAGCCAATTTGTGGTATGTACAACGTGTAAATATTTGCATATGACGATTGGTGACAGTCTTATCAAGGTGTTTTCTGCTTTGCGAGATTTTGTATCTCCAGAGGCATTTCGTGAAAATGAATGTCTTTGTTGAAGCGAAATTCAGCGTCGTAAAAGAAAATTTTTATTTCTTTGAAAATATACGATGTTAAAATTTGAATATAGCAAGGAGTAATATTTATTTTGAATGTATATGATATATATAAAGCAATGTGTTTTGCGTATTTATAAAGCAAGGTGTTTTTCGTATTTATAAAATACACATTTTTTTTGTTTGTAATTGGAAAGTAAAAAGGACAATTTCTTTTTACAGCCACATGTGGCAAGAGAATTGCTTTACCGATATTGTTATAAGGTATTAAGTTGAATATAAATATTTTATAAGATTTAGTTGTTTATTAGTAACCTTATCCTATTTAATTTTAAATAAGAAATGTTGTCGGAAAATAAAAGAAAGATCACTGCTAGAACCTACAAGAATAATACGAATGTCAATAGGGATTGAATTTATAAATTTAATGAAGAAGTTTTTTTTTACATGTCATCGCAATCTCTGCATTTGTTATATATTATGCTGCTTTGTTTTATCGTTGTTTTGGTTAATTTCTGCTGGTACAAGATTACCATATTTTAATTTGAAAACAAAGCTATAGCAATATGTACTGGAAATTAAATTTGAGAAGAATTTTATTAAAAGAGTTTTTCGAAATTCCTATCGGAAGTAGGTCTTTTACTCTTATCGAAGATCAGTTCCTTGCAAATATTTCGCAAGCCATGCTTTTTTGTCGGGTACGTTACGAGTATAAAAGAAGTACATATTTAAAACTTAATTTCCAATAGCTTTTATATAAAAAAATTTCAAAATTCGGACCGGAAGTAACACTTTTACTGTTGTCGAATAGCGATTTTGCAAATATCTCGTAAATTATGCATTCTATGTATATTTATCAAGAGTACAAATATACTGAGAGCTACATTTGGAATAATTTTGGTATAAAAGAAATTTCAAAATTCGGACCGGAAGTAACACTCTTACTCTTAGCAAGTAGCACTTTCTTTCGAATATCTCGCCAAGTATGCATCCTATAGAGATTTATTAAGAAAATAAAAGTAGTACAGTGGGATTTTCTTTATTTTTTCAGAAGATAAAAGTAGTTAAATCTTAGTTTAGAACAACTTTTGTATACTTTGAAACGCATACACATATAAGAAAGTCGTATGGTGGCCACACCTCTTTTTTTTATATAATTTTTAATTAATTTTAGGAAATATAATAATAATAATAATTCACTTTATTGCCCAACAGAACATACATATTCCAATTACAGGACAATTTGCAAGATAACAAATATATAATGAGTGCTTAAAAATTAAACAGTGACGAAGTAGCTGAAAAATGAAAAACATAAAAATATGAAAATAGAAAGAATAGTGACTGCAAATACAATCAGTGCTAAGCAAAGTTATTGAATGTTCGCACCGCAACACCCTTAACTCCACCAATAGTAGAATTAAACAAATCACACTGCGACGAAATGCTATCAAAGTGAGAACACATCACGTAAACAGGAGAATTTAATAATGCATTTGTGCGTGCAAACGGTAAATAGAAGGTGCTGCTGTTCCGAACACCGAAATGCGGAATACGACAATTAAGCATTGTTAGTAATGCGGGAGAGTCAATATAGTTCCGGCAAAGCTTAACTAGAAATATTAAACTGGCGATAGTTCGTCTGAAATTAAGAGAGGTCAAAGTAACACGTGATAAAAGAATATCGTGATCAGTACTGCGTTCCGGATAGTGACCATCCAGACGAAACCATAAGAACTTGGCAAACCGCCGCTAAATCAACTCCAATTCACGCTTGTAGGTAGCATAGTATGGGCTCCAGATGATCGACGCATATTCCAAGCGCGATCTCACAAGGGAGTAGTAAAGGGATTGCACGGCTACAATATTATAAAAGGTACCACAGTTGCGAACAATGAAACCAAGCATTTTCCTGGCATTTTTAGTGATATACTCAACATGTTGAGCAAATGTTAGCTTTGAATCAAAAATAACACCCAAGTCCTTAATCAGATCAACACGAGCGAGCTGCACCTGATTCAGGTTATAATCAAAAATGAAGGGAGAAGAAGCTCGAGTGAAAGTAATCGCCTTACACTTGCCAATATTAAGAGGTAAGTTGTTCAAAGAGCACCAGCGAGCTATACTCTCGAGGTCAAACTGAAGTGAACTGCAATCATCAGAAGTCGAGATCTCACGAAACAATTTTAGATCATCAGCATAGAGTAAACTCTGGGACATTAAGCCGTCAGTTATGTCGTTAATAAAAACATTGAAAATTAATGGACCCAGAATAGACCCCTGGGGGACACCCGAGGTAGCAATGTATTCATCTGAGGCGAAACCATTGTAAAACACAAGTTGGCGCCTGTTAGAGTTAGAGAGGTATGACATGAAAAACGAGACCAGGCGCGCACTGAAACCGAACGAGCTTAGTTTGGAAGGAATGATGGAGTGGTCTATGCGATCAAACGCTTTTGAAAAGTCCGTGTACAAGACGTTCACTTGTTCACGATAATTTAGAGCCTGAGACAAAGTTTGCACAAATTGGCACAGGTTAGAGACAGTGGAACGCCTTGCAACGAAACCATGCTGAGACGGAGAAAGATATGTATTGATGCAAAGAGAAACTGCTGCATAGAGACACCGCTCAAAAACCTTAGAAGAAATTGGACAAGATCGCCACTGGCCGGTAATTTTTTATATCAGAGCAATCATCCGATTTGAATATTGGCACAATGCGAGCAAACTTCCAAATCCTTGTAAAGGAAGAATATATATATATATAAGATAATGTAATAATGATTTATTTCTTTTATGCAATTTTTATTGCCCGCACTTGTGTGGGAAATATTTTTTTATTAACAGAAGGATAAAGCAAGTGAAATAGTAAATGACGGAAAATGCTTAAAAATATCGGTTCCACTATTCCGAAGTGCGTATTACACATATTAACTGTATCATCCAGGATTATAAATCGTTATAAATTGATAGCGAAGATTAATGAATGTATCCTACATTCACTGCTGAATAGGAACATAACTCAAGTTCATCGGCATCATTATTACGGTCGAATTTATTATTTTAAAATGATGGGCTAAAATAAAGTGTCCCTTAATCTATAGAAAGTTTATTTTGGCGTTCTCTTTATGATAAGAAATACATATTAGTATGTGTTGTGCATATATTCTTGGCTCTAGGTATATAAGTATTTATCGAACGTATATTGCTATATATAAGCAAGTGTATGTGAATCTACTATATAAATGAGGACTCATTAATCCAAGTATTTATTAAAGGAAGGAGAATGTGTATGAAAATATTGATCAATCGTTAGTGGTTATAAATTATGTACCCATTAATATAGCTACTACCAGGCGCTTCCCAAGGACGCGCAGCAGTGATTATCGATAAAAATCATAACATTTAGAGTATATTTAAGCATCTGAAATGTTTTAATTGTTTGTAAAAACTACACAAATGTATATCTTTTACGTTATATATTATATCTTTTACATACCTCTTACACACTTTCTACCATAACATAAAAATATTTTTTAATAAACGGAAAATTTAGAATAATTTTTGTTGACAAGAAAAGTAATCGAACCTGTGACTGTAGGACTTTTTTTTATAAATTTCATATTATGGACGAACCTATAGTTGACGCCATGCCTCAGTAAGAAATGTCATTTTAGAGATATACATTTGTAACTAATTTTTGAAGATGTCTGAAATCTCCTTAAATATTGCATTGTAAATTGTATTTAACTATACTCAACATCAAGTGTAATTTTGGATGTGGAATAATTTTTATGGGTTGCGTGAAAACAATGCCAACTTCATCACGTTATCGCTGTTTGATGGATGAATTTGATTCTGGTAACCTCAAAATATTAATCCTTATGTAACGCCATCTAGTACTATCCAAAAGAAATACTTTCTGATTTTTTATTAATAAACTTTAATACAACACTCTAAACCATGGGTCGGCAACCTTTTTTGGCCGCGGGTCAAAATCAACCAAAATGCGAGTATTAAAGAGACATTTGGGTCAGAGATATTTTCGTATTAAAACAGCATTTTAGTAAATATAAAATATATATATTATTAAGAAAATAATTACAAACATAGTTGAATAAATTTTATTTATAAACTTTCTCTACGATATCAATGGCTCCCCTGATGTTGTACTTGTGACGTCAATTTAGTTAAGTCTGATTTATAGTTAGTCGTTTTAAGTCGAACACAAGCATCTGAATTATCAATAGTTAACCTGCTCCTGTTTTTGCTTAAAATAAATTTTATTTATGAAAATATTTGCTCACATTTATAAGTGGACCCGAATGTGGACAAAATGGCAAAGCCAATTTTTTTTAATGATGAAAACCTCGTAGGAAGTGATGCCCCACATGTTGATATCATGAGAAAATGATTATCTTCTGTATTTTCCAAATCGTTCCGCAATTTCTTGAATTTATCAGTCCATAATGTTGAACTTTTAAAATCAATCATTTCTAAACTAAAATTGTCAATTCTTAGATATTCAAAATACTGCAAATTTATAATATTTTCTTCTATTTCATCGGGCTTTATTATAAATGTAAACATTTCTCCATGTTTCTTAAGACTTTGAAACCGACTTTCATATTCACTTTTAATGACCGACATCCAACTTTCGAACATATTTAGATTGCGTTCATCGATATTTTCTTCTTCATGTTCCCTTTTTAACAAGGGAAATAAATTAAATTTTTTAGTTTTTATATCAATTTCAAATAATATCAATTTTGAAATAAAGATCTTCCATTCCTCATACATTTTCAAAATTGTGTGGTTATTTCCTTGGAGTCGTACGTTGAAATCATTATAATGGTTCATTATGTCTGTTACGAACAAAACTCTTAAAAACCATTGTTTATCATTGAGTTCGAGATCATTTTCACCGATTTCGTGAAGAAATATTTGTATATCATCAAAACACTCTACAAATCTATTAAGAACTTTGCCCCGACTTAACCATCGTATTTCAGAATGTAATAACAAATCTCCATATTTCGATTCAATTTCCTCCAAAAAAGCTTTAAAGCGCCTTTGTATTAATGCTGATCGCGCTATTATCATGTTTACGATCTTAAAACCTTTTTCCATTACATCCTTAAGTTGTTGTGTAGATGCCTTTGCAAATAAATTTTCTTCATGTATGATACAATGAAACGATAAAAGTGAACGGCCAAGTTCATTTTCCATTAGTTTTACAAATCCAACAGTTTTTCCCCTCATACTTGGAGCACCGTCAGTTGTTATGGAAAACTTTTTACTTTTTAAATCCAATACTTGCCCATTTTTGAAATTTGTAAACTCTTGTACTTGACGAAAAATATCAGTGCCTTTGGTGGTGTCATTCATTGAAGCAAGACGCATAGTTCTTTATTGACATTCAAGCTATTTATTGATGCAAATCTAATAATTATTGCAAGCCTACCAATACTATTTATGTCGGTACTTTCGTCAACTGCAATGCTAATTATGTCACAAGATAACAAATCATTTTTGACCTGTTCATCAATATTCTTGGCCATATCTTCAACGCGACGCTGGACTGTTCTAGCTGACAATGGCATTTCTTTGATTCTCTCAATTATTTGTTTTTTATTTGCGAAGTCATTAAATAAGTGTTCGGAACAATTTATGAATGCGTTTTTTAAAAACTCGCCGCCTGTAAATGGTTTTCCGTTGGTACCAATGCTAAGAGCTGCAACAAAGCTGGCAGACGTATCGTGATTGTTGCTGCATGGTAACAAAACTGTTTAAGAATTTATTTTGTTTTCCAAAATTTAATACAAGTTTAGCAATGTGTTCAGATTTATCTTCATTTGCCATTTCACTCACATTATGTTTTGAAGAAAAGTGTCGCTCAATATTATAAGTCCTGGCGGTAATTATATCTGTACATAAAGTACATATCAATTTGTCACCATTTTCGATACACCCATATTTTTCTGTCCACACATCTTGAAATAATCGCTTTTTTGCTTTTTGTTTGTTCATGGTAATTTTTTTAAATAATGATATTTATTTCACTAAGTCAATATTATTGTGCTACTGTACTACACGTGCTATAACTGACATACAACTGAGATAACGACGCGGCGCGCATCCAAGAATGGTACAATTTGTTCGGACAATGTCGCTGCATTCCGCATACTATCGGCCGATTCCATATCCAGTCAGGCGGGGTGTGGCCTTAACTGATATTTTTATATGTTATACGGATTCAAATTTGGTATGTTCATAACTTTGCGACAAAAATTTTTTGGGAAAAAGAAAAAAATGTTTGTATATCTTATACTTTATTTTCGGAACTAAATTGGGTCACTTGAAATTACCAAATGGGTCACTCGGTGACCCACGAGTCATAGGTTGCCGACCCCTGCTCTAAACATTAATTTTAAAATAATGAAATGGAACAAAATAAAATTAGGAAAGTGTAAAACGGTAATATTCAGTAAAACCGTTCTTTCTGTATATTTCAGTATATACATATTACAATTTGCTAATTTGTTAGTTACATTGACGCACTCTTTGGTGCTGCCTGTACTAAATCTGTTAGTATTTCTACACACACATTTCGAGACCGATCAAAATTTGCTTTATAACATTAATAATAGTTTCTTGTTGGCACTTCGCAACGTTACAATGGCAACAAGGTACAGAGTTCACATATTCAGACTTGTTAATATTAGTGATTATTATTATTATTAGTTGTTGACAATTCCAATAAAAAATAATTTCTTAACATCAGAATCTTTAAATGGATTTCATGCAGGTATCTACTCTGTCCATTGAGTAAAGTAAGAAAATTTTACGAAAACTTTCTCCGTCATCTATTCCAATTTTAATAATAACAACATTATCAGAATTCTCTCTTTTATGAACAACGAAATTCACAAAATTTGTCAAGTCCCTGCAAAAATACCATTTAAGATACATTCAGTTTAACTAGGCGAATAGTTTCTTGGGTGAACTCCAACCTGGTTGCTTCAAAAGCATATCAATAGAGTGACATGTTTGTTGTAGATTTCTTCTAAAATTGTATTCAATATCAGCCTTGGTTCCTGCAGATTTTCGAAGTTCTGGCGCTAGCTTCAAAGTTTTGTTAATCCTTAAATCGAGAGTAGACTTAATTCCGGCCAGGCTTGAGGCAAATAACTTGGTGCCGTTTTTCTCTGTTTCTCTGAAGATCCACACTGCAGAAAAAGTAGGCAAACTAATTTTATTACTGTTGGTTTGATTTTCTTTATACTTCTCCTCAGTCACCATTGAAGCAACTTTTTCTTTAGATTTTTGGCATCCAGTTAATGTTAAAGCATTTAAATATTTGCTACCTAGTATACAATTATGAACATCTCATGCGACTATGCTCAAACACCTGCAAGCGTTCATACTTTTTTGGTCGACTTTATGTTCTCCAAACTCAAATGGACGAGCAAGTTTTTGTTTGCCAAAAATTACCTTTTATTATGGGTGTTGATCTACTGTTTCACAAATTCACTTTTTATAGCACTCTGCATGTGCTAAGCAGTCCGCATGAAAATATTGAATCATTTCGTTTATAGTCTGACAGATAATCCTCCTCTATAAGTGCACGTCTTTTTCATTTACTTGCTTCATCACTTTTGTTTTACCAAAACATAACAAACAAATCGCAATTCTATTTTCTTCGTTTTCTGTTTTCATCGTGTAATATTTACACTTTGACAGCTCAACACAATTCAAACTGTTAATGCACAACGAATACATTTCGTTGTTTTATAGTTCATTCACAGCTTACTACTGACAAGTTTTTTGATGTATATTTTTGTGTATCCTAAAAACTAATGCATAAACTGCGTTCTGGCACCTAGAACCAGTGTTACATATTTATTTATTATTGTTAAATACTTTCTTCATAGTACATTGTATCTATAAAGTGAATTTATGCAAAAAAAAAAGCTAAATGTTAATATTCTTCGTAACTTAATCGTATAAAATTTTATAGGTATAAATGTTTTGCTTTGCCGATGCTCATCTGATTGAGCAAGTGTGGGTTACAATTACGGCAGCGGGCAATAAGATAATTATCGGAGTCGCGTAGAAATAGCCCACCCTAGACTATAAATATACATTTCTTGAAGGATTAGAGAACTCGTTTTCGTTGTGTACTGGAACTAATTCCAAATAAATAATCGGTTGAAATTCGCATGAAATTTACCACATATTTTTTTGTATGAAAGGATGCTAAATACGAAAATAAATTTATAGATAGATTTACTGTTAAATTTAACATCGTATCAGTGGGCACTACGAAAGTAAAAATAGAATGAATCTAAAACTGTTTAGACTTTCATAATGATCATGGATTTTGAATTTATGTATGTACGTATTCTATATACGGAAGAGGTTGATTTATACTAGAATATCATCGTATTTTTATTTTATGATATATATATTGCTGCTTAAACAAATGTCTTAAACAACTGATTTGAAGCTTTTATGATCGTTCAGATTATAATAACATGCATAATATGTGACAAAAAAGCGTATTATACAGTAAAAGCATTTTTTTAATTAAATTTTGTATGAATATTTTTCTTATTGGAATAATAATTGATTAAATTTTTAATGCAAAATTATTATTTTTTTTTAAAGAAATTATAATAATTAGTTAATGCTAGAACACTGAACAAGCTGATTTTAGCACGATAAGCCCGGCCCTGACGTAACACCTTCAATAGAATCAGATCGGAAATAACACTTTTACTCTTATCGAATATGAGTTTTTTCCAATATCTCACAAACTATGTATTCTAAATAGATATATTATAAGCAGTGGCGGCTGCTGCAGCGAGGGCAACGGGGCACTGCCCCCCCCCCCCCGTGATAAATTTTCCCGTGACAAAAATTCTTTTAACAGATAAATTAATTATAAATACCTAATTTGTATGTAATTTTTCTGATTTATTTGATAACAAATAATATGTTTTCGGAAGTAACAGTCCGTCTTTTCAGCGCGTTTAAAAATCGCAGTCTGACGTAGGCTCCGGGGCATCTCGCGCGACAGCTACGTCTGTATTAGAGATCGTGCGATGAAACTGGCGCGGGTAGCGCGCGTATATATGTAGGCGGCGGGGCACTACTCTATGGTGCCGGGTCCGGGTGGCGGTCCAGTATGTAATATACAGCGGTGAGTGTATGTTTTAATTTCTATCGGTGCAAATGCAACTATGAATTGCTTTAGTAACATTGTGACAGAATTAAAAAATCTACGTCTCCCTAGACCAGATTTATTGATTAAACTAGAAGATCACAATTTGAAAACTAATAAAACCGTGACTAGAAAATGCAACAGAAGCTCTTACAGTTTATCAGACTGGTTGTGTGGGTGTAATGTGCAAAATGCTTTTTCCTATTTCGGTGCTATAAAGTTCACTTTACGACATCCGTTTTGGTTGCAAAAGTATTTCTTTATCGCACGCTAATTTTGTTGTTTTGACGTTGGTAAAAAAAAAAGATGGAACCAAATTATATTTAAATGTCAAAATGTGAGCCTTTAATGTGACAAACATGTGCAATAGAAGTTGTACAAAGAATAAAAAGCACACATGCTAACATTTTATTTAGTAATTAACAATATAAATTGTTAAGCAGAGTTGGATGATAAGTTTTCTGATGCTACTCTTGTAATTTACTTCCAAGGTTGAATAGTACAACTGTTATAAAAAAAATTTTTTGATAATATGTCGAGACTATGTTGGCAAAAGATTTTGCAAATTGTCTTCTGCTATTTTGCAAATCTCTGGGGGCGTGCAATTACTTATTTCGTCCTTTTTGTTGATTATTTGAAATAATTTATTGCATAAATCAGTCTGAATTTTAATGATAATTACATACTAAAATATTTAAAATGTTCACGAAGTTGGCCGAAGACAAGGCAAGGCCTTCACCGATATTCCGAAGACGTCCGAACACATACGAAGTTTGCCGAAGCCAAGGCAAGGCTTTCACCGACATCCGAAGACGTCCGAACCCAGACGAGGTTGGCCGGTGTCAAAGCAAGGCCACTACTGACATTCCGAAGACGTCCGAACACAAACGAAATTAGCCGAAGCCAGGGCAAAGCCTTCATTGACATTCCGAAGACGTCCGAACCCATTCGAAGTTGGCCGAAGTCAAAGCAAGGCCACTACTGACATTCCGAAGACGTCCGAGCACAAACGAAGTTGACCGAAGACAAGGCAAGACCTTCAAACTAGAAAAAATCAAGTGAACGGTGTTTTTCTACTTTGAAGAGAATAAAAACATTTTCTAGAAATACCATGCGGAAAAGCAGACTATGTGCCTTAGCAATGTGTTCCATTGAAAAACAATTACTGACATCAACACCAAACTTCAATGAATGAGTTATTAATCATTTTGCTGATCGTAAGGAACGGCGGATGGATTTTATTTTCAAACAAGTTAATTAAATGGCATATTGAGTTTATTTTTTGCCTGTACTAAATTTTTGATATTAAACACTCAGACCCCCGGTGCCCTCCCGTCCCAAAAAATCACGGGCCGCCACTGATTATAAGTGCAAAAGTAGTTAGAACAAGATTTGGACAAATTTCATACAAAAGAAACTAAAACTTGGGCGATAGGTCGTCAAAACAAGAGAGGTCTCCTGTCGCCTGACTGGCACCGCTGCTTGCACACGCTTCCCATGGTCCGTGCCACATGCGTCTGCGAACATCGATCACAGACGACACGTAGGCTCCGCCCAACGGCCATAAGGGCCTATATGGAACAAAGGAGCAGACGCGTCTCCTAGATTATATAAGAGGGGGACCACAAGCCAGAAAAATGAGTTACACTCTGAACATAGTTCAACTCAGATCTTGACACTGAGCAATAGGAAGACTCCAGCAATTGAACCACCAAGAGTTCACACCAGCCATTGAACTACAAAAAGTTTACTCCAGCCATCGAGCTAGCAAGAGCTTCCCAAGGCCAGTACTACATAAGGACCGATTGCCAGGAACTCAGCCGTGGAAAAGTCCTAAAGCTGGTACAATGGCTAGCTAGCCTCCACAGCCACCCAGCTGCCATGTCTCAGCCCGAGAAATGACCCACCGCCTTCAGGAAGTCCACCTCCAGTCCGCATAAAGCCAGGACTGCGTTTGGATCGATTAAAAGGAAACCAGCCGTTAAAAAGTCTTGTAATCGCCGCTACCACTCCAGGACGCTTGCAGCTATCCAGCTACTAACGTGCGGCTGAAACCTCCGTCACCACGGACATACCATAAGAATTTGACAAATCGTTGTTGTACAAGCCCCACTGGGCGCAATATAATACTGGTACCAAATAAGGCCGGCATACTCAAATTTCAATCTCACCAGCCAAGTGAAACAACATTGACCGCAATATCTAGCCAAGAAGTATTGTTAAAACTGGTCTCGGTGTGCCACATGACAAAAAAAATCAAAAACCTGATTTTAACATGTCACATGCAATGCTAACATAAAAATCAATAAACCGAACTGTGGGAAAGTGCTATATAGAGGTGGTATCTTTAGACCGTAACATTACCAAAGAGTGGGTTCATAAATAACATAGGCATTATTGGGCAATAATTCTTGGACAAGGAATTTATTGACCAACCATGCGATAAAAGACCTAAAGGTCGACTACATATGAGCAGGAAAAGACTGCGAATCACAACTGGTTGCCTAATTGGTCATTCATACTTCATAGTGCATCTGAATAACATGGACTTGTATGATGAAAATCTTAACTGCAGACTATACTATAAAGAATCAGAAACAGTTATACATATCTCAGTAAACTGCGAGGTACTCGATCGCAGGAGACAACGCATTTTGGACAACCGAAATTAGATGCTTAAGAAACGCCCAATAAACTATAACGTGCTTCTGGTCCTGACGTTAAAGAAAAATTTATTTCACAACTTCTGAGTACATCCATGGCTTTACACCTATTATTCAATAATTACTTAACAGACTGCATCGGATGACACATAAGTTGCCTATCGCTTACCAAAACAGATAACTACAGCGGAGATTTGATATAGGTAGGTTTATTTTGATCAGTAACCAATTTATTTTGTTGGGACGAGGATAAAATACATAACTCAATGCATCGTGTTTTATTTTTATTATTCAAAATAAATCTAAATCACACGTATTTTTTTAAGTTTAATCAAATTTAATAATACATCAACAAGGAAGAACAAAAGAAAATTATTTATTACGTATATTTACAATATAACCTAACCCATGCGTCGAGCTATCGTTTCCTGGTATTGATTTATGTAGATCTCTTGTGTACAATTTCGCAAACGTTTAATAATTAACATACATATTTAATTTCGGGAGACATAAATTATAGTACAAATCTTGAATTTAAACAGTATTTCTTTGTGCTTGTAACGTTTAACTAAAAATAATAAATATTTGAATACAATTGGTCATGAATTCATTCTATTTCATACGTTTAACGGATTAACAAAATTATAGACATCAAAAATAATATGTAAAGTTTATACGTGTGGAAAAAATTAATGAATCAAATTATCATTTGTGCGATTTATTTAGCGGATATGCCGAACAATCGGCTTAACACGACATCTCAGTCTGTTTACGCTGATTGGAGATGACTCTATTTCCGACACGCCATCTTAGGCTGTCGTCATAGATTAAGGACGAGATGGCCAGGATACGTAGATCTGGTCGTAGGAAGATAAGTGCTTTATCAGGACACATCGGTCTGATTTGACTTGTAGGAAGACAAGTAAGTTTATATATGAAATCTAGCGACTTATATAGTTTCCGGGGCCCCCTACGTAGTAACGGAAAAACATTCATACATCCATACAGCACGTGATTATACGAAACCCGTAGATCTCAATTAACTAAAGTTCGTTACGAAATGACCTGTACAGACTTGTACAGGACACGAAAGTATTGGAGTGGATATCATAAACTTGCAAATTGGCACTGTTATATTTTCACATTTTGTAATGTGGTTTTATAAGTAACAAATGTTCTTCCAAATGTAAATGTTAATGTCTGATTGAACATTTGACAGGCAATTTTGTAGTTAGACATCAATTTAAAAGTAAAGCAGCTGATGTAAGCAATATTTTATAATTCAAAAATTCCAATAATTAAACTACCTAAATTCACGTGTTTACAAAAACTATTTGTGTTCTCTATGTACCTATACAGATTGCACTTTATAACAATTTCAACAAAGCAATTTAAACATATACACACCTGTATATATATTTTCATATGCTCAGTAATAAAATATAAAGGAAAATAAACGCTCGAATAAAATTCCTCTCATTGAATATACCAACAACGCACCTGTATTCCAGTCCAGTATTTATCGCAAATATTGACCCACTAACCATACAAAATGTTTACCCAAATGCATCCGAGTTTAAATGTACACACACAATACACAATGAACAGATATATGAGGAAGCATATGCGCTTTCGCATTGTTCCTCGGTACTACAATTAATGGCATTTTAGCAATGAAAAATAGCACTTTACATTCATTACGTGCAATTTCGTATGGTGAAATCGGTGGCTTTTATTGGATATCTGTATTATCTCTCTGTAATTGTTGTTTTAATGGATGTAATTATAATCTTGTAATAAGAAAAATTATAATTGATAAATTTCATTCTTCAATATTAATTACATGTTTTCAGATCAAGGATAAAAATTCTAGTTCAATTGTATATAACTAATTGAACGCGATCAAGAAAGTTTAAATATCGATTTTGAGTAAGTGTGCCGTTATAAAAATAGGGTCCTAATAACTGATCCTCTATCACACCTATCCAGACATTTGTAGAAAAACGTATTTGGCATCGAGTTTGCTGAATCCTACGAGGATTCACGTCATCCCAAAAATGACAATTGTGTTTATTAAACACACCATTCCTATGGAAATTTGCCTCGTCCGTCCATAAAATGTGTGACAAGTACTGCCTTCCAGCATTTAATACCCAATTACAAACATTCATCCGTTTTTGCAGATCAAGCGGTTGTAAATTTTGCACTAAACGAATTTTATAGGGTTTCATTTTGTGTTTTTTAAGGACTTTCATGATTTTATACCTGTTGATGCCAAGCTCTTGTACAGCAATTCTAGTTGAAGAAGTGGGGTATGCTCTAAAATACGCCAAAATATTTACTTCATCATCTCCTTCTGCATGGTTTTGATTTATATTTCTATTTCTTACATTTCTTATTTTTTTAAAACTTCCGTACCTCACTAATGAAGTGTGTAAATTTAGAAATGTATTCCAATGCGGTTGGCTTCGATCAGGGTATTGATTAACATACATACTTGCAGCTTGAGGGCAGTTATCATTTGATAAATAAAAGCATCGTAACATATCTGCTTTCTCTGCATTAGTAAATTCCATTTTTAATAAATAATCTAGAGAAACTATCACTAATGATTCACTAATCACTAAACTGTGTCACCTCATCAACTGGTATGCGAACTGACATTTAAATAATATTTTGTTTTATACACGGCCATATTTTCAAAGCATACTTTTTCTTTTTTATTTTTTGTTATTATGGCGTTATTCATTGCCCAACGAAAAAAAAATAAATGATATTATATTCAGAATTGAATAAGCTATCAAAATATCCAATAATATACAGGGTGTTCAATTTAAAAAAAAATTACATTATCTTTTGTTTTTCAAACGACATTATCCTATTTCACAGGATTAGAAAGAGGGCAAAAAATAGTATCAGACACGTTTTGATTTTTTTTAAATATGATACTCTCAATGAAAATATTTAGTGTACAATGAAAATCCAACCACTCTGTATACATATGCAAGAAATAAAGTTGCCATTAACCTAATATATTCACATAGGTCATTATAAATCTAGAGTACTTTCCATTAAGCTAGAGCGTTGCTGTTTTGTACATAGAGTCTAAGGAACCAGCTACGAAAATTAGTAAAAATCCAATTGGTATCATAATTATCCTTATCTACGAGACAATAATGCACGCAACGTATAGAAAACTGGCGGGACAAGGGCAAAACCACACCAGCTAACATGGAGTGCAGATGTACGCTTAGTAATTGGATTATTTTCTCACTTATTCGTAATATCTATGTACTTTATTTGATTCACGTTTAAGTTTTACACGATGTGACCGTTTAACCCGAAGTTATGAGCAATTCTTGACAGGAATAAATTTCTAGATATCTTATTTAGCGATAAATTTAGATCGTTATTCGAAAAATGCAGCACATCATCTATATTAATATATTTATCTTTGTAATGTAATAATAAAAAATTATTTCTTAAACACACTAAGAAAATAGGGTTTTATACAGACATAACGATTATTTTAAGATCATCTTTATTACAGAAGATTAAATAACTTAATAAGACCACGAGATATTGTTTGAATAGTCCCATAAAACAAGTTTTATGTCCAGTCGGAGACCAAAACATAAAATTAGCTCGTATCTTTTTCTCCGTTATATGGTAATTCAAATTTTATGTTACATACATATTTTTAAATTAAACAGACATCATAATATTAACCTCATGCAAGTGTTCAAGGATATTTGAAATTGTGAACGTCCTTTATTATTATTAATGATGTAATACTAATGCCTAAAATGCTTAAAATCCTCCGGTGCTCTAAAATCATCCGGTACTTTTACAGTAGATTTTCTGTTATTACGTTGCCACCTTGAAGCCGAACATTGACGTAAAACTAACCACATGAAATCTTCCCAAGACGTTTTGATCTTATTACTTATTGAAGATTAAGATTTCATTAATATTTACTATAGTTTTTTATACACTATCAGGTTGGTCAAAAATAAAGTTCATCGTGATTTTTCTTGCAGAAGATTGTGCTCTAAATTTATTTGGTGGTGGTAAATTTAAACGATACTACTGCATCTAAGACATCTTACTGAATCGGATATCTGGGCAGTATATTTACTATTTCTAGTAGTTCCTCATCATATGAAGATGACAGTGATGTAATATTTATATTATCACCATCGCTAGATGTGATTTATATTATAATTACAGTAGCCGACAATTTTTCTTTTTTTTTAATAAGTGTTGTAAAAATAGATGTATAGTTCTTAAAGCCTTTAACTGAAGGCATAACCAAAAACCCTATCTTTCCAGCATGTCTAGTTTTAGAGTTATAATCATACTCCGCTGGTAGATAAACAATAATATTTTATTCAGAAAATTCGTTATACAGAAGTTATAAAAATAAATAAATAAGTACAAACATCTTGACATAACATATACTTGACTGTTTAATTTAGTATCTGTTTACTCCCGAGCAAACTTTTAATTCACTTTTTGTTTTTGTACACTCTGTATATAATATTTACATTAAACTTGGAACCGGAACCTTGCTTGAATTGCATGTACCACATCTGCTATTTGTTGAACACTGTAAATTGTTCCCAATATGCATTCAACTTTTTCTTTATGGTATCTTATTTTAATACTTTATGGTACTCACCGAAACGAAGGGTCTACTTGACCTAGCCAAATAAATCTTTTAAGCATTTAGAAATATTTAAAGATAGTTCAACTGTGATTTTATGTATTTTAGTTTACTCATCCCTCTGCGGCAATAAATCAATATTTGTTTTCTATAGTGTATATGACATGGGTTAGCAAGAAATTGTATTTTTGTTTCACTTCTTAGAAACCTCAGTTAGATATCATGCGAACTCTGCTTGCAAGAAAAATTCATATTTGAAATCAGTTCCTTAAGATACCTCTAAGCACACGCTAACAAGGCATGCGTAACTTCATTCTATAATATTATTAGTGTGATACTTGTTTATTTTAATAATTAAAAACTTATGCATTTACCATTTTGAGCAGAACTTTGAGCGACATTCGGCACCCTAAATTTTTATAGTTTTCTAGTAAATTAGCCACGATATCTTGGTAGTTTTTACTCTTTTGATTTCCCAAAAAATATTTGCAAACATTTTTAAAAGCATTCCATGCTGCCAGCTCTAAACCATTCATGGTACGTTCAAAATTTTCATCTTTGAACAGCTTCCTAACCTGTGGATATTCCTTCACGAACATTCGCATCAGACAGCTTTGGAAACATATCCCTTAAGTACTTAAAACAGTTGCCTTCTTTTTCTAGTACTGCGATAAACTGCTTAATCAATCCTAATTTAATGTGTAGAGGAGGTAGAATCACCAAATTAGAATCTACTAGCGGTTCAAATTTCATATTAAATTCTCCACAAACAATTCGGGTCCGTGGTTGTTTCGCTGCCCTTCACGGTATAGCCGCGAACATGCTCCAGCTTGTTACAATGGTTTTTTAATTTTAAATTTTACGTTAATCTTAGTGACAACATAAAGACTATAATTTAAACGGGCATTATTAAAAATAAATGCAGCTTAAAGTTGTGCATTATTTAAATGTTACTAATCCATTTTTAAATATTAAATCCTTTGAAAACTAACAAAAATTTTGCAATTCATTTTAAGTGAATGCACCTCAGTGTATGTATTTTAACACTAAAAAATCTATGCGCACCAACAAAAACATCAGCGCCCATTTTTAAAAAAAATTACCCCTCAGATAACAAAATGAATCTTTACTAAAATAGTTCTTTTTTATAAAAATAACTCTGGACACTATATAATTGTTTTGTTTACAGTAATAAATCATTAAGCTAGTAAATAAATACATTCAACTTATAACTTCTTTGCTTCGGCCGTCATGAGCAGTTTCCGTTGTTATGTTATTTGTTTGGTTAGATTCTTAGAGTATGAATCTGTGACTCCTCGCGTATGTAAATGTGAAATAAAATGGCATCTGTACCCGAATTTAGTGATTCAGAAACTGATCAGTTTCCAAAGGCAGAAAAAAAAACGTGAGAAGAAAAGATCCATAACATGGAATTGCGAAAGAACTTTCATTAACCGTAACGATGCAGAAGATTTTGTCAAATCGGAAACTTGTTGGAACTTAAAAAACACAAACAACACTGAGTCTGGTGTAGTTAAGTATTTTCGATGTAATAAAGTTAAATGTCGAGGACAACAATGTGCTACTGGTATTAAATTAATTCTGGATTCATCCTGTGAAAATGTTCTCCTATTTCGACCGCAAGTAAGTTATTCTTGTGATTCTATTGCAACAAAGGCCGGTACCGAAATGAAGGATAAACTAAAGAACGAAATCAAGGATTTCTTTACCAAAAAAATGAAACCGAAAGCAATTTTGGATGTTCTTGTCCAAAAATATAATCCACCACCAAATATAAACCAAATAAAAAAAATTCTGGCTAAATTAAGGAAAACCAATTACAGTCCACCAACAATATCTCTTGGTGAACTGGAAAGTTGGCTTCTTAAGAATAGTGTTGTCCCCAATGACCGAAGCAAAGCTTTTATCGTAAAACATTTCACAACCGATGAGGACGACGGTGTTTTTAGAATCATGGCAACCAGTAAAATTTTATTAGAAAATGGAGTAAAAAAGAATATCATCATCCACGTAGTTGCAACGTATAAATTCATTTGGCAGGGGTTCCCTGTTTTCTTAACAGGAACAACTGACCGCGATAAAAAAAATTTAATTACTGGGAATAGCAGTATGCACCAATGAAGAACTGCCGATTTTCAATTTATTTTTCAGAGTTTGAAAGAGGCAATTTTTGATTTGTTTCACTTTGAAATGAAACCCAAAGTTTTGGTGGCTGATGCTGCCGTCAGTATACGCCATGGGTTTCAAAATGTGTTTGGACATTGTACTGTGCTTATGTGTTGGGCACATATCAGAAGTAATCTGCAAAAGAAAGTTCAAAGTCTAACTGAAAAATGAAACTGGAACAAAATTTTGGCTGACGTAGATCAAATTCAAGTTAGTGAAGATGAAGTAGCATTTGAAACTGCCTATAAACTTTTCTTAGAAAAATGGTTACATGAAGCGTGATTCATTGAGTACTTCCAGGAAGATAATAAAAATAAAAATTGATTTGAAGGAGGTGCACCTTCTCATGCTAAAAATGTGTCATTAGGTACCAAAAGGAAACGTGGTCGACGTACGAAAGCTAGAAAAGCGGTAATTTTGTAGTGAATGCATTATTAATAATTTATCAGTATGTATTTTCATTTATTTCAGTGCCTATTTTGTAACAAATAATGCCCAGAAGTTAAACAATAACATTTAATTTTTTAATGCTCTAAAATAAATGTGATACCCTATGTTAGAATACAGTTTTTATGTTTAAAACAATGCAAAATACTAACATTTTAGACTGTTAAGTCAGTTATAAAAACCGTGTCGGCTAGTGTATTAATAATATTGCGCACAAACAAAATAAACGAACTACGAACGTCAAAAATAACACTACAACTAATTTTGCGGTTGACATTAACTGTAATCCAAGTCTAACCTCGAACTTGTTATCTGAAGAAAACTACGCTTAACCGAGCGATTGCTAATTAAAATTAACTAACTGCTCTAACAGATTTGCGGCCATGAAAGTCATATATTTTGAGTCGGACTAGCTCCTTCTTCTAATCTACTAATAGTATACACACGTGTATTTCTAGCTTACATATAAATGCTAATACCCATCCAAAGATTATTTTAAAAGAAGCTATATATTGTGGTAGTTCACCAGCATCAACCAACAATAATATGTGGGAAGTACTAGTATTAACAAACCATACTGTATATGTTCTTTTAGTGAGAATAAAAAAATGAAAGTTGGTAATGTTTAATAAATCGAACTTTAATTAAGTAAATAGCTGTGGGAGTATTTGATTTATACTTGAAATAATTGTGAGAATATTAAATGGATATGTTCTTATTTCTTCATGTATCGTGCAAAGTTGGTTGCATATCGGGGAACATTGTAGTTTTCTACTTGCATCGAGCATAGTTGGTTGCCTATCAGGTTACTTTGTTGCGTTAATTTTATCCAGTTCTGAAATTAGAATTTTAAATATTACTTGATGTATTTTCATATGAAATATTATTTTGTAAAAGCTTGTTTAATTAACACTATTGAAAAGTAGAGATAATTAGTGTGAATTTTGAAATATAAATGTAATAAAATGATGTATAGTTTGCGCGCCTAGATTCAAATATGAGATGTGTCAGATTTTGACATTTTAAATAATTATGTTATAGTATTGGGTATTCGTTTGCCGAAGTGTGTTAAAGGTTTTAAAAAATAAAGTAAAGAATTAAATTGATAAATTTTTGGAATTTATAAAGGTATTTAAAATATTCAAGTACAAATTAAATATGTTTTGGATTAATAAAATGTGTGTACAAAGATCATTGGATATTGAAAATTAATGAATTATTACCAAGGATATGAGGGATAAATAAAAAAAGGAGATTCTAAAAAATTTTAGAAAGCAGCGGATGTATTTTCGGGAAGATTAAGTTTTTCTCCGATAAATACATAGTAAAGTTATCAATTATAGCGTAAAAGTGTAAAAGAAGTGATTAAGTTAAAGTGGAGAAGAAAGCAGATATTTTTTTTTAGGAGATTTAAATATTTTCTAGAATATTACAAATTATTATCATCCTAATATACTGAAAGAATATAAGAAGAAAGGAATAATGTTAATATTAACTAAATAAGAGAAGAGTTTCAAAAATTTGAGAAGTAAGCGTATAAATACAAAATTATTATTTAAAAATAAATTTACCATATTGATGAAAATCCAAGAAGAATAATCCATTTTCAGCCAGAGAATTATTATGTAGGAGAGTTGATTGAGTTCCAGTATTAGAACTAGTATTTCAGTCCAGGAATAGAAGAATTCGAGTACTTCAAGAAAGCAGTTTGAATCCGAGTGTTCCAGGTGTGAGAGAATCTGAGGTGTACTAGGATAGCAGTTCGAACACAGGTATTCCAGTCCGGGAGAGAAATAATCCGTGGGAAGACAATTATCTAAGGTACAACAAGTCAGCGGTCGAAGGTTCGAGTATTCCAGGTGATATCAGAATCGGAGGTGTAACAGGATAGCAGTCAATCCAGTCCACGATCCGAGCATTCCAGAAAGATAGGTAAAGAAAAGGATCAACATCTTCGTAGCCAGTAAATGTCGTCTTAGAGCTAAAAAGAAAATCTTTTGGAGTACAAGAAAGAATACCAGTTTATAATTTTTGACAGGTCGTATAATTATTTGGAATAATCTGAATTTAAGCAGTTTCGAATATAGTATAATTTTATCAGAACTTAGAAAACACATAAATAATCGTATGATTTAACGTCGATGATAATTAATAACGGATATTTTGTATCTTTATTTCACAACATTAATTTTTGACATACTATTAAACATTATAGAACTCAAAGAAACTGATTGGCAAACCAAAACTAAATAAGTTATGTGTGAAATTGATTATTAGCAAGAACTATACAGTATTTTGAAAATAGTATTACAAATATACTTACTTGATTGCATTCCTATCCACGAAATTTATAATTTCGTGTATACATAAATTTCCATAAAGTTGATTAAACAGGCTTGATATTTCCGTACATGTTTTGTTGGAATTGTAATGGATTACCACCATCCGTATTATAATTTGTCTTGTACATTAAACAAATAGTTTTGATATATTTGTTTTTATTTGGTATGTTAGGAAGGATCTTGAATTAAATTGATGTGAAATATATGTCGCTTAAAACATTAACCTATAAATAGAAAAATAATTGTCAGTGATTATTTACATTATTTGAGTAGTATTTTAGTACATACCTTGATATCGTATTCATTGTAAGTGATAATTGAAGATAGACTTGAAACACATATAATTAATCACTTGAGTATTACTGTTATATCAAATATGATTTACGAATTAAAGAAATATAAGATGTAAATATAACATATTTGTTGGTGTTGAATAAAATTCATATAGGCAACTGTTCGACTTTTATGAATCAAGTGAAGTTAGTAACATGTAAGTATAGTAAGTTTAAATGTTTTAAACAATATCTGAGTTAGTATGGGCATAATAAAAAAATATACCTGAGATAAATAGATAATTGATATAAAAATTACATTGAAGTTATCATATTTTTTTAGTAACGGTAATAAATACAGGTTTTAGTTACATAGTAAAAATAAAGATTTTTGAATTTACCAAAGTGTAATTTTATCTTTTATTTAGTAAAGGTATTGTTACAATATATTTCTTCAGTTTTAACGTAAAACATATAATATTTCATTAATTAAAGTAACTTCGTAAGTGCAAAAGTATTGCTAAATAGTGCATTGTTTTGAAAAGTAAACGCACTCAAATTAATTAGTTATAACATAGTGCACAACATTAATTAATTAAAACGTAGTGCATCGCTTTGAAATTTTCCGCTGGGCATTTTATTTTAGATGTGGTCGTTGTGTCCGTCTGTTTAAATGTAATCGCCGTGTCCATCAGTATCAGGCTGGTCGGAAAACATTTCTGGAAGGCGCGTTTATTGATTGGAAAACTTTGCAGATACGACGTTAATGGAAATAGGGTTCCCGTTCAATATATTTACCAATTTTCGCAAAGTATGTGATACATATATGATTAAAATAGAAGGAACCCTTCTTAATGGCCTATAACAAAAGCTAATTTAAGAGATAACTTAATTTTTAAGTTATAATAATAATTTTACTAGAAATATGAGTTATAGGTCATATGCGTGTACAAAAGGAAATTTTACATAAAATATCTTAAATTCCGAATTTAAGTATTTATTAATTTTATAGACAGTACAATAACGTAATAATTTCGTAAGCTCTTTCATGAATTTAGTGGAAGATAACGTATTACACCAGCGAAAGGACAACCTCCGTTATTTTCATTTCTATAGAACATTTGAGAAAGCAGTTTATTACATTTTATGATAGACATTTAAGATTCACATCATCAGCCATGTTTAAATTAATAGAAGAAATCGCATATAGCCTAAACAGTAGGGATGACGTAGTAGAATTATTTATGAATCTGTCGCAAGCTTTCGATAGTGTTCTCTATTAATAGGTCTTATTACACAAGAGGCGCTGAGTTGAGTTTGGTTGGGTTAGTTTAGATTAGGTCGAGTTGAGTTTCATAGAAGTCGTATTTGTCCGGCAGTAGTCAGTGTGTTGGCAACCCTGATGAAAATCGAAGAAAACTAATTTCTATATGGCGGAATGTGTCCCTGGATGTTCCCCAGGATTCCATGTTGGGGCCAAATTTTATATTTGCTGTACATTAATGATGGTCACGAAAAGCATGACTCAGTTATCAGTTCTATTTCTTGTTTTGATTAGTGTGGTTACCACTTTATAAGCTACGTCTAATAGATATGATTCTGTAGTTACGGCACTGAATCTCATCCTCCCTCTTGTAGAATGGCGATTATGATAGCACTTTAGTTTTCTGACATTCCTTTGCACCATATTCTCAATATAGTCATGCAATCGATTCCTTTATTTTCACCCCTATACTTTAGATTTTCTGCAGTTATACCGTTGCTTCCTGAACTCTTGTTGTCTTTGTGATTCATACTTACTTCTACTGCTTCTTCTTTAGTTGGTTCATCGCAGTCGTTGTTCTCTCCGATTCTTGTACTCATCTTCCACTTCCGTACCATCATTTGAGATGTCGCAAAAATATTCTCTCTCTTTTTATTTCGTGTTTTCTTCTCTTATGGGGTTTGTCTTTAATAAATAAGAATAATGTTTGCTGATGGTCACGAAATGCATGACTCAGTTATCAGTTCTATTTTCCATTTGATTAGTATGGTTACCACTTTATAGGCTACGTCTAATAAATATGCTTCTGTATTTACTGCATTGAATCTCATCCTCCCTCTTGTAGAATGGCGATTATGATAGCACTTTAATTTTGTGACATTCGTTTTGCACCATATTCTCAGTATAGTCATGCAATCGATTCCTTTATTTTCACCCCTATACTTTAGATTCTCTGCAGTTATACCGTTGCTTCCTGAACTCTTGTTGTCTTTTTGATTCATACTTACTTCTACTGCTTCTTCTTTAGTTGGTTCATCACATTCGTTGTTCTCTCCGATTCTTGTACTCATCTTCCACTTCCTTCCGTACCATCATTTGAGATGTCGCAAAAATATTCTCCACCTCTTTAGTTCGTGTTGTCTTCTTCTCCTACCGGGTTTGTCTTTAATAAATAAGAATAATGTTTGCTGGTGGTCACGAAAAGCATGACTCAGTTATCAGTTCTATTTTCCATTTGATTAGTGTGGTTACCACTTTATAGGCTACGTCTAATAGATATGCTTCTGTAGTTACTGCATTGAATCTCATCCTCCCTCTTGTAGAATGGCGATTATGATAGCACTTTAGTTTTGTGACATTCGTTTTGCACCATATTCTCAGTATAGTCATGCAATCGATTCCTTTATTTTCACCCCCATACTTTAGATTCTCTGCAGTTATACTGTTGCTTTCTGAACTTTTGTTGTCTTTGTGATTCATACTTACTTCTACTGCTTTTTCTTTAGTCGTTGTTCTCTCCGATTCTTGTACTTATCTTCCACTTCAGTACCATCATTTGAAATGTCGCAAAAATATCCTCTCCCTCTTTATTTCGTGTTGTCTTCTTTTCTTATCGGGTTTGTCTTTGATAAATATTGGTTAACATTCCTTTCTGTTTCTTATTTACCCTATAATATAAAAATTCCGAATTTCTTATCTCTTTGTAATAGCTTTCTGTTTTTTTTTTGTTTATTATTTTTGATCATTTTTGTTCTCTGATCTCTATTTACTCTCTTGTCGACTTCTAGTCAATGCTTTCTTGCGTTATGTGTTCCTTAATTCGACTTCTTTCTTGCATTCATGTTGAGTCACATTTCTCCAGGCTGACGTTCTTTTATTGCTATGGCCTTAACTATAACCTGTTGGATTATCGATTCCATGGTGTTGACTATTCTTCTTCCACATCTTGGAATTCTTCTTATTCTAGTTCTCTTTAACTTCTTGTTATCATCGTACCTCTTTTTAATATCTGGGTTTTTCATTTTTTCGATGCCAAACTGGCTGCTCCTAGATTCTTCTGATACTTTGTCCTCCTGTGATATGTCCATAAATGTCTTCTCTGCATATTTTCATGTTAACATACAGTTTTTCTAATATTTCATAGAACTGATACTGAACATTTTTGCATGTTTCCTTCCGTTGCATATGTATTTATGATAAACATACTTTATTCTCCTTCTATCTCCATGTAGCAAATGGGAGTAGATTGCATAGCACATACTTTTATTTCTTTGGTAAACCAGAAACCCACCCCATATCTTCTTGATTCTTTGCCACTCAAAGAAATACACCTTCTTCTAATTTTATTATTTTTGTTTCCTACATGTGTCTTTCCTGAATTGCAATCACTTTCATTTCATATTTTGCTACCTCTTGCTCTAGATCTTTAACTACAATTTCTTCAGCATTCCTTTGACATTTCATATTACTATCTCAGAGATGTACTCATTCTCTTTCCATTTTTTTTATTTTCGTCAAATTTTTTTCCTTTGCCAGTATACTCACTATTTTCCGGTTTGCCTTTGAGCTTTTACTACTCTTTTTTAATGTTTTTCTTCTATTTTTTTTTGGTATCAGTTAGGTCATTTCTGCTCACATCCCATCTCCACTCATTGCCATTTATTGTAAGTCTCATGTAGCTTACCGTGTTCGGTTTCTTCTCTCCCTTTCCTTGCTTTTTCTTCAATTTTTTTTCAATACTTCTTTCTTACCTTATCAGATCTGGGTTAATATATAAGATTTTTCCTTTTATCTTTTTGAGTTTATATTTATTCCTATATACAGCGATTTTGTCATACAAGGTGTCTATTTCCACTACGTAATTATCTTTTCTCCCCTTTTTATTTTCACCCCGTTTTTTAAATGTTCAGTGAAGAATTTCTCCATTTTGTTAATCTTCTTTTCCTTTATCTTCTTCCGTTGTTAGTCTGATAGAGTTACAATATTGTTTTTTCTTTTATCCCTTATCTAGACATTCCACGTTCGCGTTCAGTTCTTGCATTCTTGTTTCCACATTTTTATTAATTCCGAGATTTCTTCGTGGTATTCTAGCTTTTCCAGATGTCATTGGTTTATTTCTTTAATATCTTGGAGCATGACTTTAATAGCAGTTACCATTAATTGATCCTGTTTCATTATTTATTCCTTACTATTCTCCCGATAGTTCTGCTTTTGTGGTCTGATCACTGTAATACGTCATTGCAGTTGTCACTCTTGGCTTACCCACGTTGCCCTGTTTTCCGTTTCAACAGCGCGGAGGTCATGGTACGTAAAAACTTCATATTTCGTCCTGATGAAGCAACAAAACATTACGAAAGCTTGAGCAACATTTCCACTTGTACTGCTTCCCTTATTATCATTTGCTCAACCCATTTCTGAGCGATACGATTGTAATTTAACCTAACTTTATTTTGTAAGTTATTGAAAATTTACGCAAACTCTTCTTCGGCGTATAGAGAGCCATAGTACTTATTTTCTGAGAAATCACAAAGTGTAATCAATTTTATGAATTTTCCTTCTTCAGTGACTTCAACATAAATAAAATATTAAATTATATATATATGAAATGGAATGGTTATTTATTAAAAAGTTATTTATTAGTTAAAAATACTGAAGCAAGAGAATTGTAAATAATATATTAATGCACTTTGAATGTGCTTTAATATAAGTTGAAGTTATTTGCAATTACGTTCTTTTCATTCGATTACATAAACATTCCATTTTCCATAATATTTCTCATAAATATTTAACAAATTCATTACTTAAAACCTTTCTACAAGACTATCATTTTGCGCTTACAAGTTGAAGTGAAAATGGAGCTACGAACGGAGAAATATCATAATCTAAAGTGATCGTACATTACACGTTATTGAGGGCAAATGTTTGTGTTTTGAAGCTGTGAGTTCTATACGGGCCATATTTTAAACCACTCAGAAACACAAATATGTTTCTTGTTTTATGTACGAATTCGAAACGATAATAAATTTACTTGATGGGTGCTGGAGTAATATACGTATCGTTCAAAATGTATTATTGTGAGGTTATAAATAAAGTTTTACAATAAAATATTCACTGGAATTCTACACGAATTCAGAACAACAAAGTTGAAGATTGTTGGAATGGAAAATTTAATTAAAAACGCACAACACCTCATGTTTACTTGCATTATTGATTCATACAACTTTCCTGTACAAAAAAAAGTCAAACACGGAGGAAAACATATGACGTGATATCTGCTATTATAAACAAAGTTTTGCAATAAAGTATTCACTTGATTTTTGCAAATTCAAAATGACAAATGGAGAATTTTTCATTGTAAAGTTTAGTTTAAAAAATACAACACCTCATCTTTACTTGGATTATTGATATATTCCACTTTGTAATGCAAAAAAGAGTATAATACAGTAGGAAGATTTGAGATACAAATTTATAGTCCAGTAACACAGTGACAATGTAGCAGTACAAAAATGATTTTTACGAACTATTCGAATAATTACAATAACTTAATGTATCAACTGTTAAAAGTCCATAATACTAGGAAATATTAGTTTAAAATTATAAAGGTGGCCCAATAATAAATACAGCAGGTAAAAAATCAAGTACCTCCTGTTAGAAGTGACATACCTTTTCTCTAGGTAAGTTGTTACGTGAATTGTGTGATTACTAGTATAAAATAACAATTTTTCTGTATTTTTGTTATTAATTATACTTCTTTAGAGTATATTTGCAACATCCTTTACTCCTTAAGATAACTTGTTTATTTGTAATAAATTTAGAAAACAATGCGTTTTTCAGACATACCCTTTTATGCAGCAGCATTGCTTTTTTGTTTAATTTAACATAGTTCATTCACCTATTCAAAACGTAGAGAATTATTTCAGACAAATGATGACATGTAACTTTTTTTTTACATGCATATTAGTTTGCATCTTACCTATGCCATCGCGAACAAACAACCCGTCTACGATACCAAAACGCACAAGTAAATTCAAAACAACGTTACACCGAGAAAACAGTTTATTTGCATGTAAAAAACGCTTTTATTTGAGCTCAGTTTCTTTGTATTTAACATGAAAAACTACGTGCTATTGAATTCGTTACACACCATATAATGAAATTTTTTGGTTAGAAATATCTGGTTTATTTATGGATAATTTCTTCCATATAAAAAAATATATAACTATGTAATTTGTCTTAAAATTACTTATTTCCCCCAATAAAGGAATGTATTTTCGTTTATCATTCAATGTTTACATTTCACAATAAATTCACACATGTTTTAGTATAGTATACTTAATATGAGAAATAGTTTTCTTTGGTATATTTTTTTCGAATTACCCATTTGTTTGACTGAAAGAAAGTTTTCTTGCATGAATACATATAAATTTGATGGAACCAAAGACACATATATTTCAATATAGCAAATAATTTTCAGCCAAATAAATATTTCTTTACCACAACACATTTAAAACAAATATTTCTTTAACTCAATGCATATTTCTTTGATCCAAATAAATTCTTTTCTTACAATACCTATACTTATAGTTTTGCATTTAGTCGGTGTACTTATTGTTATTTATTAGACTATGGTGGTGGTTAACAGATATCTTTCAACCAAAGAATTTTCTTACAACTAACGCTGGATGTAATAGTATATTATAACTGAACATTTTGGCTCTCTCATACCACAAATTGGTAAAAGACTAAATTAAAAAAAAAATAGGGAAATATCATCTCGGAAACTTTACTTCAAAAGACTATGGAAACTTTTTTTTAAAGTATGTACATATTTTGTCCTAGAATTAACTTAATACACACTCTCGCAATCCGATATCAACGAAAACTATGTTACAGATTTGCAACTTAACATTATTGGTTGATCTGACGGACATGAAAGGTGGAAAAAGAATAGATGCGAATCCCGAAATTTCAGAAAAGTTTTTAGTATTATTTCCGAATGTTAAAATCCTATTTGAGATACAGTAACTTTATTTACACCTCCTAATTCAGGCACTTGAGATTAAAAAAATTCCTCAAATTCCTTTCTTTATGATAAAACTGTTAGTTTGACAGACGTATATTTCTTATGGATTAATAAAATAGTTCCTTGGCTGGAACAATATTAGTGGGTAAGAATAAAATTGTTCTTTGTAGTGAACAAATTTTTTGTTAGTATATAAAAAAATATGTTCACGTTGCATAAAAGAAATGTTCCCTGCACGGTCATAGGCAATAGCACACTATATAGGTATATGAAAAATATTGAATCATAGCTAAGTTCGAATAATCTATCAATTAATCATAAGAAAACCAATATCATTTTATTTAAAACTAAGTTACAGAACTACCCCCAAAATGTGGATATTAATAATAGCCAAAAACGAACCAAACCGCCAGACTATTTGGTGTAATTGTCGATGACCATTTGAAATGAGACAAACATATATATTCTATATGTAAAAGAATGCTATGGATTCACACACTTACGAGTACTGGTTTGTAGACATGTTCTCTGGATGACATACTATGAGTGCTGTTATTCCCTGATGAAGTATGGCATTGTTGTATGGGGAGACAGTAGTGAGTTGGAACAAGTATTTGTACTTCAGAAGAGAGTATTATGCACAATACTTTGCTTAAGATGTACATAGTGCTACAGAGGGAAATTTAAGCAGAATAATATCTTAACAATTGCATCAATTTATATATTTGAATGTTTAATATTTCTATTTAAGAATAGACATCGCTTTAGTAATCACTACTAATCACCTAACCATTCTTACCCTACAAGAAATAAGATGGATTACTGTAATTTGGTATATTAATATCAATATTTATTTTTTCTTTACGGTTCGTAATTGTAAATTTAAATGTATACAAATTATGCAACAATAAACTTTACTTTACTTATTTATCACTATAGTATAATTATAATTTTCATAAAAGAAAACAGTATTGTAATATTGAAATACAAAATATTAGCTATAGATTTTTTTAAAAGAAAATGACAATAGTTAGATTTTACTTAGATTGATAGATTTTTAATTACATACAATACAAACTGAACATTATTATTATTTGAAGCTATTTATTATTTTTTTTAATTGAAATAATGTATTAAAATAATAAATTCTAATGTTATTTAAACTTTAATCTTTTTTTTTATTGCAATTTATATCCGAAATATATAAGCTAAATAACAGTGTCATAGTAATATGCAGACGTTCCATTTTTTCATATGTTCGTATTCATTAAATTTTTCAAGTCCATTCGAAATGTTTGCATTATTTCGTTATTTTTCCGTCAATATATTGTGTAAATGTTTCTGTATTCGGCGCTTTTTTATGCCGTCATTATTTAACGAGTGGAATTTGCACTTATCGAAAATTTATCCTTAATTAAATTATTTATAGCACCATTAATGGTACATAATTCACTTAATTCTTTTTCCAGTATTTCGAACCTCTCCATAAACTCAGCACCAGCTGTGTTAACCGCTTCATCAATTAAACATTTTACGTCAATATTGATTGCACGCATTTTTTCCGTACTTTGTATAATTATTTTTGATATTTACTTTATAAACCAACCATACGAGGGATTGGTTGAAATATCAAGAAGGTCATTAACCGAAAAAAATAAAGAAATCGAAAAACACATCCCACTGCCTGCACTGCACGCAGTAATATTCAACTAACAGTGTCATGAACAAGGACTAATACCAAAATACCTGAAAATAATATATCACAACAGATCAAAAGAAGTACAAGAAACAATAAAACAATCCTACAGGATATGGTTGCAGAAAGAGTCAAATAAATGGTATACTAGAAGAGATAATATGAAAATACATCTGAAAATAATACATACCAAGCTGGTAGCTCAACTACATCCTATAGAATTTGACATTATAGAATGGGACATCAAAGAAGATTCAAAAGAAAAAAGTTACAAACACTACACAACCCAGAAAGAAAAAAATAGATGAACTAAAAGAGCGTAAGGCTTCTCTTGTTATCACAAACATAGCACAAACAATTAATAACAATAGTTAATTTAACAGATACTACATTCAAAACAGATGTAATCAAACTACTAGAATTAGGCCTTAAATATACTCTCTTCAACAAGATAATCACAAAGAAATAGATAATTTAACATTAGATGTAGAAGTACTATTAAATTCAAAAAAGTAAATCAATTTAGAACTAGAACAAATAATAAAGATCATAGAAAACATGAGTCAAAAAACAGAACTTATCAAAAAGACAACACTAAGTGAACAAATAACCATCAGTTCAATAAAAAAAAAAATTAAAGGCAAATGACCTAGTATAAAAGAAAGTAGACAAAGGCAATACTATTACTATAATCAAAAGAGCTGCTTGCATGGAAAAAATAAACAATCTACTTGCAACGTCAGATTTTAAGATATTAAAAATCGACCCCACAAACAAATATCAATAAAATATCAACAAAATTATAGAAGATAAAATAATGCTGAAAGATAAAAAAACTATTCGTTATGAGTCCTAGAACACCTGTTCTTTACGGACAACCAAAATTTCATAAAGAAAAGAACCCAATTACGCATATAGTTTCGTACATTAATGCATCCACTTACAAACTTTGTAAATATTTCAGCAAAGAACTACCGCAATTAATTAATTTTAAATCTGAGAAAGCCATTAGAAACAGTATAGAATTAATCAAAGAATTAGAAAATATTGAAATCAATAGAAGTACAAAACTAATATCTTTTGACGTCAATTCTAGTAAATGAAATAAAAGAAATCTTAGAAAACCTCATTAATAATAGCCATGGAAGATAATGAAAAAGCACATATTCTGGAAATCCTTATTTTATGTATAAAACAAAACTATTTTTAATTCAATGACAGGGCCTATAAACAAATAAATGATAAATTCTAGCTGAAATATTCATAACAGATTTTGAAGAAAAGCTATTTAAAAGAAATAATAAATAGGTACATCAAACAAATAAAGTACTGGGTCGGGCATGTAGATGACATTTTCTGTATATGGTCAGGTACTAAAAGACAGACACGCGACATCCTAACATATCTAAACATCATTCATGAAAAGATCCAATTTACTATAGGAATAGAAAAGGAGAAAAAATTAAACATTCTAGATTTAACTATCAAAAAAGACACTAAAAAGATAAAATACAGTATATACAGGAAACCCACATACACTGATACGATCATACCAGTTAATTCTAAACAATCTTGGCGCATAAAAACAGCAGCTCTACATAGTTTCGCTTACAGATTAATTAACATACCGCTAAGTGAAGAAGATTTCAACACAGAATTGTGCACAATAAAAACTATATAGCGAGGAATAATGGATTCAAAGAGAAAATAATAGACGACATTATCAAACATAAACAAAGAGAAAAGTTTACACCTGTACTCAAAAATAATAAAAGAAAAACAACACGAAATAGCACATTATACAATACATCCCATAGATTAATTATAAATATAAATATAAATTAACAGAATATTTTAAGAAAATAGGAAACAGTTAAGAAGGATCTCTACCCCCAGCCGCTAAGGCCACTTGTAGACAGTTTGATTTCCCCATAAAATTAACCGTAAATATTAATCAATTTTGAATTTTTTTATACCAAATGAAAGAGAATTCGAATATCTACGTACGCCTAGTAATATTTTTTCTAAAAATATTTTAGAAATTGTCATAATTAGCAGCAGAAGTAGGTCAATATTAGACATTTTGTCGAATTTAGTTTGAAATAAATAAAAAGGACTTCAAAATTTTACTACTAAGCGTATGTAAATTTGAGTTTTCTCTACAAATTGGTGTAATTATTTATAGCATTGGTTAAAATTTCACCTTAATTTTAAGGGGAAATCGTAACCCCTGCAATGATAATGTTCATGATTTTTGTACATTGTGAAATGCTGCCACCTAACATCGCAGTTTGGTACTACTCGAGACTCCACCCCCTGGTAACGACGATGCTCTCTAGTAGAGTCTTTGTAGCAAGTGTACACAGTGACTTTATTGTAGTTTGAGATATCTGTTTTCATTCATAATGCCAGCACGGAAAGAGACCAAACAACACTTAAATTTATCATCTAAAAGGAAATTATGTGTGATGTTTAGATAAATACATGTACAGTCCTCTCAACAATAAGGTTGCCAATCTGAAGCAGAAATTCTGTCTAATATATGTAGGTAGAGCTGTAACTGTATTATGAATGAAATAGTCTATCTTTCCAACGATCCAGTATCGACCTAAAATATAGGGTGAATAAGGTATATAGTATATACATATATTCATGAAGATACACTTAATGTAAACATAATAAATCACCGGGTTTTTATTTGGATGTTTTACAATTTTATGTCAGCTTTTTACTGGCATTGCAAGTTATATGTATTTCACATATTTTAGAGTTTGCTTTATTTTATGAACAAGACACTAATGGATACAATAATAAAGAATTATTTTATGATGAACCAAAATATATTTAATGTTTTTTATACATATATACACTTAAAGCCTAATGTATTAATATGAATAACAAACATTATTTTTTTATGTATAGCAAATCTTATTTATTTTCGGAGAACTTTATTTTCGGCCAAAATTAAATGATATTTTTTTGTTTATTGTCATAGCGACGCGCTATAAAGTATAACAATTCTGGCACAAAAAACTGGTTTTACAACTGTCTCTACAACGAAGTCACTGGAAATATTATTTTTATCCTAAATTTTGTGATTTTTGTCCACCTAGAATATAAAAAATTACTTCTGTCAGGCGCCGCCGGCGTCCAGTCAAACTTCTAGAAACCTCGCGAAACTATTGGGGATAGTAAACACGAGAACAATCTCCAGAGTGCGACATCATTGAGACATATATATTTAAGCACCGGCATATGAGGAGACAGAGTAGACAGTCCGACGAGTAGTAGTCACCATGTTGACAACACTTGAAAAAGAACGTGCGGTAGCAATGCTGGAATATGGGTGGTCCATTACAGGCGTTGCTAGAGAATTAGGTGTTAGCCACACTAGTATTTATAAACTTCGACAGAAATGGTTGGTAGACCACTCTGTAGCAAGACGTCCTGGTTCAGGAAGAAAAAGGGTAACACGTCCAGAAGAAGATAATGCTCTGACGCGTTACATTGAAGAACATACTTTTGCAACCTGGCGCAGAGCCATTCAGGCAACAGAATTTGGTGGAAGTCTAAGCACAGCTCGCAACAGATTGGTAGAAGTAAATATTGGAAATTATATTGCCGCTATAAAACCGAAACTAAATGAGCAACAAAAAGAAGTAAGACTCAGATTTGCAGAAACCTACCTCGACAAAAACATGGATTTCTGGAATAGAGTGGTTTTTTCTGACGAATCCAGTTTCCAGTCATATTCGAATGCAAAACGGAAAGTTTATCGACAACAAAATACCCGTTATCATTTAAATAATATACTGGAACGAAGCCGTAGTGGTAGATTTGCGGTCAGTGTATGGGGATGGATATCGAGTCTTGGAACGGGACCCATATGGAAAATAGAAAATATGTTAGATAGTGTGCAGTATCGAGACATATTGTCCAATATTATGCTACCATCAGTTAATATGATGTATGAAAATAATTTAGTGTTCCAGCAGGATAACTGTCCCGTTCACCGATCGCGATTAGTTCAACAATGGTTTCAAACATCAAATATTGAAGTTTTACCATGGCCCTCTAACAGTCCCGACTTAAATCCTATTGAGAATGTTTGGGGGATCATGAAGAAAGATATGTTGAAAGAATTTGTTCCGCGTACTTCCGACGAACTATGGGACAAGATCGAAACTGTCTGGGGGGATATTTCTGTGCAATATTGCAGCAAACTTATTGCCTCTATACCCTCTAGACTTCAAGAAGTCATTGAAAATGATGGAGCTTGGACTCACTACTGAAGATTATCTGTGTTCCCATGTAAAACATTGTCAGGGGTTTTTTGAAATTTTGCTGTATTGTAAATAAATATTACTTTGTGTGTAAATATATTGAAGAAATTTAGAAATCTATTTATCTATACATGTATATATTTAAATATGCACCCATTCTTCTTTTCTTGGAACCTCTTACATTTTTTATATTATTTTACAATTTGGATTTCATACTTTTTATGTTAAGTACCGTATTATTTTTGAATAAATATTTTGTTCGCAAAATTTAATTACCGCTGTAGTTATTTAGAAATTATATATACATTTAGAGGGCGAGTCATTAGTAGCCGCTTCTTCGATTACCCTTTTGTGTTTTAAATAAAGGCAAAGACAATTAGTGGAAGATTCATGGTTGCTTGTGGCACATATTGTAAAAATACTTTAAGACTTGACGCACTTCCGGTTTCACCGCAAATGCACAGAACTTAATTTTTTTAAATGACTCGCTCGATATATTTCTGGATTTTCTAATACTGCTTTAAATTGTCTATTCAATTGTTTTGTTTTTTCAAAATTGAGCCAATAGTTTTTGAGTTATTAATTTTTTTGAAAATATTTGACCAAAACACGTGTTCAGAAAAAAACCTTTTTCACGTTGTTTTTAAAAGTAAAACTATTAACTTTGGTGGTGCGTGTAGCCAAGAAAATTATGCACCATTTAATATAAGTTGCACTCGACAATACCTCGGAAAACTTTGTTTTTTCAAACACTACTTCCCGAAATTTTCACATACCAAAAACTTATTTTTTTTTTTAAATGGCACACCAGGTATTTTATTGAGGCATTTTGTTCCTTTTTTATTCTCTTACATTTTTGTTAACAGTGTCCTATAGCTAAATTTTGCAATTTGTGAGATAATCACTATAGGAGCTATCAGCGGTCAATTAAAGAACTACGAGCGCTGTTGTTCTATGCACCCAAATATTCATTCAACCAATGGAAGGCAGGTGGGGCCCGTTTTCCTTAGTCAACTGTCAAACAGAGCAAAGGTTAAATCCACTATCCCAAAAGGAATAACTTTACAGAATGAAGAGCATCGCATTTCAATTTTTTAATTCAAGCAATGTCCAGTTGCAATATTTTCATTTTTTACACTGTTGGTTAACAACGAAATAAAATAAAGGTCATGTTTACTGACGTATTTGAGGATGCCGCCCCACTAAAACGTCTAATCCTCACCAGTTATTCATTCTGTCCGCTCTTTTTTTCATATTCAATACTTTCTGTTCACTCGAACCGTTTCTTTATACTTTCGAAGGTTTCTGGTTTCGGTTGACTTCTATGCAAAGAGATCCCTGGCTCTTTGCATAAAGTATGAATGCTAGCAATGAGTTTCTTTCAGATTCACCCAAAACGTCAATCATATCTATTAACTCTTCATAAAAATAATTAATTTGGATGATAACAACGATGCTTTTATAAATTTGACATAAATGTTTACCGACATTCTTTAACAGTTGACGCAAGCAGTCGGCCGCATTCCGGCCTTTATTGGACGAATATTTCGGTGCATAGAACAGCTCTCGTAGTTCTTTATTTGACCGCTGATTGCTCCTATGGTGATTATGTCAGATATTACAAAAAATAGGTATAGGACATTGTCAACAAAAACGAAAGAGAATAAAAAAGGGAACAAAATGCGACAATAAAATACCGGGTGTTTCATAAAAAAAAATAAGTTCTTAGTATGTGAAAATTTTAGGAAGTAGGCTTTGAAAAAACAAAGTTTTTTGAGGCATTGTCGAGTGCAACTTATACCAAATAATACAGAATTTTCTTTGCTACAAGCACTACCAGAGAATGTTTTTACTTTTAAAAACAATAAAAAAGCGTTTTTTTTTTTCTGAAAACGTGTTTTTGTGAAAAATTTACAAAAAAAATTAGTAGGTAACTCAAAAACTATTGGCTCAATTTTGAAAAAGAAAAACTGTTTAATAGACAATTTATAACAGTACTAGAAAATACAAAATATATAGAGTGAGTCATTTAAAAAAATAAGTTCCGTGCATTTCCGGTGAAACCGGAAGTGCGTCAGAGCTTAAAGTATTTTTAGAATATGCGCCTCAAGCAACCATGAAATATCCACTAATTGCTTTTTCTTTTATTTAAAACACAAACGAACAATCGAAGAAGCGGCTACTAATGACTCAGCCTGTATACATATACAGGGTGAGTTTTTTGCCGACGTTTATTATGGGGTTCTCGGAAACTACAACAGATACAGTTTTGATTAAATGGGAATAGAATTGCAGCTTTAACAGCTCTATTTAATTAGCGCTTTGTTTTTTGGAAAAAGTGCATAGCCTACCTAGATATTTTTTTTATTATTTTGTAAAAATGTTTTATTTTTGTTATTTCGTTCGATTTAGATGTAATGTGTAAAGGAAAAAGTTTTAGGATATTATATGGTAAATAATACAGTTAAATCTATTTATTAAAACAAAGAAATGGTCATAATTTATTTATTTATCAAAAGAACTATATCAAGTAGCACATCATGTGAATCGTTGAGAAAAGATCTTTTTTTATAAAGTCATGGCCTACTATGGTTAGCATTTAAAAAAAATACAAGTTTGTGTCATAACTCAAAAAATAAAGCTAGAATAAAGAAATATAGGTTAAACTGTATTACTTACCATATAATAAAATAATATTAATAACAAAACTTTTTTTGCGAAATATCTAGTAAGCCACTTTTTCCAACAAAGAAAAATTTAATTAAATAGAGCTATTAAAACTGCAATTCTTTTCCCATTTTACCAAATCTCTATCTGTTGTAGTTTCCGAGATCCTGGTACTAAACATTGGAAAAAACTGACCTTGTATATATACATTATGAAAATTAATACTGGAAGTATTTACTTTGTGATATTCCCTACTACAAATAAAGAAAACAACTTTATATACTTTTCATACCACTATAATTCGATGAATGAGTGTTTTATTCCAACTCTGCATTTCAAGAGGAATTTTTAAATACACAGAAAATTGTCTATCGTAAATTTTTTTTATACATTTCATCTTTGATATTGGAGAACACCGATTTTTTGTTGTGTTGATTTTATAGTATTTAACAAGCTGGTTATTTGTGCCTTTGTAAGGTTTTATTCGCAAGGTCAATTTATGAATGAATGTGATGCGTATGCGTTCAAGTTAAAGTCCGTCCTAAATGCGCTCGGTTCGTGTAGATTGGCAACCTTTTTGTTGAGATGACTGTACATCCATCGACTGACTGTATGCGACTGAAATATAATTGTACTTCACTAAGGCCACGACCTGGGCGTTGTTGCCGGTATGCATAGTATACATATATCCTATTCCCAATATGTTTTTACACATGCTGTATAATAATAATCTCCATTTTCCCGATATAAATAGTTGTAAACATATACATAATTTGATCAAATGTCAAAAATTAAATTTGTTGAAAATTTTAGAAATTAAAAAAACAATTCGAAGAAAAGGGTACGTATCCAACACAGAGAGAGAGAGAGAGAGAGAGAGAGAGAGGTTTTACAAATACACACACTCCTATAATAGACATTTTTGTACAAAAAGGCAATAAACACAACGATATATAATACCCTTCACAGAAACTTAGCGTTAGTTAAGCTCGAAAAGCTCGAAAAATATGTCGCAATACTTAATAAAATTAGTGGAAAGTTTATTTAGATAATATAACGTATCACTTATTACATATATTCGATAAATTAGTTATCAATAATATTCAAATAAATATATAGAAATTTTATTTTTTCAAATGACTTTAAATTTTATTATAAAATCATATGAAAAAAATCGACGACACTGACTTAAAAAAGACCAAATTAATTTAAAATTTAGTTTTCAAATTAAATAAGTACTGAAATGAAACTGGTTGGGTTGATCTTTAAAAAATATTCTCTGCGAATCTCCCCTACTTTTCAGGGATTGGTAGGATTAAATCGGCTGCCGATGGCATCCAATACAAAGATGTCGCTGTTCATTATAAATGCGGGTAAGCATACAATTCAATAAATTAAGAGTTCGAATTAATAATACTACAGATTAATGAACCCTTTAAGGCTTATGGGACATATTTTAGGATGAAGAAGATTTATGAATGGCATCTCAGTGCTATTATACAAAGAGATCAAGCTTTGTATAATAGCAACACGATATCATGAAAGAATAAATTATTTTGTTAAGAATCTTGTGAAAATTGTCATTTATAAGTCTGTATTGATGGGGTTTCCTAAGTTTATTTATAAATGTTTATTACTTGTCGTTCTCTTGTATGGTATTAAAGATTATAAATTGTCGGATACAGTGTATGATTGAAAAATTCTTAATTAGTAGTAGTAGTAGAATTTTATTCGTCATCAAAAAAAACTTACATGACATGTCAGGTAAATAACAAATTATTTTAAAGAATTTCTAAATAAATAATAACAAGCAATATAAATACACATAATATATAACATATAAATAGATAAAATCAGTTTTATATATAAGTGAGTAAACATACGAGGTAAGCGCCATAAATTCTGGGCCTGACAGGTTTAATACAGGTTCAAATATGTTCAAACTCCGTGACGTCATGCGTGCACATACGTAAGGTGTACACTATAAATATGTTATAGAACATTTTGACGGAAAACTTCAGATTATTTTTACAAGGGTATCGAATAATTAATTAATCATTGTAATAAATGTATAGAAGTTAGGAGAGATTAAAAAATAAAAATTCTTATATTGTTCCAAGTTTCTTTTTTGTATATCAGGCCAAGAATATATGGCGCCTACCTCGTAGATAATTTAAAATTTCATAAAACAAACATTAAAATTCATTTTCTAAAAATAAAACAGAGTAATAAAATCATTGTATATACTCGTACGAAGGATCCAGGCTTTTCCATATACTTTCCCTAGGTATGCTGTCAAACGCTTTTTCCATATTGAACCAATAAATAATTAATATTATTAAAAAGCCGTGTGCGTTTTTTTGTAATATATAATCCTAAAATTACGATATAATAAACGCGTATTTCGTTGCGTGCTTACATTATTTTTCTCAGTGTGGTTCCGATTTGCCTTAACGAACTTTCATTATTTTGAGAACACAATGAAGAGAAAATCGTTAAAACCTCGAATTTATTTCAAAACATGCCAACAAGGGATTGTGCAAAAATAGGTGTACATTACAAAATACATTTTTTTTTGAATACTCAGAATATAAAGCAACAAGCTGGGAGGATTTTTAATGGAGCATAAGCCAACAATACAATTTAGGAGAGACTTGAAATATCTTTTTACACTCTGAGTGCCTTTGCACTTTAGATGTAATGTTCGCCTCTTTTATTTTATATTCATATGGCCTATTGTATTGAATTAAAATTTATAAAAAATGGACTTTAGAATTATAGGAATTTCAATTTATGTTATTCCATATTTGCTATAGAATCTGTTGCCCCTATAGACAATAGATAGGTATTTACAATCTTCGAATAATAATAATACTTACTGGATGTTACAAAATTCCAATTACTCGACAATTAATATGATATAATAAATTGAGAAGATATATAGGGTGTATATAAAATGTCCCAAAAGTTTCACGCAGCGACATTTTTCGTTCGTTCCTGAATATAAAACCTTAATGTTAAAATGTCGTACCATTCGTCGTATATGTTCAGAAACCATTTGAAAGAAACATACATTTGGCAACACTGTAGCCGCATGCTATTCTAATTGTAGATACCGCAATAATTTCTGTATTTCGATATTCGAAAACATGTTACTCATTATTAGTATTATCAGATGGGTAAATATGACGATTTAAATTCTACTCTTCTAATTCTTTGTTTGAGTATTTATCTGTCAGCAAATCAATGACACTATTACCCACGTCATCGTTGGAATTGAAAACGGCGTGTCTGTAAGCAACATTGCAATCTACGAGGTGTCGTCTGTACTACTTATTCGAGTCTTTTTGGTGTAATTTCCAATACTGCGTCTTGAGGAGGCGTTACATAAACTTTCTCCTTCATGAAGCCCCCTACAAAAAAGGCTGAAGAGCGTGAGATTACTCAAAGATGTTAACTAACGCCCGTTGCGCCTAACCATTTTATAATAATAAAGGCGGGGTCACTGTTGTTAAAGTATTGCACAATTAAAATGAAAAATTGCACTAAACTAATACTAGTCCTAAATCAAAGGAAACACAAAATTAATTAAAACAATAACAATTTATTAAACAAAAACAAGAGAAATTTGAAATAGAGAATTCAGTACATAGATAATAATAATTGAAGTATTACACCAAATATTGAAGCTAATATATAAATTATTATTGAAATAAAAGTATGACTTTAACTTTTGGTTGTTATTATGAATTACTCGATTTACACTGAATTCATTTGAGTTTAGTAATTGCAAAGTTATTTATTACTAAGAAAAAACTAAATTTTAAAGAGACGGTACAAAAAGAAAAGCAAAACAACAGGAACAGACTTAACAAATAAGCAATCTAATAAACTAATCGATTTAATTCGGTGCACCTATTAACCTAATAATATTGATAAACTAATTAATTACTACTAATTATATTATTATCCTTATTGTGGTATACATGACTATACGCATATTCTTTATTGTGACGTAAAGATCCAAATACGAGCACTAACACGGCATCATAGCGTGCTTTTAACGAAAATACCATTTTTTAATATTATTTATGCGACTTAACCCATATATGTATAAAGGGACAATTTTGCAGGTAAATCTGACTTTTGTTCTGTCACTACAAGAGTGAATGGTTCACCCTCCCTCGGTGTGCATTTACAAACAAGATAAATAAAATTAAACTCCGTTCACAGCAAACACCGACAATCTAGGTGTGTGAAGTTGGCACCACAACTTGCGGCGCAAATGTTCTTTTTAGTGCCAGACCAAAATTTCCGGTGCAAACTTTCAATTTAGTGCAATTCGTTAGCGCACAACATGCGCCGTCGATATCTGAAGAAAAAACACCGAAACACTTATTTGTTACAAAGTTATAAACAAATACAATTTTATAGGTGCGTGAAGTTAGCACCACAACTTGCGGCGTAAACGTTCATTTTAGTGCCAAAAGTTTGCGCGTAATATGCGCCGTCGATATCTGAAGAAAAAACACCGGCGCATTAATTTGTTACAAAGTTATAAACACCAGCAGTGCATTTATTGTTTACAAAATTTTAAACAAAAACCTATATAGTCTATTATATTCACCACTGAACAAAAGCATTGGCTCACTTTTTTATTAGTGTAAAACGCTTGTGTACTTGTAGTCTATACACCCTGTCCAGTTTAAAATGCAGTACATGGGGATATTGGAAACCGTTGGAGATACAACGTCGGTTAAATGGGAGAAAAGTTGCGTATTCATTTGTCCATGAATAATCCGACATCAGATTTTGAAATTTTTGTTTCATTGGGCAGATACAGGGTGAAAAAGAAAAAAATGCATTTTTGAAAATCTTCCATATTTTGTTTCCTAGAAGAGATAAATTTACAAAAGTTGTAAGCTAGGGATAACAAGTCATGAGGATTTTAAAAATGATTAAAAAAAAAATCTAGGTGTACTAGATTTTGCCGGACAATAATCTACTTTTGTTTTTCTTATGGCAGCTATATTGGATTTTGACATTTTTAATATCTTCAAAAAAAATGCTATTCAATGATGTATAACATGTTTATGTTCAAGATAGTGAAAACATGAAAAATAGAGAAAGTAAGATTTTAACATAGTAGGCCGTGATAATAAATGTGACATTTGTATTAAACAACTCTAAAAGCTGTGAAGCTTATTCTGAACTATCAGTAATCTTATTGTTAATCTCATTGTATTGTTATAAGTATCTGTACTGTGCAAACCTAAGATGGATCGTTTTACAAATAGTGACAAATATCAAATGCTGGAGTGTTTCATTTTGTGTGGAAGAAATGATGAATTGGCTGCAGAAATGTATTTCGATAGATATCCTGAAAAGCGGCAGCCAGAAAAAAGCATTTTTCGCCGATTGCGTGATAATTTGATAATGCATGGAAGTGTTGTCAAACCCCAAAAAAGGCAAAACAATGAAAATAATGAAAATATTGTTCTTCAAGCAGTAGTTGAAAATCCCCGTACGTCTTTACGGGTAATTGAAAATACACTTGGCGTCGCTAGGTCAACAGCTGGTACCATTTTAGAGCGTGCCAAATTCAAACCTTATCGTGAAAGAGCCAGTCAAGGGCTTCAAAATGGTGATGAAATACGGAGAGCACAATTCTGTCATTGGTTCATCGAAAAACATAATGAAAATCCCCTAGCTTACAACTTTTGTAAATTTATCTCTTCTAGGAAACAAAATATGGAAGATTCTCAAAAATGCATTTTTTTCTTTTTCACCCTGTATCTGCCCAATGAAACAAAAATTTCAAAATCTGATGTCGGATTATTCATGGACAAATGAATACGCAACTTTTCTCCCATTTAACCGACGTTGTATCTCCAACGGTTTCCAATATCCCCATGTACTGCATTTTAAACTGGACACCCGGTATATGAAGATGAAATAGAGGTAGGTAGAAATAAAGGTAGTGTTTATTTCTAAGAATTTCTAAACAAACATATAACCGGGACGCTAAAGGCACGCCAGCAAAAACTTTTGCCGCGCACAAATTCGTTTTAAAGGGAGTCGCGTATGACCAAAATGCGTGGACAATATCTGAAAAAAACACCGGCGTATTTGTTTGTTAAATTGTGACTACTGAAATTCTGTTGTATTTTAACGAATATCAAGTTCAATAATAATAATAATAATAATAATATATCGTTATTAGCAAAACGCTATATTTACATACACTTAGATTATTTATATTCATTTCTCTAAAATCCTTAAATAATAATATTATAAATACCTGCAACATATCAATCAGCTGAAATGAACATCATTTAAATGTTCCGGTGTTTTTTCTTCAGATATTGACGGCGCATATTAGGCGCAACATTTTGGCGCTAAAAAGAACATTTGCGCCGCAAGTTGTGGTGCCAACTACACGCACCTACATAATTGTATTTGTTTATAACTTTATAACAATTAAGTGTTTTGGTGTTTTTTCTTCAGATATCGAGGGCGCATGTTGTGCGCCAACGATTTGCACTAAATTGAAAGTTTGTGCCGGAAATATTGGCCTGGTTAGAAGTTCATACTAAATAACTTTTTTTGTTTATAACTTTGTAACAAATTCATGCGCCGGTGTTTTTTCTTCAGATATCGACGGCGCATATTAGGCGCAACATTTTGGCACTAAAAAGAACATTTGCGCCGCAAGTTGTGGTGCTAACTTCACGCACCTACATAATTGTGTTTGTTTATAACAATTAAGTGTTTCGGTGTTTTTTCTTCAGATATCGACGGCGCATGTTGTACGCTAACGATTTGCACTAGATTGAAAGTTTGCGCCGGAAATTTTGGTCTGGTAAGAAATTGATACTAAATAACTATTTTTGTTTATAACTTTGCAACAAATTAATGCGCCGGTGTTTTTTCTTCAGATATTGACGGCGCATATTAGGCGCAAACTTTTGGCACTAAACCGAACATTTGCGCCGCAAGTTGTGGTGCCAGCTTCACGCACCTCGAAAATCTTTAATTAACTAAAAATGTGTTCTTATGGTTGTAGATAATTAATCTTGTGAAAACACGTTGATTACTTTCCCGAAACTCAAGATGATTTACAGTATTTCAGGGAATGTTACACGCTACTGGCACTTTAAGTAGATCCAAATTAAATATTCATAAGTAGTGCAGAGCTAGCAATACGTGCTCTATGCGTATCGAAGTACACATGTATTACTACACGGGTGTCTTGCCACGACAGTGATACATTGCAAATTTGCATGGGGTTGAATACAGTTGAATTCTAGCGCAGGCAAATCTCTTATCCACCTTTCAAGAGTATCTCGTGACGGATATGGACGGCACATGTTTGCACAATAGAACACATGTAAGTAGTAAAAGTAAGCAATAGATCGGCCAACTACACACAGCTCTTACGATTTAACGAAAATACTTTCGGCGCAAAAACCTGCCCTTCAATGTCACCGCGATAGAGGCAACTGTTTTTATAGTTCACATATCGGAACTTGTAAACATCGTTATTAAAGGCCGTGAGAGGGAAGCAAACAGCGCGCGTTAACGAACGAAATGGTATTAAAGAATTGATAAGGAAACTTCCCTCTGAAAATGTAACTATTTTACAAAGTAGTGTTACGTATTTCTTCCGACAAATTTGGCAAAGAGACAGTTTTAAGAACAAGCCAAGAACTAAGCTATCCCAATTTTGAGAGTCTAATCATAAATAATTATCAACATTCTATAGATGGTAATGGTACGAAAGATTCTGGGCAAGCTCTAGGTTCAATAAAAAATTTCCTAAATAATGAAAAAAAATGAGGTGTGGCCACCACACGACTTTCGTATACGTATGAAAGTGTTACTTCCGGTCCGAATTTTGAAATTTCATTTATACAAAAAATATTCCAAATCCAACTCTAAATACTTTTGTACTCTTCATAAATATATATAGAATGCATAACTTACGACATATTTGCAAAAAATCGCTATTCGATAAGAGTAAAAGTGGTACTTCCGGTCTGAATTTTGAATTTTTTTTATATAAAAGATATTGAAAATTATGTTACAAATACTTTTATACTCGTAACGTACTTATCTAAAAAGCATGACTTGCGAGATATTCGCAAAAAACAGATTTTCGATTAGAGTAAAAGACCTACTTCCGGTTGGAATATCGAAAAACTTTTTTAAGATATTTTGTTTCAAACTTAATTCTAAGTACATATGAATTCTTTATAAATTTGTTTAAACTTAGTAATTGACGAAATATTTGCAAATTTCGATTTTTTCACTGAAGTAAACTACTACTTCCTGTCTGCCGATTTTGCTCAAAATCTAATCAGTTCTCAAGAGAGAGATTATATTCGTAAATATAAAATTTGGAATTGATACCTATAGCGGTTTGATCACTATCGTGGTCACACACACACACACACACACGGACAGACACGCACACACACACACAGAGAGAGAGAGAGAGGTCTTTTAAAAACCACTTTTTCGGTATCAGGGGACATCAAAACGTGGACATCTGCAAAAATCTCGAGGTCGAAAATTTTCATCATCACAATACTTCCTTATACAACGTATAAGAAAGTAAAAGTATAAATACTTATTCTGATATGATAACATAGTGAATACTAGACCTATTTATTTAATATTTTCTATATTGAAGAAAATTACAATAAAGTATGTAAACTCGACAAGCAATTCTAAAATGTACCTCTATTCCCAGTAAATTTAAACTATTATTAAAGTCGTTCGAGTAGTATTCAGTGTACCTACATAATGACGATGATTTTCATTTAAAAGCCGTTTCAGTTAGAAATTGAAATATTTAAAGTGTATTACTTTATCCGGGAATTTCCCTTACATTCTGCTTCTATAACTCCACAACTTCAAACATTTTAATGATGTACACTTGTCGCAACTTTTTCTTCAATTTAGTAAACAAGATGTTTAAAATGTATTCTAGAAGTTTTCTTTTTCTCGGGAAAATCTTCGTGATAAATATTACTTGTTCGGCATCAAAGATTAAGGTTTAGAAAGTTGCTGGGCACTCCATCGACGAAAAATAATTGGAAATAATCGCTAGAGATTATATTTACAAACTTTACCATTTCTTCGACAGTTCAAAAAACATAATATTAAGTATAATACCTATTTAAATGATATTTAAGAGTATTGATGATTCTCATTAAATACGTATATTTAAATTTTTGCGGAACTTGCATCTTATTTTAATTACTTGTTTTCACTAATAATGATAAGAACGAAATTTTTCTTTCATTATGTTTCACATTTTCTGTAGTAATGACATTTTTGCCGTCAGGTATACTAGCATTTTAATAAATTTAATCCAATTTAATTCTAATATTTACCTTGTCATAATACATTTAATTTATTTTTTTATTTCTCTCAATTTTAATATTCCCATGTCAGTAGTATATCTAATTCATATTTCTACTTTCAAGACGTTATTGAGACAGCTGTGTTTAACAAACAAAAAATTGTTTTATCTGCGACCGCAAGACTATGCATCGTCAAATTTTTAATTACACACTTTGCGTGATTATGATTTTTGTAGCTGCATTCAATGCGTGTTTATGGTAGACCTAAACCTTTTGGTGGGACCGCATAAATAATACGGGTCCTATGCTTATTTGTTTACATTTTCACTTATACATATTCGATTTTACATTCTTTCTATGTTTGTCGTTGTATTTTTTTTAGATAACAGCAAATTTGTTATTTTGTTATTATTTACTGATCATATTGCCACTACTGCCAATTCAAAAATCAGTACAATATATTATGTATATATTGTACTGATTCCAAAGTTGATACATGTATATTAAGAACATTGGAATAACTAAAACACATAGAAGTAAGTATTAGCATTAAAACTTTAAACACATAGTATAGGTAACTTTCTTTCTACATATGATCTTACTGTACTCAGATTCTAAGTCTAAAATACCCTAAATACCATGAACTATCTTAGGTATAGAGATACATTCTAATTATTCATTTCGCCTAAGAGCATAGCCTCCATCAGGGTAAATATATGTTATCTTAATCGTATATTGGTATAATATATTAATTAGCATTATTAAAATGTTTCTGGCATTGATCTTCTGGTCATTGTAGGCACTTAACCTAAAACAAAACAGTCATTGGACATTTGTAAATGACACTGTAAATAAAATACTCATCTGTTAGGATGTAAAAAACTGCCATATCAACATATAGTCTACTCGCATAAGTAGAAAATGTTACCAATCTTTCTTCAAGTGTTGTACACAAGTCTAGGTATCTGTAATGAGTAATGTTCGTTAGTGTTTAGGTAGAGCACTGTGACTGGGAAATTTGACATAACTTGTTGGATGCCCGATACTTTTAGTAATAATAATGTCTTTATTTCAGCAAGGCTACATGTACATAATAAAAAAAGATAAGGAAAAGAAAAATAGAGATTCGTGAGTGGATTAGTCATACCTGTCGTGTTAATACTCTAGGGTTTTATTTATAAATAAATACTTTTAGCTAGTGACATGTATAGTTCGGAAAACAAAGTAACCAGATACCATTTGAACAATTTTTATAGTAAATAAAATAATTTAGTTAGGTCTTAAACTAACTATTACAGTTGTAATACGTTAAAAGTAAAATAGAATTCTATTTAAATGTAATTAAAGAAAAAGCGTTCTATATTTAAGATGTTTTGACATATTCTATCATTAAAATTCAAAATGTTATTTACATCGTTTGTGTTTAAGGAATTTATTTTAGTTGCATACAGTTATTTTAATGAATATAAAGCTAAAAAAATCATAAGCGTTTAGACATAAAACATCCATGAAAACCAAGGTTATTTAATGTACAATGTAAGTGAGAAAAGATGAGTTATCCAAAATTATAATTAGCATTGTTGTTTCATGTATAAATGCAATCCAAAGAAGTATATATTTTAGTAGGTATGTCATGAGTATTGCCATGAGAAATGAAAATTAAGAACAAAGGAAGCAGACGATGCTTACCAAAAAGCCAAAGAGGAATCTTGTAATAATGAATATTGATAATTGATTTATTTCTTCATTAAAGTGGGAGAAATGTTATTACATACAGAGTGGCTGACAAAAAACGCCCCAAGCCGTAGCTCCGTTATTTACTAGCCGATTTTAAAAAACGAAATATCGAATAAAATGGTTAAGTAAATACTATCAATTGGCGTAATCAAAATATTATTAGGAACAAAAAGTTTGAACATGCGATAGTCATTTTTTTTTTTAATGGCAACGAATATTTTTAATTAATGTTTCGGATAAAGAATGTTTTTTTGATTTTGATGATGTATAACACGTCAATTTTTCAACATAAGTTTCAAGTGTGCCGTGAATAGCAATCAAATGCATCAAGTAATAAATACTGTCAATTAGAATGTAAATGTTAATAAATACTGTCATTGTGACATTTGTGTATCGGTGTGACATTAGTTCAACGTTCTGATTCTTTCTGTGAGTTTAATTCATCATTAACATGGATAGCAATCAACTGACCGACATGTTGCAAGTATACTTTGAATGTAATCGAAATAGTGCTGAAGCTGTGAGACTCTACAGTTATCGTTATCCGACAAGAGAGGTTCCAGACCGTCGTAAATTCGCAAGAATCGAACAAAATTTAAGAAAATATGGAGCCTTTAAATTAAGGAAAATACAGAATTGGATGTTCTCTTATGTGTGGAAGAAAGTCCATTGACTTCTACTCGGAGAATTGCAAATGAGGTCGGCGTATCGCACCAAACAACACAAGCGATACTTAAAAAGCACAAGTTCATACCATACATCTCTCAAAAAGGACAAGCACTATTGGAAAATGATTATGGTCGAAGAATGCAATTTTGCAACTTTTTCTTAAATGTTACACAACGAGATCGTAATTTTTATCGAAAAATTATTTGGTCGGACGAATGCAGTTTCAGTAATAATGGCATTTTTATCAGAAAGAACAATCGATGTTGGAGCCAAGAAAACCCAAGAATTATAATTGAGAATAATTTTCAGCAAAGATTCAGTTTAAATGTATGGTACGGTCTTTGGCGTGATCGATTAATTGGCCCATTTGTCATAGATGGCATCTTAAATCAAGCAAGATACCATCAACTATTGCGTGAAAACATTACAAACTTTTTAGATGATTTGCCAATTGCCGAGCTAAATAGAATGTACTTTCAGCAAGATGGCGCCCCTCCTCATAATGCCTTAATAAATGTTGAATGGTTAAATGCGACATTTGCTGAGAGGTGGATAGAGACCAATGGACCAATTCAATGGCCCGCTCGTTCGCCCGACCTTACGCCGCTGTATTTTTGGTTATGGGGCTATCTTCAAGATCAGGTTTATTTTACTAGTCTGGAAAATATAGACATTTTACGGCAAAGAATTCTGAATTCTTGCCGCGAAATACCTCCTAATTTTATACTCAACGCCACTAATGGAGTAATTAGAAGGTGTCAACTATGTCTTCAACAAGGCGGCAGACAATTTGAACAATATTTGTAGATAAGTTTCGTATTTATTTGTATTTTTTTTAAATTTCCATTCCAATAAAATGATATTAACCACGGCACACTTGAAACTTATGTTGAAAATTGACGTGTTATATACATCATCAAAATCAGGAAACATTCTTTATCCGAAACATTAATTAAAAATATACGATGCCATTAAAAAAAAATTGACTATCGCATGTTCAAACTTTTTGTTCCTAATAATATTTCGATTACGCCAATTGATAGTATTTACTTAACCATTTTCTTTGATATTTTGTTTTTTAAAATCGAATAGTAAATAACGGAGCTACGGCTTGGGGCGTTTTTTGTCAGCCACCCTGTATAGTGTAAATAGAAACAACATAAATAAAAAAATCTTGACACCTGAGAAATCGAACGGATATTTTGGAGTTTTCTTCGGACAACACTCGAGGCTTGGATAAGTAGGGCTGTATTGAAATCCTAAGAAGGTGAATCACAACCAGGAATATCCATTCAGGAGTATTCAACAGAATAGATCAAATATACCCTATAACGTGAAGTCCTTCAAGGATTAACAAAAGAAATACGAATTGTTTTTGTAAAATTACCTTTTCTTTCGCGTTATTAAGGCATTTTATGTAATCAAAGGTTTAAAATAAAAAGTGGCACGTTCTAAATTTGCAGCGTCAATAATCCGTTTATAGACGAAAGTTAAAGCAAATAAATGTGATACATTTAAAATGCTCTATTTCCGTCTGAAGAAACATTACATAATTAATTCGAAAATTCATGTCAGACCTTGACATTTCCTACTCCTTGTTTCCTCGCTGAACGTATCGATTAGCTAATTTTTCCTTCTAATCAGACCGCATAGCTATTGTATTTTAAATTGGAATATAACAGTGTAATACGTGAGATTGTAAAATTCACCACGTTGTCCGCTTTCGCTACATATATAACCTTTTATTATTGTATCGTAAAAGCGGACAATGGTATCCGAAGTAGTTCTGGAAAAATCATAAAGTGAGCTGTATAAAATATTGATGAGGACGTCAGCTAAAAACAATAACTTCGCAAAATGATTGTATCAAAACTTTTTATGTATTTTTGTTTCGATGGAATTTGGTGTTACATAAGTACATTGAATTTTTTTTATTCACTATGAGATAAATTTCAAATTTCTATAAAAACTATTAGGTCGATATCGTAATAATAATAGCTAAAACAGAACCTGATCGCAGATATATATCGTTAAGTGGCTAGTTGGACTACAGTACTTATCTAACTATTTCGAACTCACGATAATTAAAGGAAAAATTATATTTACATATGAAATAAAAATTTGACAATGAGTTCAAACATACACGTAGTCTATGAATAAGCTTATTTCTTTGCTACACTGCACTGACGAAGACCAATGAGCCAGAAATACGTGTCGCAGTTGCATTTTAGCGAATTTACTCAATTACCTTATATCTTCCTATTTATTAATACAGGGTCCGGCAACAGGATTGAACGGTTTTTAATAGGCCAGAAACAAAGAACATATTAGGACTGAAATTCGCAGTACAATTTAATGCCGAATTACAGAACGTGTTGGATTCTGTTGAAAGGAGAAACACTGCTCGTTTTTACTTTCTTATACGTAGTATAAACACGATGTGGATATATTTAAATATCTAAACTTCGTTCATTTTAAAAAAGGGAAAGGTGAAGATTGTTATGCCTTATTTTTACATTCGCCTATGTTCCGCATGACTTATGCATTTCGCAGGGTGTGGTGCTCTAAATTTCACTTTTCGACCGTGCCTGGTATATTTTATGATCTAGGTTGACATGCCTTATATCTATTGTGTGAACACCTTTCTGTTCCTTAAGCTAGCTTTACTGAAATTTAATTTTTAAGTCCCTACTGGCATTCACACGATGAAGTTAATTACACGTTTAGGTTTATTTAAATCTACGTTTATAATAAATAATTTCCGAGGCCGTTAACTTATGCCTGGACTGACCTACCTGCATGTATCCGTTTGATCTAATTTTCGGATGTAAACATTGTTATTTTCATCGACATTTTATGTTCTCGAGCTACGATATCTGTGTGTTCTTGATTGTTTCCATCTTAGTTTTATTGCTTTCCTGTTACCATGTTTGTGAAAGGAAGTATTGTGTTAGGATATTCTTTCAGCACCTTATTTACTTTGCTACAACTGAATCATGTATTGTGGCAATCGAAAACCTTCTTTGGTTCCTTTGATTGTTTGTATGCTTTAAAAAAAAGGGGTTTATTTTAACTTAAGAATAGCTTAGGCACTGTGCATACTTATTTTCTTCCTTCCCGGACATGCTCTTGATGTTAGAAGTGGGGCCTTCCACAGTAAGCTATCTTGTGTGCTTTATCTGGTAGTAATTAGTCTACTTACCTGGTTGTCAATCGTTTATTATACGTATTCTCTCTCATGATGTTCGGAGGGCCGTGCATTTGTTTACGAACTTGTTGGTTACCTGTCATTGCCTACATTGCGCTAATAGTTGCAGGATTTCCAACTTTCTGGGCGTGAAATTTCTCCTCTCGTTTTATCTAACTTTATAATCTTACGTACATTGTAAGTGTATTTCAATGAATTTTGTCATTATCTTGAGCTCCGAGGATGTCTGTGTTTAATTATATAGGTCACGTTACTGACGGTCTCTTTTGCAATATAGTTTTGTGTTCGTTAATCTTTTTGAATTTTTCCCGCGTACATTCAGAACTGTTTCCGCGACTCGCTTGTTTTAGAAGCCTGCGTGGTGCTGGAGCGCATTGGTTTTGGGAGGATGCACGTTTTCTGACTTTACTTCTAAGTCGATCTTCGAATGAAGAACACTAGTGCGAAGCTACTTATTTCTAGTAAATTATTTTGTATGTCTTAAGAAGACTTTAACGCTTCGGCGGCTTTAACGAATAAATAGAAGATTTCGCTACCTTAGTAGGTAATTTTCGTGAGTGTATCGCAGATTACCGTCACCCTAAATTTTGTAGTACCACGAGGTGGACTCCAAGTTTTTTATTTTTTTTTTTGTGCTATTGGTGACTTTTGGAAGTCGGTTTCGTTGTTCTCCAGAAACCTGGGCTAAGTCTGAGAAATTTTTTGTGTTAATTTTCAGAGTTTTTATCTCTGCTTTTTCTTTCCCTCTAAATCACTAGGAACTTGTAGTACCGTGCTGAGTCTTCAGTAATTAACGCCGACATTGCGGCCGTACATTTCCGTTAAGGATCACAGCGTCATGGTCGATCTACCAGTTGTTCTTTAACATCCATCTCAGCGGCATCTGCGTAGAATTTCTCCTGCCGACCAGAATTACGCCGTAGAACCATCACCAGCTAGGGAGTTTTCCTTCGCACCGTTTGCCAGATAAGTACAACATCAATCATAATCTGCAACGTGTGTCTCGACTGATTTGTCTAAATCTTGTGCCAGTTAGGCTGGACAGTACACAAGTTTATAAATTAACTAGTGACCTGCTAAATTTTTAATAAAACCACCATATCATGTGCTAAGTCTCAAAAACCGTAGATTAACTTTTGTTTTTTTTTGTTTTTTTGAAATTTGATTATGCTGTATACTGGGTGATTCCAGCAGCAGTACATTTGTCATAGTACTCACTGTTTACGTACTCTGGTACAACCGAAGTACGTTTCAAATTTTATCTTACTGGTATTAATTCCTTACCGTAGAATCTTTGATTTGTTTTAATTTGTAGATCTAAATTTTCAATATTTAAACGTGCTAGTTAAATATCAATTGTTTACTTTAAATTCTTTTACGTAATTTCACTTAAACTTTAGTTGTCTATTGCACCTAAATCTAACATATGCTCAGACAAAAGCATATGAAAACGTAACCTTAGCATATAACACAGTTACCTCTTACAAAATTCTGAATATATATATAAATCTAACAGTTTAGATATTTTAAATTTTATGTTGAAACACCATTGTTTAGCTACCTAATTAAAACGATTGTAATAAAAATTGTAAGGTTGAGGAAACGTTTCTACTACCGTCCTACCTCCATCGAATAGTGCGGAGGTTATGTTAATTTGCTAATTTTTTTTATATCAATCTTGTTGAGGTTATGACCTTTTAATAATCTCTTAGTTCAATTGCTAATAGTCATATTTTTTTTCTTTTCTGTTTTGTTTAACTTCACTTTCCAAAAACTTATCTACAAATATATAGTGCGTTTAAAAAATATTTACCTTCACTAAATTTTATTTTAATGTAACCATCCATGGTTTTTGCTTCAACACGTTTTAAATACATAGATTACTGTTTACCTTTTCTTTTTTTTTATTATTACTGGCTATGTTAACCCCATACCTTTTGACGTAAATTTAGCGCATGAAGGAGGTTTGTATATTGAAGCCTATACGGAGTGATCCAGTAGTGTATCCCGCTGAAGGGACACAGGCACTGGCAGATCTTAGAAAACGCAGGTAGGTTACCGTTAACGTAGCGCAGTGTCCTGGTGCCCAGAGACAACGTCGCTAGCGTCGCCGCCGACCGACGCTCATATCTTAAGTTTAGTTTCCTGAACCGTCACGCCATCTGCGATTAGAGTTAGCTCAGCCCTGCGATTTTCAATTCCTTCTACCACACTATAGTGATCTCCCTATACCGTAACTTACCTTAGATTAAAAATTTAGTTACGACGTTGTACAGGGTGTAACAAGATTACAGACCAAAAAAATCCAAAATTTTAACAAATTTGTTCAGAAAGCTCGAGATCAAAAATATTTGATGATTATAGTAATTAGCTGACAAATTTTCTTTTCGATTACTATTACTATTTTGTGTACTTATATTTGTAGGTTGCTCTAATATTCGGTATTTCTGGAGCATGTAGAATGGATAAACTAGTGAAAATGACCACAAACTAAACTTTTATTTAGCATACCTGACTCTAAAACTAATAAACCAAGTTCTTTTGTTGTTAATGACATGTATTTAAATTTTTATTTTATTTATGTAGCTTTAAAACCAAAAAACTTGGATTTTTCTAAAAAAAACCCGAGATTGGAAAAGTTTATAGGCGGGTTGTAGGAACACATCAGTTTAGAAAAATGCCTAAAATAGTCGCTGCTTAATTGAATTTGCCAAAGCAGGCAGAATATACCGGCCAATTGCTTTCGTTGATCTTCTGCGATGATGTTGATATATCGATGAATCCCTTAACAATAAGGTGGACATGGCAAACAAAATTTTGTCATCAGAAGATATTCAACAAAATAGTACTACTGTTTCTAATATCCCGTCTATACTCAATAATAATTATTTAGTATCGTCAAACAAACGAAACTGTGACAGTAGAAAATAGCACACAAAAAAACTCTAGTAATTCAGTTCTTCCAATGTTCAATTATTGTACTAACTCTCACATTAATATAAATATAACAAACAAATAATTTAAAAATATTGATAATGATTGGGTTAATATTGTTAATTAAAATAACTAATTTCTGTTTTTAATTGTTAATTAATAAACTCAATTTTGATTCCAAATAAACCTGTTTTCATTCGATTTTGAAGTGCACAAGTAACTGTTAAGGATATGGTATTTCTTTACTAGTACAGAAATGAAAAATTCCTTACAGCTACGTTTGCGTTGCCTGATGAATGGTAATCTCAACCTTTTCTTTTAAAAAAATTATCAGAAATATCAATATCTACGAATGATTTGTGGAAAAATGTTTTACTGATTGCCATACATAATTTATAAGTAAGTAGGTTTTACTACTTTTACTTTCTTATACGTAGTATAAGGAAGTATTATGATGACGAAAATTTTCGACCTCGAGATTTTTGCAGATGTCCACGTTTTGAAGTCCCCTGATACCGAAAAACTGGTTTTTAAAAATGTCTGTGCGTCCGTCTCTCTCTCTCTCTCTCTCTCTCTCTCTCTCTCTCTCTCTCTCTCTCTCTCTCTCTCTCTCTCCCCCCCTCTCTCTCTCTCTCTCTCTCTCTGTGTGTGTTTGTGACCACGACAGCGGTCAAACCGCTGTAGATATCTATTCCAAAGTTTGCATTTACGAGTATAATCCCCCTCTTGAGATCTGATTAGATTTTCAGTCAAATCGGCAGACCGGAAGTAGCAGTTTACTTCAGTGAAAAAAATCGAATTTTGTCAATATTTCGTCAACTACTAAGTTTAAACAAGTTTATAAAGAATTCATATGTACTTAAAATAAAAATTGAGAACAATTTTATTTAAAAAGTTTTTCGTAGGTCTTTTACTCCTATCGAAAATCAGTTTTTTGCGAATATTTCGCAAGTGTCGTTTTATTTCTTTAACAAAATATAAAAGAACAATATATAAGAATTTATATGTATATATATAAAGTTTAATTTAATCTACTATGAAATTTAATTTTATACTCGTGATTATTTTACATCTAAATATTTTACATTGTTAATAATTTTCTCCCAATTTATTATATAATTCAATTAATTAACCTTACTGTGCGAATTGTGTTTATTTTGTATGTGAAATTCTTCTGTCCTCCTTGAAATGTTATGGTGACTTCCTTTCATGTAACTTCTAATTGACTGGTCCACTGTTCACTGTATATTAATTTAAAGTGTTGTGTATTCCAAATCTGTTATTCTATCCTTTCCAAATTACTGTGATTTTATTTTATGAAACTGTTAATTCCTGATTGCTCCTTTCTTAGCACCTTCCTTTATATGATATTTAATTTTAACACGTTAATTTTCTTTCCGTTTATAAAAATTCTGTTGACATTTTTTTAATCAATACTCATCTGTTCTCGTTTCCAAAGCGATCGACCCAAAAGGAAAAACAGATTTGACATATGATTTTCTTTTGAGTAGGGTTTTCTTATTACAGTTTAAATATGCAATATATTATGTAAAATTTTATTCATATATATTCTACGTTTATATATTGAATATGTGTTTAAATTGACATCTTAAATAAACATTAATAATCATGAATATATTTTAGTATTTTTATTAGTTTTCTTGGGGTAGTGGCCTATTTTCTTAGTGGGTTCTTTTTTTAAGAACGAATAATTAAAACAATACTTAACATTTCGACATTTCACGTGTCCTTATCAAAATTTTATTAAATAAAATCACACAAACAAGACTGTAAGAAAACACACATATTTTAAAACACAGACTTGAAAAACATTTTTGAAACTCACCAAACACATTTAACATATTGCTGTGACCTTCACATCATCGAAATAATAATATTAAGAATTAGTTTTGTTATTGAAAAAGAATACTAATTTTATTTTAAAAATCGTTTATTTAAAATTAAGGCATTAGTTAAAAAACATATTTGTAAGAAGGATAAGTTGCCAACTTTTAAAGACAGATTTTATTGTCAAAATGTATAAGTTGTTGGTATGTAATAGTTAAATAAGTATAAATATTAGGCATAATACAAACACAAAATAAATCAATGCACTTTATATTTTGTACAAAAGACAAGCACGAAATATGGTTTGAGTACAAAAATACAGAGCCTAATTTCACACAAGTCGTTAGAACAGCCTTAAACATTTTAAGAAATGGTCCATTATTCAAAAACAAATGGGGTATTGAGAGTGAATAACAGAGAGAGAGTTATGTTAAAGGATGGGACAATAAGGAGAGTAAATCATTTAAATGCTGTTAAGTTATATGAGCAAGGTAATATCAGGTGTGCTCGAGGAGATAACATGATTTTGAATGAATAAATATAAATTTAAAATATGAATAATGGTACCAATTCATAAGAAAGATTTCAATAATGAAACTTAAAGTATAACAAATACCTGTGGCTTATATATATATATATATATATATATATATATTAAAAAGGATATAAATCAAAAACATTTCCAGTGAAAAATGTCAGATCGTAAATAAGAATATTTTGTGTAAATAACAATATGAATTCAAAATACACTTGTTAGTTCTTGACGCTTTATTAACTCTGAAACTAAGACTTTTAGTTATAGGGAAGTAAATACATAGTGCCCCTAATTTTGAACGTACAATCCAATGAAGTTGAAAAAAAATTAGGTTGCTATTTAAAAATAACTAGATGTTGATATTTTCTGGATGAAATGTTTAATATGATTTTCCGATCACACTGTATTATTTTGAAAAGTTTATAATACCGCATTTCAAGCAGTATACTTTCCAAAATGATTATGTGAAATTTTAAATATGTGAATGTATTCAATTAATGGGAATGTTGTTATGAGTAATAGTCTGCAGCTGTCAATTTGTGTAAAAAAAATACTTCAAAAATGGCTAACTTTAGAAGCAAAGTTTATCAGACAAACTATCCTTAAAATCAAATTGTAAATACGAATCAATCATAAAAAATGGGGTATTTCATTTAAAATGAGGAAGTTGAAGTCCATTTCCGGTGTAACCGGAAGAAGCAAACATACAAAACTATTTTTCGCGAAATTTCAAAACTCTGTACTTATTAGTTTTCTATATTGTTCTAACGAATTCTCGTCGTGATATACCCTGTATACATATATGTTTTAATAAATGTGTTATTAAGACATTACAAAATCCATCTACTACCATCCACGACTCTATAGCAATAACGTGAAAGAGCACTTGGAAGTCATTTAACCGGAACGTATTTTCTTTGAAGACAAATTCGTCAATACGGAAACCTTTCAGACCATCTGTAGGAATCGTGCTTGAGATATTTTGCTATATGGAGGCGCGCATAACGGATTACGAAACGGACAAATCTCCAAATACGTAAGTCCCAGAACGGACAGCCCTCATATTGAATGTGTCTGTTTCTCATTTTTCCCTTCTTTTTGTTATTATTTAGAAGGGCGTCTACAAAAAAATACGAATCAAATACATACTTGTATAGAAAGTGCTGCAATATTAATTTTTACTCACGCTTGAATAATTAAAATTGATTCGGGTCTAAAGGAAGTAAATATTTGATGTGATCTATATCGGTATACGAGATTGTTATTATAACATAAATATACCAACAATTCATTCGCTTTGATTTCGAAGAATGTCCGATTAACGTTTCACCAAACATGAATTGATAATTCTACAAGTTACAAAACTACAACGTTATTGGGTAAATTGTAGGAACGACATAAGTCTACCAGTTGTCGATATACGAGGTAGGCGCCATAAATTCTCGGCCTAACAGGTTTATACAGGTCAAACGTGTTCAAACTCCGTTACGTAATTGAATATTGAATTTTGTACATTTCATCTTTACTTTTATTTTATTTTAATTTATGTTACATGTAACATTTAAGCGAATAAAGGCTGCTTATTATTATTACTGTTAAAAGATTGCAAAATCAAGAGGTAAAACCAAACAATTATACATACTTATGAGGATACTAGAACCAAGTATTTGAATGCTTACATTGTTTTACATATAAATTATTTTCTTATTTTTCTTTTGTAGATTATATACTTACTCGTTTCATGTATCTATTACAACAGTGTATCAAGAGACAATTTAAATTAATTGATATTAACGCACCTGGATAGTTTGTCATAAGTTTTTAATATCTTGCTGCACAAAAATAAATAACAATATGTTATGACGTACATATCATTTTGTTGCAGGCGAAGTTTTGAATATCATGTTTCAATATGGCAGAAAATTCTTGTACAGTACGTGATACAACTTAAAATGTTGTCACAACTATTGTTTTTTGAGAATTTTTCCATTTTTAAACCTTAATAAATTTGCGTCTATCTTGCTTACTACTTCAGAAATATATCGTTATTAGCGATAGGCAGTCAGGGGTACATTGGCAAACAGTTTGTGTTTCAGGGTTATTTTGACTTCATTTGTATATAAAAAAAAGTGTCGATAACAACATTTTTTTTGTATTTCTTTACAAAAGCATTTATATGCTATTGCTGTTAATGAATAAATAAAGCCGCAGTTTAATAAAAATTATTTTACACTATTATTGCAACATTTTTTCTTCATAACTAATTAATTAATCTATTTTATAATGATTAGACAAAAGCTAATGCCATAAAGCAGCAATTATTTTATCATTCATATACTCGCTGAATTTACAATGACGTATGTTTTATTATTCCCACATAATTAGTTTTTTCGCTATTAGATTAAACAAAAACATCTACTAACAGAAAACATACATTGCGAAATTAAATAAGTTTATTGCATTAATTTAAAATACCCTAAATCTCTGAGCAGAAGGGGAAGAAAGAATGGATGAGGATATTTAAATTTCGGAAAGCTCCGTTATTTATTCTTGTCAAAATAAATAAACTCTGATGCTCAACACTCGGGATAATTAAGTTTTTCCTTGTCTTACTTCAAAACGGCCGCTGATTTTTTATTAGGAAATTTCATAAAGTGATAATTATAAAAGTTCCTAACTTTCATAATTAGAACAGAAAAGTATTACTGGAAATACTTAATGGATAACAAACTTCGGCAATTGTTATACGAGCAGTCGACTTTCTTCCTTCGTTTTCTGCAATAAAGCATGAATAAAGAGTTATTGTGAAATTAATAACCTAAAGAGCTTAAATACACATGTATGTTTTACACTCCAGAATTGTAATCACTTTGTTAAGTTCTTAACCAACCATTAACATCTGCATAATTGCGAACAATAATGGTAAAGTTCCTCAATAAAATCTAAAGCGCGTTATTGTAGGTAGGTATATTTTCTAAAATGGTAATTTAAACAATATTACTAACAGCACAAACAAAATTTTTGACGTAAAAATTATTTCTTCAGGCAAGTTTTTAATTAAATTTTCAAAGAAACAAGCAATAAATTTAGTAAAAATAATAATAGTTTTTAATTAAAAGTGCATTTTTTGATATATTCAATAATTACTGTACAGACCATGTCACTTCGTTTTTGCAATGCGATATGCAACACGTTAACTCGCTATTAAAGCTTTTTTATTAGTAGTTGTTGATTACGTGAAAGTATCTTGCTGATTTTGATTTTCGCCATTTAAAGGTCGAAGTAGTTTTGATGGCTTCATACTTTCATTTAATAAAGCCTTTCCACAAACTACACATTGCGGTTTGTCGAAAATACGTATATTTAAGATATTCATATTTGTACAATTTGTTCATCTTTGTATTCTTGCTACGTTGGGACGTGGATGGTTCTAACAATATTTTTAAAAGTTTGACCATATTTAACAAAATAATAAATATCAAAGAACGAAGAAAAAAATATTGCAGATCATAGAATAATCAAGTAAAGAATTTAATGGGGTAACTCCGCTAAAAATGCAACTGCAGACACGTGTTTCAAACTACTTGGTTCTCGTCAGTGCAGTGTAGCCAAGGAATAGGATGTAATAACCTTGGAGATGAAAAACATCAATCAGAGATATACACAGGGGACAGCCAACCAATTGAGGCTTCAGCCAAAATGTCCTCGATACTAAGGATGAATCTAACGTCGCCGCGTGGTAGACATTGACAGACACCTGCGCGCCATCTAAACCCACAGGATAAAAATAAAGAAAAAAATATTGCTGATCATAGAATAATCAAGTAAAGAATTTAATGGGGTAACTCCGCTAAAAATGCATATCCCATCCTATTCCTTGGCTACACTGCACTGACGAGAACCAATTAGTTTGAAACACGTGTCTGCATTTGCATTTTTAGCGGAGTTACCCCATTAAATTCTTTACTTGATTATTCTATGATAAGCAATATTTTTTTCTTTATTTTTATCCTGTGGGTTCAGATGGCGCGCAGGTGGACAATGTCTACCTCGCGGCGACGTTAGATTCATCCTCAGTATCGAGGACATTCTGGCTGAAGCCTCAATTGATGGTGGGCTGTCCCCTGTGTATGTCTGATTAATGTTTTTCAGCTCCAAGGTTATCACATCCTATTCCTTAGCTACACTGCACTGACGAGAACCAAGTAGTTTGAAACACGTGTCTGCAGTTGCATATTTAGCGGAGTTACCCCATTAAATTCTTTACTTCAAAGAACGAATATAACACGGGTAAATTAACCTTAAATATTTAATATGGCGCAGTACACAACTCCCAACAGAACACAACTAACAAAAGTGGCATTTATTTTCTGGTGCCAAAAAACATTGTTGAATTGCATTTGAGAGTCATTTTCATTATTGTTGTGTATATATGCCCATTTTAAAATATCTTTGAGTTATTGAGATGTTTTGACAGATATATTTTTATTTTATCCTTAAGTACAGTATACTTCGGAAAGACGAGTATCGTGGACTATCTTAATAAAAAATAGTGCGCTAATTAAGCATATTGCTCATCCGCAAAATTTAACATGATTTTAAGCTTATCATTACAATATCTATTTGGCTCTTTACTGTATTCACTAACTTTTATGTAAAAAAACAGTTCGAAAATAATTCCAAAAAAAGTCCGCTTGGCATCAAAAATATACATATATATATATATATGGGGTTCGTCAAAAGTTTAGAATATCTGACTCTAGAAAAAACACTATGGCAGTGGTCGCATTCTACATGAAATCGGAGAAAGAGATGTAAGCGGACGCAAAGAGGCGATTCAAGCTCAAAAAGATTGCTGGATAGCTAGTTGATTATATAAAGGCTGATTCCAAAAAGTCCAGAATAATCTATTACCCTGCACATTGACCTCAGAGTGCGATATTGTTTTCCTAATTAAGAGTTCAAATTTGCCACTTATAGTTGGCCTACCGAATTATTAAAGCGTTTAGATTAATGATGTTTGTACTTGGTATTTCTAAATTATGTATTTGTTTATTGCAAATATTTTTATTTGCTACCTGACTTGTAAGTCAGTTAATGAACGAAGTTGGTTTGGTGCATTCTAACAGGTGTCGTCGTTCTATTTTGTCGTAACCTTCTAAGTGGAAGTTTGTGCTATACTTATATTGAATTGATATAGAGCTTTGAAATAAAAGATGCAAAGGCACGACTCAGCTTAGTTCTAGTTTTGAAAAAGAAATTTTAATGGATTTTGGTTGTTATTAGTTCAGATGAACGTGGATTTACTTGTGATTCTATGTGGAAGACTGTTTTTCCTTGGTAAGTTTTGTTAATATTGACGCATGTGGGTACCACTGGATTTCCTAGCAGCTAATTATTGTTATTTCCTTCTTTGTGTTCCAATTGCACGTTTCATATTTTCCGTGATAGTCGTCGCGTTCCGGACGTTGATACTGTATCGGCAGTTGCTGCCATCTTTGCATTAGAATATTCAGACTTGTGTCATTGAGTCGAAGTTGGAAGTATCACGCAAATAGATCACGTGTACCTGCGACCGGCTGTCAAGTATGCGTCGTAATGTAGATTTTGCATGAATTATTGTTGATGTGAGGTAGGATTATATTTTTTCAATTCTTCTGAAAATACTTTGTAAACAAATAAATTGGGAACAAAATTCAGGGGTGCTTACGTGTAACTATTGAATTGGGGATTATTTTGGGAATATATTGAGAAAATAGTTAAAATTATTTATTACAATTTTAACTACACCAGGTGTTAATTTGTTATGTAACTTTTATAAAACATAATCATTGAATTTTGTTTATAATTTTTTTAAATTATCTAATGAATATAATTCACAACATTACGAAATAAAGTTACCTAACAAATTAACACTCGGTATAGTTAAATATAATATTCAACTTGAACTATTGTCCACAAAATTATCTGAATTTAAAATCCTAATTTAATAAAGATGTATTCATAAATAAACCCCCTTTATAGTTAAATTTGACACTAACTTAATTTTTTACATTACACATCCAAGAAGAATAGAAAATATGTAGAATTCCACCTTACAAATACAACTCTCATAAGATGCTACGTTGACAGCTGGTTACTGATACACGTAACCAATGCGGGAGGATACCTCAAGGTTGCTCTGGCGCAGACCAAGTAACACAGACAAAATAGCTACTGCAGTTCCGGAATTAAATATTTAATAGCGAACTGCTAATACGGAAGTGGTATTTGAACCAAATAAATTCGTATAATTAGAAGGTATCATTCAAACGCTACGATGGAGATGATAATAATTAGCAAATAAGATATTGAAACGGTAAACCACGTGCATAGTTATACACGAAATTTATCGGGAAAATTAATCTTGCAAAATAACAATATAAATCTACTTTCATCCGAACTAGCAATAACCAAAAACCATTGAATGTTTTGATAATACCGCAACCGACGTCAAACTGTGCATTCGCACCTGTAATTTACATAATTAATATAGCACAAACTCAAGATTTTAGAAGATGAATTCCCACGTTCTCTTCACAAGAGTCTACGATGAAATCGACAGATAACAACGCCATATGTGTCAACATACTCAGATGAAAAGACCCCTCCACTAAATATCACATCAATGAAGTTGCAAATGAAATTATCAAAATATAAACGCAAAATAACCGAAAATTAACAAATAAATAGGCAAATATCTCGTTATGGAAGGGACTCCGTTAAATTAAAAATGCATAGAAACAAAATGAATCTTAAACCGTAACAATATAGATAAAGTGAATATTTTGTCTAATGGTAATGTCTTTCCCATTTCTTATCCTCCATTTCTAATGCTATCCCAGTATTGCGTGGGCACGTGGCAAAGCAAGCTATCATATATTATGCCTGGAAGGAACGGCCATTTATCGGCACCACGAGACACTTGTGGGAAGGGGGTGTGAAAGAAATCTTATCTCTCATGACCACGTGAAACGTTGGAATCCAACGCCAACAAACTCCAGATAAAGACGAATGGGACATTGTCGAAACGTCGAGTAGATATATGCTCTTCTAAAAATACTATGCATTTTTAGATTTTGTTTGTTTGTAAGATTTATTTTATGTGATGAGTAAAAATATTCTTGCAATTTAGTGATTTAATACTTCTATATTATAAATACCATTATCTATGCAATCTGAAACGTGCATAGTATTTTAAAATTATATATAACGATGAATTATTTCTGAAAACCATAAGAAATGTATAAAATATCCTTATAATTTGGGTACTGTTAGACATGAAGCAATAAGAAAACCCTCTCGTTGCTGCCTTTATTTTAATTACATAATGAATCTTCTCTTGCTCTTTTACTGCAATAATACATAAACAAAAACACTAAAACACCTTTGCTACACTAAAGCACAAAAAACTAAATACGTACTTCGACAACTATGTTGTCATCGTCAGTCATATACAGAACACTATGTTGTTCTGTATACGCTACGTTATATATACAACGCGGTTTTTAATCAGTGCTACTGAAGATGACTACATAGTTGTCGAAATACGTATTTAATTTTTTGTGCTTTAGTGTAGTAAAAGTGTTTTAGTATTTCTGTTTAGTATCAAGCCACAGGCTCCAAGATAGTTTCTTTCTGAAATAATAAATATTTAGCTACAATAAAGTTATTCAATTAATTTACTTCCTTTTCTTGGTTGACGTATGAATTATAATTAAGGCTTCTTAATGTACATAGTGCAATGAGTAACTGATTTGAGAAGCTCCAAGTGTATACATTTTTATTTTATTATTACAATAACAATATACAGATTTCATCATGCATGTTCCAGTGAGTGGATAACCCATTCCTCATTCCTTTTTTCTATCATTTATATTTTATAATTAAAAAGAACAATTCAACTAGACACGTGGCCGTCTGTCGTTTTATTTCTAGTGCTGTAGTAGTATCATAATGTTGAATAATTGAGTAGAGACTTGTCCAATGAATTTTAAAACGAATAACAAATTTATTTATGGTGAAATAGAACCTATAAACTTGAATTTAAAAAACAATATGAATTCTAAAATAAAATGTAAATAAATTGTTTTGCTAAGCTCAGATCGGATTCTCGAGGGCAATTCGGATTACTAGAGATGATTAATTAAAAGGTTCCTAAATCATTTATTAGATTTTAATATACAAAAAATACCATTTTAAAATTTAAACAATAATTATATTCAAAATCAATGATTTTATGCGTTTTACAAACAAAGAAAAATCTTATATAATATACTACTTTTAACATAAAAAGAAACAAATTCACAAATAGTTTAAATATTTGAATATATATTAAATAATATTTATGTGTATTATTCATTATTTCAAATGACAACATAGCAAGAGATTAGAACTTAGGCTACAAGGAATTCGTATATATTTAAATACGTACAATCCAATACTGAGACGTATTGAATTACCTTACACTTTATATTATTTAACAATTATATTTACTTAATTAGTCTCTATTTGAAATTGATTTATAATCTTTGATTCTTTATTATCAAAAATAAATTCATCTACAATAATCGTTTAAATAATACCTTATATTTAAGCTTTTTCTCTTCTTTATTCGGCGCTTTCCCGTTGAATCTTCTTTATTCACGAACAAGACGTGATGAGTCGGCTTACTCTGCCAATTGGAGCACAATATCTTTATCACAAAGATATAACACTTTGTACCTTTGATATGTATATGTAATGTGCGGTTAATTTTACAACTTTTTATACTGATTTATCTATTCTTTTTTTAAACTACAATTAACCACAACACTTCTGGATGTAGCTGACTCACTACAGGAGTCTATATTCTGAGTTCACCTTTCGACACAAAGTCTAGCTTTCGATTCTTACTTCGCAACACGTATTCTTGCTTTTTATAAGTGGACGCCTGTGATTACCCGCTCTATAAATAGTCCGGGCTTTCCTGATATTTTTTCACGCACAAATGGTTCAGTCACCGTGTGAGCGCAATATCAATCTTAAACAAACACGGATGTTTAGGCGCCACTATACTTATACATAAATACATAACAAAACTTATGACTGTATGTGAATTAACATTAGAATAATATATTCATTGATTTTAAATATGTTTAAAAATATTAATTAAATTATTCAATATGATAAAATTATAATATTAATATGTACAAATAGTCTGTACCCACCCTTACAATCGGATAATATATTACAAAATGACCACACGATTGGCACATTTAGATGTAAGTATATACATCATATTAACTATGACGAAGTAAATGTATTAATTTAGTTTTTGTTTTAATCATAATTCATACATTAGAAGAAATGAAAAAATGAAAGCGACTAAGATGTAGTTTAAATAATAAAAATATTTGTATAAAGTATTGACGAATATAAGTGATAAATTGTTAAATTTTAGCATTGCGAAATAGTACATTCATCGGTACTCATTGCATGGTATATTTATTGACAAACCTACTTTGTGAGGCACAACGAACTTACCCAGCATATTTATTTACGCCCATACGTTTGAGGCTACAGATTATTTATTGTTGACTAAACCGTGCGGCACAACGAACCTGCATATCAATATATTGATAGAAAAACAATAGAATAAGTAAATAAATGATATGAATTAATACTATTCAGGAATCTCCAAGTACTCGAGATTTCATAATACAGTGATTACAGTTTCAACATGCAAAGTTATTATTAAACATTGGTCTTATCTACTAAAACTGCGAATGAAATACTAGTAACGTAATAAATACCTAGTTATATTTTCAGTTAGTAATTATAATACATATTTTAATATTACACTATCACAAAGGATGAAAACTAAATGTATTACAATCCTTTGAAAACGAGAAAACAAAGCAAAAATATTTTAATAAAAACATGTTGCAAAATGAATCTTTTGAACAATGATACTGGAATTCTCGTACATTCATGGAGTGTAGTCATTTGTAATTCATCAAAACGTCTCCTGAATTAGAACAAAGTAGCGGCAAGAATAAAGAATTAGTCCAGTCCATCCAACAACGCCGTCATCATCTGTTATTTATTTACAGAATCATTTACCTTTTCAGTGTTCTTTTTATTTTAAAAAAATAAACCATTAAGTGTTATAAAAGAATGATTCTGCTTTTTAGTTGATTTATCTTCTTTGATGAGAAACATTAAAAGAATGCTTTTGAACGATGTCCGTTTATTTCATAATACACCCCGAAATAAATCGAATATTGACTTTATTTATTAATTGAATCTTTTTCTTTCTCGTGCGTATCTAGACAAGCTTGGACATGTATGTAAACATAGAATAAATATAAAATAATATATTATTTACCCCTGCACTTACCAATAGATGTTGTAAATGAAATAAGATTAGGGTTGCCACATGGCCGATTTTCTGTTAATAAGGCTGGGTACTCGTTAACATCCAATCGATTTTGGAAAAACTTAAGACCGCTTGTATACTCGAAGAAGTAATAAAATGGTCCAAGAAACTGCAAGGCCAACTGTATCTGCTATCGCTGCGCGAATATAAGACCATCACATAACTCCGATTTACATTGATAAATTTGATTCTGGTAACCTCAAAATAATTGATTTGATATAATCCAATCATATTACATATTTGTATCATTTGATTTTAAAAAATGCTCAGCGATTACCAAGCAGTTTATTGTGCTTTGGATAGATGGCGCCACATAAGGATCAATATTTTGAGGTTATAAGAATCAGAAAAATCTCGTTATGTGATGGCTTTATATCGCGCACCGATAGCGGATACAGTTGGCCTTGAGAAACCGCAACATAGTCCGCCATCTATTCATATTAGCGGTATTTATTGCTTATTTATTCATTTCTATATTACACAAGAAGGTGGCAGTTTAGTCCGAAAAAGTACATTCATGACAAAAGCAAATATTTTTCACAAATACATTGCTATTATTTAATCATAGTGGTCATTTGTTCACAAAACCCTACTTTTCTCGTCATAATCGTTTTCAGTAAGATTATGACTACAGACCGAACACGAAAGGTTGATGACTCATCGCCCATGGGCGCACTATTGAAATGTTGTATTTTTAAAGACGTTTTAATTTTATTTATATAATTGGATAACAAGTGGCTGGTGATCTATAAAACACAAAATACGTTATTATTTGTTCATTTTGTAGTTCAAGTCGAGTTAAGGAGTATTAATATTTACTAGCAATACTTTCTCAAGGTTCTTTTCTGTAAGCTTTGTTCTCTTTGAATGAAGTACATCCTTGTAGATAGAAAACGTCCCTTCGACAACACAAATGGTTATAGGTGCGTACTGGAAATATTCTTTTATTTCAGCGTATTTAGCAGTTAGATTTTGTGTCATTGTCCCCATACACAATTTCCGCAATGTTATTAAATCTGGATTTCTATTAAAAACTGCGTCTAACTTTTGCCGGAGGCCACATCCGAAGTCACTTGGAATACTATTGAAATTATTAATAGCCACACCTAATGTGGTTAATCCATCTTTTGAGATTTCGATTTTCATAATATGTGATTAGTTTAGGCAAATTTCCAAAGTGTTCATGAAGGAATAACAACTGATTTTTTAAATTTGGGATTTGTGTTAGTTCCTTGTACACAGAAATACTTCGAGCGTCGTCATTTAAACATGTAACAAAACTTTGTAAACTATCGAAATTCTCTGTATAAAAACTAGTAGCTTCCGAACATGTTCCCCATCTAGTTATTACTGGCGAGGGGGCAGTGATAAAGATGGAAGTTTTTACCTGTAAAGAGCTACTCTAGATGGTGCTTTTCTGAAAACTTTTTTAAAAGCGAATACAAGTCTATCAACTTCCGGATACCTGTCTCTGATATATTCACAAATTCTGTGGAGAGCATGTGCTACACAAGTAATATGCAGCATATAAGGATATGTTTCCTTTAATAGTCTGCCTGTTCTTAAAATATATGCGGCAATGTCACTCACAAATAAAAGTATTTTTTCCCTGCACCTGTCGTTCGAATGAAACATTTTGTGTAAATTCTCGCCAATGGTTTTAGCAACTATTTCCTCATCAACTGTATTTATATTATAACTTTAGATGCTATTACATATGCGTTATATGGAATAGTTGGATGTAGTATACCAGCTACAACATTTACCACACAGCGTCCTAATATACCTATCGACAGTTTCGTCGGCATTTATCCATAGGTACTGATTTGAAAGATGTCTTCTAATGCATTCTTCTGTTTTCGTGAGACTCTTAGAAACATGATATTTGCATAAGATGGATTCATCAGAAATATTTCGACCAGTATATTTTTAAAGAAATGTTTTGAAAGTGGGATTGTCAAGTTTATTTAATAGGATATTACCCGCCATTAAAGCTTCACAGAGTTCTTCGTTAAAATTGTCAGGTTCAATGTCTGTGTATGTTTTAGCGATGCTAAGTGATGTTGTACGTGCACTTTTTGGGTATTCTGTAACGATATTTTACAGACTTTGCAATAAATATCGGAATCACTGACAATGGAGGACATACAATCAGTATGACACTTAATCCAACTCGCCATTGTTTCACGATGCCATTCCCGACGTTCTTTCATATCATATATGAAAAAGTAACATAAATAATGTTCTAGATCTAAATAAATGATAACTAAAAATGTATGCGTATGTTATTGAAACTTAACGAAATTCACCTTACGTCGGGATAATTGGGAGAAGTAGATTCAATGAAACAGTATTAAACAGGAACTATTACAAAAATTACGAAATACGTAATTAACAGTCAAAACAATGAAAAAACGAAACTAACGTAAGTATGAATAAGTATATACATATACATATAACTTTATTTATCTTACGAAATATAAGGTAAATATAATAAATTTTAAAAACTCGTCAACCCTTCCACCTACGCCGATGAAGAAAGAAGTTTAGGAGTAAAAATTGACTTTTTTTGTCGTGGTTTCGCGTCAACAACAGATGTTGCAGTTCACCATATGAATAGTGCTGCTATTCAGTAACTGCGTGTTGTTTACATTATTTCTTTGCTCCGTCGTAATTTAAACCTGGCACGCCCGGTGTATAATTATGACATATTTTCAATTCAATTTCAATAACTGCGTGTTGTTCACATTATTTCTTTGCTCCGTCGTAATTTAAACCTGGCACGCCCGGTGTATAATTATGACATATTTTCAATTTATAGGGATGATATTTATGAAGTTTTGTAATTTTATGAACCGAACGCAAGGGAATTGCAGTTGTAGATATCTGATGGAATGAGGTATTAGAATTTATGCCAAAATTGCCCAACACTTTCAATTGAGCGCCTTGATTTAAATCGCATGATTATGTTTTACATTTGCAATAGAACCAATCTGAGTAAATCTGTCAATAGGATTTAGGACGTATCTATGAGATGTGGTTTTATCCAGATGCTCGGAGTACATTCATTTTCGATTCTATAAATTAATACAATTTCAACCCTTTTTTGCAAACTGTGCACCATTATAGAGAGTTGATAACAATAAATAACAATTTATACTGAAGCAACATACAATGTATTTTCAAACGAATAGCACTGGACTAAAAAAATAATATATCCGCTTTTTATGTTATTGCCTGTTATTCGTTTAGAACATTATTTTATTGTGCTATTAGAAAAATTGAATCAATGAATGCAAAATCGATATAAAACGTTCCTAAAACATGTATTTTTGTTTAATAAGTAACTACTAAAAGAAGGAAAAGTATTCTGCATTAGACATAACTAAAAAGCTAAAGACTATTTATTTTTCATGTTTTTGAGGAATTTATAAAAAAAAAATTAATATTGGCTTTTGTACCGATACTTCTAAAATAGATTGACTAGCTAGGAATACAAAACAAAACAAACTAAAAGATTTTTTTTTGTATTCAAAACGATTCAACTGATACAAGTCATATTTGTTCACTGCATCGTCTGGAGTACCGCAAGGGTCAAATATGGGTCCACTACTGTTTTTAATATTCATCAATGATCTCATCAAGGAGATTCATTGTGACAAGTGTGTCTTTGCTGATAATTTGAAACTGTTTGGATCTGTCACATCAGTTGCCGACTGTCTACACTTACAAGACCAACTAGACAAAATTTGCGTATGGTGTGTTACAAACAACCTCACCTTAAACACTGACAAATGTTCAACAATCAAAGACTTAGGTGTTTACTTTGATAGCTATCTGACTTTTGCCACACATAGGAATCACACTTTTCTACCATGAGGATGTTGGGATTTATAATTAGAAATTCAGCGCATTTTCATATAGATACTGTTAAACTGCTTTACTTTACCTTCGTGCGATCCAGATTGGAGTACGGCTCTATTATATGGAGTCCTTTTTACTCTTCGCACAAATTACTTGTGGAGAGTGTGCAGAGGAAGTTTTTGAAGTATTTGTACTTCAAGCTGGATGGTACTTACCCTTGCAGAGGGTATGACTATCGACTACTACTGCAAAAATTCAACATGGATTCACTTGAACTTCGGCACCAGTTAAATCTTATGAAATTTTACTTTTGATATACCATATGCTAGATTGAATTCGTCAATGAATTCTCCAATTGTTGCAATGTCGCGCGGGTTCAACCAGCTTTCGTCACAGTGCGACATTAAGGTAGATTCGCCCCCCCCCCCTTTATTGAAATATTGAGAGTGGCTGCGAATCTGCTGGCTTGATATGTTTTTTATTTCTTATGGCATCTATTATATGTCGCACTTTTGTTATACTTTCAACTGTTTATTCAATTGTTTATATTATGTTATATGTTGTGTGTACATCAGTATAATTGGTATTATATATACCGGGTGCCCACACGAAAACTTTATATTGAATTATTTCTGGTGTTTTTGAAGACAAAAACTTGAAATTTTGGGTGGTTGTTCAGGATATAGGGGGACAATGAATAGTGTATTTCATACTGCCCCATCGGGTCACCCGCCGCCGCCGGCCACCCCCACTCCAATATTTTAAATGACACCCTGTATTTTTTTGGTGGTTTTGAAAGAAGACAATTTTCTTGATATTCCTATGTGAAAAAACTAGTAACACACATTATGACATTTATGAGATATTTAAATTTAAAAGTTTGAGATATCAGAAATTATTAACTCCGAAAAATCATAAGTTAGTCATGGAAATACTTAAAACAAGATTTATTCACAACATTTTAGTTAAATTAAATGCTCAAATTGTTCACCGTTTACATTTAAACATAAATAAAGTCTATTTTCAAAAGCATTTCTAACATTTTCGAACACTTGTGGCGTTAAATTTCGACATTCCTCTGTTATTCTATTACGTAAATCAGCTATTGATTGTGGCGGTGTCTTATAAACAACAGACTTCAAATGTCCCCACAAAAAGAAATCTAGGGGAGTTAAATCGGGGGAGCGAGCTGGCCATTCAATAGATCCCCTACGTCCAATCCAATGTCCTGGGAAAATATTATCCAAATAATTCCTAACGTCTAAACAGTAATGTGGCCCAGCTCCATCTTGTTGAAAATATAATTGCTCCTCCTCTATTTCATTCAAGTTTTCTTCTAGACACTGTATGATAAGAGGATGTATTAGCTCTTCCAAAAATTGTAAGTACTTAGGTCCATTTAAATTTTCCTGGAAGAATATCGGGCCAATTACTTGGTTATTAAGAATTCCAGCCCATACATTAATTTTTTGGGGATATTGTGTGTTGCCTTCTCGGACAGTTGTGTCTATTCACAAGACCATTTAAGTAAAAGCAACTTTCATCACTAAAGCAAATACTTCGCAAAACATTTCCATTTTGCCGAATCATATGTGTCATTATTTCACAAAATTCGACTCTTCTGTCGAAATCACCGTCGCCCAACTCTTGGTGAAGTTGAATTTTATAAGGGTGCATTTTGTTTAATTTTAATATCTTATGGCAGGTTGATTTTGGCACTCCCGAAACTTCGGATAATTTTCTCAACGAAAGCTCTGGGTCTAAATTAATATGCCCCAGAACTGCTAGTTGCATAGCTTCATTTAGTACACCACAATTATTCGTATTCCGTTTTTTATTATTTACAGATCCAGTTTGCAAAAATTTTTCTATTAGCGTTCTGACATAAGCAACAGATACGTTTCTGTTTGGATGGTTTTCATTGAATAACGTCGCCGCTTGGGAATAATTTTTGTTTGCAATCCCATACAAAATCACTATTTCAGTTCTCTCTTCAAGAGTATAAACCATTTCAGCGAAAAAGCCGAAACTTTAAGAACAATTTTACAAGTATTGATATTAATGAAACACAAAAGTCACAATTTTGACAATTCTAATTTAAAGCAAACTATTTCCATGACTAACTTATGATTTTTCGGAGTTAATAATTTCTGATATCTGAAACTTTTAAATTTAAATATCTCATAAATGTCATAATGTGTGTTACTAGTTTTTTCACATAGGAATATTAAGAAAATTGTGTTCTTTCAAAACCACCAAAAAAAAATACAGGGTGTTATTTAAAATATTGGAGTGGGGGTGGCCGGCGGCGGCGGGTGACCCGATGGGGCGGTATGAAATACACTATTCATTGTCCCCCTATATCCTGAACAACCACCCAAAATTTCAAGTTTTTGTCTTCAAAAACACCAGAAATAATTCAATATAAAGTTTTCGTGTGGACACCCGGTATAATATAATATATAATATATATAATGTATATTGTCCTTTACTTGGATGACTCTGTTGCACAATAAAATGTATTATCATTATTATTATTATCGATCAATTTTAAAAAGCTAAACGCCAAAATTTACTATTTCAAAAGACCTCTTAAATGACGTATTACTCGATACCCCTTTCCATTTCAGATTTTTAAGGGGGTAACTTCCGGGGGCAGGGGGTTAAAGTGGGTCAGTCAATTTTTGCATCAAGAAATGCCCCCCCACGATAATACTTCTTACATGTTTCAGGGAATTTTTCATAGATTTCCAGATCTCCTGAAATTTGGGATGGGAAGTTTTGAAATGAACATCCTGTATATAAAAATGCATAGTAATCTAGAATTTATTTACCTACATGTCCGTTACTCAAAAAGAAAAAAAAAGAAACAAGTACAATACAAGCGGATTTGCTTTGCAAAATCCACAACAACATAAAAAGCAAAAAAAAATCCAACCATGTATCATTAAAATGAGTTTTCCAATTAGGTGGATTATACTAAATAAGACTTGTGTCTCTAAAGGGCAGGTGTTGTATTTCGATATCAACTTTTCCGACCCTTTCTGTTTCATGAGAACGTATATTTTTACAGCCAGATATTATTAAAAAAAAAATACTTCAAACTGAGGATGCTCTCCATTCTCTTTGCAATAAAAATTATTTTTAGAGAGGTTGAACTAATTTGTATCTTTTCAAAGGGACTAAAAACGAGAGACGTTTCTAAAGGTAACATAATCCGAGAGATTTTATGGCGGAAAATAACAATGACGATTTATAGACTGGAAATTTATTGCTTGTTTAATGCGATAGAACATGAGAACATTGAAATATAAGGCGGCGAAATTATAGTTGATTTTGATAGTAATAAAATATCTGTTTGTATAAAGTCTTGGCAGTTATAACTTTATAAATCATTATAATAAAATATTTTATGCCAATATCCTTTTGTACATTTATTAGTTTAAGCTGCTGTAAAAAATTATCCTATTAACACATTTCTTTAAATAAAACCGCCACCTGGCAATCATGGCGATCAATGGCGTATCTAGGGGGAAGAGGGGTTAAAACCCCTGGGAAATAATGAACTAATTTATCACCTCTAAGAGCTTGCGATCGCAGAAAGTTTTACATGAAACATTTATATCATTTTGCTCCTACTTCCCCCACCCAAAATTTTAAAACGCTCTTCCCAACATTTTTTCGCAGCTACGGCTTTAATGCTGATTGTACCTAATCATTCAAAAATATACGAAAAATATCATGAGGCTAGAATGTTAATGATTTATGAATTCCGCTTTAAAAAATTTCGTCTTATTAAATCGGCAACTTCGATACGTCTTCCCTCATTTGCTCTATCGAGACGTGCGAAAAGTGTTTAATTTACAAAATAATCATTATTATATAATCATATGATTATATGTATAAAAAATATATCGTAATATAGTATTAATAAACTGGAATTTCAATTTTACATATTTTTAAAGTTGATTAGTTTATGTCGATAATATTTAAAATTACTTCTAAAAAAATCTTTAATCTGCGCTTATAATAATAATAATAATTTTTATTAGTCCAACAATAAACAAATCCGATTACAGGACTTAGAAATAACGCATATTATTATTAGGGCGCGGACATGACCGGTTTAAACTACGACGAAGTTACAACGGAGCAAAGAAGTAATGTAAACAACACACGCTTACTGAATAGCACTAATTCATATGGTGAACTGCAACATCTGTTTACGCCCGAGAAGTGCCCAAGAATGAGAGCAAAAAATGCCCATAAAATAAAGAATTTATGAAATAAAATCCTTTTTTCATCGGCGTAGATAGGAGCGTGAGGGGTTTTTAAAATTTATTATATTTACCTTATATTTCGCAAGAGAAATAAAATATTCATTCATACTTACGTTAATTACGTACTTCGTAATTTTTGTAATAGTCTGTTTAATACCGGTTTATTGAATGGACTTCTCCCAATTATCTAAACGTAAGTGTTTATTGGATTTCGTTTAGTTTCAATAACATACGCGTACATTTTTAGTTATCATTTATTTAGATCTAGAACGTTGTTTATGTTACTTTTTCTGATATGAAAATGAATTGCCAGTGATTCCGAAATTTATTACAAAGTCTGTAAAATAACGTTACAGAATGCCAAAATATCGCACGGTCGTCACTTAGCTTTGCTAAAACATACACAGATATAGTTTTTGTGCAGAAAATTTCGATATTTTACAAAATTTCGTTACATGTTTAAATGACGATGCTCGAAGTATTTCTCAGTGCAAGGAACTAACACAAATCCCAAATTTAAAAAATCAGTTGTTATTCCTTCAGGAACACTTTGGAAATTTTCTTAAACTAATCACATATTTTGAAACTCGAAATCTCAAATTAAAATATGTATTAACCACAATAGACGTGGGCTATTAATAATTTCAAAAGTATTCCAAGTGGCTTTCGGCAAAAGTTAGACGCAGTTTTTAATAGAAATTCAGATTTAATAACATTGCGGCGATTGTGTATGCTAAATACGCTGAAATAAAAGAATATTTCCAGTACGCACCTATAACCAGTTACGATGTAGAAAGGACGTTTTCCATCTACAAGAATGTACTTCATTCAGAGAAAACAAGTCGTACAGAAGAGAACCTTGAGAAAGTATTGCTGGTAAATGTTAATACTCCTTTACTCGACTTGAACTAGAAAATGAACAAATAATAAGGTATTTTGAATTTTATAGACCCACTTGTTATCCAATTATATAAATAAAATTTAAAAATACAACATTTCAATAGTGCGCCCATGGGATATGAGTCATCAACCGTACGTGTCCGTGCCCTAACTATTATTTTTCCGAGAGTAAGACATATAGCAAGCATTTGTTGATATTTACTTTTAAATGGCAATTGGAACACCAAGTAGATATAAGATATAAGTTCTCTTGAAGATGAAATACATCATTCTAGGTTCGTATAGAGCTATAGATCATTAAATCTGCCGCATATGCGAGTACATTACATGATAATGATTGAGGGAAATCGTTGGTATATAGAATAAATAATAGAGGCACTAGGTTAGAGCCTTGTGGCACCTCAGATGAGGGAGTAAACTCATATGACATGAATACATTAGTAATAAACATAGTTATGTCTATTTGTGAAATATGAATGTAGTCATTTGAGCAGTGACGAGCTGAAACCAATTGCTGAGAGTCTTTCCAAAAGAAAACCATGATCTATTGTGTCGACTAAAGTCTGTGTGTATTACGTCTAACTGGTCATTAGCAGCCAGTTCATGAGAGACAGACTGAGTTATAGTGGGTAAGTTCGTAAGGATAGACCGTCCACCAACAAAACCATGTTGACATTCAGAAATTAAAGATTTTGTGTTGGAATGTGTACAGGTATAAATTACATTTTCAAAAGCCTTCGCAAAGTTAGGTAGAATAGATATTGGCCAGTAGTTTTCAACTGTGGTTCTATCATCTTTTTTAAAGATTGGCCTTACTTTTAGCTCGTTGACAGCGCCAAGGAAAATGAGCTATCTTTATTAAAATATTTATTATTATAGCCAGAGGCTCTGCTAAAGCAATTCTAGCATCCTGAAATAATATATTTTCGATTTGGTCATCGCCAGCTGTATAGTCCTTTTTGAAGGACTACATTATTTTTATTAGCTCGTCTTCTGAAACACTGGGTAATGTAAAAGGAGGTTGATTAGTTTGAAAACCCTCAAATAATAAATAGGAGGCTATATCTCATATTATCGTTAGATGGTAAAATCACTTTATTAGAATAATCAGAACAAAGAAGGGCAAGAAACAATATTGCTTATTGCTTATTGCCCGTTGCTAGTTGCGTATTGCTCCGGTATGTGAGACGCCTTAAAGATTCATAACCTACAACCTACAACTACCACCAGCTACCATAAATATCTTCAAACTTCCCTCTGTCAACTGCCGCACTCTTTCAAAAACATAAGAGTTGTTTGTTATTAATTAATTTTATAATTTTTCAAACATTTTTCATCAAAATTATAATATCAAGTATTCCATTTGTTTGATGTGGCTCATCATTAATCAAATTACAAAGCTTAAGAATTTTCCAGAAATAATTAGTTCATCCTGGTTTTTAAAAGGGCAGTAAACATGACATCTTAAATGACAGGGCAATAAGTGTCTTGTCGAAGAGTTCCAAGATATCCGAACATTTACTGTACACTAAGCTTTATGCATATATACGTCACATATTTCTGCAGAACAACATGGGCAGACAACAATATCCAACTAACGGGAACTAACACTATTTATCAATTCTGAAAATTTAAAAATGAGTGAATTATATTCTTGTATATTAATTTTAGTGCTGCTATTTTGTCAAAAATATTGGATATGATCTATACGCCGATGTTTTTCATTCTACTAATGTTGTCTTAGGAGAATATCTTCATAGGAACACAATTTTACTGCCCATGAGTTTTACTTAATTAATATACTACAACATAACCAATGGAGGTTATGTTGTATACTTAACTTGAACATGTAATGGACCATGCATTACATTACAATTAAAATGAATAAATTGCCCCAAAGTTGGGCACCATAATGTAAAGGAACCCCCTTATATTTAATTTAATAAAATTGTAGAGTTTAAATCTAAATAAAATTTAAATAATTTGCTTTGCCGGCTAAACTCAAATCAGATTATCTCAGGGCGATTCGGATTAATAAGAAGAAATGATTAAGTAAACGGTGTTCCTAAACATTAATTATATTTAATAAAAAAATAAAATACCATTGTAAAACTTTAAACAATTCGTATATTCAAAACCAATGAATAATATATATAACTATTTTTTTACATATAACCAAAAGAAATAAAATATATTTAAAGACAATTTTAATACATTTTTACAAATCACTAATGGCCATAGATTTCTTATGTATATTATTCGACGTAGTCTAACAAAAACAACGGATGCCAGCATTTACTACGTAGGCTGGTTTTGTGTACTATTACATAAATATACAACGATGCTAATACAGATCAAATTACATTCTCCTTCATAGAACGTAGATGATATTTATTTATCAACTTTATTATGTTAATCTCAATTTAAAATTTATTTCATAATCTTTAATTCTTCAAGATCAGCAATATTTTTATTTACAAAAATCTTTTAAAATACCTTATAATAAAGTTTCTTTCTTCGCTCTTCAGCGATGTCTCTCTTCAGTAAAATCTTCTTTATATTGCGATGTTTTCATCGGCATCATTTGCTGAGTGGTCACAATCCTGTAGTGACGAATTTGCTTGCTCTGCTTCCTGGAGCACAATATATTTTTTATAAACTTTTAACACTGTGCACATTTACTTTTTAAATGCTACTTTAATCACTATTTTTCAAATAACAATTCTTATGATTGTTATCGAATTTATTCTAGGAGTTTTAGGTTCTCCTTTTTATAGAACATTTAATGTATATCACTTGATTTTCTGCTAGTCGGGGTTGGACGACTTCTTTATGAGGCCAGCCAGTCGAATCTCTGCCGACTTTGGAGTTAACTTTCCGACTCGAATGAAGTCTAGCTGTTGACTCTCTCCGTTTTTAGCGCGTGTTTCTATTTTATATAAAAGTGTCTGTGGTTCCCCTTTCTCTATATAGTTCGGTTATTTCCACTTAAGTTTCCCATACACACTCTTTTACGTAGGCGAATGTTTATCACAACTGTAGCGTTTATTTCACTGTTGTAAACATTTACCTTTATAAAATGAGTTCTAAAAAAATATTTTTAATAAATATTAATAGTAAATCTAAATAAATACCCAAATCCACAAAACTTACATTAAACATTTTTTTACAGAATACACTAAACGCAATTATTGCACCAGTGCATAATTTCAAACAACCACAAACGCCTACATTATACTCTACTATCCACAACGTTCCTTTCGCAAACTGAATAATGTCCATAAAGGAAAGAACACACCCAGGAAGTCGCATGTTTTAAGTAGAATTATGGAAAACTTATTTTAATTTAGAAATATGCATTGGATTATAAACACATATTTACACATCGTGTAACACGGAAGAGTAAATAGGTCAACTAACTGATAAGATCTAAGCATATTTGTATTTATAGTACAAATTAGCAATATGATGTTAAACATACTTTCGACGAAAAGAGATTTGGTGGTGACACACAAAAACTTACGTAAATACTAAAAGTGAAATATGGTTTAATTTTCCTTTGGGCTTTTGCGGGGAATTTATAGGCATAGCAATTACCGTGAAATATTTAATATAATGGACGCTCCTGTAGAATATGGATGTTTGATTTATGGAGAAAGTTTCCGATAGAATTAAAATTCGTGTTTTGAAATTTTAATTTTAAATTTTTAAACTAAAATGACTAAAGATCTTACGGTAGATCGGGAGCTTGTATATATTATTTATGTTCCACTTTAATTTGTACTAAATTTGAAGCGGATTTGACGAAATTTGTAAAAAAAAAATTAAAAATAGTAAAAAAACCCACAAACCACTGGAAATGAAACACGTGTTTGAATATCCACAAATTATATTAATAAAAGTACGCAATGTTTCTCTCAAAGAGTGGCTTTATCAAATATACAGTGCGTTCATGATGAAAGGAACAAATTCGTTTGAAATCCAGGTAATTATTTTGCAAAATAACGCTAGAACAGGTCGATTAGCATTTTTAGTTGTGAATATTTTGACATAAGAAAATTATATACAGAATGTCTAAAGAAGAACATATTGCAGTAGCTTTGCTTTCAAATTAAAATATAGTAATCTTGTACCAGCAGAAATTAACCAAAAACAACGATAATACAAAGCAGCATAATATATAACAAATGCAGAGATTGCGTTGACAATTAAAAAAAAACTACTTCAATAAATTTATAAATTCAATCCCTATTAACTTTCATATTATTCTTGTAGGTTCTAGCAGTGATCCTTCCTTTATTTGTCGACAACATTTCTTATTTAAAATTAAATAGGATAAGGTTAATAATAAAAAAAAAACTAAATCTCATAAAATATTTGTATTCAACTCAATACTTGATAACAACATCAGTAAAGAAATTCTTTTGCCACATGTGGCTGTAAAAGAAATTGTCCTTTTTATTTTCCAATCACAAACAAAAAAAAATGTATATTTTATATATACGAAAAACACATTGCTTTTAATATATTATATAGATATAAAATAAAATATTACTCCTTGCTATCTTCAAATTGTTAATATCGTATAGTTTCAAAGAAATAACATTTTTCTTTTACGACGCTGAATTTTATTTCAACAAAGACATTCATTTGCACGAAATGCCTCTGGAGGTCTATTTGTCCACCAAAAATGCTTATACCTTTACGTATTTAAATATGCTTGAAATCTTTATTAAATTTTTATCTAATAACTTGTTAATAATGCACAGTTAACATTGCTAGCAAACATTCTCACGTTGTGCCATTAATGCCCTTTTTTACATCATTAACAATACTCCCATGATTTGTTAAATTAATCTACTATAGCAAAGAAAATAATATTTTATTCGCTTTGCTAAAAATGAACATTTTCACATAGCATCTTTAGCATACGCCACACATCACCAAATATCTATTATGAATTTATTTCAAGAAAAACTTACTTATAATATTCATACATTTCATCAAATTCCTCTTGATTTCTATCTACCATTTTGATAATAAAAAAAAATAATGAAATTAAACAAAATAACAATGAATTAATTATAATGTGATAAACTACTTATTGAAATCAAAAATAACTTAATACATTTAACTAAAAATGATTTTATGCAGTGTATCTGTACGCCTGCAATCAATTCAGCATGAAACAAAATTTTTACGTTCGAACAATTCAAAAGATCGGCAGCTTCTCTCCCTTTTCGTCGTTCGCGGCTTTTTTTTTTCATCTCGGTCATCGAAAAAACACAACTATTCATCTGCAGCGCCACAATTCACGCACTAATGTTTATGTTGGCATTGTCCTGCTCATATTTGTTTTCTTCAAGTTTTTCCCCAGGTTGAACTATACCTATATTGTTTTTGACAGTTAGAAATTGCACAAAAATATACACACACAAATTGTTTATTATTAATATCCGTGCACATTCGCGATTCCATGTCTTGAGTAGGTATATTCTTCTTCCATTAACGCCATCCCTCATTGTATTTGTAAATGAATTTGTTGCCTCTTTCATCATTGTTTAAATACTTCCTTTTTCCATTATTTAACACTATCAGTATTTTTCTTTTGCAGACATCTTCGTTAGAAATAATCGGAAAGACATTGCATACAGATGGAATCCTTCCTTTTATGATTACTTTGTTAGGAACATGGACCTTGACAGCTTTATCCCTGTCTTCGAACCACCTTCTGTCATCTTCGTGTAGGTTGATTTGTACGCAGCTATTAACAACATTAACATTATTCTTTTCTTTGTAGATTTATTCAGATTAAACCAATTTTATCCCATTATTTCTGGAGCTTTTCTGGATTAAACCAGATTTATCCTGCTATTTCTGAAGTTTTTGCTTTATTATATCGTGTCGAATAAAGAACACCTTTCTATATATCCTTTTTTTTTTTAATTACTATTAAATATAAGTATCAGGTATTTATTGTATTGTTAAGTGTGACCATAAAATGTCTAACAGATAACAATCTTTTATAAACTTATTTTATTTCTTACGTCTATTCATGATGAAAGATGTTTTCATATCGTGAATGTCTAATTTCACCTTTTTCATACAATTTTACAGCATTCAAATGACTAACTCTTTTCACTGTTCCATCTTTCATCATCACTCTCTCTCTGTTATTTATGTTTAACACGTTATTAAGCTTGAAAAGTGGTTCACTTCTCAATATATTTAATGCCACTCTTACACAATACAAAAAGTTTGGTTCGGCCTTTGTATACTGAAAATACATCTTGTGCTCCTCGTTTCTATAAATATAGAATACATGAATTTATTTTCGTGTTTATTTTTGTACCTTTCATATAAATTTTATTTCAATTTCAATTACTATATACCCATCATCATAATGTCCGTTGCGGTTATGCAATTCATAATTCATTTTTCAACATTTATGTTTACCACTAAAAATTATTTCCTTATTCTAATACTTAATTGTCTAACTATTTTATAATGCCTAACCAATAGAGATCACGGCAATATGCAGCAATCATTGTTTTTTTTAATGGAAGAGTCTGTATATTATGCCATTTTTGAATTGTATGATAAATTCTCAATACATTTTGTGTAATATTCCATATCCCCAAAATCAGCGGTTTTTGAAATAATGAAGTTTGAAATGTGATAAATTAAAAAAAAATACATGAACCCTAAATAATAAAACATAGAAAGGAAATAATAACATTTGCTTTATAAATGTTCAATATGTTGTTTTTAGAAAAAATAATCTTTTTCATGAAATCTAAGTTTTGATTATTAATTTCGATTATCTCCTCACAAAACTGCGTTCTTCGACCGAAATCGTCTTCTACTAATTCATGTATTAATTGAACCTTATAAGGATGATATTTATTTTTTCGTAATATTTGTGACACAGATCCCGTTGACATATTACAATTTCCACAGATTGTTCTAACAGTTAGATACATGGGAATTATTTACCGTTTCTACTAAAACTCTAATTGAGAATTTTCTGATATTTTTGCTGGTCTTCCGTTACGTAAATCCCTAACGTGGCCGTGCTCAGCCAATTTCAATTCAATTTTGCTGACAGTAGATCCAGTAATTGGAGGTTGCTTAGGATGAATTGCATTAAATAAATTACACACTTCTTGTTGAGTACGCACTCTATCTCCAAAACCAATCATACTAAGTACTTCAATACGTTCTTTCTCAGATAAATGCATTTTCAAAATGAAACGTAAAACTAACCAAATGACACTGACATACTAAAAGCCGGTGATGGTTTAATTTTTATTGCTACAAAAAAAAAGAACATGAAAATGGTCGAGTGGTCAAGGAATGAAAATCGATTAATTTGAAGAATTTTTTGTTGAAGATAAAATTTTCAATTCCAGGTTGTTTTTGTTGGCTTTTAGAAAAATGTTCAAGGTGTCTTTGTTCAATTTTAGCATTTTATTTTATTACTTGAGTGTATTTTAATTTATCACATTTCAAACGTCATTATACCGAAAACCGCTGATTTTGGGGATATGGTATGTCACACAAAAAGTGTTGAAAATTTACCGTACAATTCAAAAATTTCATAATATACAGGGTGTTCCATTTAAAAAGAACAATGATTGCTGTTTATGTTCTTCTTAAGACACCCTATATATAATTTTCTTATGTCAAAAAGTTCACAACTAAAAAACCTAATCGACCTGTCCGAGCGTTTTTCTGCAAAATAATTACCTGAATTTTAAACGAATTTGTTCCTTTCATCATGAACGCACTGTATAACACTAACAAAATTTAGGTGCTAGGTGAATTTACAATATTTTTATTATAACTGACATTCGTTGCGGGGGGTTATTGAATAAATATAAAAGTGGGGAGTTAGGTAACTACATCTAATTGGTTGTTTAATAATACAAATGTTTCGCATAATGAAAGTCTGTTTTGTTATTATGAAACGACCTCATGTGTTCTTCTGTAAAGTCAATTTGTAAATTTTTTTCAAAACAAATACTACAAGCCTATTTTATTTGATAAATCGTTAATGGGGCATGCGACAAATCTAAAACCAAAAAGATGGGACTCCCCCCCCCTTGAGGGTTTTTGGTTATCCCAAAAAGTTTTTTGAGGGCGCCAAAATTTCCAAAAAATTTTTAGTATTTTTCGACGCGAAAAAAATTTATCCGCAAAATTCATACTAACTTTTTTCTTGTGCGATGCACGGTTGTGAAGTTGTAGTGCTTTCATTTACGAACGTGTAAATATAATAATAACAATAACGAGTTTTCTATGTTATAAAAATGGTCCTTAATGCAAACAAATACTAATAAATACAATTTCCACATTTACTTATGTCAACAATGACATTCAATTTGACAATTAGGTCTCGCAATATATTTGAAGTTTATAGGAACGAATAAACATCAACTAGCTTCTGAGACAATGACAGGCTGTGGAAAAGTTTAAACTAGACGTATATACAGGTCACCAAAAATTTTATATCTGTAAGCGGATGCAAAAAAGGCAGATTCAAGCTTGAAGAGATTGACAAATTTAGCTAGTTATTAATAATAATTACAAAATGTGGACGCCATGGAGTTGCACCACCAGATAAGTGTTAATCCAGTAAGCGCCTAAACAGGGATTAGAAGATTTCGAGCTTCTCTCACGTTACTGGTTATACGTTGAAAATCTTCTGTTGTTAATTTGAGGCCGTCTACAGAATTTTCTTCTAGTTCATGACGGACAAGTTTCGATGGTTTTTCATGAAGATTCTCAACAACCTTTCCTCAACTGTCCTCGACAAAATGTTAATAATAAAAAGAGTATATTTTTATTTCTCAAACAGATATAAGTCGAAACAACATATTCATATTAAATCTATATTATACTTCTTTTCTGACAACCTCTCAACAACTCAATAATAACTCAATAACTTTCGCGTCTATTTGCGTAACTTTATATTGTAAACTAAAATAATATTCTTTTCATTACAGAGGAACGTGTCTTGATGTTCGGGTTTCTAGGATATGTCCCTGTTAAACAGCAAGAAAGTGTTTCCATTAATCAGGTATTTATCTATTATGATAATTAAATTTCCTAGTAGCTTAATAATTAAGACAGCATTGTAAAACCCTGTCAGGTAAATAATATCTAAATATAAAATTATCTCTGTATAAACAAATACAAAAGTAATACTATTACTTCTGTAAATTTACACTAACAAAAACAAATGAAGTTCATTCTTAAATAAACTATACGAGGGATAATTAGCTTGGTACAAACATTAAGTTAATTCATTCTATTGACGAAGCGTTATATCTTCTTAAATATCATATTTTTTCAAGAAATACCTAGATATGCCTTTAGGGAAATGCCTCAGGAATAATGACGGTGTAATTAAGTAGTTAGAGATAAACGTAATTCAAAGTTACGTGTATTTTCTCAACTACTGAGCATAAGTTTATATTTAATCTAAAACTACTGACAAACATTGCTGTAGACACCTTTCGGATGTGGTTTTAGCACATATTCTCTAATTTGGTTTATTTATGTACTAGGCAGCTATTAGTGTTAAAGCTAAAAATAGAGAGACAGGGTCTGTTTATTCATACGTTGCCAGCTATTTATATTTCTACTTGTCTATTTAATTAGATAGGCTTGCAATTATAAATTGTACTATGTCGTCTCATAAATTCGACAGATTAACAAATAATGACATATTGTCTGTTCAGTCATTCTTTGTTACTCTTAATTTGAATTAGTAAAAAAGACGCGCGAACTTTTAGCATTTATTCGAATTGTTGGAATGTTGGACATAACCTCAATAAAATGTTAATTGAAATATGCTAATATACTAAATATATAATTTAAATATATGTAATTACTTTTTAAACATTTAAAATTCACAATAAGTTACAGTTAAAGATCAAGCAAATTTTTTATATGAAAATTGTCAATTTTTTGTAATATTCAAAAATAGAGAAAAACTGTGACAAGTTTGTGGATAAATTTATCGAGAAAGTAATGTTGACAAAAATCATTCTATCTAGATACTAAAAATGTGGTATCTTGTGATATTTTACAAAATTAACTCACAAATATGTTGTACAACCTGCTTTAGTTGATCAGATAAAGACAAACTACACTTTGCTTTCTACTTAGTGAATTTTGGTAAGATGGAATTGTTAAAATAACCATAATTAGAAAAAAATGCTATATTTTATGACAAAAATAGAGCAACTAATAGAGAAGAATGTTACAAGTTATGTAAGTTTTTGCCACGAACAAAACATTAAAAGGCCTGCATAATGGGCTCTTATGCAATAAATTCTCAGAATATATTTCGAAGTTATTGGAACTAATCAAATATACCCTGTAGGATGGGCTTATATTGTATAAAATTACAAAATTAAATAAAATCTATTCAATAGTCCTTCGATCAAAAGGATCGACAGACCTTACTCCTACAATTACTAAATATTATTACCAAACTAACTTAATTTAATTAATTGTGACACCTAGCTGGGTCTAACGAGGTCTTCACTAGCTGACATCAACAGCGAAGCAACAGGAAAACTCAGCTGACTGCCAAGAACAATAGATTTAGGTTTTAAACGGAATCCTTCTTCAGGGGCTTTATAGCTAATTTCAACATATAATCGTGGACCTATGTTTCGCAATTGCGTCTCACAATTTCAACGTCACACAATTTAACGTCACCAAAATTTCCCTAAATAGAGATAATAATTAGCTCTAACGAAAAATGCCAAAAGAGAAAATAAAACAATAAGGTTAAGAAAATGAATCATTAACAATTTCAAACTAATTGATAAGTAAATACCTGACTATATGTTCCTATAGTCTTTCAATGTGCATACTAATAATCAAACATCAATATTCTGCCATATACCATGCTAATCACCATGTGGCTTTAAATCACATTTGAATCCGACCAAAATGTTGTTAAATAGAAAAAATTGCCTCACCAGCAAATACTAATATACACTGGTCTCCAAAACATACGCTCTAGAAATAACAAAAGCAAAATTAAAAATATGAAAGGCGGCATATTTACTTTCAAATAATCGAGCTTTATATCACCGAGGAATATTTATATTAAGTTTAAAAACATTGTTTTCTTTCGAATAAGAGCATAGTAGATATTTGTTATGACTAACAAAATGAACAAATAAAATGCAAATAGTTTGTGGAATTATGGGCGGCCCCCATTTACCAACACATTAGATTTGAATAACTCAGTAGTGAGTAAATTTTAAGTAATTTTAAATTACCAACTGGTACATGTTGCGATTCTGCAATATTTAATAAATATTATACAAGTGAATTAAACCACTGTTTATTTGCGAGAAGAATGTTTATTGGATTATTTCTTGGAGCAAATAATAGGTTTCATTCACGTGTTTTATACATTTTTTTAATCAATTTTGACAAAATTTATCAAAAAAAAAACAAAAAAAATTCAAATTACATTGATCGGTTTAGACAAATCATGTAGGTTGCGAAGCAAATTTCCGTGACAACGAGTTGTTTATTTTTTGCGTTAATTGTCACGTTTAAGCAGTTAAAGTAAAAATATATAAAAAAAATTGATAGAATTTGCGATAATGAAGAGAAAAACCGTGCCTGAGTTGGTTTGTATGGAAGCTTTAGAAGCTGTGAATAAAGTGGTTCCTGCTAAATCAAAAAAAATTTATGAAAAATAATGAGAATTTTTGTGAGTGGAGGAAGCGAAAGGATGCAAGGGGAGTAGACGAAACAATAATTTTGGCTTATATTTCTGAACGATCCAAAATTGCGAAATCTTCGTCATTGTGGGCGTATTACTCCCAACTGAAGAAAATGTTATCTGTGAAAGAAAATATTGACATAAGCAGGTATTTGAGGTTGACCTTATTTATGAGTTTTGAACTATAAGATAATTGTTGTATATTTCATCAGGTATCTGCTTTCTTAAAACAACAATCTGCAGGGCACAGACCAAAGAAATCTATGGTGTTTACATTGAAAGACATGGAAAGGTTCTTGGATACTGCTTTAGATGATGAATATTTGCTTCATAAAATGATTCTAATTGTGGGAGTGTTTGTAGGTTGTAGAGTTATTGAATTGGTTGCTATGTCAGTTGATGATGTTGATGACAGAGGCAACGTAATTGTGGTCAATATTCCTGACACGAAGACTTATAAGCCCAGAACATTTACTATCTTATTGTATTGGTAAAACAATTTTTAAAACAATAGTGGATTAAAAGCGTTTTAATTCACTAGTGAATTAAAACGCTTTTAATCCACTCATAGATAATAGACTACTTATAAGGGTTACTATGGAGTTAATAATGTCACTTTATAATGTCAAAATTGTTTAAAAATTCAAATTCATGCGAAATTGCAAGTTTGAATCTCCCCCAGGAGTTAATATTTAAAATTACCTTAAATAATTTATCAGTGGAAAATTAGAAATATAAAACCAATGGATTTTTAAAATATGAATAAACTGTAATTCAAATATCCATAATAAGAAGAACAACAGATAATTTTAGCGTAAAATAATATAATAAATTATAAACACACACGAAGAATATTTATTCTGCATGCGGCTTCTAGTTATAATGAATTCATAACCGTGGTAATGTAATTATCTCTGCCTCTGCTTTTCTAAAAATATCTCCAGCGCAATTTCCTCATTAACGAGGATTCACTTCAGTCTCCACGTTGACATGTAAATCGTTAGTTTACTCCGCTTGTTCGATTGTTAAGTGACTAGTTCTTGTTTAACGTGCTCGTTATATTGTATTGCATAGTCCGCATGCGTCTATAGTCTATAAGATGCTGTTATAATACTTTTAATGTAATTAATTCTTTACTAATAAATTATATCCCTGTCACAGTATTTAAATATCCCGCCGAAACTCAAAACACGTGGCTTAAAAATGTAGTTCACATTTGATCTTACCTGTAAACAGTTTGTCAATAATTTTAAATTTTTTAAAATTTAAAGATTTTATATTAATAAAATCTTTAGATTTAAATTTTATTTTCAGCCAACAACCTGTTCTGTCCAGATTTTTTTATACAGGTACTTTAACCAAATCCAAGGTCAACTGTATCTCGCTGTCGTTGCACGATATAAGGCCGTCACATAACTTCGATTTACATTGATAAATTTGATTCTGGGTACCTCAATTTGATCCTTATGTAACGGCATCTAGTAGTACCCAAAAGAAATAATTTCTGAATTTTTATTGAAATAAACTTTAAAATAACACTTTAAACATTAACTTTACAATAATTAATATTAATAATTTTAAAATAGTGAAATAGAACGAAATTAAATTAAAAAAATTTTGCTGAAATTAAAGTTGTTGGGTATTATAGTGTCAAGAATAACAATTATACTTATATTTCTAACATTTAGAAACATTTCTTCTACAGAATCGCAATAAAATAATCTTGTTAAGACAAAATAACTTTGTTGTACAGTATATTCATATATTACAATAAATTGATATACATGCATGTACACTTGTTACACTAAATATAGAATATTTCCAAATAACACTGGTTAAAAAGGTAATATTCACTAAACTCTTTTTTCTGTGTATTTCGGTAAATATTTGATGTACTTTTTGCGATTTTGTCACTATTACAATTTGCTAATATAGTTACAGTGGCGTACTCTTTGATGCTGCCTATACCAAATCTGTATTTCTACGCACACATTTCAAACAGACCAAAATTTGCTTTATAACACTAATCAGTTTCTTGTTGGCACTTCTCAATATTCCGATGATAACAAGGTGCATTATTGATAATAATTAGAGCATTTTAATAATTACTAGAGCATCTTTATTTATCTAATAGGCGTAAATCTAATTACAGAACAAAAATTGACAATGTTGAATTATTCATAATACACCCACATGTATCCTTTTTAAAACTGTACTAAATCAGCACTCAAATACCTTAGACTTCACATATTCAAACTTATTGTTAATATTTTAGTGACCATATACCCTATAGCAAAGATGCTTCACTTCAGCCCGGCAATTTTTGCCATTTGAATTTTATACGTCTACAAATATTAACCCATCAAGTACTGGTGTTGCCATATGGCAACAGAAATTATGTAGTTTTCTGTTGCTTCAAAATAAATATTTTTGACTATAATCCGATAGATGGCATAAACCTCGGTTCAGTTTGTAATGGCGTCTTTCAACATAACCAATAATTATCGTCTGTTTGTCAGCGTGGTAGAAAGTAAATGTGTTTTTGGTAGTGAGTGCAGTAAGATTCGCACAAAATGGATTTCAAACTGATGTAAGTATAAAAAATCATAATATGTAGTTGCATATAATCGATGATAATGAATTTGTAAATTGAAAAATATATGATGTACCTATTAATGTTGCAATTATAGTAACTTACTGAAAATTTAGAAAAATATAAATCTTGTACGGTGGGTGTTGCCATGTGGCAACACCAGTCTTATCAGGTGCCCACTTTTTTAAATAGTTATCTTTTTTTTCTAGTGGTGGTCTCACTCTAGAAGAAGCTCTTCATATGGCGTATGATGAAGACTTAGACGTGGGCCAAATTTATATTGAGGCTCCAGATGCAGGCACTGTAAAAGACGAGGATTCCGGCGCGAGGAAGATGGAGGTGGACTTATTGATAATTTATCTTGCAATCAATTGAATACTAATGTTCAACTATATGTAAAGGGTCTACATAATAATAATGATAGTAATGTGGAGGAAGGTGTAGAAGAAGTAGAAAAGGTAAATTATTCCAACATTGAATGTGTCAAAGGTGATCTAGAGGAAGGTCCGCAAAATTGTTTCAATTCAGACTATGAAATGTTTAAAACATTGTCACCAACAGAAATGTTTGAACTGTTTATAGACAATGATGTAATAGGTTTGTTGGTACAAGAATACAACAGGTACGCGCAATTTAGAAATTTTCCAAATCCACAAATTACTTTAGATGAAATGAGATGTTTCATTGCTATTTTAATTTTATCGGGATACTGTCAGTTACCTGGAAAGAAAAGCTACTGGAACACTGATGGAGATCTTGGTAACCGATTGGTAACTGAAGCAATGAGGAGAGACCGCTTTCTAGCAATTTGGCGATGCCTTCACTGCTCAGATAACAACCTGTTGCATCCAACTGATAAATATTACAAATTGCGACCATTGAGTGATCTATTACGCCATAGATTTTTAAAATGGTTTGTTCCAGAGGAAGACTTAAATTATGACGAATCTATGGTGAAATATTTTGGTAAGCACTCATGCAAACAGTTTGTAAGGGGAAAGGCGATTAGGTTTGGATACAAAGTATGGAGCCTAAACACCAAATCTGGATATCTTGTTAACTTTTCGCTATATCAAGGTAAAGATGCGCGAGTGAAAGAAGAATATCAAGTTGTATTTGGAAAATGTACCGCTCCGTTATTGATGCTGTTGGATGAGTTGCCAGAGGAAAAGAATAAACTGCGCTACAACTTATTTACGGACAATTTATTTACTAGTTTTCACTTGCTGAGTCGTTTGAAAACAAGAGGATACTCCTCAACTGGAACCATTCGTGATATTCGAATTCCAAATAATTGTCCCGTAGTGTCAAAAAAAATGATGGCAAAAAGAAAACGTGGTGACTTTGACTCGTCTTTAGATAAGACAAACGGCATTTTATTAGCGAGATGGAAGGACAACAACGTAGTTTCTGCAGCTTCTACAAGATATGGAATTGCTCCTGTTGGAACTGTGAAACGGTATTGGGTAAAAGAGAAAAGAAATTCAAGACCCTACATGATCTCTAAATATAATGCATCCATTGGGGGTACAGATCTAATGGACGAGAACATTGCCCGATGGAGAATAAGTTTACGTGGAAAGAAGTGATGGTGGTGCCTTTTTACGTGGTTGATAGACGCGTCCATACAAATTGCGTGGGTATTGTATAAGAAGTCGGGCAACATACTAACTCAAATAGAATTCCGTCGAGAGATAGTAAAAGTGTATTTGAACAAGTATAAAAATCCGCCTACACGTAGTGGTAGGCCGTCTACTAGTAAATCCAGTAGATCTTTCAACCGTGTTTCCGATGACGTGCGATACGACAACATTGGCCATATGCTTACGCCAACTGAAAAAAAAAAAATCAGGTGTAATGGTGACAACTGCAAATCAATTATGCGTACAACATGTACTAAATGCAATGAGGGGGTGTGCTTGTCATGTAATGTTAGGTATCATACGCAGTTGTAGCTACGAATTGGTAATAAACAAATATAATAATTGAAATCTTTTTTTTTAAATGCAGTAATGCCAAAGACTCGCGTTGCCATATGGCGACACAACTTTTCTCAAAAAATAACAAAGTATTTAGTAAAATATTTCGGTAAACCCATTCAAATTGAACTGATAATGCAGAAAAACGTGTTAAATATAAAATTTTTTAGAAAAATTTAATTCCGTTCTTCATGGGTTAAGATATAAATTTAATTTAAAAATGCAAAAAATTTGCCAAGAATTTTCCGTATACCACATATCGCATTATCAATTCTCATTTTCTGAAGTAGATACCTTGCGAATTACTTGATTTTGGTAAAATAAATCAGTCAAATGTCAATAATACAAGGTTTGATATAATCCAATCATATTGCATATTTTTAGCATGTGATTTTAAAAATGTTGTTACCATTTCATTTCATCATGTTGCCAGCGGTTTTTTCACCTTGGAAATGGTTCATTTTTAGAGAGGAAACCGTTCACCATCTGTCGGATATTAATTTTGACGGATACATTATATTCTCACAGTTTCAAATACTTACCCACTTGTTCTATAGGACGTACGGAAGGCGTAATTTTGTTGCACAAAATTTGGTTAAATTATCCGAAATTTACTTTATTTAAATGCCGTTACCGGCGTTCACGTAAGGAAACAATAGTAAACATTAATATTTTATGATGAATACGTTTTATGTACGAAAACAAGTCAATTAATATGAGTAAATCCTTGATGCCGTCTCATACCTCTTGTTTTAATATTACCGTAAGATGTTATATAACAACATTCAACTGTCTACTTACCTGAAATGTTAAAGAAACCCTGCGGTTTGGAATTATAAATAGACGGTCGATGCTGTTAAGGATCACCTCCCTCTTGTGACTGTTTTATTCGGATGTCGAGTCGAGAACGCACAATGCTGAAACATAAATTTACAATCCTAATGAGTTATTATTTTGCCTACATCTGTTTAGTCGGTTTAGGGTATTTTATGTATCTATTAAAGCGAAATATTTTATGTACACGAGGAATATATTAATGCAATGGATAAATTTATAGCTATACCTATAAAGGTAGATATATGGAGGTAAGGGTGCGTAATTGCAATTAGCACATTTAATAGTAATTCGGGGATATTTTATAGTCCAATAAAATTTCTGGGCAATATTGTCTAATATGAAAATTTTCGTAGTTAATTTAAATTAGCTGCAATTTTTACCAGGAATAAAACCTTTATTTCAGCAGCACAGTTTTTATTTCTCGTAATGAATATGCAGGTAATAAACGTACCATTAATGCTTAACCAAAGATAATAATTTTGAGATATGTTTTGCATCTAAATAAAAGTACTAAAAATATACTGTGTATTTCGTAAGTAGTGTTACATATGGTGGAAACGCGTTACATTCAGTTGCACGTCATACTAGATCCATGACGACTCGTCTTGTATATGTTGCCGGATTTATTTTTATTTCTGTCAGTGACATTTGATATAACCAAAGAAAAAAATTATTCACTATACAATAACTCTAACGTAATATATTTAGTAATTGAAATGCTCTAAGACTTCAGTCTTTCTCAACTTATTTATTATATTGATTTAGATTGTCGAAAAACATTAAATGTTTCATTACGTATCCCTAATATAATTTAAAATATGCAATACTTACGCTATTCACATTAAATTTAACACATGATTATAAAAAAGATTGTAAAAAGCCTCGATTGTTTACAGAAACCTTTCGGCATTATATTCAATGGACGCAAATAAATAATAAATACACTTCTAAAAAGCACAGTTTTTAAACAATTTATATCAAAGCAAAAATAAACTTGAAAAATTTTACAGGAAGAATATACACAACGCACGTCTTTTTGACAGATATGATTTATCTGTCAACACCGAATTGAACTATTAGTCTACTAAAAATATGTAATAAAGAAATTTAATATTGAAACGGAAATTATGTGTTTATTTGCCATGAATGCGTATATTACGATCAATTTACAAATTTTGTATTTAAGCTAATGAAATAAATGCCCTCAAGTATAATTTAACAAAGTAACTTTTTTAGTTTCTCTAATACAGTTATGACAACATGTAAACGTCATCGATGACGTGCAACTGAACTTAACGCGTCTCCAGTACATATTGCAGTGACCTTGAGTTTGGTGGTAGATTATAAATAGACAAGATCAAGATCACTTCAAGATTTAATTTAATTAATTGTTATTTTATTTATTTTTATCATGATGTGTATATAAATATCCATTATGTCAATATTTTGCCAAAATTTAATTTTTATTTACGTTAAATAATATGAGAATGTTATTATAATTTTTATAAAAACTATAAGATTAGAATAAGCATAAAATGTTACGTGAAGTATAACGAACAAGTGTTTCCCGCACGAAGAATACTGTGACCGGGAGAGATCGATAGTGTGGCTCGGCGAAAACAATATTTTTCCGCTAGATGCATTGGATGAGTCATGAACGTGTAAACAAGTTTATATTTACATATTTGTTTATCTTTTTGAAAATTAGTAATGCGCTGGTTTCCTGAGTGGTGCAGCACTGCAGCTATGTATTTCTGGAAGTGGAATCGTATCTGCCGAACACAACCGGGCGTTTTTGTGAAGAAAAATATCTATATAAATCCGGGACCGCTGAGAAACCGGGAGTTGCTTGGTGTAAACCGCACTCAAAAGAGGAAAAAAGGAGAAGTAGGTGGAAACCTCTTCTTCCTCTTAAATGTTATATTAACTTAAAAGTTTATTCATGAATTTGAACTTAGAATATTTTCAAAGAGATTTTTCGATACTTTTAAAATTTTCAATAATAATTAAAACTTGTAATATTTTCCGTAATAATTTTACTGTACTTATAGAATTTTTCTAACCGAAGTGGAACTCAGAATAATTTTATGAATTAGATATCGTTTTAATTTGGAGTTTAATTTACATTGAGACTTGTAATTATTTTAGAAATAATTATTTATGTACGGAACAGTTTTATTTAATTAGAACTTTGAATTTTTTTTAATTTTCTAGGATGTTTTGTTTTACATGTAGGGTTATTACACCATGCATTATGATAAAACATTTTAGTGACTGTAACGATCAAGTTGAATAGCGTAATAATTTTTTTTATGAAGATTTTTCTTTACCATTTTATTTATCAGATTAGAGGATTTGTGGTTAATAATTTTGTTTTATGTATATATAGGATAATTGAACAGTGATCGAATTTTTTAATGATGGATGAGTTTGAAGTAATGTACGAAAATTAAGGTGATTTGATAATGTTTGTTATAAATGTGTGTGTAGTGTTGTACCAATTTTTTTTGAGTGGTGTTTTGTATTAGAATCTCAAAGGGAGGTAAAGTTTTATTTTTATATATATTTTTTCTTTTTATGTATATCAAGTATATTTTATAGTACTTGTGTTTTTGATATTAACGTGTTGAGTAATAGATCAGGGATGTGTGCGATGAATTAAGTAGTTGTTGCAATGATTCCCTGCATTTCTTTTTGCAGTTACATGATGGGCCAAAAATTCTTGGTGCACTATGGGTCCTTTTTGGAGTGATATATCCATGTCCCAAGTTTCTTTTGTGCTGAGCTTTCACCTTTTTACTACATTCAATGTTGGTTTGACTCTTCCCTGATGGTTTATTTTTCACTGGCGTTTTCTTAAGTCCTCTGGTGATGTCGTCCTCATCCAATGCTCGATCTTGCAGCAAAACATTAAAATTATTAAGTATATAAAATTTCGTTAAATTGCTGTTGATCAGTTTATACAATATGTGTGCTTGAAAATATGTGTGTGAGTTTCACTAAACAACATTATGAACAATGAAAACTGAAACCGAAAGCCTAAAACAATAGCATCAAGTTTTTGCCAAGAAGGGAATAAGCCACACAAAATTTTACTTACCTCATTGTTGAAAAGGCTGCCGCTTTCGCTGGAAGCACTTGCTCCAGAATAATCTTTGTCCTTCTCACTATCGTCAACTTCACTTGGAACATGACTTACTTCGTTGCTTTCCTCAGAAAACACCAGTTTTCTTTTAATACCGCCGGGACTGACACCGGCCATATTGGTTTTACTGAGGCTTGTTACGTTATTGCAACAAAATTAAATTGATTTTTGTTGTGGGTGAAGAAGGAAACGACGTGATAAGAGCGCCATCTATGAATGTATAGTCTAAAGTTTTGTTCTGTGGGTTGTTACACTTTTCACAGAACGAATTGTATTGATAACTGAATTGTGTTCAAAATGTGGCTTGTTACTATTTTCCCCCGAGCTCTTCAATGTTATATAGAAAAATATATACTTTTGCAGGATGATTTGTTTTTTTAACCCATAATATATTTCATCCATTGAAAAGCGAACGGAATCGTCAACGTGAATAATTATCAACATTTCTCATCTACATCAATACTAATAAATATGACTTATTGTTAACGATACAGAAAGCTGCATGAGATATACTTCTACATCGGGGATACATGAAGTTTAGAAGTCATAAAATAGAAATATGTTTTGAGTAAAAGAAAATTTGTTATTGTTAAAAGCAACTCCGCCCTACGTCATTATTACTATCATCATTTATATATGTATATGTGTACTTATGTGTACACATGCTGCTTGCCTTCGTTCAATACCGCTAAGGTAAGGGTTTCCAGTTTCCATTACCACAATTCAGGCATTCGTCAAGTGCTTTACATCATCACGTCTTGTACATTAGCGCCACCATTATCTTTATTTAGATTACATGTATTATTTTACACCGCAAGTTCATAAAGCTCCCATTTGTTCTGAAAACATACAGTTCGTGAAAGCGAACCTTCCTCGTGTGTCATTAATTAGCAGATTTTCGCGAGGGAATCATCATACACTTAGCTACTTGCTAAGAAAATAAAATGAAAAAAAAATCTCCAGTTGTGTTTGTATTTATAAAATCCATTAGAGAATGCTATTTTTTTGATTAGTAATTTAGATTAAGTAACTTGACGACCATAACAAACTCGTACATAGTTGTACGGAATTTAAACAGTCAGGAAAGCATCAAGTGATTATAGTAAATTACAGAATTTAAAGTGATATATTTTTCGTAATAATATATACCTATACCGTTTTTTAAGTCGGAAGAGTATATAGAAAAGAAAAGCATTTTAGTAATAGATAGTGGTAAATTTTAACATTAGAATTTAAATTTTTATTTTTTCAATAAAATAACGAATGTTATTAATAAAATTATCAACTGCCTTAAGATTTACGGTAATTAAAACTGAGTTTTGCTTATATACTTCAACATATTTATTCACAAAATGATATACATGCTAAGCAGAATCTAAAATAATTAAAGAAATACAAGGATATCGGGGGTAAATTGCGCTAGAGCAACCGTAGACATGTGTTTCTGACTCATTCATCGTTAAGGGTGGGTTTCAATACCGGCAAATCCATTTCAGTTCGAATCTAGGATTTTCGTTTTCCTTAACTACTACTACTAGTAACAACTGAATGCCGCTACGGTATCAATTCTAGAGGAAAATAACAATGATCTTAAAACATTTCAAGGTCGTTTTTATTTACCTGCTTTTCACATTTGTACCCCTACATACGCAAATGTGTAAATTTGGTCTGTGCAGGCTTTCTTTGCAATTTGATTTTATAGGTATGAATGTAATCGATACTTCTTATGGATACTTCCCAGTCAGCTTGCATGCTTGCATGAATTAGTCAGAATAGCGCGCTCACGTTGCGCATTTATTTGAATTTATTTGTAAATTGAAAAAGTTTATATATATTGACATGGTTTGGATTATATATAATTTTATACGTATTCTTATATAAAGAAAAGGTATTCTTATTACTTAACAAGTATATATAAAAATATTCAAGTTCATAAAATTAATACTTATAAAATTAAAAAGTATAGTCACAATTATTATTTTCACTCTGTATAATGGTAGAATATTCATTTTTTTTTCTTCAAACCAATTATTGTAAAATCTGGAAGGAAGAAATCAGAGATATCAGTTATTTGTTCAAAATTGTTTAATTAACGTTGATAGGTGAAGTCAATGATGATAACTTATTGGGTATTAACAATATTTAATCTTGAATTAAGATTCGCGGCTTTATTTAAAATAAGGAGCTTGACAGTTTGTTTTGACAGTTCTCAGAAATATGATTTAAAAATGATATATAATGTGTTATAGAGATACAAAAATCAAGGTATGATAATATAAAATGAATTAAATAATGTGTATTCTATAAGCTAAAATGAAGATAAACAGTCTTACAGGAGTTTAAAAGAATTACTTTGAATATAAAGAATAGGTGGTGTATTTTGATTGGAGTAGAAAATTTTATGAAAATATCGTCAAGGAAATGTTGAAAATAAAAAAAAGATTATTATTATTCTTAATTCTGTACGGGTGTAGAATTTCCGTGTTATCTAAATAACATTGAAATTTACACATATTGTAAGATTTTTGAGTATTTATGTGTTAGTATTGTATCATTTAACGCGAATATATAATTGTTTCTAATTTCCAACTTAATGTGGAGATTAGAGTTCACAAGCAATCACTAATTGTGTGTTAAGGGGTTTAATTTGAACATGTGAAAATATTGAGAAGATTTGTGATAAAATATAAAAGAAAACTTACCCATAAATCATAAAATATTGATACGAGCCACTCCAGAGAGGGGTAATTTCCAGTCAAAAGAGTCCAGAGAGGTGATTTCCAGTCCAGATAACAATTCCAGAGAGGTGATTTCCAGTCAAGAGTGTCCAGATAATAATGCAAGCTTAACTATTTTGATGAACTATTTGGAGAATAAGAGATTCTGATACTGTACGTGTATATTGACGAAGGATTTTCTTCAAGAACATTATTTTTCATTGCAAGTTTATCCATATAGAAGTTCTAATTGAAGGAGAACAGATTCTGATGCTGTTCCTGTTACTAGAAAAGGTGTCTTCGAGAAGTGTTTTATATTTTAGGGCACAGGAAATATTTATACGAGAGTTGCAGTAGACGATCGCAGGCAGCTTTTATCTATAACCAATAATTTCAAGTGTTGAGAGGGCAGAGACATCCTGGATCATACAAATACTTCGAGGAAATCGTATACAACGAGGCAGTGCAAATCTAGAAGAAAGGAAATATTAGTAAATTGATGAACTGATAGAACTACATTACGTTAATGAATTAAGGTTGTATAGAAAATTTGTTCTAAAGTTAGCATTACTACTAAGTAATGGTGGAATTCTGTAACTTTCTCGGAAGCTCCGGCTATCGTAGGCCCTGGCAACGAAGTGACATTGGGATGACGATTTCAGAATTTTTACAGTTAGTGACGTAGAAGTGTCAATTTACGATTTTTTGTACATAACCTTTATGTTTATCATGTAAACAGACATATCATCTCGTAAACATATACCAATATATTTCAATTTAAAATTTTAACTAATAAGAAAATTGTTTGAAATATAATATAGCGATTGCTAACATTTTTTTTTAAAGAAAATGTACGGAACATTTTGTAATGCCAAGACATAGTATAAACATATGTTTATACTGCTGCCAAGATAGCACGAAGCACTTTGGAAAATTTCAACAAGAACTGCTATCATTAGGAGAGTTACAAAGGACGTAGTATCGCACTAGTGTATAGTGAATTTGCAGATAAATGTCTTTTTCAGGCACATTTATGGATGATGAAATGTGATTTTTTTATGAAGCCAACAAGGATAGGTATCCCTATAAAGTGGACATTATTTTTCTTACAAGAGTACCTAAACACAAAAAAATACATAAACCTAGCAGACAATATCCACACAACATAAAGCATGTGAAATGTGCACAAACTAAATGTTCGAAAAAGTCTCTTATGGTATCGTGTTCACAATAACTTCACAATTTAAAGTTGACTTTTTCATAAGATTTTCTAATAATAAAACTACATCAAATAGTGAGGATGTTTAACTGTATATTATGTTGAAGAAGATAAGAGGAAATTTACCTGTTTAGTCAATGAATTTCTTTATTTGTAAGTCAAACCGTAAAGATTTTATCAATATGTAACTATATTAAACGATTAATGTTTTAGTCTCCAAAAAGGTAACATTAAGTTTTAATAGCATAGGCCAAGTATATAAATGGTTGAAGGATATAGATGATTTTGTATTTAGAAAATCGACCAATCCTGTGCTGTACTGTTGTACTTGGTACACCAAATCATTCGATATTATTGCAGGATTTTGTTGCCGAGCCTCTGAAATTATAGTATTTGAAAGTTCTCTTTATTTGCGGTTTTTACAGGAGAGTAATATTCATTAGGCTGAAATTTTGCACTTTGTCAACTCAAAAGAATGTAAAGAATTATTGTTTAATAAATTTACCAGCAAGTATTATAAAACAATAGAAGACATTTGACTCGGATAATTATACTAATATTGGATATGAATTATATGTTTACTATTAAATCTTAACAATAAAGATCAAAAAGAAAAATAATAATACTGAACTAGAAATGTGAACTTTGAATAATAGGTACTCAAATAGAAATTGTTCGTATAAATATTGAAAAATAAAACACATTTTATTGTCAAATATATTTTTTTTATTAACCTTACCATAAAAGTAGCGCTGAAATTTAGAAAAAAAATTACAGTATGTGAATATAAAAAATACCTATATATAAAAAAGGAGGGTGTTCTTCATCGGCTAAAGGTGGAGCAAGTATATCGACATGTGTGCTATCAATTACATCTACAACATCTCGTGCACCCCATTTTTCATAAAAACTAAACAGAACAATAATTCTCAGAACATTTAGAAAAGATATGATTGCCCTTGGTAAATATATGAACTGGGTGCTATCGATTAAACAAAATACATCTCCGGTCTCCTACTTTTTTTCATAAAAACAAAATAAAGAATTATTTTTAGAATATTTTGATACAACATAATTACACTTGCCTAACACGATTCACAATCACTGGGAAATTTTATCCATTCAGGGAATAAATTGTTTGATATTACAAGACAGACCTGATGAACTATTCGACTTACTGAACTCTGACTGAGAGAAACAAAGCTATTAATACCAACACTATTCTGATAGCTGCCTGATGCTACGATAGTTTATGTTGTTAAGACCTGTAACAAATATATAATGTGCACTATAAAGTTAATATGCATTTCAAGTGATGTTTATAATAATAACCTTCAAATGTAATGGTATATTTGTTTGTTCAATATGTCCATCTAAACATTTGTTTAAAATGCCTGGTTGGTATTTCAAAAGGCTTTCCGTGATCTCTTAAACGTTTTCGGAATATACGCATATAATTTCTAAAATAAAGAAAATAGAGAATATTATGTATACTCTATATATTTTATATTATCGATTACCTACCTGTTGTGATCTTCATCTAATAATAATGCTATAAAGCCATTCATATTGGCAAATATAAAACAATAATAAATATAACGGATAAACAAACAGGAACAATAATAATTATAAGAAATAAACTAACAGAAACTATAAATATAACAACAGGAACAGTATATTAACAATAATTATATAATAATAATATAACCACAATATAACCAACAAAATCTTTACTCACGAACGTTTTGACACTTCTACGTCACTAATTGTAAAAATTCTGAAATCGTCATCGCAACGTCACTTCGTTGCCAGGGCCTACGATAGCCGGAGCTTCCGAGAAAGTTACAGAATTCCACCATAAGTCTCATTTAAGATTAACAAATACGTAATGAAAATGACAGATGCCAAGTAACTTGACTTACATATTAGATTGTCATGGAAGTGAACAAGATAATATGATGAAACTTTATTGCTTAAATTTTTGTGTGTTATTCTAATTTTCTCAGCTGCTAAAAATTATATTTAAAATATTGTTTCAGAATTGGTGGTTTTCAGACAGGCAAACATTTTATAAAGAATGACATTTTTGCGAAAAGGCCGAAATAAAAATTTTGTACCTATTGTTCAGTCCACCCGGGGACAGACTGTATATATGCAATCGAATAGTACAAAATTAAATAAATAAGCACAATTATGTCAGAAATAATCATTAATTTTTTTAACGTTGTAAAAAAGGTATATTTTATTGATATACATTTGTTAACTATTTATACATTATTAGTGATTCATTAATTATCACACACATAAATAATTAGCATTCAACAGTGGAAGGAATCAATAACATGCGGATGTTCGACGTTTCTGTTTTATTATTTATCAACATACCTCGTATGTATACTAACTCGATCAAAATTATATAAGCATAACTTAACCATTGTGAAATCGTGAGAGGATAAAATAAAATGACAATAATTACCTACCCTTGCAGAGAGAGAGAGAGAGAGTGAGGGAGAGAGAGCGTTCATTATACTATACGGAGACTGAGAGAAAGAGACAATTTAATACACTGCTTCATGGAAAGATAAAATGGTAAGAATAAAAGACGCTTTCAAACACCTCGCAGATTTTTTCAAATTACAACTTCAGAGAATCTTTGAAGTGTATATATATATTAAAAAAACAAGAAATTGGATTACATTGGAATTTATATTACACATTCCTGAGTTTCACGTAGTCAGTTGCTTTCCATGCGAATAGATATACAGAATAAGTTCTTTTTTGTGTAACCAAAATCGAAGATAATATAATAATATAATAAATTAGTTTATAATATGAATATATGGCATTAATTGAGGCGTGTTTTACAAAAACAGCATCTGTCCAAAAATGAGATTTTTCAGAAATCACAAAAAACAATTAACATTGATACCTAAAAGTTATTTATAAACTGTTTATTATTTATTTGAATCATAATGTGACTAGGAAGGTATGTATGATATGAATATAGATATAGATTGCTTAGATTCTACAAAAAAAAAAAAAATCTTTGGACATATGTTGTTTTTTCAAGAAAATAGTGTCTATTATTTCAAAAAATAATTTATTTTTCCAAAATAAATGTAAATTCAAATACAAAATACTGGTACCATGGCGAACAAAAAATATTTTTTTATTAATCTTCGCATCCACTGCTATTGTCATCTTGTTCCATGTCCGAATGTTCGGAAGGTGTTCCTCTTAAAATACGTTCGTAATAAGTTTTGTTCTCTACCAAACGGAGTAATGGCAGTAACGACTTTAAGTTGTCTGCTTTATTAGCAGGAATAGGTATGGGGTTATCATACAGGTTACTGAGTTCAATAGTACACGGTAAGTTTGTTTTAGCGATAATACTGCTTCGAAATTGTCCATTGTAAGTGTCCTTCAGAAAGAGAGTCGGTGTTAGATTGGTAATCTTCATAATCCTAGTCGTTTTTATGCTAATGGCAGGCTTTGGAGCTTTTAGGAAAAAGCTTTCGGTTGCAGACTTTATGTCAAAGAAATCACATTGTCTCATTTTGACCAAATCAAACGGAGTTGGTTTCATTCTTGCATCTAATATTATCCTATCCCAGTCTTCCGGTCTTTCTGCTCTCTCCAAGCGCCTCTTTTTCTTTTCGATCTGCGCAAAATCTGAATCGTTTGGCAGATATGAATGGCCTCTCATGGGAAATATATATTCTACGCAATCAAAAATTTTCAACACATGGACCAATGCGAATAAAAAATGTACCATTACGTAATTTTTATTCTGGCCAGGACATCCATCACTAAATAGAACCAACTTGCGATTATGTACATTACTGTTTAAGTAATGCAAGAGCATTGACGTCACTTCATTGGCTCCTTTCTTTGCTTCATTTTCAAGATATGTATAGATGCTAACTTTAACAGTTCCTAAATCGTGTATGCCAAATACGTTATACCAGAGTTGCCGACTGTAGAATACGGGATTAGACGGTATATGAGGAAGAGGAAGGTTCTGCATAAAGTCGAAGCTGATACACATTACTTCCCCTGCTTTGGCCTTTAGTTTGTATTTTCGCTTTAATTCAAAAAATGCTTCAGCCTTTCGAAGATGCAACTCTTTGTCGGCTTCTATTTTATTTCTGTTTTCTACGTTTAGTTCCAGACTATTAAGTTTTTGTGCAAATTTATCACACTCAGAACAGGTGTCCGACCTAGGAAATCCAAATTTGATGTTAAAATGTGTTCTAAAGGTTTTCCAATAGGTTTTATAGGCAATGTTAATACGATACTTTTGCACAAACATAAGATGCATTTTTTTTAATGTAATAGATTCCGATAAATAGAAACATTCAGGATTTTTGCGTCGCGAATAATGCGATTGCCTTGCAGGAAAAGATTTTATGTGAATTTTAATTAGTTCAGTTACACATTCAGGAATTTTGTACGGTCTGTTCTTATGAATACCTCTTTTGTCTGTTGGAGACGCACCTGTTATCATTAAGGAATCTCTAATTCGCCTTAAACGTGCATCTTTCATCCCATATAAGCTTAGAAAAGCCTCTTTACAAAGTACTTGTTCACCTTCCCTAGTTCGAATTTTATAAGTAAAAGAAGCCCCATGAGTTTTTGTGTTGTCGTCTCTTCGAGGGCGCCTTCGTCTTATATGATTCATTGAAATCAGTCCAGATAAATGAGAGTCCTGGCTATTCTTGTTATCCATATCATTAAACTGTTGCAAAATTGCGATTTTTTGGTCTTCAGAAAATTTGGTAAAACACAGATTTTTACATCTAGAGGAAATACGCAACTCAATAAAGGTTAACAAGCTACAATAGTCTAGACTTACCTGCATGGTTCTCCAGTTTTTCGAGCTTCAATACGCCTTCCTTTATGATTTGTGTGTTCTTCACCTCGAATTTTCGCCTGCTTAATTAAAGTTTCTTTCTTTAATTTCTTTTCTTTTTTCTTGGGCCATTCTGTAGATACTTCATTTTCCATTTTAAAGAACACTGTCTAAGTAAATAATGCGAACACCTGTAGCTTACACACGCCGACAATCATAACCTAAACTATCAAACTCACTTGAAAAGCAACCGTCTATTCGGGTTTCTATCAAAAACCACACATGTCCAAATACGACACGGACTTGTGTGGTATTTGAAAGAAACGCGCTGGACTTATGTGGTTTTTGTGGAATCAGCTATACTGTAACCGTCTTTATCTTGGCGTGTGTGTTCTTTTTGCAGAAATAAGTTTTACGCATATATAGATATCGAATTTTTGCGCCAGATGGACCCACTAACCTGATTTCAGTAATTTTGGACTTATGTTGTTTTTGTAAAACACGCCTCAATTTCAATTGATTAAAATATGCATATTTCTTTTAGATACAAACATAACACTGTCCAACAAATTTCAACTTTTGATTTTGCCATAAAATAACGTAAATTGATTTTTATAGAAATTATAGAAACATTTAAACAACGGGAGGTGTTCAAATGAACTCCAATTCTGTTTGGATTTTAATGAAAATTTGTTTCTAATATATGAAAGGTAGCGCCCTGTATAATGTAGTTAACTTCCTATACCAAGTGTTTTCTTGAACTATGTCAAAAATTTGAGTTTCAGTTATTTTAAATAGCAAAGATAAATATAGGGTAAGAGATGAAATTGAAGCAAGGTCCAAGGTCCGACAGATTCTTTATTTTGATTACGGTGACCGGTTTCGTGAGTTTAAATACTACACTCACATCCTCAGGCCAAGCTTAAACAAGAAAGTAAGCTCGTGACACCAAGGTACAAATTACAAAATAGGTGATAAAATGTGTTTAAAAATGTGTTTAACAAATTAACTAATTAATAAGAAATTGTACAAGTCATGTAATGAAAAAAAAATGTTTTTTTTAAAACAAATTGTGAAAAAATTCAAATAGTCGAAAATACAGTGAAAACAAATCAGTTTCAAATGAAGTAGAGTAATCCAACACTCACAATCCCAAAACAGAAGACTACCTTCCTTGCACCAGCAACCACATCCGTGTAAAAATCATATGTCTCAACAATTAATTAGAAAGAAAAACTCGTTTCACAAAAATATATACGATTTATTTCATAAACTAAATGTACATTTCGTTTGCCAAGCAAACATCATCGGTAGTATACAGATTCATTCGTGTTTTTACATTATATATATGTTCGAACGTTTGCAGTGACAAACCCTCTCATTGTAGTAATAGCTATAAATCTAACCGTACTTTTATTACAGTAATATTGTAAAACTATGGTGGGTGTTTACGGAATGTGTAAGGGTGGTATGAATTCTAGGAAACACTGACTAAGTGGAGAAACATCTGTCTTTAATAAATTGTTTTTAAATTTCTTCATATAAATACTTTCCCACATATTTAAATTTTTACATCTAGTTCTTTTGATAACTTGTACATTATCGATTGAAAATGTATGTCCTGTGTTTACAAAATGATACGCTAAAGCTGATTTATCACTATTGTGATTTTTCAAATGATACAAATGTTCTGATGCCCTAATTTCTGCGTTTCTTTTTGTTTGTCCAATATACACTTTATTGCAATTATTACAATCAATTTTGTATATTCCTGAGTATTTTAACGGGTCTGACTTTTCAATGTTGTTATGTAATAAACTCTTAGTATTCTGTTCATTGACAAATGAAGGAATTATATTATATCTTTTACACAAGTTCGAAATTTGATATTCCCATCTTTTATTTAAACAAAATTTACAAAAAACTTTTCTATTTTCTAATTTAATGGATTCTAATGTAGTTCTGTTGGTAATTAATTTTTTCCTTTCTAATTTACGTTTTATTCGATCTATTGTATCTTTCTCGTACCCGTTCTCAGCGGCTACTTTGTATATGTATGCTAACTCTTTATTATAATTTATTTTAGAAAGTGGGGTGTTCTGTAATCTGTTGAGAAGAAAAAAGAATGTAGTTTGTTTATGTTTGAAGGACGTGTACGAAGTGTTATGAATATAATTATCTGTATGTGTAGTTTTTCGGTATATGTCAAAATGGAAACTGTTTTCCTTAATAGAGATAAGTAAATCCAAAAAGGGTAGGGTGTGTTCAATTTCCATTTCATGGGTAAACATGATAGATGGGTACTGATTATTAATGTAATTGACAAACTGGTCTAAGTCAAAATCTCTTGGAATAATTGCAAAAATGTCATCAACGTATCTGACCCAAAATTTAGGAAACGTTGGTCCATTTTCTTTTATATCGTGTTCAAAATAATTAAGGAAAAGGTTCGCAAGAAACGGTGATAGCGGGTTGCCCATAGCTGTTCCAAAAGTTTGTTTGCAAAACTGATTATTGAAAGCAAAAATGTTCTGGTCCATACACAACTTGGTTAGTTTTAAAAATTCATTTATCTCTTCTTCTTTGATATTGTTGAAAAGTAGAAAAGAATTTAGGTTTTCTAAAGTTTTTTCAATAGGGACATTAGGAAAAAAGGAAGTTACATCAAATGAAATTAACTTATCATCAGGTGCAATCTTATATTTTTCTAATTTCATCATGAGTTCTTTCGTGTTTTTAATGGAGTGATCATTTTCAAATTTTAACTTACTAAATTTTTGTACCAGCCATTTTGACAACGCATAAGTTGGAGAATTAATATTTGATACTATCGGTCTAAGTGTATTTCCCGGTTTATGAATTTTAGGAAGACAGTACATGTGTGGGATTTTAGGATTACTCATGTTGAGTTTTAAGTAACTTTTCTGATCTATTAATTTAGTGCACGTTTTTAATGTTTTTGTAACTTCTCTTTTATATTTGCCTAACGGGTTCTTTGCTATTTTAATGTACGGGCCCACCTCTATCATGTTTTCTACTTGTTCAATATATGAGTCTTTGTTTAGAATTACTACAGCATTACCTTTATCAGCTTTAGTGTATATACAATTTTTCTTTTTAAGTGACTGTATAATGCGTTTTTGATGCTTAACATTTGTGTTTTGTATATTTTTCTTTTTGATAATTTTACTTACGATTCGAGTCGCTTCAACTTTGAAACTAGGTCTATCTTCTTTCGGGATGTAATATGTGGATGTCTCCAAGTCATTGATAAGTTCTTCTAGATGAAGTTTTGCAGGTTCCACCGAAAATTTCAAACCTTTGTTTAAAAATTGAAGTTCCTCTTGTGTGAAAACTGCGGAAGATTGATTTTTGACATTATTATACTCCTTTAGTAGCGTTTCTTCTTGCGGTAGAAGGGACTTGAGTTTCTTGTTGTGTGTTGTTATTTTATTTTCCATTTTTGCCTTGATTGTTCTGTGTCTTTTTCGGTCAAATTCATCCCACTCAACGGAGTTCAACTGTTTGCTGAGTTTCAAGTGTAATTCGTATGTTGTCAACTTTAAGTTCTCTAATTGTGTGTAATGTTTCTGTATTTCTTGATTTAACCAATATGATTTCATCCTTTGAACGGCTTTCGGAGGGATTGCCTTGTTTATTTTCACATCCGTGAATTTGGAAAACACTTTATGTTTGATGCACTTTTTTAGAAATTTGATGTCCAAGTGTAAGGATCTAAGTTTTGTAGAGGCACGAATAAATTTATTTAGCTCACTTGTCCGAGAAGACATGACTATTAATCTCAACAGACAGTACTGATAATAAAATTTTTATTCAAAAAATAAAAAGGAATAAATCAAAATTATTCCTGTGTTTCAATGATATAATAATCTATAATTTACATACAAGTCTGTTATATTTAAAATGCGACATACAACACATTAAAAACTTGTATACAAGTTTTTAATTTGCTGTTCAATAGCTGTTTGTAGCACTTCAGAAGCTGTTCAAAAGCTGTTTGTTAGACTTCAGAAGCTGTTCAGCGCCGACAACAGCGACCTCTGTCAAACCTCGGTGGCCGCGTTTGGAACTAAAAAGAACCGGCTGTTTACACTTAGTTTATCGCGAGTGTGTCGGCATTTTATAAACCGTATGTGGTTGTCTGCCCCAAGTGTCGGTATACCTACTGGTATCTCTCTTGGTTTGCATTTTGTGCAGTTATTCAGACAGAAACATTTTTCAAGTGTATTATTAATATTATAAATTGTTTGTTTGCAAGGTACGGGACGGTCTGCAAAAGTCAGCGCAAACATATTTATGCACGTTGTTGCAGAGTTATTACCAAAGAACCATTTTACTATCTGAAGCTTTTCAGCAGGTGTATAGAGACTCGTTATAAACTAATTTTATTGAATGCTTTTATTGCACACCGCAAAGTATTCGCAGCTAAACATTGAATGTAAAATCCGGGTGGGGAGTAGTGGGAAGAATGAGGATCGGAAAAAATCGTTGTGGTGTCGGTTGTTTCCGGCATTGGTGACAGACAGGTAGGGGTACCACGTTGCCCCGTATTACATGCATACGTATACATTGAATCTACGAATATATGCCTAATTATATTTGACACATGCTGTATAATAATTTCTGTATGAAACAATTTTCCAAACACTTTGACACAACGAATAGCAAATATCTCGCAAATGATTCTCTATATTATTATACTAATTTATTATAAGTATGAAAGTATTTATAACTTAACTTAAAACAATTTTTGTATACCAAATTCTTGTATAATAAATTAGTATTGCACATACGTATGAGAAGTTCGTATGGTGCCCACACTTCCTTTTTATGTCATAAGCACAGACGGAGTCCCTTTGTTTAGTCCAATATTATTCGCAACATATTATTTGTTTTTTAAATGGAAGGTTCAGACATAGAAATATATACAGGGTGTCTCTAAAAGGTGCGGAAAAAACGCTACCACACATTTCTGAGGGCGATCTAACCCAACTTTCCTCAGTCCAAAAGTGGATGCACCATTGCATTGAATTGCCACAAGAATAACACCCAAACTACAGAAGCATATGTGTCCATATACGGAATGAATTTTTTATATCCAGATTACTCATAAACGGCTGCTCCAATCAACTCCTACCAGGTATACCTTTTCTAGGTAAAAAACATTGGAGAATAAGAATTTTTATTAAAAGTTAAATACAGTGTGTCTCAAAAAAGTTATTACGTTTTAAATGGATACAATATGCCGCAGGTGGCGCCCTCTACATTTTGCAATGAAAATGAGAGCAGATTTAATTTTTTTACCCCACGAAACCCCCCCCCCCCCTACCCAAATATTGTGACAATATACCAATTATTACAGAAATTATTTATAAAAAACTAAAACCAAATTGAACTTTTGACACTCTGTATCTCCGAAAGCATCCACTTTTGGACTGAGGTAAGTTGGGTTAGATCGTCATATTTTGCCCTCAGAAATGTGTGGTAGCGTTTTTTCCGCACCTTTTAGAGACACCCCAGTATATTCAAGTGTATCTTCGTGTGAATCTATTTCAACTCCCTTCGATTGAATAATGAAGAATCTTTAGGATTAATCTAATTGAAACGGAGACGTTGGACTTTGCTCTTAATAGTTTCTGTCTCAGTTCGAAATTGTATGGAAATGTTAATATCCAGCGGCTTAAAGACAATTTCTATAACTAATTGAACTCGTGCCAGCACATAATACCTAATTCTAACCGGAGTACACAGATATTGGCAAACTATCAGATGACAATCTATATCTACACTATATAATTGGGTGGAATAGGAATTTGATCTGATAAAGGTATCCGCATTTCCATAGGCACATTGCACATATGTAATTTTGATGATTAGTTTACTTGTAGGCACATTTTGATTAAGATGTTGTAAATATAGCTAAAATACAATAGTTACATGTATCGTTGAAAAAAGTTAATTTGTTTGTGGTTTTCGAAATATATAAAACTTTTTGGGAATAACTTTCGACCCATAACTATCATTAATGAAATCAAAATTAACGTTTTCATATAAATATATTTTTATGTCTTTCAGAACATATAAACATAGGAATTAATTCTAAATCTAACATGTTTGTTTATTTATATATTATGGTAATACATCTTGTTATATAAATAATATGGTATCAGACTGACGATTTCCTTAAATTCATTGATTAACCTATTACAATTATTTTATAAACTTAAAACTACCTAATTTAGATATTGTTTACTAATTAATTAATACATATTTTATTATTTTCAATGCAATTTTACTTCATATACCACCGAGGACTAAGTGTACAATTAGTTTCGTCAACGTCACGAATAAGATTTAAAAATTAATTTGAGTATTTTCTAAAATATCATAGATAAGTATAGGACATCACAAAAAGAAAGTGGCTGTTGAAGAGCTTAACATGATTCTGTAAAAAAAAAAATTAGGTGTTCTATTTAAAATAAATAAGATTTTGTTGTTTAATATATCAGAACAAGTTCTGCATATAAATATCACTTGGCATACCTTGTGTGCATGCCATTCAAAATTACTTCATGTTTTGTCGTGCTATTGTTGAAATATAAATCCAATTTACAACTTATATATAGGGTATTCAATTTAAAAAGTGTATCTTTGCTTGAACTCGAATTTTCATCCTTTGCTCATTTTGCCCATCGATCCTCTGCCATTCTGTCGACGTGTTCTCTCCAATATCGTCATCTCGATCTCGTAAACTGCACCATATCTTGAATTTTGAGATCTGCTCGTAGATTTTTGCTTCTTATCTAGTCTCTCAAGCTTACTCCCTTAATATCCCTCAATATCTTCGCCCTCATCATACTCTTCGCTTTTGTTGCATCCGCTCGAGTTTCCACTGCATATGTTATTACAGGTCTCAGGGCTGTTTTATATATATCGACTTTCCTTTCAGTGGACATGTATTGTTCTTCCATATGATGTCCCTGAGATAGCCAGAGATTCTTGAGACTTTATTCACTTGGGTTCTGGGTGGATAGTGTAACGGTTCAAAAATCACAGGCTTAATTATTTCTAATTTTAATTAACAATTATTATTATTATTATTAATTAAATTAGCACAACTATGATTTGTGTGTTTGGTATATTAGCGACATCTCTGTATGATTCTATTAATTTAAATTAAAGTAATTTAAAACACATAATTTTAGCATTTTATCTTTATTTACTTGTTATTTTCTTTCTTGATAATTTAATAATATTTTAGACTGAAATTATAATTTAATTAATTCCGTTTTATTAATGATTTATTTAAATTGGTTGTTCATCTTTACCGGCGTGCAGTTGTTTGACACATCGTGGCTCAGGTCGTGTAAAACGTCATTCTATTCCGAATCATCGTGTTGATAACAAGCTTGGTACCACGTGGTAATTAGCTTTGCATTTTCATTATATTATTTGGGATATATGGTAAATCCATGATCATCGTTATAGCGACGGATGGTAATGAGTGTAACGCTGTATATAGAGATTTGGTATTTAGTATTGGAATGGTTGGAAGCGCAATTTCCTGTAACGGCCAGGCCGAAATTTTTGATTAATCTACAAGTTGCTTCGTTGTAGTTTTCGAATACTTGGTATTGTCGATTGCACGTTGGAAAAATATATAAACATACAGTCAGGTATTTATCTATCTTTCAATTAATTTGAAATTGTTAGTGGCCTTCTCAACATGTGTTTGTCTTGTGACATTTAGAACTAATTATTCTTTCTAATTAGGGAAACTTTGGACGTTAAGATTTTGGTAACGTTAAATTTTGATGACGTTTAAATCTTGAGTCGAAATTGTATATTAACCCCATTTGGATGTTGGATGCCTGGAACTATCCCTTCTTGGCCATGGGTTGAGTCTACGTTTTATCGCTGTTACCAGCTTATGAAGATCTCCTAAGTGTCATCATTAATTAAATTAAGTTTATTTGGTAGTATTAAGTAGTAATTGTATATTAAAGTCTGACGATTCCTTCAGGTCGGAGACTTTTGTAAAGCTTTTGTTTATATTAGTGTGTATATATATGCAAATGAAGATCTATAATAAGTTGCCTCAAACTATTATTGAGACGTCCATGAATTCTTTTCGTAGACTTCTTAAGAAATGTTTCATAGCCAGATGCTATTACTCAGTTCAGGAATATTTAGATGATAGTGTTGATAATATAATAATGTAAGTCAGTGATCCAACGAAAGCGTTAATATATGCATATGTATATAAGTGTGTGAATATTTGTATTGATAATTTACATGTTTCATATTTTACAGGCAATTTTATTATAAATTATGTGCCTTTTCTACATCTGTGTAAGTTTCTTTTGATATGTTTGATATTGACTTTTATATTTTATATTTGTTCTTATTTTTATTAACTACATTTTATGACATACTATGTAAAATTTAATGGCAAATAAACTATACTAAATAATTTATTTCTTTCGATTTTTTTATGGAACAAAGATGTGCTTCAAATGAACAATTCATCCCTAATTTATATGTTATTGTCTAGTTTCGTTCAAATTATAGAATCGGTTTGAATGACGTTCATTTCATAGACTGACAAATTGTATTCAACTGAACTCAACTTTTCACTCATGAAAGTATGCAAAGAGACTAGATAAGATAAAATTTTAAAAAGTAACACTAAAACAAGCTGAAGTTTATACGGCGAGAGTACTTTAAATGCGCTATAAAGTTTTACCCTATCCTTGCAGTGGCTCTTCGCTTTAGTAATTCAAATCGTCATGACGCGACGGTAATGTAAAGATGATTCTTCAACTTGATATAGATATATATTCGTCTAGTTCTCTTTCAACCCTTGTTTAATTAACAAGCTATGGCCGCGTTTTCTCGCAAATGTTTCGGAACTAATTTACATGTTTCTTCACCATCTTTACAATTTATGGCGCGATCTGCGTATTGCAACTGGTATTTCGTCTGTGAGTGCTCTTCGTAACTTTTGAGAATTCCTTTTCTAGCACCATTAAAATGTAATCAACTCCTATCTTGCACATGAGATGAAATTATTTTTAAAACTGGATTGAATTAGGTACATGAAAAACACAATTTTTCTACTTTTCTAGTTGAAGATAATTAAGGGTCGCAAAGAGTCAGGAGCTATCTTTTTTCGTATATGCCATCCTTTATTATACAGCGACGCCGAAGATTTGTAGGTAACAAAATGTACCACTTCTCCCAGGTATGCGGCAAAGTCCCTAATTAATATATATCTAATAATGTAATAATAATAATAATAATAATGTTGGATTAATCATAGGGAAATTAAACAGATCACTGCAGATTAACTATTTAATACTTAAACTTCAAAAATATACATAAACACATGTTTACAAGGTACGTTTTATTGCTACCACTGCTCGTGTGATAATGATGCTGCTAGTACGGAGACAACGCCATCTGCGTACGTGTCTACAAAATAATTTATATAAATATATTTTCTACAATAATAAGATCTTTATTAATAAAATCGAACTTTAACCAAAGCTTTTTACACTTAACCTTACTAGTCTTGTAACAATCAATATGCACAAAAGGAACAAAAACATACATATTGCAGTGATCTTGTGTCTGGAATTGAATTGTACACACAGTTTTCTGTTAATTTGATTAAATTTAGTTTTATTTAATGTATAAAAGTCCTAAGCAAAAATGAAACTATCTCCTTTGTATATAGATATTTATTTATTAAGGTAAAATTTCAGAAAATCTCAATTAAATCAATTAAATTTAACATTAGTGTAAGAATGTCATTATAGTTTTTATTCATGAAATTAATATCAGAATAAGACGTATATATCAAGTAAATATTCATGACAATGTGTTTTCCGCAACTTTAGCGGGAAAAAGATATAATATCGGAGACCGTTCAATGGATTGGCCCGTAGTATATTCGATATATGCAATCAACAATTACGAATGTGTAACACATAAATGGCAATAAATACTTAGATTATATATTGTAAATAACGTAATAACTATTTTGTACTCGCTTATCAAAACCTGTCATTTTACGATTCGATTTGCGTGCGTAAAAAGTCACTTTAAACACGAGTGCGTAAAAGTAAAGTTGGTAAGTACTTCCTAGAACTTGATTAATTCAGTGACATTTTAAAATCATAAATCCCTAACCTTAATAATATGCTACCCAGTTCGTTGTTTTTCTATGAAAATAAAAGGAAATGAAATAGAGATTGTTATATTTGGAAGGTATGTAATTCAAGGTCAGAACAGCAACAAATATTATATAAATTACCATTATTCATTCTTTTCAGAAATTGAAACGGAACAATTATTAAAAATTTTGATTGGGCAATTTTGACAACCAGAGATTGATAGCCCAGGGATTAACTGGTTTGTTTGAATTGATCTTGATTGCGAAGGTAGAGTAACGTTGATCGTATTATTACATATATCTTGTATTTCAGATGTCGAACAAGTTGCAGGCGGAGTCGATATCTCTAACGGGGTCATTGTTTTAGCCAATTGAATTCTACTATGCAGAGAATTTTCGATATATCCTTCTGGAACCGTAGATGATTTCCATCCACCATGCCTTTTAATTGAAAGCAAGTCACCTCCTTGGTTTGCCAACAATGTCGCTGAACTCCTTCGGAAAGAGTGACCTGTGAAGTTACTTGCGCTATCAAGCTGAAGGTACTCAGGTATTCGCATTGGAATTTTGCCAATTGTATTAAGACCAACAGGTGAACAAACAGACTCGCCATTGCGATATGTTAAAAAGAATCGCTGCTGGCTGTCCGGTCCTAAATTTGCATATTGCCGAATTAATGCAATCCATTCGGGCTTAATGATTGCAAATGTACGGCTGTTACCTGTTTTAGTTTCTGGAATTGTTACGATAATTAAATCCGATTTAAATTCTATGTCTCGCAACGACATTTTGCCAAGTTCTTCACGTCGCACGCTCCAGAAGTACCCAATATTAATACAGCCTATAAATACATATAGTATTGTATGGAATTTAAATATACGGAAATGACTTTACCTTCATTAGTAGGAACAAAGAATTTGGTGCTTCAACAATAAATTTAGTAATTTGTTCTTCGTTTAATACTGCTGATTTTTAAGGCTAATGTTGCTTCGTTATCTGTTTTAAATACGCTATGAGTGTTGCATATTTAGATATATCCGTATTATCATATATTATTAAGCATGATTTTAACATAGAATAAGTGGACCATAATGATTTATTTGATTGTAAATTTTGTAAATAAACTAATAAACAATTTTCGGAGTATTTTTGTATATTTTTAGATCTAGCCCAAGTTACGAATTTAGTACCTATAAGTGTTTTTGTATACGTTTTTTGATTTTATGAGTAATAAATTATCCACTGCAATATTGGCAGCTTCGCGAATTTCAGGCGGTGTACATTGCATTTCATTATCAGAATTCATGTTGTTGGTGAGGTTTTTATTTTGTATGGAATTTTTTGAATTTGATAATTTTAAATTAAATGTCACTTCAAATAATCAATACTGCCAACTCAATTTTTTTTAATTAATATCAAGAGATTAGTAGAGTGTCATAAACGATAACGTATTTAACAATATGTATTATTATTATAGTTCTCGTACAAAAAATATTGTACAAACTTCGTGCGTGAAACATTTCGCGAATTCGTGTCCATAAACTGGTCACTCATTCGCGAAATATGATTTCACGCACTTGGTTCGTAAATAACTATTTGTAACATTTACATATTGATGTCTTTAAAAAATTTTGTACATTATAATTTGACGTAAACATGTCGACATTGAAATAGATGTTTGTTTACATTTTTAAATAAGTAGTACATTACTTGACCGAAAGGTGCAGCAGTGTAGACATGCATTTTTGGAAGTGGAAAGATAGCCGGTACAGAGCATGTCTAAATTTTTTATTAAGATAAACGTTAATATAAGGGCAAAACGCGAGAATTAGATAGATTTTTGATGCAGGTGTGAACCGCTTTTAATTTGTGACGCCAACCGAGTGTTTCTCTTGCAAAAACGGGCTATTAGCTAACATTTACATATTGATGTCTTTAAAAAATTTTGTACATTATAATTTGACGTAAACATGTCGACATTGAAATAGATGTTTGTTTACATTTTTAAGTAAGTAGTACATTACTTGACCGAAAGGTGCAGCAGTGTAGACATGCATGTTTGGAAGTGGAAAGATAGCCGGTACAGAGCATGTCTAAATTTTTTATTAAGATAAACGTTAATATAAGGGCAAAACGCGAGAATTAGATAGATTTTTGATGCAGGTGTGAACCGCTTTTAATTTGTGACGCCAACCGAGTGTTTCTCTTGCAAAAACGGGCTATTAGAATAATTGAAAATCTGAATCAACGCGATTCGTGCAGAACGTATTTTATTAAATTAAAACAACGGAATTTACCCGATATTTCTCTATTTCTTGTTTTTTATCTATATAGAATTATAATATTAGAAATATAATGAGATCTACTTTATCTTTATTTTCTAACACTTTGTTTTTCTTGATAAGTTTCTAAGTAGGATGTTACATCTTTGTGGCCCTATTTGAATTACTTTGCGAACTTTATAACCTCTAATTTCCAGTCGTAATTACAGCATTTTCGGATTGAATATAGTTTTTCACTAACTGAATTAAGTAGGTGTAAATCTATGCACAAGGACATATAATACATTTGTATTTAAATAGACATGTTTGTTTGAGTTTGTCCTTTCACAAAATGTAGCTCGATATGTATGGAGACGTTTGTCTTCCGAATGTGATAAATGAAGGTTCGACATGCGAAAAACACATACATCGGAAAATACGAATCTTATGCACGGTTTTTCCTCGGGATAATCTGGATGTCGTCCAAACAGACGAAAGAAAAATGTTGATGTCTATTTGGATAGGTCGTCTACGGATGCGGTCTTTTGTGTTTGCTGAAGTTTGGGTGTATATAAAATTGAGCGTCACTTTGGGACAAATCGAATTTGCATTTCGAGTTAGCTCCTGACATCGGACTCCAACCTTGGCTTGAGTAGCTCGTAGAATAATACATACGTATAGCCTGATATGGACAGTGCAATATTCTGCATAGAAATGTACATATCTACATACTTATAAATTGTAAATCATGTGGTATTTAAATATAAATATGATTCTAATTTAATTAACTATCGAAAGTTAACGACAACACATGTAATAACATTAGAGATTACAACAATAGTATTATTCACTGATTATAAATTTAACTTAATAATATCATTAGAAATCATAATGTGAATTTAATTTCTGTTATTCAAATAACAAAGATTTGCAATGAAAAAATTCCATCTTTACATTTTGTAATTCACTTTTATTGGAAATGTAGTCTTTATTTATAAAGTGTATTATATATAAAAAGAATTATTTTTTTAAAAAAGTTTAAACAAATTTAATTCATATGTACTTAGAATTAAAATTGAGAAATTTTATTTAAAAAGTTTTTCGAAATTCCTACCGGAAGTAGGTTTTTTACTCTTATCGAAAATCAGCTTTTTGCGAATATTTCGCAAGTCATGCTTTTTAAACAGATACATTACGGGTATAAAAGTATTTAAAACATGATTTTCCATATCTTTTGTACAAAAAAAATTTCAAAATTCAGGCCGGAAGTACCACTTTTACTCCTATCGAATAGCGATTTTTTGCAAATATGTCGTAAATTATGCATTCTATATACCGGGTGTCTGTTTAAGCTCGGCCACCGGCCATATCTCGACAACCGTTTATTGTACAACCTGGCGGAAAAAATCTTGATAGTAAAATGGACCACAGGAATTTCAACAAAGATATTGTTAAGTTTCCAAAATGATCGCAAGGGGGTGCAATTCTCAAGATGAATCAAAAATTCGATGATTTTTCATTAAATTCTAGATTAAGATAGATTAAAATGTTTACTACCAACATTTTTATACGGTTTTATACAATTTTCATTAGAACCTTTTTGAACTAAGCCCCATACGAAGGGGAGGATGGAGGGGGGCATGCCTGCATACAAAAGTAGGCATAATTTCGGTTTCCCCTACGGATTTGAATGTTTCTGGGCTCATTAGATAGAGACTTTTACAAGGAATTGAAGCATATGTAGTAAGAAATTACGTGGTTGTCAAAAAAAGTAACGGGGGGCGCTGTCCTCAACTTATGTATATTACTTGTTTTCTCTTTAAAATTTTAAATGGAACGGTATATTTTTAATATCGTATTATTGAAGCACATAAAAAACTGAAGAGAGCGATGAAAACCGGAAGTTGTTACCTCTTTTTTTGACGAAGATATAGTCATACGAAGACAATCCAGAAAAATAGAAAATTTTAAATATAAATTTATTTATTTATTGGGAGTAATAATTTTATTTCAATTTTAAGAGAGTCTCTAGATAGTATGTATAGTTCGTTTTCACTTGAATTTTCATCATACTCTTCCATAAATGTAATCACTTCAATCTTACTATCGATTTTTTAATTCATTGCATATGTTACGTTAGATTCTCCTATTAAATATTTTCAAATTCTCTAGCTATTATTTATATCATTTCATTGAAATAAAATAGTAATAATACTGAACAGTTTGCTTTTTTTAAAAAAATTTATCATACAATATCGCATGCACAGTGATACTAAATTACATTATTATGAGATTTCCAAGGTGGGCCATGAAAATCAAAATGTAAAAATATTAGTGTCACTTGTAGTTAAACTTTTTGTACGTATTTAGCAAATTAAGCCTTTTTAGATACCTGCACATAATTATTAAATTTTGTAAAATGTCAACGATGAAGCTTATGACATTATCAGCACGTATTTTCAATGGTTTGAAAATGCATTCTTGCTTCCCGGCAATATTCCCTAAATTATCCGGAAGGAAGACATTATTGAGCTTTTATTCGCCTTGTGAGATAGTCTTGATTTTTATCTATGGGGCAGAATAAAAGACATAGTTTATCACAAAAAGCCGATTACAACAATTGCCTCCGAAATTGAAGTAACTGTGCTTTCTATTAATCGACAAGTAAACATGTCTAAAAATGTGTAAAAATGTGAATAACACTTTGAACATTTGTTAAGTTGAAGTTTCTTTTGTTTTATTTTTTGTACTTTCTGATTTAAATAATTTTTTTTTCGTTTATATTACTTGGTCAATATTGTAACGAAACCAGTCTACATTAAAAAGAAAGGTAAATATTCGGCGCGACTGATAAACAAGTTGTAAAGCAATAAATCATCCACATGTGTATAATGTGTGGGCGACGAAGAATGTCGACTGTCTCTCGAATGTTTCGTGGCCTATCGAGAAGAACATTAGCGTTTTTCTGGTGTGTTCCAGATGTTTCGTATGCGTATATAAAAGCAGTTGAACGGATGGATGAGTAATTCCGGAATAAGAAATTCCTTAAGTAGTCGTCGCGCGGAACAGACTAAAGTAAAAATAAATAAAAGAAATAAATAAATAGTTCCTTGAGTGGTAGTCGAAGAGTAAACATAAATATAAGTAGTACAAAATAAATATAGTGGTGCGATGTTATATAAATAGAAGTGATATAAATACGGTAGTGTTACATAAATATACGGACATAAATATTAGTAATAGAAATAAATACCTGTGTTAATTTAAATCATAGTAGTTTAAGTGTGATACATTAGTTTTACATTTTTATATTGTAATTAATTTTACGTTTGTGAAAATATAGACTGTTTTAAATAAATAAATTGCACGAGTTGTTTATTGCGAACCCGAAAACGTTACAATATATTTTCTTATTTATGTTTAGGTATAATAATAGGTTCTTTTACTTACTTTCATGTTAAGGCGGGGTTGAATTAGATATCAATTTTTGTACCCTGTCGTTACTAATAAGTAAATGATTTGTTTATAACTAATGCATTGCATTATATTGTTTTTTCTCTCGTTATTGTCTACTTAGTTCATGAGTTATGGAAATTATTTTTGCTGTTTACCTATAATTAGATGTATATCTGTTGGGTAATAAAGATATATTATTATTATTATTATTATTGTTATTATTTTATTTCAATCTTGGAAAGGACAAGAAATGATATTTAAAAAACAGTAGCTTGAGAATTTGAAAACAATTATAATAGGAAAATCGAACGTTACAATGAATTAAAAAATCGATAAAGAGATTGAAATGAACACACTTATAGAAGAGTATGATGAAAATTCAAGTGAAAACGAACTATACACTGTTTAGAGACTCTCATAAAATTGAAATAAAATTATTACTCCCAATAAATAAATAAATTTATATTTAAAATTTTTTATTTTTCTGGATTGTCTTCGTATGACTATATCTTCGTCAAGAAAAGAGGTAACAACTTCCGGTTTTCATCACTTCCTTCAGTTTTTTATGTGCTTCAATATTACGATATTAAAAATATACCGTTCCATTTAAAATTTTAAAGAAAAAACAAGTAATATACATAAATTGAGAACAGCGCTCCCTGTTACTTTTTTTGACAACCATGTAATTTCTTACTACACATCCTTCAATCCCTTGTAAAATTCTTTATCTAATGAGCCCAAAACATTCAAATCTGTTGGGGCAAACCGAAATTATGCCTACTCTTGTACGCAGACCCCCTCCACCCTCCCCTTCGTATGAGACTTACATCAAAAAGTTTCTAATGAAAATTGTATAAAACCGTATAAAAATGTTGCTAGTAAAAATTTTAATCTATCTTAATCTAGAAAAATTATCGAATTTTTAATTCATCTTGAGAATCGCGCCCCCTTGCGATCATTTTGGAAACTTAAAAGTATTTTTGTTGAAATTCCCATGGTCCATTTTACTATCAAGATTTTTTCCGCCAGATTGTACAATAAACGGTTGTCGAGATATGGCCGGTGGCCGAGCTTAAACAGACACCCGGTATATTTATCAAGAGTATAAAAGTATTTAGAACTTAATTCTCAATATCTTTTGTATAAAAAATATTTCAAAATTCGGACCAGAAGTAACACTTTTACTCTTATCGATTAGCGATTTTTGCAAATATCTCGTAAATTATGCATTCTGTATATATATTTATCAAGAGTACAAATGTACTTAGAGTTACAATTGGAATAATTTTTGTATAAAAGAAATTTCAAAATTCGACAGGCAGTAACACTTTTACCCTTAGCGAGAAGCACTTTCTTTCCAATATCTCGCCAAGTATGCATCCTATAGAGATTTATTAAGAGAATAGAAGTAGTACAGTAGAATTTTGTTAATTTTTTCAGAAGATAAAAGTATTTAAATCTTAGTTTAGAACAACTTTTGTTTAATTTGAAACGCATACACGTATAAGAAAGTCGTGTGGTGGCCACACCTCGGTCGAAAATTTTCGTCATCATAATATTTCCTTATACTACGTATAAGAAAGCAAAAGATGATGACGTCATTGTGTAAAATCTACTCAGTAGTTTAAGTAGCAAATATTCAATATTCAAATAACTAAAAAAAAAAAAAGACTTCAGAATGGCAACTTACATGATATTCTCCATCAAAGTGTTTTCCTGTGAAATTTTATCATACATTTGGCACCTAATGTAATACAACTCGTATAAACTTATATTCTCCTAAGTTAGTTTGTATACGTTAGAAGTTCTAACGTATACAAACACGCACGCCTATTTATTTTGCACGTACGTCGTAAATAAAATATATTCACGGCGTACGACGACATAACACAAGCGAACAAGGAAATATTACTAAAAGGCGAACGGAGAAGAGTCCTCCAAGCTATGGCTTCACAGAGTTTTGTTTTGTTTGTGATACGTCTCCTCAAAGTTATTGTATGTAATGTTTTTAGTGTTATCCTACCGCAGTAGACGAGAAATTGCTTTTCCGCGTTGTATTTGCACTTGTGTAGGGACAACACAAAAATATTTACTTTCAATCATGAATATCATAACATGGTTGTGGGTAGACGAAGATAACTGCATTAAAATTGAGAGCATCCTCATAAACATTATTATATTTTTGATAATTAAATAAAAATATAAAATATTGCTTAATTGCCTGATACTTTAGTATATACTAGACATTTTTGCTTGAAATTGAAAAGCGTGAAAGGAGTAGATAGGTAAGCAATCCAATCATGCATGTTTCTCTCATAATTCAAGTTAATATTATAATCACATAATGCTGTGAACTTAATGATGTTAATTAAAACCTTAATGAGTGTGCAAATATGTATTTGCAAGCCTTAATTTTATTGAGAGAACTAAACGTAATTTTGATTTCTTTTTTTTTTTTTTTTTTGATAATAATAGTACTCAGTACGAGAACGACCTGAAATGTTTCCGGAATCGGCAAGAGATGGTTCACGAAGGTTGAAGTGGATTCATTGCTCAGCAAGGGCCAAGGGCAACGTTTTTTATAGCAACTGTCAAAATTTCAGGCGGTTTCGCAAAATGGATAAAATCGAATTTCGTGCAGTGATAAAACACTTCTGGATGGCTGGGAAAACGGCCACGGAATTTCGAAATATTTTGCTAGAGGTTCATGGCGGATTTACTCCGTCCTTTTCGACCATCAGCTTCTGGGTGAGCGAGTTCAAACGTGACCGCACAAGCACAAGTGATGAACCACGCTGTGGACGCCCAAAAACCGCTACCAACGATGAAATGGTTTACAAAATTCATGATGTCGTGTTAGCCGATCGCCCATTGAAGCTGAGAGAGATAGCAGAGACAACAGGTAACTCAGAAGAACGCGTTGGCCATATCCTACACGAAATTTTGGGAATGAAAAAGCTTTCGGCGCGATGGGTGCCGCGTTTGCTCGCACCAGAGCAAAAACGAAATCGGGCGACCTTTTCGATGAAGTGTCTGGCCAGGATTCAACGCAATCCAACAGATTTCTTCATGCGTTTCGTAACCGTGGATGAGACTTGAATCCACCACTACGTACCGGAGATCAAGGAACAATCAAAGCAGTGGACTTTTCTGGGCGAATCAATTCCGAAGAAAGCAAAGACCGTTCCATCGGCCGGAAAGGTCATGGTGACCATTTTTTTGGGATTCCCAAGATGTGATCCTCATCGAGTATCTGCAGAAGGGAAAGACGATCATGGGGCAATACTACAGCGATTTATTGACCCGATTCGATGCAGTATTGAAGGCGAAATGGCCTCGTTTGAAGCGGAAAAAAGTGCTTTTTCACCACGACAATGCACCAGCTCATTCATCCCGCATCGTCTTGTCCAAATTGAATGAGTTGTGCTACGAATTAGTTTCTCATCCTTCATATTTACCGGACCCCGGCGACTTTTTCCTATTCCCAAACCTGAAAAAATCGATGGCAATTTGTATTTATTTGAGTTATTTGTCTAATGATTCTTAGTACCTAATCTAATTAAAATGGATTAAAAATACCTGCACATTTTTTCTTATCTTTTATTTTATAAATTACATTCGATATCTACATTTATAGAAGTATTTGTTATTAGGATATGCATTGGTTTCCCGATCTTGTTCGCAATGTTTATAATAATAATAATAATAATAATATTTTATTTCTTTATAAACAGTCACAAGCTAATACATGGTAGGTACACATATGTGGCTGACCTGAATTTTCCACGACATGACTATCTAAAGGGAAAGCTAAAAATTACTCGAAAGATTTGCTTTTGAATTACAAAAAACACGACCCGAATCTGGGGAATTTCCCCAAAAAAGTATACCATATTTTAGTTTCCAAATAAATAAACCATAGTAAATAGTCATGAGAACTGTTTTTTCGCAATCACTTTTTAGGATTTTTGTGCAATAACTGACGGGCTCCAGGTCATATTTTCATCAAGAATTAAGCCCAAAATTCTAACATTATTATTTAAAGTGAAAAGATGTACAGCAATGTACATCTTTAAGAGTGGGAAAAATCTCTTGAATAGACATGCTTGAATTTTCGTGAAAGATATTGCTTATAAATTAAGATACATAATGATTTTAAAGGGATTTTATCGCAGGTGAGAACCGCTCTAAAATACAAATAAGCATTCGATGTCTGTATTAATAATTTTAAATTTAAGAAATAATTTTGATTTTGAACTTGTAGAATTTTTAAGAAATAATTTCATGGAGTTATAATAGTTTCTAAATAAAAAAAATTATTGGAACTTTTTTTCAAATTAAATTCATATATTTTAATTATGGTTAGGATATTTGTTATGAACCTGAATATTTTATTTTAAAACATGATGGCCATACGCTACATGTCACGATAAAAGATTCTGGACATTATAATAATTTTTTTGAATAAGGGTATTTTGTAAAGAGTTTTATTTTCTTTGAATTGGAATACAGACACTTTATGTTTTTCTTTTCTATACAGGGTGAGTCATTAGTAGCCGCTTCTTCGATTGCTCTTTTGAGTTTTAAATAAAAGAAAAAACAATTAGTGGAAGATCCATGGTTGCATGTGGCGCATTTTGTAAAAATACTTTAAGCTCTGAAGCACTTCCGGTTTCACCGGAAATGCACGGAATTTAATTTTTTTAAATGACATCCTACATATTTTTGGATTTTCTTGTACTGCTTTAAATTCTCTATTCAAATGTTTTCTCTTTTTCAAAATTGAGCCCATATTTTTTGAGTTATTAATTTTTTTTGAAAATATTTGAGCAAAACACGTGTTCAGAAAAAAATCATTTTCACATTGTTTTTAAAAGTAAAAACATTAACTTTGGTGGTGCTTGTAGCCAAGAAAATTCTGCAACGTTTGGTAAAGTTGCACTCGACAACACCTCAAAAAACTTTGTTTTATCAAAGCCTACTTCCTGAAATTTTCACATACCAAAAACTTATTTTTTTTAAATGGAACATCCAGTATTTTATTGAGGCATTTTGCTCCTTTTTTTATTCTCTTTCATTTTTGTTAACAATGTCCTATACCTATCTTTTTTAATTTCTGAGATAATCAATATAGGAGCAATTAGCGGTCAATTAAGGAACTACGGGTGCTGTTCTATGCACCCAAATATTCGTCCAATAAAGGCTGAAATACGGCTGACTGCCTAAGTCAACTGTTAAAGAAAGTCGGTATACATTTATGTCAAACTTATAAAAGAATCGCTATTAGTTATCATCCAAATGAATTATTCTTATGAAGAGTTAATAGATATGATTGACATTTTGGGCGAATCTGGAAGAAACTCTTTGCTAACATCCAGACTATGCACAGCGATCCCTGGTAGAAGTCAACCGAAGCCAGAAACCTTCGAAAGTATAAAGTGGACGGTTTGAATGAACAGAAAGTATTGAATATGAAAGAAAGAGCGGAAAAAGCAATAACTGGTGACGATAAGACATTTATGGTACTTGCGACTACCATACTAGTACTACGAACATTAGTCGTCAGTTAGATGTAAGTCAAAGTTGAGAATCCAGAATAATTGGCAAACATGAAGACATCTTCAAATATGTCAGTAAACATAACCTTTATTTTATTGCAATGTTAGCCAACAGAGTCAAAAATTAAATACTGCAACTGGACATTGCCGGAATTAAAAAATTGAAATGCGATGCTCTTCATCCTGTAAAATTATTACTTTTGTGATAGTTGGATTTAACATTTACTTTGTTTAACAGTTGACTAAGGAAGTCAAGCGCCATTCCTGCCTTCCATTGGTTGAACGAATATTTTGGTGCATAGAACAACAGCGCTCGTAGTTCTTTAATTGACCGCTAATTGCTCCAATAGTGATTATCTCAGAAATTACAAAAGATAGGTATAGGACCTTGTTAACAAAAATGAAAGAGAATAAAAAAGGTAACAAAATGCCTCAATAAAATATTGGGTGTACCATTTAAAAAAATAAGTTTTTGGTATGTGAAAATTTCAGGAAGTAGGCTTTGAAAAAACAAAGCTTTTTGAGGTATTGTCGAGTGCATCTTATACCAAATGATGCAGAATTTTCTTGGCTACGAGCACCACCAAAGTTAATGTTTTTACTTTTAAAAACAATGTGAGAATGATTTTTTTCTGAACACGTGTTTTGGTCAAATATTTTCAAAAAAAATTAATAACTCAAAAACTATTGGCTGAATTTTGAAAAAGAAAAAACAGTTGAACAGACAATTTAAAGCAGTGCAAGAAAATCCAAAAATATATAGGGTGAGTCATTTAAACAACTTAAGTTCCGTGTATTTCCGGTGAAACCGGAAGTGCGTCAGAGCTTAAAGTATTTTTACAATATGCGCCACAGGCAACCATGGATCTTCCACTAATTGTTTTTTCATGTATTTAAAACACAAAAGAGCAATTGAAGACGCGGCTACTAATGACTCACCCTGTATAATATTTATTATATCTGATTAGTTATTTATTGTAGAACTGATAAAAGAATTAAAGTACTTATATATAAATTGAGGATGTGTTAAACACGTTATGCAATTAATGGACTTGTAGAATGGAGCGCTAATTGATCCTCTGACACGAAATTGTGATGAAAATATCATTTAGAAGCGAGAAAAGGCATTTGAGTGAATTTAATATCAGCACAAAGTCAGCACTTTAATGCATATCCAAACACGTGTAATTAAGTTTTTTTTTTAAATGTGAATGATTTTCATTCCTTCTTGTGGGCATGTTAGTACGTGAGTCAAGGGTGTATTTAATGAATTAAGGACTTTTTAACGTGAATTTGCTTTGGGAATGTTGTTTAGAAGCGAGAAAACGCATTTGGACAGGATTAAAATCAGAGCAAAGCTTATTTTCTAGTGTGTGCACAATAATAAGAATAATATTTTTGTTTCATTATCATAACCAATATAAGTCGTTACCACATTATAGATTAATGATGAGAAATTTTCTTTTGTTCTGTTGATTGCACGAAAATGTTAAACTAAGCACGTACTCGTGTGTTATACGTAATTTTGATTTATACTTTAGTGTATATGCACTATTATATGCTGATGTCATGTATGGTGGCTTGTAAATAAGTGAGTTAGTATAGTTCTTTTGTTTGTGAATACAATATTTTTTTTTATTTTATTATCAGTATTTTCTTTTAGTATATTCAATAAATTATATTGTAAGATATTTCTGTATTTTTATTTAATGTATCTGACCTGTTAAAAAGAGTACAATACTTTGGAGAAAGAATAATTCTGCCCCTGAGATAAAAGATAATTTGAGATACCATTAACTCAGCTAGTGAAGTGCGACCTTGCCTAACCCACAATTTTACAGAAGAAGTAAGATCTCAGATTAGCATATGGCTAATTTCCTGGGACATATGTGTAAACCCTCATAATTTTAAGAATAAAGAGTTTTAATAATTTTATCACATTATTAATTTGCAAGGGTCACAGCAAAATGTATATATATTTGTCGATGTAGTGATCAACATTTGTTTCTTGTTTTATCTTTATGACTTATTCGTATATATTTGCATACATGTTGTTTCTTGTTGATTTCCTTAATTTCATACTCGTTTTAATATTTTAAAAATATTTACGAAAGTCGTAATATACGACTATATAGTTCAAAGTAAAATACTGGTAATAATTTCAATCCAAAACTTGAAGTTCACCAGATATGCATATCATCTTAATAAATCGAAATTTGGCTATTTTAGAAATTACCGGATGCGCAAAACAGTTTCGTTTTGTAATACTGGACGTGCTTTTCTCTAAAAGGTTTTCTACGTAACATTGTTCATTCCATCGCAATTCTTCTCCGACTGTCGTATTGTAGGGCATTTGATATCAAATTCTTTACGATTAGTCTCGTCTGTGCCATATGTGCGGTCACTACCGGGTCCGATAATTACATTTCCAGACAAAACGTATTTAATATTACATTTGTCGTCTGTGTAGAAGCACGTTTATGACATCTGCTTCCTCACGGTATCGTAAGCTTTAGCTAGTAATATCCCACGACCCGTGATAATTCACATAGAGGTGTATATGTCCAATTTATAGAAGGTAATGGGTAAAATCTCACTCATGCGGAAATGTTTCGTAAAGACTTTTGGTGTATAATGACAGTGAAAATACTAAAAAACTTATGAAACAATATATGTACGGGTGGTCCCAGAAGTACCCGACCCAAAAAAAAAAAAACAAAATTTGGAAAGAAATATATTTATTTTCAACACAATCTCCTTTCAGCTCTATACACGTTTCCCAGCGATGCTCGATAAGTTCGATACCCTTTTTATAATAAGAACTGTCTTGCTCCTCAAAATAGCCATTAACTGCCGACATCACTTCTTCATCGTTGGAAAATCTTTGACCACTGAGCCATTTTTTCAAGTTTGGGAACAGAAAGTTATCCGAGGGGCCTAAATCTAGCGAATAGGATGCATGAGGTAGCAATTCAAACTTTAATTCATTCATTTTGGCCATTGCAATAACGTATTTGTGAACTGGTGCATTGTCTTGATGATACAACACTTTCTTCTTAGCCAAATGCGACCGTTTTTGCTTGATTTCTTCGCTCAAATGTTGTAATAGGTTCGCATTGATAGTTTTTCCTTTTTCAAGATAGTCAATGAAAATTATCTTACGCGCATCCCAAAAAACCGACGCCATGACCTTGCCTGCAGATGGAACGGTCTTCGCCTACTTTGGGGCGGGTTCTCCCTTTTCAGTCCATTGTTTTGATTGTTTTTTTGTCTCGGGTGTGAAGTCATGGGCCCATGTATCATCCATTGTTATAAAACGGCGCAAGAATTCGGCTTTGTTGCTGTGAAACTTCGCGAAACACTCAATTGAAACATCTTCACGACAGTTTTTGCTCGAGTATGAGCAAACGCGGCACCCATCTTACACACAGCTTGTTCATGTTCAAATTTTGAGATAATATGCGATGTACCGAACTTCTTTAAATGCCTACTATGTCTGCTATCTCGCTCACTTTCAGTCGACAATCATCCAGTACCGCTTTGTGGATTTTCTTCACCATTTCTGGAGTCGTCATCTCATTTGGTCACCACTGCGATACTCGCCTTGGCAACTCGTACGGCCTCGTTTAAACTCTGCTATCCAATATTTTATTGTTATAAACGATGGAGCAGACTCACCCCAGAGTAGAATCCAGTTCAGCTTTTATATTCATTGGGCTGAGGCCTTTCAAATAAAAGTATTGTATCACATTATTATGACTAATTTTCTCCATTTTCACAAATTCACTGAAAACGTTCGCTATTGACAGCTGTTAAAGAAATACTAAACAAGGTTGCGCCTTCAAACTTGAAACATATTGAACTGGTGTCGATTATGTGACAACACCAGTCAAATACCCACAAACACATGCAGTCACCCTTTAAAACCCCTTGAATACAGGCAACCATATATACATCGGCGATGCATTATGTTTGGACCCTTGTATAAGAGTACAGGTAAAAATTCCTAAACATTAATACAGATTTTACTAACAAATCTAGTAAATTCTGAGAAACCCATCAAATTTTAAATATTAGAAAGAAATTCACCCCCAAATTTAGAAAACCAAACCAATGACTACTCTTTTCAGGAACCCCAACTGAAACCCCCGTATTGAATACTTAAAATTGGATTTAAATACCTGATTAGTTTAAAATACACATTAGTCTTATTTTTATACTTATATTTAGCAAATTTCCACAATACAACAATAATTAGTTAAATGTTATATAGGCAAAGTAATTATATAAAATGAATCTGACAGCCATTACAAATGGCCAATTTTTAATTACAAATTTCAACATTTATCATCACACTTTGAGCATAGAATTGAGTACCATTTTATAGTGTGATTTCTCAAGAGTAAAATGTCACAAAAAGTTACAGGCTCAAGGTTAAAACAAGGTTGATAGTATCGAAAGCATCATCTCAAACTTTGGCAAAAGTATTGCACATACATGACAAATTGTTATCTAAAAATGCATAGCTTAAAACTAAATTAAACTAATGGTGAACATAAAAAACATTTAAACCATAAACTAGTTTACAAGTTACAAGCATGGTAACAAACAATAAAACTCTTAAATGCGCACATTTAAGTTAAGCATCATTTTAATTTTCAAATTTCGACGCGCCATTTTGACAAAGGCATAATTAATTCCAAATATTTCCTATAAGTAATCAAAGTAATTATAAATTCACTCTAGCAGTTACAAAGTCTAGCAAGACGCTTTTATGTTGGAATATTTTTCAATGTCATATTTACAAGTTGAGACCAGATATTTAAATAAGCATTTTGAATAATTTGACAGTTGTCAACATAGGCAAAAGAAAAGTTTTATAATTTTAAGTACAAGCTATTCAGATAATTTAAAAAGGTGGTAAAAGATTAAGAAAAGGTCATAGTTTCATGTTATAACAGTAATTCGTAAATAAAGTAAAAGACCATTTAGTTATTCCACTTCAAAAACTAACCACACTAATTTTTTGTATAAAGAAAGATTTTAAAAAGGATTAAAAGACGAAAATATATTGTATGTATTTATAAGTTTAATTTGTAAAGGTAAAGTTCTACTAAAAAGGCATTTTAAGCCAAAATTCTGATATTTAAATTTATTTTATTAGCGTCATTGAAAGTCGAAATGCTAAATTTGCCCTTTAATTTTTAAAAAAATGTGTTTTTCTAAAAGAAAACGAATTAAAGTAATTTTATTGTACCGATTGAAAGACGAATTAATTTAACTAAGATAAAACATGATTCCACAAATATTCAAAAATAGACTTGCCCGTAAAAAGACTTTGTAAAATTCTACCGTATAAAATTGCCATGGTTACAACGTCCACAACAGAGATTCATATAAAAAGGCACATCCGACGAAAAGCAGGATTGAGAATTATTCATTGTTTCGTGAGCATTCATGGTTATGCAAGCGGATTATTCATCGATTGATTTTTTTTGTGAACCGTCATTAACGAGCCTTTCACTTCGATTCATTCATTTTTTGTGTGATCATTCATTGAGTTGATTGACGCATCAATACTTATTATCGATCCATATCGACATCCAGCCACCGTCAAAGTTGATACACCCAAATACGCTATAAAGTGTCTGCTGAATCATTCCCACGCACGAGTCAGAAGGTCATCCATTGAAGAAGTCGACCTTAAACCGAGCCGAACTGGGTCAAGGACACATCGAGCACCGATACCAGACAGCTGGGACGCGAGCTGCCTTCACATAGAAGCACCCCCATTGGAACAAGTACCTGTCCTTAAACAAGATAAGGAATTAATACACAGAAGGTACCAAGTCTAATATTAGTATATGTTTTTTTTCCTTGACACAAATGTGGGTCAAATCCAAATCTATGTCACATTTATGTAACGTCTTTTAATTCGATCATCTCTATCAATTAATAAAATTCAAATCTAGATACATAGCCTATATAAACATTTGGAAAATCAATTTAAAATTTCAAACAATATAATGCTTATTTAAAAAAATATCAGAATTTACTTACAGTTAAATTTAATCCTATCTCATTTGTCATGCAGTCCATTTTTATAGTTGGTACATAAGGGCCAAGTTCGTATAATGTGCCTTGTTTTCAATATTTCAAATTTGTAAAACTTCTGCCTAAATAACTGTTGTTCTTGTACACGACAAAAGTGTATTGTTTATATCTAAATTTTATGGACATTGTTGTATTGTAGTAGATATTCAGTGTTATGTTTTAAATAAATTCAGATTTGTTGTTTTCTTGTATAAAGTGTTTGTTTTCATCACTGTTGAAACTCATTCTTCAACCATAAGAGGTACACATATTCTGTTGAAGCTCCAGCATTAGAGCTGTCTCTCCAAATTGACTTTCTAGGTTAGATTCTTCAAGATCGTCAAACGACAACTGGAAAGCATGGTATACCGGACTAAGGTAAATCAAATTTCGAACCTCAGTAACGCCCTGTAGAGAACACAATTAGAGTCACTTAAATATCACCCACTTAGTTAATCACATAACTTTTAAATTTCTTTTTGATTACTTAATCTATACACACGTACACATTAAGTATAGCGTCCGAGCGCGAATTTCAGTGTTCGTTCCACCTCTTGGATAAAGTATATCCCGATCTTGCGCAGTCATACGTTGAATGCCGCGAAATGTTTGAATTATTAATAACGGTATTTATCTATTAGGAAAATGTTGAGATACTAAGTGATACATAAACTAAATAGATAATTTCTCTCCGTGTTCGTAGAATGCAACCCCCTTTAGCTACCCGGCAGAATTAAAATTGAAAAGTTAATAGTGCAATAGATTATTGTGTTTAGTAGTTTTTGTTTTAGGATAAAGTAAATTAAGCGCTCTAAGTCTCATTAGCTCTCCAGTCATTATTATAACATAGGTCATTGTAAATTAAGTACCCCCAGTACATTTTGGCACCGCAACTAGGGAATTTGTAAGGGTACCTACCCCCCTATACATCCACCCCCCCCCCCCCCCCATAACAATATATTTTATGGATTGTGTACTTTCTAATACAGTGATATTTTTCAAACAACTACCGCCATCTCTACATTAGGTGGGGTACTTCTGGGACTACCTATCGGGTGGCTTTCTAAGAATGCTGGCCTACTGTATCTCAGATACTTGTAGTGAGATTTGCTTTTGGATAAAAGAAATTAGGTAAAAATCCCCAAAAGAAAATGCTGGAAACTGTTTTAGAGTTTGTGAAATGTCCGCTAGGGAGCGTAACAGTTCTGATCAATTTTAAAATTAAAATGCTTTTCGTGTTTTGACTTAAGTAAGAGGTATTGAAAATATTTGAATTTTATTTCTTAAGTACTTCTTAATATTTTTGTCTTACACATTTTTTACTTATTCGTGTTTATTTATATATACGGATTAAATATTAATTCCAGAAGGAGCCCTTATTGCGCCTTCGAGAATGAAACCCCTTGCCATTGGAGATATTCTAAGATAATCCAGCATGAGAAGTGGCTTAATAGGTATGTAGAGCCTTTATATATTGAATATTTTAAAATATATAATATGGACAACCCCTTAAATATATTAGCTATGGACGATGATAAGGATCAATATGAGATATAATATTTAATGATATAAAATCTTAAATCTCTTATAGAATTAAATTTCAGGAAGTATTTAGAAATTTAGTCAAGATTGTGCCTGGAAATTTGGAACAAATAACAAAAATTTCTAATTATAATAAAATGAAAATAGTAATTTTATTTTATTTGAATTGTTCTTCAGAGAGCTGCCACTGCGGCAAAAGGCTCGCCGCGGCTCCTTTTTTTTTATCCCTGTGGCACACCAACCGTGGTGCATAACAAAAAATATTCTTTTAACCATGACAATATACCGGGTGTCCACACTTAAGTGCGCACTATTGATAACTCTGTTATCTTTGGAGGTGCAGAATCGGTCAAATGGGCAAAGTAGTACCATTTTTTATGGCGGTTACAATTGTGAAAATAGAAAAACAATTGAACGTCGGGTTCTCTAGACATTCGACCAAACAAATTTTTTTTAAATGGAACACCCTGTATATTTTTTGGCGATTGGAAAGAGAATCGCAAACTGAACAAAAGAGTCTTAGTACACTAGTATAAAAAAATGTCAAATAAAGTAGTTACTGAGAAATCTGTATCTTTGCTTTGTTTGCATGAAATCGATATACCTATGGAAAATTAAAGCGTCACATTATCTAGTAGCTGTCAAATTATTTGTATTTGCTGTTGTTAAAGTTACTGTGTGGAAAAAGTACTGGTTTTACATTTTTTCAACCGTAACAATGGCATTTACTCATTTGGAAAAGTGTAATATGTTGGAGTTGTACTTGAAGTTTAACAAAAATTCAGATAAAGCGCTCGAATGTTACATTCAGCAATTTCCTGATCGTGATGTACCAGATCGTCGCTATTTTTTAAAACTTTATCGAAGATTAAGAAGCAACGAAACAGTTTTTATAAAGAAGAGGATCAAAAATGATTTTATATTATCACAAGAGACAGAAATAAATGTATTGGCATATTTTCAGGTACATCCAAATAATTCTGTAAGGGATTTGTCCAGAGAATCAGGTGTTTCTCGTAGTACGATCCATAAAATTTTGAAAAAAAATAAATATGCTCCCTTTAAATATCAGCCTGTTCAAACTCTACTTTTGGGTGACTATCAAAGACGATTAACTTTTGCTCAATGGTTTATCAATGCTTTTGAAGAAAATCACAATTTCTTCAGACACATTTTATGGAGTGATGAATCCAACTTTTCTAATCGCGGGATGATCAATAAAAGAAATAATCATTACTGGAGTCGTGAAAACCCATTTGTTGTTTATCCTTGTAATCCACAACACCGATTCAGTTTAAATGTTTGGTGTGGTATAATCGGATCCCGAATTGTTGGGCCATTTTTCTATCGAGGTTCTTTAACAGGAGAAAGATATGTGGCATTATTGACAGAAATTTTAGAAAATTTTCTGGATGAATTAAATTTGGTAGACAGACAGATTATTTACTTTCAACAAGATGGAGCGCCTGCCCATAATCACCGCGAGACAAGGGAGTTATTAGAAAGATTATTTGGCAGTAGATGGATTGGCACAAATGGTCCTATTCAGTGGCCCGCACGTTCGCCTGACATGACGCCATTAGATTTTTTCTTGTGGGGAGCAGTAAAAAATCAAGTGTACAAACATAGATATGCAATAGTGGATGAGCTTCAGGAAAGAATTTCCAACATCATTAACGCCATCGATGGTAGGACCATTTTAGGAGCTACTCGTAATGTTCACACAAGATTGAGAAAATGTATTGAAATGGAAGGAGATGTCTTTGAACATTTAATTTGAATAATTTTCTTTACTATTTTTGTATTTATTTTTATTTGTTTATTAAATTAAAGGCTTTAATGAATGTTTAATTGTCCGTAGATATATCGATTTCATGCAAACAAAGCAAAGATACAGATTTCTCAGTAACTACTTTATTTGACATTTTTTTATACTAGTGTACTAAGACTCTTTTGTTCAGTTTGCGATTCTCTTTCCAATCGCCAAAAAATATACAGGGTGTTCCATTTAAAAAAAAATTGTTTGGTCGAATATCTAGAGAACCCGACGTTCAATTGTTTTTCTATTTTCACAATTGTAACCGCCATAAAAAATGGTACTACTTTGCCCATTTGACCGATTCTGCACCTCCAAAGATAACAGAGTTATCAATAGTGCGCACTTAAGTGTGGACACCCGGTATACAAACGTCCAAGTTCAATATATGCGTCATTAAATAGTACTGAAGAAATTTATTTTATAAAAAAGTGGCACAGTAACAAAAAACACACATTTTGAAAATGATTTGAATTATACAGGGTGACGCGTTAAACTTTCATTAAAAAAATTTTTAATGAAACACCCTGTATATCTTTTGTTTTTCCTTATCTACTTTAATTCTGTGTTTTCATCGATATCTGGGGTTTTGGTTTTGGATGACGCATTCTTGATTTATTAACGAAAATTATAAAAAAGAAGGGTCCCGACAATGTTTACCATAATAATTCTATGCGGTAGTTTACGATTATCTAAGACAAAATTAATTTGTAAGTATGCAGCCAAGGGATGTGTTGAACCTACAAAATAATCAAACATTCATTTTATTATACAGGCTGTTTGTTACGATGCAGTCAATTTGTCTATAGTCAAAGAGCGACCTGTTATTTATATTTAAATAGTTAAATAAAAAAACATTTTGACGTTTAACTCTTTGCTAGATGTCTTTCTCAAAATTTTATAAAATACATTTAACATTTACATTTTCTGTAACAAATAAATTCTTAATTTAAACCTTATAATTCAAAGTAAAACAATTTTGAACCGCGCCGACACTTTAAAAATCTTTTATAAAGAACAAAATTATTAACAATTATCATTATAAAAAGGCTTATAAAAAACAAACAACTCCATCAATAGGATATATCTGTCACAATTTGATAGTAACAATTTGTTTCTTTCCAATTTACCTTTTTAATCTATCAATTTACTATTTTCAATTACATTAAAACAAAAAATAAGAAACTAAATGAATAAACCAAATATTTTCTTCCTATCGTCAGTTACGAAATCTTTTCCAGGACCATAACTATATCCATTGTTCGAACCGTGAGTTATAGTACAAAAATCCTATAGAAAGAAGCACTTTCAGTTTCTTCCAGAATTTTCCAATGTTCCGAGCAACCTTTCTATTTTTTTTTCTAAAAACCATATTCGAACTATTACGAACATGTTTAAAAAAAATAGTCAAATCCGTCCAGTCTTTCAGTTTTTTCCATAATTTTCCAATGTTCCTTTCCCTAAACACCATAATCAGACTATTATGAACAATTTTTAAGAAAAATTGCCAAATCCGTCCAGCCTAGTTTTTCCAGAATTTTCCAATGCTCCGAGCAACTTTCCCTAAAAACCATATTGCAACTATTACGAACATTTTTTTAAATTGCCAAATTCGTCCAGCCTTTTAGTCTTTTCCAGAATTTTCCAATCTTCCGAGCAACTTTTCCAATTTTTGTTTCTCTAAAAACCATATTTAGACTATTATGAAAATTTTTTTTTAATTGCCAAATCCGTTCGGCCTTTCACTTTTTTTCCAAAATTTTCCAATGTTCCGAGCAACTTTTCCAATTTTTCTTTCCCTAAAAACCATATTCCAACTATTACGAACATTTTTTTTAAATTGCCAAATTCGTCCAGCCTTTTAGTCTTTTCCAGAATTTTCCAATCTTCCGAGCAACTTTTCCAATTTTTCTTTCCCTAAAAACCATATTCGGACTATTACGAACATTTTTTTTAATTGTCAAATCCGTCCAGCCTTTCAATTTTTTCCAGAATTTTCCATCTTCCGAGCAACTTTTCCAATTTTTCTTTCCCTAAAAACCATATTAGGACTATTACGAACGTTTCTTTTTTAAAAATAGCCAAATCCGTCAATCCTTTTAGTTTTTCCAGAATTTTCCAATGCTCCGAGCAACTTTCCCAATTTTTCTTTCCCTAAAAACCATATTCCAACTATTACGAACATTTTTTTTAAATTGCCAAATTCGTCCAGCCTTTTAGTCTTTTCCAGAATTTTCCAATCTTCCGAGCAACTTTTCCAATTTTTCTTTCCCTAAAAACCATATTCGGACTATTACGAAAAATTTTTTTTAATTGTCAAATCCGTCCAGCCTTTCAATTTTTTCCAGAATTTTCCATCTTCCGAGCAACTTTTCCAATTTTTCTTTCCCTAAAAACCATATTAGGACTATTACGAACGTTTCTTTTTTAAAAATAGCCAAATCCGTCCAGCCTTTTAGTTTTTCCAGAATTTTCCAATCTTCCGAGCAACTTTCCCAATTTTTCTTTCCCTAAAAACCATATTCGGACTATTACGAACATTTTTTTTAATTGTCAAATCCGTCCAGCCTTTCAATTTTTTCCAGAATTGTCCATCTTCCGAGCAACTTTTCCAATTTTTCTTTCCCTAAAAACCATATTCGGACTATTATGAACATTTTTTTTAATTGTCAAATCCGTCCAGCCTTTCAGTTTTTTCCAGAATTTTCCAATCTTCCGAGCAACTTTTCCAATTTTTCTTTCTCTAAAAACCATATTTAGACTATTACGAACATTTTTTTTAATTGCCCAATCCGTTCGGCCTTTCAGTTTTTTTCCAAAATTTTCCAATGTTCCGAGCAACTTTTCCAATTTTTCTTTCCCTAAAAACCATATTGCAACTATTACGAATATTTTTTTAAATTGCCAAATTCGTCCAGCCCTTTAGTCTTTTCCAGAATTTTCCAATCTTCCGAGCAACTTTTCCAATTTTTCTTTCTCTAAAAACCATATTTAGACTATTATGAAAATTTTTTTTTAATTGCCAAATCCGTTCGGCCTTTCACTTTTTTTCCAAAATTTTCCAATGTTCCGAGCAACTTTTCCAATTTTTCTTTCCCTAAAAACCATATTCCAACTATTACGAACATTTTTTTTAAATTGCCAAATTCGTCCAGCCTTTTAGTCTTTTCCAGAATTTTCCAATCTTCCGAGCAACTTTTCCAATTTTTCTTTCCCTAAAAACCATATTCGGACTATTACGAACATTTTTTTTAATTGTCAAATCCGTCCAGCCTTTCAATTTTTTCCAGAATTTTCCATCTTCCGAGCAACTTTTCCAATTTTTCTTTCCCTAAAAACCATATTAGGACTATTACGAACGTTTCTTTTTTAAAAATAGCCAAATCCGTCAATCCTTTTAGTTTTTCCAGAATTTTCCAATGCTCCGAGCAACTTTCCCAATTTTTCTTTCCCTAAAAACCATATTCCAACTATTACGAACATTTTTTTTAAATTGCCAAATTCGTCCAGCCTTTTAGTCTTTTCCAGAATTTTCCAATCTTCCGAGCAACTTTTCCAATTTTTCTTTCCCTAAAAACCATATTCGGACTATTACGAAAAATTTTTTTTAATTGTCAAATCCGTCCAGCCTTTCAATTTTTTCCAGAATTTTCCATCTTCCGAGCAACTTTTCCAATTTTTCTTTCCCTAAAAACCATATTAGGACTATTACGAACGTTTCTTTTTTAAAAATAGCCAAATCCGTCCAGCCTTTTAGTTTTTCCAGAATTTTCCAATCTTCCGAGCAACTTTCCCAATTTTTCTTTCCCTAAAAACCATATTCGGACTATTACGAACATTTTTTTTAATTGTCAAATCCGTCCAGCCTTTCAATTTTTTCCAGAATTGTCCATCTTCCGAGCAACTTTTCCAATTTTTCTTTCCCTAAAAACCATATTCGGACTATTATGAACATTTTTTTTTAATTGTCAAATCCGTCCAGCCTTTCAGTTTTTTCCAGAATTTTCCAATCTTCCGAGCAACTTTTCCAATTTTTCTTTCTCTAAAAACCATATTTAGACTATTACGAACATTTTTTTTAATTGCCCAATCCGTTCGGCCTTTCAGTTTTTTTCCAAAATTTTCCAATGTTCCGAGCAACTTTTCCAATTTTTCTTTCCCTAAAAACCATATTGCAACTATTACGAATATTTTTTAAATTGCCAAATTCGTCCAGCCCTTTAGTCTTTTCCAGAATTTTCCAATCTTCCGAGCAACTTTTCCAATTTTTCTTTCTCTAAAAACCATATTTAGACTATTACGAACATTTTTTTTTAATTGCCAAATCCGCTCAGCCTTTCAGTTTTTTCCAAAATTTTCCAATGTTCCGAGCAACTTTTCCAATTTTTCTTTCTCTAAAAACAATATTCCAACTATAACGAACATTTTTTTTAAATTGCTAAATTCGTCCAACCTTTTAGTCTTTCCGAGAATTCTCCAATGTTCCGAGCAACTTTCCCAATTTTTCTTTCTCTAAAAACCATATTCGGACTATTGCGAACATTTTTTATAAAAATAGCCAAATCCGTCCAGCCGTTCTCAAGTGATACTTAACAACGAACAGCATTTCATTTTTATTTATATAGATTTACACAGTTCTCCATTATAATTTTTCCTTGCCTTGCATCATTTGACATATCAATAGTATTATTTGTCTGGTGAAATTACATATCGTCCATGATAAGTGAGGATCTTCTAATGAATCTACATGCATAGAATGCGGCATTTACATCTAAACTTTTTACATTTTCACTTTTAATTACGCAATTTGCGCCGATATTATTTGTGTGGTGGAATCAGTCGTATCACCTGTATACTATACTAATCAATCGTCAGGAATACTGGGTTTAACAATGCTGATCTATGCTTTAAGTGACAAAACATAGAAATATCACACGCGGAAATTTACAAACTAAAAAAGCATTACTAAAAAGTCTAGGTGTAGTACAGCCGCAAGCACGTGTTTCAGACTTGTTAGTTCTAATCAGTACGGTATAACTAAGAAAGTTTGTGTAGAATATGTATAGTATGAACTCTCTCAAAAACAAAGAATCTATCCATGTCCGCAGTATTTACCAACACTAGTTAACCTGCCTTTCTCATCTTCGAAGTCAGAAATGAAGAATAAAACTAAAATGATCCAAAGTAAAGAAAAGAATAAGAAATTTTGTTTTTGACAGACTATTGAAAATGTCTAACTGATGAAGTACTTCTAGACACACAGCATTCCAAGATGGATGTAGATAGCTAAATTTTATGACTTGTAGACATAACAAATTATGATATCGGAAGTTATAAACATTTTTTTTGGTAATTTTTGCTGCATGTAATGTATAAAGTCTCTGTAATTATTTATATGTATTACTACCTTAGAACATAGTCTGTCAAACTTATAATAAGTCAAAAAAAAACCTTTTGAGTAAAGTTCGTTCTTTAATTTCCTCTTGTTGTGTATTCGAAAACTTTTACCAAATCTTCCGCTTATAATAATCCTTACCAGAGCGGTACTTTTATGCAAAAAAAAGCAAATAATCTTTCCCATGTTTCGTTTGATGTAGGGCACTTCCCAATAAGTCTCTATAATGCACGCACCATCGTTCCCTTTAAGAACTACGTGGAGCGTGAATTTCTGCACACTTACGACAGATAATATTTCTTTCATACGCGTAAGTGATTTATTGAGTTCTTTCAACGTCGACCTTTATAATTTCAACTAGAACTCCTTCTGTATGGCAATCGTCAAAATTATGTTTACGGCATTCGTAAATAGGGGACACTTAGTGCTGTACCTTCGGACTTAGCGAGCCGATTGGGAACAGGAGCTGTGCCATTAATCATTTAGAATGATCTTGAATCTCAACATCTACCTTTGCCACGTAGACCATTAGGGCGGTACGTTATTTATAATAGATACGGGTGGGTACGAATGGATACGGGTTTGTGATTTTTCAAGTTAGATGGGACATTTAATATTGATTACAGTAGTTGACTCTGAAAAAGTTTAGTTTTTCGTGTTCTAAAGTATTACTATTACTTATTTGAGATGGAACTAAAATATAAATGGAATTCTCTACGTGATGGTCTTAAATTAAAAAAAGCGTACGTTGAAAATTGCATGGCTCGCACGGCACCTCCACCATTTATCGCATTACTAACACGTTAAATGAGCTGCTTACTAGTTTATGGATGTAGTTCCTAGCAAGGACCATTTCTTCATTAATACTTATATTTGTTAATTTATTTATTTGAATAATATATGTATACAGGAAAATTTTCCTAATTACTATGAATTTTATAATAATTTTAAAGTAAAAGTTAATTACATTACTCATATTTAAATAATTTATGATAAAGGTGTAGATTAAATATCATTTCATAAACCTAAATGCAGGTAGTCAATCGTGGCAGTAAATTACAGATCTAGCAAATATTAGAAATGCTTTCCTGGAGGCATTAAGCAATTCGATAGTTCTATGGCAGGTATTGAACAACTGAGACATTTTATTTATCGGTGATAAAGCATTTGTATCCACAAACATTGGGGGCACGGTCTTGTGCAGAATATGTAGTCTAAATAGACTTAGTAAAGTGACATTGTCGAAGTAATACACAACGCTTTAGATTTTGTAAGTAAAATACCGACTGTAAAAATGAACACACATTTTCAATAGAATGGATGAATTATTTAAATAGATAAAAACGCAGACAATTTAAAAACAGAGTACGTTAATAGAGCAACAGAATAGTAGAATAGAATTGTTGCTCGACTGCAAAGTATGGAAATGAAATACCTCAGAGTCCTGGGAGTAACGAAGAGAGATATGATAAGAAACTCGACATTAAAAGAGCAGTTAGCAGTGGAACCAGTTGCTACAAATATTGAAAAAAGCCAGATGAGATGGTATTGTAGTAAAAATGAGCAGCGATAGACCAGTCAAGAGAGTGTGTGAGTCAAGGATACCAGCAAACAAGGCAAAAGGGCGACCAGCAAAGACATGGAATAATAATGTGGAGAAGATACTTGAGCAACGTGGCGTAACACAACTAAAAGCGAAGGAACTTGCAAGATACAAAAAAGAGTGGCGGAAGTTTGTGCACAACACAACTTAAACTGGCAATATGCATATAAGGCCTTACATCTAAGGGTTCCATTAGCTTTTTTTTTTGAGTTAGGTTAGGTAGGCCTTGAATCTATTAGTATAATATTTAAATATGTATGTTGTTAAAGTTCAATTATAGGCTCTAACAATATAATTTTAAAACTTATTTTTATGAAAGTTCAGTAAATTATTGAATAATTTTATGATAGTAATATGGATTAATATATTTGTATTGGAAGTGAGAATTCATTAAGATATATAATAATATTTGTTGAATATGGTACATTGCTTGGTTGACCAACCTATACATACACATGTTGACTATTTTCATTTTTCATTGAGAATTACCATAATCTGTAAGGAAGATATTTAAATGTTAATTATTGTACTATAAGAAATAATATTACTTTGTAAAAACTCGATTAAATGACGTTAATGAGGTGAAAGATGATAAAAATTGAATATTGGAAGATAAATAGTTAAAATTGAGTTAAAAGTACATTTTCGGATGGAAGAGTTAAATGTCAAAATTGACATCTGCTTTAAAAATTGATACAAATTAGTTTTTTAGAATACTAAAAGTATAGGAAATATTAATTAAAATCTGAAAAGAATTAAAATAATGGAATTTATTAAGTTTAGATAGTATAAAAAGTAATCAAACAAATTTAAATACTATATTGTTTGGAAAAGGTTTGTGAAAAATATTGATTGGTTGAATTGAAAAATTATTAAGATCGTCAAGGAGATTTATTGAAAACAGTAGAAAAGGAGAATTTGAGAATTCTTGAGAGAAGCGAGTGTGTTTTTAAGAGAAATATAAATATTCTTGAATATTAATTGAAAAATAAATCAGAATTGATTGTAATATGTAGTACGAGTATACCATCCAGAACGGGAAATTCCTAAGCATAAAGAGGATCATCATAAAATAATTGGAAAAACAAGAAATATACATGGATTAATTTTGCCTAAGGTTGTATATGTTATTGATATAATTTTGAATTTATTGAAGCTAATAGAATCTTGCATTTGTTATTAAAGTTGATAAATTCATGTTTTAAATAAGATTGAATAACTTTATAAAAATAGCATTTAAATCTCATATTGATGATGCTGTTGAATTTTAATTTTTAAATTTCCATACGGAACAAATTTTATACATGCCTAAAATTAGACAATTACGTCATAAATATTGAATTTATGAGTAGATGTTGAATGTAATTAAATAAATAATGGTGTATTTGTATATCTAAAGGTAGTATATAGAAATATAAAAATATTTACCTTCGAGATTATTTGAAAAGGCTTTCTTTATTATTATACCATATTACTATCATCTTTAACGTCAGTTAAATTGGTTTACGGTATATATAATTTTGAGATTTATTTTGATCCATATAAATAAGATTTTTATATTGATGTTTATGGTATTTATTAAATAGAATGAGATATGAATAGTTTTTGATTTTATTATTGGCGTAGTATTTCAGAAGATTAATGGTTAGCTTGTCATTCAAATCAATCGATAACCTTGAAAAGAAAAACAGAAATATATTAATTTATCATGTAATATAGATGTTAATTGTTTACTTACCTAATTCATATAAAGGAGAAATAGTTAAACATAGTATTATTAAAATATTGTATGTTAAAACGGACCATTTCACACGATACTGAGAAAAACTATAATAATTAATAAAAAGTAAATAGTATATGTGAAACATTCATGTATAGTGAGGTATGAATATTAGTACCAACTGCTAATAATAAATTACCAAAATTGATGTACATTGGGAAGTATAAGAGACATGGAAGTATTTAAAATTGTTAGATAAATAAAAGAATAATTTGAAGATAGATTTGTTAATTTCAATTTCAATAATAAAAGTAGAGAAAAGAATATATAAAAATAACGATGTCTTCTACATCCCGGTATATAATTCCAGCTAGGGGCATTAACGATCTGGCCTGCCTTCTCGGCAAAAAGCTACAACATCTACTCTAACTACTATAAACCATCATAGATTATCATCATAAACCACCAAAATGTCCCTTAAAATAAGACAAAAAAAAGGTTACTGAGAGGTCATAGAGTCAAACAATCACACGTCGCCAGCATGTATCAAAAGGCAAAACGTATTTAATTAAAGAAAACAGAAGCAATCATACCTGATTCAACCTTTTCGGGTAGATTAATAAATTAAATTTCATCCCTCGGATTCATGGGCCTCATAAATTATCTCTGATCCTTATATCCGTGCAAAACGTAAGAATCAGGGGTTTGAAGAATAAACAAACGGACTCCAGAAATCCAATACGCCATAAATGATTCTAATCCGTTAACATCTAACGTTTAAATAAGGCAATTCATTAACCAAAAGTCCATCAATCTAATTTTTCTAGCACAACCAAAATCGGCCCCAATAATGAGGCAAAAACAAGAATGCGACTTAACACAATGACTGTTCACATGCAAGTGACCCCCGATACCCCTACTCTTGCTGAAGGAAGAATAATAGTACGGCATAATAGTTAAAGTACGACGTATTGCCAAACGCATGTTAAACATCCTCTAAATTTATATTAATAATTTTAAAAGAGAAAAATACAAGTAATGTATTCGAGTTCAATAAATGACATTATTTTCTAAACAAGAAAAACCCTTCAACCATTAAACTGCTAAATTTGAATAGAATATACATATAAAGGATAAAATACTAACAAAATTAGACAATGGAAATCTTGATTCGAACCGAAATGGGTTTGCTAACATTGAAATGCAGCCTTAAAAATGGCATACATATTAAAACATCACTAACAGCTCTGTACTACAAGATAAAAACAACTTGCCAATTCATTTATTAAAATTAAAAGAATTTCCAAGAAATTTTAGTCTATTGTTAGAATAACAGCACAGAACCAGAATAATCCAAATCCATGTAAATGTATATAACACAGCGAATAAATACCCACAGTAAAAATCAGCAGCACATGTATATCTAGATATGTGTTGTAGGTATATTTACGTGTTGTATTTCTAAATTTGCCTGAACTCGAATTAACCTCAAGTAAATGGCAGAATACATTTCAACAAAAAAAAATGTTTTCCGAAATTAATCCCGGAGTATTTTACCATCTTCAAATTAAACATTGAACGAGAAATATTGCCAGAGGCAGTCTTGTATAATTTAGAGCTTTAATTCGAAATAATTGGCTATAGAGTTAATGGTAAAGTTTACCGGTTCACTTGTGTTACGAGGCCCGGGAAACTCGTTATAACTGCGTTGTTTGAATAATCCTTCCATTTATATTTTCCTCTGATATTTAATATGCAAGATGTATGTGGCAGACTATAAAATCATTCAGTGAAAGATTACTGCATTCTAAAGAACACGCCCGGAATATAAGCAAGCTTGCAATAGAATATTCAATGCCTGATGTCAGTAGTAATCAATATTGGTTTCGAACTGGAGGGCACTTCAATGCATCTACATAATTTCGTAGTAATATTCCAACCAGATCAAGTACTACACGTTTAACATTATATATTTTTATTATTTCTTGTTAATATGAACTGTAATTAAATACAACCGTGAGTTTAATTTCAACTAAATTCAGGCTTTTTGAAGATTCTAAATATGAGTGTATTATTAGAGATTAAAGTGCGGTAACGGTAATTTTGATAAAGTAATTTTGGTAATTTAACCCGACAAATTTCTTTACCGGTAATTTTCAAAAAATCTAATAAAATCACATTTAAACGACGGCGACCATCCTTTTTATGCATTATTCACCATCTATAGCCCTGAATCAATAAGTCTCTTGGATTAATTCATTTTTTTTTTCAAAGAGTTGCATTGTTTTCTAGCAGATGGCAGTGATAGTGGGATTAGTAGGTAATTCCCCGATTTCTTCTGAGATAATCACTATAGGAGCAGTTAGCGGTCAATTAAAGAACGACGAGCGCTGTTGTTCTATGCACCAAAATATTCGTTCAACCAATGGAAGGCAGGAATGGTGCCCGACTTCCCTTAGTCAACTGTCAAAGAAAGTAAATGTTAAATCCAACTATCCCAAAACTAAAAATTTTACAGAAAGGAAAACATCGCATTTCAATTTTTTAATTCCGGCAATGTTCAGTTGCAGTATTTCATTTTTTACACTGTTGGTTAAAAACGAAATAAAATAAAGGTTATGTTTACTGACATATTTGAAAATGTCTTCAAATCCGTCCGTTGAAAGCGAAGATACTCTTTTCCATTAACATTTGCATCAAAGAAATATGGTCCAATTATGTAACTATCCACTATTCCTCGCCACACATTTAATGACCAACACAAGTATCATAAACGTCTTATCCTCACCAGTTATTGGTTTTTCCTCTCTTTTTTTCATATTCAGTACATTCTGTTCACTCAAACCATTCCTTTATACTTCGGTTGACTTCTACCAGAGATCGATGTGCATAAAGTCTGGATGCTAGCAAAGAGTTTCTATCAGATTCACCTAAAACGTCAATCATATCTATTAACTCTTTATAAGAATAATTCATTTGGATGAGAATAGCGATGCTTTTATAAATTCGACATAAATGTTTACCGACTTTCATAGAACAGGGCTCGTATAGTTCTTTATTTGACTGCTAATTGCTCGTATAGTGATTATCCCAGAAATTACAAAAGATAGGTATATATTGTTGGAGATCTCGAGGTCGAAATTTTTCATCATCACAGTACTTCCTTATACTACGTATAAGAAAGTAAAAATGGTAAATATATTCTTGTTAATAATAAAATAATTTAATATTATTGTATAGTCTGTCTCAAATATAGTAACCTGTGGGAGCTTTCATTTACACAATATCTTGAAACATAGGTTATTTTATCTCGAGACAGACTATACAATGTTGGTGTATGTTGGCCTGCATAAATTGTCGCTACTTGACAGTTGACAGCGGAACGTGGTAATTATTGTACCATCGCAATTAACATGCAAAAATTATTGAAAGCTTTGTTTTGCCTTATTACGAACCAAAGCCAATCACTAGATATATCATTAAGTTTTGTTTGCTTCAAATTAGAATCATACACATTTATAAATCTATAAAAATAGATATCCGGAAAAGTAATCTAAAATTTATAAATTATTACGCAGTTCGTTGGATAATTTCATATTGACGTTCGCAAAAATAAATGAACAGTTGTTTTATGTTTTGTGTTATAGTTATTTCGGCTTGGTATATGTAATATATATACAGGGTGTTTCATCGGTTGGGGTATCGCGAATTAAAGTGCCTAAATATAAAAATATCGACTTCAAATTTTAACCACTTATAGAGCTTTTAAACCGCTACCAGCAGGTTAGGTTGTTTTTGATAATATTATTTTAATTAATGCGTAAATTAAAAAAAAACGTATTATCAAAAATTAAAAGTGCTCAAAAAATGTTCAAATTTGAATGGTGATACGTGGAAATATCACCCATATTAACTTCACAATCAGAATTTTTATAAACGAAACCGTTTGTCAAATAAAGTCAATATTAAATAATGTCGTTTTTCTTACGACAGATTTATGGTACTTAACTTTCTAATTGTGCTGTCCGCAAACAGGTAGTCCTTTTAAATTTATGATGGATAATAAATAAAAATTTATTATAAACTCAACACACAACACTGTAATAAAAAACCCATAAATTCTTCAACGTCCGCAAACAGGTAGTCCTTTTAAATTTATGACGGATAATAAATAAAAATTTATTATAAACTCAACACACAACACTGTAATAAAAAACCCATAAATTCTTCAACGTCTTGCCTTTAATTTTGAAATTATTGTAAAATATTCAATAATTGATTAAGTTTTAATTTTTTTTTCAATTGCATAGTTGATTTTATCGACATATCTTTTTAACACCTGAATTTCAATAAAATCTGAGTACTTTTGATTTTTTGAACGAAGGTTTCTTTTTATTTACGCATTAAATAAAATAATATTATCAAAAACAACCTAACCTACTGGTAGCGGTTTAAAAGTTCTATAAGTGGTTAAAATTTGAAGTCGACATTTTTATAATTAGGCACTTTAATTCGCGATACCCCAACCGATGAAACACCCTGTATATAATGCAAGTCTGCTTTAATTGAAAATGTATGTACCTAGTAGAGAGATTGCAACAATATAGAATTTAATTAAAGGGAAACAATGCAGAACCAAAACGGCACACGAGAGAATACAATAACAGTAGAAAAGTTGAACGATTGCTTTTACAATACATGTAGAATAGGTATCCAGCTACTAATATGAAGTGTACAGCAGAATAAATAACATTGAAAGCACATCTCAAAGCAAAATGAAATCAAATTTATTGATCCAATAATACACAATATGTTGGACATGATAGAGTAACGATTAAAATTAATATAATTAATACTAACAAAATCACGTAACATACAAAAACACGAGAAAATTCGTCTATTTATTTTATAATGATGGAAATTCCCCGCGAGCAATATCTTCCTGATGATGGGCTTAAAAATATTTATGCTGATACACGCCTTCCATTTCTCGTGTAATAAATTAAAAACTTTTATACCCATAGGGAAGGGTGCCCGTTGCGTCATATTTAATTTATTATAAAGAACTCTAAAATCTATACCATTTGTAATATCGTGTTTATGAGTCCTGAAATAGTACGTCAGGCTTCCATAGCTTCATTACGAATTAAGTTAGGAGTTTAATTCATATGGTGTCTTATACTGTATTATAGGCTTTATCTCAGAAAATTATTTTTAATAATGACGGACTACCGATTTTACCGGAAGTAGAGGTGCGAAAGGAAACTTCAATACCATCGTTATAAAAATACGTAAAAATAATAAAATAAAATGCACTGAATTTATTTCTGTGTTTATCTTGGTGGTTCGGTGGGCACGTGCCTTTGTGCTCTTTAGTACTAGACGCCACTGGCGTAAAGTAAACTAAATCGACACGGCCTACCGTAATCAACTAAATGCACTAGGACTAATCAATAGATTTTTCTTAGCAAACAATTTACAATACTTCAATAGTTGAATACTTCCCTCCTGTTATTCTACTCCCTTATTAGGTTATATTTTATTAACTTACTAGCACATCAATAATATTTTCATTAAGTCCTAGCTTAACACTGCATGCATGTTAATACCCAAAGATGAATGTGTTATAGTTTCAAGACGAAGTTTTAATCCTATCTACGAATAGGAGACTTCATGCCGTGACAGTATACTCCTGAAACCGCATAAGTTTAACTAGTAAGAAACATAGTTAATCTCTTAATATCGTTATTGTTACGTGACTAACAATTTAAGAAATTAATTAAAGGAAAATATTAGATGTCCTTAATTAGTAAGTCACTGTGATAAAGTTTTTATATATGCACAATTTTTGGAAGTGTTATTCAAAATGTATAAGTTAAAATTACTGTTTGTAATTTACCTAAGTAGATTTAGATGAATGTAATAATGATGCATTTTAAAATACGACTTAGTACTTTTTTTTAATACAAAATGATATGAATTAATTTCCGGTTTCGCACTTTCTGGTGCTCGTCAGATTGTGCACGCATATAAATATTTTAACTAGGAAACATTTCATACGTAAATTAATTAAATAAATTAAAACTGGTGCAATATAAAAAAAAAGTGATACATCATCATGACCAGTTGAAAATGACGAGCAATATATAAGAAGAATGTGAAGAAGATGTTGATTTATGCATTCATTTGCATCATTCTCTTTATTTAAGTATGTATCTCGTTAATATTATCATTTATTGATATACAAAGAAATAAAAGAAAATATTCGTTGAACTTATCACACAAATTAGATTTGGTAATTTGGAGGTAATGTGTGGCAAAGTTAAATCTATACGAGATCAAACCGTTACTAAATAAATTGACAATATAGCGTGTGTCAAAAATGTCGCAAAAGCTACACCATTGAGGAAAAATACTATGGAGACGCTGTAAAGCATCTTTGCTGTACGCTCAAAACGGGGGCATTGGGCTTGGCTAAGTGTGGGACCAATATGGCTGCCTCACCTGGTACGGACTACTCAAAATTATCATCTGTCAGGACTACACTAACTTATGAAATGTTATTCCAGACGAATTCTTCTTATCAACGCCGTCTCTGCTATTGCAGCTACGTCGAGCACGAGTAACCATATTGTCTTTTAATATTTAACTTATTATATAACTCTAATACACGATGCACTTAACAACCACTCAACTTTTTACCAACACTACCTGTTTGACTGAAGTGTAGTATCAATATGGCGAACCTGCACCCGGTTTGATCACGTGACGTCGTCCCCCTACCTATTGTTTCTCAATGAGCTACACGCAGCGACATTTTTCGTTCGGTTCTGAATAAAAAATGTTACTGTTATGCGTTCAGGAACCATTTGTAAGAAACATACATTTGGCAACACTGTAGCCGCATACTATTGTAATTGAATAACATATTGCTAAAACATCATAAGTCACTTTATGCAATTAACATCTTTAATATCATATTTGTTTACATTATAGAATACAAAATATGTTGTTAAACTTAAAAGTAACTTTCGAAAAAAAAATTGGAAATTCTAACTTAAGGTCTTTCTGCAATATATAAAAAAATTCAACTTTGCTAACACATGAGAAAGATTTTTTAATTACTCTGCTGAGGTGGAAGCATTTTTTATGGGTTCTGGTCTTGTTAGAGTTGATTATAGACTCATGAAAGGGTTTATGTTCTTTATCTATCCATTGCAGTAATGTTATAAGATGTTGAACTTTGCTTTCCAGTATTGGAACGTTTTTATACATATAATAATATTTATAACAGAAAAATAATGTATATTACAGGAAAAAATTAATCACAGATACATACTCGTAAATATCATCAATATAAATAATTACAAATTCTTTAAAACCCAGATCTTAATAAAGCATTCATTCTCGCCCTTAAAAAAATAAAATAAATTCGGAAAGCCCCAAACATTTGTAGAACAGCAAAAAGATTTCTTTGTAATGTTGACACATCAATGTTTTCATAAATCAAGAATATTTTAAATATATTTACTTCTATATGCCACGTGTATTTTCTTTACGAAGCAGTTAAGTATATTTACTCAAACTTAGGTATTTTATTTACTAGTGGACCAGATATATCTTCCATATAGCTGGTCTTACGACCCGACAAAACTTTTTGCCGCGAGTATACATTAAATGTAATATTCATTATGAAAGAAATAACAACAACGAAACTATAAAACACAGTAGTACAACAACTAATCAAAACAATACAAATAACCACGAAGAAGTTTACACAAAATAAAACATGATAGTTGAATTAAATACACAGGTAAATGTCAAAATTTGACAGTAATGATATTGATCACGGACTAAACAACCCAAACCGGCAACTACTTGTAAAAAAAATATCCAAGATCTTCGATCCTTGTTAGGCATCAGTGAACTTGTACGAAAATGGCGCTAGCAGCATATTGGCGCGGAATTTAAAATGAGCTTGTTTTTAGATTAGGTATATGTATTTAATACGTTATTAATGTAATAGAAAAATACACACAACTATTGGACAAATCACACATACCCTCAACTTGTACGTTTAAAAAATACGAATACTTAGATTTTATTATTGACAGAAATCTCTGTTTATTACTTACATATAATAAATGAAATCACTCTAACGCTATATATTCCTACGAGTTTATATAACACCACAGTTCACTAATTTTCACTCTTTACTTATTTAATCATTAACTCGCGATCAATATCAACTTACTTATACTTAATATGATGTACAACAAGAAAGGATTGCAATAATACGTCAAATTTGAAATATTGTTTGGAATGACATATGACATTGATTGAAGGAATAATATGTATTCCTTCAATCAACGGTATAACGACAACATAACAAAAATTTTCAGATGACGCTAACGCCATCTCATCTCAAGTCCAGTTAGAATGACAAAGAAAGTAGATGATTGATATTTTCATTTCCTAAACAAGGAGGCATAATCTGGATAAAATTTGGGATTTAGTTACCAGTCTGGTTTGTTTAGTCTGTGATATTGATTGAAATCACATTGAAATACAGATTCATTGCTCTACAACGTTGTCAAATGTGTTTTTCGTGGAAAAAAAAGCGATAACGAAATAATACTTGTAAAAATAATTTTTTCAACTAAATTGCAGCTATCTCTATTGACAGATATCGAAAAGGCACCAAAAATATAAGCTTCAAGAACCTCGTGATAACAAACAAAGCATGATACGACATTTTAACATTAATGTTGTTTATTCAGAACCGAACGAAAAGTGTCGCTGCGTTTAGATTTTGCGACAATTTATACACATGTTATATAATCGTAATAAGATCTGTATAAAACCGGATATAGTTTATAATATGTATGTAATTGCATGTATCCTGTATATCTCTTATACATAAAACTTAATGTAATTTTTTTATTGTACCTTTACGCAGTATAAATTATGTACAACGTAATAATAATTATTGTTACGAAAAAAAAACATTATTAATAGCGGTAATATAAAGAAAAATACTAGCAATAAAGGTAGATGTTGGTGTTCATGCAAGGCGAGAATTAGGGAGCCTCCAAAGAACATCATGTTTTAAATATAAGTGCGTGATGAAGTCGATTTTCATAATTCCCTTTATTTTTCTCCCACTCAATGATTTCGATGAAAAACTAGAGAATAATAACAATAAGCATTGTCTAAAATGGTAACTGATTCTTTATGTTCAGTTTCGTTTATATGTTTTTCAAACAATATTGCAGAAAACAAACTATGTTTTTAAAGTTTCATTAGCTGTAAATGGTATGGTTATGCCAAAAGTTACTAAAAAATGAGGTGTGGGTACCACACGACTTTCTTAAACGTATGCGTTCCGAAATGTGTAGGTATACACAGAGGTGCCCAATTAAGTTCCAAATTAAGTATTTTTCTGATAAAATAAACCTAAATTTCTATTTTTTTTTAAACAGAAATTATCGTAAATAGAGCTCCAAAACAAATCTCTGTAGAATACATAATTTGCCAGATATTCGCAAAAAACTGCTCTTCGATAAGAGTAAAAGTGTTACTTCCTGTCTGACTTTTAAAATTTCTTATATACAAAAATGATTCCAACTCGAGCGGTAATTACTTTTGTATTCTAAATTTTATTAGAGAGCATATATTGTGAGATACATATAAAAATATATATATTTCTTAGAACTGTTTATCCTAAATGTATATATCTATGTATAAGTCAAATGCTATTTAGATTAGAACTATAAGTAGGATTCATGGACAGAAGAGAAAAGGGAGCACGTGAGTCTCAGGGAGAGTGAATTCCGATGAAAGAAGGTAGTCCACTGAGGACCTTCGAATAGATCAGTCACAGGTGTATTACCACGGTTTTAAGTAGACCGTTAGAATAATAAGATCCTCTAATTAATAAGTAAGTCGACCCGCACATAGCGGTCGATATTATATTAAATTGTCGTTGTTTGAACCTTAAAAGTAAGAAAGCATGTGCTTCGTTTACATAAAGATCGACCGCTAACTAAGTGTAAATGTGTAAAGTTTAACATATCTTCCTATAAAAACTCATTATCGTGCGAATAGCAGTTAAAGAAGCTACAGGTGTCTCTACCATCGAAAGAGGACCTCCACTAAGCTACACCGACAACAGGAAGATTCTTTAGTATTTATAAATTGATTGCCAATGTTGTTTTAAAAAAATATCATTTTCATTGTAGATATATATAGTTATACATATATCAATCTTGGCATAGTTTGCTTTTCTATTAAGACCTGCGCTGTTGGTATTGATATAAATACTATAAGGCGGTGGAAAGCAAACAATGTATGACATATATTAGTGTGTAGAAGTGATAATAATAATAAATCACAACGAATATTTCAATATTAAAGGCGCTATGTAATTATTTTATTAATGTATTTGTTCTAATTAAAATTTATATTATTTTGTGTATGCTTTTTTGTGTTTGTATTAATATATAAAAAAATCATAAATGTTATATAAATTAAAATAATTTTGTTTTGTTTAATTGAGCCAATTAATGCCCGAAGATTGTTTTGTGTTGATATCTCTTAACCTGGATTGTCCTGGGAATATGAGCTAGCCAGGTAAAACGATTCAATTATTTTATTTTATTTCATTTAAAAAATATTAACATATAAATGGCATTATTAAGAGGGCCATTACATTACTTCATGGCAATTTTACAAGTTTCATTACATTATGGTTACCAACTTGGAGCCGTTATGAATAATTTATTGTTCTTATTCAATACGGTTACCAATCATGGGGCCATTATATTATGTGTTATATAATTTTAGGTTCCCTTACAACAAAAAGACCTACTTCCGTTAGGAATTTGGACAAACTTTTTTTTATGTTTATAAAACTCACTTGTTACTAATTTTTTATTCTTAAATTTATTTTCTAAACGTGGTAGTTGATAAGTTGAGTTTTTTACTGAAGTAAAGAACTACTTCCGGTCTACCGATTTTATTGAAACTCTAATCAGATCTGAAGAGGAGGATTAGACACATAACTATAGTGTTTTATGTTTATGGCTTTCGCCGTTTGGCCGCTATCGTGGTCAGACTGACACACTTCCAAAAACCATTTTTTTGGTATTAGGAGAGTTCAAAACGTGGACATCTGCAAAAATCTCGAGGTCGAAAATTTTTATCAACTAAATACTTCCTTATAACTTCCTACGTATAAGAAAGTAAAAAGGGGACCTCTTGAAATGCAACAGTTATAGAGGAATTACTTTACTAAACACATTGTTAGGGGTCGCAGAATTTACAAATTACCTATTGCTGCCCATGCATAAACAGGAGATAATTCAAAAATTTTACGGTATCAAGACTGTAAACTTCTTAATTCTCTTCTATATTAATATCTTATATATTAATGTAACATAATTATTAAAGAATTATTACTGGAGTAAATTGTTCCTTTAATTACTTCTGAATGTGTAAGTTATACATCTACAATTACCTTTAATTATGTCTTTCGTATTAATGCTTTTACATCTATGACATTTTTACTATATAATAATTGGTTGATAAGAATATATATGTTATTTTGACGAGTATATGATGAAATATATCACAGGCACCGTAAATATATTACGTATTATTATTATTATTCAAATACTGAATACTAATTGTCCGTCATGAATTTCCAAACAAGCAAGCAGCTCCTACACAAATGAAAATCGACCATTTGACACTTTCTATTTATATATATTCCAAACATGAAAATCTAAAATGTATTGCAAAAACGACACATGTGCTTTTGGCTTTCTAGTCACCAGTAATAAAAAGAAAAATCGATAACCGTTTTCAATTCAATTTATGCCTCCATTTCGATGAAACAGTAGTATCAAAGATATTCAAATCAGAACTCTGGATTCTACGAAATAGAATGTAAAGGTCGTAATAAGAAATACGTTGTTCAAACAAAACGTTCAATTTTAAATTTCAACAGACCGAAAAATCGTGGGTAGACCGATATATCTTAGAAATAGATCACAACAGAGATAATTTAAAATTAATTTGGAGAGAATATAACACAAAAAGAAAAAGCTAAACAAATAGAAAACTGTTTTTATGAAAGTTATTCCAAATTAAGTTGTAATTTTTTTATACAGTGATAGTATCAAACATCAAGTATTTAAAAATGTTATTAATTTTGCGATATTATAAAAATAATACAGAAATTTATAGAATATTATTATTACTATATTTTCTTTCTTTAATAGAGCATTTTCTTTTGCTTTTCCGCATTTGTCAATTGCGTTTCACTATTTGTCAAATGATTTTCCATGTTTTTAAACATCAGCTGAATTTGTCAAATGGAATTCCCTTTTTGTCAAATTACTTTCCCTTTATATCAATTGCTTTTCTTGTTTATATGTAGGTATGTATATCTCTTATATTTTATAAAGAAATATAGCAATTCACACATTAAAGTGAGAAATTTATTTTGTATTTTTTTTTTGTATTTTGTACTTTTTTTTTGGTAATGTGCGTATTTAACGTGAAATGATTTAGATTAAAATTTAACATGATATTTTGTATACATTTGTCAAAATTACAGTTTCATACTTTTAGTCGTTTATTTGTTTTTGTTTGTCATATCGTTTACCCAGTACACTAAATAGAACAGAAAACAAATAATTTAGCGGTTTGTAATGAGAAATTAAAAATAACTCCGAAATTATTGGGTTTGGGTATAGGACATTATTAACAAAAATTAAGCGCAATTAACGCATCATTCCAAAAATTTAATAATATACGGGGTGTTCCATTTAAAAAAAAGTCAGTAAACACTCTTTGACGATAGCCAAATTGATTGCATCGTAACAAACAGCCTGTATAATAAAATGAATGTTTGATTATTTTGTAGGTTCAACACATCCCTTGGCTGCATACTTACTAAATAATTTTGTCTTAGATAATCGTAATACTACCGCATAGAATTATTACGGTAAACATTGTCGCGACCATTTTCTTTATAATTTTCGTTAATAACTCAACAATGCGTCATCCATAACCAAAACCCCAGATATCGATGAAAACACAAATTAAAGTAGATAAGGAAAAACAAAAGATATACAGGGTGTTTCATTTAAAAAAAAATTCGAATGTTTGCTATTTTAACGCATCACCCTGTATAAATCAAATTATTTTCAAAATGTGTGTTTTTTGTTACTGTGCTACTTTTTATAAAATAAATTTCTTCAGTACTATTTAATAACGACGCCTATATTGGACTTTGACGCACTAATGAGCAATCCTGTATATATAGATTAAGTGTGAAGATATGCATTGTATAATCATTAATGAAGAAGATACTATTAATAAGACATCTGGTACACTTGGTTTAACATTTTATATTTCATTAATAGAGACTGGGCTTTAAAATAGTACATTCATAATATAATTATTTATAACTGGTTTATACTGATATTCCCTGTCGGCAAAGTCGAAGGTTATATCCGATAAATTGTATGTTAAGTCAAACAGACGCCTTTAATTCTCCAGTAATAACAGATTTTCCTCTAAGATGAGCTATTTTTGTCTATTTATATCCCCGAATATTTATGAAAATGTCCGTTTTATTTATAGGCACTATAAACCAGTTGGATGAAATAGTCATTCATCTGTAATTTACGCTATTCAAATTTGTTCTGGTAGCATTCCCCAATTGTGTTATCACTTGCATTTGAAAAGCGCCTTCACATTGCATCTGTCAAGATATAACAAGTGAACACCTACTGAAAATAAACTAAACTGAAATATTCTGTTCAAACAATGTAATTAATCAAATAATTGTAAATGCAAATATAAATTGCTAATAAAATCACGAAATCAAGTCACCAGAGGTTCGGTATAGCATAACGGTGACACCTCTAAGGCTGTTCGTCCACCGAGAAAACCAATATGTGGTGACTGGTTGTAGGCAACCAGTCGCGGGCGACTAGTTCCTTAGCTTTTCGTTCGCCGAAGAAACCAGTTCGAAGGATGTTGTCGTCCGATGAGGATGTCATTACAGGGTACCTTTACTTAAGGGTGCAAAAAAACAGGCGCAAGAGATGTTGGATTTACACAGATTTTGAAAGGAATAAAGAAAAGCTGTGGATCAAAATTGCAAGTGAGTTCAAAGATCCGGTTAAGTTAAAACACATTTCCGGTGTAACCGGAAGAAGCAAAAATTCAAAACTATTTTAAATCGAAAGAGCTAATACTAATATTTGCGAAATTTCAAAACTCAACTCTTATTAGTTTTCTATATTGTTCTAACGAAATCTCGTCGTGATATACTCGGTATATTGAATATATTAATTAAAATTGTCATCTTCCAACGGGTCCAGCTTCTGTGTATGTTTTAGCGATGCTAAGTGACGTTGTACGTGCGCTTTTTGGGCATTATATAATGATATTTTACAGACTTTGCAATAAATTTCAGAATCACTGAGAATGGAGGACATACAATCAGTATGACCATTAATCTAACTCGCCATTGTTTCGCGATGCCATTCTCGACGTTCTTCCATATCATAGTAACATGAACAATGTTCTAGATCTAAATAAATGATAACTAAAAATGTATTCGTATGTTATTGAAACTTAACGAAATCCAGTGCACACTTTCGTCGAGATAATTGGGAGAAATAGATTCAATGAAACGGTATTAAACAGGAACTGTTACAAAAATTACGAAGTATGTAATTATTGACTGTTAATTACATACTTCGTAACAATGAAAAAAACGAAACTAACGTAAGTATGAATAGGTATATTCATATATGACTTTATTTATCTTGCGAAATATAAGGTAAATATAATAAATTTTAAAAACCCCTCACGCTTCTAACTACGCCGAAGAAGAAAGGATTTTACTGGTAAATTCCTTTCTTGATCGCCTTTTTTTGCTGTCGTTTTCGCGACGTAAACATATGTTACAGTTCACCATATGAATAGTGCTATTCAGTAACTGCGTGTTGTTTACATTATTTCTTTGCTCCGTCGTAATTTAAACCTGGGACGTCCGGTGTATAGTTATTACTTATCATTATATAAATGTTTATCTGACTGAATTTATTTTCTTTGAATTCTTTTATGAAAAATGACGCGTTAAATTCGGATTATTTTTTTTCTGAATATTTTTATGAAAAATTTTGGTGTCGCTTTACATTCCAGCTAATACGATATATACTTGTGATTGCCGTAAATCTTCCTATCGTACTGACCGGCATGTCTTTTTAAGGCTGTGTCCTCGAACAATTCCGGCATATTGTTACCTGTCGAACGCCTAATGTGGGCGGTGTTAGGGTAGTCAGCAGGAAACGGCTGGTCGCGACGGCTTGATAGTCGTTCGGGAGTGGATGGTACAATAAGTGACATGGTGACTTATTTGATACCTACCAATCCGACGAACCCAACAATAAAATAAAGAAAGGGCGCCAGCAACTTGATTACTCGCACTAATATAGAAAAAGTTACAAGCATCAAAAACTTCAACGGAAAATTCTATTGTTAGTCTGACCTATTTTGTTCTTCAGCAGGGAGATGAGTATCACATATATATATATATATATAAACTTCTTATTTACTTTGTTTTATTAGAAACTGTTGGACATAATATACATTTTACATGATTTTACACAAATACAAAAACATGGTCATACAGGGTGTACCACTTAAAACTCCCAGGTCAAATGTCTCGGAAACGAATAAAGATATTTTAATTTTGTAAAAAGTAGTTACTAAAGAATGTGGGGCAACCTGAATTGCGGTCCAGATAATCCCTACCTCTAATCCGATGCATGAATTGCGGTCCAAGAATATTTAATAAATGAAACTTATTAATTTATCGCACGAATTGCGGTCAAAGAAAATATAAATACTTACTTACGAAAATGACTTCTTATTATGATACATTAGGTAAAATGAAAATGGGAAAATATTTTTAAAGAATATTTATTCAAATTTGAGTTTAAAAATTAATGTCACTATAAATGAAATTATACAAAATAAAATTATATAAATATATATTCCTACAATTTTATTTTATAAAAATACCTTATACAATGTTGCTGAATTTATATGCTACACATTTTATAAAATTGTACCTGCTAATTTCGTTTTTACGATATTGCATGATTTTTGATTCGAGAAACTTTTGTTTATTTATAATATCACGTCATATGTATCGTTTTTCATTTTTCATTATTGAATTTATTTTAATATATGTGTCGGTCTGCATTTTTTGTAATGTTTCTAAAAATGTTGCTATGTTTGGGTGCGTAGACGGACAGTAAGCACTAAATTTTGAATGGAAGGATTCGCATGAGTTTGTTGTTCTTAACAGTGAACTTGAATTGTCTGCCCACAGTTTGGGAGGGAAAATCGATGAATTGTCTATATAATTCTCTTACAAGATAGTCACAAAGTTCATCTATTCTTCTGCCTTCAGGTTTGTCCGCCATAAAGTCTTCAACAAAGGAATTTTCCACTTCCACTGGAGGCAAAAATATTAAACCAAATAGATTGTGTAACCAATCTCCGATACTTGAAGTAGTGTCTTTATATCGTTAGTAAGCCCCAACTGCTGAATTTTTCGCCATCTGTAACAATCACATGTTTGATAAGTATAATTATTTTAAACTTTTCGGAATTTTTATTATTATTTAATTATAAATTAATTTTCGTTACTCACCAACATTGACTCAGATGAAATCTGCAACCAATTATTCTCACATTTGGAAAGCATTCTAACGAACTTCTATGAATAGCTTGCTCGAAGACCATCACTATATTTTTTGGATTAAAGACAAATCCCATTTCCATGCTTTTTTCGGTTAACATTCGGAACAGCTTTGTGTATGTAGCTTTATTTTTATCTTTCAATAAGCAAAATGCAACAGGAACATATATTTCATTTTTGAAAGCGTGTATAGTAAACAGCTGCAGTAAAAACTTAGTGCAATAATTAAATGTCCCATCGACATATAATAGTTCTTGTTCGCACATAAACCCAATATTGTTATAACACGAAAAAATGGTAATATTTGATTCACTGATATTAATAAGCAAGAAATTTTCTTCTTTAGTCGTTTTAACGGGAACAATTTCTAAATAGGAAGTGCCTCCGTAGCCGGCGCCGGTTTTAAGTATGGTTGCCGGCACCGGCATATCGTATCGCTACCGGCGGTTATGTGCATATGTGATTGAATCTCCACCCCCTTTAACAACACTTATAAATAAAAATTTCCAAATAATTTTGAAATTTTATCTACAACTATCGCATAATCTATGAATACTAAGATAATTTTGGCAAGTTATAACAGTGATTATTCAGTCAGTTGAATAATAATGACAGCGATTGAGTTATGGTTATAACTCAATCGTTATGTCAATATCAGTTTCTTTCCGTGAAAGTTGTAGATAAAGTACATATAATATTCGATTCGCGTGTTATGGCTATAACCCACGAAGATGACATGCACCATGAGCGACAGCGCGTGGTGTAAGCATCTGAGGTTCTCTTCCATCGTTGCAAGCAAATGTTTTTCATCAAATAAAGAGTGGATGCACATAGATCGAGGTTTGAGGATGTGGAGACAAGGTAACTGGACGGAGGTCCAAAACATGCACTGACAACTATAAGGTGTTTTACTTCTAGAAGACCTTCAATAGTAGGAGCAGGATATTTTTCTTCTTCAATAAATTGAAAATCTTTGCATTTAGTCATAGCATGTATTTTTGTAACTACTTGTTGAAATTCTCGTAACTTTCAAACTTATCGCCCACTTTCAACATTCTACAATTAGAAGAACATCGTTTTTAACAAAAAGCATAGCTACAGGGAAAAACATATCTGTGAATTTAGATAAATTAAAGAAAATTAACACTAAAAGTGAAGCCGTTCACGCGCGCAATATGGAAAACAGAGGTTATGTTGATATGCCGGTAACGATTAGTGATGTTGAATTCAGTTACTTTTCAATACTTGTAACTATAAGTTACTTTCGAATTCAATATCCGTTACTTTAGTCGTTACCGAGTACTCGTTCAAATGTGCGGTGCGGGCATATGTATAGTTAATATATGGTACAAACAAAATGTTCCGTTACATAGAAAAGACTGTATAATACAGGCTATTAGAAATATAATCGTCGGTATTAATTTTTGTTTTATGCATAGTGACAGCAAAAAAATTTAATACACAGTATTACACAAATTTAATATGAATCTCTTAATACAGATTATTATAACATATAATACTATTAATTATTCGTCTTCCTTTTTACTCGAAATATTTTTCAATTAAAGTAACAGGAAGTAAGTTAATTAGCACAATCTCTATAGTTGTCTTGATTGGTTCAGCCTATATACAAAAATTACCCGATTGTCTTTCATTACACCGTTGTCATCTGCAGATTAATTTGATCGCCATCGTGTTAACATCAGCAAAGTTGAGTGGTCATCCACAAAATAAAACAATTTAGGAAACGACAGGTGCACCACATCATATTTAGATTGTTATACCCAAACTTTCAGCAACAAAAAAAGAGCTGCGTCCAAACCGTTACTGTTTTTGGGAAGGTTAGTGTTTAAAGCAATTTTTGTGGTTTTGTATTTCTGTAGCTATTCCTTTTCATTGTCTGGATTATTGCCTTTTTCAATATACCTATTTGAAATTTGAAAGCACTTAAATTTTTATACACGCCAAAACTTTATTGTTTAGAAATGTTAAAGACATTGTATTATATTTGTAATATAGAGACAATTAACTGGATTATTAAGTATTAATAAAACTTATTATAACCGGTATTATATTTTTTCTATAATTTAGACTGTATTAGACAGTTTTCTCTGTGTATATACTAATTTTAATATATATTACGTTAAATAAATAAAATTCCTTAAAATTATCATACAAACCATTCCAACTCAAAATTAAAAGTAAAATGCCAAAGCCTTAAGTATTTTTAAGGAGCCATTTTATTTACGATAGGTGAACAAGAATGCATTTTCTAAAAGTTATATATTATGAAAGTAACTATTTGGAAAAGTAACGATTATTTGAAACCAGTATTCGTTACTTCGGATCTTATCGAGTAACGAGTATTTTAGTAACGGATAGTTACATTTGCAACACCACTAGTAACGATACGTGAAGCCGGCTGCCGTCCGCAATTCTTGATGCCGTAGCCGGCATCAATATGCATACAAAACGGAGACCGGCGCCGGCTATGGAGGCACTTCCTTCTAAATAAGTATGAATATCACTAATATTTTTTGGTAAATTTGGAATTAATTTTGCCCTAGTATGACTAATATTGTTACAAATGTAACGAATATCTTTTGCACTAAGATTGTTTAAAGCTTCTGCATGATTCTTTGAGTTCTTTGTAGATTAACTTTGAAGGTTTCTTCTTCAGCTTTTCGCTTAACTGCATTGCTTATTCTTTGCCTATTAACAAGGTCGTCATTTCGATTATGATTATGAAATCCATTTTTTTTTTTGGAATATATGAAGTTTTCTCCCAAAGTGTACACTTTTGCTAAACAATTTTTATTTGTACAACACCACACTAATTCACCGGTCGTTTTAAGTTCCCGAAAACGGCGAAATTTAAAGTTCTCGTAGATAATTAAGGGCTTCCCTTTTTCACTTGATATAAATTCCATATTTATATGAACGTCTACACTACACCACAGATAAAATAAAACTAAATAAATTTGAAAACATTCTATTACTCCAACAAATATTAACAATACAAATGGCATTTATAACTAACTCATATTCTCAGGATTACCTAAGGGTAATTAGGATAAATATCTATTAATCGCAATTCAACCAAGGGATTACAATCGCTTTTTAATTACTTGGATTATTCAGGTACTGTAACCGCAATTCATGTGCGCCCAAGAATGTGATCAACTCTAGTTTGCTATGACAATTGTGTTTTATTATTTGAAGATATAGATGGCGCTGCGATGAAAAGGATTTTTTTGATCGCCACAATCTTCATTTGTTTTTTAGTTGAAAGAGTATTAAAATTAATGTAAATTTTATTAATTGTGTTAGTTTACAAAATTTAACAGTTTCATAGATATTCGTGTTTAAAGAAAGTATGAGTAATTTTAAAGTTTTGTCTTTATTTTGTTTAAATACTTAAAAGGATCAAGTAACTAACAAAGATGTTCAAAATTGTTGTTTTCTTGATTGCTACATAACGTATATCCTGTATATTGGATATATTAATTAAAAAAAGGCACAGAACAGCCGCTACTATCTATGTAGTTTAATCAGAAGATCGTGATTTATCACGAATATTATCTAATTTCACCACACAAATAATACTGACCCATGTCATATGATGCATGTGTGACAAAGCAAAGAAAAGTGATAATGAAGAATTGCGCAAATATGTCGATACTTTTACAAAACTAAATTATTTTGTTTGATCTATTGTTATTCCACTGTTACTATTAGATAATATTCAATATATTGTACTGCTTATAATGCATAACATTTAAAGACTATAAACTAAAATCAACATTTCTAAAATTTAACTAATGGTTCAATATTATTAGTTAAAATATTATTCATTTATATAAATAGAATTATTGATATTAATAGTATAGATATGTTAAAGATAGGTAAATACTAATTGAACGTAATTGTAATCTCAACTTAATGAAAGAGTGGTAAATTCAGCAACAAAATGTTAAAAGTATTAAATTCAATGTGTAAAGTATTAGACATAATAAAGATAGGCAACTTAATTTACTTAATTTCGCTTATATAAGGAAGGATCCTTAGATACCGAGAAGAAAAAAAGATTATTATTGATTTTTTTGAATGGGGAGTAAAATTAGTGATATAAAAGAAGAGATTTTAAAAAATAAATTTAATGCTAAAAACTGTACAATTTACATAACATTTAATTAATGATTTCCCAAGTATCGGTGTAGTAGAAAAGGTGAAATTCATAATTTTGAACTGTTAGGAGGTGTTGCAGAGCTAGGAATTTACCTGAAGATAACTGCAAATAAAAGAATTTGATTTTTGTAAATGGATAAATCATTTTAACAAAACTTACAGGAAAACGAAGACAATCAAAACGTGGTTGCAGAGACTGTCATCTTTGATAGAAGGATTAACCTGGACGTTATGTGCAGTATTATAATGAAGTTATCTGGAAATTAGACATTTAGAATCTGTAAATTAATAAAACATAAAAGAAGTATTTACCCTGGAAAAGAAAAAGCAATAAATTAACGGACCTGACGAAGGCAAAAGCCTGTAATGTATGCTGTTTCTTTGAACGGACGTTTGAGAAAGAGAAAACGTTAAGTAAATTCTATAACCTTTTAAAATTCATACATTAACATTTGATTTGAAGTTTGTTATAAGAAACTAATTTCATTTACATATCAATTAATACTTTTATAAAGATAAAAATATAACTACCCAGAGATTAAGAGTTTACATTCTATTTATATAATTAAGAGTATTATTTTCAATTATAAAGATAGTAATTTGACTAGTTACAACAAAATAATTTGGAGAATAGTTTTTCTTTCATTGAGTCAGAGAATTATGTGATATATAATAATTAAATTCTACTTACCTTATCTATTATTTAACCAAGTTGTAGTGTATTTTGAACGATTCGATAATATAAATTGTACACAAAACTTGTTTTTATATTGAATTTGACATAACCTTGTTGACAGAATGACAGTATATATTTTCAGGTATGATTTATATTTTTAAAAAAAAACATATTGAATAAAAGAGCGTATCACATGTATTAACTTAATCTTAAAAGAAATATTAAGGTAACTTTTATATATATTTTAAGAACCCAAGCCTGAGATTAAAAAGTCTTGTCATTCATGGTCATCATTATAAAATTTTAAAATCCGACTGAGAATAATTAACGTTATTATTAATTTAAAAGCCGATTTATTAAAGAATTTTGTTATATAAAGCCTCAACATCATATTAAACGTGTTATTTAATATTCTAGCTAAGTATACGGTGCAATATATTGCATATATTGATTAAAAATAGCATATTAATTTTTAAAAAAATGATAAAGATCCTGATTTATCATGGACATCATCTAATTTCACACCAAAACAATATCAACGCAAATTGTATAATTAAAAGTTTAAATGTAAACATTTAATAATAGAACAGCTGCATACTGTAGATTTCACCACACAAATAATACTGACACATGTGTCAAATGATGCATGTGTGATAAAGCAAAGAAAAGTGATAATGAAGAATTGTGCAAATTAAACATATAGGTACTTATAAGTATATTTTTACATTTAATGAGCCTAATTTTGTTTGCACGTTCAATGATATATTCTCTTCATAGTTGATTGTCGAATAAAATACTCTTTTTGTGTTCAGAAATAAGAATTTACTATGTAAATATATATGACATTATGTATATACATATAATATAACAAAAGGATCGACCTTTAAAGAAAGAAAAAAGGGATGGTTGGGGCAAAAACCCGTACGTTTATTATTTTCAGAGAATCAATCTTCGCTTTTTGTAACGTAAGTTGATATAACGTTCTGTAAGCCTTCTGAAAGCCTCAGAGTAAATATTAATATTTACTTGACGTTTCACATATTGAATTTGAAACACATCTTTATATTACAGAGTAAACAATTTCGCTCTGTTTTCGGCGCTGCTCTTACCAAACCAAAACACAATATTAACTGTATACGGCCGTGTGTACTCGCTGACTTTAATGCAAGCATATATAAATATAAATTCTGATGTAGGTGTTGTATTTGGTTATATATAGACATTATAATGTATACGTTTAAACGTTAAATATGTGACATGTTTATCAGCTTTTCTCGCATGTTTCTGCGATAATTTAATTTAGAGTTTCTTTAATACATTATAAATTTTGCTAATATTACAACTATTTAAGTTCATATAGTTTATTGCTTATTAAAGCGAATACCTAATGGAAATATATATTGATTTTCATAGATGTATTGGGTTAGTTAGTAATTTAAGATGGGAAATAATTAAAGTTCTATAAGTAACATGTTCTATATAAATCAGTGGTTCAGTCAGAATTTTGTATATCCCCTGAAATTTGTGAAGCTGTCAATTGCTTAATTTTAAAGCTGCGTTCAAATTAACAATGCCAGTTTCGGAAGAGCAACCTGTAAAAGTCCCACATTGTTAAGCCATAATGTAAATTAATAACAAAATGTTATGGCCGTCTTAATAATGCTCTGTATATTTTAATATTTTTTAAATAAAATAAAATAATTGTATCGTTTTACCTGACTAGCTCATTTTTCCCCAGGTCGATCCACGTTGAGAGATATCAACAGTGAACTGTGCAAAATTCAATAAAACACAATTGTATCGATTTAAATAATATTTGTATTAGAAATACATTAATAAAATAATTTCAAAGCGCTTTACATACTGAGATATTCGCTGTGATGTATTACTGTTATCTCTTCTACGAAATAATATATGTCATAGATTGTTCTCCAACGCCGTACAATATTTATATTAATACTAATAACGCAAGCAATAGGAAAACGAACTATGCCGAGAGTGATACATATTGACAACGCAAAATGATATTTTCTTAAAACAATATTGACAAACAATTTACAAATACTGATATATTATTGTATTTTAAACAATTTATTAAATAAGTTTTCAAACTTAGATTATTATATTGATTTATTTACGTATTTATAATAAGACAAATTTCAACGTTCTAGTTCATCTAATACTCTCACATAAAACTGGTAAATACCTTTTATATTGTCTTCTATCTTCATATGAAGGGAATTTCCCTTTCGTCGGTGTGCTTATTGGGAGTCTTCCTTCGACGGTCGAGACGCATGTAGCCTTTTTAATGGCTATGTGCACACTTTACACTTGGTTGTCGGTCGATATTTATGTAAACAAAGAACCTATTCATTTACTTTGAAGGTTCTAACAATAATTCAATACATTATCGACCACCAAAAATGAACTGATATACAGGGTGTTCCATTTGAAAAAAATGACTTTTATACAAAAACTAACAAAATTATAACAAAAAACGACAGTAGCTTAGTAATAGTAACTTTTAAAGTATTAACGTCTTACGTGTTTTTGATGTGAAATTTAATAAATAATTCAAAAATAAACTGATATATAGGGTGTTCCATTTAAAAAAAATACTTTTATACAAAAACATGTCATGTAATTTTCATCCAGTTTTCTGCACATGCAGTTAGTAACTGTAAAAAAAATAAAACATTCTTCTGTTAGGACATCTTATTGTAAATAATACTGCAAAAAATTTTATCCATCTAATACGTCGTTTACTAGAAATATAATTTTATACAAACATTGAATTTTTCAGAAAAATGAGAATAAGTCAAGAACTTTAGATTTTAGGCCTGTACTATCTTATTACTTTTTTACTAAAACAATATGTTAACCGTCTTATTAGTCGTTTTGAGTAACTGGCAGTGTATCTAAGAAACACTCTTCTGGTAGACCTACTTTACTAACAGAAGAAGTGCTAGAAGATATTCAAGAACGGCTGGACCGGAGTCCTAAGAAATCTTTAAGGCAACTATCAGCAGAGACAATTAAACTATTACTTTGTTTAATATACAAAAAATTTATTTATTCTGATTTTATGTTCATATAGGACTAGCTTATGGAACATGCCATAAAACCACTAAAAAATTACACTTACATCCATATAAAGTATCTGTTGTACAGAAATTGTTTCGAACAGACTTTGAGAAAAGCATACAATTTTGTACGTGGTTTAATAATAATCTGTTGGACATGACATTTTTCTCAGACGAGGCCTGATTTCATCTAAGTGGATATGTCAATTCCCAAAATTATCGACACTGGTCATCCGTAAACCCTCATGTTCTTATTGAAACTGACATGCATCCTATTAAAATAGGTGTTTGGTGTGCAATATCACGAAGAAGAAGAATGATACAATAAATGAAGAATGATATAGAACACTTATTTTAGAACCATTTATATTAGATAACTTGACAACAGTGGAAGACAATTTGGATATTTTCACCAGGATGGTGCCAAAGCTCACACCGCACATACTACAATTAAATTTCTTCTACGATATTTTAATAATAATCGACTGATTTGCAGAAATAGATGGCCTCCTAGATCACCAAAGTTGACTCGTTTTTTTTTCTTTTTCGGGTATTTAAAAAACACTGTCTTTAGGATTCCAGTAGATACGTTATCAGAACTACAAGATGCTATTACAAATGCTGTTAACAGTGTAACAGAAGAAATGATTCACAATGTTTTCAATTCTCTGAAAAGACGTATAAATGTGTGTGTATTAAATTATTTGTTGTATGTAATATCGATCTTTGTATTAAGTTATTTTTAATAAAGATATTTCCAATTATTGAATGTATTTCTCAAGTTATTAGAACAAGTAAATTTAACAAAAATTCTCTAAAGTAGTTCATACCTAAAATTATAGATGTCGCGCGGACGAAATACAATTCAGAATATGATATATGCGGCATTTACAACATGACTATGGAGGGGCACGGTCAACCTTTTTTTATCTCTCTGTAGAAGGGTTACGTAATAGACAAATTGGAAAAAACTTCGATTTATAAAAGTGCGTTTTTGTCTTATCATGGTATAATTTGACTATAGATATAATCAATAAAATACGAAATGAAAATGTATTCAGATATTTTATGGCCGTACGAATTTAAAGATGAACAAACTTGCTATTTTTAGAATACACCCTCGCAAATAAACTCCCAGCAAATAAAACATGCATATATAAATTGAAAAACAACGAAGTGAAAAACCTTTCAATTCGAACGAAAATGTATGCATATTTGTTATGTTTTCAGTTGGCACTCACCAAACAATTTCATGTCCAACTTTATATCAACTACGAGATAGAGTAATTTATGTACATTGATTTATACTTTTTTTTCCATATTAGATAATTAATGTTATTTCAAGTATATACGATAGTTTAAATTATTCCTACATTCCTAGTACACAAAAAAAAAAATTTCAATTTGTTGAAAACAGAACCAGTGGTGAAAATATGAAAGCATATAGAAAATTTCAAAGACATCTTGACTACATATAGATAAAATTATGGAATTCTATTCTATAGTGAAATATATATGCATTTACAACATATGCCCTCTTATCTAACACACCTTAGTCAGTCGCACTAAAACATAGCGTAAATTAGTTAAGTAAAATTATTATAAGTAGTTTTTATTTTTATGAATTTACTCCTCTTTAGGAGTTAAGCGAACTTAAATTTCTCTAGATCTTTACGTGTTAAAAAGATCAACCGTATTGATTGGATAACTAACACTAGGTTTGTTCAAACCTCCAGTTCTGAACAATTCCTGGACCGTACTAGAATTAGTAGTTCTGATAAAAATGCGCATGTCCGGCCAAATTCTGGTTCTGAAATGATTCGGAGTCCTGGAGGTCCGAACAGTTTAAAAATTGGAATTTTAGGGGAACTTGTTCTAACAACAATTTAGAACAACTTATGTATAATTTGAAACGCTCATAACGCAATAAGAAAGTCGCGTTGTGGCCACACCTCATTATTTAAGTTCGTGGAATGTAGGGGTTGGATAATAAGAGAGACCTCTTTTTGTCGTAACGAGTTCACTGACTCATTATTAGTATATATATGAAGTAATAACAAAATCACGACAGAAATCTTTAAACTATCGTCGACCACGCAATTTAATCGTGAAGAAAGTGGGAAGTCTAACGAAAATCGAGTATTGCGCCGTTATCAATTTCCTTACAAAACAAGGAAATTCTGTTCATGCCATACGGGAAGAGAGTCATTGCTTTACGCATTCTTGCCCAGTAAAAACTATGGTTTTTAAGCATAATCGCTGTAAGCAAGGTAGTTCAAAAATACTAGAAAAACACAAATACCATACATACCACACGGCTGGTACCTACTACTGTTTCCTGAGAAAAAAACTAAGTTTAAATATAGCAATGTACTAATTTAACCCCGGTTTGTGAAGTAATAACGCAATTTTTCATTTTTAAGTCGAAATATCTACTAAACCCTACCAGTTAGGAATAGGGAATGGTTAACAAAAATGAGCCGATAAATATCTGTCGAAACATCATAAAAAATTAGTGTTCCATTAAAGTTTAATGAGAAAATTAAGCATCCGAATTTTGACTCACCTTGTATACAAGGTACGTTTTTTATTAACCTCACGAACCAGCGAAAATAGAAGACGTACCCAAAGCAACTAATGGTGTGAAAAAGGTCGTATATTTTTTTCCTTGCCAGAACTAACCCTCTTAAAACACTTTAATTCAGACGTAAAAATGGTCATAATTTTTTAAACACACAGAACAGATCAAGCAAACCCTATATGAAGAAGCACGCAAAAGTGAGCAGGTTTTAAATACGCAAAAAAAGGATAGCATTCCATTTAAAAAAATATAAGTTAAATCTACAACTGCGTTATAAAACACCCTGTATATGTGTACTTACCAAATTTTAAAATATGAAGCTTAAGAATTCTCCCTACACAAATGCGCCACACTGTATACAGCACGTGTCAATTTTCATTAGCCATAGGCGATTAATTCATGCAATACGTGACAACATGGCATCCCACCTTTCCTCTTCAATGCGAGCGCGACCGATACAAGCTCAAGTTAGCAGTAGCTGTTGGACTATTGACTAGGCTGTTTGTACTGCGCTCAGAAATAATATTTACGCACTGCAAGGATTTTTCTTTTTCCTTTCAGTAAATGCAGAGAATTATGAAGCTGCGTTCACGCTGCATGTCACAAACAAAAGCGTAATTCTAATAAAATTAAAAATAAGGTAAATAAAAAAGGATTCTGAAAATAATAATAAACTACTAGATCGCGTCGGCCATTTGATGATGACGGATTTTATTGCAGACTAGATCGCAACGTGTTCGCAGCTAAACATTTAAAGTAGAAGTGGGATGATCGGAGAAAGTCGTTGTGATGTCGATTGTTGTCGGGATTGGTGACGGATAGTAGGGGTGACACACGTTGCCACATATTATTTGTATACGTATAAATCGCATGTAAACATTGAATCCATATACCTAATGAAAATTGACACATACGGTATATATTATAAAGACGTAGAGACTTTTCTTAAAACGTTGCGTGAGAAAAGAGCTTAATTATCCAATAAAATCCGTCAAAAATAGAAAATCCCGCAATCTATCTCCTCAGAAAATACGAAGTTTCGACACCTGCCTTTTGTAGATAAGACTAAAACAGACATTCCTATTCAATAGGTGCATTTCAGACGTTCTGAGCGCAAGGGTTCCGAAGATACGACAATATTTTGTAATTATGAGGATACTTTATTTTATAGATAATATGAATTATCAATCAAAGAAATTTCCTGCTGATTTACATCTCTATGTTTAATAATTAGAAAGATAGTGTGTAGGTACCATTCCAAAGTTGGGTGACCCAATGTAGAGAAACCCCTATCTCTAAATTAAGATATTTAATTTAAAGTTAAACTTTAGAAATAAAATGTAAAATTATTTGTTTTGCCAGCTCAACTCAAATTATCTCAGGGCGATTCGAGTTAATTGAAATGATTAAGTAAACGGGGTTTCTGTACAAAAAAACTACCATTTAAAAATTTTGATAATTCTTATATTAAAATCAATGAATCCTGTATCTATAATTTAACAAACAACATAAGAAGTAACATATACTTAAAAAGCAATTCTAATACATTTGAATTAGAATTTTTTTTAATAATTCTTAAGCTAACACAAACCTTTCTGTAGGTCCTTCGTTCGATTCAATCGTAAGCTATAAACGCCAGAATCTATTACATACTCGTACAATGCACATTCTATACTATACGTGTTTGTATCGATACTTGTGAACATATCAAGTTACTTTACACATATATTTGTTAGACGATATTTACTTAATTACTTTCTGTTTGAATTTTTATTTTTTTTACAGTCTCTCCTCTTTTATTACATAAAACATTACAGTCATTAAACAATAATCATTTAAATAATACCTTATCTAAATTCTTCTGATTCATCTTCTTTTTTGTACTGTTTCCAGCAGGAACTTCGGGGTGCTTATTATCGACGAAATCTTCTTTATTTCTACGATGTTTTCAACGGCATCATCTGCTTGTTCTGCTACTCGAAATACAGTCTTTATTTTAACAATATAACACCTTGCACAATTACTTCTTAGGTACAACTTTGACCACTACTTTACTACGTTTTCTCGGTAGTAAATTATTTATTGAAGTTATAGCAACAATTACTCTTACGCGTAGTCTAATGTTAGGAGTTAGCCTTTTGATACGATATTTAACGTATCTTGCTGTCGACTCTCTCTTTTCTAACGCGTATTTCCCTTTTATATCAGAATGTCTGGGGTTCCCCGCTTTCCACAAAGTTCAGGGGTTCCCATTCACATTAACACGCACATACACTTTCATTTAGCCGCGGGATTGTATATTGCTATTGGAGTGTTTATCACGTTAATATAAGCTTTCGGCGTCACCCTTTTTTTACTCATAAATATATACAAAACCTATGACTAATATCTACTTAATAATACAATAACACATACAATATTTAAATTGTATCCAGCATAGAAAGTTATTTTAATAAATGTTTTGCATATACAAGTTTAGTAGCATTCTTTGATAATTATAATTTCACATTGTTTTGAAGAATCTAAATGTGAAAAGATTAAAGTACTTACTAGGTAGGTATAAATAAAATAAATATATGATGATATAGTCAAACAACTGGGACAACTTTATATGCTATGAATATGTTTCGTTTAGATATTAATCAATATATTTTATGAATTATACAAAATCCATTTTCTTGTTGCAGATGGATGAGAAGATGCCTCGCATAAAGGTATGTATATCGACTTTAATGGCCACTTATTAAATTTCTACTCAAATATTAAGTATCATTAGGAGTTCCGAAAAAACTTATAAACGAGTACAGGAAATAAAACAAAAGAACCGACTAAGAAAAAAGTAGAGAGCAATTTGTGAAACACAGGCCTCATTTCTCTTTGTAGTATCCTAAACCAAATCATAATTATTTCAGACGCAACAGGACACGCTACTGAAACAGGCTAACGTTTACTCAATAATAAAGACCTTCTCCCCATTCTGCGGAATTCAAATTACGCCTACATTCACACAGAGGGCTTCTAGTCTTTAGAGCACAGCTGTCAGCAATTTTACGTACTGTAAGGTATAGGTATTTACCCTAAGGCTAATTTCACCATTAAAGGGGTCGTATTGTATAATCATTAGTTAACGAAAGGCGCTCTTTCTGTAATTATCCAATAATATTGGGAAAATGGTTGAATTACCTTTGGATATTTTTGTGTATATTCTTTGATACATTTCCGCATACATTTTCGACCGAAAGTTATAACTAGGGCGCGGACATGACCGGTTTAAACTACGACGAAGTTACAACGGAGCAAAGAAATAATGTAAACAACACACGCTTACTAAATAGCACTAATTCATATGGTGAACTGCAACCAGTGATGCCAGATGTGACAGGACAAATATTCCTAGGTACTAACATATTTTTCCCTAGAATTCCCCAAATAAATATAAATAAATCCATAAATTCAATGGTACTATTTAATAAAATAAATTTACATATATTTTAATAAACAATATTAGAAATTCTACCTAAGTCATAACTTATAATTTGTTTGTATGTCAAAAAAGAATACAAATTATAAACAAAACTATTTTCTATAAATTTAATCTAAAAATGTTACATTGTTTTCTGGGCAAAATATTGTTATTTATACAAATTTTGTGATTTCATTAATGCTATATGTTCCGCATTTACTGTAAATGATTAACAGCATTCATTGGAAAAACGTATTTTACAAATTGCATTTAGTGCTTCATTGCCCAATTTGTTTCGTCTTTTTGATTTTACATCATTAACGACTGGAAAAACTCTTTCAGTCTCCGAATTACTATGTGGTAGAGTCATGCATAGGTTAGCCAACTTAACAACATTTCCAAATTCAGATTTGTTTTCAAAGTTTTTATAGTTTCTTAAATGTTCCCAAAACTCTGGAATAGTTTGGTTTAGAAATATTAGTTTCTGTGATTCGTTATCACTGTAATAAATGGCAATTTTCTTGCACTCGATATCGATTTGGAAACCATCTATGTCTTCAAGGTTTGTAAATCTATTCCATACTACTTCTAATGAAGCAAGTGCTTCTGGTTTTGTTATAGCTAAGGCAATTTTAGGTTTAAGAAATTGTAAACCTTCGAAAAAAGAATCCATTAAGGGATATCGTTTTTGTATTTCTATCGCTGCCGTAATGAGAAACTCCAAGCAAGATTTTCGAATTTCAGTTTGAATATCATCCGGAATACTGAGCATAAATGAATTGCATTCTAGACCTAGGTCTATTAAATTTAAGTCTACAATATTTTCAGAATCTCTGTAGTTAACATGAGAATTAATACATTTACAGATCTTTCCACATTCTGCATGCAGTCCATATACAAGAAGTTGTTGGGATTGAAATAGAGTATTAAAGGTGTTAAAATAATTTAAAATGTACTTTAAAAATAACAATATTACTTTAGTTACATTATTATTCAATTGCTCAAATATTAAATTAACAACTTTTGAACCTTCTTCGAATTGAGCAAATCGAAAATAACTTAATAAAATTTGCAAGTTATCCAATATTCTTCTTACAGCATGCTGCATACTGAGCCATCTAGTTGCAGACAATTTCAACATTTTTAGTGTTTCAGTTTTAAAAAAATCTTGGAATTCCGCAAGTTCAGCAGTGCGTTTTGCGGAAACTGAAAAATAATTTACCACATTACGAACAAAATCCTCTGGTGTACGAGGTAATCTTGCACAGGCAATACTTGCTACTATTGCTGATGAATGACAAATGCAGGGCCGAATTATTAATGCACTGGTTGCTGATTTCAGACGAGTTGTTCTTTCCTAGCATAACGCTTGCGTTGTCTGAGGCAAACCCAATAATATTTTATTAGAAGGAATCTTCCTGGTCTCTAAACACATTTTAAATGAATGAAATAAATTTTCTGCGTCACAGTTTTTTGCGTTGACGGTTATTAATTCTAGCAGACTATCTGTAATTTTACCATTATCACTTACATATCTTACTATCACGCAAAGTAACTTATTCAGCGAAATATCAGTACTTTCGTCAACCAAAATACTAAAATATTTTTTTTGCAAAACCTTCACCAAATCACTATCTTCTTTTCGCGCAAGAACATCTTTTATAATATTAACGGTTTTAGTGCGTCCTAGCTGAATATCTTTCAAAATCGAGGAGTCTGGAAAATAATCTTTTAGTACAGGTGCTAAATGCTCAACCACTTGGAATGATACGTTGTGATGAGCGAAAAAATTAGACAGCTTTATTTCAGACTCTGAAACCATTTGAGCATGCTTTATATTTGCTTGAAAGATAGTAATAGGCTATAAATGCTTGAATCGACTTCTCCCAATTATCTAGACGTAAGTGTGCACTGGATTTCGTTTAGTTTCAAAAACATACGCGTACATTTTTAGTTATCATTTATTTAGACCTAGAACGTTGTTTATGTTACTTTTTCTGATATGAAAATGAATTGTCAGTGATTCCGAAATTTATTACAAAGTCTGTAAAATATCGTTACAGAATGCCAAAATATCGCACGTTCGTCACTTAGCTTTGCTAAAACATACACAGAGTGCAAGGAACTAACACAAACCCCAAATTTAAAAAACCAGTTGTTATTCCTTCAGGAACACTTTGGAAATTTGCCTAAACTAATCACATATTTTGAAAATCGAAATCTCAAATTAAAAGATGCATTAACTACATTAGATGTGGGCTATCAATAATTTCAAAAGTATTCCAAGTGACTTCGGATGTGGTCTTCCGCAAAAGTTAGACGCAGTTTTTAATAGAAATCCAGATTTAATAACATTGCGGCAATTGTGTATGCTAAATACGCTGAAAAAAAAGAATATTTCCAGTACGCACCTATAACCAGTTGCGATGTAGAAAGGACGTTTTCTATCTACAAGGATGTACTTAATTCAAAGAGAATAAGTCTTACAGAAGAGAAAATGAACAAATAATAAGGTATTTTGTAATTTAAAGATCACCAGCCACTTGTTATCCAATTATATAAATAAAATTAGAACCTCTTTAAAAATACAACATTTCAATAGTGCGCCCATGGACGATGAGTCATCAACCGTACGTGTCCGTGCCCTAGTTATAACTCGATATGAATAAGAAGTTTTGTTTAAATTTTGACAATATGAAATAATAACTATCAGTGATATAGAAATAATGCATTCAATCAACATAAAATGCATTTATTCAACTATTTCTTTCAGACACCTATTATCAATGCATTTACTTCGTTTATGTCACATGTAAGAAACGTTAAAAGTGTCAAGTTATTCTAACAATTTATATTTTCGGTTCAACAAAAATTAAATATCAAATAAATACAAGACATTGTTACTTTAACATACTTTCGAGTTGAACGAAAGCATTTTGTAGTTTAATGCCAAGTTATAATTTCTCAAAACAACGTTTCTTTTGTACAAGTAAAGAAAGAACTTATTAAAATAACAAAACAATTTTTTAAGGTGTAGTTACAATTTACGTTATTGGTTAAGGGAGCAGAATTTTTCTGCATTTGACTATAAAACTTGAATTAAGAAAAATAATGGTTTCTTAGTTACACCAATTTATTCAATTTAAGTGATCCTGTTGTTTTCTTTTCAGAAGAATGTAAACGGACAATATATATACACCGTGTCTAATGTTAAGTGTTCACCCTTGCTAACATTATTAATTGAAGCTACGAAGTCAGATACATTAGCAAACTAGTAGGACTTTCTTTACTGATTAAGTTAGTCAAAACAGAGAAACAATTGAAGAGCGAATAAAGAGCACTTAAACTTTTTGATTATTATTGCTTTAATATGTAAGTAGGCGATGAATGTAAAATGAAATGCAAGATAGATCATTTTGCATGTCTATTAATTGCAGCTATATTGATTCCGGTGCATTTTCGAGTGAAATGTGTAACGGTAGGCCCTGTATATAATGAATAAAATATAAATATAATATAACATCCAAAATATTTATATTTTGGTAATGTGTATTATGAAATTAAAGTAGATAATAAATCAACACAGATCAGGAAACATGTATTATTCATTTATTTGTATTAAATTATTATATTCCTGTTTAAAATGTTTCTATATAAATTCTGTATATGTAAGAAAGAAATAGTGCGTAGGTGTATCTGTGTGCAAGAAACTCAAGTGGCGCCAATGTTATCAAATTCAGACAAGAGTTTAGGCGGCATTAACAAGAAACGGTGTGTGTACAATCAACACGTGGGCAACCTTGAACGCTACATATTTTGCGAGTGCATGTTCTCACAAATAGAGTTTGAATGGAGGTAAAGTACATAAGTGGCTCGGGGAATTCCCTAAAAGAATACGGTGTGACATGCCTTAAGCAAGGAGAGGCAAGCAGACGTTCCCTAGCCGGCGCATAAATAGGTTCGCAGGTGGTGTTAAGAAAAATAACACTGGACCAAGAAAAGGGAACGATCTCTCACAGGCTAACAGTGCGAATGCAAGTAATTCTACGCACTAGTAAAAAGTAAAAGAAAAAGCCTAGTGAGAAAACTGTTATAAGTTTTAATAAAACAAATAGTGGGTCAAGTGAAGTAAAAGTGCTATTAATAATCAAGTGTGTGCCGTATCTCCAGACAAAGGAAAGGACGATTTCAATCTACCCTGGGAAAGCTGCCCCAGAAAACACCGTATCCTGGTCACCGCATCTTATATAAAGGTACCCAACGTTGTTTGAATTAAAGGCCTATATCATGCATGTTCTTTTTTATAAAACAATTCAATTAGCATCTAATTAAATCCATGGTATACTGTATAGGTAAAGCGTCATTGCATTGTTGTTTATTATATTTGCCCATGTTGTAATTAATGCGTGATTTGTATTGTGTTGTACCATTTGAATTGTATTTTGTTTCTATAACCTTTGTTTGTAACTTGATCTGTGTTGATGGTGTTCATAATCAATATATTAATAATGTTTAAATATCCTTTTGCGTATTATTTGTCTACCTTCACATAAGAAATTTGGATTATAAAAAAGCAGTAATAGTACGTCTAGGAAATTAACCTTAGTGTCTTAATACCTGAACCGACCTGAAATTAAGAGTTGTGTGCAAAACCGAACTATTTATCTGAGCTAATTACGCGGAGCATTCAATAAGTCATTTTATTTATTTAAGTCATTTTAATTATATTACTTAAATCTGTATTATTACATATGAACACCCCACTTTGGGGCATTTTAGTCATTTTTATGTAACTTTAAACACCGTACTATTACATATGTCGACCAACTAAGGGCCGTACTATTACATATGGCGACCAAATTTAGGGGCCGTACTATTACAAATGTTGAAAGGATTGCTGAACATGTCCAATACAGTTCAACTTTTTTGAAGTCTACAAAACTATCATGAAAAGCTTGCATCAAAATATCAACTTTTTCAGCATAAGCGAAATTGACATCAGTTTTATTGAATTTCTCCATAATTTTTTTGTAGTTCGGAAAATGGCTGAAGTTGGCTTAATTGATTTGTGTCCTGAAAAAACTCAATTTGCATTGAAAGGACGAAACATGAGAGCATAACCGCGAAATCAATTAATCAATTGATATTTGCCTTGGAGTTGCGTATTTAAGAAATTCAAGTGAGTTGTGATGTCAACAAAAAACGCTAAGTTACACAGCCACACAGGGTTATCGAGTTCGGGGACGTCCTTATTCTTTTCCGCCAGAAATATTTTGATTTCTTCAATCAAGTTAATAAACCGCTCTAGTGTCAACCCACGACTTAGCCACCTTACTTCAGTGTAAAACAGGAGATCACCATATTCACTTTCAATATCCTCGAGAAATTGTTTGAATTGTCGGTGATTGAGACCTCGTGATTTTATAAAGTTTACAGTTGGTACTACAACTTTCATCACATTTTCAAATCGCAATAATTTTGAACAGAGGGCCTCCTGATGTATAATGCAATTAATTCCTTGGTATCTATGTTTTTAGTTTCTAAATACTCTTTTAACATAGTTATTATCCCAGATTTACTTCCAACCACTGAAGGTGCTCCGTCAATCGTAATACCAGATAATTTCGATAAATCCAAATTCATTATAGAACATTTTTCCAGAAGAGCTTTGAGCATGTCACTCCCCTTGGTTTGACTTGTCAAAGAACTCATACCAATTAATTCTTCACTCATTTCAATATTTTGCGTTACACCTCGTAAAAATATTAAGAATTGAGCAGTGGAAGTTATATCTGTAGATTCGTCGAGTGCTATAGAAAAATACTTCAAAGTTTTTCGATTTCGTAGCTAATTGCTCTTCTATATTAGCTGCTAATGTGGTAATTCTTCTTTGAACAGTCATCCGATTTAGTTTTCTCAAACTTCTTTGCATCTTTCGGGCACATTTTCTTTGCGGCGATATCTAAACACTGCTTAACAAACTCACCGTCTTTAAAAGGCCGACAAGTTTTCGCTATTATTCGAGATATTCCATAGCTAACTTAAGTAGCTGTTTCAGCATCTTGAAATGGTTTTATAAACATAGCTTGCTGGCCTATTAGTTCCCGTTGTAAAGTGGAAATTTTTTTCGTTCGATTTTCGCCGGTTAATTTGGTAAAAGTGTGATGCTAGGTTTCATAATGCCTTTTCACATTATATTCGTTCGGAATAGAAACACTACTCTTGCATATTAAAGAGACAATTTTGTTATGCCATAAAACAAAAAAGTATTTTCGGTCCAAATGTCTTGAAATTGTCGATTTTTATCTTCAACCTTACGACTACGTTTTTTATTGGGACCTGGTTCATCCATATCAAAATTGATATTATATTATTACGTAGGTAGATGCCAAGTTCGAACGACGAAATATTTATTCTTCACAGATTACAATTCAAGCAATATAACGTTCTCTTGTCCGTGGTTAAAAATTAACTGCCCCGATAGCGGGCGATGGGTTGTATTTATACGAGTTACCTAATATCGAGAACCTTCCACATTGTTCGGGGATAATATCGACGTGTTTCGCGAATCGTCGAGTAATCTAGTTGGTTCGACATATTTCTAGTCTCGTAACAATATGCTTGGAACGACGAGGAGCATACCTGTCCTTCTTAGTAAACTTGAACAAAAAAGTAGTAGGTACTTAAAGATGCATATCTTACTAACAATTACAAAAGTTAGCATAAAATAAAAAGTCAAGATATATTGATTTGAATGGATTTTTACCTACTTTTGTAGTTTTTCGAACATTTTTTAAAATTTGTTAGCGGGCCACATAAATATCGACAGTGTGCCGCGGTATGTGCATCGCTGCCCTATAAGAAAAGATTCTTTACAGAAACCCGATAGGATGAAAATCATGTCTGAAAAATTTTAGATCAATTGCAAAAAATGTCTAAAATTTTTAACGAAAAAATGAGGTGTGGCCATCACACGACTTTCTTATACGTATGAGCGTTTCAAACTATACAATTTTAAGAATTTTGTTTATACAAAACTTATTCAAAATCCTATTCTAAGTACTTTCATTCTCTTAATAAATCGCTATAGAATGCATACTTTGCAAGATATTCGAAAAAAAAGTGCTACTCGCTAAGAGTAAAAGTGCCACTTCCGGTCCGAATTTTGAAATTTCATGTATACAAAAAATATTGCAAATTCAACTCTAAATACTTTTGTTCCTCTTAATAAATATATATAAAATGCATAATTTATGACATATCTGCAAAAAATCGCTATTCGGTAAGAGTGAAAGTGGTACTTCTGGTCCGAATTTTGAAATTTTTTTTATACAAAAGATATTTAAAATTATAATTTAAATACTTTTATACTCGTAATGTAAGTGCCTAAAAAGCATGACTTGCGAGATATTCGCAAAAAACTGATTTTCGATAAGAGTAAAAGACCTACTTCCGGTTGGGATTTCGAAAAACCTTTTTAAAATAATTTGTCTCAAATTTAATTTTGAGTACATTTCAATTCTTAATATAAATTTGTTTAAACTTAGTAATTGACGAAATATTAGCAAAATTCGAATTTTTCACTGAAGTAAACTGCTACTTCCGGTCTACCGATTTTACTGAAAAACTAATCAGATCTCAAGAGGGAGATTATACACGTAAATACAAAATTTGGAATTGATATCTACAGCGGTTTGACCGCTATCGTGGTCACAGACAGACAGACAGACAGACACACACACAGACATTTTTTTAAAAACCACTTTTTCGGTATCAGGGGACTTCAAAACGTGGACATCTGCAAAAATCTCGAGGTCGAAAATTTTCATCATCACAATACTTCCTTATACTACGTATAAGAAAGTAAAAAATGAGGTGTGGCCACCACACGACTTTCTTATACGTATGAAAGTGTTACTTCCGGTCCGAATTTTGAAATTTCATTTATACAAAAAATATTCCATATCTAACTCTAAATACTTTTGTACACTTGATAAATATATATAGAATGCATAACTTACGACATATTAGCAAAAAATCGCTATTCGATAAGAGTAAAAGTGGTACTTCCGGTCTGAATTTTGGAATTTTTTTTATATAAAAGATATTGAAAATGATGTTTTAAATACTTTTATATTCGTAACGTATTTGTCTTAAAAGCATGACTTGCGAGTTATTCGCAAAAAACTGATTTTCGATAAGAGTAAAAGACCTACTTCCGGTAGGAATTTCGAAAAACTTTTTTAAGACAATTTGTTTCAAACTTAATTCTAAGTACATATGAATTCTTTATAAATTTGTTTAAACTTAGTAATTGACGAAATATTTGCAAATTTCGATTTTTTCACTGAAGTAAACTACTACTTCCGGTCGGCCGATTTTGCTCAAAATCTAATCAGTTCTCAAGAGGCAGATTATACACGTAAATACAAAATTTGGAATTGATATCTACAGCGGTTTGACCGCTATCGTGGTCACACACAGACAGACAGACACACAGACACACAGACATTTTTTAAAAACCACTTTTTTGGTATCAGGGGACCTCAAAACGTGGACATCTGCAAAAATCTCGAGGTCGAAAATTTTCATCATCACAATACTTCCTTATACTACGTATAAGAAAGTAATAAATGAGGTGTGGCCACCACACGACTTTCTTATACGTATGAGCGTTTCAAACTATACAATCTTAAGAATTTTTTTAAACAAAACTTATTCAAAATCCTATTCTAAGTACTTTTATTCTCTTAATAAATCGCTATAGAATGCATACTTTGCAAGATATTCGAAAAAAAAGTGCTACTCGCTAAGAGTAAAAGTGCTACTTCCGGTCCGAATTTTGAAATTTCCTGTATACAAAAAATATTGCAAATATAACTCTAAATACTTTTGTACTCTTAATAAATATATATAGAATGCATAATTTACGACATATTTGCCAAAAATCGCTATTCGGTAAGAGTAAAAGTGTTACTTCCGGTCCGAATTTTGAAATCTTTTTTCTACAAAAGATATTGAAAACTATGTTTTAAATACTTTTATACACGTAACGTATCTGTCTAAAAAGCTTGACTTGCGAAATATTCGCAAAAAACCGATTTTCGATAAGAGTAAAAGACCTACTTCCTGTAGGAATTTCGAAATACTTTTTAAATAAAATTGTTCTCAATTTTAATTTTAAGTACATATAAATTCTTTATAAATTTGTATAAACTTAGTATTTGACGAAATATTGGCAAAATTCGATTTTTTCACCGAAGTAAACTGCTACTTCCGGTCTACCGATTTTACTGAAAAACTAATCAGATCTCAAGAGGGAGATTATACACGTAAATACAAAATTTGGAATTGATATCTCCAGCGGTTTGACCGCTATCGTGGTCACAGACAGACACACAGACAGACAGACAGACACACACAGAGACATTTTTTTAAAAACCACTTTTTTGGTATTAGGGGACCTCAAAACGTGGACATCTGCAAAAATCTCGAGGTCGAAAATTTTCATCATGACAATACTTCCTTATACTACGTATAAGAAAGTAAAAAGAAAACAAAATGGTAGCCAATATTCGGACATTCCCCTGTATTAATTTATATTAAAATGAACAGCTGCCGTATTTTATTTATTATAATGAAATCTAAAATTAAAATAGTCGACATCAAGCACAACATGAATACGTTAGAACGATATTACGAGCGGCAAACAACTCTTTCGTTATTATTTGCACAACAAACACATTGTGAGAGGAACTTACCATCAACTAAACATTTTACTATTTGCTGTGTGAATTTTATGTTTGCATTGAAACAGCACTCAGCACGTAATTAAAATTTTAATGTCACTTCAAACATTCGTGCATACGAATTTTTATTTTCTGTTGGTAGCGTGTAAACGCAAGTAAAAGCGAGTAAGCACTAAAGCGCAATAACAACTGAAGTAATCTCGAGGTATAATAGAATAAAATGCATTTTTATAGGTTGTGCAGCAAGGTCTTTATTGCAGACGTTTGAGAGACGAAATAATACAAATTGTAACCTTATAGGTAAACCGTACTTGCTTTCTGTTAGAAATGTTCTTGTTGTTTTTGGATAAGTCACTCTCTCAAAATTGTACCGTTCAAGAATAAGGCGTAATCCGATGCTTTTGTTAAAGTAATATTACTTTTTCTTTCGTATCCATAGGCATTGTTATGATCTTAATTAAGGGGCTAAACAAACAATTTAAGAAGAAATGTTTTAAAATTATTTTAAACGGAAATATACCGGGTGTCTGTTTAACTTCGGCCACCGGCCATATCTCGGCAACCGTTTATCGTTTTTGGATTATTAATATTTAGATCTAGACAATATTCCTTATAATAACCACTCATTAATGTTGCATTAATTAATAATAAAGAATGTGCGCCTAAACTTGCGGTTATACTAGAACCAATAGTCAATAAACGCATAGAATCAGGAATATTCCCAAATGAATTGAAGAAATCTATTATTAGTTTATTGTACAAGAGAGGTGAAATTACAAAACTAGAAAACTACAGAACTATATCTATATCGACACATTTCTCAAAATTATTTGCTAGAGTTATTTTTAAACATATAAAGGATTTCCTTTTGGAACATGATATATTCAATGAATACCAGAATTGCTACATCACAGGAAGATCTACGATCAGTGCTGCTTATCAAGCCATACATGAGATGGGTGTTGACCATTTGCGCGCGGCGGCCAAAATAACCCCTGCAGAGAAGATTAACCACCCAAATTTTCTATACCACTTGCGCGCAACCAAGGGATTAAGATAATGAATCTATTTCCACCATTTTTATGGGCAGCTTGTTCTGCAAGCAGGGAAAGGAGCACGAATGCATGCGAGTCTTTTCATAGTGTTTTTAACAGTAATTTTAATAGTAGGGGAAGGTTGCCGAATATCGGATCCTTTTTTTCTAATTACTAAAAAAATTATGTTTTTGGGATTTATTGCACTTATTTTAAATAAAAACATAATTTGAAGTGTTTTACGAAATATTTAATACATTGGTTATAATAGTTCTTCATTTACTGTTATTTTTAATTTTTTGGTAATATTCGGTACTTTACCTCTTTTTCAAAATGGATTCCTAATATCAGATGGGGAAATAAATCAAGGAAAACTACAATTTCATGTAAGATTACAAAAGAAAAATTGTATTTACATACACATAATATTAACATAATAAGGAATAATTATTGATGTGAGTATAAATATAGGTATACAAAAAACAACTCATTAAAAAAATTTGAGTATCAAGTGTGGTTTTAAAGGTGTTTTTGACAAAAATCGCACGTGAATGTTTTCCATCCCTCTTTGTCAGCTCCAGAGCAATGTTCATGTGCCCACCGAAGACATTTGATACATCGTATCCACTGCGTTCCACACTTATCCTCCTTGTAAGGTTGGCAACAGTAAACACACTCCTCATCCGCACTGTCTTCATCGTCGGTTGATACCAAGGGAATGTCTGAATCTTCGTCAGAGGTTTCATCCTGGGTTCCTACATCAAATATTTTACGCTTTGTAGCTTTTTTAAACGGTAGTTGTTGTTCGCAAGAAGGTATTGTTCGTTTCTTTTTTATTGGCTTATATTCTTCAGTCTGTTTTCCTTTCATCCTCTTTTCACCTTTACTTTTTGCTTTTTTCTTTTCTTGTAACTGTTGTTCTTTGTTTTTGGCTTGTTGAATTTCTTTTCCTAGGTTATTTTTGTAAGAGGAACTGGTGATTATTGCTGATTTCCCAGCAGGGCGTCTTCTCTTGGGCTTTGAGATAACTTCAGGTAGTTTTGGTGGTGGCTTTAGGACAAATGGTGAAACGATTTTTTTCTTTTGCATGTCCTCCTCTAGCGTCTTGGTGGAAGCTGTAACGGGCTCTGGAAAAGCATTTGGTGCATTAGAGGTGGAGGCAATTGGTCCTTGAAAATCAACAGGCGATTCAGCTTCTTGTGGTTGGCCTAAATCTAAAAAAAGGCTCAGGTTGATGTTCTTCTACATCTATGAAATCAGATTCCAGAAATTTGTTCCTATCAAATGGTAAAATACCGCATTTACTGAAACCTATTGAAACAATTTGAAGAGTAGCACACTTCGCATAAGCTTTACCCATCAATTCTCCGATTTGATAACAGGTTACAGACCTGTAAGGATTGTTAGATAGCCATGTCTCAACTTCTTGAGAATAATAAGCTTTGAATGGGCTCATGAAAGAAACATCCATCGGTTGAAGTTTGTGTGATGTATGGGGTGGCAAACAAACAATGATCACACCATTCTCCCTGGCTTTAACAATAACATCAATGTTTCTAATATGTGTCCCATGTCCATCTAATATTAAAACTACAGGATCCATTGGGGTTGGGTTGACATAATCAATGAAATGTTGGATCCAGTCAGTAAAAATATGAGCTTGTATACATCCAGATTGGTGGCACCTTGCAATTGTTCCCGGGGGACAACCGTTTAAGAGTTCGGGCTTCATATTCTTCCTGGGAAATACAATAAGGGGGAAGGCACAAAAATTCCCGATGGGCTCATACACGTTACAATTGTCATGAGGGCACTTCTTTCTTGAGAAGATAAGGTTCCGATTTGCTTTTTTCCTTTGACAGCTAGGACCTTGGAACGCCGAGACTGAACAACAGAGATGCCTGTTTCATCTACGTTGAACACTTTCATATTAATCTTCTTTAATTCAGGTTCAAGTAAATCGTAAAACATATTTACATTTAATTTGGTGAAGCCCATCGCTCTTGCAAGTGCCATTGATTGTGGTTTCCGCATAGAAAGAGTCTTCAAAAAATTTCTCAACCATTTTTTTCCAGCTTTGCTCTGGGCAAAAGGGTGTTCCATATTGTTATTGACAGCCAACTGAAAAGCTAGTTGCTTAATATCACGAAGAGTAACTCCATAATACCGTTCCTCCATCTTTATGCAATATTGCTGTAATTCTCTTTCTAGCTCTTCTCCCAACACGCTCTTTCTACCCAGTCTTGTGTTTATTAGCTCATTAACATCTTTTTCTTTGTTATTAACGTAATTCTCACGTGTTGACCTAGGTACCCCGTAGGTTTTAGATGCCTTCAAATATCCCATTCTTTTCTCTTTTACTGCAGCTACTGCAAGTTTCATCGATTCTGTGTCCCATCTGTTTCTCTTTCTCTCTTGGTTAGGCATCTAAAAATAATAATTATAGGTATGCGTTAAAAAATTACTGAGCCTATTATCGGATATCCGATAATAGGAGTCCCGCGCCATCCCATATTACGAGCACCCATGTTGTTGAGATCGGCATGGCATAACCAAAAAACTACTCAACATAATCTAAATAACCAAGTCTAGTATGAAACTAACCTCCTTCCTTTATATAACCCTATAATATTAGTTTTCATGCTTTACCTTAAGAAGTGTTTAGTCGCCGGAACAGCAAGGTCTTCGAAATATTTCTAAATCACCAAAACACTAAAAATATTTTCACGTACAAAGATTTCGCTAGAACGAGCACTCGACTGCACTGTGGGATGGCGGAAGTGGGGGCTAGTATTTGGAAATATTGCCGCTAGATTACAGCGCGCGGCAGACCAGGAAGTTCGGTAACCGATATTAGGTGCCTATCTGATATTCGGCAACCTTCCCCTACGAAACCAAATATTTTTGTATTTTTGTATTTTTGGACGTATTAAAAAATATGCAAATAAATTCTTATGTAAAGATTAATAGTGTACATTTAGAATGTAAAATAAAAAGTTCAAGTTACAGAAAGGGCAATATGTACATAGAAAATTTAGTTAAGTTATATCAAACTCATAAAATTGACCGAATTAATTTTGTAAAAGGTGTCTCATGTAAATTTAGGAATATTTAATAAATAAATATTTAATAAAATAGAAAATTTTTTTCTTCATTCTCTCTATTTTTGTTTAATTTAGTTAAGTTATATCAGACTCATAAAATTGACCGAATTAATTTTGTAAAAGCGGTCTCATTCATTTCTGGGGATAATTAGAATTGACCGCAGCGCGCAACTGGTATATAAGTTGGGTATACGCTGGGTTTTCTGACCGCCGCGCGCAAAAGGTATATGCCCCTTGAGATAACTGACAGTCTGAATCATAATGATTGTACAATTGGTACCTTCATGGACCTTAGTAAGGCCTTTGACTGTGTTAACTACTGTGTGTCGTTTGAAAAATTCGAAAGAGTTGGAATAAGGGGATATTGCTTGCAATTGATACGGTCCTATCTAGATAATAGAAAACAATGCGTAGTCGATAGTGGTGCGGGTGCTGCTTGGGAGACGCTGAAAAGGGGAGTGCCCTAGAGCTCCGTCCTGGGTCCTTTATTGTTTTTAAGATATGGAATGATCTCCCTTGCAAGACTATACAAAAAACGATACTGCACGCTGATGATTCTTTCGTAATTGTAAGAACTAAAAAAGATGCAGCATACAATGATATACTGCCTACTGTTGAGATCTGTTGTTCATAGTTTGACAGAAACAGGCTGAAGCTAAATATTGGAAAAACCAATGTGTTGAATTTTGACTATTTCAAGAAGGACCCAATAAAAATTATTTATTGAGATCAACAGCTAAATATGGAACATATGGCAGTTAGGTTCTTGTGATTGTGGATGGATCCTCAATTGAACTGGAAGATGCATATTGACAACTTGGCGGCAAAGCTATCACCATTTAGTTATGCATTACGTATCATAGCAGGATCTGTGAATCAATCGGCAAGTCTATCTGCATATTATGCTTATGTGCAATCAAGACTTAGTTATGGCATCATGTTGTGGGGAACACCGGTTCATACATTCAGGGTGTTCATCCTCCAGAAGTCGTGTCTGCATAGTGTCTTTGGTGTGAGAAAGACTTATTCCTGCAAAAAAAATTTTAAATGACCAAAAATACTTAAGTTGATGGGCTTATATATTCTTGAGTGTGTGAAATTTGTGAAAGAAAGCTATGAGTTTTTCAAAGAGTAAGAGTTAAGACATCATTACGAGACGAGATGTATGGTATGTTCACATTCGGTGCGTCTACAAACAACGAAAACTATTAGATATTTGAAGATAGTTTTCAAGATCATTTCTCGTTGAACGTTTGAGTTGGAATTGTAGGTAACTGGCTATTTAGAACGGTATTTCTACCAAGAAGACTTACCGGCGAGATATATCACAATTTTTTGGAAAAATTGCTACCTCAGTTCATAGGGGATGTATCATTGGCAACAAGAAATTTAATGTGGTTTAAGCATGATGGTACACCAACGCATTTTAGTATTGTTACTCATGAGTTTTTAACAAAAACATACGGAGATCGCTGGGTTGGTCGAGGTGGACTTCACTTATAGCTTGCTCGATCACCGAACTCAAATCTCCTGGATTTTTTCGTATGGGGTCATCTATAGTCATCAGTTTACACTACTCCAGTGAGTGTAACTCAATAAAAAACAACCCTGGTATTTTAGAAAACTTCAGCAGTTAATGAGGAGGCTGAATTCATCCATTCTAGCTGTAGGTAGTCGTTTTCAACAGCTCTTGTAGATTACGAAGCTATATATGTAATTTTTAATAATAAAATATAGTTTTCGTCCTATATCTTCGACACAAAGCGGCTTCTCAAAAATCTTCAAATGACAAAATATTCTTAGAATAGTCCAAGCAATAATCCTTAGAATTTTTGCCGTATGTTTAATAAACATCCTGTATATAATCATTCAATAACGCAATTTTATTATTAAAAATGACATAATATTCAAGGTATCGTGACAACTATGTCTATTCCCTACGTTAAAGTTAAAGCAGTTGCCGAAACATCAATATCTTTCTCTTTGCCATACGTGATGGAAGTTGTCCTAATAACAGCTCAAATCATTTATCATCGCCAAGTTTATAATTAAAGACAACGACCGTAATTCAATTTTGTAAATGTACAACACCTGATACCGCGTTTACTATAATAATTAACAAAAGCGTGTTATTGAATAATCGATGAAAATGCGAAATTTATTCGCTTTAAATTGAAGCTGTACACTTTTAAAGGAAAATATGGATATTTAAAACCAGGCAAATTATACTACACATACACTTTGTAATAAAAACTGTAAACGCATCTAACTTAGATTTACTTAAAAGTATAGTTTGTCACGGGTAAAAAGACAAATAATATACACAATATGTTATAAAATATTATTATATTCTGGACCATATTTTTACTATTAAACAGCTACAAGAACGTACTCGAGAATATGGAAAGAATTATCTCTTGGCTTTTCTAGACTTAGAAAAAGCGTTTGATAAAGTACCGAGGGAAAAAATGCTAGCATGCTTGAAATAGAAAGCAATATCGATTAAGTTACAACGAGCAAAAGCAAGTATTCATAATGTTAAGAGAAACATAGTTAGAACAAATAACACACACGAACGAAATCCATTTACATAGGGCCAGTGGCGTAACCAAGGGGGGCCCATCGTAAAAAAACAAAAGAAAAATTGTGTCATCAAGTACTTGTCAATTGTAAGTCTTGACAAATGTATTATTTTAACACACTCTGATGGAAAGAAATAGAAACACTACCAGTACTGACAAATGCAAAAGACAAACGGGTTCGAAAAATGGACGATCATGGCATACCTTGGAAGTAACCCCCCCCCCATGGTTGAGGTCTAGTTACGCCTATGCATAAGGCACAGAAACTTAGGAGCAGAGTACCTAAACGTATGTGCATTTGCAGACGATTTGGTTGTATTGGCACGCAATGAGACAGAACTGATAGCCAACCTGAATATATGGAATGAACCTCTATTAACCCGAAATTTAAAAATCAACGTCAACAAAACCAAGGTCATGACACTGGGGCACCCACAAACAAAATTAAATATAAAAATAGGCACCCACGAATTAGAGAGTATTTAAATACTTCGGAGTCCATATTTAATTAGTTCTCAACAGGGAGATTATATTCGTAAATACAAAATTTGGAATTGATATCTGTAGCTGTTTGACCGCTATCGTGGTCACACACAGACACAGACACACATACACACAGACGGACAGACAGACATTTTTTAAAAACCAGTTTTTCGGTATCAGGGGACTTCGAAGCGTGGACATCTGCAAAAATCTCGAGGTCGAAAATTTTCATCATCACAATACTTCCTTATACTACGTATAACAAAGTAAAAGGTCAATTGATTATGTGGTATAGCGTTAATTATAAAAATTTTTAAAAACGAAGAAAACTTGTTATAAATGTCATTTACATTAATAAGACGTCAAGCAGTTGAAAATGCAGTATCTATAAATCGAAAACATTGATATTGTTGTTATTATTTGAGAAGTTTTTCAAAATGCGCCTATCTTTCAAGTATCACTCGAGGCAAATTAAATACTACAATTACTGCAAATACACAAGTGGATTATAAAAGCGAAACGAATTATATCAAATTATTGAAAGATCTATGTTACGAAAAAAATGATTAGATAAATGTAAGTCGTGAAATTGATTCAAACAGATTAGATATTGATGTCTCCGGTTTAAGCAGATAGTATTGTATTTCGGTGTTTACTGTTAAAGTGCGGTTAAAGTATATAGAAGTTGTTGAAATAATTTGTTTTAAATAGATGAAGGGGTGAGTATTTACAGAGTGTCTTAATTTTGCTCAGCTACATAGCGTAGAAATTAAAATTAAATATCTTTAGATCGGTGAATACTTATTACGAAATTTATCTATATACTAACGGCTACCTTTCTTTTTATAAATTAAATTTTCAGATATGTATGCTAATATAATATATTAAACATTAACATGATAAATTATAATTGGATGGAAAATAAATTCAGGGAGAAATTATCCAGAACTTGTTCTATTTTTGTAAGTTTATTCATACATTTCGTGACTAACGAACGTACCTGCATTCATGTCAAATTACCTTCTCACATGATATTTGTATTATGCGCTTTCTACTGCCGCCTTTGTGGTACAATCTTAATTTTACTTTTTATAACCAAAATTTTCACACAGCCATACAGTGTGGAAATAAAATAACAGATAAAGGCATTAGCTTCGTTAATATTCATTTTTTGAATAAAAATCTCGAAATGGTGTAGCGATTTTAACTAATTTTTTATTTTCATCGCATTTTCAATTTTTTTTTCATTTGTTTTTTCATGTTATGACGTCACCGACTTTTTTTAAATGATAACCTGTAATTTGATTTCGATAGTACTTTCAATTGCCTATCCAACGATGTTAAACTGTTAATATGTTACATTTAAAAAAAATTGATAAAAAGAGTCTTAAAGGTCAAATATTATAAATTCATTAAACGAATCTTGTCACAAAGATCTAGAAAAAAGGTAATATGAGGCTGTTGTCGTTCTGGATATAATTGTATATATCTTGTTCTCGCTACTGTTGAATTTCGGTTTGAAGTATAAAAAATACTTAACATATCTCGTGTGTATGACATTTTTGTATTACTAATGAAAGATAAATGAAGTGTTTGACGGATTGAAATTTCATGGCTACCTAATTCAATCTTAAAATTTATTCTTTCAATTAAAGCATAATATCAAAAACTTTTATCATCATGTAGTACGTGGTTGAAATAAGAAAATAAAACCTTTCTGAAGGTGTCTACATCCAATATAGCGTCTGTAAGAAATTAGATAGTTGACGATGGCCAGAAAGAAACGAAACGTCATATAACAATTTCAAGTACACCATTGGATAGAGGTTTAAAAGTGGCCATAAAAATGTGTTTTTATTTTTTATCTACATGACCAAATGTAGGTGCTACAGGTAAAAGAACAAAATGGAGTTTTCGTGTTTTTTTTTTAACAATCGTAATTTGTCGCAGGTCCATTTTCTTTACGGATTCATAACAAACACAAAACAACTATGCCAAATTTAAACCTATAATCAGTAATGGTAACCCTACCGATTTTTTAGTAGATCTACCGAATTTAGGTATAATCTACCGATCTACCGAAGTGCTATGGATTTCTACCGAAATATTTCAATTCTTAAATGGCTAATCTGCACAACAAATAAATAAATTAGAATAACCAATCTGACGGATGTTAGCTACCTATAAACAGATAGGTAATTACTTTGGGTGTTATTATTTTTGCTAATATTAGTATTTTTAACGATAAACTGTTTCTCATTTACCTAAAACTGATAATAAAGAAAGAAAAGGAAATAAAAATAGATAGATAGCAATTCTCATTCATTAAATTCACTTCAAATAAGGGTATTCACCTAAATACATTTATATAGGGAATATCACCGAGCAAACACTATATACAGGGTCGGGCAAAAAGAGCGGAACACCGAATTTATGGCTTAACTAGCACTTTTTCGAAAATTTAACCTAAATTAAAGTTTTTGTATACTTTATGTATTATTTATTGGTGTTTGCAGATTTTCCGTTTTTGTCACATTTTTGGAGATATGATGTCACCGGATAGTATTTTAAATGAATCACCCTGTATTTATATTTTTTTTTGAGTAGATATTTTTTTCCTGAATTCACTAATACCAGGTTTAGTGGGTCTCTGACTTATGGTTTCATAAGAAAAAAATAAAATGTAATGGCACCTAAATATTTATTTAATAAAAAACGAACGACAATAACTAAAGATTCTAAAAAAAGTTAATGCTGCATTAAAAGTTCATGTCACCTTTAAGCGAGAAATGAATTTCATAATCATTTGTTAATGTTAATGGACGTTAATGAATAGAATCTTTAGTTATTGTCGTTCGTTTTTTATTAAATAAATATTTAGGTGCCATTACATTTTATTTTTTTCTTATGAAACCATAAGTCAGAGACCCACCAAACCTGGTATTAGTGAATTCAGGAAAAAAATATCTACTCAAAAAAAAATATAAATACAGGGTGATTCATTTAAAATACTATCCGGTGACATCATATCTTCAAAAATGTGACAAAAACGGAAAATCTGCAAACACCAATAAATAATACATAAAGTATACAAAAACTTTAATTTAGGTTAAATTTTCGAAAAAGTGCTAGTTAAGCCATAAATTCGGTGTTCCGCTCTTTTTGCCCGACCCTGTATACGTACAACTTCCTATTCCCTCATTTTATTTTAGTAGATTGAATGTAGAAATCTAGTCGTGCTTTCTTATTAATTAACTAACAAAATGAGTGATAGTGATAGTAGCAATGAAGGTAGTAGCTCCGGCGTTATTAAAAAAAGGAAATACAACCAAACTTATAAAAAAGAGTGGGAAACGATAGATGCTTTTAAAGGCTGGTTAAAAAAAAGTGAAAAGGGGTTTCAGTACGCAAAATGCAGTTCACGCGACAAAAATATAAATATAATTAGTGGAAGGATGCTCTCATGAAGCATAATAATTCAGCTACTCATCAAACAAAACTAAAAGCGAATTTCGAAACAACCCACATTAGAAGCGTTTGCAACTGCTCCTTCTATATTAGAGGAAGAAGTTAGAAAGGGTAATTACTTTATTTAAAGATAACTTTAGTTTTTATTTTTCTATGTACATATTATAGGAGAAATAGGGGAAGGTCGGGTGGTATTGGCCACCTTAGCTTTCTTCGACCTATCTGATGTAAGGATTGTGGTATCTTATAACCTAATGTATAAAATAATACCTTAATATGTTATGCGCAAAGGGTTAAAACACAATAAAAAAATAATGATAATAATAGTACATTTTTTACAAAAGTTAAAACCTTTGCAATATTACCTTTTCAAAAATTGGAGGATGGTATAGGACAAATGTAAAACTACTGAAAATAGGTTTTGCCGGCAAGAAATCAAACAATTGGTTACATAACTGTTTACTGACAGAACTTATATTATATTAGGTGTAAAAATATGTAATGTACAGGTATATAAAAGCCTTAAAACTATAGGTACCTATTTCAAAATTCATTATCACTGTTTGTCTTACACATGTCACAATAATAAAATAGATGGTCCTCAAGATTGGCACATTTCTCATGGGCCCACCCTTTGCAAGTATTGCCTTGGATCCAATCTTCCTCGAAAGACTCTCCACAGATGATGCAATTTGTGTCTGAAGATGACGAAAAAGCCGCGCCGTCGTCGAACTTGAGGAATTTTTTCACGTTCAATTTTGCTGAATTGGAAGGCAGATTCCTTTTTTGGGGCTGAATTTTTTTTATTTTTCTGTACAGTATTTGCGGATCCGTCTACTTTCTCTTTCTTCATTTGTTTTTTCATCCCCTTTAGCTTCTGTTCCTCTGCCTTTTTTGTCTTTTTTTCCTCTATTTTAGCTCTTTTCGCTTCAGCTTTGGCTTTCTTTTCTTCATGAACGGTCTTTTTCGCAACAAGTTGGTCTTTGTAGGGCGTAGATGTCAGTATTTCACTTTTCTCACTGCGATGGTCTCTTATTTTATACTTCCCATTTGAGACTGTTGCCATTTCTTCGCCCTCCTGTGATTTATTACTGAGTGATGCTGCAAAGTCAAGATCTGAAAATACATTCCGATTCAGAGGGTAAATTCCTGTACATTGGAATCCAGATTGCGCCAACTCCATCCTGCAGATTCGGGAAAAAGCAGTATTTACCAGCCCAGCTATGTCTTTCAGAGTTATCTTCATGTTCGGGTACTTCCTCATCCAAACTCCACAGGCTTCATAGTAGGCATTTTTAAATGGTTTCATAATTGACCGATCTAATGGTTGGATCTTGTGGGAAGTGTGTGGTGGGAGGCTCAGCATGTGAATGTGATTTTCTTTAGCGTAAAGGATCACATCGAGATCCTTGTGGCTAGAGTGTCCGTCTATGATTAGCAAGACAGGACTCTTTTCAGTAGGGTTAACCCGCTCAACAAATGCTTTTAACCATTTCAAGAAACCCTCCTTAGTGATCCACCCGCTCACTTGCCCATCAAAAATGCTTCCGTGAGGAGCATCTTTTTTCAAGTCATTATCAATCCTTATACGTGGAAAAACAAACAAAGGCGGAATAAACTGGTCCCCTGTTGCATTGGTGGCTAAAAGTGCAGTCACGTTTCTGCCCCTCTCTGCAGATGTCAATTTTCCCACTTGTTTTTTGCCTTTTACAGACATGACCTTCAAGTTATTGTTGTGTACACATGATACTCCAGTTTCGTCCGCATTAAAGATACGGGTTGGATTGAATTTGTGTTTGTCCATAAGCTTAGTTAGCTGGTCAAAGAATCGGTCGACTTTGTCCTTGCTGAAACCAACAGCACGCTGTAAGCTTATTGACTCGGCTGTCCTCAGGCTTAAGTCCTTGTGACGGTTCATAAACTCGTAATAAAAATCTTTTCCCGCCATACATTTCTCTTTATTAAAGCGGTGACACACATTTAGCCTCTCGGCAAGGTTGTAGGCTAGTTTTAGGAACTCTTTTCTGCTTAGTGGCATCAGCTGAGCGTCCAAAGCCTTCACATGTTCATACAACATTTCCTCTTGTTCATCAGTAAACGTTTTCTGAAACATTCCTTTGTTATTTGAGCAACAAGGCTTAGGCGTTATCTCTCCACCCTTTAAAAGTATTTTAACACGATCACCTAACGTGCTCCTCGGCACACCAAACTTAGTGCTTGCAGTTCGTATGGTCATTTGCTTCAACATCACTTTTTCTATGGCCGATTTCATACTTGCTTCATCCCATTTTCCTCGTATTTTCTCCATGATTTCCTGAAAAAACCAGAAAGCTTTGATAAATCTTGCAGTTTAGCGACCAACGTGTTGTCCGATACCACCCGATTGTATCTTGTCCGATACCAGCCGACAAACATGAAAAGTTCGAACAGCTCTCCTTCAGCTATCAACAATACGAATAAACCTAAATGCTCAATTTACATAATATAAAGTATAATAACTGGTCTGAAAGCAATTACAACTAAATACACTTACTATGAGAGAAGTTGCAGCTTTGCAAAACTATTTTCGTGCACAGAAACACCACCAATAAATCAAAAAACACGGAGCACAAATCAAAGCGTGTGCAAGAGCAATCCAAGATGGCGAGAGCCCGGCTAGTTCGCTTCAGTCGTTACACTGACTGCGTGACAGGTGCTGCCAAATGCCGCATATTACGAAAACTGCTTCTGTCCGATACCGCCCGCTGTCCGATACTACCCGACCTTCCCCTACGTCTATCTGCTTTCATCGCCGAACATAATTTACCACTTACTACTATGAATCACTTGACCAAGGACGTTACCGCAGTACGCCATGTTTCAAAAATTGCCCAAAGACTAGCCTGTTCAAGAAGGAAAACCACTGGAATAGTTAAAAATGCACTGGGATACGAAAATATGCAAGTACAAATTTTCCCTTATTGTTGATGAGTCGACTGATACGAACAATATTAAACATCTCTGTATATGCGTAAGAATAAATAACAGTAACACCATTTGTGATAATTTTTAGCTTTAATTGAATTTAAAGCAGCCGACGCGAATAGTATAAGTATAACCATATTGTCACTTTTTTTGTAAAACACGAAATTCCGTATAAAAGAAATCTGGTCGGTTTTGCATCTGATGGGGCAAATGTTATGGCAGGACAACATCACTCAGTAATGACTTTATTGCAAAATGGCATTCCAAAGCTTTTTGTAATGAAACGTATATGTCACTCCTTCCATTTGTGCGCTTCATATGCATGTGAAAAGCTACCTCCGTATATAGAGAAGCTCACAAGAGATATCTATAATTACTTTGTTCATAGTCCCAAATGAATTAGCGAATATACCGAGTTTCAAGTGTTTTGTAATACAAAAATTCATAAAATCTTACGCCCATGTCGAACCCGATGGTTATCCGTACATAGCGTCGTTTCGCGGTTATTAGAACAGTATGGACCTCTACAGCAGGGTTGCCGTTGCTGGCAACTTGTTGCCATTTTGGGCAACTTCCAACTAGCTCTGGCAACATGGCAACAACTTTGTAAGAAATCACTTAATTTAAAAAAAAATTCTCGTGCTACGTATATATGTATGTATTACCGGTAGAATTACACATGATGATTTGCATAAATGATATAGAGCGCTAAATGGTCAAGGTCAAAAGAATGTATAAACATTTTACTACCAGGGAAGGCAGGGGAATTCCCGATTTAGTGAGTCTAGCGCTTTAAATGCGTATACACATTTACACAAGTATTTGTACACCGAAGTGATCGTTGTTTATTCATTAGTATAGGGAGCGATAGAGTTTTTTCCATTGTAAGAACAGACAGACATCCGCATTTATCAAAATTTGCATTCGAACTATTGTCTCTCCCACATAGCACTGCTGCAGTGGAGAGAATATTCACTGCAATTAATTTAAATAAATTAAAAATTCATCATTATCTAGCAACTAAGACATTTATTAAAGACAATGAAGGAGAGTGTTAAAATTTACAATTTGGAAAAATGGAAAAACAGAAGTAGAGTATATGTATATGTAATCTTAAATATTATCCCAACTTTCTCCGTTATTACTTTCTTATACGTAGTATAAGGAAGTATTGTGATGATGAAAATTTTCGACCTCGAGATTTTGGCAGATGTCCACGTTTTGAGGTCCCCTGATACCGAAAAAGTAGTTTTTAAAAAATGTCTGTGTGTGTGTCTGTCTGTCTGTGTGTGACCACGATAGCGGTCAAACCGCTGTGGATATCAATTCCAAATTTTGTATTTTCGTGTATAATCTCCCTCTTGAGATCTGATTAGTTTTTCAGTAAAATCGGTAGACCGGAAGTAGCAGTTTACTTCAGTGAAAAATTCTAATTTTGCCAATATATCGTCAATTACTAAGTTTAAACAAATTTATAAAGAACTGAAATGTACTCAAAATTAAATTTGAAACAAATTATCTTAAAAAAGTTTTACAAAATTCCAACCCGAAGTAGGTTTTTTACTCTTATCGAAAATCAGTTTTTTGCGAATATCTCGCAAGTCATGCTTTCTAGGCAGATACATTACGAGTATAAAAGTATTAAAATTATAATTCTAAATATCTTTTGTATAAAAAAAATGTCAAAATTCGGGCCGGAAGTACCACTTTTACTCTTACCGAATAGCGATTTTTTGCAGATATGTCGTAAATTATGCATTCTATGTATATTTATTAAGAGTACAAAAGTATTTAGAGTTGAATTTGCAATATCTTTTGTATACATGAAATTTCAAAATTCGGATCGGAAGTGGCACTTTTACTCTTAGCGAGTAGCACTTTTTTTCGAATATCTTGCAAAGTATGCATTCTATAGCGATTTATTAAGAGAATGAAAGTACTTAGAATAGGATTTTGAAGAAGTGTTGTATTAAAAATTCTTAAAATTGTATGGTTTGAAACGCTCATACGTATAAGAAAGTCGTGTGGTGGCCACACCTCATTTTCTTTTATTGATGATTTACCTATTAAATATTATAAAATATTTATGTGATACATTTTAATACATATAGGCCAAAAAATCCTTTATTCTTTAATAAATTAGTAAACTATATACCCTATATATTGCTGTGGCATATAAATATTTATTTTAAATAATGTTATTGCCATACGTTGGGCATCGCCATATAATTTATATGCTGTGACAACATATATTTGTGTGTGTATTACCACACGTAGGGTATAGTCTTTTGTATATGCTGTATTCTTAAATTATTCTTTATACACCAAAAACATAATTGGTTTTGTATTTTATTTTTATATTGTTGAAGCATGTACTTTGTGACTATTGTGGATTCTGGCAATGTATGTGATTCCTTCTCCTTCACTGATGATTTTTCTCTTGCTCATAATAGGGAAGAGGTAATAGTTTTGTTCAAAGAAAAACTGTATGTCTATACAACATAATTATATACCTTTTATTTTGTAATTTATAGACTCAAAATAATTTTTATACACACCTTTATGCTCTAAACAAAATACATAATTGAAAATGCTCATATCATTTATACCTAATGCCGGTTGTAATGTATGTAAATCTTTTATTTATTTATTTATTCTGCTAAACAAAATAAATATTTATCCTGTAAATAAACAAATGTAAACTTTTATTGTACATTGATGGTGATACTTATCGATGTAATTATATTTATGTGTTGGCTTCAATTAATTGCTTTAGACAACCATTTGCACGTGTTGTATCTAGCTCTTAATCTTTGCCTTGTGGAACTTTTAATTAATTATTTGCCTAACTTGAAAGAGATTAATGATGCCTAGACAATACGATGAAGAAAATGCTCATTCGCACGTAGCATCTCTCCAACTGCCCAACACCATTAATCCTGTTTTGTTGTAATTCCAACTTTATGAATTAAAAACAAACCTTACAGGATAAAATATTTACTTATCTATATTGTCCAACAATACATTGATTAATCATTTGCACGTAAAAACCAATGTCTGTTCAACAATTTGTATAACTTCCTTTTCAAAAAAAATAAACTTACTTGCTATCAAAATATTCATTTTGAATGTCCATATTGAACGTTTCAAGTGAATTCAAATATATTAAATAAAATAAGAACTACTATGAATATACGTGATGAAGAAATAATGAAAACTACAATGTAACAATCTAAAGCGTCTTATTCTTTAGGAGTTGTAATAAGAAGTCTCCCTTTCGGAATTCTAATGAGAAATCTCCTTCGTGTCGAATCTTGTTTCGTATTTATAGCGGCAAAAAAAACTCTATGTTGACCATTGCGCCCTCTCCATATTTTAGGTTGGCATTGGAATACATGTTCCAGTGAAGTCGCTGCCCGCATGTTGCCGTCTTGATACACACACACATACACATATTGTTCTGACAGTTCACTATTTACCAAACGTCAATATAAATTTCCAATTCAAAAGTCCCCTCTGCCTCGCACAGCATTTCCAACGGTAGGTTTATTCTTGTCGCTAATACCATCCTTCTTTGTATTCGTCAATGAACCTATTGCCTTGTTCATTGTTCGATACATATTTTTTCTTTCCATTTATTAATGTCAATTTCACTTTTCTTTTAGCTGAATTGCGACTTGGCAAAATGGGAAACATGCCGGAGATAACTATTATTTTTCTTCCCACACTGCCTGTACCTGGAGGACACGCCTGTTTCTTCACCGTTTCTCTATCTTCTATCCATGATCTTTCTATTTGTAAAATGTCAATCTGCAATAGACTTTACACAAGTTTTATATATTTTGTTGTCTTTTGTAGGTCATGAAACCGTACACGTCTGTTTCCAGTCTCTGAAGCATTGTGTTACAAACAAATCATAAACACATATACTTTTTATTTATGATATCAGCTACCCTTCAATACAAAATGTTATTGCTGATCATTTCTACGTTTTACATATTTTTATATCCTTTCTTAGTCTATTTATAAGCTAAGGTAAATTTTATCTTTTAATACAATTTAGTTCTTAAACTCTTTCATAAAATTTTTGCTGCTTTATGCATATAAATCATAATAATTTACCTATTTATATTTCTTGCATATCGTATTTCATCTTTTTCATGATATATAAACCATACATCTTGTGTAATCTTTTACAAAAGAAATATATTACAAATATTTATTTTGTCTTTTATTTCATTTTTATTTAATAAATTTTTATTTTGTCTTTTGTTTCATATTTATTTAATAAATTTTTATTCTACATTTTTACTATTTATTTGTATAATAATAGTTTTTAAATCACTTTTATAAATTGACTATGAGTATGCAACTTTGTATACCTCCATGTAATTTTTGTTGCATAGTTTTACTCAATGATATTTATTTTGTTTCTAATCTTAAACTAATCTCTAAAGCTATTCTTATTCTATAAATTTTGCGAGTTCACGGCAATATGTACATACATTATTATGGATTATCTTATTTTGTATTTCTAATGGTTCTAGAAATCTTAAAAATCAATTCCATATAGCCAATAATGCAATTATTTTTGGTATGGGTACTGGACAAAGAGTCAATTTTTGTTTAACAGCTTTAATTATTGATCGTTAAACGATATTACCACACAAAATAGTTAAAATTATGGAATTATGTACAAATATTAATATTTTTATAATTTTGGCAACATTTGGCAACCTTTTGAATAAAAATGTTGGCAGCTCCAGTGACTCAACCGCGGCAACGCTGCTCTACAGTTACATTTCACCGATGTCGCTAGTACGAATGATATCGTGTCTGTGGATAACATATTGAAAACGTTAAATGATCCTATTACAAAGTTATTTTTACAATTTTTAGAATTTGTTCTACGCTTTTTTAATAACTTGAATAAATAAATGCAATCTAATCACCCTAAAATACATTGTCTATAAAAAACATACTATTATAAAAACGTTATTCGATTGTTTGATAAAAAGGGATTACCTTCAAGGTATTTCAGTGGCTGATGTAGATTTTATAAATACTAGACATTACCTGCAGATTGAGGATATGTATTTTGGCGCGAAAGTGATACAAACAATATCCAGCACGTCACTTGGCAAAGAACAATTATCCTTTTTTAGACTAAGATGCTTGGATTTTTATGTAGAAGGATGTGATCAAATAATTAAACGGTTTATTTTAACGAATAATGCTTCGGAAAAATTTCAGTTTTTAGATCCAGTAGTTGTAAAATCAGGATCAATTCAATCTATACCGACATAGCGCTTATTTTTCCGGATTTTTTATACAATTCCGACCTTCAGACTTTGGACAATGAATGGCGTATTTTAAGAAATACTAACGAAATTAACTCTTTTTCTGATAATGTAGAATTATTTTGAAAAAAGTAGAAAGGACGACATTCGGCGACGGAACACGTAAGTTTAATTGTCTTACAAAATTAGTTTTTAATTTACTTTGTTTGCCGCATTCTTCGGCAAATGTTGAAAGAATTTTTTCTACGGTCAATAATTTAAAAACTAAACAGAGAAATAAGCTACGTACGGATACAAGCAACGGGTTAATTCTTGCCAAGCAATACATTGGAAATAAAAGTTGCTTTGATTTTCCAATTGAAAAAAAACTAACTTTGCGGATGGCTAAGCATACACTCTATGGAGATGGCGAAAACGAGTATTTTTTTGTAAATGAGATTTTTTTAAAAAATTTGTTTTCAAATGATGTATTCTATTTAATGTATGTTATTTATACCGTGCATTTTTTTAACGCGGAACATAGGGATTTGCTTGCTAAAAATTCTACCCCACGTTAACTTTTGTTGCGGATCAAATTTGAAAGAAATTTGCGTATCATTTAATAAATCAAATATTTTTCTACCAATTGTACATTGTTTTAATGACATGAAGTTGTTCTTTTTAATTATTTTTTCGTTTTCAGTTGAAATTAATTCGCACAAAATTGAGTGACAAAATCAACGTAGCGTAAACTATTAATAATTTTATGCTAGATGACATCGCTTGTCACTTCGCTGTAGTGACAAGTAAATTTTCGAAAAATCCAACCGATTTTTTCCCAAGGATAGAATTTTGCCAATTTTGGATGGAAAAAATAAATAATGATCCAAATCTGTTAACAAGAAATTTATTTACGATTATACGCGGAACATAGGAATTTGGGTGCTAAAAGCTTTACCCCATGTTAACTTTTGTTGCGGTATAAGTAACAAAAATAAATGTAATTTCACACACTGTGAGATAATTTATTGAATTAGTAAACATCAAAATAATTTAAAGAAATTGTTCAAAAGGTTTGCCTTCAGCAGTTGCACAATATCCTAACCGATCGTAGAAATTTCTACGAGTATTTTGCAATTGTCGCACTGTAATTGAATTGCAAGCGTATCTGGTTCTTGCTCTTAGCTCTTCCAAGTTTTCAGGTTTCTCTCGAACATTGTCGTAGACCTTACTTGATACATGACCCCACAAAAAAAATCGAGTGGGGTAAGGTCTGGGCTTCTGGCAGGCCATCTAAATGGTCCATATCTTCCAATCCAACTGATGGGAAATTTTGATTCAAGAATTCCGTGATTGTGGCAGCACTATGAGCTGGTGCTCCGTCTGGCTGGAATATTATTTCCCCATTACCTCGCAACTCATCCAGACGGGGACCTACTTCCATCTGAAGTAGATCTAAATATTTCCGCTGATTTAAATTCCCGTCTATAAAAAACGGCCCCAACATGTTATTCCCCACTATTCCCACCCAAACATTAACTTTCTGAGGCCACTGCGTGTTAGCCTCTCGAATCTTATAAGGATTTTGTCGTGCCCAAATTCTTTGGTTTTGCTTGTGTACCGTCCCATCCAGAGCATATGTGCACTCGTCAGAAAACAGTATTCTTGTTAAAACATTTGGATCGTTATTTATTCTTTCTATCCAATATTGGCAAAATTCCATTCTAGGTTGGGAAGAAATCTGTTTGTAACAATTTCTGAACATTTTTAATCTTATAAGATTTGTACTTAGCGGTCTTCAGCGCTTTATGGCAACTGCTTCTTGAAATTTGGAACTGATCGGCAAGCATATTTAAGCTTGTGGAGCCCTCGTTTTCAACTATCAAACAAATGTTTATTTTGGTCTCTTCTGTAACTGCAGATGGATTTCTAATTCTTTTCTTGTGGTCACAATTTACGCAGCCTGTGCTCTGGAATTCATTGTAAATTCGAGACACTGTCGAAATACTTAAAACTGGCCGATCAGGATATGCTGCAGCAAAGTTGTCAACAATATCCCTGAAGGTCATTCCTTGGATACATGCCGTAACAATTTCTACTCGTTCTGCAACTGCGTACATAGACATTTTTTTCGTAAATTTACTTGTCTATAGTGAAGTGACAAGCGATGTCATCGAGCATAAAATGTTTAAATGTTTACGCTACGTTGATTTTGTCACTCAATTTTGTGCAAATTAATTACAACTGATAACGAAAAAATAATTAAAAAGAACAACTTCATGTCATTAAAACATTGTACAATTGGTAGAAAAATGTTTGATTTATTAAATGAAATTCAAATTTCTTTCAAATTTGATCCACAACAAAAGTTAACATGGGGTAGAATTTTTAGCAAGCAAATCCCTATGTTCCGCGTTAAAAAAAATGCACGGTATATTGTTGTAAATAATAAATAAAAGAAGATATTCCTAAAAGAGCTGTAAATTCTTTAATCTACCGATATTTTCTATAATCTACCGAATATTGCCAACCTTTCTACCGATCTAGTAAGAGTCAAGGTTACCATCATTGCCTATAATCTACAGCATGTGTCAATTTTCATTAGCCATAGGCGATTAATTCATGCAATACGTGACAACATGGCACCCCAACTTTCCTCTCCAATGCCAGCGCGACCGATACAAGCTCAAATTAGCAGTAACTGTTGGACCACTGGCTTGGATGTTTGTAATGCGTTCAGAAATAATATTTACGCGTTGCAAGGATTTGTTTTTCTTTTTCCTTTCAGTAAATGCAGAGAATTATTAAGCTGCGTTCACGCTGCATGACACAAACAAAAGCGTAATTCTAATAAAATTAAAAATAAGGTAAATAAAAAAGGATTCTGAAAATAATAATAAACTACTAGATCAGGAGATCGCGGCGGCCATTTGATGTTTCCCGTTCCAATAATAAGACGGCTTTTATTGCAGACTAGATCGCAACGTGTTCGCAGCTAAAGATTGAATGTAAAATCTGGTGGGGAGATCGGAGAAAATCGTTGTAATGTCGATTGTTGTCGGGATTGGTGACGGAGAGTAGGGGTGACACGTTGCCACGTATTATTTGTATACGTATAAATCGCACGTAAACATTGAATCCCTATACCTAATGAAAATTGACACATACGGTATATCTAATAATAAGCGAGATCCTCGTGGTGATGGCCAAAAATGAATCAGTCTGTATAATTCAGTAAATCTGGATACTCTATAGCCACGCTGAGCAACTTCTAGTATATTGTATTTCCTAATTGAAGCCCATGATTCCTTTATTGTTAAATAACTTGACACTGTAGTATTAGAATTACAGAATTAACTTCTTAATTGTTTCCCGTCGTGCCCTGCTGCAAGCTTTTCGTATACTGCATGCTTTCACGTATTGCTTAATTCTTTAGACATCATTATTAGATCGTCGCCTGCACTATTCAATGATCATTATTACTTGATTCAAGTTACAGATTTCCATACACAGAGAAACTTCAATTAAAAACATGCGTTATCGATAAGTCGATTCGCGGTATCTATAAATAGAACCGCGCGATAAAAATATGTCCATGATTTATGGGAACAATATTCTATATACACCTGAATACATTTTGAGGGCGCACTCGCCCTCAGCTTTATGAATAAATTCGATCAGAATATGTTTTCGAAATCCTCTTTCAAATTTTTATGCTAAGCGTATTTTTATATTTACATTCGAACGACTATGGGTATTATATTCTCCTCCGAATACTTATTATTATATTTCCCGCTAGAAGGAAGAGTGCGTCGGATGTTACGACGACGAAAATTATATAATTCCCCAAAAGAGGGAAAATTAATGCCGCTCTCTCGCTGAGGTGGTCGTCTTTCAGACAGAGCTCGTCTGAAATACATAACCCGAAAACGTTTTTAGATGATGAGATTTAGTGCGCTAGGCACAAATTTTTATCCGGATTAAATTCTCTTATTGACTGTTTTTATCGCGGAATATTATTCACGTCGCGGTACACGCAGGGGACCAATGTTCGTTATTCGCAAGCGGGTTTATTTATCCTCTGTGTGGGTAATAAAATACGGCGGTGCGGGTGTGTTTTTTCTCAGGATATTTTCCGCAATCAAGCCAGGTAATGTCGAAACGTTGCGCCGTGAACGAAATAACTGATTTAGAGTCCCGAAAGTCGTAAATTCGAAAAATTTTATGCTCAAATACTGTCGGATCTGCAAGTAATATCATATTGCTGCAAAGTTTAAGGTTGATCATACGAGTGTAATAGCAAGAACAGAATACCATATATTTTCTAAAGCGCGAAATTTAGATTGTACATAGTTAGAAGAAGTAACAAGTAGGTGAAGATGATGCACCCAAGGAAGCTGTAATCGACTGGTCTGCGGTTATTAGCCCACATGAAATAAATTCGTGTTGTCAACAGTTTATTGATATGTTAATGGAAGTCATAGACAAATATGATGTAATAAAGAGTATACGAGAGTTGAATAACGACAAGGCACCTGGAATTAAGTAACTTTATTGTTTAGAAAACTTTTTAAAATACTTTATTATTAAATACAATGTTAAACCAAATAGTACTTAATAAAATTAAAACTTATCTAATGTAACTACTGTTCTTAAGGCTGGACGCCCGCTTCAAGCTGAGTTCGATTTGAAAGAGGCGTACCACTGTTTTTCGTGCAACTGTAATAAAAGACAAATGTTTAAGGGTCCGCGTGCTCTGTCTTATGCTGAGGAAAAAGATAGAGAAAAGAACTTGTCACCTAATCTAATCTGCCTGTAATTTATGGCTGCGTTATGGTCTCAGATAATCGCCGGTTGGCGCACATGTTTAGCAGTCGGGAAGCAACCGCCCCTAAATTATACAATCTATATTTTCTCAAACACACAAAAAAAGTGAAGCTGGATATGTAAAATCACCTGCCGGATTCAAATTTTGAGTTGGAAAATAAAATCGAAATCGCAAAAAGGTCGAAAAATCGTTTTTTTGTGTAAATTTTAAAATTTTCATTTTCTTCAATTATTAATACTTATCTCGTGATATCTCAGCAATGCAGAGAGCTAGGGATCTGTTTTTTTTTTAAGGTTATACCCTAAAGTATTTGGATGATGATGATATGATGTTTTCGATTTTTCTTTATGGTGTGTAAATTTTATAAAAAAAAAAAAAGTTTTAGTAGACCACCAATTTGTGTAATATATTTTTCAGCTATCGAGTAACTAATCTTATTTTTCAGAATTTACCCATATATATGTGAAACAAAATAAAGCCAACATTCCAAAATTATTTTTGTGCAAGAAATAAATTTCTAGATCGTTTCAGAAGCAAATTATTGCGAGTCAAATATAATAATTATTATACTCCCTGCCCGCAAGCCGTGTGAGTCCTAGCATGCGCTTCTAGCAGGTATAGCGTTAGGGACGGGAAGAGATATTGCTTTTACTTTCTGATACGTAGTATAAGGAAGTATTGTGACGCTGACACTGTATATGTACACTATATTGTAAAGAAAATATCAACGGTTTCGATAAAATAATGTCCGAGTAACGATTACTTTCTTAACATACACCGATCTCAGAAGTATTTTACAAACTGCGTAGAAACTGCCCGACATGGTAGGCGGAGCCAGCTCTCGACACAATGTGCGAGCGTACCACATACTCTATTTGATTTCAGTGAATTTCGCCCAAATTTCAGAATTTTGTTTTCCGTTTCGTGACCTTATTTTTAAAAATTAAGAAAAAATAAAATTTATGTATTGCTGTTGAGTGTTACATAATTTTAAATAAAGGCTTGTTTTTTGAAATTTCTTACATTTTTATTTTTATTTAGGGCCCTTTGGACAATTTCGAATAAATTACGATTTATCCATTGAAAGGCATTTTTTTCTTAAATTAGCGTGTAAATTCGGTAAGGTTTTCATGAAAAATACGGTTAGGAAATGGGAAAAACGATTTCGAGGCCGGGCGTATAGCCTTAAGTACATCACAAATAAGAATGTCTTAACATCTATACATCTACTATAAAGAAGCGTTTGGGGACGCGACTTTGTCAGCGGTTTCCATGATCTGTTTATCGCATTCTAAGAATTATTGATGCCTAATACATACAATGTTGCTATGAAAAATTACCACACAGGTGGCTATTTAATAAGTGTATAAATATATAATATAGTCAATGTAATAAATAGATTTACATAACTCCTCCCTCTTAAAGTTCGAAAAATTTGGGTTCTGCGAACATCAAATTTTGAGATTTATCTTTGTCCAATGGAGGAGTCGAATTCTCCTTTTATGACTTCGTTTTTATGTTTATAAAATATTTCTTAAAGATATAATACATGGAAATACATGTGATTATTACAATAATAACTATAACTAACACAATATATGAATTATGAAAATATGTTTCTTAATGCTAATGGCTTAATTAATTCAGACATTGTTTGAATATTCTTTAATTCACTAAAATCTAATGTCTTTAATTTCACAAAGTTATTTTGTTCTAAAGTACTATTTATTTTTGCCAATTCTAATTTTGGAAGTTCAAATGTAAGTTCTTCGTGGGTGCTGTCTTCTTTCTGGAAATATCGATCGTTTATTCTTATAGGAAATTGATCCATGGAGATGACTGCTGGGTGATGTATCTTGTATAGACCATTATCATCGCCTGGTCTTTGAACTGTGACTGGTTCGACTGGAACTATCAGTATATGATGTCCATTGATTTGTTGAATACTGGTATTATTTAGTTCGACCTTCATTGTTGGACATGTGTTGGTACCATTACGGAGGATATCCATTAGGCATTTTTGATTTGATCTTGCTTTTACAGTAGTAGTAGTTTTCTATCTCCGGGCAGATTTCGTTCGATGTCCAATAGTTATAAGTGTTGAACATAAGGAACGGATGTTCGGGTATAATAATTTGGTTTTCAACTGGTATTGGATATAATTGAAAATAGTCATATGGATGTGATACAATAGGAACATGAATTTTGAATAATATGGTATCATCATGTAAGACTACTTGAGTCGCAAATAAGTTATAATAGTATAGAAAATTATTTAAATTTGGAATCTGATAGGGATTATATATTTTATGTAATTTTCTTGACATTTGTTCTAGTTCTGGTGGTTTTAAAATTGATATATGTAATGTATTTAATTTAGCAAATGATATAGCAGTTTTTATTTCTTCTATAAGAGTTTTAATAAAATTTAATTGCATAATTAAACCATCTATAATCGTTATGAGAGATAGAGTTTGTTCAAATATTTTAGTCGATTCAGTATAATCTGTTTGAATTCGATTTAATTGATTTGCAAGAGTGTCTTGATTTTCTTTCAATACCTTAAGTGCATCATTATATTTGACAGTAATTTCTTGAAGAACATTTGTTTGTTCGTTAATTTTGTTTTGTATCGATTTTTCTGTATTTATGATGTTTTTGATATAATGATTAATTTCATCTTTATCGTCTTCGTCTAAAGTTCCGAAGATCCGTTTACTTACTTTTCCTACGGCGTTTATGAGCGCTCGTTTAGATCTTTTATTTGAATATGTGAATATATTTAATTTTGTTTCAATGTATTTACTCAATTGTTTAGCATATTTAATTTTATTTATAACAATTACATAAAAGTGATTCAATTTTTCTTTTAAACTGTTTTCAAGAGAATTTAATTCTTTATTTGTGTTATTTATTAATTCAACGGGATGTGTCATATTTATGTGATATTAAAATGTATATCTGGAGGTGATTAATTTTACTTTACCTATTTGTACAGGTAGTATAGGATTTCGTACTTCTTTGATATTAATAACACTTTCCACTTTATTCAGAAGGGTCAATGTTAGAATTATTGGAATGATTATCTTCATTTTCTTTATCTGAAACAACATGTTGCGGTTTTAATGTTTTAATATGATATTTTTTGTTTCCTAAAATAATTTTTTGTTGTTGAGGTGATATTTCGTATGTGTCTAATTTTTTATATAGTAATGCGGATTTATTAGGCTTTTTACTCGCGTCGAATTGTGTTTCTTGGTAGATTGGTTTACTTTGATCAAATGTGGTCATTCTTTTTCCCTGTGTTACGTTTTTCTAAGGTTTTTTGTTTGTTTTTGAATTAAATTTTTGTGAATTTCTTTTGATAAGGTTTTTAAAAATGCTGCATGATCATTTATATAATGAGTTACAATTTCGTTCTCGTTCATTTCAAATGGGGTTTTTAAATTTAATATTTGTAAGGGCGTGTAATTTGTGGAAGAATGAATACTGTTATTATAAGATAACAATGTATAATTTATTAAATTTGAAATACGTACTAGGGATACTAGAAATTACATCTTCTACCACCAAAAACAGGATTTACTGAAATACAAAAAAGTGTCCTATTTTAATGTATCAAGATTTATAATCCAACTTCCGCATAACTTGAAAATGTTACCAAGCAGTCAATATAAGTCTGTGCTAAAAAAATATGGATATACTCCGTTGATGAATTCTTCAGTGAAAATATTCGCGGAATGGACGGGATAGAGAGGAGAGATTTTTGTTTTGTGCACCTGACACTAGACGGCGACTCAATGCAACTATTAATGTCAAATGTCAGTGCTATTCGTTCAGTGACGTTTGAGATATCGCTAGCTACAGTAGTAAATCGCGAAGTTAACAAGCACTATGAACAACATTGAGTATCATGCTGTGATTAAATTTCTCACTAGGCAAGGAAAAACTCCACAGACTATTATGGAAGAGATGTTGCTTGTTTATGGGGATCCTTGCCCTGGCAAAACAACGATTTACAAGTGGAATAATCTATTTAAACAAGGCAGAGAGCAGTGGCGGCTAGCGCATAAGCGCTGCAGTGCTGCAGAGCTCCCAAAAAATTGGGCGGGCGAACTTGTATTAGTTATAACTAGTTTTCTTTTACATAATTTTTCCGACATTTCTGATGTTTATAAAAGCGTAACATATTGTTGTGAAAATTCTCCCCCTGTATATCAAAAAATTTGCATATTTACATCATCCTGTAGAAGACATCAAACCCTACAATTTGACACCTGAATCATCAAAATCCGATCAGTAGAAGCCGAGATATTCGCTTCGGAAATTCCAACATAAAATGAAAGCAAAAACTAATATACTAATAATATTCAATAGGCGACCAGTGGAATAACCAATCTAATTCGCACGATCGCTCACTTGTTCCTTATCTGGTCCACACGAACGTGCGCTCAGAGCTCTTTCAAACACCCGCGCGCACCCCGCTACCCCCGCGGCTGTTTAAAACTAATGCTTGATTTTACCAGGCATATTCGCTGCATTGAGTGCAGCGCGAACGGCCATATGATTCGGTTTATTTAATTTTTTCGCGACTTTTGTTACGGTGCGGCGTGTTTAACATAAAAACAAATATTAGAGTGCGCGTGCTTCTGTTTTTGTGTATTGTTGACAATTTATATAAACTCTGTGTATTATGGAGGTGGTCTTTAATTTAATTAATGTGAAGAGATTCTTTAAATATTCATACGAAGAAAAGTTAGAATTAAAAGCAAAAGGCAGGCCATTAGTAGATATCACTATTGAAAAAAACTGGTGTAAGTAGAGGGAAAAATTATACACGTAAATTTAGTAGCGATATTTATTCAAAAAAGGAATGGATTTGTGGATGCAACAAAAGAAATGCTTTATATTGTTTTCCCTGTTTACTTTTTGGTGGTGATAAAAGCTTGGACGGAAATAAGGGCCACGGATCTAGAGCACTTGAGTTTGAAAATAAAAAGACATGAGAATTCTAAAAGCCATCTTCATAATTGTATGGAATTTGCGTTATTAGGGTCAACTAATATTATGGCGCAACTAGATTCTGCTTATTGGGTAAATATACAGAGACATAATGAAAATGTGTCAAAGAATCGGTATATTTCATCAAAAATTATTAATTGTATAAAATTTTGTGGAGCTTTTGAATTGGCCCTTCGGGGACATGATGAGAGCGATACTTCCGAGAATCCGGGGATATTTCGTGGACTTATTAATTTTTCGGCTGAATTAGATGCAACTCTAAGTGAGCACCTAAAAAATTGTTCGGTATTTAAAGGCACTTCCAAAGAAATACAGAATGATCTGTTACAGTGCATACTTGAAGTCTGTCAAGAACAAATAATTGAGGAAATTAATAATTCTCCGTTTTTGGCGATCATGGCGGACGAAACAACGGATGTTGCTGCAAAAACTCAAATGGTAGTTATTTTTAGATATGTTCGTGATGGTGAGCCAATTGAACGTTTTTGGAACTACATCATTCCTGAAGAATGTGATGCAGAAACACTTAGCAAAACAATTTTAAGTGTCATAGATGCTTTAATTCAAAATTCACCTAACAAACTGATTGCACAGAGTTACGATGGAGCAGCGGTGATGAGCGGACAACACGCAGGCGTTCAAGCATTGATTAAAAAAAAGTACCCTTTTGCGCACTATGTACATTGCTATGCCCATCAATTAAATTTAATTATGTCTAAAGCTGCTTCTGCAAATTCGCAAGTACGTGTATTTTTTGGAAATCTACAAGACATTCCCGGCTTTTTTAATAATTCACACCAACGAGTAGAAGTGTTAAACAAGATTGTAAACACAAGGATCCCCCACGGCGCTACAACCCGTTGGAATTTTAATATCAGGACCATTAATGTTGTGTACGAAAATAGGGCCTCTCTCATTGAGTGTATGGAAGAAATAGAAGAACAATTCTCCAACAACACAGTCTGTAGTGCAGCCGCCTCTATTCGCCGTACATTAAATGATCCGATCTTCAATTTTTGGCTGACTTTTTTCCATCATGTAATGCCCCATGTAGATATCCTGTTTAATCAATTGCAGCAAAGAAAAATTGAACCCACTCTAGTAATAGACGCTATCGAAAATTTTGAACGCAGTATAGGCCAAGTTCGAAATAATATTGACAACATCATAAGTGAAGCATCAGATTTAATAAGCGATGAGCCACCACCAGATAAACGCAAACGTCCAAATAACAGCAGATTTAATCATCGAATTTCGGCTTTAGAGGTGTGTGATGTTATTCTAAATTGTGCAAAAGATCGATTTCATTTTAAAGAGCATCTAGTAGTGGCATCACTTTTTTTTTCGGAATGCTTTGGAGAGTATTGCAGTAAATTTCCTGAGGACAAACTCACTTCCGCATGCTCCTATTATCCCACCCTTGATAAAGAAAGATTACGAACTGAATTGTCTGTTATTTACTCAAGAACTGATTGTAGATCTTTAAAAGGCGCACTACCTCTTCTAAAATTTTTAATAAAAAACAATCTGGGAGATACGTTGAAGGAGACTAGAAAATTATTAGAAATTGTAATAACAACTCCCATGACAACATCAGAGGCCGAACGATGCTTTTCAACACTAAATCGAATTAAGACGTTTCTCAGAAATTCAATGACCGAAGATTGTTTAACATCTCTTTCCATGCTATCTATCGAAAAAAAGTTTATCTCCGAAATAGACAATTTTAATGACAAAGTGATAACAAAATTTGCAAATCGAAAAGAACGTAGAATAGATTTAATTTATAAGAAATAATTTGTTAGTAAAGTAGTGCTTAGTGACTCTTATTTTTTTCTGTGACAATTGACAATCGTTCCAGAAATCCATTACTTCAGTGCGGAAGGCGAAGAAAGCACGATAAGATCGATGGGAGGCAACCTCTTACTGCCCGTGCAAGGTATTTTTTTTGTAAAACTTGCAGAACACCTTAAAATTTTTAGCACGAGCCGCCACTGGCAGAGAGTCTATTGAAGACGATCAGCGCTCAGGCCGGCCAATTGAGGCGACTTCTGCACACATTGTGGAAAAATTAGAAAACTTGTCCTTGAAGATGCTCGGTTGAAGAAAAAACAAATCGCAGATATAGTCGGCATATCATCTACCACAGTTTTGAACACCCTTCATCAACATCTTGGAAAGTCTAAAGTCAGTTCATGATGGGTACCGAGAATGCTCACATCGTTTCAGAAGCAACAACGCAGTGAATGTTGGCGCGAGTTTTTGAATTTCTTTAGTGAGCAGAGACGAATTTATGAAGCGGATTGTGACGGGACGAAACTTGGGTTCATCAATATGAGCCTAAGTCGAAGCAGGAATCCATGCATTGGCACAAAAAAAGCACGCCCCCCTCCCCCCTAAGAAGTTCAAGGTGTCACAATCGGCTGGAAAAATTATGGCTACGGTGCTCTGGTATTCAGAGGGTATTTTAATGATTGATTATAAGGAAAAGGGTGTCAGTATCACGGGGCAAAACAACGCTGCAATATTAGAGAAACTAAAACACGCCATTGAAAAAGAAGAAGGGTAAAAATGGACTTCTGGTGTTCTCCTTTTGCACGACAATGCACCCGTTTACGAGAGTCAGGTTGTGATGGATGCTCTACACAGGAGCGACTTTGCAACACTAAGCCACTGTCCCTATAGTTCATATTTGATCCCGTCTGCCTACTATTTATTTCCAAAATTAAAAAAGAGCTTTGAGGAAAAAGAAATTACTCATGATGAAGAAGTGAAGTCGGCTGTTTGCATCTTTTTGGCAGGCCTTGACAAAAAATTCTATCTTCATGGTATATACAGGGTCCGCCATCCGTCTGGGATTGTCATATTAAGGCTTTAATATTGCAAAATTCGAAAAGTTATGTAATGTAGGTGGTAGCCGACTAGTAGGAGCACAAAATAAAATTATTGGTAATTATACAAAGTGTTCAGGAAAGGAGTGTGATGTCAAAGTTGTATTTTTTTAAATGGAACACCCGGTATATTATGTGATTTTTGAATTGCGCAATTAAAAATATTGGGATTTCATATGGGATTGTATTGACCTAAAGCTTACGTTTTGGGAGTTATGGACGCATCAATTGGAAAAAATGCTATAATCTAGCAGGATGTGGATTGGTTAGTATAGTATTTAGAAATATCGTGCTTATCATGAAGTTTTCCACGTTAGTATACTTTTATTCCGAGGTATTAATTTTAAGCTACATCAATCTGTTATACAGGGTGTTCATCATACGCGAATACTAATTTTTCTCAATTTTTTCAAATGGAACACCCTGTATATTATTACCAATTGCTAATAAGGGCACTTCTAGCTTTCATTTGATATAAGGGTATGGCTGTCTAACTCCAATAATTTTCAAGAAACATCGAATTAACGTTTGAAATTTAACATCTTTAATAACATTTTGTAGAAATTATTTTACATCTACTCATACATTGATATTGCACTACGAAAATGAGCACAAAGTAATATCAAAAATGGAAATTTACAACAAATGTTCAAAAACTCGGCCATCATTCGCTATGCAAATGTCAAGTCTTCGAATAAACGATATCCTAACATGTTCCAAAATTTCAGGAGAAATATTTCTAAATGCTTGAGAAATTCTAATTTGCATATTTTCGGCTGTTGTTGGTGCTACTGAGTAAACCTGTTGTTTTATGTGTCCCCACAGAAAAAAGTCTACCGGAGTTAGATCAGGAGACCTAGCAGGCCATGAGATAGGACCTCCTCGCCCTATCCATCTTTCAGGAAGCCACTCTTGCAAATAATTCCTGACTGCTTGATGATAATGTGCTGGCGCACCGTCCTGCTGTAGGTACATCTGTTGCCTAGTTGCTAAATCAACATCGTCCAAAAGCAGCGGAAGTTCATTTCTTAAAAATTCTAAGTATCTTTCGCCAGTCAATTTACCATTGAAAAAATACGGTCCTATAACATGTGATCCTAGTATGCCTCCCCAAACATTTAATGACCACTGATGTTGATGATCAATGTATCTAACCCAGTGGGGATTTTCGGTGGCATAATAATGCATATTGTGCCTGTTAAGTGAACCATTGTGTCGAAATGACGCCTCATCACTAAACAGAATACAGAACATTTCTGGGCGGATTTGGAGCCTTTGTCTCATTTCTTGGCAAAATCCTAGTCTATGCTCTAAGTCATCTTCATTTAACTGCTGATGAAGTTCCATATGATAAGGATGAAAATTGTATTTTTCAGTATTCTTCTAACTGATGTTTCACTAATTCCCGTATCTAAACTGATATTACTCACACTCGCATGGGGATTTTCTTCTACGGATAACAGCACAGATAATTTATTATCTTCATTAGAAATTAGAGGATGTGTGAATACCTTTTTAGGATACGCAACGCTACCTCTAGCATCGAACCTTTCTTTTAGTTTTTCAAATGCCGTTGGCTTAGGTTTACGTAAATTCCGATAACGTTGCGCGTACAACCTATTTGCTAATAAACAGTTACCAGAACATTCTCCCAAAATGTATACCATATTTATCATTTCCGGAACGGAAAAATTCATCTTTAACCACAAAATTATGACAGCAATGACAGACTAGCTGCGCACAAGGAAAAAGTCAAACTCTTTTGTTCAATTTTATTTAAACTAGCCATGCCTACATGAGTTTTTATACAATACGTATTTATTCGTATGTGTATTTTTGTTGTTAAAGACAGAGAGCAACTGTTGCCACAGGCTTCCTTCTGGGCAGTTGGATAATAAAGAAAGATCATTACGTTAAGGCCACTAAAAACTTTGTGCTTATTTTCGTAGTGCAATATCAATGTACGAGTAGATGTAAATAATTTCTACAAAATGCTATTAAAAATGTTAAATTTCAAACGTTAATTCGATGTTTCTTGAAAACTATGGGAATTAGACAGCCATACCCTTATATCAAATGAAAGCTAGAAGTGCCCTTATTAACAATTGGTAATAATATACAGGGTGTTCCATTTGAAAAAATTGAGAAAAATTAGTATTCGCGTATGATGAACATCCTGTATAACAGATTGATGTAGCTTAAAATTAATACCTCGGAATAAAAGTATACTAACGTGGAAAACTTCATGATAAGCACGATATTTCTAAATACTATACTAACCAATCCACATCCTGCTAGATTATAGCATTTTTTCCAATTATGCGTCCATAACTCCCAAAACGTAAGCTTTAGGTCAATACAATCCCATATGAAATCCCAATATTTTTAATTGCGCAATTCAAAAATCACATAATATACCGGGTGTTCCATTTAAAAAAATACAACTTTGACATCACACTCCTTTCCTGAACACTTTGTATAATTACCAATAATTTTATTATGTGCTCCTACTAGTCGGCTACCACCTACATTACATAACTTTTCGAATTTTGCAATATTAAAGCCGTAATATGACAATCCCAGACGGATGGCGGACCCTGTATAAATTATTTGAAAGATCTGAAAAATGTATTAGGGTCAAGGAAGAATACATCGAAAAGGAAATTTAAATTTGGGTGTCATTTCACGCCCCTTTATCGTCATTCGGCGAATATTTTGACCTCCCCTCGTAGGTAGGTATAAAATTATTCTCTCCTGAATGTACAGTTTATGCAAACATAGTAGTCTTCATTATTACCACATGACACGTGCGCTCATCTTCTGCAAACCGTACACTGAATCCATTCTTCATTTTTGGATTCAGAAAAAACCATTAAACAAACTAAGCACAACTCCTCACCTTCATCTGATTCTTCAGAATCTGAGGATAAATGAGCTTTTCTAACTTTGCCTTTCTCACCTTTTCCCTTTTTCTCAAATTTCACATTGTAATTTCTGATAATTTTCTTTCCTTTTTGTTTTCTGTTTTGTCTTGCATAGGCTTCTGCTTCAGCCTTTATTGGTGTGTCAGTTTGGACAGCAGATTTACGTTTCGTTTGGTTTACTCTTACTTTTCTAGGGCCAGCTTTCGGAAAAGGTTTCAACTGCTGTGGTCTCTCATGAAAAGTTGGTTGATGTACAGAATCTTTGAAAGCAGAAGTGCAAGGTGGAGGAGATGGTGGTGATTGGTCTACTGTGCAGGAAATATTTCCACAATTTTCAACCTCAATATTTTCGAAAGCCTCAGTGTTTTCAACATCTCTGTTGGTAACCTCCAATGATGGTAAGAATTCATCATATATTCAATATCTTCCTGTTATACGGCCAGATACCTGTTACTACGAATCCCTTTTGGATGTTTTCTGGTGTAGTGGCATGTGGTAGAGCTTCTTTTAATACAGTCGCAATATCGTAAATAGTCATCGGGATTCCTGGATGCGATTATAGCCACCCATCTGCGAATGTACCATATACAGTCCTAAGAGTTGAAGCCGATGAGAGACATGTGGTTGAAAACAAAGCAGCACTATACCATTAGCCATACAGTAATTCAGCACTTCTATAGATATGTGCGATTCATGGTTGTCGAGCAGAAGTAATACTGGCTTGTCTCTAGTACATCGAGTGAATGCAGCAAAATGTTTAATAAATTGTAAGAAAATTTCCTACACAACCATAAGGTGCATTTGCTATCACTATAGCTGTTTAAAGTGTTTTCTTGCGAATATTAACAAATTAGTCCGGTCAAATTAGACATTGGAAGTTACCTAAATTCCCACCAAGCTGAAAATCGGTAAGATTGTTTGAAATATCATTAAAAACAAAATTTGAAAGTTCCCCATCTTTCCCCTGTAAGGAAAAAATTTTATTCAAGGTCAAAGGTCAAAAAAATGAGTTTTTCGCGATTTTCAGCAAAACGGTAAGTTTTATCATAAAAATATCTCAGACAAAAATTGTAGATCATAAAATTATCTACAAAAAATTAATTAATACTTTTTTTTCTACGAGCCACCGTTTTTGAGATATAACGATTCAAAAAGTTGTTAAAGTTGTAATCGTCATAATATGCACACGTTTCCTCGCCACCTATGAGGTAGTGTACTTAGCGCGTTTTCTTTTTTGTGGTTTCCCCAGTAGGCCTATTCCACGGGTCAGTTTTGATCTTGTTTAATTTGAAACTATTGAAAAATAATGGATATTAGCAGAGATTGAAAAGATAAAAGCAATTTAAGTTAAAAAAAAGCAGTGAAATTTAATCGTCCGAGTCGTAACTTTCAAAATCTTCTTCTTGATCTTCTTGTTCTTGTTCGTCTTGTTCTTGTTCTTCTTGTTCTTGTTCTTCTTGTTCTTGTTCTTCTTCATCTTCATCCTGAGTGGATGTAAACTGCATTAATAGCGATGTATCGCATGTTGCCTCGTTGGAATCAAACGGATCCTCTACTGTTGGTGATTCAATATTATAGCACAACCGGCCTTGACAATGTGTACATGCCGGAGAACAGAACAGTCCGACTTTTTTGCAACCACATTTAGCACTGCATCCCTTTTTGCAGTTGCAAAAAATCGAGTTCAGCAGTTTTTCCGGCGCAGGTGGAAGTAAAGTGTGCACTGGTTCTAATAAATTGTTGACCAACTTCCAACCCCAGTCTGTAGGGTCTAGCTGATAACCAAGCCACACTTGAACTTGGTAATATACCCTAAAAAGATGTTGATGAGCAGCAACTGAGGTTGGAGGAAGACAAGCTAATTGTACTTGTTTTTTACTTTTGGTGTTTTTAACGAAACATGCATATCTATACTTATCTAAGCAGGTAGTTTTTTTAGGAGCTCCGTACATAGAAAGAAGAAAGCGAATGCCGTTAGTAATAATTTCTTGTCGAGTAGAATTACTATTTTTGAAAACTTCAACACATTCAATTAAATTTTGTTTCTCAAATAGTTTGAAGACTGTTATTTTACCCCTCCTGTAAAATGCAGATGTCGTATCACAGCCAGTTATTGCGTGTAAAAATAGTACATGATTTTGACACTTTGCAAAAGTAGATAAACTTTTTGATGAATACATTTCCGATTGATGTTGAGCTTTTCCTGGTTTTAAGAAGAAAATAGTTTTTTCAGTTGGAGTTCGAGCAGTCAGTAATACGAGTAAGTCTATATCTTCACCAACAACAATAGTTGTATTTGTCAAATTGAATTGCTCAATTGCTGTTTCAATTATCAATACATCAGCATCATTATTAGCTTGTCTTACCAATATATTTTCCGTAGTAAATCTTTCTTTCAACATTGAAATGAACCGAGACTTGTGAGTATTAGAAAGAAATTTTTGTTGGCTGGTTGGAACTGTCATATTTTCATCAAATAAAATATCAATTGATGAAGATGTTGCTAAAGTTCGACGACGCTGTTCTGCAGCTTTGGTATTTCTCGTGCAATCATTATAGCCATCAAATACGACAGTAACTCGGGAACCAAAATGTCGACGTACATACTGTACGTATTTATCTAATATAACGTTGAATGTTTGTTCACTATCCCATACAACGCGATGTAGTAGGTATCCTCCGTCAATGATGTATGTCGCATTTGTGTTGTTAATATCAAAGTCTACCTTTTCGAAACAATCGTAAATTGCAGACTTCTGTGTTTTACGCATCCCGATGTCATCAAATAACGATAGAGGGTAGGGAGATAGTTCATATTCAAAATAGTTTTCTATTTCATCTTGAAATGCTGCAGTAATACTCATGCGTTGGAACAACAATACAGGGTCAACAGGTACTTTTTCTTCATGAACTTTTATGGTACTAGTCATAGCTAAAAGAGGAACAACTTTGTCAGAGCGTTTTAATTTAATATTATTGAATGTGAGTCCTGTCATTTTTGCCATAGAAGCAAGCCCAACTTCACGAGCTTTATAACAATTGATTTTATCATCACCAACGACACCACTCGCAATAGAAACAATTTTGCTAACGTCTGGAAAAGGATCATGCGTTGAGAACCACTCTAAAAGTTTTCGTACATCTTTAGCATCTTTTTTCATTCGCGAATCACTTGCATCAACATGCCGCTCGGTCGTATCCATCCTAACGTTAGCGAGATCTTCTAATTTTTCACAAACGGTATTCATAACATGCATACTATAAACCCATTTACTTATGACACTCTCTTTTGTACTTCTCCCTCGAGCAATACCTCCATCTGTCTTCATGGCTTTCATCATAGACTGCTCGATTACCATGTCCGTTGAAGTTCCACAACTTAATTTGTCAGAACGCCTAACTGTGAAAAATCCGTTTGAAAATCTTTCGTAAACTTCAGGATCTATCGAATTTTGTAACTGTAGCATATTCTGCAAGTAAAGGTGTGCAGACTTAGCATAAGGAAAATGTCCAGATGCGTGAAAATAAGGAAGCATTTCTTTGACGCAGTTTAAGTGAGCTTTCCAATCCCCCATACGCTCAGCTCTTAGGAACTCTTTAGCAATAGAAGCCATATGAAAATACTGAATCCAAAGTTTTGCAGTTGGTCCTCGTTCCTCATATTCTTTTAATTTTTGATTCAATTTATTAAGTAAAGCTCCAGATACTTCATCATCATTTTCAATATCATTGTATGAAAGAGTGTTATCTAATATGTGCTCGATATTTATGATTAGATCTGCATCCATGATGTCATCAATTTCAACTTCTTTTAATATTATAATTGCTAAAGTAAGCTGAAGTAGTGTATGAGCTCGAATAGCTCTTGCGTAAGCATGACCATTGAGCATTTTTTCTAATGATTTGACCGCATAGATTTCTCCGAGTACTTCTTTCATGCCGCTTCCTTGCATAATATGACCGATTGCTCCCAGAAAGGACATCAGTAGATGGAATCCTCCGAGTCTAACGATGATTTTTGATACTTCAGAGCCCTCAGGTGCGGCTGATACAATTTCTTGAGCTTTAGTGTACAGGGGCTGGTCGAAAGTCACGATGCATACATTGTGGCCATACCGTTTTGTATTCTCTAATGCACAAAGTAAAGTCGTATAGATAGTATTATAGTTACTGGCTGGTTGGTGAATAAACGGTAAAAATGAAATTTGAGATTTAGAGTAATTTATATGATTATTTGTTAAACGTTCAATAAAACCATTCCAACCAGGTAAAGACTCATTTTTCCATTTCCCATAGAACCATACTGCATCAGCTTTTTTGAGGAAAGATACCGTTTCAGTTCCATAAACAAAATCTGTAACATTTATTTTACTGTAACCTACTACACCGTCATTTTGATAGATCTGTATCGGCACATGAGCTTTTGCTTCGAAATCTTTTGCTGAAAGAGCTTCTTTTATTCGTGGCATAGGCTCTTCTAGTAAAACTGAATTTTTAGGAGTTACAATTTGAATAATACCCATTATGTGGAGTGTGTTATTGCCGTCGAGCGTATTCACATTAATATCAGCATTGTCGGCAACGTATTGAATGAGTGTGCCACTTTCTGGTGATAGGACATGAGGAGGACGATGAAAAACCGCTGCTGCCTCATACATTATTGTTTCATTATAGGATGCACATAAACCAAATGACGAAAAGATTTGTATAAGACGTTTTGAACCGAACCTTCGATGAAAAAAAACTGCGAGGCCTAATTGTAGTTTCGACTTAAAAGACCTTGGTCGAACAGCAGTCATGATACTATGGCAAATATTTGTGCATACTAATTTTAAATGATCTAAATTTGATCGTTTATTCTTTAAAATCACTCGTTCTACAAAATATGTCAACGATTCTGGGATTTCATTATTTAAATCTTCAAACATGCGACCTGGTGGAGGGTAGTTGGAATTATCAAACACTGCGGTTTGAATATCTTCGCGAATGATATCTGCAGCTGCCTCTAGGACTCTCAATCGTTCTTCTTTTTTATTCATTTTTTTTTTCGTACCAGACTTGATTCAAAATATCATGATGATTATCTACTAAGCTTATGAATGTTGATGCTCCCGATTTCTCAGTGATAATAAGTTTATCACCATACTTCAGTTTTAGTCGTAGCTTAATCGTTCTGTTATCTAAAGTCGTAGTTTTGCAAATATTCTTTAATTCGTTTAAAGTAAACTGACAGTCATCGCTATTTTCCATGTAAGTAAATATTTCCTCCATTGCCCGATTCGTAGCTTCGTCTTTAGGACGACCGATTTTAAGTCCAGTGGAAGGTTTCATGAAAGAAACATAGCAATCGTGATGATATTTAGCTTCTGCAGCAACTAAATCATTTTCAAATTCGAGTCGAGCAAGAACAGCTTTTGCTGTAGTATCGTTACGGGTCTGAGCTAATTCCAGAATTGAATCTTTAAATTGAAGTGTACTTACTTGACTGATTCGACGGCGAATATCTGAGGGTTCTTTTTTCTCATACTCTTCATTCAATTCCTGGCCACAAAATAGACATTGTTTTTTAGAACAAAAAGCTGATTCATTCGAACGTAATCTAGTACGAGGAGGACTTTCTGTGGATGTACTGGCTTCTTGTTCTTCACGTTGTCTTTTATTAGCTGCAGCAATAGAAGACTTTCGAGTATAATTCTTACGACAACTTTCATGTATTGTCACAGATTTTTGATTTTTTAGATACTCCGAAAATTCATCTGCTCTTTCGATACTTGCATTAATTAATGTCTTCATACAACGTTCAACAGTAACAATTTCACTTTCAGTTAAAAGTTTAGCGCAAATAAAACAATAATCTGACATTTTTGTTATAAAACTCAAAACAGCACAATATAGGTTAGGATAAACACGTGTTTTCACTACTAACTGGCGTTCAAGACTAACAGTATTTCATTTATTATAGCAGGTATAAGACCCTAGCCACGCACACAATTGAACAGGGGACAGATGTTTTCTCAAGGTTTCAATTGCGTATAAATTAAGGGACTGGGCTTCATTTTACCTGATATTCTTATAGTTATAACTTATGTATATTTTATATTAGTAGTGTAAATTACAATAACCGATAGAAAAATACTTTTACATATATTACAACTATAGAGATGTATATATACGTGGCGTACTCATGCATATTATGACGATTACAACTTTTACAACTTTTTGAATCGTTATATCTCAAAAACGGTAGCTCGTAGAAAAAAAAGTATTAATTAATTTTTTGTAGATAATTTTATGATCTACAATTTTTGTCTGAGATATTTTTATGATAAAACTTACCGTTTTGCTTAAAATCGCGAAAAACTCATTTTTTTGACCTTTGACCTTGAATAAAATTTTTTCCTTACAGGGGAAAGATGGGGAACTTTCAAATTTTGTTTTTAATGATATTTCAAACAATCTTACCGATTTTCAGCTTGGTGGGAATTTAGGTAACTTTACTCTTATTTTTTGGTCTAATTTGACCGGACTAAATGTTTGTGGTTCAGCAAATTAACTTCCACAAGATTTTTATTAAATCATACAAAATTCTCAACTTCCTTCAATATTTTTCTTTGATATCAAAGATGACTTTTACATTCTTGATATCACCCGAAAATTAAGTTTGTGTGTAATTAAACACTAGAAAATTAACTGAAGTGACAATGTTAGGCATCTTTTAAAGGAATATTTAGTTTAATTGAACCCAGTTACGCGACAATATAATAAATACAAGTTTTCAGATATGAAACATTTCAATGTATAAATTAACGGCATTTGTACTGTCTAAAATTAGTATAATCATATAAATCTCAAAGGTATTGCGGATTAAGTCGCGCTTTTATTGCAGTTACTAACTTCTATATCAGAATTGCACAATATAATCTCGCCTATCAATTCATGTACATTATATTGTTTATCATTCATTATTCCAATAAGATGTTTACATATAAATAAAGATTTGCCTCGATAAAATATTGATTCGTCAAATATGTTATGTATATCTGTAATATATGCTTTTAAATATCTTCCATCAAAGCCAAAGATGTTCTTATTTAAGCTTGTAAATACGGGCTTTTATCTTATATGTTTTTATGTATTGGTGAATATTTAATTGTTTTTGAGAAATGTAATGTTTTACTTTGTATATGTTCGTGCTTTTAAAGTGTATGCATATTTTTTGTACTTTTTATCATAACCAATACAAACAGGTCTACAAAAGTTAATTATTCATTTAAAATATGTAATATAGAATCAGCCGTTTTTAATATACTATATATATACAGGGTAAGTCATTAGTAGCCGCTTCTTAGATTGCACTTTAGTGTTTTAAATAAAAGAAAAAGTAATTAGTGGAAGATTCATATTTGCTTGTGGAGTTTATTTTAAAAATACTTTAAGCTCTTATGTACTTCCTGTTTCACCGAAAATGCACGGAACTTAATTTTTTTTAATGACCCACCCCATATATTTTTAGATTGTCTAGTATTGTTTTAAATTGTCTATTCAACAATTTTTTTCTTTTTCAAAACTGAGCCAATAGTTTTTTTGGATACTCTTCTCTATTAACATTTCCATCAAAGAAATAAAGTCCAATTATATACTCCCCACACATTTAATGACAAACGATTTTGAAAGTTTGCAGGTGTGATAATGTGAGGGTTTTTATATGATATAATAACGGAAATTGTAACATTAACGTATCGATTTTAATAGAAGGTGGCTTTGTCGGTAAACAACAAAAAATTGAAAGGCTAATCTACCTGCTGCCCATTGACAAAAGTGTAGGCGATTCTGATGATTTCTTTCATCTGACCCTGTGTATGATTATGCTACGGATGAATTACATTTAAATGAACCGTACCTTCGTTATAGAAGTGGAGATTGCTGCCGAACGTTGCGTAAAAGTCCATTCTCTCGTAGTTTATGCCTTCACCCGCACGCGAAACCTCGATAGCGTTGAATTCTTTCGTGAAAGTGAGAACCGTGAAACTTTTTGATGTATCTGTCATATCTGACAATATTTGATTTTTGAAGTGTTTTTTCTTTATTTTCTGTCACACCACCACCGATTTTTATATACGTAAGCCCGCGGTCCATTTTCGGGACCTCCGATTTCGAGGGTGGTGCTGCCAGCAGCCACCAAATATAGCACACGCAAAGGAGAAATGTCCAGCCTATACGTACCCAAAGAGGGAACGCTCCCGATTTCCTGGGAGGAGTTACACATATCGTTTTGCCTTTTTCGAGGGTTCGGTTAAGCTATTTCAACCAAGGCGATTAGAGTGGGTCACTCGAATGGCTTTTAGTATATATAAAATTACAAAGATAGGTATAGGACACTGTTAACAAAAATGAAAGAAAATAAAGAAAGGAACACAATGCCTCAATAAAATACCGGGTATTCCGTTTAAAAAAAAATATTTTTTGGTATGTGAAAATTTCGGAAAGTACGCTTTGAAAAAACAAAGTTTTTTTCCGGTATTGTCGAGTACCAAATGATGCAAAATTTTCTTGGCTGCAAGCACCACCAAGTTAATGTTTTTACTTTTAAAAACATTGCGAAAATGATTTCTTTTTTGAACACATGTTTTGGTCTAAAATTTCCAAAAAAAAGTTAATAACGCAAAAACTATTGGCTCAGTTTTGAAAAAGAAAAACAGTTGAATGGAAAATTTAAAGCAGTACTAGAAAATCCAAAAATATATAGGTTGAGTCGTTTAGAAAATTAAGTTGCATGCATGTCTGGTGAACCCGGAAGTGCGTCAGAGCTAATATTTTTTCTGGTGAACCCGGAAGTGCGTCAGAGCTAATATTTTTAGAATATGCGCTTTGTCTTTTATTTAAAACATAAAAGAGCAGTCGAAGAAGCGGCTACTAAAGACTCACGTGCATATTCAGGCTGTTCCAAAAACATACCGACAAACTTTAGGGCGGTTGAGGACATCAAAACAAAAAATTTTTGTTTAATAGACAATGTCCGCAAATGAGCCATATTAGCGTAAAAGCGGAAAAATTGTTTTGGTACTATTTTAGAAAAAAAAAGTTTAAGATGACATTAATAAACCCGTTTTTCTTCATGTTATCTTTTGTTTTAATGACGAATAAATGATGGTTTACAAAAATTGTAGAAAATTTCGACCATTAGCTTCAATACAAAGGTTAATTTCTTCTGTTCATTGACTATGGAATAATCCGGAAATAGCTTCTACATGTGAACAAGTCGCCATTACTCTTGCTAGGAGATCTTCCTCATTACATGTTTCGTAAACTAAAGATTTCAGATAACCCCAAAGGAAAAAATCCACCTGACCAGCTTGTTCTCCTGATCTCAACTACCTGGATTATTTCCTTTGGTGTTATCTGAAATCTTTAGTTTATGAAACACCTATTCGTAATAAGGAAGATCTTCTAGCAAGAGTAATGGCGAGTTGTTCACATGTAGAAGCTATTCCAGAATTATTCCATAGAGTCCGCGAGTTAATGAGCCGACGAAATTTTTGTACTGAAGCTAATGGCCGACATTTTCAACAATTTTTGTAAACTATCATTTATTTGTCAATAAAACAAAAGCTAACATGAACAAAAAGTTATTTATTAATGTCATCCTATTTTTTTTTTTTTAAATAGTACCAAAACAATTTTTCCTATTTTATGCTAATATGGCTCATTTGCGGACATTGTTTATTAAATAAAAAATGGTTGTTTTGATGTCCCCAACTGCCCCTTTAATTTTGTCGGTAGGTTTTTGGGACAACCTATATATACAGGGTGAGTCAACTACATGGGTAAGGCCGATTGTGCCTTTACGAGTAAAGATATTTCGAAGCGGTATTTTTCTTGTGGTAGCTGTTCATTAGGGGCACATTTTAAAAATAGTTTGTATTATACAGAGTGTTCCATAACTTGGTGGCTGACCATAGTTATAGTTTTTTAAATAGAACACCCTATATATTATTGCATTTTTGAATTCCCCGTATAATTTTTAGTCAAAAAGTTATAAGATGGTATAGGCCTAAAGTGTAAAGTTTTTGACTTATTCCCATTTTTCTGAAAAACTCATTGTTTGTATAAAATTATATTTCTCGAAAACGACGTATTAGATGGACAAAATTTTTTTGCAATATTGTTTACAATAAGAGGTCCTAATAGAAGCATGTTTTATTTTTTTACAGTTACTAACTGCTTTTGTTAGTTTTTGCAAAAAAGTCAATTTTTTGAAATAGAAGTATATTATTTCATTTTTGAATTTCTTATTAAATTTCACATCAAAAACATCTAAGACGTTAATACTTTAAAAGTGACTATTACTGAGCTATTGTCTCTTTTTAATATAATTTTGTCAGTTTTGTGGTTTAATTAATATTGTATAGTACTGACAAAATTATATCAAAAAGAGACAATAGATCAGTAATAGTCACTTTTGTAGTATTAACGTCTCACATGTTTTTGATGTAAAATTTAATAAGAAATTCAAAAATGAAATAATATACAGGGTGTTCCATTTGAAAAAATTGACTTTTTTGCAAAAACTAACAATAGCATATCAAAAATCGACAATAACTTTGTAATAGTCACTTTTACTGTATTAACGTTTTACATGTTTCTGATATGCAATTTAATAAACAATTCAAAAATGAACTGATATACAGAGTGTTCCATTTATACAAAAACGTCCCATGTAATTTTAATCCAGTTTCCTGCACATGCAGTTAGTAACTCTAAAAAAATAAAACATGCTTCTATTAGGACCTCTTATTGTAAACAATACTGCAAAAAATTTTGTCCATCTAATATGTACGTCGTTTTCGGGAAATATAATTTTATACAAGCACTGAATTTTTCAGAAAAATGGGAATAAGTCAAAAACTTTACACTTTAGGCCTATACTATCTTATAACTTTTTGACTAAAAATTATACGGGGAATTCAAAAATGCAATAATATATAGGCTGTTTCATTTAAAAAACTATAACTATGGTTAGCCACCAAGTTATGGAACACTCTATATAATACAAAATATTTTTAAAATGTGCCCCTAATGAACAGCTACTACAAGAAAAAATCCGCTTCGAAATATCTTTACTCGTAAAGGCACAATCGGCCTTACCCGCGTAGTTGACTCACCCTGTATATCCATCCATATCTAAATAAATGACGTCCACAAATTGGTATTTTAAAATAATACCCTTGTCTTTACTACCCTTAAAATTAACTGGCAAAATTGGTGCAAGTGTCGTAACATATTTCACAAGCGTTCGAGTATTATTCAGAGAAAATGCTGAAGAGGCTCTCATACACATCACATCGCCACTCAATGTAATTACATTGTCTTTTAATTGCGACTTTGTCGTCGACAAACTCGTTCCCCGCCAAAGCACTCCGAACTTTCGGCGAAAAACGATGGGACACACGTAAGGGTCAAGTACTTTCCTAACAAGTGCTCGGGCAAAATCAAATAACGTTTTAGACAGCCGCAGAAACATTGGCCCTTTGAAATATATGTTGACTGTGCGGCGGAGGCCGTGTCAATTCCTGAAATGAAGGCTCGTCCACCGTATTTTCCTTCCGTAATTGAGTTCGCCTGGCCCATGATGGTCCGGTGAGTTTCTTCGTTCAAATAAAACACTTTATAGTGTAAATGTCCGTTGCGAGTGTGTGATGTGCGGTGTTTTCTAACGGCACGGTTCATTGGATTTTAATAGATTCTGTGCGATCGCCGTGTGGAGGAGTAATTACAATTTAATTTAGCTGCGTCGTGTAATCGAGCTTCAAATTGAAGCTTGACCGCGGAATGTAACAAAAAGATCCAGTCAGCGGTTAAAGGGTCGATAGCGCAGCCCTCTCGAACCTGGCATGAGCCCACCAATTCGTGTATATTATCACTACATACTGCTATGATATTAGTACAATTGTTATAGGGTTGCCGCGATATAGCTCAGAAAACAAAATTCTCTCTCTCTCAGGTTCCCTCGGCGAAACTGTACAATGTTCACGTCAGGAATCGTGATCTTAGGAAACAGTATAAAAAAACAACAAATTACTTGAAGACAAAAAAAAGAAATAAATAATTAATTATCTTTTCTAAAATCTTTAATAAAAGTGAAAAACAGATCAGATATAATTTATTTATTACAAAGAAACAAAAAAAAAAAAAAACTTTAGTTAACAAATACTCAAGAAAAAACCCTACCCACTAATTGACCAGATAGGATAAAAAAAACTTGTACTGACAAACGCGACAAAATTTACCTAAATAATTACTGAAAATAAATCACAAAGTCCATACAAAATAATAATTACTTAAAATAAATAAATTAATTACCAATAATTAAAATACATCAAATTATAGCAAACTGATACAGTAAAGAAAATTATCTAATTTAATAGCTTTTCAATAAATATAAAATATTTTCAAACACGTGTAGGAAAAACAAAATGACGGATATGAGTCTACTTTTACAATATTAAAATTTTCTCTTATTATTATAAAGAATGCATTCTCTTTCTTAAAAGTAAATACTTAACTTGTATAACAGCAATAAAACTAATTCACAAACTTGATTAAATCTTGGCTCCTTATAAAAATGAAACTTATAACAAATTTTATTCAAACTTCAAATATCTCTAATAAAAGAACAGCACTTGACGGGAGACCAAAATTTAATGTCCTACATATTCAATATATATCACACGGCCAGTAAAAGTCACACATCCCTACCACATTTAATAAATTCGCACATGTATACTATACTTCATTCACGTTAAGAATGCAGTAGATAGCGCAACAATCGGCGTCTGTATGACACTGGCACAATCATAGAAATAAAATAGTGATTAAAATTTATAATGATATACCTTATTGTAAAATATTACGGTGGCCGAGTTCTAAAAAGAACTATTTTGAACACAATGTTTAGAAGATACGAAAAATAAAACGGACAATAGGAAATAATAAACGGAAAAGCGAACCCAACAAGCGAACAGCAGTTTGACAACTGACGGATTCGAAATTTTTTTAGTGTAAATCGGTCGCGCGTAACATCCAATCACAGTTCGGGAAATGTTCTCCTATCTAAACCAACGCTGCATTCTTAACGTGAATCAAGTATGTATAAAGATATTAAGTTACGGAGCGTAAATAATCTTTCAGGCATCTTCTCTTTTTAAATTCAAATAACAACAAAATAAATATTAATATACACAGATTACCAAAAGACTACTATACCTCCCAAATTCTTAAACAGAAACCAAAATACAGTGTGTACCAAAACATTTGCCCCACAGAAAAATAAATTTGAAGTAAATCAATTTATTTAATTTTACTTATCCATGATATATAAAAAACCATAGCAATACGTTATGTCGGTGTACGTTTATGAGCAAATACAATGTTACTGATTCTACTTAGTAAACATGCATATTATAAACTCGTTAGAAAAGCACTGTGCAGAGGTGCTGCCGTAACTATAAATTTACCAGTGGCGGCACGTGAGTTATGAAAGAGGGTGGACACAAAAAAAAGCTTTACATCGGATTATCGGATTTAAAATAATAATAACTAAATTGAAACAGACAACTACAACAACACTAGTAGCTGTCGATTAAAACTGAACGTACTTAAGCGATCCATTGATAGATGACGCTACCATACTCAAAATATACAAAAGATATTATTAGCAAATTTTTAAAACGAATCAAAATAGTACTAATGAACCAAGATTAATAATAATTGTTAATTAAAAATAAAATTAATTAAGCCTATGATTTTTGAACCATTACAACCGAAAAATTGGTTTTTAAAAAATTTCTCTCTATGTGTCTGTCTATCAGTATTACTGTATTTACGAGCATAATTTCCCTCTTGATATCTTATTAGATTTTTAGTAAAATCTGTAGACCCCGGAAGTAGTAGTTTGCTTCGGTGAAAAAATCGAATTTTGCCAATATTTCGTCAACTAATAAGTTCAAACAAACTTCAGAAGAATTTTATTAAAAAGTGTTTCGAAATTCCTACTGAAAGTAGCTCTTTTGCTCTTATCGAAAATCAGTTTTTTGCGAATATCTCGCAAGTCATCTTTTCTAGGCAGTTACATTACGAGTATAAAAGGTTTTAAAACTTAATTTTCAGTACCTTTTGTACAAAACAAAATTCAAAATTTGGACTGGAAGTAACACTCTTATAATACTCTTATCGAATAGCGATTTTTGCAAATATGTCGGAAATTTAGCATTCTATATATATTTATCAAGAGTACAAACGTATTTTGAGCTGGATTTGGAATATTTTTTGTATAAATGAAATTTCAAAATTCGGACCGGAAATAATACTCTTAGGCGAGTAGCCCTTTTTTTTTAGAATACCTTGCAAAATATGCATTCTATAGCTATTTATGAAGAGAATAGAATTACTACAATAGGATTTTGAATACTTTTGGTATAAAAATATTCTTAAAAATTGGACACACTTACTCAGAGGTTTATTTTTTTAAGAAGATAAAAGTATTTAAAACAATTTAGAACAATTTTTGTATAATTTGAAACGCTCATACATATAAGAAAGTTGTGTAGTGGCAACACCTCATTATTCTCATTCATTTAAACTGCAGGAAAAACATCTTATTAACAAGTCAATAGAAAAAACGTTAAACATAAATATAAATAAACCGCCTTCATATAACATTATATCTATATCTATCTAAATCTTTTAAACTATGAACCGATTTTGATGAAAGATGGACAAGTAGATAAAAAATTCTTGGAAAAACATATATACGAGACAGGCGCCATAAATTCACGGCCTGACACGCTTATACATGTTCAAACGTGTTCAAACTTGGGGATGAAACAATGGTTCTGTTCTACGATCCTCTATCGACAAGTGAGTCCATAGAATGGCGGCGACCTGATGAACCTCGTCCCAGAAAGGCGAAAGTCGTTCAATCAACAAAAAATGGTGATGGCCACAAAATTCTGGGATTGTGAGAGCATTTTGCTAATTGACTTTAAAGAGCGCGATACAAGTGTGAACGGCACACATTATGCGTCTTTATTGCATAAATTAAGGGACAGTATTCGTACAAAACGTCGTGGAAAATTGATAAAAGGTGTGCGATTATTGCACGACAATGCTCCCGTCCATACTGTCGCCATTTTACAAGCTGCCATCCGCGAATGCGGCTTTCAAGAATTGGAACATCCACCGTATAGTACGGATATAACTCCTTGTGATTTTTTTTGTTTTCTAATTTAAAGAAAGACCTTAGGGGACGAAGTTTTAAGGACGACAGTGAGTTGCAAGCAGAACATTTCGACGGAAAAACTTCAGATTATTTTTACAAGGGTATCGAATTATTAATTGATCGTTATAATAAATGTATAGAAGTTAGGGGAGATTACATGGAATAATAAAAATTCTTATATTGTTCCAAGTTTCTTTTTTGTATATCAGGCCGAGAATGTATGGCGCTTACCTTTTACATACATATATCATGACATTTGGTTTACTCGTTTAGAAGCCCTAATAAACTAACATATATGAATATTATACAATTCCAACAATATAGTAGTGTGACGTAGTAGTGACGGGGGTCACTTTCAATAACCTTTAACTTTTAGCTTATATTACTTTCAAAAAATATACTTTTACCGATTATACTGTTTGTAGTGATATTTCAAATGTTTAGAAACTAATTATTAACTTGTAAATCGAAATTTTTACCGTCACTTTTTTATAATTACCATCACGTTTTGGCTGTTTTGCAAACGTGACTGTAATGTTTGATCAGTAGTAAAACAGTGTTAGAAATGTTACACCTAGAAAGAAAGACTTGAGGTTAGGAAATATGAAACTAGCAGTGGTTTAAAATATTGGACAAATGTGATGATAACGATGGCTACTATTAGAACTAAATTGTCCTATGGGACGGTAATGTTAAGAGAAAAAATACGCTGCTTAGAACTTACCCTTTTTATAGAAAAAAACCTGTATAACGGCAGTTATTTTTATAAAATACGGACTCGCAACATCCACTTGGCTATAGAAGATCGTAAAAGTAAACAAACGATCAACCGGTTCCATACATTGTTTAAAATTTGTGCCAAAAGTTGGCGTGATGGTAATGTTAGTGCTCTTAGATATACTTCGTAAATATTTAAAAACAAAAAATATGCTATAATCTTTAAAATTTTACGTAAACATGGCGAAGAACAAGTGTTGAAAGAATGTAAAAATAATTAATTTTATAGGATATATACAAGATATGATAAATACATAAAGCCAAATTTGAAAAACTGAAAAAGTATAAGGTGGCGGTAATGTAAAATGGAATATTAAAAGTTTAAAAATAAAAGGAGAAAGCAATTTTAGGTTATTATTTGTCACACCATAACGTAATATACCTAAAAAAAAATTAATACCCCCTAATATCATTTTAGATAAACTTGTAGTTATAGAGTATATGTAAAGTTAAAGGTTATTGAAAATGACCCACATACGGATCGAAATGATAACCTCTTTTTTTAAAATCGGTTATAAATTGCACCATCTATGGAATAACATGCCTATGACTTAGAATGTGTCATTGAAAGGGCGGCAAATATTATTTTTACCCGGAGAGGCTGAATAGCTAGATCGGGCCCTGCGTGTAAATATGCATTTATTAACGGGGTGAAGAATTAAAAGGGAATTTGTTAGGCGACATTTTGGCAATATCTAACTCTGGTATATTATATAAATAAAATATTATATTGGGTTACGCATATTACTTGTAAACAGTAATAAAAACAATATCATTTGTGTACATACTTAAATTACTTTTATAATAATAAACAAAGGACGCTAATACCAGGAACTACTTATATTATAGTATATTATGTCACAAATTCGATATCTCTTAGTTGAGACGAAAAATTACACTCCAAATATAGTAGTATTTTTCAACCGTCGCCATATTTTTTGTACTGAATAGTGAGTATGTATAATATAGTATGTTATTCTCTCATAGCATTGCTTCATCTTGGAACACATCACCAGCCCAAATGAAAACTCTAAGCGCCACTAACTTTAAACTAGTATACAAGCGCTATTTCTAGGAGAAAGCCTGAAGATCGATTTGCATTTAAATAAATACAACTCCAGAATCAATAACTCGACAATTTCTATTTTATTCGTATTTGTCTTTTTTCATTTATTGTAGGCGGATTGAAAAGCGTTTATCTGAATCCGATCTTTTTAACTGAAAACAGTTTATCTTTTCTGATTGTAACGTGACAATTGCATTGTTTGAGATTATATGTCTGTATGAAAATACTACCGTCAACTACGTATTGTCAACGTTTTTTCTTCTGTTTCAGACACACAAATATAGCGAGATTATATTGTGTATTCAATCGTGATTGCCCCAGAAATGACGCCGCGAAAATAAAAAGAAACAACATACCAGGGATGGCTTCCGATCCTGGAGAATGATGGAATACGTCCACAATATTTAAAGCAAAATCTGGAACAATTTACAATAAACTAGCCTATTCTAGGTAATTTTTTATATACAAAATTTTATGTAATACTAATTATTAACCATCCATGGTGTACGAATTTAATAAATAAAAGATTAATGAATTACTTTTTACTTTCTTATACGTAGTATAAGGAAGTATTGTGATGATGAAAATTTTCGACCTCGAGATTTTTGCAGATGTCCACGTTTTGAAGTCCCCTGATACCGAAAAAGTGGTTTTTAAAAAATTTCTGTGTGTGTGTCTGTCTGTCTGTGTGTCTGTGTGTGACCACGATAGCGGTCAAACCGCAGGAGATATCAATTCCAAATTTTGTATTTACGTGTATAATCTCCCTTTTGAGATCTGATTAGTTTTTCAGTAAAATCGGTAGACCGGAAGTAGCAGTTTACTTCAGTGAAAAAATCGAATTTTGCCAATATTTCGTCAAATACTAAATTTATACAAATTTATAAAGAATTCATATGTACTTAGAATTAAAATTGAGAACAATTTCATTTAAAAAGTTTTTCGAAATTCCTACCGGAAGTAGGTCTTTTACTCTTATCGAAAATCGGTTTTTTGCGAATATTTCGCAAGTCAAGCTTTTTAGACAGGTACGTTACGTGTATAAAAGTATTTAAAACATAGTTTTCAATATCTTTTGTATAAAAAAGATTTAAAAATTCGGACCGGAAGTAACACTTTTACTCTTACCGAATAGCGATTTTTGGCAAATATGTCGTAAATTATGCATTCTATATATATTTATTAAGAGTACAAAAGTATTTAGAGTTATATTTGCAATATTTTTTATACACATGAAATTTCAAAATTCGGACCGGAAGTAGCACTTTTACTCTTAGCGTGTAGCACTTTTTTTCGAATATCTTGCAAAGTATGCATTCTATAGCGATTTATTAAGAGAATAAAAGTACTTAGAATAGGATTTTGAATAAGTTTTGTATAAGAAAATTCTTAAGATTGTATAGTTTGAAACGCTCATACGTATAAGAAAGTCGTGTGGTGGCCACACCTCATTTTTTAATTTTAAATTCATGTCAGGAAACACTTGTTAACACTAAAAATGTACATTTGATGAGAGGGGACTTCTTATGTATTTCCTCAGGATGAATTTGAAAATCAAGGTAAATTTTTTTTTAAGCAACTCTGAGATATTGTAATTTTGTCATTTTTTGAATCTCTTTTCACTTTAAAAACCATATCTCGAGTTAGATGTGTCCGATTTGGCTGATTTTCATACCAAATGAAAGACATTGAAATGATGAACAAATACGTATGTAGCTATTAAAATATTTTAATACACTAAAGTTTTCCGACTTATTAGTTTCCGTCAGTACGGTCTTAGCTATACCCTAATGTGTGTTCATTGAATAATATGTAACAGCTGAATGTTCATGTACAGTATTCTTATGGTAAGACTTTGTATTGCATATATTATTCAATCACAACACATTATTTTAGTTATGCCGTACTGACGAAGACTAGTTTTTCAGAAATACGTGTTTGAGGCCGCACTCAGAATAATAGCACTGGAAGTTAGGCAACTAATATATCCCCAGATAAGCGAACGATTCTTCCCTTTCTCGATAAATTTTTTACAACAACAAAACAGATTCTCTTTGGGCACTTTGATAGGTTAAGCGGTTCAAATGATATCGATGAAAATGGTCCAGATTTTTTAAAAATAGATTTTTAAGCTGATTCTGTGGCCACTGAAAAATAGGGATCGATGTATGATTCATATACGTAAAGCTGATATTTTTACGCACCAACCAGAAGAAAATCGACCTAAAAATTACGAAGTTATTAACGATTAAGTGAATAAAACCAAATCCTCATTTTCTGAATACATTAACTTTTTGGAAAGGTTGCCATGCCGGCAACGCTTTTTTTGTTCTCACATTGATGCCAATGCTACAGCGAAAACTGCCATTTCATTTTGACAGCTTCTACAAAACATACTGTGGCTAGTTTGTATTCAGGAATTTATAAATTTGGGTGTAATTATTTAAATGCGTTCACCGAAATAGCTAAAAGAATATGATAGTTTCAGTGCGTAGACGTTCCGAATAATTTTTTTCCGTCTATGGTAATTTTATCCCCGAGGCAAATAGACTTAGTTTCACGGTTTAAAAACACGTTTCATAAGAATTGAAGATTTTGGTCAATTTTTTACAAGAAAAATGTTCAGTACCATCCAAAGAAGTCGTAAAAAGACATTTCATGCAGAAAATTATGTACTTAACCAAAATACATAGGTTTGAACTAGCTCTACCCAGTTTTTCTTTCTTCAGAACGGTTTGTTTTTTTGCCGAATTTCACTCCACTATCTGTCAATAGCATTCGAAGTTATATATCTATCTATGTCTAAGGTATTTACAGCCATTAGAAACACGATTTTATATAAATTATATGTAAAATTTAGTTTTTAATAAATTGATAATTGATTGCTTTAAAACTAAGAGAAAAAGCGTCTACAAAAACAAAACAGGAAAAGAAAATTATGTCAAATATTCAAAATAAGTGTGAAAACAAAAAATTAATTTCCTGTTGCCTTTATTTATACAGGGTCCGCCATCCGTCTGGGATTGTCATATTAAGGCTTTAATATTGCAAAATTCGAAAAGTTATGTAATGTAGGTGGTAGCCGACTAGTAGGAGCACAAAATAAAATTATTGGTAATTATACAAAGTGTTCAGGAAAGGAGTGTGATGTCAAAGTTGTATTTTTTTAAATGGAACACCCGGTATATTATGTGATTTTTGAATTGCGCAATTAAAAATATTGGGATTTCATATGGGATTGTATTGACCTAAAGCTTACGTTTTGGGAGTTATGGACGCATCAATTGGAAAAAATGCTATAATCTAGCAGGATGTGGATTGGTTAGTATAGTATTTAGAAATATCGTGCTTATCATGAAGTTTTCCACGTTAGTATACTTTTATTCCGAGGTATTAATTTTAAGCTACATCAATCTGTTATACAGGGTGTTCATCATACGCGAATACTAATTTTTCTCAATTTTTTCAAATGGAACACCCTGTATATTATTACCAATTGTTAATAAGGGCACTTCTAGCTTTCATTTGATATAAGGGTATGGCTGTCTAACTCCAATAATTTTCAAGAAACATCGAATTAACGTTTGAAATTTAACATCTTTAATAACATTTTGTAGAAATTATTTTACATCTACTCATACATTGATATTGCACTACGAAAATGAGCACAAAGTAATATCAAAAATGGAAATTTACAACAAATGTTCAAAAACTCGGCCATCATTTGCTATGCAAATGTCAAGTCTTCGAATAAACGATATCCTAACATGTTCCAAAATTTCAGGAGAAATATTTCTAAATGCTTGAGAAATTCTAATTTGCATATTTTCGGCTGTTGTTGGTGCTACTGAGTAAACCTGTTGTTTTATGTGTCCCCACAGAAAAAAGTCTACCGGAGTTAGATCAGGAGACCTAGCAGGCCATGAGATAGGACCTCCTCGCCCTATCCATCTTTCGTAAATTCTTTTTACGTAAATTCCGATAACGTTGCGCGTACAACCTATTTGCTAATAAACAGTTACCAGAACATTCTCCCAAAATGTATACCATATTTATCATTTCCGGAACGGAAAAATTCACCTTTAATCACAAAATTATGACAGCAATGACAGACTAGCTGCGCACAAGGAAAAAGTCAAACTCTTTTGTTCAATTTTATTTAAACTAGCCATGCCTACATGAGTTTTTATACAATACGTATTTATTCGTATGTGTATTTTTGTTGTTAAAGACAGAGAGCAACTGTGGCCACAGGCTTCCTTCTGGGCAGTTGGATAATAAAGAAAGATCATTACGTTAAGGCCACTAAAAACTTTGTGCTTATTTTCGTAGTGCAATATCAATGTACGAGTAGATGTAAATAATTTCTACAAAATGCTATTAAAAATGTTAAATTTCAAACGTTAATTCGATGTTTCTTGGAAACTATGAGAGTTAGACAGCCATACCCTTATATCAAATGAAAGCTAGAAGTGCCCTTATTAACAATTGGTAATAATATACAGGGTGTTCCATTTGAAAAACTTGAGAAAAATTAGTATTCGCGTATGATGAACACCCTGTATAACAGATTGATGTAGCTTAAAATTAATACCTCGGAATAAAAGTATACTAACGTGGAAAACTTCATGATAAGCACGATATTTCTAAACACTATACTAACCAATCCACATTCTGCTAGATTATGGCATTTTTTCCAATTGATGCGTCCATAACTCCCAAAACGTAAGCTTTAGGTCAATACAATCCCATATGAAATCCCAATATTTTTAATTGCGCAATTCAAAAATCACATAATATACCGGGTGTTCCATTTAAAAAAATACAACTTTGACATCACACTCCTTTCCTGAACACTTTGTATAATTACCAATAATTTTATTTTGTGCTCCTACTAGTGGGCTACCACCTACATTACATAACTTTTCGAATTTTGCAATATTAAAGCCGTAATATGACAATCCCAGACGGATGGCGGACCCTGTATACAGGCTGTAGCACTTAAGATGCCTCGGACCGTAGCTCCTCTATCATACAATATATCGAAAAAAGTCTAAGAGAAAAATTGACCATAATTACAATCACCATTTCCCTAAAATATTTTTGGTCATCAGTGCCGTGCCGTATTTCAGTGGCGTGTCAAACTTATGTTTTTTTTAAATGGAACAGCCGCAAAAACATTTTGTGGCTGATTCGGAAAGCCCTCGAAGAGTACTTTCTTTTCTTATGTAACATCATACCCCTAACTTTAGCGGTTTCGCTGTGGTAACGGTTTTTCTTCGCAGTTAGACCGTACTTCGACATTTTTTTTTTTGGCAGGAACTAAATTGTACCGGCATTTTGGTTTCGAATTTAGGAATAGACTAAGACCACATCTACCTACTCTTAATTATTTTCCAAGTGATTTAAGGAAAGAAGATAATTTTTGATTGGGCTTTGCAAAAAGTCATTTTTTTCTAAAATTTCAAATGGGAACCATATAAAATAATTACATCGTTGGATAATCGAAATTCCAAGTTTTCCATTTATTGAAAAAGAAAACACATTTCATTACAAAATTAAAAAGAAAAAAGAAGTTATTAAGTTTATTTGTCGAAAATTGGTAAACATGGTGTTTTCTCAGCCTAACCTAAATTTTCAAAATGACGACCTTTCCTTTGGAGGCATAATCGTAACTTCGACTCACAGGTCCTAGACACCGCCCTTAGGACTACTGGTGATACAGCATAGAAAGCCGCACGAATCCTTTCTCGCATATCCTCAGCTGTAGTTGGTACCTTCCTGTAGACCTCGTTCTTGATGTTACCCCAGAGGAACAAGTCTAGGAGACTGAGGTCAGGTAATCTTGGCGGCCACCTTGCTGGACCCCCACGACCAATCCATGAATTTGGAAACCTTTCGTCAAGTTATTCCCGAACGGCACGACTATTATGTGCAGGAGTTCTGTCAGCGAGCGGCTAATGGGACATTTTCCAAAAGTTCAACCAAGGAACCTTAAATAATTGGTGCCATTCAGGTTCCCGTCGAAGAAGTAAGAACCAAGTAGGTGTTCTCCCAGTATGCCACCCCAAACATTGAGTGACCATCGTTGCTGGTGGTTTCCAATTCTCATGACGTGCGGGTTTTCATCGGCGTAATAATAACAGTTGTGACGATGACTACCCCATTTTTATGGAATGTGAATTCATCAGAAAATAACACGCGCATAAGGTAGGATTCATCTTGGTCGATTTTGTTGATTGCCCAATTGCAGAAATTCTGCCTGGTTTCAAAATCTCGAGGTTGCAATTCCTGGTGCAATTGAATTTTAAATGGATGGAATTTGTATTTCTGAAGAGTACGATGCACAGAACGCATTGAAATATCAGTTTTCCTACTAATTTCAGGGACACTGATATGAGGATTTTCAACAGCAGCCTCCAGAACTTTCAACTCGTTTTCTACGGTCAAAACTGGCTTTGTTCTAACTCTCTTTGCTCGTTGAACAGTAGCAGTAGACGTAAATCTATCCAACACCTTTTTAAACGCACGTGGATTTGGACAAATTCTGAGAGGATATCTCTCAGCGTACACTCGTGACGCCAACAAACAATTTTTGAAACATTCTCCAAGAATAAACACCATGATAACCACTGCTTGTTGAGTTCCGGGTATTTTCGCAAAGTTTATCAGATAACAATAATGCTTCTGTCCGTTTATTGTTATTTTTTCCGTTTGCATTGACAATTGCAATTCTATTGTTTTATCATGACAGCTGACTTCAAAATGGACGTTTTTCGACAAATTGATCTAACAACTTCTTAATTTTGTAATGAAATTTTTTTTTTAATAAAAAAAAGTTGGAATTTCGATTATCCAACGATATAATTACTTTATATGATTCCCATTTGATATTTTAGAAAAAAATGACTGTTTGCAAAGCCCAATCAAAAATTATCTTCTTTGCTTAAAACACTTGAAAAAAAATTAAGAGTTGGTAGAAGTGGTCTTAGTCTATGCCTAAATTCGAAACGCGGGTACAATTTAGTTTCTGTCAAAAGTATAGTCTAATTGCGAAGAAAAACCGTTATAACAGTGAAACCGCTAAAGTTAGGGGTATGACGTTAAGTAAGAAAATGAATACTCTTCGAGAGATCAGCTACAAAATATACCTATATATTGTTCAATTTAAAAAAAAACATAGGTTTGATACGCTACTGGAATACGGCACGGCACTGATGACCAAGAATATTTTAGGGAAATGGTGATTGTAATTATGGACAATTTTTCTCTTGGACTTTTTTCTATATATTGTATGATCTTAGGTGCTACACCCTGTATATGTTGAAAATTACTTTCTACTACTAGCACTTCGCTTTCATTTTTTACTAAAACTGACATATTTAATTATTGATCTCATATTTATGTACTCGTAAATTAATAATATTTGTCTATGCTTTTGTTCCATTTAGGCACTAAATTAATATAAAATTAATTTTCTTTTACTTACTTCATATTTGAATGTGGTTATATCGTATCTGTTTCACATTGGCTAAATATATTATATAATAAATAATAATATAAATTAATTATTTTGAAGATAATATTAAAATGAAATGTTATACGAGAAAATCAATAGATACTGCTATATTTAATTTCGTACAAAATCTTCACTCTGTGATTGACCACAATTTTTCTTGTCTAAGTATGCTAATAGATCTATCTAAAACATTTGATTATGTTGATGGAGTTTATTTAAGATGGTTCGGACCTTACTTATCAGAAAGGAAAGAACAACTGAGCATTGACGAAAATTTCTCTAGCAACACTGATGTGTGTATAGGTGTTCCACATGGCTCTGTTCTATGACCAACGTTATTTATGATTTTTATTAAAAACTTCCCAAACTGCCTAAGTGACATCGTTAAGGGGCGGTTAAAATTTGAAATTTCATGGAATAACTTGGCAAAGTTATTAATACTGCTGCTATGTGAAAAAATACAATTTATGCTTTTTTTTAGAATGAAAGAAAATTTAACATCTCAGATTTCAAAAATACCTCACTTATAAATTAATCTAGTTGGCAGTTGTAACTTGCGTAGTATCACTGTTGATGAGGATTTACAATAATCCAAAGACATTGACCAATCTTATTGTATGTCCTACGCTTTTTGTGAAAATCTGGTAATCTTTCTAGACTAAAATTTATTAACTATTCAGATTTTTATTCAAGAATGTCTTATGGAATAATACACTGGGGCAATGGTAGTGACGCTTCCAGCATTTTTTTTTTTTTTTACAGAAGAGGACTATCAGAAACGTTTTTAATCTGCGATTGAGCGACTCATGTTGGGCCTGTTCGCGGCTAATAAGATTTTTACATTTTATGACGTGTATGTTTTTAAGGTACTATGTTATGCCACAGATAAAGGAGCTAAAAGGTAGTCAGTGTATATAGAAATATTAGCATTACAAAAAATAACCTTCATTTATTCCATTTATGAACGCAAAATTAAGGTATTTTTGTGTTATTTTCTTTGAGTATTTGCTTTAACAACACTAAAATTAGGGACTCCATTTTGTAAATTAGTTCTTATTGTGTTCAAGATTTTATTGAACGAAATTGACCGTTTTAAAATTCAAATATGTTGCTATAGCTTGTAATGGCTTATAATGTTTAACAGCATTATTTTGTTAAATATGTGCTATAGTAAGAGGAAAGTGAAGGTATTGCAACTTTAATAATCACCATGAATGCGCAGTAGTTTTCGACTTATTACCATTTTTCAGCAAAATTCAATGTTTTATAAAATTATGTTTCTCAAAAACAACGTATTAGATGGTGTTACGTTTTTTTTTATACACTGAATGTCTTATATGTTTTGGCTCATGTATCAATATCTTGGATTTTTAGCGTGCACTTTCATTTTGATCGTCTTCCATATTACAAGCAGTGGATAATTGTCCGCCGTATTCTCTGCAATAATTTTAATATAGTCATTTGCCGTTTAAATTGTGGATTTCACTAATGCACATTGGATTTTCTGAGTAGAGAGTACAAGTTTATCGTATTTCTTATCGACGCGTGCCGGATTGTTGTATTCGGAATTTTATCAGCTAGTAAGACCTTAACGTTAATTAAGACTTTATATTCATATATCTCTAAACAAATATAAAGTAAGAGGTGTATGAAATAAAATCAATACTAGAAGAAATCTATTAATAAAATACATAATCCAACTTACCAAAAACACAAAGAAATATGTATAAATCAACAAAATTGGGAAAGTTTATATGCAAAAGCATGTATCGGCGCCTTATTTTGCCCACAACAAACGGTTTTATATATCTGCCTCCTTTGTATGTAGAGGTCAATTTCTCTCTCTTTCTACAGTACATCTAGTAATTCTGTATTATTAGATCATTGTATTTCATGAGATAAATTAGGTATTTATTTTTTTCAGAATACGATAATTTTCAAAAAAGCATTACTTTTTCAAAAAGATTTTATAAATACATAAACTTAAAAAAAACGTGTTTTAATTTAAAAATAAATTTGCGAGCAAAAAAAAATATTTTAATTGGAAGAGAATACCTTATCTTCAAAGGATGATAATATTCCTTTGTTAGAGAAAACTGGGTTTTAGTCTGACATTAATTTTATTCAGACAAAACATTATTTGAACTGAGATAACATTTCTCTGTGTGTAAGAACATAAAAAATTAGTGAACATATGTTCTCGGAACAGTTGGAGAAATTTTATTTAAAGCATCCCTAAATTACTGGCGAAACCAGTGAAAATTGTTGAGGTCGAATTCCCTTCGTTATTTCGTCTGCTCTACGGCTCTGGTTTTACCTTTATTTTCTGTATATACCTATTCTTTGTATTTTCTCCTTTTCTACTTTACTTTTAAAATTATTGTTCTTTTATAATTTATACACTTCTTCCACATATTATGCAAGCTTTTCGGACCTTCGTTGTTTAAAAAAAAAATACTACCACAACGAAACCAGATTGCAGAATACAAGATCATTACTGCAGAAACAAAAGACATGAAATTAATACGAAAATTTAAAATTTACAAGATAATAAAGTAAAGAAAAATATATTCTCTGAACTTATTCATCAATTAACATATAAACACTCACATAAGTAACTAATACTGCTTCTCATCATTTGAGAACTGCTATCGATAAAATTGACATAAATTATAAATGACATCAAATTTAAATTTATATTTTTCTGTGACGGGAAAAAAGTTTGACATTTTATCTTTTATGACATGTAACAAAATGTCACTTTTTCCCGGTTAAATTGACAGATATTTGAATACTTTACAGGTTTCCTCAGCAACGCAGGTGTAATGTCGCTTCAAATGTCACATCAATTGATTTTCTGACATTAATATATAGTATTAACGTGTTTTTTTTTCAATATTAAATCGTCGTTTTTCCCATCACAGAAAAAAATAGTGTATTATACACGGGAAAAAAATTAAATTTTAGCTCTCGGTATTTTATCTCCCTCCGCTTCGCGTCGGGAGCTAAAATCAAATACTTTTTTTTGAAGTTTTGAAACACTTACTAAAACATTCCATTTTCTCAAAATCAAATCCTATTTTGCTCTTATGTGATAATCATGAGACCTATATCACTATAGGAGCAATAAATTATGCACGTGATAATGGAATTGTTTATTTATCATTTCCGCCGCACACCTCTCATAAGTTGCAGCCTCTTGATGTTGAGGTCTACGGTGCCTTTAAGGAAGTAGTAGACCTGGGATTTGGCCGTTCAATAAATTGGCTTTTTGAGACTCGGACTTTTTGCCTTGTAATTTTTACATTAACAATCAAAATGAAGATCATGCGACTAATAATGAGGAACAAGAAAGCCGAGAAATTCTAGAAACTGATCCCTCAAATGTAGATATCGAGATGACAAACATAGTATCACCACGAAGAACACCAGAGCCGACTACCTCCAGATCAACAAATCTTATAACTCCTGAAACTATTAGACCTTACCCAAAATATAGCAAAACAAGAAAAAGTGGAAAAAAGGAAGGCAACCGGGGAAATCTAGAATTTACACTGACACACCTGAAAAAAATAGACTTGAAGAGTTACACAATATAAAAAAAAACAAAAGAGGCTTAAAAAAGAACAGAAACAGAGAATAAAGGATATGAAATCAGCGAAACGACTTTTAGAATGCTGCCTTTAAAAAAAGACACCAAAAAAAAAGTTGATCGAATCAGATTCCACGAGCATTTCCGATGAATGTGAATTCATGGATTTTTCTTCAGATGAAATTTCTCTTGATGAAGATGCAGTGCCAGAAGAACCACACATTGCTTTACCAAATTTTGAAACAATAGCTGATGGAGACTTTTTATTAATAAAATTTTCAAAGAAAAAGTCTGCGGTCTATTACGCAGGTCAAGTTATAGAACATTATAGTCAGTCAGAATATAAAGTGACATTCTTGAGGAAGAAACCAACCTCAAGGACTTTTGTTTTTCCAGTTGTAGAGGATGTGGCTTCTGTTGACAACTCAGATGTAATTATCAAGTTACCTCAACCTTGTATTACCAAAGGAACGAGCAAAACTGCTTCAATGTTTAATTTTGTAGTTAATTTAACTTCCTACAATGTTTGTTAATTCGACTTTTGTTTTTTAATAAAGTTTAATAAAAAATTATAACATTTTATAAACAATTTACCCTTTTTTTTTGTATTATATCAATCTACCCCATGATGTATTTATCTGCCCCACCTACCATTTCATTGTGCCCCTCTGGTGGGGTACATTGAAACAATTGAAGTGTTGTTAAAAAAAAATTTTATTAAACAATAGGTTAATATTACAGCTGTAGTATGACAAAGTAGTATATAATAATAACCAATCTATTGAATGCATGGTAAAAATTTAGTATATTACAAAAAAAAAAAATTCTAATCGCCTTCAAAAAAAAATTGCATCAATGAGCCCCACCTTGCCCTAAGTACGAAAAAGATGAAATTAAAATTTTAATAATGTGCTAGTAGTCGATCTGGGGGGGGGGGGCGACTACTAGATAAAAAGGTAAATCTTTTTGTGTTTGATGTTATTGTTAGTTTTTTTTTCTGGTTAATCAATTTATTTTTAATGTAATTATTAACTTTGTATCAGTAAATTTATAGTTCGGTTTTTCAAAATTTTTATAATTTTATAATAAAAACGGATGTGGATCAATCGTTTCATCAAATTTATGTGACTAGAGTTGTTTCATGAATTTTTAATATTTCAACATTAAGTCTCTTTTTCTAATTTTTTTCAAAATAATAAATTATGAAAAAATCAATTAAAAAAATATAGGTTGTCATTTTAAAAAAAGTTGGTGACGTCATAACATGAAAAACAAATGACGTAAGAAACTGAAAATGGGATGAAAATATTCCCCTTAGTTAAAATCGCTATCCCCTTCGAGATTTTATTCAAAAAACAAATATTAACGAGTTAATGCCTTTATACGTTACTTTATTTCCACACTGTATAACATTTTCAATTACATTTTATAGCAATTATTATTCCATACTAGTAATAGAATTTAAATTAATTTGTAGTAATATTTTGTTGTTACTATGTTTTTTGTTCTTAAATTGGTTGATACCGTCGAACAAATAAACGAATCTATAAAAATTCGTATTCTTCTCTTTGTATTCTATTTTAGCCAAGATAATCGTGAATTATATTCGAAACTACAAGTTAATAAACGTGAATATATTATCATTTGTCTTTTGCTTTCCTTATTTTACGAAAATAACCTGCAACATGTTTCCAGACTGTTCCTGCTGCTTTTTACCACCTTTTTTTTTACGAAAGTTTACGACCAATCGGTCGTGCGTAAAGTCGAAAGCTAAACAAAAAGAGTTCTTCACACGAATCTAATATATCAAGAGACTATGCATTATGGCTAATGGATTTTTTTTTTGTTTCAGGTTCTCACGAATAACACCGAAAAGGCATCTAGAATATCCCCGTAATATATTTGCCGTTGTTGTCGCTCGAGAAGAATTTAATATAAGCTGACATAGGCATAAATAACAAGGGCAATCTTACAGTGTTGTTATTTCCTCACCATCTATATTAAAACCCTTACAATTACTCTGAATTTTGAACGAATTTCGTAGGGAATTACGTACACATACAATCAAGGCCATGAGTATTTAAATAATTTGAAATTAGAAATGCCGCAATAGAAACGTAATTGGATTAGTATTTTCCTAATGTAAGACTGATGATGACACGACACCATTGACAACATTTGAACCAGAAAACTCTTTTTCCAACAGGGGAAATGAAGGAATAAGCCGAAGCGATAAATACCAAAGAAGGTCGTTTCGTATGGAGTCCAATAGTTCGATAGACTCTAACAGAACCTTGATCTACTTTAATAATAATAATAATACTATCGAATCCGCATCGGATATAACCCTTCAAACGACTCTGATCACCATAATCCTATCGATAGTGATTTTCGTTACGGCAGTTGGTAATATTTTGGTTTGCGTCGCCGTGTGCTTGGTGAGGAAACTTCGAAGACCTTGTAACTATCTTCTAGTCAGTTTAGCAGTAAGCGATCTTTGCGTCGCAATATTGGTGATGCCTATGGCGATGATTTACGAAATTAAGCAGACCTGGATTTTCGGCGATATAGCCTGCAATCTCTGGGTCAGCTTTGACGTGTTGAGTTGTACGGCGTCCATCTTGAACTTGTGCATGATAAGTGTCGACCGGTATAACGCCATAACTAAACCACTCGACTACGGTGTGAAACGAACTCCGAAACGTATGATTATTTATGTGTTCCTTGTGTGGTTGGGAGCGGCGTGTATCTCACTACCTCCACTGCTGATATTAGGAAACGAACATTTCACGGAGGTGGACGGGACGAAAGTGGACGTTTGTGTTGTGTGTCAGCATATAGGTTACCAGATATACGCGACGATGTGTAGTTTTTACATACCGTTGGCGGTCATGATCCTAGTTTACTATAAAATATTCAGAGCCGCTAGAAGAATCGTTCTGGACGAGAAGAGAGCTCAGAGTCACCTCGATGCCCACTGTTACTTAGAGATAAGCGTGAAGAATGGGGGAGGCCCGCCCGAAAATAAAATTTCGAGTCAGAGTCCGTCACCCGCCAATCCAGCTAGAGTGAACCATCGAACCAGTTCGGCTAGTACAAATACCGTGGTAAGCATAATTTTTAGCATATTGCAGGTATATTCATAGTGATTCAACGATCAACACTCTTTAATGCTTAATATTATAAAAATTAAAACGCGTACTATAATTAGTAGGTTCGCTATTGCTTCACAGTTCAGAAAGATCTTATACAGGCTGATTTATTAATCACTGCCACAAAGAAAATATTTTTTTTAAATTGAGCACCTCACCCCATTTTATAAAATTAAAAAAATTTATATGAAATTTATCTTCACAGTCACGAGTAAGTGACTCATTCCTCGATCAAGTTCATAGATCAATCAGACATCCACCTTCTGGAATTTATTGTGAAACCAGCTAGCACAGATCCAATTCATACTATCTCTTGCTAGAATTATAAACAAATGTTATTTTCGTGCACTGGCATTGATAGATAACACGATTGTGTATGTTCACGTTCAAAACTATCATCACCAATGTTTACAATAACGTTTTCTACTTGCAACAGACCCATAATATGAATCTTTACCGGTTTATTCTACAAGTATTTGTCAAAGTAAACAACTACGTTAAAACAGCTATTCATCTATGAAATTATATTCTCCGGTTAATTTTACAAAATTTAGAAAAATAAATGAAATGATATATCATACTAAACTTAAATTAAATTTAGAATATATATTTTATTTTCGTATAACTCATTCAATTTCTTAAAGTCAATGACTAATCGTTACAAAGTCGAACAGAGGCTGTTTTGACATTTTTGTGTCTGAAAAAGTCATGTTGACGACAGTTTGTAAGAAGTATTTAAAAAAAAAAAAAAAATCTAGATCCCATTACAAACAACTACCTCAAAAATGTTTGAAAAGCATACTAATAAACTAATTGACCTGTAGTTGTACAAATCATTTCTATCGACCTTTTTGTATAAGGGAATAAAAATCTAGAAGATCTGCAACTCCTCAACAACCTAACGAAAGATAGAACTTCACTCTTACATGTGAGATTTCTTTCTATTGCACATTGCAGTCTGAGAGTTAATGTTTAACCCGATAGTAAAAATAACGATAAACTCACTGGTTAACCGCTCCAGTTTATGACTACTGATGCTGAAATTACTGAGTTTTTATAACATACTACATTAATAACACAAACTCACCTTAATTTTTCTACGTTATATTATTAATTACACCGTACAAGTATAAAACACTTTGAAAAAGTAGATATCGCATTTCAAATGAGGTATCGCAAGATAAATTTAAAGAGAACAAAAGTGCGGGCGTTGTTAAAAACTCTGCATTATAAAACGGTTTTTTGTATTCTAAAATTTACGAAATAATTCGTAAAATAAATCTAGCAGATTTCAAGTATACAGGCTGATTCAAATTAAGTGCGCACCATTGCTAACTCCGTTATTATTAATTCTAGAAAGTAGGTTAAATTAGCAGAGTAGTAATGTTTTTAATTTTGATTAATATGCAGTTCATGAATAAACAATTGAATAACGCATTTCCGAGAAACATTGAATTTGTTTTAAATAGAACACCCTATATATTTTTCAAAATATTGATTAATAATTTAATAATATGATATAAAAGGTCCTATGCACTAATGTCTTGGTGATGTTCTTAGACTTTCTTCTTTGGGGATATTTAAAAAATAAGGTGTACAAAATGCAGTACAATACCATACACAAATTGCAGAACAAGCTCAGAGATATTTTTAACGAGTTGGATGGAAGAATAATAGTAAGAGCTACCCAGAGTGTACTTAAGCGGGCACGGAAATGTATTGGGAAGGAAGATGACACCTTCGAGCATTATTTATAAATTACACAGTTATTATCTTTTTAATTTAACTGCAGTGACATTATTTTATGCTACAATATGTTAAAATAAACATCAATAAATATTTACATATGTATAACTTCTTTATTATCCTTTTTAAGACAATAGTGCATAGGAACTTTTATATTACAAAATAAATTATTAATCAATATTTTTAAAAATATATATAGTGTTCTATTTAAAAAAAACAGAATCAATGTTTCTCGGAAATGCGTTATTTAATTGTTTATTCATGAACTGCATATTAGTCGACATTAAAAACACTACTACTTTGCTAATTTAACGTACTTTCTAGAATTAATAATAACGGAGTTAGCAGTGGTGCGCCCTTAATACTTATAATTTGAATCAGTCTGTATATCTCTAAGAATTTTTAAGGTAGAGCTTGGAATTAGTCTTTAATAACAAATCGTATACTTAAAACAATTATTTTGAAATATATATTAGAACAAACAAATAACATTTCAAGGTGAATTCTCTGCTCTCCGTTTATTTTTTTGCGAATTACTCTTTACAAACTAATACATGTTTCACAATGCGTTTAACTTTCGACGTCAGTAACTAACGATAATCGAGTCAGCCGAGTTGTGCTTCGGTCAAATAGGCTATTACTAAAGGATTGTATCGGCTATTCGAAAAGTTTGAAGAATATAATTAGATTCCTCCTATTTGGGATAGTTTGTTTGGCGTTTCGTTCGATGATGATGAAGTTATGGATTCGTTTTGTGAAACATTCTAATATTATTTTCAAAAATACCTTTTTTTAAAAAATGAATCCTGTATCTATAATTTTACAAACAACACAAGAAATAACATATATTTAAAAATCAATTCTAATAAATTTTTTTTTTTTTTCAACATTAAACCAACACAAACATTTCTGTAGGTCCTTTGTTTGATTTAATCGTAGGCTATAAACGCCAGAATTTATTACATACAATGCACATTCTATATTATACGTGTTTATATCGATACTTGTGAACGTATCAAGTTACTTTACACATATACTTGTTAGACGATATTTATTTAATTACTTTTTGTTTGAACTTTTATTTTTACAGTCTTTCCTCTTTTATTACATAGAACATTACACTCATTAAACAATAATCATTTAAATAATACCTTATCTAAATTCTTCTTATTTATTCATCTTCTTTTTTGTACTGTTTCCAGCAGGAACTTCGGGCTGCTTATTATCGACGAAATCTTCTTTATTTCTAAATTAAATCCTTAAAAAAATAATATAATTTTATAAAATGAATAAAATGAAATCGGCTGTACCATTACACCCCTAGCACCTGATCTTCCCACCTGCTTCTCGGCCTCCCCATACTTCTACCTATATTTGGTCTCAATGTCGTGATTTTCTTTACTTTTTTGTTGTTTTCCATCCTTCTTATGAGACCATACAATCGGAGTCTTTGTACTTTTATGTACTTTGCAATCTCTTCTCCTTTCAAGATGTTTTCTATTTCGAAGTTCATTAGCCTCCTGTATTCTCATCTGCCACTTTCGTCGTGCCATATATTTTTCTTACAATTTTCTTCTCAAACCTTCTCAGTTTTTCCTGTTTCACATTTCTCAGGTTCATTGTCTCTACCCCATAAGTCACTACTGGTTCGATTGCTCCTCTGAATATCCTCATTTTTGTATTTATGCTTACCCTCTTACTTTGAGTATGTTTTTGTATTTACAATAAGCTCTATGTCCTCTCTGCACTCTATGATCTATCTCTACCAGTCTATCATTCTCACTCTTTATCATTACTCCAAAATACCTAAAGTTTTCAACTATCTCAAAATCGCAATTTCCTATTCTTACTTCTTTGGTTGTTGTATCTCTATTTCCTCTGCTTATCTCCATATATTTACTTTTTCCCTGGTTTATTGTCAGGCCTCCTTTTTTGCTGCTTGATCAATTTTTTTAATTGCTTCTTCCAAGCCTCTCCTGTCTCTAGCTAGTATAGTGAGATCGTCCGCGTACGCAACTACTTGTATCGTCTTATTGATTATTGTTCCCTGGAAATTGCATTCCTTAGTCACTGCATCCAGTGCTATTTAGTAAGATACCGATATGAATTAGCCTGTTGATTTTTAACTTAATTAAGGGCGCAGAGAGAGAGAGGACACATGATATGCCGTTGCAGTGAATTTTTCGATCTGCCCGAATATACCATATACAACAAAATATGGGGTCATTTAGAAAAAACCTTCTTCTTCTTCTTCTTCTTCTTGTAGTGGCTTTTAAGTCAGGCCTTAGGCCTTTTACTTTTAGTCTTATCTGTATTAATCTTAATGTGGCTTGATGGAAATGAACTCTTTCAGAGGATTCTTACAGAAGAGGGCCTATGTGAGGGGGAGCCTAGGTCTTTTGTGCGGCAAGTAGATTTCTGGGTCGTATAACATTTCTGTTGTGAGTTTTATGTTGTCGTTGTTGTCAATGGAGTCGTAAAATTTTCGGGAGAAATCCTCGATAAATTCTGGAATAGAGGGGGTGTTTGTCTCATTGTGTATTTGCGAGTTTCTTATATACCAGGGGGCTTTCAGGACCATCCTGAGGGAAATATTTTGAAATATTTGTAATGATTTAATATGAGTCGGAGCTGCGTGTTTCCATATCTGTGATCCATAGGTTAACGTGGGTCTTAGGATTTGTTTGTAAATTCTTAATTTTAGTTTCGGATCGAGGGTGCTGGCGGAGCCCAGGAGTGGCCAGAGGCTGCCCCTGCCCATTTTTGTCTTCTTTAAGGTGGTTTTAAGGTGATATGAGTATGTTAATCTTCTGTCCAGATTGATCCCTAAGTACTTCACGCATGTTAACCAAGGTATTTCTATATGGTCGATATAGATGTTTCCTCGAAACGGCTTTATTTTCCTACGGAAGATGATGGCTTGGGTCTTATCTCCGTTTATTCCTATTCGCCAGGTATGGCACCAGGTTATAAGTTTATCGATGGCAGTTTGTAAGGTTGAGATAGCAGCGGTAGGATTAATTGACGTTGCTAAGATAGCTGTATCATCTGCGTATGTCGCCAAGAGAGTTTTTGGGGTCTTGGGAATGTCTGAGGTAAAAATTTCATACAGATGCGGTGAAAGGACTGAACCTTGGGGAACTCCGGCGGTGAGGATTCTGGGCGAGGAAGTTGAATTTTGAAGTTGTACCGAGAATGTTCTACGATATAAGAAAGACTGAATGATTTTGATTAGATAGTTGGGGTAGCTATATGCATAAAGTTTGTATAAAAGACCCTGATGCCACACCCTGTCAAAGGCCTTGGATACATCTAAGAATACTGCTGCTGTTGTCTGGTTTTTATAAAAGCCGTCATGGATATGCTCTGTTACCCTGGAAAGCTGCGTGATGGTGAAGTGATGTTTTCTGAATCCATGTTGCTCTTCAGGAATAACGTGGTGTTCTGTGGAGTGCTGTACCAATTTTGACAGGATTGCTTTTTTTGCTATTTTGCTAGTTGCAGATAGCAGACTGATCGGGCGGTAGTTTGATGAAATGTTGTGATCCTTGCCTGGTTTCGGAATCATCACCACTGAAGCGTGTTTCCAGCCTTTCGGAAAGATTTGAATTTTGAATACCGCATTTACAATATTCAGGAGGAACATGATCACCTTGAATGGCATGTTCTTCAGCATTTTATTCGAGATGTCGTCTTTTCCTGGGGCCTTCTTAGGTTTTAGTTCTTTTAATATGTTATTTATTTGCTGAGGGTGATGAAGTCCGTAGTTGGTATGACAGGTTCGTTTTTCCTTTTGTTTAGGGATTTGTGAACATGAACTATGTGTTCTATATTTGCATTTTTCCAATTAGGAGTGCACTGCTGCTCCACGTGACTGGCAAGTGTTTCCGCTTTCTCAGAGTTAGTAATGCTGTATCCATCTGGGGTCTTAAGTGGTGGGGTTCTTTGTTTTTTCCCCTTCAAGGCTCTGGTCAATTTCCATAATCCACCGGGGTCTTCCCCTCTGTCATCTAGTGTTTTTATCCACTTAGAATTTTTATATTCACTAATGGCTATTTTCACCTCTCTTTGCTGTTGATTGAGTAGGGTTTTGGTTTGTGGATCTAGGGTTGCTTGGTATCTTCTCCTTGTGGCGTTTTTCTGTTTGATTAGATCTTTTATATCTCCTGGCAGTTGTTGTGTCCTGTGAATTTAGAAAAAAAGCATTGAAAAATAGAATCGCAAAAGTAAATTTTTGCATAATTATAAAGTCGTTATACACCTTGAAGGATTTTTCTGTAAATCCTCTTTATAAGCTATAAATGAATTTATGCTTTACTTTTGACCCGCGTTGTATATAATTCCCAGTAATACACCTCTAGATGTATATTGCTAGGATAATATAAAGGACATTCATTTTATAAAATAGTCGCGTGCATTTCAATAACCATTAGTTTGTAAGTAAACAGAGACGGTATGCAAAAAAAGGATTTAAACCACATAGTTCTTTGAAGTATACGAGTATATCACGTATGTACATACCTACGTACGTACTTTGTGTGATTCAGAAGAGGAAATAAAAAAGCATTTGAACTCGTAAAGTTCATATCAAAGCTGCATTTTTTTAATGCAGCCGTTAAAATTGCAGCAGAAAGGAAATGTTATATAAACCTCTGATGTAGGTAGTTGTTAGTGATGGCACTATTAACTCATAAATATTCATTCTACAACGGCCTTCATGCTATATGTAATAAACAAAGGAAAACGCAAAATCTCCACAGGAGTGCTTTTTAAATTCCAAATAAGAGAAATACGATTCTAGATTTATTTATTGCGTTTTCTACACCGGAAATTTTGTCGTTTATTTCAATTTCTTTTTTCATGATAATTTACAATTCTGGTCAAGTCACCAATTGCCACAGAAAAATGTATACAGACATCTTGAAGGGTGCTGAATCCGAATTTGGCATTCAAATATAGATATTTTTTATGCATTCGCTTCTAACACCCATAAAAGTTGAAATAAGTGACCACTAATCTCAAACAAACTTAATATTTCGTAATATACAATTGCTTTGTACAGGGAACGTATACATGTTGGTATTCTACAGATTAAAGACTACTATTTCATGTGCAACTTACGCCCGGCCTCGAAATCGTTTTTCCCATTTCCTAATCGTATTTTTCATGAAAACCTTACCGAATTTACACGCTAATTTAAGAAAAAAATGCCTTTCAATGGATAAATCGTAATTTCTTCGAAATTGTCCAAAGGGCCCTAAATAAAAATAAAAATGTAAGAAATTTCAAAAAACAAGCCTTTATTTAAAATTATGTAACACTCAACAGCAATACAGAAATTTTATTTTTTCTTAATTTTTAAAAATAAGGTCACGAAACGGAAAACAAAATTTTGAAATTTGGGCGAAATTCACTGAAATCAAATAGAGTATGTGGTACGCTCGCACATTGTGTCGAGAGGTAGCTCCGCCTACCATTTCGGGCAGTTTCTACGCAGTTTGTAAAATACTTCTGAGATCGGTGTATGTTAAGAAAGTAATCGTTACTCGGACATTATTTTATCGAAACCGTTGATATTTTCTTTACAATATAGTGTACATATACAGTGTCAGCGTCACAATACTTCCTTATACTACGTATCAGAAAGTAAAAGCAATATCTCTTCCCGTCCCTAACGCTATACCTGCTAGAAGCGCATGCTAGGACTCACACGGCTTGCGGGCAGGGAGTATAATTATTATATTTGACTCGCAATAATTTGCTTCTGAAACGATCTAGAAATTTATTTCTTGCACAAAAAATAATTTTGGAATGTTGCCTTTATTTTGTTTCACATATATATGGGTAAATTCTGAAAAATAAGATTAGTTACTCGATAGCTGAAAAATACCTTACACAAATTGGTCGTCTACTAAAACTTTTTTTTTTTTATAAAATTTACACACCATAAAGAAAAATCGAAAACACTAGTATCATCCAAATACTTTAGGGTATAACCTTAAAAAAAACAGATCCCTAGCTCTCTGCATTGCTGAGATATCACGAGATAAGTATTAAAAATTGAAGAAAATGAAAATTTTAAAATTTACACAAAAAAACGATTTTTCGACCTTTTTGCGATTTCGATTTTATTTTCCAACTCAAAATTTGAATCCGGCAGGTGATTTTACATATTCAGCTTCACTTTTTTTGTGTGTTTGAGAAAATATAGATTGTCTAATTTAGGGGGGGTTGCTTCCCGACTGCCAAACATGTGGGCCAACCGGCGATTATCTGAGACCATAACGCAGCCATAAATTACAGGCAGATTAGATTAGGTGACAAGTTCTTTTCTCTATCTTTTTCCTCAGCATAAGACAGAGCACGAGGACCCTTAAACATTTGTCTTTTATTACATTTGCACGAAAAACAGTGGTACGCCTATTTCAAATCGAACTCAGCTTGAAGCGGGCGTTCAGCCTTTAATGTTTTTGTGTATTCATCAAAATTTCATTGATAAATTCATTGTGTTTATATAGATATTATGTCTCCTACAAAAATTAAATAAACAATCTAGTAAACAATAAGCTTCATGAAATAAAAGCACTTGTGGAAGCTCGTATAGCAGAGAGGAAATGGTTTAAGCATTATTAAATTCCTTATCTCCTAAACATTCCATAGATTTTGGTAACGATACGTCACCAGAATAAAACCTCTCCTTAAAAATATATTTTATAATTTTATAACTTCCTGCTACCAATTCCTTTCTGAAGATTCTTCTTCTTTTCTTTTTTTTAGAGGCGGTCAATAAACTTAGAAAATATAGAAATTAAAACGCTTCGATAATATAGAGCTTATCTTTGTCAATTGTTGAATTAAAACATTGAAATATTAACAACTATTAATAAAACTGTACCATATATCTGGCAAATATTTTTTTGACAAATGCAACGTGTTTCAAGAAGAACTTCATCTAGTTGTCCATACATAAATTTCCCCCTTAAATTATGATCTTCCGCATTCTTGAAATGTGGATATAGATTAAATAGTATAAAGGTTACCCACCTGTCAATGTCAAAATTTATCATCGAGCAATATAGTAATGTAATAAAAAGTGCAATTAGATTATTAATTTATTTAGGATTAAACTAACAACTAAAGTCAATAGTTTGTTTGTAGAAACTTAAATTAATTATAATTTTTAAAAAGTGTTCAAAACGGTCACCATTCTGCTGAATGCATAATGCAATACGACGTTTCATGTTATCAAAAAATATTCTAGAATACATTTATTATTATTTTATTACATTTAATTGTAATTGTTTTCATCAGGTCATTTAAGTTATTAATTCTTTTCTTATATACTTCATTTTCTAGCAATTCGTAAATAGAAAAATCGAACGGAGTAAGGTTTGGTTATCGCGCTGGCCAAACACCTCTGCTTTTAATTCGATGAGTGAAGTAATATTCTAGAAGCGCTAAATTTTCACAAGTTGTTGTTACAATTTATTTTTAGTTTCTAACGCATATCCTCTTGTACAGATTATTTTGAGATACCCAGTATCTATATATTTCGTTCACGTAACCTTTAGTAATGCTAGATTCCTTTGTGCACTGTTTATTTGAGCATTTCTATTTTTCAGGTCCGTAGTATTAATTCTTGTCTTGTTTATTTCCTTATTTAGGAGAACGTTTATTTTGTTTCTATATTTTCGAGTTACATGTGGTAGAATATAAATATTGATTTTATTATTGACCGATAAATCTAGGTTTAAGTATATTACGACATCTATAGGGTAGATAGGTAAGTGCTGAACTTGCAAAGAGCGCTGTTTCTTACCCGCAGCTGTAGCCTCTCTTTGACAGCTATAAATGGCCCGTGCAGTATATATTTAAATTTTTATCGGAAATTCTGCTGTTTATTTTCTGGATGTTGTGAGTATTTATTTGGGGATTTATTTAAAATATGTTAATTACTCTGCTTGAGATTACCGTTATGTAAGCCTTAATAGCCGTTTTAGTCTGGTATGTCGCAATTATTTTACCCTTGTCAAGAGGGCGCTTTACGTCAAACTTCACATTCTTTCTAGAACAAAAGTTGGGGTTGGCGTCTTCTTTCTTTTTTCCTTCTTGAAGCTTGGAAGACTAACATCAAGCAACGCAAAAGTGGCGTATTGGTTCTCAATCAGACCTGAGCAGATTGAATTCAGTTAGTAAATTTTACCGTAGTTTTTACCTCGAAGAGTGAGGCATTTTTTAATGATGATTTGCCAGGACTTATAAGTATTTTGATGATTTTTAAATCCCTAATAAAGGATGGAAGCATAGATTGGAAGCAATCTCGCTGCTGTAAGTACATTTAACTTTGGTTTCATTGATCCTAATTGCGTTGTTCTCTTTCTTTTTCCGCTCTTATGACCTGATGTGTGGGATGTACATTCTTGGATCTTGTAATAAATATTGTTATTAAATATGATTGTGCGTGTGTTTGGTTTTGCCAATCATTTTACCTGGGGTTTTAAATATTGGACCTTGTCCAGGGTTTAAAGTATCAGGTTGGTAGACAGTAGATTTTGCGGACTGGCGCCCTGACAACCTATAACCTTCGTCTTGTTCAGTGATACGAACCTACGCTTCGCGACTGTAGCTGGAGGGACTACTGTCTGATCATATTTGACATCGACCCTGGGAAGATTGTATGGTAAGACCATAAGTGTCGTATAAGCTGGTGGCAATAAATAAGTAGACAAGCATCTTTTAAGATATTTTGATTTGGTCTCTGATAATTTTGAAAGAAGGTTAGTTACCATGGTGGCGTCATACTTCCTGCCTCCTTTGTATTTTGTTCAGAGTCAGTATATGACATTCTAGACCATACATATATTTTAGAAACAAAGAAGGTAGCATTGTATATACAGTAGCTCTATCTGGCCGGAAGTAACCCCCATTGAATTCGGCCTATTGCACTTGAGTTAAAAATAGTATTAAAAACTGTTATCGGTATCGTTGGCAATTAATGTTACTGTGAAAAAAATATTGGTTCTACTATTATTCTACGACGAGATGCAGCTAACCATACTCCGGCATTAGCAGGATGTTAATAAGCAACTTCGATGCGATTGTTGGGATTGTGTATAGACCATGTTCTGTAATTTTGTTTATTTACAAACCCGTTTAAATGAAATCATTTTTCATCAGTAAAAAAAAACTTAGATCTAGAATTTCGTCATTATTTAATTTTCTTGAAAGAAATTTGTAATAATTAAGTCTACTAGCGTGATCTCTAGGTAAGATCTGATGAACAACCGATACTTTGTGTGCATATATATGCAAGCGACGCCTCAAAATTCTATGAACGGTACCAAAAGATACGTCCGTTTGAAGTGATAAAAGTGCACAAAATGACAAATGTCAAAATCACATTAGATAAATAATTACTTATAAATAAAAAGCAAATGGCTTATTACAATTTGCAAGTACTAGTTACCCAGTACCTACAAAGATGAAATTCTTTTTGAAACACCTTGTATATTGACGGAAAATATATGGTACAAAAAAATAACATCATGGATATATCCTAGAGAACCTAGAATTACGTAAATGCAGCAGACCAATACATCTTGTTAAATTATCGAATGATATATTTTCAAATTTTCAATTTCAGTTCGATCATGTATTGTCTTTGTTGAAAAAACTGCAATTTCTTCTTTCTCCAGGACGTCTTCCGACTATTCTGCGACCATCATGAGACCATAAACAAAAGCAAGATTCGTCGCTAAAGACGACTCGAATCCATTCCTCATTCCAATGCAACCTATCATTAGCCCATTCCAGTCGTACTGATCGATGACATGGAGTTAGAGGTAAACAACGAAATGGACGGTACAATCTAAGCCCAAATGACGAATTCTTCAATACACAGATCTCTTGTTGACAAAAATCGGTCTCTAAGAGCCATTACTCACTAAAACTAATGTATATTCTTACTTACCTTACTAGTACCTAACCTACGTAACAAGGTCGACACAGACAAGATATGTTTATTCGATGTGTAAATAAACAAGCCCTTGCCTTTCATGTCACCAAGTTGCTATAACACCAAATGTTATTAGTTGCATAGTCTGTGACCTACAGACAAATTTGTTTACATCGAATAATTAAACACAATAATACATACTGCTGCATCATCATTGTTATGATGTGGTAATTGTCGAGGTTCTTATGGTTACCATTTTCAGATATAAAGACTGGAGCGCTTTATTTCAATGCGCGTAGAGCTGTTTTTTGGCCATGATATATTATTTAGTTTTTTTATTTATTATTAATATTGCTCCATATTTGCTAATCATCCTTAGGAATGACACATTAAATTATAATAAAAATAATCTTCCTAGGTAACCCGCATACATGGAACATTTTCATGAATGCGGTTAATACGATACGTAACGGCGCATGCAATTGACATATGAAAATTGTGGTAGAATTCTCGGTACGTAATTTTAGCGGAAATGTCACAGTTACCGATAGTTCCGCAAGATCAACAAGCTCTCTAATTCATGCATCTAAATCGAAATTCTTGGATGTTGAATTGTTATAATTGCATAGTAAACGCATCTATCATTATTTGTCTTTGCAGAATGCTGCCTGGTATATTATGAAACATTGTTTGCATTGCAATGGATCGCGTTTAAATTGCAAATATACCAGGTGCGCATAGATGGTTGAACGGTATTTGGACGTCCAGTTTAGTCAAATATTTTTAAAGGTCTTTTAACAAAACGGACGAGATACATCATAAACAACGTCACCGTGATATCATAACAAAACTAGATGCACTTTAAATAAAATTTCTAGCATAATTATCCTGAAAGCGATATCAGAAGAGCTCAAAAATGTCTTGACAAAAAACGCCAATCTTTTATGAACATGTCAATTCGAAGCATTTTTGAGTGGACATAACACGTTGTATTGCACGACTGACGCTATACTCTCCGTCAATTCTGACGTTTCCCGGCGAGTGTCATCGCGAAATGAAAAATTGATTGATGATTCTGACAGTTCATAATCCGCAATTGAATTTTTATGCGGCTACCAACGTTAATCAAACGTCAGATGGATCTTCCAACCTTCAGTTCTGTCGTTTCCTGTAACATTTAAACAACCTAACGTAGACGTTAAGTTGTCATTGTCAGCAGTGCCGACCGAACTCCATATTGAATATGGACATTCGAGTAGACTCTACAGTCTATTCCAGTCAGGAATCGATGTACGGACTCTTATGGAGTATACCCCTCCTTTGCTATTTTTTAATGATTCGTATGTAACTATCTTTATTTGGTACATAAAACGTTAATAATAATAATAATAATAATAATAATACCACAGACTAAACAACCCAGACCGGCAACTACTTGAAAAAAAAATATCCAAGATCTGCTATCCTTGTCACACATCAGTGAACTTCGTACGAAGATGGCGCTAGCAGCATATTGGCGCGAAATTTGAAATGAGCTTGTTTTTAGAATACGCTTATTAAATACATTATTCATGTAACAGAAACATACACAAAAGTTACTAAAACTATGGTAATAAATATTACTTACTGTAACAATTATAGCCATAGTTTGAGCATCTTATGTGTAATTTTGTGGTGTTACATATTAAATATGGTGTAAATATGTGATACGAAATATAAATATTAATCTTTTACTTACATGTATTATAACATCCCTCTTACGGTGACCTATTAGACACAATAAACTACTACTCTATATAAGATTAAGAAAAATATAATAATCTAATAAGTGTAAACTGTCAAGGAAAACATACGGATATAATAATAATAGTTTTTATTGATATATACTTATACAATAAAACATAATAAAATTAAATTACACAACCAGTAATGAGAAGACAATAATAATAGGTATACAAATCTTGTAATATAATATAATATGATGACTAAGAATTTTTGTAATATACATATTTAAAGCACAACTGTACAATATTTATACTCACTCGTCGAGATTTGCAGGAAACCTGTGCATTTTGTTAACTTCATCCTGCCCAAACCCGCACACTAAACACCATATTTGTATCAACATATAATTAATACGATGTACGACAAAGGATTCCAAAAATATGTCAAACGTGTCAAATTTGAAATGTAGTTTTGAATGACATATAACCACAGCATAACAAACATTTCAATGACGCTAGCGCCATCTCATCTCCAAGTTCACTGAATCTGACAAAGATGGTAGAGTATTGAAATTTACTTTGCTAGACAAGGATAAGTACTCTGGATAAAATCTAGGATTAAGTTGCCGGTCTGGATTGTTTAGTATGTGAATAATACACACTTTATTACGTAGACACCTCAAGGTGTATGTAACAAGTCATTATACAATCAGTAATACAATTAAATATAATATATAATAATAATAATAATAATAGCCTGCAACATAATTGCAGAAAGGTAAGATTTTTGCCGATGGAAAGACACACGTGGGAATCTTAAAACAACCAGAATTCATCAAGTGAATAGAATAGATGCTCGATGAGAAAAATTTTGCTTGAATAGGTTGTAATTTGAAGCATTTTTTATACACGGTTGTAATTTATTAAATATGCGAAGCCCAAGTTGTCTGGACTATGGCTAGTTATACGCAAGGTGTATTGTGGGACGTAGAAATGACTTCTCCTCTTCGTACTATAGTCGTGAATACTTGATTTCTTCTTGAAGAGATGCTTGTGTTTAAATATGTAGGACGCCATTTCCAGAATAAGTAAACACGGAAGTGGCAGTATGTGTAGGTTGTCAAACGTTGTCAAATTGCTTGACGTAATTTTTATGGGAAAATTTTTTGCTTGTATATCGTTTATGTCAAATGTAAATTTCGGTCCGCTTTGTTTATCAGTGTTTATTTTTGTATTTTCATGTTTTTCAATACCTTTCTATCTTTTCTTTAGTGACACATCAATCGTTAAAAGCGTTATCCATTGTAAGTACAATAAAAATAATTTACTATCGGACAGAAATTATGATGTTACAATTTTAAGATACAAGCTTCTGAATCTAGGCGCTATAGACAAGATAAATGCTATTCCATACAGGAGAAGGAAATGATTTTAAATGCCTTTAAATATTTATCGAAGAATATGAATCTTATCAAGGATATCGAACAAACCAGCAACGCACTTGGTTGTAGTAAAAGTATAATATATGCCACATGAAAAGAAAAGGAGAACCAACCATCAATACCTGTGGAAGAAAAGAAGAGTAAAACGGTAAAATCCAGGATCACTCGGCTTCAGTTATATGATGAAGATGCGCAAGAACTTACCAGACGTAAAGTCTATGTTCTTTATTATCTACTTCCACTAGTTGAATAACTCTTGTATTGGATTTAGAAATGGGCTATAAGCAGGAAGACACGCTGGAAAATGACTATGACCTCTAATGATGGCCAAGACTGCGTCACTTCTATGGCATCTTACACTGTCCATAACAACATGATCCCTTTCTACACCATCATTATGTAAATGTTGAATTAACGTTGTGAGAAATTCAGAAAAGTGCAGTACATTTAAGTGCGTATCTTAAATTTGAAACAAATGTAAGGAATTTACGTTCATTGGAGCGGCAATAGCGCCCTCCGTCCAACATCCTTCTGTTATACTGCACTGCGTAGACCAAGGGAGTTTGAATAATGTCCGGTGTATTTCTTCTTTCAGGAAGAAATGGAACTTTTTAACAGAATAATGAAAGTTCTTCTTTTCTTGTTACTGGTGGAGGGTTAAAGAACAATCCAAGTCAACCCAGTCACAAATCTGTTCTTTTTGAGCGTTTAATAATTTTTGTTGCCGATGTCCTACACTTATTTTTACTGTATTACAATTTAGTTCTCCTGTATGTTGCATATATTTTTGTAACTGTCCTACATTCTTCATCGTAACGCCGTTATTCAAAGAATTAATGATTAATTCGCGTACTCATTTCTTATCTTATTATTATTCCTTCTCTGACGATTATTGTTATTATTTTCCATTGTAGTAATGCAAATACCGCGCGATCATTTAAATTCTAAATTAGAGCAGTTTATGAAATTTAAATTAAGTTGGTATATAGGTACTAATTTACAATTTGAATTGTCAAAGTGACGTTTCAAAATGTTTGATTTAGAACATAAGATTTTTCTTACTGAAAGTTATTTTAAAAACGCCGAACGACAAGAAAATGGTGAATGGACATATCAGTACCGCACTGCATCAATGATTTTCAAAATGCCTTCCCTAATTTTCCTGCGGATTATCAAAAATTGGTCCAAGAAATTTACACATGTGTGGCGAAATTTCGTAATGTTGGAACTGTAGGTAGGAAAGCTGGTAGTGGCGCGCCCAAAAAAAGGACTCCTGAGATTGTGGCAGATGTTGCAGAAAGAATGGAACAGTCTCCCAAAAAATCTCTTCGCAGATTAGCCCAAGAAATAAACCTTTCATATGGAACTTGTCAAAAAATTTTAAAAGAAAATTTAAATCTTTATCCCTATGAGATTAACGTCGTTCAAGAGCTATTCCCTCGAGATTTTCCTGTACGAATATAATACTGTCAGTGGTTTTTGAATAATTTAAATAACAACAACACTCTGAATTTAACATTTTTTTCTGACGAAGCATGGTTTCACCTATCCGGCTATATAAACAAACAAAATATGCGTATTTGGTCTTCGGAGAATCCTCATGAGTTTATTCAATCGCCTCTCCATCCGCAGAAAATTGGTGGTTGGCTAGCGGTTTCTAGAAGGCGTATATTTGGACCTGTGTTTTTTGAAGGAACGATAAATGCTGAGAGATATCGAAATAATTTACTTGAACCTTTTTTACAAAATCTTCATGATGACGAACTTTTACATGGGTATTTCCAACAGGACAATGCAACAGCTCACAAAACATGGGAAAGTATGGCTCGAATTCGCGAGTTTTATGATAATCGAGTCATTGAATTTCCGCCTCGCAGTCCGGACTTAACGATTCTTGATTATTTCATTTATCCGTATCTGAAAAACACAGTTTACAAAAATAACCCACAAAATCTTGAAGAACTACAAGAGGCAATTTCTAATGCATGTAACGCTATAACCGTTCAGATGTTGGCAAATGCTTTTGAAAATATGAAACGGAGGGTTAACAGTTGCATTGCAACAGGGGGAGAACACTTTGAACACCTTTTGTAATTCACAATAAAACTAATTTATCTTGTAATGCTTTCATTTCCATTAAATTTAAATCAATTACACATAAGATTCACAAATGTCACAAAGTATAACATAACCGCAAATTTCAATTAATCAATAATTGACATTCTGGACAACCTAATAAAAAAAATCCCGCCTGCTATAATTTAGAATTTAAATGATCGCGTGGTATTTGTGCATGTGAAACTAAATTGACAAATAAGGAAAAACATTTGACATATACGGAATTTATTTGATAAAGGCAGTCTACTATATAAAATAATTACAAAGTCATTTGACAATTAGTGAAATGCAAATGACAAAAGCGGAAAAGCAAAAGAAAATGACTGTAAGTCTAATTATAAGCTTTCAAACAGGCGAAGTTTTACCAAAATCGGTCCAGTCGTTTTTTTTGCGTGATGCTCGAACAAACAAACAGACAATTACAGTTTTAAATATTGTTATGATTATAATTTATTATTTGATCATCATTTATATGTTTTCTGCAACCATTAATAATAATAAATATTATTTAACCGGTACATTTTGGATTTTTTACTGACCTTTGCAAAATGAAAGGGATTCAGAATGGCGCAGGAATCCATCAATTGAAATTATCACTGGGCGTAAATAAGCGCTCGTTAAAATTTACCTGAACTGCGAAAAGAGGGAGAGAAAAATTGATTTTAGTTCGCATTTTTGCGGCAACAGTGACCGCACAACGCTGACTATTCGCTAATAACCATAAATGAAGTTTAATTTCCGCTCATATCTCGTTGGAATTACGTTATTTGAAGTCAAAAGAAAAGAAATGTTCGGACTCAATTAGTTGTTTCTAGAGTTATGCTTTCGCATTACTTGTGTAATTATCTGAAACATTGAGTAACATCAGCGGGGATTTCAAATCTGGTACACCGAATATCAAAATGACGATTAATTTGTTTAACTTGCAAATGAAATTTGTGTATTCGTCGTCCGGCAAGCACGTTTCGATAGCTCAGCTTGTATTTATATCTTTTTTGTGGTAATTGTACACGGAATTAAAGTGCTCTTTGAGTATCGCGTGACACTGTGTAATTGCTAACTAACGGTGAGTTGATTTTCAAAAACTATATTCATCGAGAGTTAATATTTATTTGTATATTTCCGTAATACTACATATTCCTTTATATCTATCTCCAATTTTTGTGTGTGCATACTTTTTTTGTTCACCTTTTTGTCTCCTGTGTTTCTTTCCGTGGTCTGAACCTTGTTTGTGTTTCAATTAGACACCCTGACGGACCACTGGGTGCGGAAGAATTGTATCCTTGTATATTCCATTCCCTTTGCTGATCCTCTTTCTTAATTATTACAATTGTAGAGTTGTCCCAATATAAGAAATACATATGTCGACATATCCTATTTTGGCGCTGGAATCGTCGAAAGTTCAGTGGCGTCGGTTCTAAAACTGCATACGAGCAACTGTCACAATTCTAATTAGCGTTTGTGCGTTTGAGTTTTTCGTGTGTTATTTATTATCCACCGTTACCCAATTTATATTAAGAAGTGTCTTTTTTCAAGACAAGACGTTGCGTACTTTGGTCAGAGTGGTAAGTTGCATTGAATACAGCAGTGCGATATAATTATATTATGCGTCTCTTGTGAACAGATTATAGGTTATGATGGCTGAAGCAAAAGCAAGCTTATCAACACCAAAGAAAGTTGGCGTGAAAGGAAAAATAATTCACAGCCAGGGAAGGGAAATCATTGCCAACGTATTAAAATTTATGAAGGAAGAAGCTGGAAATAATACTCCAACGATACCATTGTCTCACTACAAAGAGAGGTTACTTGCAGCAACTGGAATTTCCGCCAGTACATACAGAAGTATTGACAAGGAAGCTGGGGATGTAGATGCAGGAAGGGTTACTTCTTTTAGTAGTCCTGGCAAAAAACGAAGTCGCCCTAGTCCAAAAAGCACCCTTCGTACTGAAGAAAAACAAACTATCCGTACTATTGTACACAATTTTTATATACATGAAAGAAGACGACCAACCAGAGGTACCAAAATATAAACTCCTTTCTGTTAATGTTTTTATAATAGCATTATTTTTTTATTATAGGAATTTATGATAAAATTCTTGAAAATGGCATACCCTTCGAAGGTGGATTAACCACACTCTCAAATGTTTTAAAAAAGATGGGATTTAGGTATGTACTCATGCAGCAGATCAGTTTACGACAGCAAATTTATGTATTTATGTACTTGTAGATGGCAAAAAACTTCTGATAAACGGAAATTATTGATGGAAAGCTATGATATACGTGCTAAACGCATAAAATATCTACGCCAACTACAAGGTTACCTGTATGAAAGCAGGCCAATAGTATTTACAGATGAATCATACATTCGCAGTTCCCATACACAGCCGAAGGAATGGTCAGATGATACAGTCTTAGGATTAAAGAAACCTATCTCCAAGGGCAGCCGTTTAATTATGGTGCACGCTGGTGGTAAAATGGGGTTTATAGATAACGGATTACTCATGTTTCGATCAGGTATTTTAAGATATTGTTTTAAAACTAGGGCATTAGTAAATTCTGTTTTTTTTTTTCTTAAAGGTACAAAATCAGGAGATTATCATGATGATATGAATGCTACCAATTTTTTAACATGGGTGACAAAACAGTCCCCAATCTTCCACCTAGAAGTGTTTTGGTGCTGGACAATGCATCGTATCACAATGTAAAGGTCGAAAAAGACCCAACTTCTGGAACAAGAAAAGCTGAAATGATTGTGTGGTTATGGCAAGGAATATATATTTTGACTCTACGTTTACAAAACCAGAGCTTTATGAACTAATAAAGAAAAATAAAAGTGGGACACCACAATATAAATTAGATACATTACTGGCATCTTATGGACATAGTGTTCTAAGGTTGCCACCGTACCATCCTGAATTAAACCCTATTGAGAAAATATGGGCTATTGTTAAAAACTGGGTTGCAGCTAGAAATGTTACTTTCAAGTTAGCCGATGTAGAGGCATTAGCCCGAAACAAATTTGCTTCTATAACTTGTGAAGAATGGGCATCTGTTTGCAATCATGTTGATAAAGTCGTAGCAGACTACTTGGAAAAAGAGCACCTGCTGGATAACATTACAGAAGAACTGGTGTTTATTGTAAATACTGGTGAATCAGATACCGATGAAGATCTGTATGATGATGACGATTCTGGAGATCATGCTAATAATTCGTTATTGTAATTTTTTGTATGCCTTCAATTTTTAATTATATGTTTTACCATATAATATAATTTACTACACATTGTAATTCATATTTTATTCCTGAATAAATAACAATAGCTATTTCGACGGACTTTTTAATTCTTAACAAATGTATATATTCTTGTTTACTATAAAATTTTCTTTGAATGCCTAGGAATTTGAATGAAATAATTTTGTATGTTTTAACCATAGCTACGTTAGATGTAATTCAAAAACTTGGTTGTCATTAAACGATATGTTGCAAAATTCAGTCCAATATTTTTGCCTTTTGAGTCCATGTTCCATGTATATAATTCTGCAAATCAATAAGTATTTTATTATTATCTAATAAAAAACTTTCTTAAATCATTGAAATTCGCAATGTAATTATAATTACCTGTGATTTATATGAACACAAATGGTTTTCCAAATATTGATGTACCCATGTTGTAATAATATAAATTACACAATATAATTACTACATATTTAAACTTATTACTATTCTGCAGTAATTTCTATTATTGACGTGTATTTTCTGTCAAATATTACTACCGCTGTACCTTTTATTAGCTTAAAATACCTCCGCCACTGACAGCGTTAGTTCGCGTTATTCTCGTCGAAGATATGATGACGACATATGTATTTCTTATTTTGAGACAACTCTACTCTATCGTTAGTCTTTTATAATTATGTCAACGAATATTTGCTCCTGTGCATGTAATGGTTCTGTCGAGGAGCATAAAGTAATTGATTGTTCTGTAAGCAAAAAATAATTCAAACATAGTTGTGTTGATATAACCACCTCGGAAGTACGCACAATAAAAGCAAAGAAGGGATTGTCGTGGTCATGTCGTAATTGTTCGACTCTAGGAAATGATATTAACGAACTTAAGGTTCAGAGTTTAAAGAATGAAATTCTTTCTCAAAAGTGTAATACTATTAGTGATAATGTATTTGAAGACATGCTGCATGAGCTTCAAGATAGAAATGAACGTAAGCAAAACACTATAATACATAATTGTTTAGAAGTGGATTCCGACTCTTCTGCTAAGCGCAAGCACAGATAAAAGAGAACCAAACATCAGCACCATATATAATTCCCTTCCGTGTAATTTTGGTAGAATTCATCGTAGGAATCTGTAGAGAATGATAACTCTTTATTGAGCGGGAACTTTGAAATTTCTTGATTGCAAATTATTAAAGTATGGAATTCATGTGAAAATGTGCACAGTATTTTTTGGCGTTATATTTGCTGGACATTAACATGTGTCTGCAACATTAAACGTCAAAATATTTGATGCTAATTTTACATGAAAAACAAATTAGTATACGTAAATAGTGAAGTATCGTAAAATCTTCTCTGTATAAAAGTGCTACTGATGAAAATGATTAAAACAAATGTATTTTTATCTATAAGTATTATATATATTTAGTAAATCATATACAAAAAATAACATTATACCTTATAACTACAGTATATTTAATATGATTAAGAAAATGTTACATTTTTAATACTATAAATGACACTTACAAATCCATGACACATAGAGGAAAGTCGCCTAATATTGGATGGTTGCCCAATTTTGGATACCACCATATCTCAAAATCTGTTAACAGTTCACTGTTAACGAATGCACGAAATAAAATGTTTTTGGCATAAAATTATTCTGTGGAACGCATATAGTTCGGCTAATCGTCGCTAGGTGGCAATATATTAAAACGTGGAATTACCTGATTTGAAGTTTTTTGTTTTGGCGTGTGCAAACTGGTATAAAAAGGTAAGTAATTATTATAAAAAAATGCAGTTGGACATGGATGTACTAGAATATTTATAGAATAAGCCGAAGCATTCAAAACAACAATTATTCTCAAGTATTTTTTTTTATTGATGTTATAACCTCAAACATGAAAGATGCCTAATTTTGGATACAATGGGTATCCTATAATTGGATATCCAAAATTAGGAACCCAAATGTACTTTTATGTAGTTTTATTACTTTTATGTTTAGAAGATTGTTTTTATTTTCAGTAATATGCCTAGGAAAGGTCTTCAACACAAAAAATGGGATCCAGAAGATATGGAGAAAGCTATTGATGCTGTTAAAAATAAACGAATGGGTTATTTAAAGGCGTCAAGGAGCTTCCATGTGCCCAAAACAACCCTTGAAGTTTACGTCAGACGTGAAAAGCCCTTACAAGAACAATGCACGCTACAAATGGGCCGTAAACCAATTCTATCGCCTGACATGGAAGACGATTTGGTCAAGTACTGTTTAGAAATGGACAAAAGGTATTATGGTATAGGGCTGGCAGACATTCGCAGACTGGCCTACCAGCTTGCAGTTAGAAATAACCATTTTCAACAACAACCGCGAATGCCGGCAAAAAATGGTTAAAAAATTTCTATAAACGTCATCCTAACCTATCTTTGAGAAAACCTCAAGGAATTTCAAAAAATAGAATAAAAGGTTTCACGCCAGAAAATGTCAAGCTTTTTTTTGACCTTTTGGAACCAGCTATGCAAAAAATTAACTTCAATCCCCTTAAAGTCTACAACGTTGATGAAACTGGCATCACCACTGTGCAATCGAAGATTGCTAAAGTGATCACTTTAAAAGGCAAAAAACAAGTGGGAGCCGTAACTGCTGCAGAAAGGGGAGCTCTGGTAACTGTAGTTGCATGTATGAATGCTGCCGGAGGATTTGTCTCTCCGTTATTCATCTTTCCGAGAAAGAATATGAAGGCCGAATTATTAGACGGAGCTCCACCTGGGTCGATTGCTGACTGTCATCCTTCAGGGTGGATACAAAGCCACATCTTTCTGCGATGGATGCGACATTTTATCGATAACGTGAAACCTTCAAAACAGGGCCCCGTGTTGCTCATCCTCGACGGGCACTACACACATACTCGAAACCTGGATGCTATAGAATTAGCTAAAAAACATTTCATTGAAATTGTCTGCATACCGCCCCACACCTCACATAAGATACAGCCATTGGATTTGTCTTTTATGTCGCCGTTAAAAACATACTACTCAAGAGAAGTCCAAAATTGGCTAAAAAATAACCCTTCCCGAAGCCTGGGCCCCTTCCAAATATGCAAATTGTTCTGCCCTGCTTATCAGAAATGTGCGACAGCTGAAATAGCAGCCAGCGGGTTTCGCAAAGCGGGAATTTTTCCATTCAATCGGGACATATTTTCAGAAGCTGACTTTCTAATAGAAAGACAACGAGAGCGAACACCGCCTAGACAACAGACCTCAGATATCAGTTCTATTCCCGAACCATCAGAGAGTTCACTTCAATCATCTATTGAAAGTACTCCTCCGAAGCACAAAAAGGAAAGCGGTATTGGAACTAAACAGCTGTCAAACGTTGTCAAAGTTCAAGACTTTTCGCCTTTGCCATCCTGCAGTTCGGTACCTACCACAAATCGGGGTCGTAAAGCTAGTTCCGCAGCGGTAATAACAAGTACGCCCTACAAAGATGCTTTAGAAGCTAGTATGAGAGAGCAAGAACGAAAACATTCTATCAAAAATAAAAAAATACCAAAACTAAAATCCTTGACAAAAAGAAAGAACAAGACGAATAAAAAAACTAAGAAGATAAAGAAGAGTCAAAAGGTTGAAGAAGAAAGTGAATCATCCTCAGATTCCTTAGAAGATATCTCTTATGCTGATGATTCAGATATGGATGTAGATGACAACGGTGACGCAGAGTGTATTTTCTGCACAGGAAAATTTTCAGAGGATCAACATGGAGAGGCCTGGATACAGTGTTCAATATGTTTCCGTTGGGCACATGAGGACACATGAGCGACAAAAAGAAAGTTTATGTGTGTGACTTATGCAGTGAGTGAGGTGTCTCAATTTTGGATAGGGTACCCAATTTTAGGAACCCTTCTTTCAACTGCAAAAATTGCTCATTTTTCTTTTTTTATATTTTATATGTAGTTTAAAGTTTAAAATAAATATTTTTGTGACTATATTGTGTTTTAACACAGATAACAATATATGTTAATTTCAAAAGAATTAAGAAAATATGCGTTTTTCACATAAAAAAAGTTGATTTAAGAAAAGTATCCAATATTAGGCGACTTTCCTCTACTGAATTTATGGTCTTTCACTGGGACTTGCTTGTGAGGTGGACGGTAACGCCTGTACATCTATATTTTCTAAAGTAGTATCATCGGTTTGATGTTTCGAAATGCACTTGCATTTAACAATGACAGTTACTCACAATATTGCAAATGGCGGAGAAAAATCACATGACAACAACAACTCTAACAAAATTCACCAACTCAGCCAACTATATTGAGAGTTATGTTTTCGATCCTGTATAAAGTGCTGCCCTCTAAGAAACCCTCCATTAACCAAAACACTGATAAGGTGTAGCATATTAAAAACTGCGATACTTATAAACACATATTCATCTCTACGGACCGTACTCCTCGTCGAGTCAATTATTATAAAAAAATTCAGGAAGAGTTGAATTCACGAACAGCAAATGGCGAATTAAATTTGAAAATTAAATATAATCATGGTACTCCTTACATTCAATCGTAAAACTAGTTCCGCCCAACAGTGAACTTAAAATATATTACCAAAATGTGCGAGTTCTGCGAACTAAGTTAGACAAATTTTATACAAGTGTTTGTAGCTCTTCATATGATACGATCTGCATTACAGAATCCTGGCTATCGAATGATAATGTAACGAAACAAGTCCACAAAAGGAAAAGTAAACCTCGGCGCGACGATAAAAACCCACTGTAAACAAGTCATAAATCATCTACACACAAGTACGGCGTAAGCAAAAAGTCTGGATCTTCTTTCATATATTCCCGGGCTTATCGAGAAGAAAGACAGATGTTTTTTCGTATATTTCTAGACTTTTTGTATACAGATATAAAAGCCGCTGGGGTCCCGGGGTGAGTAATTTCGTTGAATAGCATTCGTACAGTTCAAATAAACATAAGTTATTATAGTTCAAGAAATAGATAAATATTACAGACATAAATAGTAGTGATAGATATAAATACGTGTGTTAAGTTATTTGTAGTAGTTTTAAGTGCGATACATTTATTTTAAACTTTTATATTGTGATTAATTTTAAGTGTGAAAATAGACAGACTGTTTCAAAACATTTGCACGAGTTGTTTATTTCGACCCCGAAAACGCTACAATATATTAAATAATGAACTATTTCCTTCAGACTTCACAATCTTCAGGCCTGATAGGGATTTCGCAACTGTTAATTGCAATCGAGGAGGCGGAGCCCTGCTGGATTGCAGGTCTCACTTGCGGGCTTATGAGATGGATGTGACTGTCATAACTGATGCTGTACCACTTGTTGATATATCGGGCTGTCGATTTGATTTAAATAGTATTAGAATTTATGTTTATGTAATTTATATTCCACCAGATTTAACAATTGTACAATATGAGATATTTCTTGATATGTTTGAGATTATTAACCAGTCACATGACGACAAAATTTTAATTATTGGGGACTTCAATGCCCCTCTGTATTCTACTGCTAGTCTCACTGATGGAAAATGTGATTTGCCTAATAATTTCATGGAACTTCTTAATCTTAAACATGTTAATGCTGTATTGAATTCAAATATCCGTCGTCTTGATCTAGTCATTACAAACCTGAATAATTTCAATGTTACTAGAGAAGACATCCCCCTAGTTGGGGGGATCTGGCTCATCCCTCTTTGCTGGCGATATGTAAATATAAATATACGCGCTCGTCCAATACATTGGGTAATCCAGCTTCTAAGGTCTATAATTTTAGAAAAGCGTATGAATCTTTGCTAAAGATTGATTGGACTTGTCTATGTGCTTTTACTGATATTAATGAGGCTTGTTCTGAATTTTATAAGCAAATATACGATATCTTTAATGATCACGTACCATTGAAGAGTTCTCAGAGGTCTTCGTATCCCATTTGATTTACTAAAGAGCATATTATCAATATTAAAAGAAAAAATATGCTTCACAATATTTATAAATAGTCTGGCCGTGACGAAGACTACCTTCAGTTTAAAGAGCAACGCAAACTAGTCAGAGCGAATTCAAAAGTCCTGTAAGTAACTATATTACTAATGCTGAACAGCAACTTAAGGAAAATCCGAAACAGTTCTGGTCGTTGCTTCTAAGCGACGGGGCCCGGATATGCCTGGTTCAATAAAGGATGTTGATGGATGTGAACTAAAAAACGCCACATCTATACTGAATGGTTTCAAACAATTTTTCCAATCTGTTTATATCGATTCGGTGCACAATTTGGATATACTACTTCCCCATCATCTATCGTATGCTTTCCTATGATTGGTGTGTCTTCACTGTCTGAGACGGAAGTTGTCAGCAATTTAAAAAAGTTAAAGAATGCTTATACTATGGGTCAGGATAATATACCAAGTTTCTTGCTCGTGATTGTGCGTGCATCTTTGCTAAACCTCTCGCTTTCCTTTTTAATCTAGCTCTTAAAACGTCTATCTTCCTTGAGTGCTGGAAAGTAACCAAACTATTTCCAATTCACAAGAAAGGTGACACAGCCTTGATCGAGAATTACCGACTGATATTCTTAATAATTTTGCTAAAGTGTTCGAAATGTGCCTTTATACCAATGTTTGCTCACAAATTCGGTGCAGACTCTCGGACGACCAGCATGGTTTTATGAGTAAACGATCTGCAACTTCCAATCTTGCAGTGTTGACTCAGTTTGTCTCGGAATGCCTGGATGATATCGAGCAAGTTGACATCATCTATACTGACTTCTCCAAGGCTTTTGATCATATCAATCACGCCATATTGCTACGTAAAATAGATGCTATTGGTTTTTCACATCGTTATTATTATTATTATTAAATGACGTAACTTATTTAGGCAGTTAAGAAAACTTGTCTGCTTCTGCTTTGAAAATATTACAATCTTACCTTGAAGACAGAAGCCTGTAGGTTACAGCGGGAATAACAATATCAAATAGTGGGTTTGTCGAGCACAGTGTTCCTCAGGGCGTCATTTTCAACCCATTGCTGTTTTTTTTTCTGTATAATATATACATCAGCTTTACCAAAGATTAAGTATGTATAGCAAACATTACTTTTATGCTGAGGGCATCCAGCTGTACGAGTCGTTCAAACTGTCTCAATATATGCAGGTGCAGAAATACATTAACAAGGACCTGAAAAATATATGCAAATTCTCTCAGCTAGATTTTTGAAAACACCGGTAATATATATATATTGGTCTATAATTTTCGGGTTTGTTAACGTCGCCATTTTTATATACTGGCACAACTTTTGCAATGTTCAGCTTTTTCGGGAAAGTTCCTTTAACAAGACAGCTGTTTATTATAAGAGTTAACGGATTAATAACACTCTGTCGTATTGCTTTTAGAAGTTTTTTTGAGAACCCATAACTGTCTTGTGTAGATTTGCATTTGATTTTATCAATAATCTTAATCATTTCATAACAAGTTACTGGATTATGATAACATGAACTCAAACTCATCTTATTCAACTTTGATAATAGTTGAATAGGATCTGTTGATATTTAGGAAAATGTATGTTTACCCTGATTTATAAAGCATTGATTCATATGATCAGGTACTACTTTTGTATTTCACTCTTGTTTGGTTTTTCCATATAATTGGTTGAATATTTTTCCAATTCTTTTTCTGTTTATTCTTATAACTATTTTTAATTTCATTTTCCAAAGTTGTTTTGTCTTTTCTTTTAATCTTATAATATTCCTGATATATTGTGCAATCCTTAGTAACTTTTGCAATTGTTGCAAGTGCATCTAAATAATTTCTAAGATTCTGTGTAAATTCAGGTAAATATAAAATTTTCTTACTGTTATTAGTTATCTTCTTTTCAGGGAAGCATTCCTCACAATATTGTTATAAGCTCTCGAAGAAGATAGTGCACATTTCACAGGTGTCCTATTATAGAATGCACATGGCCATTGAATACATGGTACTTTTAATAGTTTTGTCTATTAAATCTGCAGAACAATTATTGTTGGTTAACTTATATATGGGAGATGTTAATTTTATTGCTCGATTTAGTTTGTGATGACACGTTTTTTATGTGCAAAAGTTGTAGCTGAATCAAAGTTGAGATATCTGCCTGACTAGGTCTTCTTGATACGCCATTTTATAATGATTTTATTTGTTGTGAGGTGTCTTAGTAGGGTTGTATCTAAAAAATCTATTGAATTATTTTTTTCTATTTCTGTAGTAAACTGAATTTTTTTGTGGACAACATTGAATTATTGTAAAATTTGGTATATTTCTTGTTCGGATATTGCTGTCATACAATCATCCACATATCTCTTAAAAGAAGGAAGTTTTATGTTACGTTTTGGTGTTACTGTTTCCTCAAGGTTTTCCAATACAAGTTGAGCTAAGCCTGAAGATATTTGAAAGCCCATTGCACAACCATATGTTTGCTTATAAAACTTATTCTTAAACTGAGAATATGTTGAAGTTAGTGTCAATTCTAATGCTTTAAGAAATTTCGTTAGTGTTAAACTAGTATGTTCCTTTATTTGTTTCCATTTTTTTTATAACAATATTTTTTGCCAGATCTATAGAAATATTTGTATATAGGTAAGGATAATATATCCAGCTAATACTAATTTGTAATTATTCGGTATTGATCAGGGATGGGACTTTACACGTAAATTTCATAAGTTTACGTTTACATGTAAACACATGTAAATAATGTAAAGAATGTAAAGAATGTAAAATACATGTAAACATATTTTTGAGGTTGGGTTTTCTAACCAAACAAGAAACAACAAGTATGAATGCTTGATACCGAGCACTATTGATGTCTTTACTGGTGTTAATTATTGTAAAAATTGTTTGTTGATGTTGAAAATGACACCTCCGCGACCCAGAAGTAAGTGTTTTGATAGCCTGGGATTCAAACTGATTAAAGAAAACGGCAAATATCATGTGTTGTGTTTGCAGTGTGATAAAATTCTGATGAATTCTGCAGAGAGTCGACTAAAATCTCATAGGTAAGTTCATTTTTTAATCTTTTAAAATAAACAAATTGATTTTTTTGTGATGTTGTTAGAAACGTATGTGCCCTAAAACAGCAAGAACAAGGTCAGAGACAGAGAAGTCGTTCAGCTTCCGACAGTTCTAGTGATAGTATTGCTTTAGGAACATTGAGAGAAAAATATTTACGAAAAACTGAACAGAAACGCCTATTATCATCCTCGCAAACAAGCAATGTCGATGTAAAAAAATTTGTTTTACTTGTTGAAATTAATTTTGAGCGTACGTTTTGATTGTAGGAAGGCTTAGCAACTACTCCAACTGTAATAACCGAACTGGAGGCTGATGAAAATGGTATTTTAAATACAGTATCTGAAAGTTTCATTTATTCTTCTTCTGAAGTTCCACTGCCAAGTCCAAGTACCTCAAGTTTTTCAACAAAAAAATCTGAGCTTGACAGTTTTGTTTTACGACTACAATCGACTGACGATACTGACACTGACGGAACGAAGAAGACTACAAAAAAAACGAACACAAAATCTCAACGAATTCACAAAACAAAAAATAAAATTACAAAATATGTTGACACTTTAGAAAATGAAGATCTCTCTAGTATTAATGAAGCGTTAGCAATATTTTTATTTGGATGCAATATTCCTTTTCAAGTAATTGAATCGAAATATTTTCAAAATTTTGTTTCACGTTTACGACCTGCATATAAAGAAAAAATTCCTTCAAGAAAAACTTTAGCAACGTCGCTGTTAGAGCAATGTTATGATAAATGCATTGATCTTACCGTACCTAATATACAGTCAAATTCTGTATTAATTATTGACGGTTGGAAAAATACTGCGTGTAATGTTAAGACAGTGGTTACCATGCTGCACTGTGCTGATGGTACCCAAGCTTTTCTTAATGCTTGGGATTTGTCATTGGAATCTGAAACTGGAGAAAGACTTCTGGAAATTGTTCAAGAATCTATTAAACTTAGCAAAGACTTATTTAATACAAACGTATATGCTGTAGTGTCAGACAATGCGAGCCCAATGGTTAAAATGGGCGAATTGGGCAGTCATCTAATATGGCATTCTACTTGCAGCAGCCACACTGCAAATCTTCTGTGTAAAGATATATTAGACAAAAAAGTTATAGAGATGGTTACAAATATTTTAAAAGAATTTAAACATTCTAACTATGAAACACTATTAGTGCAAAAAGGGGGAAAAAGAATTAAGTTGCCTTGTGAAGTTCGTTGGTGCTCGTATAGAAATTCACTTCTCAATTTAATCGAAAATTTAAGCTTTATGAAATCTGTAGCGGCCGAGGAGAAAACTAAAAAAATGAAAGAAAATGTAGTTACTCTTTTATACAACACAAAATTTATTGAGCAAGTGAAACAAAACTTAGAACTACTTAATCCTGTCTGTGAAATTATTAACATATGTCAAAACAAAAAAGCTTCTATAGCAGATGCTGCGAATTTTTGGCTTCAATTACGACTCCCTGAGACAAAAAAACAAGTTTTAGACTGTTTGGAAAAACGTCAAAAAATGGCCTTAAATACGTACGCACTGGTTGCTTATTACTTGCATCCTAATTATGAAAAAGCATTTCTGACACAAGAACATAAACAAAGAATTAACAGATTTTTTCTGAAACACCTTGATAGTGCAGATTTAGATGAACTTGAAAAATTTCAAAATAAGTCAGGAATATTTCAACTCTGTTTTGCAAAAAAGATCAAAAATCCACTCACGTTTTGGAACTTGGCAGAAGCAGACTGCCCTAAGTTATCAGCTCTGGCCCTTAAACTGTTAAGAATACCTGCAGCATCAGCTCAAATAGAACGCGTTTTTTCAAGTTGGGGATTTGTACATTCGTCTAATCGAAATCGATTAGATTTTCAAAGATCTAAAAAGCTTACCCACTTATATTATTCATTAAGAATTGGGGATATCGAATTTCTAGAAAACGAAGATATAGAAGAAGAATAATCAAGTTTGTTTTTAAATGCTTCTTAAATTCAGTTTTTTGTATTTTTTTTAAATAAATAAAGTTTACATTAATTTCGTTTTTTACTGTAAAGAGTCAAACAATAACACATGTAAACTAAGGCCTTAGTTTACGCGTAAACTGCGGTGTAAATTACATGATGTAATTTACGTGCCCATCCCTGGTATTGATATAGTGTCAATATATTGTTTGAATTGCCAGGAATCCTTGGTTAATAATTGTTTTTTCCTATTACTTGTTTAATTGATTCTGATAAGAATTTTTATTAATGATGTAAATTATAGAATGGGGTATACAAGATATTATGGGCCTAAGTGGGATATTGTTCTTGTGGATTTAAGGTAGACTACATTTTTGGTGAGTGAAACTTGTTAATCTTTAGTTTAATTGCCAGGTTTTTTGACAAGAGATTTTGTCTTTCCCATGACTTTACTATGTCATTGTTTAGATTTTGATAACATTGAGTACGATCATTTTTGAGTTCGATATAAGTCTTTTTATCTTGCTGCAGGTCCACCATTTTCGAAGTTTCAAAATGTTTTTTATGTTATCCGCTATTACTGTATTTGAAATATTCTCCAGCCATTCTTCGTTATGGGTTTCCTTATTTTTATTATCTATGGTTTTAAACTCTAAATTATTAATTTTCTGATATGTCGATTTTTGTTTTTTTGAAAAATGATTTTTCTTGTAATAGTTGCATACATCGATTATATTAATTTAAGGTTACATTTTTGAGGTGTTGCTTTTATATGTCAAAATTCTTTTCTAACTGATTAATATGTTTTTCTACGAGCGGACGGAAAATTGAATTTTCCACACACATTTTAGTGTGGAAAATTAATTTTCCCGCACCGTGTGGAAATAATATTTCACCTCAATATGTCAAATTAATAATATGGTGGTTGCGAAATGCTTAAGTTACCATGTGTAACTAACCAGTTATTTACTTTCATTTTGTTTGTTTATTGTCAGAAAACTGTCAGTGCATTTCTAAAATATTTTGCTCGTGAATAAGTGAATCCTCATTAAAATGAATATTTGCCATTCAACAAGCAACTAACACCTGCTATAAATTTAAGTAATGCAAATTATTGTACTTTTACAATAAATTATAATATAAATAATTAGGTATTAGATTTTGACATGTAACTATTATTGTTAATAATATTTTACCTTATGTTTACTTTATCAATAATCTAATAAAATATGTTTCTAAATAAAATATAAGCACGTATACACAGTTAAAAATATCTCAACTTTTGATTAGTTCTGTTGACTTTTTTCACGCTCGTAGAAAAACTATTGTACCTAACACTTGCAGAAAATGTTTTTTCCGCACTCGGCTGCTTTACCGAACTCCGCTACGCGTCGTTCGGTCAATGGCAGACTCGTGCGGAAAAATTCATTTTCCGCACTTGTTAGGTAAATAGCTATTTTGTACTTGCTTATCAAAATATGTCATTTCGCGCATGCATTTGAATGCGGGAAATTGACTTTCCCGCACTAGTGCGAGAAGTAAAAATTGCATTAAAGAAATAAATCACTAATACATTAATAAAGTATAATTGTGAAAATGTCTATTTCAACTAAATTTGGTGTATTACAACTTGTAAATTTAATAAAATTAATTAAAAACTACAAACAAAATCAATGGCGCTATCTATTACATACCTTTATTATTAATTGCTGATTACTCCGCCAAGAAAATAGTACCTACGTAATTCTAGTATTTACAAAGTTTCGTTTTTGCAAAAGTATAATGTAGAAATATTTTGCAGAAATATGTTAAAATACGTACGTATGCAAATTATTTAAAAGAACTTGTCATAATACACCTGACAGCAATTAATGACAGATCGGAGACCTTTTTTTGCATTACTCTACAAAAAAGTAGTACCGATATAATTTATATTAATAAAATTATTGACATTTTGGTTGGTTGTTCGTGTGTGAAACATTTCGCCCACTTGGTTCGTAAATAACTAAATCTTGATGGAAATGTGAGTAATTGGTATGTACCTGAAATGCTTAAATTAATTAGTTAGGTAATCTATTTTAGGTTAGGTATGATACTAATGACATTAATCAATAATATTTTTTTAATTTAATGTTCGTACAAAAAATATTGTACAAACCACTTGCGTGAAGACATCTTCCTCGTATTCGCGCTCATGCGGGAAAATAGTCTTCCCGCACTTGGTTCGTAAATAACTATTTGTTGTGTCTGTTATTATTAAATTCAAAAAGGGAAGATTTAAAATTACTTACTAAATTCTGGAATTTTAATTTCAGTTGACCGTTGCCTGGCTCTAAATATTTGTATTTTGATCTAAAGAACAAACATATATAGGTATAATATATATATACGTATATTAATGTATATGTATGTGTATATATATCTCCTCGGTCTTTAATATTTTAATGGTGATAATAATAATATTCGAAACGGCAACAGGAATTCACAGTAATCTGATAAAGGTACGACTGTACGTAAGTAGTTGTACTTTATGCGGCTGGTTTAGAGCTTACTGTTTTTGTTTATGGAGGGTCTACCGGTAAAGCTAAGGGTTCGCAACTTAGAGTTTAATCTATTCGCTATAATGTTTTATGACGGAGATAAAAGTTAGTATGATTAGAATATGTTTAATGGAGGATCCTATTGAAAACGGGGTTTCAAAGTTTATCTCAGTCAGGTTTTTCTTAACAGTAGTTGAGTTCGTTAAAAATAATTCATCTCCTTAAATTGTAATGATATTAAGAGGCAGAATAATTAAGGCTCCGGGCTACCCAAATTATAGGTATATGCTATTATATGTAAGCGTTTATTTCTTTTTACGCCCTTATTTGGTAACATGAAGCAATGCACTATTTTTTTTATATACGCATAAATGAATGCAAGCTATCTATGACGGCCTTTTAAAAAAAAGGCTTTAAATGTGTTTTAAAAAAAATAAAACGTCCAAACATTTATTTCTTTTTTTGTCTCTATTTCTTAACATAGAGTAGTAATTTTCTTTTTGTTTAATAGAGCGTTTGAAACTCTTGCTCTTTTTTCAAAATTACTCCAAAACTGAGTTGGAAAATCGTTTGGGAAGTGGTGAGAGCAACCTGCGAATTAAATACATTAAGGGTTTACCGACAATAGTTTCTTCTTTATACTAACTGCTTCCAACGGTTCCATAAATCCCATTAGTATCTATTATCAGAATGCGCGTGGAATAAGATCCAAAATTCATGACTTTTTCGGAAGTGCTTGTGAGTGTGTATATGATATTATTGTAATTACTGAAAACTGGCTTAATGACTCGGTTTTGAATTCTGAATTTGTTCCTCCTTGCTACAATGTTGTTAGAAGTGATAGAAACTTCGACTTGATTGGGCGATCCACTAGTGGTGGCGTCTTTGTGACACTCTCGATCTCAATTAATTTTGAAATTATTGATACAAGTACAGTGTATCTACTCTTGTTCCGTCTGTTGATTTAGTGATTTGTTAGTGAGTTTTATTCGATGTTTTACAGAATTATTGAACGTTCTGTTCCCAGAGAGGTGACTTACAGTTCAAAATCCAAATATCCTCACTGGTTCTCGAAAGATATCATCTCCAATCTAAAATTAAAAGAATATTATCGACATAAATGGAAAAGTTCACATAACACATTTTTCTACAATGAATTTCAACGACTTCGTACATTGTATAAATTTCAGATAAAGTCGGCTTATTCTGAATATCTTCAAGAGATTGATAGAGCCATTATTGCTAATCCAAGACCAGTTTTAAGTATGTACATTCCAAGTCGGGTTCTACTAGAATTTTCAATGCCATGTATCGCAATGAGGTTCTTATTGATTCTCCGCAATCAATTGTTGATGCTTTTGTTGATACTTTTTCTTCAGTATTTCAAAATAGCTCCAATTTTAGTTTTGACATTTCTCCAGTTGACAATGTGCCGTTTACTTTATTCCCTGTGAACGAAGATGAGGTAGTCTCTATCATGGCTACTTTTCCTTGTAATAATACTGTAATAAATCGGCTTACGCGATTTATTTGTTAAAATTTTATATTTTTATTTCATGCATTTATTTAATTCTTTTGTATTTTTCCCAAATCATTCCGGTCAATATTTCGTAAAACCCCTCTCCTTAAATTAAAAAGGGCGGCACAAGAAATCTTATAAACTAAAACCACACCTATCATCTATATACAAGGACCAATGAGAAAGTTATACATATTGCTTAAAGCAATATATTAGTTCTAAGATTGTCAAGGGAAATGAAATATACAAGTACCTTTAAAGGAATACATAAATATCCGTTAAGGGAAAGTATAAGTGTGTCAAATAAAGCTGTTACGTATGAGTGATATACGGAACTGTTGGCACCAGCCACATTAAAGCAGACGGTCAGTAGATATCCTATACATGAGTTTCAAGTAGTTATTATAGGGTGGGTTTGGAAACTCTATTGTTAAAATGACATAAATATGTCAATAGTAATTGGTAATGCGGAAAGTACGTAGAATTCTGAGATAGGGAGACAGGGCATAGACCACACGAAGAGCAACATGTGTTAAGACAGACCTCTAGTCAAGTGTGTTTTACACATTCTTACGTCTACGGAAAAAATATTAGATCACTCACAGTGGTGTGTAAATTATATTAATGACAAGACCAAGATAAGAAAGTACATGTAAAAGGCGTACTTTCAACTAACATATCCAAAATAAGTTCAACCAATAAGAACTAAAAGTGGATTCGTTAACTGTATACAGGGCGTGACATAATTAGACCAAGAACTGATAAAACTAAGTGCAGAAGAAAAATAAAGAGACTTTTTCGGCGGAGTCCCGCCGGGGCTCCGACCGCTCCGACCGTTCCGACAATTTCAAAGTCCCGGGAGTTCCGGCAGAAGTTCCAACAGTTCGACAGGATCTCAACCTCGACTTGAGTCCTCCTATAAAACAATCGCAGTTTTAAGTTGTGTGTTAAGAAGTCGGTCTAATAGAGTATGAATTATCTATAATTGTGTGACCAGTATAATTCTTTTTGTAAAATTGTGTTTTATAATTTTTTGTATGTGTTTCTCTTTTCTGCGTTGTATAAATTACGTTCAAGCTATTGTAATATATAATTAAATTCACCAGTGAGTGATATTTGCTTTGTGAGTTTGGTTAATGTGTGGTGTTGTAGACGATAGGCTGGATGACAATAAGGTCGGTAAGTCGTTAGTGTATTTTGTTTTGTTTTGTTGTGGTTAATGTTAGTTTTGGGCTTAAATTTACGAAGAATTATCAGCGGGATTATTACAGCTTTGCGTATATAAGATTTCAGAGGCCGAGATAGCGCCAAGTACATTCTTTTAGTTTTATTTATGTGTTTAATGTTTTGTGGCATTCTGTAATGTTTTTGTATTATAACAAAAGTACCTTAGCACTATTAAATATTTAGTTGTTATTACAAAATAGATGTTTTCTTTATCTCAATCCCGTAACACCCCACGCTTGAAGAGATCATAGCTACTTGACCAGCTCGACGCGTTACTCAACAGCACGTGACACCTTAGTGGAAAAAATAATATAAATATTATATTCAATTAATGTAACTATAGTTTACATTTGGTGGCAGCGAAAACAACATTCTCCGATACCACTGGTGCAGGTTGTTACAATTTGGTGACAACGTGATGTTACAATTTGGTAGCACAGTGGTGTTGTTACAATACTGCTAGTGATGATCAAATTCCTAACTTTATTTTAAAGAATGCACGTTGTGCTTTGGCTGGGCCATTGACATCTCTTATAAACTTGTCTATTAGAACCTCTACTTTTTCTGATTTGTTGAAATGTGCGAGAATTAGTCCGATCTTCAATAAGGGGTTTAAAAATAGGATGTAAATGGTAAAAAATGCATTGAAATAAGGTTTTTAAATGGAAAAAGAATAAATAATGTGTGTAATATAAAATTTAATGAATATAAATATTTAATAGTATATATAAAAGATCTATGTTGAGTATTAAAGGTATGTGTAGATTTCTCATTGGAGAATTAAAAAAAATTAAAAAAGTCGTCAAGGTAATTTTGAAAATAAACAAGGAGATAATTTTTCTATTAAGTTGAGTGCGGATGTATAATTTTGATGTTGAGAAAATAACATCAAAATTTATACATAATCGAATATCTGTGAGCTATTAAAGTTATTAAATATGTTAATATAACATAATCAAAGAAATAAAGAAGATTATTAACAATTTCCAACGTTGAGTGGAAATCCAAGCCAATAATCTACTACTGAAACAGCTGTTGAGTGGTTTATATTGAAATACTATAAATAATTAGAAGATTTGATAATATTACACAAAATCGAACATAGGCGATTAAATGAACATCTTTATTGCTATATATTTATGTATTTATTTTGAATATTGATGAATAGAATTGATATGATAATTTACGAAAAAATGAAAAGAATGTGTATGCTTACGCTTACGTTTATCGCAATAGATTTCTGTATAAAACTAATTTGTAAGTAATTTTTAAGTTTCATTATCAAGGTTCTAGTGTTAGCATTAGCGTCAAAATACAATTAAATTGAATCGAAACTGATATGAAAATTACAGCAGGATTTTAGTGAAAATTAATATATAGGGGGAAGAGAGCGATGAAAATTGTGATTGAAAATTTTGTCGCAAATACTAAAAGGTTCAGAACCCCTGATATAATGTACATTTCAAACTATCTTTACACAAAATTTGATTCTTTTTTTTTTATAAATATGCTTCATTTTCGCGGTAGCAGTAAAACTTGGGTCACCCGGTATAATAAAGTCCGATATTTTCTATTAGAAAATAAATAAATAAATTTCATTTCTTATTTAATTTCAGTGTACTCGCGGCAATACCACGCGATCATTTAAATTCTAAATTATAGCAGGCGGGATTTTTTTTATTAGGTTGTCCAGAATGTCAATTATTGATTAATTAACATTTTGAAACGTCACTTTGACAATTCAAATTGTAAATTAGTACTTATATACCAACTTAATTTAAATTTCGCAGCCTGCTCTAATTTAGAATTTAAATGATCGCGGGGTATTAACACCCTAATAAATGAACACCCCAAAATGTGAACAACTTTTTCTATGCCATTTACTACTCCAAAATATGAACTTTGTACAAAAGCTTTAAAATATGAACATTTATTTTTTTATTTTGAAACGGATTTCAGCTACATAATATGTATAAAAATTAGGGGAAACCCCGAGTTATTAACATTTGAATGCCAAATGTCAATGGTCAAACAAACAAGTGCACTTTTTAGTTAGTTTTTACATGTATGCAGACGCAAACGCATGTTTGGTTTTTAAGTGTTAATTAAAAGTGAATAATTTGTAAAATATGCATATAAGAAAGCATAAATTTCTAACTTTAAAGGAAAAATACGAAATTTTGGAGAATTTACAAAAAGGTGCAAGTGTTACTAATTTAGCGAAGAAATATGGAGTGACAAAGTCCACAGTATCTGGAATAAAAAAGAATAAAAATGCAATTTCAAAATGTGTCAGCAATACATTCATCGGACCTGGAAAAAGAAAAACTATGCGACCGTCGGGGTACCCAAAAATGGAAAAATCATTGTATAAATGGTTTATGCGTATGAGGGATAAGAAATTCCCCATCAGTGAACTAATGTTGAAAGAAAAGGCCAAGGAGCTTCATTATAATATTAAGGAAAATAACTCTGACTTCAACGCGAGTGACGGATGGCTGCAGAATTTCAATAAGAGATTCGGCGTAAGATTGCTCCAAATTTCTGGAGAGAAACTTTCTTCTCAACCCCAGTTGGTTGAACCATTTAAAGTGGCACTTAGATCGAAGATTGAAGAGCTTGGATTAAGTAATGATCAACTTTATAGCGCCGATGAATCGGGTTTATTTTGGAAAATTTTACCAACCAAAACATACGTGTCGTCTCAGGAAAAATCAGCCCCAGGTACAAAGACTGAAAAACAAAGAGTTACTTTCCTGTGCTGTGCAAATGCTACGGGATCTCATCAGCTCAAACTGCTTGTTGTCAGAAAGTCAAAAAAACCCCGTTGTTTCTAGAATTTTGATTGCCCTGTTCACTACCGTCATTCTAAATCAGCGTGGATGACTGGTAACATTTTTAAAGACTGATTTCATCGCTCATTTGTTCCAGAGGTAAAAGTTTTTATATTGACATTAATCCACACATACCTATTCATTTTAAAATATTTTTTACATAATTCAGGTGGAACAATTTTTAACCAAAAAAGGGCTTCCAGTGAAAGCTATTCTCTTAATAGATAATGCCCCATCTCACCCACCTGAGGGCGAATTAAAATCTGAAAACGGCTCTATTTTTGTGATGTTTATGCCACCGAACGTGACCCCACTCATCCAGCCCATGGACCAAAATGCTATAAGGATCACAAAGCTGTATTACAGAAATAGCCTTTTGGCTTCGATTGCTGCTAAAGGGGGTGGTTTGATAGAAACTATGAAGCAGACTACATTGAAGGAAGCTATCATTATTTTGGAATCAGCTTGGAGAAGAGTGGATTAGCTGTGTTATCCAAATGCTGGAACAACATTTTAAATATGGTAGTGAATCAAGATGATCCCGAAGATGAAATTCCTCTAAGTGTTGTTAGAGAAAATTTGCAAATGAATTTACGTGAATTGGAAGAAAGCGCCGCCAATGTTTTATGCGCCTTACTACCCGAGTTTTGTATTCTCTGAAATGTACTTAAAATTGTTTGTATTTTTTCATAGGTTGAATATACGGCCTCGAACGTTAAAGAATGGAATGAGGATGCTATTGAATGTGAAGATAATGAAGTAGAAGCCATATCCGATGAAGATGATTGTGTGGAGGAACCAAAGAGGACGATTAAAGCCGGGGAGGCTGTCGATATTTTCAATAAGGCGTTGGATTGGGCTGAGGGTGAAATGGTTGAACAGCGAGTTTTAAATGTTTTAAGAGACTTACGTGAGAAGGCAGTTTTAAAAGTTCTCGACCAAAAGAAACGGCAAAAGAAGATAACAGACTTTTTTGAACATTAGCTTTATATTTCTACGGGCTTATTCAAAAAAACTATACAACGTTTATTAAGCTCTTATTTGACATATTTCTGTGAAACATTTGTCATATAAGAGCTTATTAAACATTGCATAATTTTTATGAATAAGCCCGCTAGCATTTATGTATATGAATATGTATAGAAATAAGTATATTTTTGTTTGCTGCAAACAAACTTAATGAAAAAGTTCCTTTTATGTTTTAAAATAAAACAAAAAATTAAATTATTTAAATTAAACTTTCATTTATACAGGAAAGAACTTTAGGTGGTAAGTAAATGACTTGGTTTTATTAAAATTTTGTGCCATTTGTAAATATGAACAATCCCAAACATTTGAACTGCCCTTGTTTTCATTAGTTCATATTATCGCGAGTGCACTGTACAATTAATTTAACAAAAATAAATCCTACAGTTCGGCTTAGTGGATCCCGTAATAATTCATCATATATAAATGGCGAATCACGGTGAAGATAAACGCAAAATTAATACATGTAGTTCAATTTAAATATCACAACCATACGCTTAGAACAAAGAAAATTCAAACCTTTAAAACATTCACTTCTACAAGAATCGTTTTATCATATATTACTCAAACAGGAGCATAAATTGAATTTAAATTTTAACGTTAGGAATTCAGTTCTTAGCTTTTCGTTTTAGACAGGAAGTCCTTAGGTAAATATAATATTCATATCTCATTATTAAAACATAAAGTAGGGGTCTGTAACTCAAAGCAGAATAAAAATCAGGTACTGCGAAATGGTATATATGTAGACAGAAGAGCCGGTTCGTATATATGTATGCTGAGATTTCAAGAGAATTGAGAACGTTATTAATAGACGCCCGCGTTGTAAATGTGATGCTGAAAAAAAATGGGTCTCCCCTTTGTCTTTATTTCTTTTTATTTGTTTAGGGAAACGAAAGAATGAATTGCACGTCATGATAAAAAGTTTAACTGTTCCATTTCTGACAGAAGGTCACAAACCTTTTATCGCTTGGAAATACAATGTTTATATGGTTATCTTTAAATTGTTTGTACGTAAGTATTTTGTAGAATCTAGTATCTTTCCACCCTTGTTTACCCCAAAGACACTAAGCCTATTATTAAACTAAAGAATATGACGGAAAAGAAATTCGAAAAAACCATGCTAGTACCTACAATAAGCTCATGACAAATATTTACAATTAAGAACCAGATAAAAACTAAGCTAAAACTACAAAAAGCCTACATCTGTCACCGAAAATAATATTCACCAAAACATTCTCCAATTTTATAAACTCATTAAAAGCCGATCAGGCCATATCAAAAAGCCTTTTCTATGGTGATTTACCTGCAAACGATCCTGATTCCGTTAGTAACATTTGCTGTGTATTCTTAATCTGTGTAGCATCCTAGTCAGTCACAGCACCTTCACCACAGCTATTATGATAAATTTACTCATTGAACCATATTGGTGTGAAATTATTGGTCGGAATATTATTGGTCCTTTTTTCATTAATGGTAATAAATATACCAGCAGAAACCATACAATTTCATGATTTGACCCTACTCGATTTTTTTCTGTAGGGTTCTTTGAAAAAATCGAGTTTATTTAAACAGACCATTAAATATCGCGAAGAGAAAAGGAAAACCGCGAAACGAATATGCAAACAGAAAAAAAGGAGGATGTAGAAACAGTTAAAGACAATAGAGGAACACTACGTAAACAGGGAGATCAGAAATTTTTACCAAGAAATCAGGAAAACAAGGCAGAGCAATGACACAAAAATGACTTACTGTAGAGATGAAGATGGGCTACTGCTAGGAAATCCAAAAGACATATTAAGTACATGGGTGCAGTATTTGCAACAACTGCTAAATATAGAGGTAGAGATGGAGGAACAAACAACAACCCCAATAGAATGATACCGATAAGAATATAGCAGAACAGGAAGAAATAGAAGAACCAAGAGAACATGAGCTAGACGATATAATTAAGGGACTTTAGAATAATCAAAAGTACAGGTGAGAGTGGTATAGCAACTGAAATCCTAAAACAAGAGGGAGCGAAACTAAGTAAATGCTTGCATCACTTAGTACTAAGGATATGGAGAGAAGAAAAAATGTCAGAACAATGCCCGATCTTCAAAGAAGTGGACAAAACACTTTGTCAAAATAACAAGGGGATAGCCTTACTGGAAGTCGCTTACAAAGTTGTACCAAAAATCATACGATACAGACTAATAAGATAATAGGGAAATATCAAGGGGGTTTCAGGTGTGGCAGATCAAAAACAGACCAAATATTCACGTTAAAGATGTTACAAAATAATAATTATGAGCAAAATGTAGGATTACACATTCTTTTCATTGATTTTGAACAGGCGTGCGACTCAATTTCTAGGAAAAAAAATTATGAAACTTTAGCAGAACTACAAATATCGTATAAACTAATAAAGTTAATAAGAATAATATAATAGATATTTCCTTTGGGAATAGCGGCATGATATTAATGAAACTATAATTGACTGTAACGTTTCAACATTTATTTATGTTTTCTTCAGACCTATTTAGTTTTGTTTATTTTCATATTCATGATCGTCTTTTTTATTATTTATTTTTTTTCCTTCTACATTATTACTTTCTGTTGTCACTATTATTTTCTTGGTAGAACTGGTTTTTAATTTAAAAATTAGTATATTCTAAATTCTATTTTCATCAACTGGTCAATGTTATTTTTGTATCAATCCTTGAAGTGAGAACATTCTCACTTCAAGGTTTAAATAAGTCTGAAGAAAACATAAATAAATGTTGAAACGTTACAGTCAATTATAGTTTCAGTAATATCATGCCGCTATTCCCAAGGAAAATATCTATTATATTATTGAATTTTCGGCAAAGAAAAATCCAATTATAGTTAATAAGAATGACACTCTCAGACTCGAGAAGTAAAATTTTAGTGGATGGAAAATTCTCGAAACAAATTACAACCAGACAAAGTTAGTCGAAAGCGACCCGCTTTCGACTAATCTATTCAATCTGGTATTGGAAGAAATTATGAGGGAAAGCAACATTCCACAGCAAAGTGCAAGTTATTGTATATGCATATACAATTTGTGGAAGGAGAAAATACGAATTACAGGTGAACGAGGAAAAGACAAAGTATAAAGACATGAGAGCGGAAGTGACAGAAGAAAATAGATATACCAAATTCAAATCATGTCGACACGAATATAAATTCGAAAAAGTTAAATAGATAGAATACTTGGGTGTGACTCTAACCAGTAAAAGGCAAGAAAAGAAATAAATTGAAGTAGCACTTCAATAAAAAAATCGAATTTTGCCAATATTTCGTCAACTACTAAGTTTAAACAAATTTATAAAGAATTCATATATATTCTTAAAATTAGAATTGAGAACAATTTTATTTAAAAAGTTTTTGGAAATTCCTACCGGAAGTAGGTCTTTTACTCCTATCGAAAATCAGTTTTTTGCGAATATTTCGCAAGTCATTCTTTTTAGACAGGTACGTTACGAATATAAAAGATTTTAGAACATAATTTTCAATATCTTTTGTATAAAAAAAAATTTCAAAATTCAGACCGGAAGTACCACTTTTACTCTTATCGAATAGAGATTTTTGCAAATATGTCGTAAATTATGCATTCTATATATATTTATCAAGAGTACAAAAGTATTTATTGCTAGATTTGCAATATTTTTTGTATAAATGAAATTTCAAAATTCGTACCGGAAGTAACACTTTTACTCTTAGCGAGTAGCACTTCTTTTCGAATATCATGCAAAGTATGCATTCTATAACGATTTATTAAGTGAATAGAAGTACTTTGAATAGGATTTTGAATACTTTTTGTGAAAAAAAATTTTTAAAATTGTATAGTTTGAAATGCTCATTCGTATAAGAAAGTCGTGTGGTGGCCACACCTCATTTTTTTCATTGTTCTTAAAATGTATCAGAGATAAATTTTAATAAAATGCGTTGTTTTTATTATTTTTAGTCGAAGTAAGGCTTTAAATTTAAACAGTTCACGACAGATTAAAAACATTATTTCGAAAAACTAACAGGGAGCAGGTGTTACATATGTAAATAGAGACACGAAGACTCTTTTTAAAAATGACACGTTTGACCCCCCGCGATTTTTAAAAAAAAACATTAAGTTGGCCTCGTATCTCGATAAAAAATGACGTAAAACTGAAAAAATCTCAATTCATGGGGTGTAAATCCTTCTAACAGTGTTCCAAATATCAAAATCGAATTTCAATACACTTACTTTTTCCCCAGTCTGTATGTATATAGAGATAGTATGGAAGCATTTCTGTTGTATCTCTAAATAAATAAATAAATATATTAAATATGTAAATATGATGATTACGATCTAATAATTTATGATTTTAGTTATATCCATTAAATTAAATTTATTGAAAAAAAAGTGTGTGTGAGATATTCCGTACGATAATTGATTTTTCTTTTTACAGTGCAGTTTGGAGAAGGCAAGCATGGGTAGGTGTTTCTCGACACGTCGAAGTAACGAATCTCAGTGTCCAATGCTCACCGGTAAATCCCAACAGTCCAAACAGCCGAACAAGCAGAAACAACAGAAATCCAGCCTGCTCACGTCGATGCGGGCGTCCCCAGGTGCAAACAATAATCAAAAAAAACTCCGTTTCCAACTCGCGAAGGAGCGTAAAGCCAGCACGACGCTCGGCATAATAATGAGTGCGTTCACGATCTGTTGGTTTCCGTTTTTCGTGCTCGCGCTGGTGCGACCATTCTTAAGTGACAGTACCATCGAAGCGCTGGGAACACTGTCGAGTGTATTTCTGTGGTTAGGCTACGCGAACAGTCTTCTAAATCCCATCATTTACGCGACGCTCAACAGAGACTTCAGGAAACCCTTCCAGGAGATATTGTTCTTCCGATGCAGCAGTTTAAATCACATGATGCGCGAGGAATTCTATCACAGTCAGTACGGAGATCCGGATCATCATGTCTCCACCAGATGTCACGGCGACTACGAAGAGGGCGTGGAGTACATAGAAGCGGGCGGTGAAGAGACCAAAGTGGCCGAAATAAATACCGCGCACGAATCATTTCTATGATTGCAAACACTTCCGGGACGATAGATTTAGTTGAATTTAATAGGAAAAGTGTTACGATAACAGAGATAAATTATGGTACGGTATTATCAATAGCATTAATTCTTCTGTGTTGACGTACATGCGTATGAGCTCGAAGAAGATTTAAATTTGTAATACTTAAAAGATATTAAATTATTTAAAATTCCGACAATGCGAGTTGCATTTGTATTATGTTCATAAGAGATAAAGACACAAGGAAATACACAAATAAGATTGCCATCATTGGCCTAATAATGCACTCTAATTAACGGGAAGTAGTGGTGACAACATTAGATAGATAGAGAGAGAGGGGGAGAGAGAGAGAGAGATTATTAATTTATATAGGGTTGAAGTGAAACACAATTTTACACATTTTTTTTCCAGTACAATCAAATGTAATATAACGGGTGGGTCATTTAAAAATTTGTTTTTAAAAACCAATGATCTAATACTATTATACTACTATACTTCATTCACTGAACGTATAGAGTAATCACGAGCTGTCCACGACTGTAACACGTGCACAATTTACAATAGAGTACTTATAGGGTAATTCGAGGAGAGTTGGACCACTTTTTTTGAAAAATCTGCAAAAATTTTATTTTCAATGGTGAGGTAATAATTACTCGTGGGATCCTAACATAGGCTTTATTCTTCTAATTGACATTCTTAAGAAGAAAATTAAACGTTACATTCGAACAAAAAAAAATAAAATAAAATGTGACTAATCAGTCCGTCTCTCCTACAGGGCAACACAATAAAAAAAGAAGTAAAATAGTGTTTTAAACAAAAAGAACAAAAAATATGTATTGTAGTGGCATTTAAATACAAGAAAATTTTTATTTCTTGGCATGTTTGCCACAAATATCGCAAAAATTCAAATATTTGGTGCAGTTTTCGTGCATCCATCGTCCACATCGAATACACTTGATCCAGTCTTCAACTTTTTTTGTTTTTATGTAGTTCTCCCCACAACCAGCGCAGGTGGTTTCATAATCTTCATCTCCACTATCTTCAGAGTCATTCAATTCTGGACTCTCGTAATCCATCGACGAATCTGAGTTTTCTGGCGATTGAATTTTTTTCTTGGTTTTCCTTTTCATTTGATTTTGTTTTGCACCCATCTTTGCTGTGTTCTTTACATTTTTCTTTTTCTTCTGTTTTGAATCACTTTTTTCTTTCATGGCTTTAATATTCTTACTTGAATTAAGAACTGTTGCCACATTTCTTCCACGTTTTCTTACTTCACTTAAGGGTTTAATTTCTGGGATCGGGGAAACTTCATCCAGCAATTTTCCTGGAGTTTTCTTTGGTGTTTCTACCAATACTTGATTGTTAGTCCGAGAATGTTGAATCGGCGGAGTGCAAGATCGCCGAGTTTCATATTCGTGTGATGGGCCCGGTTGTGGTGAGTTTGAACGATTCGGTGATGGTTGGAATGAATTTGGTGGCTGAACGTTATCATCATCGAGCATTAAAAAGGCATACTCAGGAATTGCATCTTGGTTAAGTGGCACAACACCAGTAGCCCTAAAGGCAGAAATGGCATTTTGCGCGGTGGCTGCCTTGTTCCACGAATCTCCAAATAGTTTTCCAAACACTGTTCTATTCAATTTTCTTGTTGGTTTGATTCTTATAAATTTATTGCATTCCGCATAGTAATACGACTTCAACGATTTAAAAAAAGCTCGATCCAGCGGTTGCAAATAATGAGTGGTATGACCCGGAAAGCACAATAGAATTACCTCATTTTCTTCAGCAAATTCTAACACATCAATCGAATTAGTATGCGAAGTGTGTCCGTCCAGTAGTAAAAGTACTTTACCAGGTCTTTTTCTAGGGACAAAATGATTTTTTAACCAATCAAGAAAGATTTCACTGTTAACGTATGCCGACTTGGGGGACATCCTAATAGAAGAACCAGGTGGCATACCGTCAGCCCAGTTGTCCTTCTTATTTTTCCCTTTAAAAATGCAATACGGGGGCAAAAATGACCCTTCAGCATTACAACAAGCTACAACACTGATTGTTTCTCCTTTTTCGCCAGAAGTTTTAGAGCCTTTTGCAGCGACCACATGTCCGGCCTTATTATTGAGTTGAAGGCCGGTTTCATCCATGTTGTAAATATTTCCGGGTTTTTCCAATAAGTCGTTTTCTATAAGAGTGTTTTCTAGAAGTTTAAAATAATCTGATACAGCTTTTCTTGACATTCCCTGTGAGCGAAGAAGGGATACTCCCTCCGACTTTCGCACCGATAGATCCGGATGGCGCCTTAAAAACAACTGAAGCCAAACGAACCCTGCTTTACCAGTGGCTCTGTTAAACTTGTGTTTAATATTCATCTTTTCAGCCAAGTCATACGCCATTCTACGGAGTACATCCCTGGTAGGAACAAAACCAAATTTTTGAAGCTTTTTGATATGTCGCACTAATTTGATTTCTGCATCCTCGCCCAAAGACGATAGCGGACCGAGACGATTTTGTTTCGTAGGATTACCATTTCGTTTTCTACGTTTCAATGTGGTTGCTGGTATTCCAAAATTTCTAGCAGCTTCGTTCAACCCCATTGCTCCATTTGCTACTGCAGTTAAGGCATCTTGAAGTGCTCTGGACGTCCAGTTTCCTCGGTGTACATTACCTTTCCTTGTGTAAATATTTGGCATATTCGGTCCTACAAAACATTGGAGCTTTACGCTTGTACTTTGTACCTACCTATACTGTTATAGACTATTTAATGGAAGTATTTTTTTTTCAATAAGAACTGAATGTAATGACGCCGTGTTTAAGAAATGTAGGTAAATTTTATTGCAAATTAAAGCAGGTCCAACTATCCCATAAAAAAATGGTCCATCTATCCTAAACGCATAGGAGAGATGGACCACTTCGTCTTTTCATTGGTAAAGACGAATTCGAAGTTTTGTGAGGTTAGGTACGTCTACGAAGCCTATACTAATTAGATAATTACAGCAAAGTTCTAAAAACTTACTATAAGTAACGCAGTTGATGAAAACGTCCGAGCGCTAAAAATTTTCAGCAGTCGTCAAATAATGACTCAGTAATAACACAGCTAATTCTTAATATATCTCAATGATCTCTTCCACACACAAGTCGTTTGAGACTATGCAGTTCGCTTATGGTAGCATAGCGCCATCTGACAAGAAATAGTTCAGATTTTCGAACTGGACCATCTCTCCGCGTGGTCCAACTATCCTCGAATTACCCTATTAACAATAAAGTTTATAAAATCTTTTGATTACATATTTAAATTTTCGAAAACAACAATTTATTAATTTATATAAAATACTGAACCGATTTAAATTTACAGAAAATGCACGTTTTGTCTTTTTAGATAACTAAAATACGTAAATCTCAAACATAACCCATATCAACAACACATTCGTAAATTGCTTAAAATCCATCACTTAATAAATGGATAAATATTAATTGACTTAACAAAAAAATACACAAATGCGCATTTTGTAAACAGTTTAAGATATATTTAATATGTATTTGTCAAATTCAAATCCGGCATTTTAACAAATACTACAAAACAGATATAAGTCATTTAAAAATAAAGCAAATATATTAAAGACTTTTATTCACATGTGTATATAATATAAATTGCAAGTTGAAATAGGGCATAGGTAGTTACTTTATTGTGAATATATAAGAAATTTGATACGTGTATAAATATAGTACATACATAGTAAACATATATAAATAAAATGCATACGCAACATACTTTATTTTTAAAAAATATATAGAAGAAAGAGCAAAAGAAACTTTGAATGTACACAAATATTTAAAAATTTTCTGTGTTGACAACTAAAATTATTCCTGAATGTCACTGTCACAGTCACTCCTTTCAGAACTTTCCAAATTAATTATGAAACTATCTTGTAAATTTTCAACAATTACGTCTAACTCCCACATATTCCTCTCTACTTCTTTGTAGCGTTTTTCCTTGCAATTTCTCCTTTAACTTGGGCCCATATTAATTCAATTGGGTTCAATTCGCAATGATAAGGTGGTAATCTTAGTACTGTTCTATTGTAAGTTTTTGCAGTTCATCAATCGCATGTTTATTGAAATTTTCTCTATGCACCTTAACTAAATGTAATCTTTTTGAAAGGATATATTTTTCTCTTGCAACCGTGTGGCTGTAGTTGGCACTTTTTCAATTTTTCTACTGTGATAAGAAGCATTATCTAATACCATAACACATTTTTCTTCCAAAGTGGGCAATACCTTTTCAAACCACTCCTCAAAGATATTTGCATTCATTTCTTTATGGTAATCATTGGTCCTTTTTGACTCGAACAACAATAAGCCGTTTTCAACTAATCCATCTTCTGAATCAATATGAAGAACAATCAATCGTCTTCCCTTTCCGGATTATTAGACCTGTCTAAAGCCCTTGTAATAATGCTTGCCTTGGACTTGTTACCGTTTCATCTACCCATATTTTTTGCACAGTATGGCCTTCATTGACCCATGTCTCATCTAGGTAATAAATTTTTCTATTTTGTTCCCTAAATTCTTTTATTTGACGCAGGTAGCGCCGTCTCCATGTAACAATTTCACATTTTTCTGTTAAAAAACTATTACGATCTCTTTTTGGGAAAGAGAAATTCATTTCTTTCAACAACTTCCACAATGTTGTACGTTTGAGGTTCGGCAAGTTCTCATCTTTATTTACTTTGAATAAAATCTAAGCCACTGTTGGCACCTAATTTTTATACAAAAATAAGTGTACTATACGTCTAATAATATTGCGCATATCATCATCAATATTATCCAGGACAGATCACGCTCTTGTATACGTCTTTGGAGGTTTCACATCTTGTGCATTGTGTTCTTGCAAAATATTAAAAACACTTGCAGAGCAGATACCTGCAGCTTCGGCTGTAACGTCAACAATTCGTGTCTTCGAGTCAGCTGGGCATTCTTGTTGACGTTTGCTAAATATATTCAGTACAGTCTCTTTTTCTAGCACTGTAAAATGTCTCTTTACTCGATTCTTCAGTTCTGTCTGTATTTTGCACAGTACTGTAAAAACAGTAACTTAAATTCAACACTTCTGGAATCTGAAACATAATTGACCTATAAACCATTTGCTTTGTTTACGATCTATAGATCTTACCTTGAATAAATCTTTAATCATTAATAGAGTCTTTAAAAGGACTGAGAATAATAATAACAACAACTTAAACAAATACAAACAGCGCAAACAAAAAGAACAATACAAAATACTATATAGCAAAAGCAAAAAGTATACATATATATCAAAATAACAGACAATGTTCCCTAGTAGCAAAATCACTATATGCACACTTGTCCTACATTAGCAAATATATATTTTCATCCATCTCTAAAATTGGATTTTGCTGCTTGGGTTAGTCAGAAATGTCACAATCATGTGACAAAATCACAGAAAGCAGATGTTTTATATCATGACAACATAACAACCAATAGAATGGCAGTATTAAAAATCATGCGTTGATCACGGGTTTTTTGCTACTCTATTAGTTCAGTGAACGAAGTATAGATGCACTGTACGTAATGTCTTGCTTATTAGGACGTGATCTACACCATAAGAGAAAGAAGGAAAATATATGAGCGTCGAAAGTTTGAAAGGATGAACGAAATTGACCGTTTTATGTGGGCAAAATTCGAATATGTTGCTATAGCTTGTAATGGCTTATAATGTTTAAAAGCAAATTCTTAAAATGTGTCTAATTGCAATCACAATTTTATTAAAAAAAATAGTTGATTGAATCATCATGAATACACTTTATATTCATATTTCTTTAGACAAATATAAAGTCAATGGTGTATGAAATAAAATCAATACTTCTATTAATAAAATACATAATACAACTTACCAAAAAGACAAATAAATATGTATAAATCAACAAAATTGAGAAAGTTTATATACAAAACCATGTATTGGCGCCTTGATTTGCCCACAACTAACGGTTTTATATATATCTGTTTCCTTTGTATGTAGAGGTCAATTCCTTTCTCTCTACAGTACATCTAGTAGTTCTATATTATTAGATCATTGTTAAAAACGCTATGAAATGAATCTACATAAATGTTTGGAATCTTTTTTGCGAAGGTTGGAGTCTCTGTTTAACAATGAAAAACTATTTCGTTCATGTGGCTCCCTCTGTTGGCCTTACAGTAAGCCATTCTCTGAGTCTAGTTTTGAAGAACTTTTTCGATAATTTTGCCGCCTATTTCGCCAATAGCATTCGCAATGTTATGTTTCAAAGCTGAAATTGTTTCTGGATTATCCGCATAACATCGATCCGCATTGATCAATTGATATTTACAAAACGACTGATTTTTCGGTTGTCAAATTTGACGCGCAAGAGATCTATTGTCAGTTGGCTTGTATGGCATGTGGCGCCATCTTTTTGGAACCAAAGGTCGTCCACATTCGTAGCGTCGATTTGGGGCCATAAAATGTTGGTTAACATGACTCTGTAACGTTCACCTTTGACAGTAACGGCGATTCCAGCAGCCATTTTAAAGAAAAATGGGCCAATTATGCCATCACTCAAAAATCCACAGCAAACTGTCACTCTTCGTGGATGCATTGCCTCTCTACGATTACGTGTGGCTGTTCGGAACCCCAAATCCGGCAGTTCTGTTTGTTTACATAGCCCCCGAAATGGAAATGGAAATGCGCTTCGTCTGAAAAGATGACTTTTCGACAAAAATAGACGTGATTATTGAGCTAGTCTATGGCCCGCACATATTGATATCGAAGCGGATGGTCAATTGCTTTCATCTCCTGAGTCATCTGAACCTTGTAGGCGACTAATCTGAGGTCTTTGTGCAATATTCTCATGAGGCTGGTTCGACTAATGGCCAGTTGCTGTGATCGGCGTCGAGTTGAGGTCGATGGATTCTGTCCCATACTACGAGCCACAACCTCAATATTTTTCACAACCCATATCTCTTTTCAAAATTCGCACGGTTTCGGCTGTGCAACACTGACCTTGAAAACAAGTTTTCAATATTTCGAAACGCTCCTCAAGCGAAAACATGATTGTATCAGAATGACAAACTGTCAAAATTTAAAACAAATTGGTCCATCCACTGTTGCCATACTCTAGCATTTGAAAACAAACCAGTAGATGACCCACTCATTACAAACACCAAGTTTCGCAGAATGCAAAAACGATTCGACAAAAATATGAGGACTTTCACTACTTCATATCCGAGTATTTTGGGAATGGATGTACCTCGAAAGATGAAACCACGCTTTGTCAGAGAAAAATGTCAAATTTAGCAGGTCATTAACTTGCATTAAATTATTTGAAAACTACTGGCAGTAATCAATACGTCTAGGCTAGTCTACTGGCAAAATAGCCTGATGTGATTGCATCTTATACGGATGGATGTATAAATTTTTCTATACAATTTTCTGACATGTTCCATAAGAAAGCCCAATCTCTTGAGACAGTCATTTCAAAGATTTTGTGGTTTCATTTTACGTACGTTTACAAACTTCTTCTGAACGAACAGTTAGTCTGCCAGTACATGATTTATACCCACAAAACCAGTCTCACGAAAAAAAACAACACAATTGGAAAAGAATTTATAAAATTTTTGTGAATTACAGCTAACTCTGGTAAGTGCTCTCGGAAACCACCCAAATTTCATCAATTCGCACCCCAGTTCGACAGTAGGATTCTATCATGTACTTTTTTTTGCTTTGCATTGTAAACCATACTTGAATTTATTCAAACTCTATGTTCATATTTGCTTTCAGCGGTTCTAACACATTAATTGATGGCAGTCTATTTCATTAACCAAAATAATTTTCAAAGCACGTAAGTTATAATACCTGGACTAAGTTCTGACATATATTTTATATATCTCAATGCCATCTTCATCCTAGAAACTTTATAATATCACGGTAATTGCCGTCATTTGGCCAATGATCTTAATAATATACAAAATAAGAGCTACCAAGGAGTGGATTACGGATATGAACATTTCAATGCCGTCCCAATTATATATTTCAAGATTTTGAGCAATTATTAGCATTTTGTAGTGGTTTCTGTAATAGCTATAAACTCTGGAAGCAAATCCATAGCATATATGCCAATTCAAATGTCATTTTCGTTTGCAGCACAATTCAAAACATTTGTACACACAGTCTTGTTTACTGAGTAAATCTTCTCGGTAAAACTCCCAATTTGACTAATATTCGATGTTCTTCAAAATCGATTCAAAAAACATTTGCATCTGCCTCTTTTGTATCACCTAGCCTAAATTAATTTGTGGTCACTTTATTTGTACATAACTTAGCTGAACCGGAAGACGTTGTTCTGCCCTTTTCTGTAGGTGGCGCGATGAGAATGATTTGGTTAAAGTCCCTGTTTTTTATAATTGATTGTAATTACTTTTTAACAATTAATAATGAACATGTTGACTTGAGGAACGCAATAACACAGACTAAGGATGCTTGTATGTCGATATCCAAAGAGAAAGTATGTTCATATGTCAAAATTCAATTCTACCGAAGAAATAGCGCCATCTATCTGACAGCAACATATACCAAAACAATTCTGTTGACAAAACGAACATATTACATACTTACATATTAAATGCGAATGTGAAAACATTTTTAGCAGCAACCCGCATATCACCGGTGTATTGTGTGTGGTAGCGATAACTATACAGACTTATTTAAATATAAATATTTCAGTCATATATAATAATAGTACTTCGTGGACGTTCCACTTTAAAAGATAAACTTGCTTATATGAATCACTCCTTAAATATACGTAATCACATTTATTTTGAATTGAATATATTTTCCTTATTTGTTTTGATATTTACAAATGCAATCGTTAAAAATTACATATTTGTATTCAAATAACTCTGTATACTTATCGATGATACCACACACAATACACCGGTGATATGCGGGCTGCTGCTAAAAATGTTTTTACATTCGCATTTAATCATTACGGTTTATAATTATTAGATTTATTAATACCTCGACCAAAACGCTACCTATGGGATTCAGATTTCATGACGTTTGCTTTTGACACTAAAGCAACATTTATAGTAAGTATGAGTCATTTAGGTCCATAAATATAGAATTTTTTAATAATTTGATTACAGCGCCATCTATCGGATTCTAGCATAGCTATTAACAATCGTCTGAACAAAACAAAGTATTGTGTTAGTATGACCTCAATCGGTCAAGTCGTTCAGAAGTTACACGAACACTAATAGAAGCACCACCGGTTATATACAGGCTCCCACAAAAACGATCGAGTTAATAGCGCCTTTATTTACTGGAAGATTTTAATGAGCGAAAGTCATATTAAATGGTTATAAATTTTCTTCCAGTATGTAAAGCCGCTATTAACTCGTATTGTTTGTGTGGGACATCTGTATATAAAGATATAAAAAGGTAATGAAACATATTAAAACAATTACCTAATGTGTAAAATCTACAGAGAATGAGCAAATATTTATTTATTATTCATATAATGTATGACATATTAAGAGACGGATAAATTGTTTTGCTTTTCAATTGGTCACTGTACGGTCAAAAGAACAAATACCGTATACTTCGGTAGTACAGGTGTTAATTTTAAATCTTCTTCGAGTTCATATTATAATAATAGTTGTCTCTACACTTCATGTAGATTCTATTCTAGAAACTGTTTCCGTTTACTTACTAAGAAATATCTAAGGTGATATGATTTTAGGAACACGTCGATCGATGTGAAATCAAAACGCTTTAAAATGATCTAGTCGGAGTTACGCCAAAGAAATTAAAGGTTGGAGCAGAGATTATAAGGTTATACATTACGGCCTAAATTTGGAGTTTAATTTGTTATGAAATTTCCTCGTAGCAATGGAAAAATCTATACATATTACGTCAATAATATACATAGATATTTCTGGTAAACGTTTAAAAAGATATATTCTTCAAGGCAAAAACTGTAAAATTTGTATTTAAAAACTATTAGGTGCAATATCTATATTCAACTGCATTTTGGATAAAGAAGGGTCGAGGGTAGATACATCTTGTCAAATTATTATTTATAAAAATCATACCCGAATGTAATTTGCGAAACTTTAATTACAGTATCAGTTGTTACATATAATGTTTATAATTTTCCTCTATAACTGAAGTAATAGTAAGTGAAGTACGGTTGTTTTTGTATTTTCCCGGACTACGCATAAAAAAAAAGTTTCGAACAGCAATAATTTTTTTTTTTTTTAATATAGCCCCCTTCCTTTTGGATACAAGTATTACATCGTTTTAATAATATCTCTATTCCATTATAAAAATCCTTTGGTCTGTCTGCAAAATACCTTTCAACAGCCGCTATAAGTTCGTCATCATCCATAAATTTTGTTCCCCTTAAGGGTCCTATATAGTGGATCTGTCAACAATGGAAAAATAGCAGATTTTAGTTGCAAGATATTTTTGTTGATTTTAATTTTGGAGAAAACCTTTCAACGTCAACTTATGAAGAATTTAGTAATCTACTCCGCTGAAGAATCAAATTTAGGAAAAAATTATCGGATTAAAGTAAATTAATTAATATGTCAAAATATTGAAAACAAGTTTTCTCAAAAATCCTTCGGAGGAGATTTGTTTGCTTGGGTTCACGTTATAAATTGAATAAAAAGCTACCCCGCTCTGCACTTATTTTTCGTTGAACTATTCTTTACTTTGTTTTAAATGAATATAAAATAAATTAAAATTAGGCAACACACATTACAATGAATTGTTATCCTAGTAAAAACTTTCCCGCGGTTACAAATGTGTAAATATTTGGTCATAAATGAATTTTTATTCGCTTAGATATTGAGTTATTATTTGAAATATTTATTATATATTCCCTATGTGTAATAAGTACTCGGACATCCTTGGCTTATTAAATTATGTGCTATGCAACCAATATTACACTTCCGATCCACTATATAGGACCCTTAAAGTTCTTTCGAGATTAGAAAACAACAAACGTAGATAATCAATAATTAGTATTCCATGACAATCCCAAAAAATCGTGTGCCATTATTTTTCCTGCAGAAAGAGTGACTTTAAACTTAAGGCTAGAACCCTTAACATGCCACTGCATTGATTCATGTTATGACTCAGAGTCAAAATGATGGACCCAGGACACATCTGAGGTGACAAGTGGATTGATAATTAAACCTACTTCGTCTCCACAAAGCGTCAAAAATTATTCAAACGTTTTGTAAATTGTCAAAGTCGTTACCAAGGCATGTCTGATAATAAAACACTGTAAAGAAAAATTATATTAAAATTGAAACATGTCTAGTCCGGGAATATAAAAACGACCCATCGTATGAGTCTTCCTATGGTACAAATATATAGGGTATGCCCTCAAACAAACTATTTCAAAATATAAAATATATTGAAAGTAGATACTAATGACTTGAAAGTTAATTATTTAAATATTTATGAAATTTGTTGACTGTTTATTGGTTGGTTACATCCCCCACATTAAGCAAACATTTGGATCATGTCAATAATTTAAATAAAAGCTTGTAAAAAATAAACATTGTACCCATTACTTTTTGTCATAAAATCACCAACGCGACATAAGTACAAATTGCATTCCTTGTTTCAACAGCGACTTATTAAAGAAAACATATCGTATATATTTGTACCATGGGTCTTAGTTAAGTACTACAAATATCCACAATAAGTTGGTTGACTGGTGGTTAAATAATTGAGAAGTTTAGGACAGAATACTATATACTACCGATACACTATAGATTACAGTTATGAATAATATTCTTTTTGCCCAAATTGGTTAATATATAACTGGTGTTCACAAAAATCCGAAGTCAACAGCATATGCATAAATAAAAATGGCGTCAAATTGTACCTAAAGTGGGGATATATGGGACATTTTTCAGACATTTTTTGTTGTAACTCTTTTAGTGTTTTTTGAAATACAAAACAAATGTTGTGAGCTGATAGCAGTTTGTCTAGGCTAGGAGTTTTCTAATAAATGGATCCCAAATTTTTGTATCTTCACCTTCTTTTTTTAAAAAAATTGCTGTCCCATATAACCTGTAGGTTGAGGATATATGGGACACCTGTACTTTTAAGTAGATATCTCCTCAACAAATGATATGATTTCATATTTAGCTGCCTACATACCTTTATGGGGCATTTTTACACAGAAGTGCGACATTACGATAAACGTATCCTGTTGTATCGTAAAAGGCACGGTATACGAGGAATATTGTCTTGAAGTAGACAGAAAAGCCACAATAAAACAATAAAAACACAAGTACAAGACACTTGAATACATTATGGTTTTGACATTTGACAAGTAAATTTAGTATGGAAAATTCACAGAAGTAAATATTTCCTAGTTTTTGATAATGCTGGCACTTTTTTGTTGCTAACCCATGACAGTTCAAAATGATCTCGTTGTATAATCTAAAAATTAAATTAAATTCTTGGTTCCGAAATTGTTCCAGTCAGTGTCGAATTCTAGTGATATTAACTCGTCATCTATAATTCGTACTTTGGCCGTGTTGATTGGTAAAACAATTCTGCTATATATTTCAGATATTACTTCAAATTTCCATGGATAACTTAAACACAGAATTTTTTTGAACACCGGTTATATAATTTCAATTGATCAAGATGAGTTTAAAACATTCAAACTTCAAGGTAATTAAACATGTATACTGTGGGACACTAGCGTTTAGATATGCCAATCAACTCTTAATACTATAGGCTATTCTATTCACAGTATGCAACTGAGGAATTTGTGATTTTACAAATGATTTTTGTATCATGTGATGGTTATGTGATATTTGTAATTTTCACTGCTTTATGCATCGAGTTTTTATGTTATTTATTGATACTTGTTATGTTATTATCGTTAATATGTAATGCAATTATCGACCATAATTGTTGAGAGATGTCGAGCCATGGGTTGATATTATTATTAATTATTATTATTGTATGTAATTGTAGAATTTCTATGCCGCTGGCAAATGAATAAAGTGTCTATCCCTATAATAAATTAATTTCTGTTTTAAATACTGTGTTGTTGTGTTATCCTGATTGAGTTTTTCAAGAACTCAAACAGCAAATTCATCCAACGTGATAATTTACTAAATAATACCACCCCAAAAAAAATTTAAGAAGCACAAAATAAGTCAATAAGTTAAAAATTCCCAAAAACAACAAAGTTTTCTACAATATGGTGCCTCAAAACTTCGCGGCCCAATAAAAAACTACATACCCAATTCCGACACATTTTCCCTTTGAAAAACGCTCACAGATAAAACACTTCACTCTGACTTAATACTCGTACATACACATACATAAAAGCAAAACTCCCGGTTTCTAGAAAACCCTGTAACCTTTTACCCCTAGTAAAGGTGTGTTTACATTATGTGAATTTACTTGTGATTTGTGTTAAGCAAAATCCTAACGCTGTATTTGTGTGTTTACATACTGGGATATACCTTAAGAAAGCAATCAGAAGGCTATGTTTATTGCTCAGTGTTTTTACGATCAGCAATTAGGTTATGTTAATAATAAATTAAAGTGAACAACAGACTGATATGTGTAGTTATTATTATTAGTTGACAATAACACTGGGCAACAAATTTTCGAAAAGTTCATGCTTCCAAGCTGAAAATAGTCATTTCTTAATGAATTCAATGTGCTAAACACGAAAATGACTAAGAAAAAGCTGAATTGGCTACGGGTTTTCTGTAATATGTACGCATATTTCAGAAAAAGTGTACTTATGTCAATATTATAACACATGGTAAGAAAACATTTACGCATATTTCAGAAAAAGTGTACTTATGTCAATATTATAATACATGGTAAGAAAACATTTACGCATATTTCAGAAAAAGTGTACTTATGTCAATATTATAATACATGGTAAGAAAACATTTACGCATATTTCAGAAAAAGTGTACTTATGTCAATATTATAATACATGGTAAGAAAACATTAGTCTGCTTCCGGCTTTCGACTTCTTTTGGCCTGCCGTTTGTAGTGGACTTGTGGAGCATCTCTACTGATTGTCCAACAATAGTCAGCTAGCATTGACGTAGACCATTTGCCTTGGTACCGTTGCTCCATGGTGGCAATGTTCTGATGAAAGCGTTCGCCGTGCTCATCGCTGACCTGCCCGCAGTTATCAGGAAAGAAATCTAAGTGGGAATCAAGAAAGTGGATCTTTAAGGACATATTGCAGCCGAATTCATGAAACAAAGCCAACATATCCTCAACCAGACACTTGTAATTTTCTGCCTTGTCATTCCCCAGGAAGTTTGCTGCCACTTGATAGAATGCATCCCAAACCTGTTTTTCTTTACCTTGAAGAAGTTCCTCAAACTTGGGGTCTCGGAAGAGCTGTCTAATTTGAGGCCCCACAAAGATGCCCTCTTTAATTTTGGCTTCACTGAGTCGAGGGAATTTGTCATGCAGGTACTTGAATGCTGGTCCATTCTTATCCATGGCTTTTACCAAGTTTTTGACAAGACCGAGTTTGATGTGTAAAGGAGGAATGATGATTTTGTGTGGCTGTGCCAATGGTGGGTGCTGTACATTCGTTTCTCCAGGCTTAAAAAATGCTCTCGGAGGCCAGTCTTTCTTGATGTAGTGCAAATCGATTGCTCTGCTGTCCCACAGACAAAGAAAACAGCAGTACTTTGTATATCCCTGCTGCAAACCCATCAACAGAGATACTACCTTCAGGTCAGAACATATCTGCCAGCCATACTTGCTGTAGTTAATCGTCTCCAGTAGCTGCTTTAGATTGCCGTAAGTCTCCTTCATGTAGACCGCATGTGCAATAGGTATGGATGGAAGCTGGTTCCCATTATTCAACAAAACCGCCTTTAGGCTCAGTTTTGAAGCGTCTATAAACAGCCGCCATTCGTGGGGATCATGTGCAATACCGAGAGCTTGTAGTAGACCATCAATATCGCAGCAGAACACAAGGCTTTCTTCTTTCTTAAAGAAAGATTCGAAGAGCTGATGGCGAGTGCGAAATGAAGTCACTCGGACATTCTGTTCCAGAAGATTCCACTGTCGAAGTCTTGAGGCCAGTATCTGCGCTTTGCTTTTCGACAGATCCAAATCGCGAACAAGATCGTTCATTTCATCCTGGGTAATTTTATGTGGTGCAGATGTTTCGTCAAAGCACGAAAAGTCATCATCCTTACTGCCACGTTGAGGAGAACTCGCCGACGCATGGCCATCCTCATCATCTGAACTGATAGAAAAATCTGTAGGAGGTTCTGGAATTGGGAGTTCTTCGCCATGAGAGACAGGTCGCAGAGCAGATGGTATGTTAGGGTATTCAACTGTCCACTTCTTCTTCTTGGTGATGCCTCCAGAAGCTGGTCGTACCATACAGAAATAACAGTCGTCAACGTGATTGGTGGGCTCCCTCCAAATCATGGGCACAGCAAATGGCATTGCCTTTCTTTTGCCATTAAGCCACTGTGAAAGATTTACGGCACAAGTGCGGCAGCATACGTGTGGGGCCCAGTCTTTGTCCTGGTCGCCTATCTTGCAACCAAAATACAAATGATACGCTTTCTTAACTGTTGCACTGATGTTCTTTTTCTGTGCAGCAAATGTCACTTCTCCGCAAATTTAACAGAAGTTATTTGCACTATTAACACAGTTACGAGGCATTGCTACTGTTTAGTTACTTTACACTATAGCAATCACTTATGTATGCTAGAGCTTCGAAAAATATGCGCGAATGAACGGACATTGCACGAGTTAACTGTCACGTCGGCCATTTATAAATAAACTATAATTAGCTATTGCTTGATATTGCGCAATCAATTTCGCAACACTCTCAATGGAAACTTACAGTAAATGCTGCATTAACTTCTTTGCATGAAGGGGTGATGCAATATGACGCAAAATTTCGTAATTTCTCACTAAATTACATTACATTATGCAATAGCATCTATACAATGGACAAAACGTCAATATCTCTTGAACGTGAGCCAATCAACTTTTTTCAATGCGATATTCGTGTTCAGCACGTTGAATTCATTCAGGATTGGGTACTTTCACCTAAGAAGCAATTTCACTGTTGACCAGTGTAATCAGAACGTTATAGAAGAAAATAAATAGGTAAATTATAATAGAAAACATAGGTGAAGGTGATAACACTGCTGTCCAAGGGCAAAGAAAGGTAGGAAGCTAGTGGTGATTATAGGCAGTATATAAATTATTACTTGGTTATTTTATTCTAGTTTAAATGGCCCCGAGAATTGACACAAAAACTCATACAATTGTATGAGCAAAATCGTTGTTTGTATGACACCAAAAATCGCTTTTAGCAACAAGCATGCAAGACAGGATGCTCACTTCAAAATAACACAACAATTAAAAACGTTGAATTCCGCTATAACAGTAGAGAAAGTTAAAAAAAATTAATAAAAGTGCGTTCGCAGTTTACGCATGAACAGGGAAAATTAAAAAGAAAAAGAGGCAAAAGTGTCGACAGTGGTGATGATCCCGATGAGGACCAAACACACTCTACAGCATGGAGGTACGAAGACCTGTCTTATTGGGCTGACCACATTAAAGGCAGAAAAAGCAAAAGTACCCTGGACAGCAACGAAACAAAAAGTCAAAGTCAAAAGTTTGAAGATACGGAAACAATGGGGCAGAACCAAGACTCCTCTCTACCAGGGGATATTACGAGTGATCAAGAAACGCAACCCTCCGAACCAGAACCATCTACAACATTCAACATGAAAAAGAATAATAATAAAGAGAGACAAGCACCTGCGGAAGTAGATACAGCTATTGAAAAAACACTGTCATGCAGGAGAATTTGACTAATAATGATGAATATACTTGGGATGCTTATGCCAAATTTATTGCTAATGAGCTGAGAGTTATAGACGACGAAGAAATATTAAATGATTGAAACATGACATTGGTTCAGCTATATATGCCGCCAAAAAGAAGTGGATTGCACGAAGAAGATTTTAATTGAAACAAACAGTATTATATAATAAACCTTTCACATAATTTTTATTATTTTAATAATATTGTTATTGTAACACAAAATTCAAAAATTAAATTTCTTTATTGATTCCCATTGCCACGGTACAAATCCTGCATTGTTGAAATAATGTGTAATTGTCTTCCTTATATCGAGTGCTTCATTGGTTGGTTTTCGAGATTGTTTTTCCAAATTTGATATAAAAACATTGTGCCTCCATTCTCCTTCAGTGACTGTTATGGTTTCACTATCTTCCTTATCTATTCCAATTAGGTAAGTTGCTTAATATAATTATGTAGCACGCAACACGCCATAACTATGTTTTTTACTTTATTTATGCTGGTGTGAGAAGAACCGTACGTATGCCGCGATTAGAGGAACGTATTTTAAATACTGTAGATGACAATCCATCCACGAGCACTCGACAATTATCAGCACAGTATAATACATCGAAAACAATAGTACGTGAAGTTCTTCATGAACAGCTGTTATATCCATATCATTTGCAAAAAATACATGAACTGATTCCTGACGATTTTCCTCGTAGAATGCAGTTTGCAAACTGGATATTGGATCAGCAACGTAATAATGTTAACTTCATGAGCATTATTCTTTTCACGGATGAAGCAAGGTTTACAAAAATAGTATCACCAATTTAAACAATACGCATGTATGGGCTGATGAAAATCATCATGCCACTATTGTTTCGCATTATGAACATCAGTTCCAATCACTTAATATTTTGGCAGGAATCATTGACAATTTTTTGATTGGACCATTCGTTTTGCCAAAACGATTGAATGGACAACTTTATTTAGAGTTCCTAGAGATTTTTTCAAAGTACATTGTTATTGGTAGTTGTCGTTTTTGTCTTTTCATTTCAATAAACAAATCCTCCAAAGGTTTCAAGGCTTCTGTTATAGTGCGAATAATTTTAATACTGCGTTCCATTATTGGATCATATTTTACTATCTGTTCTTTTAATGTTTGAGCAGTTCGAAATATCGCTGAAAATTTTTCAAGCGTCCATGCTGGTGGTTCTTGTTGACCCTCATCCTTATCGTCACTCGCTTCTGTAGAAGATTTCACAAGGTCTTCCAATTCCTCGTTGGTGAATACTTGATTCTCTTTGCTTATGTAATTACTGAGTTCCTCTTGGGTTATATCGTTAAATCCTTCTCCATCTATTTTCTGCGCTATGTTAAATATCGTTGTTAGATGTGAATTAATATGATGTGTGTCTTTAGAACTAAGAACGATGTCATTCCACAGATTTTTCCAACATGCTATTATCGTTTCTGACTTTAATTCCTCCATCGCTCCTTTGATAAATAGAATTGCGTCAGCAATTGTAAATGACTTCCAGCATTCCATGAGCCCGATATCAGAGCATTCGTTAGCCATTGTATACAGCATTTCGAAAACCTGTCGAATATATATGGCTTAGCAGCACTTTAAATGGTAATTCTTCCTTTTCCAAATATCTTTTCACTTCCGCAATAAAGCATTGATGAAAAACCATTGTGTAAATAGAACAACCGTAACCCACGCCTTTCGATTTGATTGCCAAAACATAGGCAGGCAAGCTTTATCTTTGTATTTAAGAGTACGTGGATTCTGTGATCGATAAATAAGTCCGGGTTTAATCATATGACCATCTGCATTTGTACAAAATATTAATAAATTGCTTTAAAGCCTGGTGCACTCTTTGCAGTCTTATGAATATAAGTCCGTTGAGGCATTTTTTTCCACATAAGACCAGTCTCATCGCAGTTAAAAACTTGCGTAGGATGATAATTCTTTTCTGCAATAATTTGATGATCAGCCGACGCAGATTCCCCTGTCATTTTTATATTTTTTAGATTAAACCGAGTTTTAAATCTATGCAGCCACCCCCTACTTGCTGTGAATATTTTCCTTCCTCTTCAGTATAATCTTGGGTCTGCATATCTTCATATAAAACCAACACCTTTTGTTGTAGCACTTTGCCATCGATAGGAATATGTTTTCTTTTTCTTGTCATATCTTCCACCCATAAATTTAAGGCACTTTCTACCTTAAGTAACACTTTATTACGTATTGTGGTTGCAACTTTTGCAGATTGGGGTGCACTAGAAAAACTAGCTCGAATCTTATCTTTGTTTTTTAACACTTCTCGTATCAAAAATTCGTTTTTATTGTATATTTTAGCAACAGTTGCAATAGATTTTTTTTCTATTTCAATCATATTAATGATTTTTATTTTTTCACTAATAGTGAGCATTTCACGTTTTCTTTTTGGTTTAGAAGCCATTTTAAAATGATTTTCAAATTTACTTGCTTTATTTAAAAACTATTGCAAGTACTGTCTTGTCCGACAATTCGAATAGATACTAGTAAACTCATAGTTAACAGGAGCGTTTATATGTACAAGTAAAAGCGAATGGCACCTTAAGCACGTTCCAACTTGTTTAACTTATCATAAGAGAGCGCCGAATTCAGGGGATGACTCATATATACGACGATATATCGACAAATGCTCATATAACTTTTATATTTATTGATATAACACGTTTTCTGCTCATCATAGGTAAATCGCGGATGACTGAAACCGCGGATACGGAGTCAGCGGATAACGGGGTACTACTGTACTGTTTTTTTGTGTTTGTAGAATGAGCCAGTGGAAGTGATGGTTTTGAGTTTAAGATTCCATTATTTTAATCGAAAGTGCAAAATTTGTGATTTTTCTTTGGTTAAACCCAAATCCCGTATCAAATCATTCAGAACTGATTGAGTAATGAGATGTGTGTGGTTCGTCAGAAAGAATATACATCAGATCACTTGAAAATGACACATTCAAGACATCGTTTATATCTTCCTCGTCCGTGGAATTTGCAGAAGAATTTGAATGCATTGGTATTGTAAGCTCAGAATCAGTTCTTTTCAACGGTTTGCTTACAGACGGAATGTCTGGATACATTACTTTGTGTTTATTTTTTTTTGAAAACTCTTCAATTTTTACAAAAGAGAAGAACAGCCGATGACGTGATTTGCTGGTTCACGCCAGTACCGGATTGAGGGGGGGGTCAAAAGGGGGCAATTACCCCGGGCGGCATCTCCGGAGGGCGGCAAAATGGAATTTATTACTGCATTACCTATATAGTGAAAATAGCTACAAGGGCGGCATGGTGCTGACTTGCCCCCCTTAAGACATTTTTTAGATCCGGCACTGTTTCACGCCAAATCATTCGCCTTTCTGACAGGACTTCAGATGAATTCTTGTTTTTGTTCCACAGAGTTAATTTGACATAACAGCAAATATAGCATGTTGAATACGGTTTTTATGTTTAAAACAATGCAAAATACTAGAATTATAGACTCTTATGTCAGTTATATAAAGCATGTCGGATAGTGTAATTCTTGTCTTGCGATCAAAAGTCTCTAAAAGTACAAAATTTATTTAAACTCTTTTTAGCAGATTTGATCAAATTTAAGATCTATGCTTGATTTGGTATTATCAAACTGTGATTATCTAATCGGAATAAAACGTGACTCACTACCACTTGTCTCAGAAGATACTTATCATCCAGCTTTGAGTATAAGTTTCACATATAGATCAATTTCAAAATGTCCAGCTTTTATATCTAATCATAACAAAAGATACAATTTTTATAGAGCCAATTACAATAATCTTTATTCAGATTTCTTACATGCTGAATGGTCAATTCTAAAAAGTTGTACTGATGTTAACGAGGCAGTACATGAGTTTTATAGAATAATTCTCGACTTGTCGGTGCCTAAATCAGTTGGAAGTTCTAATTCTTTAAAATACCCGCCATGGTTCACTGTTGATATAAAGAATGAGTTATCAGTTGAGAGGTATATATTATCATGTAAAGTGGAAAAAAACCGGTGACATGTATTTTAGACGAGAATTTGAGAGACTACGCAAAATAGTTAAGGCCAAGATCTCTGAACCTTATATGTGTTACAATAACAATATACAACACAAGTTATATACTGATCCACGTTCCTTTTGGGACTATGTTAGATCAAAAAAATGTACTAGTAGAATTCCAAGTAACCTTAATGATTCCGTTCAAGAATATAACACACCATCTGCCATTGTTGATGCCTTCGCATTGGCTTTCTCTGGTGCTTTCGTGCGTGGTGGCGTAATTGATGACTTACCTGATTCGCTGTCTAATTATCCGTTGGTGCATGTCTCGGATATCGGCCTTGAAGAAGTCATTCGGCATTGTAAACGACTTAAAAATAAATCTACTTCAGGAAATGACAACCTTCCTTGTTTTTTGGTGAGGGACTGTGCTACTATTTTCGCTAAACCTTTATGTGAGATTTTCAATTTGGCTCTACGCACGTGCGTCTTTCCGGATGATTGGAAGATTGCGAGGATCTGTCCAGTTTTTAAAAAAGGTGACGCTAACAACCCCAACAACTACCGCCCTATTACCATTATCCCTGTTTTTGCAAAGATATTTGAATCAATTATTAATGAACGAGTCGCCTTTCTCACCAAATCGTGTATGTCCTTCCACCAGCATGGATTTACATCAAGAAGATCAACAATCACCAATTTAACCACATTATCCCAAGAAATAGCTGAGACGCTGGACATGGGTGGACAATTGGATGTGATATACACGGATTTCTCAAGTGTCTTTGACAGTATTGACCACTCAATATTGCTCCGCAAACTGAGTTATTTGGGCTTCGATAACGCACTAGTCTGCTTTTTTAAATCCTACCTGTCAAACCGCCAGAACTATGTCTATTATAATGGCTTCAGATCCCTTCTGTACGTGTCATCATCTGGTGTACCACAGGGCTCGAATCTGGGTCCTCTTTTATTTAATCTATTTGTTAACGATCTTATTAGCACGATTCAATGTCCTGTTTTGGCTTATGCTGACGATATAAAAATTTATCATAGAATAGCCACTTCTTCGGATGTCGATATACTTCAGCGAAACTTGGATATAATTTTTGCCTGGTGCAAGAGCAATAAGCTATATCTCAATATAGACAAGTGCTGCTCTGTCACTTATACTAGGAAGATAAATTTCATTCGTTCAGAGTATCATATTGACAACGTATATATATCCACTTTGTCATCCGTTAAAGACCTGGGTGTTTTTTTTGATTCTGCACTTACGTTTTCTGAGCATATATCATCCGTTACCGCTTCTGCGCATAGAATACTTGGCTTCATTATTCGTACCTTTAATTGTTTTTCTAACTTACAAACGATATGTTCCCTTTTCTATGCCCTCGTTATCAGCAAACTAGAATACGCATCTGAGGTGTGGTTCCCGATATACCATATTTACTCGAACTAACTACGGCGCATTGCTCTTGAGACATAATTTTAGAGCACTATCCGAAAGAAGAACTGACATCAGCGCTTCCTTCATGAATAACTTACTCTTCAGTGTATTGGATGTTCCGGAGTTGCTTTCTAGTGTGAACATCCTGGTTCCACGTCTTCAGTCGAGGGCAAGCAAGTTAATTATGGTTCCGACTCCCAGGACGAATATTCTATACAAAGCGCCCTAATATCACGCTGCTATAAATTTCAATAATCGTCATGAGTAACTTGTGCGATTTTAGTGTCAATTTTCCAATTTATTAATTGTTGTTTTTGTTGTAATCATGTGATACATCATTTCATAATTTGAACATTGTATTATCGAGCATTTCTGTAATTGTATTGCCCCATTTGGAGTTTTCTGTTATAATTAATAAAGTTATTATTAGTTATTATTATTATCATCTAAGAAATTAATGTTATTATCTATTTCGATCTCAACTGTGAATTTTATTTTCGGATATATGGGATTAATATACTTCATAAAATTTCGCAATTGTCTATTAATCCCGTTGAAGCAGGTTGCCAAAATATAATGTATGTTCTTCATAATTGTGAATTTAAAATAGTATTGACATTGTTGGACATAAATATAACGGCTAATAAAGATTAAATTATTTAGTTTCGTACAAATCATGCATGTTTAATATTATAATTTCATCATATGGTACAACAACACATGCTGTATATACTCAGGTTTTTACGACAGCCGTTATATTTTAGTAGAAATTTATTTATATTGTTACAGTTTATCGGTCATAAATGTCCTTAAATGTTATATATTTCTTTAATCGTATTATTTGATTATATTATTTACATCCTTTTAAAAGCATATACCTATAATACAATGTAAACCATCAATACTTATCAAGCAAAGCATCGTAATTGCAATATATTTTCTTTATTCGCACTAACGCCTATAATTCTATGATAGACAGATATGATGATTTTCCCGATTATAAAAACGATATTGAAGAAATGTATATAGTTCTTCTGCTACCGTAATATCATTTAATTCTTGATTCACCAAGAAAGTGTCTTCTTCATCTATGTCACCCCTATATTAAAGCATGTAAACCAAGCAAAATAATAGGTATATGAACCGCTTAACTTTTATATCTTCTCTTGATTTAAACTAAGTACTGTTAAAATATAAAGGAGAAAAGATCTATCTCCCAATTTCAAGAATAAGATATTTAACATTTCATTATAAGAATTTCTCCTGTACTCTACTTCCACCTATGTTTCAGAGTTTTTCGACTGAACTTGCTCGCGAAATTATGAATGAGTAATTAATCTGTTGCGCCAAAGCCGTACTGACGAGAACGTAAAGGTGGAAATACGTAACCACTGATGAACGATACAAATTCTGTACTGAGTATTTCTATATCGTACGCTAAATTGTGGTGATTTTATGTAACATCCCGAGTTGTTCTGTATTTTATAAAAGCTTTTGAAACCTCAAAATCATCCTGCATAAATTATAGTACGTAACACATTATCACATAGGTAACCATTAAATGACACAAAAATCAGTTGCAAAATCACAAATTCTTTGATGCAAATAATAACAAAGCCGTTCAAAAATAATTTTTTGTCTATGTCTAGATGGTAGTATCTTGAATCAAAGAACAACACGAAAATTATTTTAGTATATATCAGAAATATTTGTAAATATCATAGAATGATCAAAATGAATGAGGATGTCATTTTTAACACATATAACTTCTACTATAACAATGTTGATATTTTGCTTTAATAGAGGCTGCGCAATACATTCGCGTATGAAGAGAAAAGCCGTTTAGTATATAAAAAAATCCCTAAGTACATATTTAGTATTCCTTTCAAATATTCAGAGTACTTCAGTGACACTTTTATACTGTACAAGCTGTCAAAAATAGCGTCTTTTATATATGGATCTCAGTAACGACGGGGACTACAAATAAGTAAGTTAAATGATGTAGGCTGTTTGTCACATAAATAGTCATGTTATTTCCAAATTTTCAGTTAGTTATAGAATAAGCTATAAAAAATCAATGAATATTATTATATTTGTTAAAACCATTCAGGCAAATTTTGTATAATCTGATAGTATTATAAAATGTTTCAAACTTTTACGTTGAACTTGTAATTATCTATTAATAATATTGTTTGTAATATTTTGTATTTTAGTTATTCTACTTATAATATAAAAATACACGAAATTCTGAAGCAGTACATTTCTTTAGCTTCAATACATCTTTACGACTACGTGTTAGCGAAATAAAATAAAATTATTGATTTTGTAATAAACGTTTCACCACATACATTAAGATACCACCGATTTTATGCGGAAGAAAAAAATGATGGCTGTATTTAATTGATTCACTGATTGGGCATTTGCCTTTTAATTATTTAGCAGTTGTCAAGTTGTGTACGTCTTATTAAACGTCAAACAGTATTAATTGGTAAAGGTTATGAGTAGGGTACTTTGGAGAGTTCTGGACCCTCCTCCTCCCACCACTGCCTCCCCCCACCACTGCCTGATTCGAACGGCTTTCAAACAGCTTTGAACAGCTTTGAAGTGCTTCGAACAGCTTCTGAAGAGTTTTTGAACAGCTTCTGAAGAGCTTTGAACGGCTTCTGAAGAGGCAGTGGTGGGGGGAGGCAGTGGTGGGAGGAGGACGGTCCAGAACTCTCCAAAGTACCCTACTGTTATGTTTTGATAGTAGTTCCATTTCTTTGAAAAGTTCAAATTTTATATTTAGTTGATAGCAAATTTATAATATATTTGTTTGATGAAGATGTTTCCTATAGTCTCTTCCAACCTGGATCAAAATAATCGGTCTTATGGAGATAGCAGGCGACGTTGCATAATTTCAATGTTGGATAGGTATTAGGTAAATTTCATATGGCAAGGTGGGTATAGGTGAGTCGCTCTCGCAACCGACATGCGCCACTGAATTAAAATGGCGTCAAATTTGAGTTGTTGCAAAATTTAATCTGTTAAGTAATACCGGGATATCAACAATTAAATTGATCAATGGTGGTCATGGATTTTAAAATTATTGTCGTAGCGTGCATCGTACATTTAGGTATGTCATAATTTTTTGAATGTCAAAATCTGTCAAGTTATTGTGTTGAAGTTTTCTAATCCTGCACGGTTTTTGAATCATGGTTCTCACCACAGAACACAAAATTTACATGATTGAAGCCTATTTTCGAACGGGTGTGCTAGTTAATAGAACTTGGGAATACAGTCAACGTTTGTGTTTGGACAATTTTCGAGAGCACTTCCCAGCCGTAGCAGTATTACCGGACAATTTTTATGCATGCCTTACAAATTGTGTTGAAGTGTTTCGCGAAACTGGTTCTGTGACGCATAAAAAAGGTGCTGGTAGACCAAGAGTTCGCACAGAAGAAGTTATTAATGACGTTCGTCAACGTATGGAAGAAGAGCCTACAAAACCTTTAAAACGTCTCTCTCAAGAAATTCGGCTTTCTTATGGAACATGCCAAACGATTGTAAAGAAGGACCTGAACATGCATCCATATAAGATGCAATCATATCAAGCTCAAGCAAGAATGACGATCTGCTGAACTTAACTTTTTTTTCTGACGAAGTTTGGTTCCACCTTTCGGGATACATCAATTCTCAGTATATGCGAATGTTGAGCACTGATAACCCGCATATTTTTATTGAAACGCCACTACATGCTCAGAAAATTGGTGTTTGGATGGCAGTTTCTCGCAGAAGAATAATTGGGCCAATTTTTTTCAAATTCACCGTCAACTCAGAAAGGTACAGAAATATTTTTTTTACTGAATTTGTGCAACAGTTAGACGATGATGAACTTCACTTCAATACGGTTATTTCCAGCAATACGGTGCAACAGCACATACTACACGAGAAAATCTTGCTTTTCTCCGCGAGTTTTTTGATGACCGGCTGATAAGTTTGCATACGGAAGTTGAGTTTCCTCCGAGATCACCTTGTTTGACAATTATGGACTATTTTATCTTTCCTTATTTAAAAAATAAGATTTTCGCAAATCCGATACATAATTTGCAAGAACTGCAACAAAGAATTGTTCCGCAACCATAACGCCAGAAATGCTGCAAAACGCTTTTCACATCATGAGGAGGCGCGTAAACTTGTGCATTGAACGAAACGGGGGACGTTTCCAACAATTATTGTAATTTAGTTTTTCTGGTTAATAAAAACGTTATTTATTTTATAACTTGTAGTTCATTATTATTTTACAGCTGAACTACAGTCGAAAGCAAAAAAAAGTAGACAAAAATACAGGTTTCTGTTATAGACTTTCTCAAAATGATTAGTGTGATAGCGACTTCAAAGTTACTTGTCAAAATTTGGTTATCTATCAAAATTGACAACCTTACAGTTGATATTAAACTATTATCAGAATGCCTCCCATAAATGAAGATAATAAAGTCAGTGTTATTGCAGATTTGAGTAACGGTTTCAAAATACGTGAAATTGTGGAAAGGAAATAATATGTTATGGGAAATAGAAGGAAACTTAAATTCAGAGACTTATATCAACATTCTAAGTATGTAGTGTGATGTTGCCTTCAGTGGAACTATTTTTTCCAAATCACAATTTAATAATTCAACAGGATAACTGCCCCATCCATCGGACAGAGCGAAAACATGGTTCAGAGAATATAACATCAACGTGTTGGATTTTCCGCCAAGAAGTCCTGATTTAAATATTATCGAAAATGTGTCTGATGATCAAAGGAATAAAGAAATTAAATCGAAGACCTTAAAATAGACAAGAACTGGTAGAAATAGTTCACACAGCATGGAAGAATCTAAATCAAAATATTTGTACCGACCTTTATAACTCTATTCCAAATTGATTGCAAGAAGTTTTAAACAAAAACTGGTCTATAACCAGATATTAAAGCATATATTTCTTCATGATGTTTTTTAATTATTATTTTGATTTGTATTAATCAGATAGAAGACGTTTTGATAATTATTTGATTTGTCATAGAATAATGACTTGACACTAATGACAAGTAAATAAAGCCAGGTTTACAAAGTACGAGATTTCTTGTCTACTTTTTTTTGCTTTCGACTGTAAGTAGCTAACACATATGTAGGTTATTGATAATGTCAGTGTAGTTTGACAATGATTGAATTATTTCAAAAGGATGATTTAAACTAAGACAAGCGTTTTACATTCCATGACCAACATTGACCAATTTAATTTTTGATATCATAGTATTTCGTTTTATTTACAAAAAAATGCATGTATAGTTACTAAAACAAATTTAAACAATAAATAATATTGAAAATCGTCATAATATGTGTCAATTCCATAAATTCACTAAAACAGGACATTTAAAAATCGCGCTACTCACTACATTTCAGTTGGTATTGGAATCAATATGGCGTCCTAATTGCAGTACTTTCTTAGTGATTTTAACATTTTTAAGACTGCAGCGCCATGGTACCAAAAAAGCGAACTACAGGTGATGACATACCTAGTTATTAATTCTTGCATTACTATAATGATGTTTTTTTACCTGTGTTAATCACGTGTTTACTTGCTTTGCAAATTTGTTCAATACGATTTATCTCATTTATATACATCAGCACGCAATACAATACAAGTTTGTGTCATAAGTCAAAAAATATAACTAAAGTAAAGAAATTGGTTAAACTGTATCTATTATTTAGCATACAATTTCCTATAACGTTTTCCTTTACACATTTCTTCTATAGTCGATAATAACAGAGCCACAGCCACCGAATGAAATAACAAAAAAATCATTTTTGCAAAATATCTAGTAAGCACTTTGTCCAAAAAACAAATCGCTAATTAAATAGAGCTATTAAAACCCCAATATGTTCCCATTCAACCGAATCTGTATCTGTTGTAGTTTCCGCGATGATCCCTATATTAAACATCGGAAGTCTGTATATGAATATTAATTTTGAAAACTCAGTAATTAAAACAAATCTTAGGACGTACAAGTATATAACAGCCAGGTTAATGTCATCACCTACAGTACTATAATGACCCGCCAGATGGCGTATTGCTTAGCAAGAATTCCCTAATACATTTAGGAGCGTGCATATGTATAAGAAAGTTGTGTGGGGCCCACACCTAATTTTTTAATGAACTAATACCTGTATAGTGAGAACGATCAAGAAATTCTTTAAATAGGGTACCATATTTTATATTTTTATTAACAAAAATTTGTCTTTTCCTGTAAATAAAATAAAAATTATATTTACAATTGTCATTACAAGTTACTTTTAAAAAATATGTTGTATCAAATAGTCGTGTTTATCTTAATCAACAAATTTTCTAAATTTTTTTTTAATAAGACCAGTATTTACAGAATTATTGCCAGTGCGTATAACTTTTGGCCGGATCTGTATAAGTATTTCCTAATTGGTCAAATGGAGACCAATAGCAACATAGAATTTTTGGCAAAGAAAAATTGCAACCTATAAAAGGAAATATATAGTATGTATATACTATTTCTATGATTCAATTGGGTATTTATTGCTTATTTGAAAATGGAGGCATTTATTTAATAGTAAATAACCGACATTGAAATAGTTATTTACGAACCAAGTGCGTGAAATCATATTTCGCGAATGAGTGACCAGTTTAAAGCGCGAGCCGAAAGGCGAGCGCTTTATGGACACGAATTCGCAAAATGTTTCACGCACGAAGTTTGTACAATATTTTTTGTACGAGAACTATAATAATAATACATATTGTTAAATACGTTATCGTTTATGACACACTACTAATCTCTTGATATTAATTAAAAAAAATTGAATTGGCAGTATTGATTATTTGAAGTGACATTTAATTTAAAATTATCAAATTCAAAAAATTCTATTTCATTTCCTTTTATTTTCATAGAAAAACAACGAACTGGGTAGCATATTATTAAGGTTAGGAATTTATGATTTTAAAATGTCACTAAATTAATCAAGTTCTAGGAAGTACCAACTTTACTTTTACGCACTCGTGTTTAAAGTGACTTTTTACGCACGCAAATCGAATTGTGAAATGACAGGTTTTGATAAGCGAGTACAAAAAAGTATATAACAATTTATGGAGTGAGTGTTTGCAAAATATATAAAATAAAGTGCTCTTTTTTTTAAAGCATATAACATAATGTTTCTCTCTGCATTTCCCCAGCTGCAAACAGGTGTTTTTGTATTGGCTTCGAACGCTGTTATTACTGGAATCACAATTTTTTTATTTTATTTTATATTTTATATCTAAAAAAATTCTTATTTTAATTCAAGTTAAAATTACATATTGAAAAAAATGTTTCTTTCTTGTACATATAGGTAGGCATAGTTAACTCAAGAGACCGATATTAAAATAAAATTTGGAAGGCAATAATTTGTTGAACCAAAAACAAGAATTTATATTATATGTCAATATATTACTTATATGCATTATTCAATTGGTTATTCGTTTCTAAAAGTAACATGAAGTATATAACATGTCCACAACCAACGATTGGTTGTACAGTAATATGGAATATAATCGAGGCAGGTTCAAAAATTCCATGAAGTTATTTTTTATGGAAGCATATTTTTTTGAGTTTTAAAGACAATTTTAATAAGTGACATCAAAGAAAAAAGTAGTTGTATATTATATATAATATTTATATATGTCTATAAATATAATATACAAAGTCAGTCATCTTCGTGGGGAAGAAATATTGTGCCTTTATAGATAAAGTTTTTTCGAAAGGTTGCTATGGTAGCAGTTTAATTTGTATTATACAGGTGTTCCATAAGTTAGTGGCTGACATTAGTTATAGTTTTTAAAATGGAACAGCCTATATATCATTGAAAAATATATACTATTTATTAGAGGGGTATAATTTTCGATATTCTAGTGATGATGAACTAGATAGTGGTGATAAACTTAAATTTATTGATGTTATGTTATGCATTACATAGCGGTGTCTTAAACGCTATTGCTAAGTGATGGCGGTCGATCTAGAAAATCTAATCTTTACAAACTAAAATAAAGAGGTTGGGTTCAAATTGGGGTCATATGTATAATACGATCAATAGAATAGTTATTAAATTGTTTTTTCTACTCCTGTGTTTAAAATGTCGTTTATCGCATATGTTTCCATGGCGCTAAGTGCCCTTTTAAATACACCTTGACAAGCTGTGACTTCGTTCACTTTAGTCACGGGCCGAACTTAGCAACGGGAACTTTAGTCACGGGCTGAAGTTAGCTCTAGGTTTTGTAAATGCGAAAATCATGTGATATTTAATCAAGATGGTGGACACTTGTCATCAATCTGTCAAAATAATCTGACATGGTGCGACAACACACAAGTAATTTTGTATTATATTGATTATTTGTGGTCGTGGAAAAAGTATACTATGAGACCCGTTTTGTAAACTTGTTAGTCACTAATACTATTATGCACGAGGTACCATAAATTGACATTCATACACAAATTTCTCGCCTCTTTATAGCCCGTGAACAGTAATAAAATGTCAAACAACAATGTCATATACAGTGACAGATCTTTTTGATAAGAGGTATTGTCTTAAATCGCCTCAATTAAGTTTTGTTACCAATGGTCTACGTGGTATATTGTTAAATAGTTTCAATTGTGCTATTGTATGGTGAAAAATCGCGTAAAAAATGAACACAATTAAAAACTCTGTAACGAAAGCAATAAACTATAACTTGGTGCCAGAAAATTTTAAAAGGTGAATCAAAAATCTGATAATGAACACCTTAAGGGGTGCAACATAAGGAAGGATTCCATCGAAAATTGCTAATGTGAGAAAAGTCTTCTCGCCTATTGTTGGTATCTATCAAAATTAAGGAAAGCTTCTTCGGATTTTTAAAAGAAATTCATAGAAATTCAAGCCCAAAAATCCAAAGTTTTGACTATAGAAGAGATAGGAACTTTTATATACCAAGCTCCAGACGAAATACACTTAATGAATAAGGTAAATAAATATAATTTTATTTCAGTGACAGTGTTTAGCCAAGGTTTGTTAAAACAGATGGTTTTAATATTCGGGATAACTTAAGCGTGTCGAAAACAAGAACTTTTTTTGTTAAAAGTTGGTCATTCAGGATCTACAATCCTCATTGCTGATCACATTACGAAAATGTTTAGTGTGGACGACAACCATAAATCGACAAGGTTTTTGGCGATTTATGAAAAGTATGCTGCTTTTCGTCTAGTAAATGTTTCTTCTTAGCTTATTGAAATGGAAAATGTACGAAACAAGTTTTCGGGAAAAATATTTGTAGTGCAATTCCGACAAAAATTGCTGATTATCTCAAATTACCAAATTACTAAATTATACACTGGTCACACATTTCGTCGTTCATCAGCGACGATATTTTCAAACACTGGCGAAGGATTAATTGATATAAAGCAATAGGGAGGTTGGAAGTCAACGTCAATTGCAGAGCAGCATATAGAAGATTCTGTTTCAAATAAAATTAGACTAGCTGAGCCAATACTAACCAGAAAAGAAAATTTACCAACAACTAATAGCAAAATAGTGAAAGTGAATCAACAGCTACCAACACCATGGCATATATAGCGAGAAAAAAGTAGTTTTTAAAAAATGTCTGTGTGTGTGTGTGACCACGATAGCGGTCAAACCGCTACAGCTATCAATTTCAACTTTTGTATTTACGAATATAATCTCCCTCTTGTGTTCTGATTAGATTTTCAGTATAATCGGCAGACCGGAAGTAGTAGTTTACTTAATTCAGTGAAAAAATCGAATTTTGCCAATATTTCGTCAACTGCTAGATTTACACAAATTTATAAAGAATTCATATGTACTCAAAATTAAATTTAAGAAGAGTTTTATTGAAAAAGTGTTTCGAAATTCCTACCAGACGTAGGTCTTTTACTCTTACCGAAAATCAGTTTTTTGCGAATATTTCGCAAGTCATGCTTTTTAGACAGATACATTAGAAGTATAAAAGTATTTAGAACTTAATTATCAATACCTTTTGTATAAAAGAAATTTCAAAATTCGGACCGGAAGTAACACTTTTACTCTTGACGAATAGCGATTTTTTGCAAATATGTAGTAAATTATGCATTCTGTGTATATTTATCTAGAGTACAAAAGTATTTAGAGCTGGATTTGGAATATTTTTTGTATACAAAAAATCTTGAAATTTGGACTTACTCACAGCCTTATTATTCTAAGAAGATAAAAGTGTTTAAAACAATTTAGATCAATTTTGTATAATTTGAAACGCTCATATGTATAAGAAAGTCGTGTGGTGGCCACACCTCATTATTTTTAATTCAATTGCATGAATAAAAAGCAAACATATTTCGTTTCGCTCTGTGTACGGCAGTTTTCTATGACACTTAACTGATCTTATCAAAATTTACAGCGCACAGAGGCAGTAAAAACGGGTTCGAAAAATGGACGATCATGGTAGGTATATCTTTGAAGTGACCCCCCATGGTTGAGGTCTATAGTTACGCCTATGCACAGAGGATCAAAAGTAATTGCAATAAATATCGTCCAAAGTTGTATCCAAAATAATTCATACACTACGTGACGCCATCTCCTGGTTACCAGCACAACTACAAAATATAGCATTATGTTCAAAAGGCGATGAAGCTTTGCAACGATAAGTATTTTCTAGTTACCTATTAACACATATTTTAGTAGCAAAATTGTAATTCTTGCCGCAATACATAATGTTACATACTAGGTGGCACTAGTGTAGCAAAAATATAGCCGATACAGAGCCATCTTGTTGTTCATAGCTTCCTATATCAAATCATCGAAAACAATTAGAATTTTTCATATGAAATGCAGCACTTTTGATTATAGATATACAACTGAAGGTTAGTTCGGGACAGTAGCCACCAGAGGGGGGTGTGCCCATTCATTAATTTTTCCCGCTAATATATTGTAGTACAAATTAAAGTTACTACATGCTACGAAAGTACTGAATACAATCGGCTTATCATCAGAGTACAGAGTACATCATTGTATGACCACATCCCTTCGCCTTCCTGTTTACAGTTTTCTGTAGGTTGTATAACTATAATATTAATAAACAAGGGCAGCACCTATAGAAGAAATTTAAAATAACTTTCTAATTCATTGACTTTCACAACTGATATCTCAAATATTGATTTATTAATTATTTGATAAAAAATGTCTTCATATTTTATATGATGTCTTATGTTCAAACATCATACAGATAAAAAAAAAGGTTAATACTACTGTTAATTGTTAATAAATGCGAATGTAGACAATTAATTTATTACCAATTGCAAATACTGCAGATAGTTTATTATTATTATAGTTAATAGTGAACACAGTGACATGAATAATAAAATAACATATTGAATTAAATCAAATAGCAGTGCAAATATAAACTCAACCAGCTCGTAAAATGAAATCAGGAAAGTTACAATTTAACACCATTTTTTTAACTGGGCAAACATGCTATCGTGCAGTAAACTGTTTCTTAAGGTGCTGTAACAAACCTATATACCATGATGTATATGATCGTTCTTCTTCAAAATACAATAATAAAATATCTCACTTGTGTATTTTCATGTGATTTTGCAAGTGATGGGAGTATTTAAACTCAGCTGGACACACCCCACATGCATAAGGAGTTTCACTTGTATGAACACGCATATGAGTATATAGAGCAGCCGATTGTCTAAATGACTTATCACATATTTTACAAGAATATGACTTTTCACCTGTGTGAATTAACACATGCTTGCCCAGTACAACTTTCGTTTTAAATGATTTATCACAATAACAACATGAGTGTGGTCTTGCCTCCGAATGAAGCTTCAAATGATTACGCATTTGAAAATTAGTCCAAAATTTCTTTCCACATAATGAACAAACAAACTTTTTCACATTTATGTGGATATTCTTGTGTTTATAAAGTCCACTAACATCACTGTATGATTTTCCACAAACATCACAGGTAGGTATATTTCATATCATTCTTGTGCCTTTGTATGTGACGTTTGAGATACTTAAAAATTTTCTGGCACATAAGTACTGCAAGTATGTACTGTATCGTCCAAATGTATAAGCCTGTGCTTAGAGAAAACACCACCGTCATTAAAAGACTTTCCACACACTTCACAAGTATATTTCTTTTCACTTGTGTGCCTTTTAAAATGAGTTTTAAGTGCCGATTGGCTTTCGAAATTTTTCTGACATGTACTGCAAGTAAATAGTGTACCATCAGAATGGACGGCTTTATGTGAGTTTATAGCACTTGAGGTTTTAAATGTTTTGCCACAAGTTCCACATGAAAATGGTCTCTCATCTGAATGTATTGCCATGTGCAATCGAAGCTGAAATTGTCTTACAAATGATTTACCACAAATATCACATTTAAAATTCTTATCACCACGGTGAAGTCTACACAAAAACACTAAAACACCTTCACCACACTAAAGCACAAAAATGGCTAAATACGTATTTCAACAACTGTCATCATCAGTAGCACTGAGTGTAGCCCAGACGTTAAATTGTACGTAGCTCAAATTATAAGTATTGCCCAAGGTACACGCCAAGGTATGATATCCGGGGCCATTTCTCTTCGTTAGAGGGAAGAAAGAAATACTGCCATTTCAGAATATTTTTATAAAAAAGAGACGAAATTAATCTAAGTATTAAATATTGCAATATATAAAGTTTATGGTACGTTAATATATGTATACCGGTAAGTTTTCGGGTGAAGCAACGACAGAGGAGTGTCCAAGTCCCCACTATCACTCGCTAGAGTTATCGTATTCCCCGACGCGAACGGCTGTAGTATACTACTACCACCGCTCTGGTTAACGGAGGGGAGTACATATACGTAGTCGTTCAGTTGTGGGGACTGATACATGCGCTATACAATCGTTGCGTTACCAGAAAACCTACCAGTATATTAAATAAAATTTTCTTACTAGTCTGCTTTTCATTTCTTACACTTTTTCAAGAAAACTTTTATACTTTTTTACTATATTCTCATTCTCAAATTTTTTCAGTAAAATCTCTGTATATTATTTCAACGTTTACCTAAATTTTATAGCATTTCTGGATTTACATAATAAAATTATTTTTAAAGTTCTTATATGAAATAATTAATTTTTTAATCCCTATTACGATAAATACATTTCCTCTTGTATCACGTTATACAAAATTTGTAGTTCAAATTTTGTACTTCTTTACTTTATGGTAATCTACTAAAATTGTTGTTGTAGGTAATCTATATTTCACCAACTTAAGAAGTATGCATACAGCCATGGAATTCCATGATATTGGTTTTTGATTTATTTTGTTTTCTTATTGCCTTAACTTTCATTTGAAGTAGAATTTTTAAAAAAAAAATAGATCTTTTCATTTTCATTTTAAAAAGGGAACATTTTTATTTATAATATGCACTTTTTCGTCACAATTGTTATTTGAACAATTAAGAAGTCAATATTCGTATCTCCAAACCTAAAACCATTGCGAATCGCCAAACGTTGAGCAGACCCCCCTCCCTTCCTTTATGCAACAGGTAACGTTAAAAGGTAAGTATATTACTTGTGCCGTGCATTTAACTGTGGTTTAACACTTATTTCATATCTATAGGGGAACGCATTGGTTGACCAGTTTTTCATTATATTATTTAGGTTTAAGTATTTATAATAATACACACGCTACAAGTTATTGTACGTGAGGACAGGTACATAACCACAAACCAAAAAATATCAATTGTACATATCTATAGAAAAATCACATGTTCCATGTGATTTTTGCTGGTGATTGCTGCTTATTACTCATGACTATTATTATAACATAATAAAAATAAACTTAAATATTTCTTTCTCAGTATGCAATACTCAAGTATAACAGTTTTCAATGTCCCCTACAAATACCCCTAAAAATCCCCCTAAGAAATAAAACCCCCCAAATTTCCCCCTTGGCTCAAAAAAAACCCTAAATCTAGGGGGGAAACCCCCAAGTTGGCAACGCTGGTGGCGGGCCCGTGATTTTTTGGAGGGTCTGAGTGTTTAATATCAAAAATTAAGGACAGACAAAAAAATAAAGTCAATATGTTATTTAATTAACTCGTTTGAAAATAAAATCCATTCGCCGTTCCTTACGATAAGCAAAATGATTAATAACTAATTCATTGAAGTTTGGTGTTGATGTCAGTAATTGTTTTTCAATGGAACACATTGCTCGAGGCACATAGTCTGCTTTCCTGCATGGTATTTCTAGAAAATGTTTTTATCCTCTTCAAAGTAGAAAAACACCGTTCATTTTCAGCTGCTGTCGTCGGTATGGTGCAAATTATTTTTCATAGAAACATTGCAGTAATGTTGGAGCAGATGAAGCAGTTCCAAAATCTGGTCCATTATACAAAACTACCAATTCATTCTTAAAATCCAATCGTCGTGAAGAGATTTGAGCAATATGTGTTTTGTGTATGTGGCATGTTAAGGGTTCTAGCCTTAAGTTCAAAGTCACTCTTTCTGCAGGAAAAATAATGGCAACGATTTTTTGGGATTGTCATAGAATACTAATTATTGATTATCTACGTTTGTTGTTTTCTAATCTCGAAAGAACTTTAAGGGTCCTATATAGTGGATCGGAAATGTAATATTGGTTGCATAGCACATAATTTAATAAGCCAAGGATGTCCGAGTACTTATTACACATAGGGAATATATAATAAATATTTCAAATAATAACTCAATATCTAAGCGAATAAAAATTCATTTATGACCAAATATTTACACATTTGTAACCGCGGGAAAGATTTTTACAAGAATACCAATTCATTGTAATGTGGGTTGCCTAATTTTAATTTATTTTATATTCATTTAAAACAAAGTATAGTTGAACGAAAAATAAGTGCAGAGCGGGGTAGCTTTTTATTCAATTTATAAGGTGTACTAAAGCAAACAAATCTGCTACAAAGAGTTTTTGAGAAAACTTGTTTTTAATATTTTGACATATTAATTTTTTTTTAATCAATCATTTTTTTCTAAATTTGATTATTCAGCGGGGTAGATTACTAAATTTTTCATAAGTTGACGTTAAAAGGTTTTTGGACAGTGGAACGTCAGCATCCAGTTGGATTGGTTGAGTGCTTATAACTTAAAATTACGTTACACAATTTTGATCTTATATTGTTTTTGCATTTCCATTTTTATTTTCTATGTAAGTATGATTCTATCGCGAGATCAAAAATTATATTGATAAAGGTTTGCCATGGAATGTAAAACGTCTGTCATAATTTTTGATTTCGCGGTACATTCGCTACTTGGATCTACTGACAAATTAAATTTCCTCAAAATCAACAGTGTATTTTGCAAAGAGATTGGAATATATAGAGGAAGTATCAAGCTGCAATGTTTGACCGCAACAACTGCAGGTGGGGTAAGGGAATTGATAAACAGCCAAGCGATTATAGTCCTTATTAGTCCTTAAGGGTCCTCGCTAGTGAATGGGAAATGTAATATTAGTTGCATAGCACATAATTTAATAAGCCAAGGATGTCTGAGTACTTTTACACATAGGGAACATATAATAAATATTTGAAATAATAACTCAATATGTAAGCGAATAAAAATTCATTTATGACCAACTATTTACACATTTGTAACTGCGGGAAATATTTATAGCAGAATAACAATTCATTGTAATGTGGGTTACCTAATTTTAATTTATTTTATATTCATTTTAAACAAAGTAATGAATAGTTGAACGAAAAATAAGTGCACAGCCGGGTAGCTTTCTATTCAATTTATAACGTGAACCCAAGCAAACAAAGCTCCTCCGAAGGATTTTTGAGAAAATTGGTTTTTAATATTTTGACATATTAATTAATTTTCTGTAATCCGATATTTTTTTTCTAAATTTGATTCTTCAGCCGGGTAGATTACTAAATTCTTCATAAGTTGACGTTGAAGGGTTTTCTCCATCTTTAAAATCATCAAAAATAACTGGATTCTAAAATCTGCTATTTTGCCATTGTTGACAGATTCACTAGCGAGAACCCTTAAGAAAATCCGACGGCGTGCTGTCATTCGTCGAAATGTCGTGCTCATACTTGGTTTGTATGATTTCGTTAAATTCAACGAACCAAGTACGAGCACGACATTTCGAACAATGACAGCACGCCGTCGGATTTTCTTAAGGACTATAATCGCTTGGCTGTTTATCAATTACCCTTACCCCACCTGCAGTTGTTGCGACCACTTACCTCGCCAACAAACTGCACTCATGCTTTCTCTATACCGGTAGGTTTTCTGGTAACGCAACGATTGTATAGCGCATGTATCAGTCCCCACAACTGAACGACTACGTATATGTACTCCCCTCGAAGCGTATCGACTCATTTCATTTCAATATAGTGAGACGCTTGGGTAACAGCCGTTCGCGTCGGGGAATACGATAACTGTAGCGAGTGATAGTGGGGACTTGGACACTCCTCTGTCGTTGCTTCACCCGAAAACTTACCGGTATATTCCAATCTCTTTGGTATTTTGTGATTTTGTCACATTCCCAGAGATGCCACATCCGGACAAATTCTCCGAATTCTCCAACCAGTCTGTTTTCTTATTTGGAAATCACGGGAAATTCATCATTAGGGTATTTTTGATGGTTTGTTATACTCTTTTATTCTGAAGTTTTAATTTTTTTATGCTTTTATTTTGTTAAACACAAACTTCTATCTACTATTAATGTGATTCTTCTGTAAGACTCTTAAGTTTATTAATTTGTCTAGTTTTTTAAATTGAAAATGTATTTTGGAATGCAAAGTATTAAGTTCCGTGACGCAATGCCGTTTTAAGCTTCAAAAACGTAGGCGTCAATCCGTTCTGCTTACATATGATAATATTATCGTATTTTTTTTTAGTTTTAGCAAGCTTGTTATTTATTCTTGGCCATTTATAATAATACATACCGCATGTGTCAAGAAACATTAGCCATAGGGGATCTGTGTATACGTATGTATGTATGTACGATGTATAGACACCGCGCTGCGACGTATTACATACATACGTATTAACTGATGATTACCTATGGCTAATGATATTTGACACAACTGGTATAAGTAGTTCCTTGTATTGCCGGCATTGGTTTATTCCATATAATTGTCAATAATTAAAATAAAATTAAATAATAAAAAACATTTTTAAACATTCAATTAACAAACAGAACGTATTTTATACTCACTTTCTAAACTCACCTTAAAATTTCATTCTTTTTATAGAGAATTATATAAATCATATCAGACAAAATAAGGTATATAATAAAAAATTCAACTCATTTATCCAACCCAGCATTAAAATAGGCATATAATTCTATTCCAAATCATTTTAAATGTTTTAATAATGTTTAAATATAAATGCAGGTACATTTTAATTGCAGAAAGTTGGTATTCTGAACAAGAATAGGACACTGAATGTTAAAATTAAATATTGCTAAATCTATCAACAATAATTTTTATTATATTTGACTTACTAAATCTATTCCTGTTCAAAGCAGTTCTAAACAGCTCTGTAGTAAAAATTATGTATTTCATACAAGTTTCTACAACATAAAAAATTAAAGGAATATTAAAAACACTAAAATCATTCAGTTATAAATTATGAAGTTGAATCATTTTTACATTCAATCGCAAGGATTAGGTGCATTATCCATAAATGTATAAAAAGTAATTAACAGATCAATTATGTGATTTCATATGATTTTTTAGGTGATGTGAATATTTGAATCTGCTTGGACATAGTTTACAAGGATATGGTGTTTCGCCGGTATGTATCCGCATATGGTTATATAAAGATGCAGAATGTTTAAACAATTTACAACATATACGACACGAATATGGTTTTTCATCACTATGTATCAAACTATGTTTCACCATTACTTTTTTTGATTTAAAGCATTTATCACAATAACTACAGCTATAGGGTCTCTCATCTGAATGTTTCCTCATATGTTGACGTCTATGAAGTGCTCTCGAAAAAGTCTTTCCACATATCGAACATGAATATTTTCTCTGGTCTACGTGAACATATTTATGTCCATATAGACCAGTCAAACTAGAAAACACTTTTCCACACAACTCACACAAATAGTCCGTATCTGACTTATGCGTTTGTAAATGAATTTTTAACAATTCCTTCCTTTTGTAAGCCCTGTCACATATATAACATTTCAATGGTTTAGTGTCTAAGTGTGTTGCCTCATGTTTCGTTAGATAATTTAGCCTTTTAAATGTTTTTCCGCATGTTTTGCAGGTAAATGATCTATCCTCTGAATGCACTACCTTATGTGAATCTAGTTCACGTTTCGTAATAAAACCTTTATTACATATATCACATTTCATAAGCCGATCACTTTTGTGCAGAAAAACATGTCTTTCTGTATAATTTCGATAATTAAATGCTTTTCTGCAGATTTTGCAAAAAACAAACATTTTTCTTCTTTCTTTTCTTGTAAATTTTTTATATCTGCTTTGAGCCAATAATTGCAAGTATTTCATATCATTATCTTCACTATCCAGGGTATCTATAATTTTATCTAAATAGCTTTGACTATTATCTGTTAACAAAATTCCATCTAATTCTTCATTTTCACTTTCTGATAAATTATTTTCATCATGGAAATCTTCTACTTCATTCTTTTGTTGTTCTGTTTTTATGTCTTGAATATCTAAATTACTAAATTTATTATCATTTGAATCAGAATCTTGACTACCACCTATTGATCGACATTTCTCTTCTTTAAAATAAAGATCATTTTGTTTTACAGTATTTGTTAACAATGCAGTAGTTCCTTTGTCTTTGCTTTCAACTAGTTTCTTATTATTTATTTTGATATTTAATAATAATAAATTATCATCTTCTTTTTCATTAGATATTTCAAGAAATATACTATTCTCACTTGTACTTGTATAGTGTTTATCCAAATTATTTTGACTATTATCTTCCAATAACATTTCATCTCCTTTCTTTTCTAACACACCAACAGATTTGTCAGATTTTCTCATTAGTGAAGTTAATATTCCTGATTTGTTGTCCTTTTCTTCTGAATTTTGTTTTGTAGATTGTATTATATTGGAATTAGCACTTGACTCCAAATGAACAGTTGTATTTAATTCCCGCTGTTCATCTGTATCATGTCTATGTAAAATATAATTACTACTACTTGTATCTACATTTTCTTTCTCAGATAAATCGTACATTTCACTTTTAACAACAGTTGTTTCTTCTTTATCAATTGTCATTCCAATATATTTATTACTAAATTGTAATATATTTTCCTTATCATTTCTATTAGCTATATTTTGTAATTTCATATCAGTCTTGATTACCATTCCCCGAAAATCCCATGAAGCAATTAATCTTTCTAGGCAATCACAGCATATACATAAAGGAAATGCATCACTTTTCTGCACCTACAGAATGCAAAAGAATGTGATTTTGTCTGGGTTACTTCTAAAATTAACAAGAAAAACTTACTCTTATTGCTGTACATTCAAATAATATATCAGATAACTTTTTACCCTTTTCTTTATACTCTAATATGCTTATCAACTTTTTATTTTTTTGCATACAAGTCCTACACATTGAATTCATGTTTTACTTAATTACTTTAGAATACCAGAGCCAATTAAACTCATTGTAAATACGTTTAGAAAATACGTAAACATAAACATTTATAGTGTGTGGTTTGTTTGTCAAATAGATTGGTCATAATAGTATAGTAACTTTGAAACTAATAGATTGGCAGCTTTTTAGTTATATACGTTGGAGTAAGATATTTAATTTGAATTTTATAGATATATTAAATCAAAAAAATGTTTGATTTGATAAATCGCCTACTGAAATCTCCAACTTTGCCTAAGATCAATACAGTTCTTTAAGTGGATCAAGTGATAAAATATCCACGCAATGAGTTGAATATAATACTTTATCTACTGATGTCGAAATAACACACTGGGTTTTAATCAACAATATTTATTCAAAAAATTGCAATTAATCAAGATACAAAGTAATTACAATTAAATATTAACGAAGTATATTAGGTAAAAAGTTATAATAATAATAAGCAGGCTACTTAACAATGTCAACTTGACATTTAAAAAAGTTCCATGTTATGCAGTCCAGCCCAACAGAGATAAAATCTCTCCTCTTTCCAGTATGTTTGAATATAATTGGTCCCTGGAAGTGTTGAATAATACTATTCAACGCTTCCCAATCCAAACAAAAACACTCTACCAACACAATGCTCAATAATGCACCACCTCATTATTGAGCATTGTGTTGGTAGAGTGTTTTTAATTGGATTGGGAAGCGTTGAATAGTATTATTCAACACATCCAGGGACCAATTATATTCTCGTTCTTTCAATGATTTTCATAGGTAATGCAAAAGCTTTCTGTTTCCCAGTAATATTCTCATTCATTAGGCTGTTTTGGTTCATCTTCTAACCTTGATCCATTCACTTCGGATCAATCCATATTTTTGTATATTCTTACACTCTCAATCCCTTGAAGTCATTAGAAATTGAAATTCATATGTGCATGCATAAAATTGATGCACACTCTGCTCTGGAGGGCGGCATTCCAGCTACCAACGCACGGACACGTGTTTCGATCTTCTAGATCTCATCAGCGTGCGAACGTGGTTTGCTGGAATACCAAATGATCTTCAAATCTCCCGCAATATAATCCCCTTGCATGATAAATGCCTGTGCAAAAATCTCGGCGACATCTGCCATGTCATGCCATGAGATCATTGGACTTGAATTCATCTTTATTTGGGCTATAGTTATCTATAATTTAAAATACTACTACAATTTACCAAGTAATATATTACCTTCATCATACTGAATGCTAAAGTCCCAACAACTTCACATTGTATGTGATAGTCTGCCATATGTATAAATGATAATCTTGAAACTACCTGTAATTCAGCTGATAGGTGACTTTTTCTTTGCATAGCTCTGTCAACCACCTATTTTTCTATATGTATATACATACCAATATATATATATATATATATATATATATATATATATATATATATATAAATAAACAATATATGTCAAAATTCTTAAGTTTCAGCGACAATTACTACGTTTGAATATAAAAACACTTTTTATGTTGTAAAATATTTTATTTTGTTAACGTTATTAGAACAAGTAGAAGAAAAAAATTTAACAAAACTTAATTTCAAAGCAATTTTCTTCAAAAGATTTATAGATGACTGCATCATTTGTCTGCGTATTCAAAAAGCAAACAAGATTCTACAAATATTTAATGCGTACCACCCTATAATACAGTTTGAAATAGAAACAGAAAAAAATCGCTCAATAATGTTTTTAGATTAACATTAATACGTTCACAAAATACAATCTTCACCAAACTATATCAAAAGCCAACGACATCAGATAGATTCCTTAATTTGAACTCATGCCAAACTATGTCGTTAAAACGAAATATAGTATAAAATCACATCTACAGACCAGAAATTATTAAAGACTTAAAAACCATGTTGCAGAAAAATCATTATCCAGAACCATTCATTAATAATCTATCAGAAAAATTTAAAAATATTCTACTACCGTTTAAAATATAAATCGCACATATAAATTACAACACCCTTCACTTAACCCTGTATATACAAGACTTTAAAATAAAATACCGAAGTTAAAAAGGACACATACTGTGTATGTAATCCCGTGTAATGACTGCGAGGGCGTTTACATAGGGCAAAGTATCCAACATTTTAAAGAGAGATTAAATGGACATAAATTTGCAAACAATAGTACTGCATTTAAAAAATAATTACAATACAAACTAAACATACATTCAATTACGATAAAACAAAAAAAACTGACAACAGAACCCGAAACAAAGCCAGACTATTTTTAGAAAGTACCTATACATGTTAGAAAAAATCAAAATTCAATCAATGACAGAACCGATACAGATAATTTGTCATCTATTTATTGATACGTGAAGAAAAAGCTTTGTGCCCCTTTCTAAGCAAATTGCGCGCACGAAGGAGTGTGAGATTTGGCATAGTAAGTCAGTGGCGGCGAAAAGGGGGGGGCAAAGCAGGGAACTTGCCCCCAACCTAGAAAATTTAATTTTTTTTGTTTCTACCTAGCTAGCGCTCGTAAAAAGGCGGAATTTTCATTTAAAATCATAATTTCAAACAAAACTGAATAGTAAATATTTTATAACACTCAAGATAATATATTAATTTCACGATTTCGCGTCAGTTTGTATACATAAACATATTTTAAGTTGATCATGAATCCAAGGCAACGTCATTATGTGGTGTTGGTGAAAATAGTACTGTTTCATCCTTTAGATATAGATTTTATTGAAAAGCATGCTTCAATTTCTGATGAAATAAGATAACATGCGTTATTGACTCGGCATTTTGTTCCCGATTCAAGTTACAATTTTAAAAGGGATCTTTCATTGTAAAACCTTTCAAGAATTACAAAGACTTCCATGAAAATGCAAAAAATATATGTTGTCGGAGTGGCATCCTTCATCGACAATAAAAGCTGTAAATTACGACATGTCATTGAGGGTAAAAGTCAGTGGCGGGCACTGTTGCCAACCCATTACAGACGATTCTCCCTGAATTATGCTTGAAAAACCCCTAAATTACGTGACTAAACCCCTAAAAACCAGTAATTCAATTCTTATAAAAAAAAAGTAACTCCTTTATATTATTGTGACAGTTATTTGTATAGACAAATGCATGTTTCCAGGAAATTCATAATAATATATCTTAATTTGTAAATAGGAAAATTTACAGTTGCTGGTGATTGCTGCTTATTACTCATGACTATTATTATAACATAATAAAAATAACCTTAAATATTTCTTTCTCAGTATGCAATACTCAAGTATAACAGTTTTCAATGTCCCCTACAAATACCCCTAAAAATCCCCCTAAGAAATAAAACCCCCCAAATTTCCCCCTTGGCTCAAAAAAAACCCTAAATCTAGGGGGAAAACCCCCAAGTTGGCAACGCTGGTGGCGGGCCCGTGATTTTTTGGGGGGTCTGAGTGTTTAATATCAAAAATTAAGGACAGACAAAAAAATAAAGTCAATATGTTATTTAATTAACTCGTTTGAAAATAAAATCCATTCGCCGTTCCTTACGATAAGCAAAATGATTAATAACTAATTCATTGAAGTTTGGTGTTGATGTCAGTAATTGTTTTTCAATGGAACACATTGCTAAGGTACATAGTCTGCTTTCCTGCATGGTATTTCTAGAAAATGTTTTTATCCTCTTCAAAGTAGAAAAACACCGTTCATTTTCAGCTGCTGTCGTCGGTATGGTGCAAATTATTTTTCATAGAAACATTGCAGTAATGTTGGAGCAGATGAAGCAGTTCCAAAATCTGGTCCATTATACAAAACTACCAATTCATTCTTAAAATCCAATCGTCGTGAAGAGATTTGAGCAATATGTGTTTTGAAAAATATAAAATGAAAATCGCAATTAATGTTTTTGCTATTGCTAAAAATCGGACCGAGTTTTGAAGTTTTAAAAAGAAAGTGATTTTAAAAAGTACGTATTTTAAAAAAACCTGTGTAGTATCAATGTCAAGTTAGTGATGTCCAAATTAAAATGTAAGATACAGTAAACGCCAAATAAGATGCCAAGCGGTGGGAGTAAATCTGCGCAGTATTAGCAATAGTGGGACAAATATAGTCCAATAGTCTGACTACTACAGCAGTAAGTGGGCGTACGCGTTTTTAAAAACTACTACAGCGCATTCCCACCGCTCACCAGTTTACTGTACTTGCCTTTAATTTAAAATAAAATATTTTTAGACAACTGTACTCCAGGAAGAAAATAACTAAAAACAGTTTTGAGAAAGGCTTAAAAGAGTCGAAACGTTAACAAAATAAAATATTTAACAACAACATAAAAAGTATTTTTATATTCAGGCGTAATTGCCGCCAAAACTAAGAATTTTGACAAAATTTACCATGGGTTTGTTCAGACCTCCAGTTCTGAACGGTTCTAGAAATTGTGCGCATGTCATTTGAAACAAAGGCTATTCGGACCATGCAGTTCTGAGACTACAAATTCTGAGAACTATTAGTTCAATGTTGGGTCATTCAGAACCCGTAATTCAAGAACCGTTCAGAATACGTAGTTGTCATTCGTATGTTTTCGCATTTTTCGAGGTTATGTATATCGCATTTTTATTGAACTTCATAGTTTGGATTTGTTGTAGGTAGTTAAGTTGTCGTTCAAGCGTTTTGTTTTTGTTTTTTTTATTTTAGTTTGTGAAATTATTAGAGTATTAGTGTGATTCGGTTCATCAAAATTATTTTTAATTTTTTTTACACTTGTTTTTATTCACACTATTATATCAATTTTGTTATAGCTAAAGTAAGCAGCTATAAGTATGTGATTAAACATTCAAATTTATTCAAATGGTGGTTTATTGTTTTAGAAATTACTTCAGTTACTACCATGTTCTTGAGTCTACCAAGTGATTTTTTCTCTAAGAATGAAGTGCATGTAATGGTACAATTATAGGAACTTACAAACATGTGAAAATTTAATTTATAATTATCATATATTCATAGACAAACTGACATATTGTTAAACAATCTAGTATGAATCTAGTATTTAATATTATGTCAATTAAACTTGTAATTTTTGATTCGATGTCTCCTCCTGGAGATTTAAGAATAATAAAGGAATTGTGTGATATCAATATGTTAGATATCCGAACCATCTATTATACGTATGTATTTATACCAGCATGTTACATCATGAAAATTAAAATAAATTGCAAGGTAATGTGACCCACAGACTTGTATGACACAAAACATTCAGAGTCTGATTGATGTAAGTACCAAATCATGTAGGTATCACAATTTAAATTACCAAAAAGGCTTTAATTTTTAATACTCTCCTAAATGGATTAAAAGAGTGTACTACTTCACAGATTAAAAATAATCTTAAAAAAATATCTTGGGCATAATCTTTTACTTTAAACGAATAAGTAAACAAAAAGAAAAGGAGTCGGCTTTGAACATTGAAAACGTATTGTAATATATTTGTTTAAAGCAATTATGATTGTTGATTTTAAAGTTACGTAATACATATTTATTAATGTGTGTGTGCATTTGATACACGTGCCAATTATTAATAACAGCTTGTATTAAAAATCCTTGTTTCATTTACCCTGCTTATCAGAAATATCTATTACAAAATTTAGAAAAATGTATTTCTTCTAAACAACTTATTCATTTCTTTCAAAATCCTGTCGCAATTTTTGTGGATAGATACAGATGCAGTAACACTTAAATGTTCATTACGATTGATATTTCTTTAGATTAGTTTGGTGTTTTTTAATAATTCTATTACTAATGTTGGTAGCACAAGTTCCCCTAAAATTTCAATTCTAAAACTGTTCGGACCTTCAGGATTTCGAACCATTTCAGGACCAGGATTTGGCCGGACATGCGCATTATTATCAGAACTACTAATTCTAGAACGGTTCCGGAACTGTTCAGAACTGGAGGTTTGAACAAACCTTACATTACACGGCAAAGACAAAAATTAATTTTTTAAAAATTATAAATAAACATATACAAATATAATAAGTCCGTATAACATAGAACATCTCACTTGTGTACCTTCATATGATTTAGTAAGTGATGGGAGTACTTAAATCGAGATCCACACTCTTCACACGCATATGGAGTTTCACCTGTATGGATGCGCATATGTTTGTATAGAGCAGATGTTTGTCTAAATGCCTTATCGCATATTTTACAAGTATATGGCTTTTCACCTGTGTGAATTAGAAGATGAGTACCCAACACATCTTTTGTTTTAAATGATTTATCACAGTAACTACACGAGTGTGGTCGCCTTTCTGAATGTAAAAACCAATGGCTGCGCATTGTTACTTTAGTTGAAAATGCTTTTTTACAAATTGGACAAAAAAAATTTTTCCCATCTACATGAATAAGCTTATGTTTAGAAAAAACACTAGCATGAACGAAAGACTTTCCACACACATCACAAGTATATTTCTTTTCGGATGTATGCCTTTGCAAGTGACTATTGAGTGAATTTTTACGTTTGAAGCTTTTCTGACATAGGTGGCAAGTAAATCGCATAATATCTGAATGAACCGTTTGATGTGCATATAGAGTAAGTGAGGATTTAAAGGCCTTGCCACAAGTTGTACAGGCAAATAATCTGACTTCTGAATGAGTAGCTTTATGTGAATTCAGTTCACGTTTTGTAACAAACCCTTTATCACATACATCACATCTCCTAAGTCGATCACTCTTGTGGAGAAAAACATGTCTTTCTGTATAAGTTCGATATTTAAATGCTTTCTTGCAAATTTTGCAAAAAACAAACATTTTCCTTCTTTCCGTTCTTGTAAACTTTTTTTTTCTGCTTTGAGCCAATAGTTCTAAATATTTTAAATCATTCTCTTCACTGTCAAGAGTGTCAATAATTTTATCTACATATTTTTGGCTGTTATCTGTCAACAAAATTCCATCTAACTCTTCATTTTCACTTTCCGATTGATTGTTTTCATCAAGGGAATCTCCTGTTTTATTCGTTTGCTGTTCTATTTCTGTGTTTTGAATATCTGCAATACAACTTTCATCACTATTCAAATAAATATCTTGACTAAAACTTTTCTCTTGATCAAGATCATCATCTTGTTTATCAATATTTGCTAACAAGGCAATTCTGTCAATTTCCTTGCAGTTTTTCAATAGTTTCTCTTCCTTTATTGCGATATTTTCAGGTTCTTCTTCTTTAGATGGTTTAAGATCAGTTTTCTTAGCTGTATTAGTTACATCTTCTTTCATTCTTATCATATCTGGAGATAAATTACTATCTACTCCTGAATTTTGTTTTGGAGACTTTACTACATCTGATGTGCTACTTAATTCCAAGTTCCTATTTATTTTCGAAAGTTTTTCTATATCATGTTCAGTTACACTACATAAAATATACCTATTATTTACATCTTTATTGTCTTGTCCAGATAAATTAAACATCTCACTTTTAACAACAGTTGTTTCTTCTTTAACAATTGTCATATCAATGCATTTACTACTATGTTGCAATATACTTTCCTTATCATTTCTATTAACTATACTGTGCAATTTCAATTCAGTCTTAATTACCATTACTCGAAATTCCCACGAAGAAATTAATCTATCTAGACAATCACAGCATATACCTATTGGAAATGCATCATTCTTTTGGACCTATAAAATACAAAAATGTGATTTTCTTAGTTACACCTGATAATTTAAAAAACCTACTCTTACTGCTGCACATTCAAATAATATATCAGTTAAATTTATACCCTCTTCTTTATGCTCTAATATGTTTATCAAGATTCTATTGTTTTGCATACAAGTCCTACACATTGAGTTCATTTTTACTTTATTCTTTTGGAATATTTCAAACAAATATTGTCCAAAAGGAACATAACCATCAAATCACAGCGGCTTCTGTGTTGAATACTTGAAAAAAATTATCAAAACTATTTCCTTATCATGTATCAAAAAACTTGTATGAAGATGGCGCCTGTAGCACATTGTAAATTGTAAGCATAGAGGACAATAGAGGTCGCAATAAATGATTGAATCAAGGCCAACTGTATCTGATATCGTTGCACGATATAAGAAGGCCGTCACATAACTTCGATTTACATTGATGATTTTGATTCGTGTAACTATACATTGGCGAGATAGGGGAAGTGGAAACGCTTTCAGTCAGACTAGACCGACTCGTGTTTTGTCGGTTCCCAGGGAAACCGGTAGGTAATAGGGTACGTGAGAGCCGACAAAACACGAGTCGGTCTAGTCTGAGAGAAATCGGATCCACTTCCCCTATCTCGCCCATGTATAGTAGTAGGTACAGTTTGTGCAATAAAATAGCGTACACATCTTATTGCTAATTTTGACATTATTTTGCCATTGTGAAAATGGCTTCCGTTAAGTATGACAAAGTGAATTATAGCGTCAATTCAATTTGTCATACATGACAGATATTCAAACAAGTCATATTTACATAATCGTATAATAAGTGTACGCCAATTTATTGCACAGAACTGTACATATATGAAGTCGATTTTCAAAAACAGTTATAATTTTGATATACGGTACAATTTGTGTAATATTTTATACCTAAATATAAAAATATATTTTAACAAAATATTTTAGTGGAAGGGCTGGTTTTTCCAACCCCGAATAAAATACTGAGTGAACTCAGTATAATACATTTATTTCTGCACAGTACCTTTAATATGTTGTATCTTACTTTTCTAGTAACTTTCTTCAAAATTATGTATTAGGTTGGTCTTGGAATGCATCAATGGCGCATGCGTACAGAATACGCTCACTAAAGGTGTTTTCGGAAATTAAACCCGGTCATTGGGGTTACAACACGGTTAGCACGAATGCGTTCGTTAATTCAGTCGGGTTAAAACAACCTTGTTCGTAAAATCTAAAAAGTAACCGGGTTCAACAACCCGGTTCGATTTTCATAACCCTGGTAAGTGAATAGGGTAATGCAGGTTGTTTTATCCCCTCCCCGGTCCATTTCTTCTGTTGTATTGCCAGAACAGCTAAATTATGTTATGAAGATAGCTATTTATAAGGTTATATGCAGACGTTTACGTTACGTTACTCAACGTCACCGCAATTGCGTTCGGAAATGTTTCATTTAACCGGGTAAAGTTACTGAACCTGTTAGGTACTTTCTAACCGGGTCAGGTTAATGCTATACATTTTCCGAAAACGCCTTAAGTGAGCATAGAATTTTTCCGCTCACAAAAATGGCGACCGCTCCTGAACATGTTCAGAGTGAGCGCTCGTTTACTGCACATGATCACTGAACAGTTGCGCAACTGTTGTGTCTGCTGAATGAAAGCATTCAAACAAAACTATAGATTATATTTATTACTATATTAATTATTAAGAGGAGCGTTTACCTATCGAAAACTAAGGCATCGCCGTTTCGCGTTTTTTGAATTTATTTTGTAATTTTAGAATCTGAAATTTGGGTTAGTGATGCAAAAGCCATGAATTTATAATGTCAAGGTCAGTTTTTGTACTAATTTATTTTCTTAAAAAAGTTATGTGTCTTAAGGCCGTTTGACACTTACGTAAATTTTAAATAAAATTCACAACTTAATTCACACGCAAATTTTGTAATAAATTCATATCGTGGCATACATAAATTTTAGCTTGTAGATTTGGTTATTAATTCACATGTAAATTATTTAGAACATGTTCTATTTTCTGGGTGGGTGTTTCTAGTAAATCTGCGCGCGCATCGATATGGGCAGGTAAATTGAATATCACTGCAATACACTGCGATCACGTTTGTTAGAAGTTAGTTAATGCTGATTATTGTTCTTATTGTCGGTATCTTGATTCTTGATCACCAACAGTATATAAAAAAGACATATTGGTCAAACGATCAAGTACGAGCATTAATTAATGAATATCAAAAGCACCCTGGTTTATATGCGGTGAAAACCAAAGACGATACAAATTGACATGCACGATCCCACGCACTTTATTTATTTCCCTCATAAAGGTTTTGTGTTTTGTAATATTTTTTTCAATTAAATTAAGTAAATCGTTAAATTGTACACTTGTAAGTCTAAGAAAATTTTTGTATGCATTCGAATCTTCTATTTTCAACTGGTAATTTATCAGACTTAAGATGCATTTTCTTTTTCGATTTAACCACGATCGAGCTCATGACTTTTTTACGTTTTTTACCACGGGCCGTTACAACTACGGTTGTTGCGATTATTATAGTAGTAGTTAGAAGTAATAAACTGTCGTCTACTGCGTCCATAACAAATCCAATAGTGTCCAATATTGATTTAAAAAGCAAACAAACCAACATAACCATAACCTCAAATCATAATATTTAGTATCTAGTGCGCATGTTTAATTATAAATTTGTTAGCAAATTTTATGCAAAAAGTTGATGTGTGGCAAACAGGCATTTCTAGTGAATTCACATGTAAATTTGTAATTAAATTTGTTATCAAAAGTTTCTGTATGATACTGTGTTAAATTTACATGTAAATTATGATGTAAATTTAATTCCTAATTTTGTATGAAATTTACGTAAGTGTCAAACGGCCTTTAGAAATAACGACAAAAATGCATGAATTTAATTAATGTCTACTAACTAAGGCTGATACACAACAGAAAAAAAACAACCTCCACGTGCCAGCTGCACATTTGATGAACGACATAAAAGAAAAAAAAGCTTTCTGTAATTATTTTTGAAGATAAAAAACATTAAATAGTAAACATTCACACGAGGTTTTTCCAAGCTATTGCGTCGTCTATCCCCACTTTACGGTATCTCTACCGGTCCTAGCGAAGACGAAAATCTATCGCAATCGGTCGGCTATTCCAGACTTAAGTCAGAGTGACAGTTTGTAATTAAAAAGAAATGTCATATATACCTATAATATTCGAATGTTTAATAATATAAGTTGCATAAGGTACTATTTGTTAGTAAACGCCCCTCTTAATACAAATTATAAACATTTATATAAAAAAAACCAAGGTTGTACACGAGTTTATTTAATTCAAATTGCCACCATTCGGCAATTGAATCCGATCCGCGCGCCATATAGTCAGTACTAGCGTGTAGCGTCTAAAGTCGAAGTGGTGTTTAATGTTGTGGGGGAGCTATTCCGAAGTATAGCCAAACAATATTCTAGATCTAAATAAATAATAATTAAAGATGTATGCGAACACTTACGTCAAGATAATTGGAGTAGATTCAATGAAACGGTATTAAACAGGAACTATTACAAAAATTACAAAGTATGTAATTAACAGTTAAAACAATGATAAAACGTACTTCATTTATCTTACGAAATATAAGGTAAATAGACTAAATTTTGAGAACTCCTCACGCTTCTACCTACGTCCAGTCTATAGTTATGACTAGGGACAAGCAAGATTAAAATATTTATTGTTTTTCAATAAAATTCAGTTAAGAAATATTATATATATTTACATGTATAAATAACATTTGGAAATAAAATATTTCACTTGTGTACCTTCATATGATTTTGCAAGTGATGGGAATACTTAAATTGAGATGGACACACTTTGCATGCATATGGAGTTTCACCTGTATGAATGCGCATATGATTATATAGAGAAGCCGATTGTCTGAATGGCTTATCACATACTTTACAAGAATATGGCCTTTCACCTGTGTGAATTAAAATATGAGTATCCAATACGTCTTTTGTTTTAAACGTTTTATCACAATAACTACACGAGTGTGGTCTTACTTCTGAATGCAATTTGAAATGGTGACGCATATTTGCTTTAGTTGAAAATTCTTTTTTACACGTCGGGCAAGAAAAGTTTTTCCCCTCGACATGAGTAAGTTTATGCTTAGAGAAAACACTACCGGCAACGTAGGACTTTCCACACACTTCACAAGTATACTTCTTTTCACTTGTATGCAGTTGGGAATGACTTTTTAGTGAAGAATTGCTTTTGAAACTTTTCTGGCACACACTACAAGTATATAGTGTACTGTCAGCATGAACACTTTTATGTGAATGTATCGCACTCGGAGTTTTAAATGTTTTACCACATATTTCACATGAAAATGGTCTCTCATCGGAATGCACTGTCATATGCAATCGAAGCTGAAATTGTCTCACAAAAGATTTACCACAAATATCACATTTACACTTTTTATCACCATTATGAAGCCTAATGTGTACTTCAAAATAATAGCGGTACCCAAATGATCTATTACAGGTATTGCAATATACAGACATTTTCTCCTTCTCTTTTCTAGTGAGCTTTTTATTTACATTCTCCGAACCTAATTCTACTTCTGTGATATCTTCTTTTGAATTATCAAAATTATTAATGGACTCATCTGAATGATACTGGTTATTTTCCTCCATCATTTCATCTTCATGCACTATTATATTATTTACACTATAGATATCTTCTAAATCATCTTGCTTTTCAGTTTCAATTTTTTCTATTTTCATTTCACTGTCAATATTTTTTTTTAAGATACAACTTCCACTAACATTTTTTTCTGCTACATTTTCTGTGTCGCAATAAAAATCTGCTGAATTTAATAATTTTGATGTAATACTTTGCTGTATGTTATATTCAAGTTTCATTGCATTATCTACCTCTTTACCACATTTAGATGTTATTCTTTCGCGTTTTGTGCAATCTTCTTCATGTACTATAGTAGTTATTTCAGGAATCACAACATTATAATTATTCACCTGTTCCTGTTTGGTGTTTTTCAAAGATAAATCGGCAGATTTATCAATACCTGTGCAAGTTATTGTTTGTAATGAATATTCTTCTCTGGAATAATTATTAGTACTCATATTTTTTTGGATTAATGGACCAAATATATCATTTTTAACAATATACTCTTCTTTTAAAAGTTCTGTGTCAGCCACTGAATTATTATTTACCACTATATTTCCTTTTATGTCATTCTTATAAATAGAACGTAATTGTAAATCTGTTTTGATGATCATTGCACGAAAATCCCATGTAGAAGTTAATTTTTCCAAACAATCGTTACATATATGTGTGGGTAATCCATCATCTCTTTCTATCTACAAAAAGTAAAAATATAGAATTTTTGATATTTAAAAGTAAAATATGAAATATGTACTTTTATTCCTACACATTCTATTAACAGGTCTGACAGCATTTTACCACTTTCATGATAATCAAATATGCTAACATATTTTTCATGTATTTGCATACATGCTCTACATACCAAGCTCATTATTACCACAATATTGCAAACACAATTTTACTTTTAGTTTTTGTACTAAATACTAATGTATTAAATAAATATGTATAACGTATAATATACTGTATAGTAGTTAATGAATTAATTTTTGAATGTCACAATCCTAAAAAGTTTAATTGTAATGATTACTGGTTAAACAAAATTATATATTATACCTAACTTTGAAATTATACAAAAATAGTTTGGTGAATACAAAATTGTTGATTATGCATAAAAAGACACTACATTATTACAAGAGCAGTCTGTATTATTTGTTCGTATTTGACGAATTTGAAAGCTGATTGAAATCCAAATTGATACTGATACCTGTGCTGATACCAGATACATTACAAAAGTGACAATCAGGCGTGCAATCAAGTCAACCACCAATTGCCAATTATAATCACAAATTCCCAAAATCACAGATTCCAAGCAGCAAAATCACAATTTTAGAGAAGGATGAAAAATAAATTTGCTAATGTAGAACAAGTATGCACTTTCGTACTTATTTTTATTATTGTCATATTATATATGGGCGAGATAAGGGAAGTGGATAAGATTTCAATCAGACTAGACCGACTCTATTTTGTCGGCTCACGTGGAAACCGGTAGGTAATACGGTACCCGAGAACCGACAAAACACGAGTCTAGTCTAGTCTAAGTGAACCTATTTTGCCCATGTATCCATACAACTCTGATGTGCATGTGCGTTTCAGTTTTGTGGTTTCCACCAATTGGAAATGTTGGTAGTTGTGGTTGGTAGTGGTCTAGTTGCTGAACTGACTGAAATCTAAAATACATCAAATACAAAAATTATTAATTTTGCATAATTTATGTTCTAGTTCGATATTAAAGTTTGAGAATAAAAAGCGTACTTCTGAATTTAATCAATTGAACTTACAAATTGTAATAACTATTAGATAGTAGTCATGAATTTAATATGTAGAACATGTATGCAATTACATCAAGACCATATTAGTATATTCGAATACAGTGAAACTTCTAAAAATCTGTCAGAAATGTTATTACACTGTACAACAATAGAAGTAAAGTATATTTTCATTTCTAAATCTTAAAATTTCTATTTTTGTGTTTTACAGATACAAAAAGATGATGGATTACCTTTGTATATATGTAATTCTTGTTTAAAAACACTAACTTCTGCTTGGGGATTTCGTATAATGGCTATTAAGTCAGATTCAAAATTAAGAAATATTTTCAAGAAACGTGTAAAGCCAAATACAACAGAAAAGAATAGTACCTTAACTGATACGATAATTGTTAAAGAAAAAGCTGTTGCTAAAAGTGGAATTTTTACATTATCAGATGTAAATAAGAATTCTATGGCAGAAAGATATACTAAAGTGAATCATGATTTCATGCAAAAGGACAAGCAGAAAGATATTAAACTATTGAAACATGTATATCAATATAATTCTGACAAAAAAGTTAGTAATTCTGCATTAAAAATTATTCCACAGACATGTGTTAAAGAAAAAATTACAAAATCTATAGGAACAGATGAAGAACATAAATTTGTTCAAATAACAAATAAATTTCCATTAGCAAATAATGTTAAATTGAAACCTTTAGATTATGATGAAAAGAATTTGGCAATGAAATGTATTAGCAATTGTATTTCAGATAACAATACCTCTACCTCAGAAGAAAGAGATATGAAAACAGAAATGGAAGATAATACATTGAAAAATATTTGCACTGAAGAGAATTCATTAACAAATGATGATGAAGCCATAAATGTAATGTTACCATTTATAAGTGATCATCAATATAGTTGTAATGTAACTACAATATCTATAAAAGCAGATAAATCATTTAAAAATCTTCAAATATTGAATAAAGTTCCATTAACAAATGATGTTAAGCAGGATGTATTATTAGATTCTTTAGATTATGGTGATGAAAAAAGTCTAACAATGGAAAACGGTTGTAATCGTGTTTCAGATAATAATATTATTGTTTCACAAGACAGTGAAACAGTAGCACATGATACTATATTAAAGAATATTTGTACTGAAGACAATTCAATAGTGGCAAATGAAGATAAAGCTATAAATGAAACAATACCAGTTGTAACGAATCAGCAATATAATTGTAATATGTCTATTAATGGAGCTGATAGTTCAAACAAAGAGGAGATGAAACTTGAAATGTATTCAGAAGAAAGAATTAAGAAACTTAGCTATACAGAGAGGGAACAATTGTTAATTTTTTGTAGAATATGCAATAGAGCATTTAGATATCGTTATTATTTTGGCATGCACATTCGACTTCACAATGGTGATAGACCTCACAAGTGTGATATTTGCGATAAATCATTTGTTTGGCAGTGGCAGCTTCGAGTGCATATGGCAGTTCATTCAGAGTTGAGACCATTTTCGTGTAAACTTTGTGATAAATCATTTAAAACCCGGAATTGCTTGAGTACTCACAAATATGTGCACTCCGAGGAAACACCATATACCTGTAATATTTGTCCGAAGACTTTCAAAACTAGAGGGTTACAGAGATTTCACATTGTTAGACATAACAATGAAAAGAACTACACGTGTGAAATATGTGGGAAATCATTTAGTGACCCCAGCAGTATTTATAGCCATAGGTTCACTCACACAGATGAGAAGAATATCACTTGCCCAACATGTGGAAAGACATATATAAATAAGTTAAGTCTGCGTAGACACTTGAGACTGCACATGGGATTACGACCATATCCGTGTACCTATTGTGACAAGCGTTTTAAAAGGAAAAGTTCTAGAGATGAACATATTTCAATACATACGGGTGAGAAGCCGCATGTATGCAAAATTTGTAGTAAATCATTTAGACACTCAGCGGCCTTATATAATCACCAACGTATTCACAAGAGAGAGGCTCAATTTGCTTGTAATATCTGTCCATCTCAGTTTAAGTATTCACGTCACTTACAGAACCATATGAAGGTGCACGAGTAAGAAAAATGTTATTTTTGTACGTAATTGTTGTATTTGTAAATCTTATTCCTAATTAATATTGTTTATGAATACCAAAAGTTTTTATTACCTCTGTTTTAAATGTGAGGAATTGGGGGACGTACTTATGTGTCAGGCTGGCCAAAAGTGGATAATTACAATGTTTATATCGAAAACCGATAAAGTAGGTAACACGAATTTCTCACTGTAATATATTTTTTGCATGCAAATTAATAAACTACAAAATTATTCAAATAATTGACTAAATTTTTTTTATGAATTCATATCGTACATTGATATTAAATCATTTGTCATTTGTTTAATCAACCCCACAAGAATCCATAGCTGTTACCTATTTTTGTAAACCTATTTTTATTTAAAATCTGCCTTACGATTTTTGCAGCATCTCCTAGGTCTTCTGAGGCTATATATTTGATTGTACTCGCAAAACATAAATGTTGAAAACGTATACTATTATTAATAGTTTTATTTGAATACCGTAATAAAAACTTGCCGCATCTTTTTGAAATATATGTATACGCAAAGCATATATGCATGTGTTAGGATACACACATACATCTAGTGTCATTACCCACAGTCAACGCACCGTCACCGTGTTTCGGCCTTTAAGGCCTCGTCAGTGTACGTGCTACTACCCAAACACTGTGTCTGTGCGTTGATTGTCGGTAATGGCACTAGATGTATGTGTGTATCCTAACGCTGTTTGATGAAAAACGCCCCATCCCGTAACTTCTTTATTTATTATCCGATTTCAATAAATAAAATGGTATAAAAACGGTTTGATAAACTCTATAAACTGCCTCCTGTAGTTTTTTTTCGTTTAGTATGGTAGATAATTTATTTCTGAATCTGGTAATATTTATTTAGTTATCATTTGGTTGATATTTAATAAAAAAATTGAATTATCTGCAACCTTTATCGGCTTACTATGAAATTTTCAAGTGTGCCGTGAAAAAAAAATCGTAACACAAATGTGACAAACATGTTTTTTTTCCGGTAAATAGGAATATATTATTTTGAAACTTAAATTCCTCTATATGAAAATTATTATGTTTGTATATTAACTGCGACAGGCTCGGACTTAGAAGAAAGAAAAATCAATTTCTCGTCAATGCGTGCACATTGGATCTTTTTTGTACGGGCATTATTCATATTTTTCTTTCACCCCCTTTTTTTAATGACGCTATTTAAAACTGACCCTGTATATGTAAATAGTATTACCTCTTGATGTTAGTTGTAGCAGCTATGTACATACTTCACACTTTTCATTTTTATGATGATTCAATCGTTTTCAATAGACGGTGTATCGCTTGGGAAAAATCGACAGTAGCAAGGAGAGAGACTGATTATATGTCAGTCCACATAAGTTTACCCAGGCCATGTCACTCATCACCTCAGATTTTTTTAGGGTTTTTTTTACAAGTGCCTATGACCAAGTTAAGAAACATTACAATTTTTTTTTGGCAAGTCAAGTCCTTTCAAAGATACTGGGTTTAAAGGTTTATGACAAAAGTGTGTTTTAGCAGGTCTTCTCGTGTAGCTAGCAAGGAAGAAATTCGTAACTCAGATACTATAAAAAATAGTTTTAATAAACGCACTTGGAACGTACTTAACTTACGCCAGAAAAGAAATTGAATGGTTTCATAACTCCCTCATAGCAACTCGTAAAACAAAATTCATAATATCTGACGTGCAATGACCCTGAAGAGACATTTTATAAATACGCATGCGCACCAGAAGATGGTTTTTCAGTAATAAGTTGGCAAAAATGCCAACCAACATTGCTATCATAAAACAATCTGCAATATTGTAGTATTATAGATATATGTACACATCGGTTGGGGTATCGCGAATTAAAGTGCCTAAATATAAAAATATCGACTTCAAATTTTAACCACTTATAGAGCTTTTAAACCGCTACCAGCAGGTTAGGTTGTTTTTGATAATATTATTTTAATTAATGCGTAAATTAAAAAAAAACGTATTATCAAAAATTAAAAGTTCTCAAAAAATGTTCAAATTTGAATGGTGATACGTGGAAATATCACCCATATTAACTTCACAATCAGAATTTTTATAAACGAAACCGTTTGCCAAATAAAGTCAATATTAAATAATGTCGTTTTTCTTACGACAGATTTATGGTACTTAACTTTCTAATTGTGCTGTCCGCAAACAGGTAGTCCTTTTAAATTTATGACGGATAATAAATAAAAATTTATGACGGATAATATTCAACCCTGAAGCCTTCAGTTGTTGTTGTAGTTCTACTAATCGGGAAGCGTTTCCAAGGGCATTCTGAACTTACATTTAGGTACTTTCTGATGTTAGTTGTGATTCTATTTTCACGGAGTCAACTTCATTTGTTTAAGCTGTGTTTTGCTAGTGTTTTCTGTTTTCAATATGCCGTTCACTTTCTCTGCCGACGAAAAAGTTGACATGATACTTGTTTATGGGGAAGCTCTACAAAATGCCGCGGTTGCTGAGCAGATTTATGCGGAACGTTTTCCGGATAGGATCCACCCAGAAAGTCGAACTTTCAAAAGGTTAGTGGATAACTTGAGGCAAACGGGATCACTTGCGTCAAAAAATCGAAGTGTGAATAATCCACCTGTCACCAATGAACTGAATCAGGCAATTGTTTTAAATATGGTGGACAATAACCCTCAGATAAGCACTAAAGAAATCAGTGTTGCGACTGGAATCAGCAAGACATCGGTGTGGCGGATAATCAACAAACACACTTACCACCCATATCATATCGAGCTTCACCAAGAACTTCACGGGGATGATTTTGCAAATCGAGTTGCATTTTGTGAATGGGCACAAAGACAATTAGAAGAAAATGAGCACTTTTTTAGACATGTTTTGTTTACTGACGAATGCTCTTTTAGAAGCAGTGGACATGTCAACAGACATAACATACACTATTGGGCACCAGTGAACCCTCATTGGATGCGTGAAGAACGCATTCAGAATAGGTGGACGGTCAATGTTTGGGGGGGAATCATTGATAACCATTTAATCGGCCCCTTCTTTTTTGACCAGCATTTAAACGGCGAGCTTTACGCAAATTTTCTGGAAAATGATCTTTACAATTTATTAGAAAATGTGCCGTTAAATGTTCGCCAACACTTGTGGCTGCAGCAAGATGGGGCTCCTCCGCACTACGCACTAAGGGCTCGTCAGGTTATGGATAATCAGTTCCCTGCACGCTGGATCGGACGTGGTGGGCCAGTTCCATGGCCAGCCAGATCACCCGACTTAACACCGATGGATTTTTTCACATGGGGTGCTGTGAAGGAGATGGTGTACCAACAACCGCCAACTACCGCCGAGGATATGAGGGCAAGAATAACAAATGCGTTTGAACGCCTTAACCAGCTAAACAGAGGCGCTACAGTTCTTAATTCCTTCACGAGTCGGTTAGAACTGTGTGTGCAGCAAGAAGGTCACCATTTTGAACATTTGTTATAAATATTTACTTTCTACTACCTGGTATTACCCATTCACTTGAAATCCGCACAGTGACAGTGTCATGTTGATCTGAATTAGTGGAATTTACAGCTAGCGCCAAAAAAAGCTGGGTAATACCTAATTTTTCCTAATTTATATTAACTTTCTTAGCTTGAATCGCTTATAAACTCAACACACAACACTGTAATAAAAAACCCATAAATTCTTCAACGTCTTGCCTTTAATTTTGAAATTATTGTAAAATATTCAATAATTGATTAAGTTTTAATTTTTTTTTCAATTGCATAGTTGATTTTATAGACATATCTTTTTAACACCTGAATTTCAATAAAATCTGAGTACTTTTGATTTTTTGAACGAAGGTTTTTTTTTATTTACGCATTAAATAAAATAATATTATCAAAAACAACCTAACCTACTGGTAGCGGTTTAAAAGTTCTATAAGTGGTTAAAATTTGAAGTCGACATTTTTATATTTAGGCACTTTAATTCGCGATACCCCAACCGATGAAACACCCTGTATATGAATTTGACGATGTACACATGTCTTAATTATACCGAGGGCGTTACATCAAAAGGACGTACGAAGCTAAACGTAAATTTTTCGAGAAACTGAAAAGACTTATAAAAATTCGGCCTTTTAGACGACATGGCTATTTCTGTGAATAAGACGAGATTGAAAAAAATTATTTTGTTAGTAACTGCAACGACGTGTTTAACACAAAATGTTATTCATAAGCCTTTCTGACAATTTGAGAAAGCGCTACTATCATTTGAACTCTATTGGAAAAACATTAATTATGTCTAGGGCCTTTTCTTGTAATCACTTGCTTCTTGATATATTGCAAGGAGACTCTGTCACCTGATTCTTCACCTTCGCATTCCTGTCAATCGTTTTGCTGTAGTAATGAAAGTATCGTTGCTTTAAGAGTTGAAAATTCTTCTTCCCAGTTGTCGTATTTATAGAGCAATTCGTTTGATTTTGATTTTTCTATTTTCCCATTTGAACTATTCCATGTTTCGATTTTCAGTAGCCATTTTTATTTCCTGTAACTCATCAAGTACTCCAACTGTAAATGTTGAATATGATTGGTTTGACCTGCGAAGTGGAACATATACAATACCTAATCGAATTTCTAATTTGTGCCGGACAACAATGGAATTGAAAAACATCCATAGTTTCTTTTGCTTGCAAATGCGTTACCGCCTCTTCTTCCTTCAAACTCTGGCCTAATGAAACAGTATTCTTGCTTATGGGTTACACCATTAACGGCAAGATTCAATGTGAGAAGTTTCTGCTGTTTAGCGTGAAAGGAGTTAGCAGAAGCATACTCAGTATTTTCTTTTGCCTATTTCATTATTTGTGGCTATTTTCCTCATCAAATGTAAAAGCAAGTTATACTCATCAATTTTTTCTTGACTTTTGTGTTTCTGGTAATATTTCAAAATGATGACACAAACATCACTTGCAACACAGAATGCAATATTTTTCTTGATTAGGAGTTTCTTTTAGAGCGCAGACGAAAGTTTTTTTTTTTTATTATGTTCATGGTTCTAAAGATTGTGTGATCATGGGTGTCATCAGATATTAATCCGAGCTATTTGTTATGTAATTTAGAGGTTATGAACCAAACTATTTTATGTACCGGGTGTCCCAACAAGGGTAACGAGGTACGGTATTGGGGAAACGGATGTACCTAGAAATTTGAAACAAAAAAATTGTTGAGTAAATCGGCTAAGAGAAAATGATTGAAATTATTTTCGAGTTTCTGAAATGGCCTCCAGGGGGCGTAATTGCCATCCTGAATTTTAAACCCCGTTTTCTGCAAAATTTTCTTATATTAATGATAGTCATAGTGATTACTATTTTAAAGCTGAGACAAATTCAAATATTTTTTGTTAAATGCTTTTTGCTCTATCTCTGAAAAGAAAGTGGTGAGGGGCGCTAGAATATTTTCGGAAATAAATGTCGATAACTCTAAAAAGGCTTAACGTATCTTAATAAACTTGGAGTCGTTGAAAAGGGGGTTTCCTAGACTATCAATTGAACTGCGAGTGAGGTGATTGTGTTTGCTTACCTTGCCGCCAGATAGCGTTTTCTGACATAATCGCAAAAAAATTAACTTACTGCAAAAAAAATAAATGCAATAATATCACTTTTTTTACGTCATTACATAGTCAATCAAGAGCCTAACAAGCCAGTGAGAACCGCCTCTCAATATCTTTATCCTAACCTAAAAAAAAATTACATTTTGGGAAGCATTTCCACTTTAAGGTTTGTTATTAATGTCTAATTATTCCTAATTTACCAAATAAATGCTAATTTATTATTTGGGATGCCAAACGATATTTTTAATCGAAATTATTGACATAATGTAAGTAATAAAATCCTCTGACGGAAATCATTCTTTTCTAATTATCAAGATTGACATGAAAACAAATGTCGTTTATATCTGACATAACTCTACGCGTTTTTCATGTCATTGTTTGATGCTTGTCAAAGTGTCAAAGTCTCTTGATATCCTGTATTAAATAGTCGGTTTAAATTTTAATATTTAAATTAATTGTCTTACTGTGATTGTGTTTATTGCATTAAAAATGTCTTATTCAACTGCGGAAGCATACATCATGTTGGACGTGTTTTTCCAGTGTCATCAAAACGCCTGTGTGGCTGAGCGTGTGTACGCAGCAAATTATCCCAATAGAAGACATTTTAGTAGAATGGTATTTAGACGCTTAAGTAGATGTTTGCGCGAAACAGGACGAGTTCATCCTAAGCCAGTGCCTAGAAGAAATCGACACGCTAGGAACGAACAAAACGTCATTAATGTTCTTGCCTATGTTAACATTAACCCCCATTTAAGTTTAAGAAGAATAAGTTTGTGGTTAGGAATTAGTAAATCATCGGTACAACGAATCCTAAGAGATCACTATCTACACCCTTATCATATTGAACTACATCAGGCTCTTTTAGAAACTGATTTTGATAGGAGATTAGACCACTGTCATTGGTTGAATTCTATGAGGATCCCGATTTTTTATCTCGAATATTATGGACCGATGAAGCTACTTTTTCAAGCAATGGAGGAGTCAATTTGCATAATATGCATTATTGGTCGCCAGTAAATCCACATTGGATGCTTGAGATAAACTATCAAAATCGTTGGAGTGTGAACGTCTGGTGTGGTATCTTAGGCGATCGAATTATAGGACCATTTTTTTTTTAATAATAATGTTAATGGCGAAACTTATTTGGCCTTTTTAAGAAATCACTTGCCAATTTTATTAGAAAACGTGCCTTTACAAACGAGAAGAGATATGTGGCTGCAACACGACGGATGTCCTGCACACTTTTCTCAACAAGTCAGGAATTTTTTAGACCAAGCTTATCCAAACCGTTGGATAGGAAGGGGCAGTTTGTTTCCATGGCCTGCCAGATCTCCAGACCTTACTGTCCTTGACTTTTACCTTTGGGGTAGATTAAAAGATATTGTTTATCAGACTCGCCCTACTACCCCAGAAAACATGATTGATCGTATCCGAAATGCTGTAGCCAATATTTCAAGAGCTGAAATCAGCACAGCCGTATTAAATACAGGACGCAGGATAAATTACTGCATAGAAAATGACGGAAGGCACTTTGAACATTTATAAACACTTTTTGATTTTCCTTTCAATCAAACTTGCTGTGTTTTATCGTTCTCAAGTTATTACTTTCATAGATTCCATAATTTATTGTTATTATTTTATAAGCATTGCGGCTCGTTGGACTTTAAGTTATTTTCCTTACTGTTCCCACACTTATTATTTTATAATTGTTTTGGCCTGTTGGCTTTCGAAGATATTGTAAAAAAAAGTAATAAAGATAAATAACAAAATTTTATTTCGATTTAAAATATCGTTTGGCATCCCAAATAATAAATTAGCATTTATTTGGTAAATTAGGAATAATTAGACATTAATAACAAACCTTAAAGTGGAAATGCTTCCCAAAATGTAATTTTTTTTTAGGTTAGGATAAAGATATTGAGAGGCGGTTCTCACTGGCTTGTTAGGCTCTTGATTGACTATGTAATGACGTGATATCATTGCATTTATTTTTTTTGCAGTAAGTTAATTTTTTTGCGATTATGTCAGAAAACGCTATCTGGCGGCAAGGTAAGCAAACACAATCACCTCACTCACAGTTCAATTGATAGTCTAGGAAACCCCCTTTTTAACGACTCCAAGTTTATTAAGATACGTTAAGCCTTTTTAGAGTTATCGACATTTATTTCCGAAAATATTCTAGCGCCCCCACCACTTTCTTTTCAGAGATAGAGCAAAAAGCATTTAACAAAAAATATTTGAATTTGTCTCAGCTTTAAAATAGTAATCACTATGACTATCATTAATATAAGAAAATTTTGCAGAAAACGGGGTTTAAAATTCAGGATGGCAATTACGCCCCCTGGAGGCCATTTCAGAAACTCGAAAATAATTTCAATCATTTTCTCTTAGCCGATTTACTCAACAAATTTTTTGTTTCAAATTTCTAGGTACATCCGTTTCCCCAATACCGTACCTCGTTACCCTTGTTGGGACACCCGGTATATAGGCCTTTCTGTTATGATTGTTTTACAAAATTGGTTTACACTACCTTCAAACATTAATTTCTCTTCAGAATTCTGTCAATTGTTCACTCTTCTAACATAATGCAATGGTTAATAGATATATAAATACGTCCCAAAATTCCGTTTTCACTTTCATTGGGGCTTACGGCCTTCTGATATGTCGGTCTTGATATCCATTCACATATAGTAAGTAGAATTTTCTTTTGCTGAGTAGATAAACATGCATATATTCCTATTAGTATTGTAGTAATAATAAGCATGTTCGAGCATGTTTAATGCTCAGCAAATATATATTTTTATATGTTTCTTGATCAGTTTGTTCTTATGTATATCTATTGTATAGAGATTATTATAAAAATGGAAATAAATGTCTATGTTGAAGTGTCTTTTTTATTCATTATCTAACTTATGCTTTTTTTTTAATATGTGCAGAAAAGATTATTACGCAGTTTTAGACGGACTATAGGAAAAGAAAAGAAAGTACAGTGAAAAACCGACCCGAATAAAAAAAAAGCATCCCCTAACAGCAAAAATGAAAATTCCAGGACGAATATATTTTTTTTTTATACGAAGGTTGGCCCAAATTAACTACTGAATACATTTTTTATTCTTTACAAGCAGTAACTGCACGGCGTTGGCAGTGACATTTTTATTATTATGTTTAGGTGCATCGAGTCACTATTACGACTAACTGTGTGCCAATTTTCACGGCTGTAAGCGCACTAGATTCGTCTGGACATTGCACTACGCACGCACACAAACACTTCCTTTTATAAGTATAGATTCGGTGAGTAATATGAAGTAATAAAACCATTTAGAAGATTGGTTTTATTTTATTAGAGAGAGAGATGTTCGTAAAGAACTGTTCTTCCACCAGAGAAAATTGTTACTTATTACTAGACAGCGGACGTGCCGGGTTTAAATTATGACGGAGCAAATAAATAATGTAAACAACACGCAGTTACTGAATAGCACTATTCATATGGTAAACTGCAACATCTGTCATTGTCCCAAAACGACAGCAAAAAGCTAGTCGTCTTTCCTCATAAAATTCGTTTCTTCATCGGCGTAGGTAGTAGCTTGAGGGGTTTTTAAAATTTATTATATTTACCTTATATTTCGCATAATAAATAAAGTTATATATGCATATACCTATTCATACTTACGTTAGTTTCGTTTTTTCATTGTTTTGATTGTTAATTACGTACTTTGTATTTTTGTAATAGTTCCTGTTTAATACCGTTTCATTGAATCTATTTCTCCCAATTATCTCGACGTAAGTGTGCATTGGATTTTGTTAAGTTTCAATAACATACGCATACATTTTTAGTTATCATTTATTTAGATCTAGAACATTATTTATGTTACTATGATATGGAAGAACGTCGAGAATAGCATGGTAAAACAATGGCAAGTTGGATTAAGGGTCATACTGATTGTATGTCCTCCATTGTCAGTGATTCCGAAATTTATTGCATAGTTTGGAAAATATCGTTACAGAATGCCCAAAAAGGCCATGTACAACGTCACTTAACATTGCTAAAACATACATAGAAATTGAATCCGTTGAAAGCGGACAATTTTAACGAAGAACTCTGTGAAGCTTTAATGGCGGCTAATATCCCATTAAAGAAACTTGACAATCCCACTTTTAAAACATTTCTTCAAAAATATGCTGGTCGAAATGTTCCTGATGAATCCACCTTACGTAAATATTATGATTCTAAGTGCTTCATGAAAGCAGTAGAATGCATTAGAAGACATCTTTCAAAACAGTACCTATGGATAAGTGCCGATGAAACTGTCGATATATTAGGACGCTGTGTGGTAAATGATGTAGCTGGTGTACTACATCCAACTATTCCATATAATGCATATGTAATAGCATCTAAAGTTATAAATACAGTTGATGCGGAAACAGTTGCTAAAACCATTGACGAGAATTTGCACAAAATGCTTCATTCGGACGACAGGTACAGGGAAAAATACTTTTATTTGTTAGTGACAGTGCCGCATATATGTTAAAAACAGGCAGACTATTAAAGGAAACATCCTTATATGCTGCATATTACTTGTGTAGCACATGCTCTCCACAGAATCTCTACATATCAGAGACAGGTTTCCGGAAGTTGATAGACTTGTATCCTCTTTTAAAAAAGTTTTCAGAAAATCACCATTGAGACTAGGTAGGTAGCTCTTTACAGGGAAAAACTTCCATCTTTGTCACTAACAAAATTTCATTACATGTTTAAATGACGATGCTCGAAATATTGAGTGCAGGGAACTAACACAAATCCCAAATTTAAAAAATCAGTTGTTATTCCTTCAGGAAAACTTTGGAAATTTTCCTAAACTAATCACATATTTTGAAAATCGAAATCTCAATTAAAAGATGGATTAACCACATTAGATGTGGCTATTATATAATAATTTCAAAAGTATTCCAAGGGACTTCGGGTGTAGCCTTCGGCAAGAGTTAGACGCAGTTTTTAATAGAAATCCAGATTTAATAACATTGCGTCAATTCTGTATGGGGACAATGGCACAAAATCTAACTGCTAAATGCGCTGAAATAAAAAGAATATTTTCTGTACGCACCTATAACCAGTTGCGATGTAGAAAGGACGTTTTCTATCTACAAGGATGTACTTCATTCAAAGAGAACAAATTTTACAGAAGAGAACTTTGAGGAAGTATTGCTAGTAAATATTAATACTCCTTTACTCGACTTGAACTACAAAATGAACAAATAATAAGGTATTTTGTATTTTATAGACGTTATCCAATTATATAAGTAAAATTAAAACCTCTTTAAAAATACAACATTTCGATAGTGCGCCCATGGGCGACGAGTCATCAACCTTTCGTGTCCGCTCCCTACTTATTACTTACTATATAGTTGTATTTTAAAATTTATTGGTCGCATTCAGCAGACATCTGTTGCGCAACTATTCAGTGATGGGATTCAGATGATGTACGCTCACTCTGAACATGTTGTGGAACGGTCGCTATTTTTGCGAGCGGAAAAATTCTACGCTTATTTAGTGAGCGTATTCTGTCCGCATGCGCCATTAACGCATTCCAACACCAACGTAACACACAATTTTGAAAAAAGTTACTAGAAAAGTAAGATAAGCAAATTAAAGGTATTGTGCAGAAATAAATGTATAATATTAGGAGTTTTTTAATCACGGTTGGAAAAACCGGCTCGTACACTAAGAACTACGCCGAAGCTAATGCAGAAAAAGAATTTATTATTGTTTATTCGGTTTAATCTGTATAATTCTAACATATAGCAGCAGTAAAAAGTACCAAATGGAATGTGATCACATAAACCAAAACGGTCCTGTCCAGCCAACACTCGACTGTTGTCAAGTGAACAGTTGGAGCGGAAACGGTTCCCGATCCGTCTGCTGAATCCGACCATTTTTATACCTATCAATGTTGCCAATCGTACTATACTAGAATCGCTCTCGCAACCGACATGCGCCACCAAAATTAAAATGGCGTCAAATTTGAGACGTTGCAAAATTTGATCTGTCAAGTAATATTAATTTTGACACTATAACCCTAAATGATCAATTAGACTTGTGGTTTTAGCACTACCGACAATAATTCTAATATGTAACTATTAATTTGATAATAATTTTGCTAAGTACTATTGAAAAGCCGAATATAATGATTATTTTATATTTGTATGAACTTGTGTGCTGTTAGTAATTACATATAAATATAAAAAGGGTTAGATTTTCAGACAAAATTGAACTTTTGAAATTCATTTAAACATTCAGAAATGTATTTAATAATTATGTTCGAGTTAGTTTTACTACAGACAATAAAGATATTTAGTAGCAAAGACAGCAGTATCCTTACCAATAGTGCTATATTGCTTTTCCATTAAGGTCAGAAAAGTATTACACTAATTATAAAAACATTTGTTTGCCAGATTCTTACTGTTCACTATGATTATTTATTACTATTATCACTGGTGTACTAAAACCAACTTGTTTGAAACATTTCTTGTAGGTATATCATTGATTACAACATAATTCTTGCAGGCTAATCAAACATTTTTGATTAAACTAAACACATCACTGGTGTTTACTTAATCTTTAAACTAGTATAAATTTGTTGTTGTTAAAGATTAAGTTTAATGCAGAATTAAACAATTCAAACATATTTTAAAGTATTTCAAATGTTGAGTATTCGTAAGCTGAATCTTTGCTACTGATCAGAATTTAACTTACCAAGCAACCTTAAATTATAATACAATAATGAACAAGTATTTTTACTATCCTGATTTATAATGTACTACATTAATATTATTACAATACTATCACATATTTTTGAAATTATATAATCTTAATTCCATTATTAACAATAAATAATTACAAAATTAAAGTCCTACAGAAAATATACAAAGGTTATTTTAGAAAAACTATAAAAATAATATAACAGAAATACGTTTTAACTGCATCCCCCCATGCAAATGCTTATCTTGTTGTCACACTAATAAACTCGATCATTATTTTATTCTGAAATCAATCATCCACCATTCCTCTATTACAGTCAACATGGTTATACCTTCTTGAATTTGAAAATTTTGTAAACAGTATTACATATGTGATCTTCAAACAATTGTTATTTCAGTTAGAGTCATCTACTTCTTCGATTAGACAGAGTTCTTTCTTCAACTGATCAATATAAGTACAAATTATTTTAACTATTGTAATCTTCTGCCAAAGCATTATGAACAAATATGTTAACAGGTTCCAAAATCTGTCTTTGACTTTTGATATAGATACTGAATTTAATCCATCTCCAATCCTTTATAAGCTACATTCGTTTTATCAGTTACGTGATTATTCTAAATAACATAAAGCAATTACAAGTACCTAAAACCAACCATTTCTGTTGAGTAAAACTTACCTTCTCTTATATAACTTGGTTTAGATCAATATATTTGACTTATTTCTGAACAGGAAAGTGTGCTGATTAGTTTTTAATGACGTTGTTTAAGAACAGATTTCCTTCAGAATAATAATAGTCAGCGTTTCTAATGCTTCTTATAAGTAAATTGGAAAACACGTTCTGACAATATTTAGCTTGCATTCTTTTATGTCAGATAATCGTAGGTTATAAAATCCAAACTGCAAAATATTTATGTGCCAGTAAAATTTCAAACACTATTAATAGCAAGGTCATTTAATTATGTGAAATAAAAGTTCTTCGCTCAGTTTCTTATACATAATCTTACTCTTTGCAAATTATTTGCAAATAATCTTGCAATCAGTTCACGTTCAATTTAACCACAAACTCGCATCGCTATCTGGTTACCATCACAAATTACCAGTACTTCCGCGCTGTCATTAAAGGGACACTTAAAACTATAATAGTAAAGATGACCACAGTGTGACATTCATTAACATTAATAATAACATTGAATAATAACTTTCACAATCGCTACTACCGCTATCATTAATACAAAATATTACTGGATTAATATCTGTTGTATCAATTTCTATTTCCCTATCCCACCATATCTTTATTTATTGTTCAATATGAGTGATGGTAGTCCAAGTCTCATGTGTAATTGTTCGAAAAAACGCTATACTGAATACTAGTCACCTGCTTGTCATACGCTACGCTTGTCAAGTGTCATCCGCTCCGTGAAAATAAAAATCTGACAACAATGCTCAGAATAGCCATGTATTAAATAAAATATTGATATAGAAAAGTACTATTTAATAATTTTATCTATAATATTTAATTTCTAACTGACTTTCATGTAATAGTATTTTACTAGCCGTAGCTATTTAGCCTAAAATATTAATTAGTTGGTTGAATTTTATTGTTCTAAAATTGTTCCGGTTGATTGGAATTTGTAGTGGTATTGAATCAGCGTTTTTAGTTCGTACTTTTGCCGTGTCGGTTGCGAAAACGACCCGGCTATATAATTATAGTATTTGTAGGATAATTATAACTTTATGTGCTACAAGATTTGAAAATGGATATATATTCGAATCGCTGAACAGATTCGGTGATCACGTTGGGTTCACGTGATGAGGAGTCATTGGATGACGAAAGATGTCGTTTGGAAGAATGATATATTTAAAAATCTTGTCACAGGGGGTGCATTTGAAATTTTAGTGCGTCGACATCTGCACTGCAACGAAGAAAAATTCAGACAATACTTTCGCTTAACACCAGCGTTTTTGATTATGTAAGTCTGATGACTTAACTTTAAAACCATATAATAGACACCAAAAGCTAATGTCCAGAAGAAAAGTTATGTATATTTGTAAGGTAAGTACACAAAGCACAAACAACATAATAATATCAGTATTATAATAATTTTAAAATCTATGATTAATGTTACACATTGAAATAAAATTTGTCAGTCATCATTTAAGACGAAAGCGCGCTGAACCATTATTACTGATGGTGCTTGGTGGCGGGCTCGGTATTGATAACTCGTTGTTTTTACGAGACTCTGAAGTAGGCATACTTGTGTCTGAAACGAAATACAATTGTCGCTAGTGACTTGTTTCATTAGTTATTGGAGAAATCATGTTAATTGGAAAGCTAGTGTTTCGTGTTGAGCTCGGTGTTGATGATTCATTGGTTTGCCTTGAGGATTCATCCTCCTCGGTGGTCCAAACGGTAGCAGTTGCACTTTTATCACTCATTTTTGTTTATAAATGTTTTCTTTTAAAAAAATGTTCACCGTCTCAGAAGAAAACATTCACCAACTGTTTGCCACCGCTATGACGTAAATTTAAATAGCGGCAGTATTGTTATTTTACGGCCAATGCCTCTAGGAAACCAACGCCATCTGGCTTCGATGGACAATGCTTTTGTGACGTCACCCACCTCTACATTACGGCCACCAGATAGCGACACCGATTTCTTAGGAAACTAGGATTTAGTGTATTTTGTTTACTATTAGGACATTTCAGTTTACTTGATAATCTAGATTATATGGGGAAATTTTTAAAAAAAGAAAAAAATGCAGAACATGAAGTCAGGAGTCGAAACAGATACTTATTTACGTTGTTAAGCCCGTATTGAGCTGTTAATCTATTAATGCTACATAAAAGTAATCAAACATTAACTGAATCATGGTGGATCTGGACCGTCTATAAGTTATATTGACAACTAGGGAATAATATGAACTTTGGACTTAGAAGCGTTTAATGAGACGAGTTCCAATGGAATTTTATAAATAAAATTTATTAGCGTCATTTAACAATAAAGAATCTACAACTATTATTACTGAATATCTTTCTTGTGCACTTTCATATGATTCAACAAATGGTGCGAATACTTAAACTTAGCTTCACATAATTCACACGGAAACGGGGTTTCCCCGGTGTGTATTCGCATATGACGTGCCAGGCAGGAGGATTGCCTGAAAGTTTTCCCGCACACTTTACACCTGTGAGGCTTCTCGCCCGTATGTACCAGAACGTGATCGTCTCTTGTTTTTCTATATTTGAAACGTTTATCGCAATAGGTACAAGCGTGCGTTTTTGCATTAGAATGCAATCGCAAATGTCTCTTCATTGCACCGTTACTTATAAAATGTTTGCCGCACGTTGGACAGGGATAATTCTTTTCGTTTCTATGACACTGTTTGTGATTAGACAGACTGCTGCCGTCCAGGAACAATTTGCCGCACATTTCACAGACGCATTTTTTTTCGTTCGTATGTCTACGTATGTGAACTTTCAACGTGTATTCCAGCTTGTAACTCTTATTGCATATATTGCAGACGTGTGGTCTTTCTTCTGAATGAACTACTTGATGACTGCGCAAATGTATTATAGTTCTGAAGAGTTTGCCGCAAACATCGCACGTAAATGGTTTATCATTAGAATGTGTTGCGTTATGGAGATTTAATTGGAATTGTTTAGCGAAACTTTTACTGCATATATCACATTTAAACGGCTTATCACCATTATGATGCCGAATGTGGATGTCGAAATAATAACGATAGCCGAAAGATCTGTTACATAATTTACAAAATATAGACATTTTGTCTCGCTTGTTGATCTTGTACCGTTTTATCACCTCCATGCTTTTATCATCATTGCTTTCCAAGTTATTTTCGTCATTTAATTCGTTAATATTATCGACGATTTCTCTCCTTATTGCGTCCGGATCATCTACGTTTGCTTCCGATTGATTTAGATTTGTAAATGTTTCATAACATGTCGATTCTTTAACTTGCTCGTCTAAAATAGCCGTCTCATAAACGGAATTATCGTTCGAATCAAATGGCGCGTAGAAATTTTCACTTTCACCGGTTGGTAGTTCTTCTTTGACAATCGTGAAGTCTTCGCATATGTAAGTTTCTGCTGCAGAGTTGGTATGAATGTCACGTAACCTTGTATCCGACTCCATAACCATCGTTCGAAAATCGTGGGCGGAATTTAGTCTTTGTAAACACTCGTGACAAATCCTCGCGGGCAATCCATCATCCTTTTCTATCTGTAAATAAGAAAAATATCATTGAGAATGAAGTACGTAGTTGAGACAATTTGAATTGCAGCAAATTTAAAAATTAGGCGTGGCAACCACACGACTTTCTTATACGTATGAGACTTTCAAATTGTAGAATTTTAAGAATTCTTTTATATAAAAATTATTCAAAATCCTATTATAAATAAGTACTTCTATTCTCTTAATAAATCCCTATAGAACGCATACTTTGCGAGATATTCGAAAGCAAGTAGTACTCGCTAAGAGTAAAAGTGTTACTAACGGTCCGAATTTTGAAATTTCATGTATACAAAAAATATTTCAAATTCAACTCTAAATACTTCTGTACTTTTGATAAATATATATAGAATGCTCAATTTACGACATTTAGCATAAAATCGCTATTCGATAAGAGTAAAAGTGTTAGTTCCAGTCCTAATTTTGAATTTTTGAAGTGTAAACTTCTATGGGCGCGTTGATTGTGGGCACTGAACGAGATTGGGCCGTCACGCTCGGCTATGTAACGCTCGAGTCGCCATGGTTACCAAACGAACCGTAAATTCGACAAAAATCGGCAAAACTGTGCAAAGAACTCCTCTCTGGATACGCGAAATTGAAAGCTGACCTTTGGCATGGGTGTACGGGCGACATAGAATTTTCGTTCGACGGAGAGGTTTTCTTCCTAAGTGGAGTGGTTGTAAAGATATGGGCTTTTAAAGAAGAGCGTGCATTCGATGTTTTAACAGCAAAATGGCTTACGTCATGACGATTCACGTGACAATCAAAAAATCCCAAGAAACGTCAAACTGACAGGCGAACTGAGTTGCACCACAGATTCACTTTTAAGCGTGAAATACGAAATTTTGAAGGTTGCGAGGGCTCATCAGGACTCGGGGTCTTAAGGAAACGGCTTTTTGGGACCTTTTGTATGCTTATTTCGAGTCGGCAGTCGCACGCAATCGAAGTTACCGGCAATTTAAAGGTCGTTTGCAGGATTTGGTAAGAAAAATGGCCGTTTAAATGTACACTGATATCAATGTATTCCGGACGGGCGAAAAATAAATATCAGATTCTCATGTGCACTGGCGATCAATGTATTACGGTCCGGCGAATTGCATCTCCACACAATACATAACGGTCTCCCACATGGCTTGATATTTTTATCTATACAAGGGTCGATTAATATTTTAATAATGATTTGAATTAAAATACGATAATTCCAGAACGTGTGTATTTCCTTAAAGGGGAAAAGGAGGATTGCTTTCGACATTTATGTGCCCCTAGTACGAAATAATTTTATTTAAACGAATACGCAAACGTGCACAGTGGCGGAGCCGGCTGAAATCAATTTCTCTCTCTTCTGATTAAAATTAGGCACTTGGGAGTTTTTACGGTCGCCCATCACTAATTCATATGTCGAAATAGAACAAAATGGCCGAAGAATTTTTTGAAAATTGACGTATGAAAGTGAAATTTTAGATACGGGAGTGTCTTAGGTCGCCGATCACCAATCCATAGTCAAAATGTAAAAAAAAAACGAAATGGCGGAAGATTTTTTTGAAAATTGACGTATGAATGTGAAATTTTAGATACGGGGGTGTCTTAGGTCGCCGATCACAAATCCAAAGTCAAAATGTCAAAAAAAACAAACTGGCGGACGAGTTTTTTGAAAATTGACGTATGGATGTGAAATATTAGTTACGGGGGTTTTGGGGATCGCCGATCACGATTCCAAAGTCAAAATGTCAAAAAAAACAACATGGCGGAAGAATTTTTTGAAAATTGACGTATGAATGTGAAATTTTAGATACGGGGGTGGTTGAGGTCGCCGATCACGAATTCAAAGTCAAAATGACAAAAAAAATGGCGGAAGAGTTTTTTGAAAATTGATGAATGTTTGTGAAATTTTGGATACGGGGGTGTTTGTGGTCGCTTATTGCGTCTTCAATTTGGCGATTCTTTCGGCGACCGTTACATGGGAGAGCCTTGATGAAGTTTTCACTTCTGCCGTGTGGTTTTAAGCACACTCATTTTTCTTGTTTTTTATACAAAAGGTATTAAAAATTAAGTTCTAAATACTTTTATACTCGTAACATACCTGTCTAAAAAGCATGACTTGCAAAATATTTGCAAAAAACTGATTTTCGATAAGAGTAAAAGACCTACTTCTGGTAGGAATTTCAAAAAACTTTTTTAATAAAATTGTTCTCGATTTAATTTTAAGTACATATGAATTCTTTATAAATTTGTTTAAACTTAGTAGTTGACGAAATATTGGCAAAATACGATTTTTAAGTAAACTACTACTTCCGGTCTGCCGATTTTCCTGAAAATTTAATCAGATCTCAAGAGGGAGATTATACTAGTATATGCTAAATTTGGAATTGATAGCTATAGCTGTTAGACCGCTATCGTGGTCATATACTGACACACACACACAGAGAGAGAGAGAAATTTTTAAAAAAACACTTTTTCGGTATCAGGGGACTTCAAAACGTGGACTTCTGCAAAAATCTCGAGGTCGAAAATTTTCATCATCACAATACTTCCTTATACTACATACAAGAAAGTAAAAAGAAGTTTTTTCGCGACCTCTGTTAGACTAATATTACCTAATCTTGATTAGTAAACCCTTGGTTAAATGTATTTTTGTTTCTCAAATAGCTATTATGAAAATAATATTACTTACTCTTATAGTTGTACATTCCATGAGCATTTGGAATGCAAACAAATTGTTTTGCATGTGTTCGAACAAGTTTAAAAAATTTACATCCATTTTTAAACAGGCTCTACATTTATAATCCATGGCACTGCCGAATATTCTAAAATAATAAAAGCACAAGTTTTAATGGTAGAAAATGATTTTAGTTTTTGTTTTCAATTTTAATTTTCCTTCTGACTTTTGCTTATTATTTATAATGTATTTAAGAAATATATATCTGCGACTATAGATTTTAGAAAAAAAATTAAAATACCTTTATATATTTTTGTTGACGGTAGCACTTCCGTGAGTTAGGATTTCATATACATAACCTATTAGTATTACATATAGCAGTGGCATCCAAACTCAATATAGGTATGTGCTATTTAAAATATCTTATATTTTATTTGAAATCGTACGACTATTAAAAAAAATGTTTCAAGCTACTTATACATATATGAATTTCAGCAAGAAGAAATAACCTATTTAAAAGCGAAAGTATAACGAACCCTAATTATAAATACAGGTTTATTTACATATATAAATACCTACAAATCATAATATTAAGAAATAATATATAAATTAGCTATTTACCTGTTCCACTTTGTTTTGAAAATAACTTATATACTGTGTACAAAAGCATTCAAAAACGTAAACTAACAAACTTGCTACAACAGCTGTTTATCACTAATTCCAAGGAATTAACTAAACTGTTTTTCAGATCTACATATTTAAATCACCCAATTAGATAAAGAAAGAAATAGCAAAATCCCATTTGAAAATATGAATAGATAAAGTTAAGTGATTTTCCGTTCTATGTGATTAAATTTGCAAGTTGATTAGCAAAATCTCTATTTAAGAAAAGGATGAAAATATGACATTTTAAATGTGGAACAAGTGACAAATAGTGATTTTTGTGCATGAGTTGTGACCTTGGAGAAAGTAAGATACACTCGGATTCAAGAAAGATGATCCCTGCGTCACTACTATATAATTCTATCAAAGAATTATGTCTATATCCGAATAAGAAATAGTATCAACTTGTATAACAAGGATAGCATAAGCGAATGCATGTGTTTTCAGTCCGATGCAAGCACGACATACGTTTCATAGAATTTATTTGAGCAAGACAAAGACGGAGTGATTGGATGCGCTGTATTATTTCATACACTTCCGTTTAGCGTTTTGACTTTGACATTAACGCTTTGACATTTCTAGTAGTTTAATCGTTTGATTTCGTTTCACAATTTGTTTGTTGTTTCAATCTTTATTAAACCAGAATATCACGACGCGGTAAAATATTACGGTCACAAGCTCAAGGACTCGTTTTAAATTTATTAGAATATTTCGAGCAAGAGAAAGTTAATGGTGGTCCTCTAATATCCCTTACATCTGTACAACAGGTAAACATTGTGAGATTTAACATTTTACAAATTCTAATGAATATCTTTTAGCGAGTAGCAGATGCATTGAAGGTAGGAGTAGCTTCAGTAAAACGTATTTAAGCCCGATCACTAAATAGTCCTGTTCTATCTAGTCCAGGGAAGAAAAGGCCCCATATAAAAGCTAAAACAGACCATTTGGCAGAGAGCTCTAAAATGAGTATCCCAAATACTTTATACACGATGTATTTACAGAGTAAGACCTTAAAAATGTTGATTATTGAAGTATAATATCTTTAATTTTAGAAAAGCATGTTACAGCACAAACTTTAAATGCAGAAATTGCTGAAAACCATATTTTATTGAGTAGAAGCAGTTTAAATCGTGTACTTCATAATATTGGCTTTAAATTTAAAAAGGAGAATAATCGCCGAGCGTTAGTGGAGAGATCCAACATAACTGAAATTATTATTCCTGAAGAATTATTTAAAAAACATAAATTCTCCTTTTCAGAGAGAAGTGATATTTCTCGATGAGACTTGGATTGTTTGTTTTGTACCCACGTTATTTCTCAATAAAGTTCTATTATCATTTGTATTTTGGCATATGTTAAATCTAGTACATTAAAAGACTATTGAGTTTATATTACATATTTTTAATAAACGATAAATGCGATTATCTAACTTAGTTATCTAATTACACATAACCTAAAATTAGATCGATCAATCTAACCGGAAAACGTAGGATGTCATCATTATAATTTCCATGTTCATTTTATAGTTTACAGTACTTATCATGATGGCGAAGTATTGATTTGAATCATACGATATTAAAAAATGACGCAGGGATCATCTTTCTTGAATCCGACTATATATAGAGAGAGCATAATGTCAGTTTATAGACAGGCGGGGTACGGGCAGGGTAGAAAGTAGAAATGGTTCAACCTTGGCGGGTTGCATACCGTTAGGCATCATATGTAATAAAATTTATTAAATTATTTAAATTCGAATATTATTATTTTTTAATTGTTTGTAGATGAAAGCTACTTCTCTAATAATTATAATTTAAAAAAACAGTTTATAGATTTTTCTAAAAATAAATATTTGCTAGTGCCCATGAATTACTCGTAAACTTTCAATACATAACTGAAGTAAAAATGTTATTTCCAAAGATGCCTTTCAGAACAATTAATGGTTCTGCAAGCATAGATATGTGATATGCAACTGTAATATTCACTCAATATTTACTCTATGTAAAACTGAAATACCGTCAAGTGGGGCTACTTGAGACACCCAGGATAACTTGGGACATCGCGTATTTATTTTCTTTAAATGACACAGAGCATCATCTGTTTGTGAAATTGCTAATTTAAACTGCCATACTAATTTGGCAAAACGTCAAATTAGCGACCTGTAATGTTGGTGTTTTGTTTTAACGGTGCATTTTGCCGGCAGAAAAATTTTGGTAAGTTGACAATTTTCGCATGTTTTAAATTATCAAAAGAGTGTCACGGCCTCAGTAAAGGCCATTCACAATATCGAGAAATTGAAAATCCCGATTCTACATTGAAACCTCCTCAACAGAATCCTGCTGTAACCTAACCTAAAATACAAACTCCAAAGTGTGGAGGGAAGGTTAAGTAAAAATGTTCGTTTTTGTAGGGTAAATTAGGACAATGCCTCGAAGGTATCGCAGACAGTTGGGTTGTCGCTGGTACCGGGATTATACAGAAGAAACCTTAGAAACGGCCTTAGAAGCGTATGCTAATGGCAGACTTTCCCTTAGACGGGCCCAAGAGCGATATGGGATTCCCCGCGCCACCCTATGCCGAAAATATCTTGGGAAAAAACCAAAAAATCCAGGAAGGCAACCAGTTCTTGGCACAAATGAAGAAGCCAGCATTGTGAAAGCCATCACAGCTGCCGCTGAATGGGGCTACCCAATGACAAGAACCGAAATTCGGGAACTTGTAAAAAAATATTTGGATCGGAAAGGCATTGTAGAAAGACGCTTCAATGAAAACTTACCAGGACAAGATTGGATGCGAAGTTTTCTAGCAAGGCATAACGAACTATCAAAACGACTCTCACAAAATATTAAGAGGTACAGAAGCGATGTGACAGAAGTAGAAATAAATGAATATTTCGACCATTTAGAGCAAAGCTTGGAAGGAATTAACCCCGACAATTTGTTAAATTTTGATGAAACCAATTTGACTGATGATCCAGGACAATCTATAGTTATTGTTAGACGAAATAAGAAAAGAGCCCTCAAAATAATGGATAATTCGAAATCGTCAACTTCAGTCATGTTTTGCGTAAGCGCTTCTGGCAGAACACTTCCTCCTTATATTGTATACAAAGCAAGAAATTTATATCCGGAGTGGATGGAAGGAGGTGAACTCGATTATGCGTATAACAGATCAAAAAGTGGATGGTTCGATTGTGAAATATTCGAAGATTGGTTTTTTAAAGTGGTCTGTCCATATTTTCGACATCGAGAGGGCAAGAAGGCTATAATCGGAGATAATCTTGCTTCACATCTGTCTGTTAAAATTATTGAAGCATGCGAACAACAGGGAATAACATTCATATTCCTACCGCCCAACAGCACACACGCTTGTCAGCCGTTAGACGTCGCGTATTTTGCACCATTGAAAAAGTTATGGAGAAAAATGCTCATGGAATGGAAACAAACCCACAGTGGCTGCCTTCCAAAATCAGAATTTCCAACTCTTCTGAAGAACACCTTATCACAGCTGGCAGCAAATCAAAATATTAAATCTGGATTTCGAGCATCGGGGATATTCCCGCTCAATCGAGTGGAGGTCTTGAAAAAACTTCCAGGTTATAATCAAGTCGATCACTCTGATGAGCTGGGGGAAGCATTTGAAGCAATTATTAAGAAGCATGTTGTTCGACCGAAGGAGCCTGTGCGGAACAGAAAAAAGTTGAATGTCAAGCCCGGACAATCTGTCTCATTGAGAAGTTTGAGGCAAAGCGAGGAGGCGATCGATGTGATTGAATCGGAAAACGAATTGGATGACATTACAAACGAAGTCGATGAAGATGATGAGCCTCAACCTTCCTGCTCCAATCGCCCGTTAAACGAGGACAGCGAAGAATACGAAACCGATGAAGAATCTGAGATGGTGGTACAACATAAACTTACCAAAGAAAACTTAAAAGAAGAAGATTTTATTATTGCCGAATTCTGTTACAATCAAGGCAGCAAGAAAGAATGTTTGAAACAATTCGTTGCTCAAATCGTGGCTGTGAAAAAACGCAATTACACAATAAGATGCCTTAGACGCTACAAAGAGACTGAAAATATATTTGTGTTTCCACAAATTGAAGACGAAAATGAGATACAATTTGACCAAATTCGGGACCGTCTACCGAAGCCGACTGAGAAAAGAGGTCTTCGAATTTTTCCTGCCAATGTTGTGATAATCTAAATTATAAATTGTCATTTTCCTGTTTTAGTTTGTAAGCAAAATATTGTTTTTGTTTAACAGAAATTGTAATTTTAATTTTTTTGTTTGTAATCATGATATTTTTGGTTTAAACTAAGTGTTTCCTACATATTTACAGTTTTTTATCGAAGAGTTTTATATTTTGTTTGTTTTTTACTTAAATATACAGTTTTTGAGATATTTTTCTGATTTTTTTTGCATTACCGGGATGAAAAAAAATTTTTTTTTCGATTTTTAATTTCCCAATTTAAACTAGGCAAGTGCAAAATACTTTTCTTTGCATTTTTAACGACTGTCTTAATTTACCCCACTAGTGGTATAAATTGGGACAGTTTTCAAATTAAAAAAAAAAGGTGAATCAGTGGGTATTTTGAAAAACCAACTTGTCCACATGGAGGACCTATATACCCTCTTCCGATGTACGAAAGCGAATTTTGAAAATAAAATTTTTTTAATCTGTAAACGTCAAAAATATGTAAAAAGTGTCCCAAGTAGCCCCACTTGACGGTATATTAATTAAGAATGTGTATACATACTTAGGTTAGCAATAGTATAAACAACTTACACAACAGCAAATTTATATACATATATATTTATTACTATTTATGGTTGTATAGCACTTCACTAAGGTATATAGTAGTTAGAGTATATTTATACTGGCAATTCTTCGCAAAATGCTTAGACCAAGGTATACTGCTTTCCTTTGGAACCCAATTTGGCCTATCTATTTTCTTTATCCATAGATTCCTTCTAATTGTTGTACACTGTTCATTTTCTTGGCCAAGAATTAGTTGGTATTAGCCGGTTTTGAACTATGAAAATTGTTAATAAAATTAATAGAATCTACGGTTGGTTCTTGGTGAAACATGAATATTAAAACGAATAAAACACTAGGTTGTATTGTTTAACTTAGGACAGCTTTATTTTTCTCTGACACGTGTTTCGACCTCTCGGTATGCCTCTCGGTCATTATCGAAGAGTTTACAGACTTCAAAAAACTAAACCGTAGAGCAGCGATGCCAGATGTCAAATATGAAATTATAGCGCAGCGATGCCAGAATTATTACAAATTGTAGTAAATAGACGCCGGGTCAAATAAAACACTGATCATACACCTTTTGTTTCTTATCTAAATCATTTGGTTTTATAATTTTAGGCAAAGAATTCGTATTTAAAATCTATTGAGGTTCTGGGGGGTTATTCTCATGAGGATAGCGAAGAGCGATATCGCCACAATCGCTATCCGTCAAGGCCAGTTTATGACGTCAGTAGCGATATTTCTACGAGGTATTTTGGAAATAGAAGAAAGAAAAAGAGAAATTCGCAGGCTAAGGATACAAAGACAAGGATTAAGTGACACTTTGAACCCCTTTTCAATAATAGACGAGGAGTTCATTAGAAATTTCCGTTTGACAAAAGCAGTAACAAGAGATTTGATTAATAATATAGGTATCATATTTAATCAAAGGCATGTTGCTACAGTTCTCGACAAATAAAATGGGACACATCTTATTACGATTTTAGCTAAATTTTATTTGTGTGAGTAAGTGTTTTACTAAAACAATTAATGTTATGAAATGCCTTGCATATATTATAAATGTCAAATATTTTCAACAATATCTGTAATCTTGACTTACAATAATTAAAAAATATGTCCCATTTTATTTGTCGAGAACTGTACATCCATTCCAACATATTTAGCTGTAAGATTTTTATTAGAATCTAAAATAATAAACAAAATATTGCTGTTGGATATTCTTTATTCAGTAATATATATATATAACTTTGCACAGGTTCTATGTACACTATCTTATCTTGGTCATGGTAGTTACCAAAGACATGTTGACAATAGTCTATTAACAGCTCTTGGCCAAGCATCTTTTGATAGATGTACTGACATGAACAGTATTAGATGCTCCTTTTGGGCCTGCGCTATCTCTCTTCTCGATTTCGTGACATGTTTCAATAATAATCAATGGCTATATTCAGCCGGACAAATCACTAAGCGCTGCGAGTTCCATCGCTGGAACTCAGCGCTAGGTCGTACTGAATGGTGTATAAATAATATTTCCGCTAACGCACGCGTAGTGTAGTTTGACTGTTTGAAATTTATCGCACATAACCCCAATAAGAATGTGCTCTGTGGTGATATTAAATTGCAATTGAAGCCAATTAGATTTGGTAAAGATTAGTGGATTTTATCTATTAAAACAAAATTAAATTGTTGAGGAATTAAGTTCTAAACTGTTCATCTAACATATGAACAAAATTAGTATCAAAATAAATAATCGCAGATGTGCATGGACTGTATAAATAAACAATTTGTGTGTGTAAACATTTAGTGCATTCTTGAACTGTCAAAAAGCAATATAGGTATATTTTTGACCTGAGAAAAACTTGAAGAAAACAAAAATGAACAGGGCAACACCAACATAAAATTTATAGTGTTAAAGTTGTGGCGTTGTACGCGGGTAGTCGTGTTTTGTTTGAAAACAGAGGTGATAAAAAGGCGCGAAGAGCGAGAGAAAGGGAGAAGCTGCCGGATCTTTTGAATTGACCAGACACAAAAATTTCATTCGCGTATGCAAATGATCGTAGGAGTTTAGATACACTACATTTGATCAAATTAGCTAAATGTATTAAGTTTATTTTGAATTTCTGTATTTATTTTAGTTTTCATATCATTATTATATTGATTATATCATATTTAAAATTTATAAAATGGTAGTCATGAACAAACAAGAATTTAATGATTTATATCAGGAACATAAGTAAGTGAGTTAGACATCATTAATACTTAAATAAAATATTATTTTTGTTAAATTAAATTAACTTTTGTAAATCATGGGAGAATTGTTAATGGTGTCGAAGGGCATTAGCAGTACTATGTGAAAATATTTGCTTGCAGTGTTTGCTGTGCACTATTAACAATTTGTATTGGAAAATATAATAAAATTTCAAGCATTTTGAATACGTAGGGATACAAGTAATCTTGATGGACAAAAGCCAATCCGTAGTATGTATAATGTGTGAATGTTTGCATATGGGGATTGGTAAAGGTTATATTCAAGGTATTTTGTTCTTTGCGGAATTTTAGATCTTCGGAGGCATTACGTGCGAATGGATGTCTCTGTGGAAATAAAATTTAGCGTCGTAAGAAAAAAAATCATTCTTTAAATCTATGAATACAATATTAAAAGATTAATGATGGCATAAATAATATTTTCTTTAAACCCACATAAAGGATAAAAGCAAATGTGTATTTCTTATATATATATTTTTTTTTATGGTTGGAATAATAAAAAGACATTCCTAACAGCCACATCTTGTGAATAGATTTTTTTTTACTGTGTTCTTGTTTAATGAATATTTATATGAATATAAATGTTTATGAAATTTAAATATTTATTTACTATTAACCTTATCCTAATTGAATTTAAATAAGAAAAGTTGCTGACGAATAAGAGAAAGATCACTGCCAGAACCTACAAAAATAGTGTAAATGTTAACAAGGATTGAGATTAAAAATATTTATTGGAGTAGTTGTAATTATATAATTGCAATCTCTGCATTCATGAAAACTTATGCAGTTTTGTATCATTAACGCAGGGTTAAAGCATAATTATTGTCATTATTTAATTAAATTCTGCTGATACAGACTACAGCATAGACTATATGGCTATGTCCCACGTGTAGTAATACGTTTATACATTTTATTTTATAAACCATATAGCTATGCAAAAACACTGCAATATGTAGACAAGGACGTGTATATAGAAATGTAAAAACAAATGATAAATTTAAAGTGGATATTGACACTAAGCACAGTGTTTGATAGAAATTGTATAAATTACAAACAAATAGTAGGTAAACAAGAATGGAAATTTAAATATACGTAGCAATTAAATAGTAAGTAGGGTTGATTCACTTAGTAGTGATTAAATTATAGTTTTTTAAGTGTTAAGTACGTTAGAATATTTGAAGAACTAGTCCGTAAGTATATTATAGAATAAGTTTTAGTTTCTAAGTAATATATTTGTATATTTTAATAGCAACTGCGAAATAATAGTATAGTATATTATTCAACAAGCGTGTAATGATGGCTATTACCCACGAAGATGAAATTGCAACACGAGCCGTCAGGCGAGTGTTGTAACATCTGAGTGGGTAATAGCCATTATACGCGAGTTAAATACTATACTTTATCCACAACTTAAATGTTGTTCAAAAAATACGAAAGATAAAGAACAATATTTCTTTCTACAAACACTGTCAGAAGTTGACATTTTGACACGGCAAACAAAAAATGCGATTTATGTATACCGCATATTCACAACTGTATATGTTTGTTCAAAAATACAAAAGATAAAGAGATAAAGGAACAACATTATTTATTAATAGTGACCTTTCTAATACACAAAAAATTAATTTTTATAATAATTATTAATCGTTACATTACAGTTGCTTAAATTCACATACATATAAGTATATTTATGAAATGTCAAATTTGACACAACGGTGGAGTAATAAATATTATTCCATCGAACTGTCATTATTATTCAACAGTATTTAGTAATGCATGGCATTACTTGATAGAAATCGCGTATTTAATACATATATTACTTAATAGTTGTGGATAATAGTATATTATTCAACAAGCGTGTAATGATGGCTATTACCCACGAAGATGAAATTGCAACACGAGCCGTCAGGCGAGTGTTGTAACATCTGAGTGGGTAATAGCCATTATACGCGAGTTAAATACTATACTTTATCCACAACTTAAATGTTGTTCAAAAAATACGAAAGATAAAGAACAATATTTCTTTCTACAAACACTGTCAGAAGTTGACATTTTGACACGGCAAAAAAAAATGCGATTTATGTATACCGCATATTCACAACTATATGTTTGTTCAAAAATACAAAAGATAAAGAGATAAAGGAACAACATTATTTATTAATAGTGACGTTTCTAATACACAAAAAATTAATTTTTATAATAATTATTAGTCGTTACATTACAGTTGCTTAAATTCATATATATATATAAGTATATTTATGAAATGTCAAATTTGACACAACGGTGGAGTAATAAATATTATTCCATCGAACTGTCATTATTATTCATCAGTATTTAGTAATGCATGGCATTACTTGATAGAAATCGCGTATTTAATACATATATTACTTAATAGTTGTGGATAAAGATTATTATTATTTGTTTTGATTAGTCTTGGCTGTTGACTTATGTCACTTATGTCATACATTACAGTCGAGAGAACATTTATGTTTTATGTAGTCCGCAAAATACTTTTCATGTGTAAAAACTAGTAGTCATTAAGATTTACATATAATTACCTTCGATAAAACAACTACCCGACGCTAATCTATTGTGAATCTCATCCACATCTGTAATTTCATAAAATTGATTTTTAAATTCATATAGTTAGCCGCCATCTTACTCAACGTGTTACCGATACGTAGCGGTAATAGAATGCGCTACAAAAGATGGCCGTCCGATCCGTAAAGTAGTCGATGTAATCGTGACGTAATTCGATGTAGCGTATGCATCCAGCAGACGTTTCCTCAACAGTTGCGTCTGCTGAATGGGACCATTGATACAGTAATCTATTACTAAATTGCCTGACTATATTCTAAGATATACAGTACTGTGCAAATGAAAGGGGCACCTAGCATTAATTCTCAAAAAGTTCAAACGGAAGCTAAATAGAAAGTTTTATTTCGGCATAAACATTTATAAACACGCTTTAAATACAATTCTGATATATACAACTAATAATATTTAATATTTTGTATGACCTCCTTTATTTTTAATAACTTGCAGAATTCTCTCTCCCAGACTATTGTGTAACTTTTGAAGAAAATCGAGCGGAATATTCTGCCATTCTTCTTGTAGAACAGTCCATAGCTCCCTAATGTTCTTAGATGACCTTTCAGCTCTTTTCTGGTCCAAATGATCCCAAACGTGTTCTATGATATTCATATCTGGACTTTGTGGAGGCCATACCATTGTCCGCAGTACAACGTCTTCTTCTAACTGCGTTAAGTAATTTTTTACTAACCTTGCGGTATGCTTACGATCACTATCCTGTTGCAGGATAAAATTATTATTAAATTTCCAAAGTGTTCCTGAAGGAATAACAACTGATTTTTTAAATTTGGGATTTGTGTTAGTTCCTTGCACTCAGAAATACTTCGAGCATCGTCATTTAAACATGTAACGAAATTTTGTAAACTATCGAAATCTCTGCATGAAAACTATTTCTGTGTATGTTTTAGCAAAGCTAAGTGACGATATTTTACAGACTTTGCAATAAATTTCGGAATCACTGACAATTAATTTTTATCTCAGAAAAAGTAACATAAACAACGTTCTAGATCTAAATAATAACTAAAAATGTACGCGTATGTTATTGAAAGATACATATTATATTGCGAAATATAAGGTAAATATAATAAATTTTAAAAACTCGTCACCCTTGAACCTACGCCGATGAAGAAAGGATTTTATTCATAAAATTCCTTATTTTATGGCAGTTTTTTCTCTGATTCTCGGGCGTAAACAGATGTTGCAGTTCGCCCTATGAATTAGTGCTATTCAGATATAATGTAAACAACACACAGTTGTTTACATTATTTCTTTGCTCGGTTGTGGCTCCGCGGTAGTTTAGCTCGCTCGATTCCGCTCTCTACTTATGATAGTCCAGAAATGGCTTTTGTAGGTTATATTACTTGACAGGAAAAATTTCGCAACATCTCAAATTCGACGCTATTTTAATTTAGTGGTGCATGTCGGTTGCGACAGCGATTCGACTATAGCTTAAGATTTTGAGTTGTTTATAAAACTGCATTCCAAAAGTATGTCGTATATCATTACTCGTCTTTTTTGTTTTACTTCTATATTCTTGGTAAGTGTCCCATTTCTATATCTACATATTTATACAAAAATTGGATATATTGTACTTACAATACACTCTATGTCAACAATATATTTCATAAAATATATAGAATATGCTACAATACACAAATTTTAAAACAAAACAAATTAATACTTTAATTATAGTAACTGCAGAAATAGGAATTAGGGCGTATCAACGGATCTGTAATTAGTGAAAAAGAAAATACAAAATAACATAAACAACATTGCCAGTAGTAATGAAAGTATCCATTACTCTTCTAGAGGCATATGTTCTGGGACATCTTCTTCCAGCGCAACACTACCGGTAAACTCTCTGAGCTAATAATGTCCAGAATTTATAAAGCTTCGTCACTTTGGTGCATTCATTCCAAACTGCAAGCTATGCTAAGGGTTAAAAACAGAATTGATTTAGCATCTTATCACAAACTCCATGCCTTTATGAAAGGAGTGGGCAAAGGTCAAGAAGCTAAAAAATCTTTGGTTTTTACGGAAGAAGATTTATGCAAGTTTTTTAGTCAGGCTCCAGATAATATATTTTTATTTTTAAAAGTTGTAGCAATTTGTGGAGTGATTGGTAGTTGCAGAAGAAGCGAAATGTGTAATCTGGTTATGAGTGATATAAGAAAAGAAGGATCTGCCCTGATAATTTGTATTCGTCCGTCAAAAACAGAAAAAGGCCGGACGTTTGCTGTAGTAGATAATTCCAACATAAAGTATGCCGCTCATAAATACACAGGTCATGCCTTCAGACGAACATCTGCCACGATTATGGCTAATGGAGGGATGAATGTCGATGAGTTGAAACGCCAAGTGGGTTGGAAATCCTCATCGACAGCGAGTGGGTATATTGAAGAGTCTATCACAAACAAATTAGGCGTTTCAAAATTAATTGCTGGAGCTGTTCAGAAAGGAGGCAATATTGGATCTGACACATTTGTTAACACTGATAAGAACGTTGAAAATACACAAATAAGCAATGCTGCAAGTCACTTAACAATAACGAATAATCAAAATTGTACGTTTAATATTCATTTAAAATAATTTTTCCGTTCATGTTACATGTTTTGAAATAAAATTGACCATAACTGTTGATTAATTTGATAGTTTACAATAAAATAATAATGTGTTATACGATATTAAATGCGGTACAAACCAAATAAACCAAATCAATAATTCCAATACATATTATCGAGTGACATGTACCTATATGTCATTTGACATTTCCTGACATTTCAATGGACTATTAAACGCTTGGGATTGGCTGTTACCAAGCAACCTTTATACGCACGCCGTGCGATAAAGGCCCGATTATGCACGCTTATGGGTGTGTTTTGATTGGTTTATGATGCATGCATACTAAAAATCATATTTGTAAGTTCTTTAGAAAACATCATTATAAAATCACCTCATTGATTTTAAGATTAATAGCATCAATAAATTACACCTCAAAATCGACTCGAATTGGTTACACGGGGGGAAGAACTCCTCTCTGGATATGGGGAATTAAAAGCTGTCGCTTGGCGTGGGCGTACGGGCGACTTTAAATTTCCGGTCGACGGAAGAGATTTTCCTTCTTAGTGGAGCGTGTGCAGAGATATGGGCCCCTAAAGAGGAGCGTGCAAAAATCGGCTTTTGGGCGTTATGAAAAAATTAGGACGAACGGCGAACGTGATAGAAAAACGATGAAATGAGATACCTATTAGGTATGTATTTTTGTTACTACCAATTATTACTGTTGCATCGTTCTTTTCTATATGTATTTGTTCTATGGCGAAGGCACTAATATCGAATAAAATATCTCCCATCCTTCTCTCTATATTACTATAAATTGTCAATAAAATGAAAGTGTACTGTCACATGTAAGTATAAGAATAACAATAACGAGTTTTTTATATTATAAAAATGGTCCTTAATACAAAAAAAAAAAAAATTAACACAATTGCTACATTTACTTATGTCAGGAATGACATTCAATTTGACAATTAGGTCTCCCAACAACATTTTTGAAGTTTATACTAATAATAAACTTACTAAGTTTTGATGCGATGTCAGTTTGCGAACAAATTTAAATTGGACGTATATACAGCGTGCGTCAAAAGTTTTGAAAATCGGACATTATAAAAAGCATCAAGGCAATGCTTGCAGTTCATAGAAAATTGTAATAGAGCTGTAAGCGGGTGAAAAGGCGCCGGGGTTCAAGCTCGGAGAGATTGACAAATTCTACTATAGTCCGTCTCAACCCTATTATGCAGTACAGGTTTAATAGGGATATTGCATCTCTTATTATCTTTAGTAGTCTCTTAATAACGACATCTTTATATCCGGTTGCCTTGTTGCAAGTTCTATTATGCAAAGTATATGATGGGTATACGAGTAATCGTTGCTGTCAATTGTCAGTTTTTGCCGTAGTGTGTAAACTTTTATATTGTCTTTAATTTATCTATATATAATTTCTGTTAAATCGTTCTTTTTAGTAAGCATATTATCTTTTTCAAGCATTTAAAAGTAAGTATGCATACCTAGATCTATAATTCTGATTAACGTGATATCCTATATACGTAAACATATCCTTTTTACAGATTGCTACATGATATGAGCTTTGAATTTTAAAAAGTGGGAAGAAAGAGTATTCTTATTGAAAGAGATGACATCATTAGGTGGAGACATCAGAAAATTCAGAGACGAAGGTATACTTTATCATTTAATTTGTTATACTTTTATGTTCATTACGCAATTTATTATTTGCTTGTGTTTGATTGTGATTGTTTTATTTTTAGGTAGAACTATAATATATACTGATAAATCATAAGTGAATGCAGGACACTCGGTAAATAAAAAGTGGACTGACGTTACTGTTCAAAGCAGTCGACAAGCTTTTACGTAAGGACTCAGCACTGGTTTAAAATCACCAAGTGGTCTTGGGCCTCAATTTCCATTAATTCATGCTGGAGGCGAGCAAGGTTTTGTTATTGATGCTGAATGTACATTTCTTTGTAAGAAAAATACTGCTGATGTTCATAGCGAAATGGATGCAGATACATATGGAGATTGGTTCAAGAATAAATTGCTTCCAAATATACTAGAGAACTCGGTTGTTGGTCTCGATAATGCCTCATATCACACGAGAAAATTAGAAAAGTTAAAAGTTTCCATCAGTAGCACGGAGAAGACCAAATTATTGAATGGCTCACTGAGAAGAATATTCCACTTGATAATGACATGTTAAAAAGAAATTTACTGGCTTGTGTGTCAGAGGTTAGGTCTCAGTATGAGAGAAACAAAATTGATGAATTTGCAAAGAATAAAGGGCATTATGTTCTTCGGCTTTCACCTTATCATTGTGAATTAAACCCAATTGAAATGGTGTGGGCACAAGTTAAGCACTACGTTGAAATGCACAATACGACATTAAACAAAGAGATATTGAACAATTAATTGTGAAGGGTTATCAGAATGTAACAGTGAACAACTGGCGGAATTACATTGGCCACCTTGCCAACTTGCAAGACGATGTTAAAGAGTTTATAATTAACGTCACACATTCATCATCAGATCAAGATTCTTTAGGTGATGAAGAAAAATAAAACAATATGTGTACCTACTCCTTTGTATGGTCATGGTTGGTTTTTTCATAAATGTTATCATGTATTATTAACTTGTTCTTATAAATGGGAAAATATGTTTTTGCAAAATGAATTTGTGAGGAATTTGTGTCTTTAAATGTGTATAACGCAATGTAGGTTAACATATTAATATTCAATAAGACTATATAAGTCATGTAACATATTAAAAAATAAAAGTACATGTTGTGTGTGGTTATTCTTATTCTTTTCATAAATATGTATTCTTTAAGTTGTTTTTATAAATAGAAAAGTTTTTTAAGAAAAATAAACTTGTGATTAACTTTGTCTTGGTCTGAATTTATAGTGGATAGTTGATTAAGATGTCAATATTCCGTAACGAAGAAAATTGTATACCTTAAGTGTTTCTTTGAAATATTAATTCATTTACTCTGGCTTACTATATTCAGTTAGATTTTAAATAATTTTTTACAGAACAATCCCAAAGGATTATATTATTACAAATATTTTAACTAATCCATCTTCCCATATATTCTCCCCTTTTAGTGTTTCAAATTACTATTAATTTTTTGTATGCAGTATGCATCAATTGAATGACAAACAGTCCTATAGGTTATGTTTTGATTACACAAAATGTCAGATATTGAACCGGAACTGTAACGACATTATACAATGTGACGATTTGGCATCCATGAAATCAATTCCCATAAGACCTGTACTGCATAATAAGGTTGAGACGGACTATAGTGGTTTAACTAGTAACCTAAAATTGTAGTAGACCTACCTAATAAAAAGCAACCTATTTTAAAGATTTCATTTAGAAGTAACAAAATGCTTTTACAATAGCATAGGAAAGTAATAATATAATATATTCTGACTCGTGTCTCAGGTAGATGACGAATTGCAAGCGTATTCCCTTACGAAATGTGATATTTTTCCAAGCAACAGTATATCCTTAGAACATCCCCGTTAACCCCTCTAAAAAGTAAAGCATTATGTATGTTTTTATTATTTATTGTTATTTATTTATCCTAAAATATGAATTAGTTGGTTGAATTTTATTGTTCTAAAATTGTTCCTGTCGATTGGAATTTATAGCGGTTTTGAATCAGCGTCTTCAGTTCGTATTTTTGCCGTGTCGGTTGCCAAAACGACCCGTCTATAGTATAGTATATAGTTTCTCTGACAAAAAGGCAATAAACACAACGGCATATAATAAATATCCTTCAGAGAAACTGGCCTTTTAGTTCAGCTCGAAAATGGTATGAAGATACCGAAACATAGGTCGCAAAGACTTAATATATATAACGTATCACTATAGTGTATATATTCGACAAATTAGTTATTATTTTAATAAGTATTTCGATCTTGATGATAAACATTCTAACCTCATTCACTCATTTTAACAGCAAAACACGAACTCTATCAAAAAACGTTGTCTATTAAATTAGTAGGTTCTTCACTTAATAAATTGTCTATATTCCAAATTTTATAAAAAATTCGTTCAATAATAATGGATATATATAACCCGAAAGTCTTAGCTGGGACATCTTATATACTGTATGTGTCAATTTTCATTAGGTATAGGGATTCAATGTTTACGTGCGATTTATACATATACAAGTAATACATGGCAACGTGGCACCCCTACTGTCCGTCACCAAACCCGGCAACAATCGACATCACAACGATTTTCTCCGATCTTCCCACTTCTCCCCACCAGATTTTACATTCAATGTTTAGCTGCGAACACGTTGCGATCTAGTCTGCAATAAAAGCCGTCTTATTACTGGAACGGGAAACACCAAATGGCCGCCGCGATCTCCTGATCTAGTGGTTTATTATTATTTTCAAAATCCTTTTTTATTTACCTTATTTTTAATTTTATTAGAATTACGCTTTTGTTTGTGTCATGCAGCGTGAACGCAGCTTAATAATTCTCTTCATTTACTGAAAGGAAAAAGAAAAACAAATCCTTGCAACTCGTAAATATTATTTCTGAACGCATTACAAACAGCCAAGCCCGGTGGTCGAATAGTTACTGCTAACCACGCTAACTTATATTTACGAACATGCATCGGTCGTGCTGGCATTGGGAAGGAAAGAAGGGGTACTATGTTGCCACGTACTGTATGGATTAATCGCCTATGGCTAATGAAAATTGACACATGCTGTATAATTCATTATCATGATAATATATATTCATATGAACTAACATGAAAAACATAAAAAAATAGCAATATTTGTTGAAAAGATTAGTAGCGAATGTAGGTATCTTGTCCTTCACAGGATTGCATCATTTTGTCACACTGTACGAGATGAACTGCAGAAAACACCTTATCACTGTGACTGAATGAAGTTCTTTAACTTTTAGAATCCATTTAACAGTCTATGGAGGAAGTTTCTTGTGTTTTACAAACAGTTGATCATACATTTATAAAATAATGTCCATTTTGTAACTTAAATATTTAGACACGACTTTGGCGGTAGAACAAACGAAGATAGATGTCTGCAAGTCGCTGATTTAATAACATGCATGCGTCATGTAACACCGAAAATAAATATTAGAAGCAAAAGTGCATATCTTCATTCTTACAGATGGCTTCGTTTCATATGTCCTGCTAAATTACTTTTACATTTATAATCAAATTGTTTCAAATGTTTTCTATTTATGTGTCTTTCAAAATCAAATTTTCTGTTTGTTCTATATTCACAAGAGTCACAACTATAATCAAAGGTCTTCAAATGTTTAGTTTTTACATGTTTTTCGAAACTACTTTTCCAGTTTGTTCCAAACTCACAAGAGTCACATTTATAATCAAATTTCTTCATATGTTTAGTTTTTATATGATATTCTAAAGCACGTTTGAAGTTTGTTTTAAATTCGCAAGAGTCACATTTATAATCAAATTTCTTCATATGTTTAGTTTTTATATGTATTGTTAAACTACTTTCCTTATTTGTTTTAAATTTACAAGAGTCACATTTATAATCAAATTTCTTGTTATGTTTAGTTTTTATATGATATTCTAAAACACGTTTGACGTTTGTTTTAAATTCACAAGAGTCACACTTATAATCAAATTTCTTCATATGTTTAGTTTTTATATGTATTGTTAAACTACTTTTTTTATTTGTTTTAAATTCACAAGAGCCACATTTATAATCAAATTTCTTCGTATGTTTAGTTTTTATATGTATTGTTAAATTACCTTTGTTGTTTGTTTTAAATTCACAAGAATCACATTTATAACCAAATTTCTTCATATGTTTAGTTTTTACATGTACTTCTAGATAATTTTTCCAGTTTGTTTCAAACTCACAAGAGTCACATTTATAATCAAATTTCTTCATATGTTTAGTTTTTATATGTACTGTTAAATTACTTTTCTTATTTGTTTTAAATTCACAAGAGTCACATTTATAATAAAATTTCTTCGTGTGTTTATTTTTTATATGTATTGTTAAATTACCTTTGCTGTTTGTTTTAAATTCACAAGAGTCACATTTATAATCAAATTTCTTCGTATGTTTAGTTTTTATATGTATTGTTAAATTACCTTTGTAGTTTGTTTTAAATTCACAAGAATCACATTTATAACCAAATTTCTTCATATGTTTACTTTGTATATGTATTGCTAAATGACTTTTCATATTTGTTTTAAATTCACAAGAGTCACATTTATAATCAAATTTATTCGTATGTTTAGTTTTTATATGTTTTCTTAAATTACCTTTGTTGTTTGTTTTAAATTTACAAGAATCACATTTATAACCAAATTTCTTCATATGTTTAGTTTTTACATGTATTTCTAAATAATTTTTCCAGTTTGTTTTAAATTCACAAGAGTCACATTTATAATCTAATTTCTTCGTATGTTTACTTTGTATATGTATTGCTAAATTACTTTTGTTATTTGTTTTATATTCACAAGAGTCACATTTATAATCAAATTTCTTCATATGTTTAGTTTTTATATGATATTCTAAATGACTTTTCCAGTTTGTTCCAAACTCACAAGAGTCACATTTATAATCATATTTCTTCATATGTTTACTTTTTATATGTGCTTTTAAAAGATATTTGTTATTCGCTCCAAACACACACAGCGAACACTTAAATTTTTTTTTTTGATATTGTGAGCTCGACTGTCCTACTTTCATAAGTGGATTCCTATAATACTTCGTAGAATGTTCTTGGTCGTCCTTTTTTCCAACATAAGCGTGTGTATTTTTCACGTGCAGCCCGAGGAATCCTTTAGTCTTGAAACGTCTGTTACAAATCTCACATTTATATATTTTGACTTTGTAATGCTGTTTAATGTGCTCCTTAAGCTCTATCTGGTACTTCGTCCTGTACTTGCACTGCTCACATTTGTAAATTTGACGGAGACTCTTGCGTTCATTCAATGCTGTCATCGCTTGCTCAGCCGGTGGTATCGACAGAACGCCCTTTCTGAAAATAAGAAAATAATTTCTAAACTCATTTTAAACATCAATTTAAGGGCGTATTTTAGTTGACCACCGCGCAAGTATGCGTTTCAATGGAATAGATAAAGTCCGTACCAGAAATAAGGAGTTCAAAGTAATACAACAGTTATTCTCACCATTCTCTTTCATACCAATATGTGTCTCTAAGTAATTAACGTATTATTAAAAATAGTAATGTTTATTAATTCTTCAGGCCATATGACGGTTACAGAACACGTGAATATAACAGAATTGATAAATTAACTACGCAACAATATATACAAATCTTAAAATTGATTAAAGAACAAAGATAAAGATGGATTTAAATAAATTAGAACCAACTACTGCCGTAATTGAATGGCCAACATAAACCTGATCATTTCTATTGCAAACTCATCAGCACTATAAATTGAGGTTGGCGGCAATAGTTTCTCAACGACAATTTGAATTTAATTGCATTTAAAACATGTTTTGCGTGTGCTAGTTTATTGGTCTGTAAAATATCTGGCAGTTTTTGTGTAATCCCAGTTTCATCCTTATTTCCTATTGTAAAATTTTCATCAAAGTTTCATTTTATGCTGGTAACAAGTTCATACAGACAACCATCAATTTAAATGTGACTATTAAATATATTTATGCATTGTTACATCAAATTAATATGAATATAATGACAAAATTGCATATAGTAAATGGTGCGAAATTGACTCGCACTCTAAGAGGCTTTAAAACTTCTATTTTATGCATGTTCATTCATTTATTGTTTGCAATTATGAAAGAGGTTGGTGAAAAAAAAAACGTGCCTTTAGCCTCACACTTCTTATGAATAATCATAAAAAAATCAGTCGTACCTGGTATTCCTCTCGCAGCAGAAAGTCATATGGTATTCGTAATATTCCTTCTGGTCCAAGTTGATTTTGCAAAACGAGCACTGTGTGAGTTCTGAAAATGCATGAAAGAAACACACTCATTAAATTACACGCAAAGATCATGAAATGTGAAAATTGGTGAAGTATAAAATAACTTTTATGTAAAGACAATTTAACAATTTGCTACGCCCGTGCCTGTGAACGGGAGATCTAGCCCTAAAACCAAACAGGCCAGAAGCGCAGTCAAGTATGGCGCATACGCAGACAATATTTCCATCTGACGGTAAACTTGTTATGTCAAAATAAACTGAATCAACTTTAGCTTTATTCAACAAATAAAATTTAAAATTACGTTTCGGAAACTGTTTGACCACCTTCAGACACCTTACCTTTTTGCTTCCCAAGTGCGATGGATAACAGAGACAAAGATTATGCCGCTAGTTCATTCGTGTGTAGGCATAGGTTCTCTCGAGACAGAGGTGGATGGCTTAGCCGGCGCCATCTCTTTGAAAAATTAATCTCTATCCCAATATAAATTGACCCAAGAGAATGATCAATTGAAGGCACTTAGGTAACAAAGTGAAAAATCAAACATTCACAAGTCAACAAAACAAATTTAATTAAGGTCTAAGCAAAGGTTAAACATTAACAGCAACAAACAACAAATAAAGAAAATTAATTACGTTGCTCAGTTAAAGTCAGAGTTGGCCTGGTGAACTGGTCACCCTGTATACCAACATAAATCCGAGTTAGTACTCGATTACAAAATTAAAGTATACAATTTCATTCAAGTTATAGCTGATCAGATTAAGAATACAATCCTCAGTATAGTTACAATTTTACAGTAAAATATGAACAATGTCGGTATGAATTGCTATTGTACAAAATTACATTAAAAAAAATATTCACAATTAGTGCGATATTCGTTCAAAATTAAAGGAAAGCAATCTTAACAGAGATAAGTCGGGCGCATTTAAAAGAAAGCAAGTACTTGTCTTTTACAAAGTTTCTGCACCAAGTTATTTAAGGATTACTCCCTGTAGATACAGATATTAAATTATTTAGCAACTAATAACCGAGATTTAAACAGATATCAGCTGAGGGTAGGCCCTCGCAATACAACCTTACATAAATAGTTCGCCCTTGCTACTGCAAGAGAATATTCCACAAAAATAACAATACAAAGGCAATTGCCGGATTAAAATTCAAGCAATAATTAAATGAAATCGTTAAGTCTTAAACGTTGTTTAAATATCAAGACAAATTATTAAATCATTAGATTTGATCTACAAAATAGTAACCGAGATAAATTACTAGGCTATTAACTTGAACAACGTTGAAATTTCAAACCAAACTGTCAATATTATATTAACAGAAATTGGCTATTTGGACATTAACTCTGAACAGCATTTTAAAAAAAATATCAAAACAAATCCTAAGTCACAGGGAACAAACTGTCTTATAACCTCCGATCAAACTCAAGTATCGGGGTCCAACATGACACACAAAAGCCAAACAAATGATACAATTAATTCATAAAACTCTGATACATTGGCACTCAATATAAATAGCGTAATTAACCTAAGTTCACTTCCAAAAATTCAAGGAAATAAAATTTGTGCTACTTATCTCTACGAGCACATGAATCCCACTCATAAAGCACATCACCCATAAATAAATTCCCGGATGACGGAAATGTGAGTCGATAGCCACGGTGGTAATTCTTCCAGCAGCGAATTTCCTCGAAGTTATATTAATCCAATGTACTATTTTACATCAGCATCAAGATGGCGTCGGAATGTCAATGCAAACGGAAATTAAAACGTGCCGTGTTACTTTAATCTGGACTAATCCAGGTCATCCCAACTGCTAAAAATTAAGGGGAACGAAAGGGTAATTACTACGAAGCTAAATAACATTAGGAGGCAAACATCTTACCAGCGATGATCATGCAAATAAATGTCGGCTAACCAAATCCGTAACACATACGAACACAGGAATAACGGGAAAATCTACGTACTTTTGCACCATCCGCATTTATCAAGCGTACCACTAACTCAAAACGGCAAATAAAACACTATAATTTTTATAGCAAAAGTACGGCAGACATTAATCATACGCTGCAAGCGATAACACACAATCTCGAAGCAACCGACCCAGAAGTGTCAGAAGTTCGCGTGCCTCCCTGACCAAAATGAAATTTCCCACCATACAGAGCCATCTGTGCCACGCAAAGCGAAATCTTGTCGTTGTTATACCAATGAACCAAAATGAAAGGCTATTTACAAATTACCGGAAGCAATGCACAAACACAATTATATGACGAACAGAATATGTCCGGTAGTTAATAAGAAAAATAAAAGACATTAATTCGGAATCGATTAGATAACCCAACTTAGATTAGCGTTAACCACAAATGACAGGTGGCGCTAGCGGAACAATATTAACCACCTATTAATTCCTATAATCGAAATAAAATATAATGGTTCCCGATGAGAACCGTAATTTAGTCAAAGTGAAATACCACACAAACCGAAAATGAAAGAACGGACATCCCGTCGGTGATTAAAGAGTAACAAAGCATCTCACCAACGCATGGACGAATTCAGAGGACATGTACACGGCAGCAACTCGCAGGGAGTATACCAAAAAAAATTATAGAATGTTAACTGAGGCATCAAAATTAAAAGAAAAATGTAACAAATTCCGAAAATCTCTACCTCTTGTAATACTGGATTATTCAAAAAGATTAACCCAAATTGATTAATTTGTATTTCACGAAATATAAATTGATAATGAAGAGTCTACATACCGACGGAAAGAAGAAGTTCCAAACTTTTGTTTCCCGCTTGGGCGGTAATAGATGCGTAAACGGCCGCTAAGGTACTCGGGGAATAGGAAGTCATCTCTAGAAATGATACAGGATGACGCGTCTCAACCGCGCTTAATTTTTAGCGATCAAGTTACGTTCCATCTTAGCGGAAAAGTGAATAGACAAAATGTTCGCATATGGGGTCTGCAAAACCCCGTACAACATTGCAACATGAGGAGACTCGGCGAAGCCAAACATGTTCTGCGCCTTATTAAGGATAAACGTTTATGGACCATTCATTCTTTTTTACGAGAAGCACTGTAAGTGGAATAACGTACCTGGACATGTCGGAACAATGGCATTTTTCTCAACTTACCGAAGATTCACAAGACTTCATTTCCCAACAGGATGGGGCTTCGTGCTATTGGCACCGACATGTCCAACGATTTTTAAATCAATCCCTTTCTCAGCGGTGGATGATAGATCGCACGAAAAATCAAGACCCGGCTCTACACTTCTGGCCACCGATCCCTGATCTGACAGGGGGAGGGGAGGCATTTATAATCAGTGTTAATAAACATTGAAACTTCCTCTTTTCATTAGTATGCAGATCGTTCATGTCCAATTTATACTTAATTAAATAAAAATTAATGTAATTGTTTCATCTCTTGAATAACCCGGTATTATTGACATTATGAACAATTAGATATAGGGTTGAACATGTGAAGGTAAGTCATTTGTTTCAGTATCGAATATTATAAATTTTAATCATTTATGAGAGTTGTCAGTTGTAGGAAGAATGATGTGTTTGAGTATTACCAAGGGTACTATTAGCACAGACTAAACAAACCAGACCGGCAACTACTTGATAAACAAATATCCAAGATCTTCTATTCTTGTCACACATGAATAAACGGGTACGAAGATGGCGCTAGCAGCATATTGACGCGGAATTTGAAATGAGCTTGTTTTTAGAATATGTGTATTTAATACGTTATTAATGTAATAGAAAAATATACAAAACTGTTGGACAAATCACACATACCCTCAACTTGTACGTTTAAAAAATACTATATAGATTTTATTATTGATAGAAATCTCTGTTTATTATACTTACACAATATAATACATGAAATCACTCTAACGCAATTATATTCCTATGAGTTTATATTACACCACAGTTCACTAATTTTCACTCTGTACTTATTTAATCATTAACTTGCGAGATCAATATCAACTTACTTATACTTAATATGATGTCCAACAAGAAAGGATTGCAATAATACGTGAAATTTGAAATATTGTTTGGAATGACATATAACCGTTGATTGAAGGAATAATATGAATTCCTTCAATCAACGACATAACCACAACATAACAAAAAAAATAAAATGACGCTAGCGCCATCTCATCTACCCGTTCAGTTAGAATGACAAAGATGGTAGAGGATTGATATTTTCATTTGCTAAACATGGAGGCGTAATCTGGATAAAATTTGGGATTTAGTTACCAGTCTGGTTTGTTTAGTCTGTGCTATTAGTTTATATATTTCTTTTCTATGCCGTGACAGTGCCAAACTGTTTGTTCTTATTATGTAATTTTCAGTGTTTTCCTCAGTTGAAAACAATTTATTTAAGCACATCTTGTTTCTAGATGCTCTTAAATAAAAGCAGTATGCTTTTTGCAGTTTGTAGTAAATATTATTACCAAGAGTTACATGAGTATTTGCTTTCATGTTTTGTAGAGGATTGTTAATCGTTAATCTTTGATTTAAGACTATGCTTGTATGAAATTATAACTGGTAAAGTGACACAGGTGTTAAAATTGCTACCCTGAGAAGTGTAATAACTTTTAAGAGCATTGGATAAGTCAACATTAACCTCAAACAATTTCTTTCTGGCAACATTCCTAAATTTAATCAATTCTACTCATTTGAACAAGAAAAAAGAAAGAGAAACAGCAATTAATAAAAGAATTTCAAGATAATATCTCTTAAATACAATAATCAATATGCTCAAATCCAGAAACATCAATGGTACGGTACCTTCAACTGAAAACTTTCCAGATGGATCCTCAATGCAAACTGTTTTATGTTTAGCCAAATACGATTTCGAGCTGAATCCAAGGCAACAAAGTGTGCAGGCAAATATGTCCTTAACGATGTCTTTCATAGTGATAACAGAATCCTCTCTGTCAATTTTATCAGGACTGCTTCCGTATTTTTCACCAAAATACACCAGTAATTCATCACGAGGTTGGATTTGACGAGTGCTTTGATAATATATATTATCTCCACATTGAAAGACACGCAGGTTTCCTTCAGAAGTATTCATGGTAGGATTAACATACTGCATCCAATTCAAATGCTTCGATTTAGTTTTGTCCAAAACAAATTTCTCCCCTTTCATTTCCCAGGGACATTCTGTTGCACCGAGTCCAGTGAAAGGACCAAATTTTACACATTCAGGAATAATTCTCAAAGCATATATTCCAGTTTGTCCAAATAAATCTTGAATTTCTAAAATATTATTTGGTATATCTTTTCGTGCCCCTTTATCTGCACTATTCAAAACATTCTTGTTTAAAATATTCACAAGCATTCCACATTCAATGCAGTAGTCTTCATAGTAAGCTTCACAATGTTCACAGTCTGTTGGCCAAATACACACCAATTAAAAATCATATGAGTTACTGCCACTAGGTGATCTTTTAAATAAGATACGGATTGATGAAACATATATTTAATAGTGTGGGCTCTCAAATAGTCAAGTAATATACTACATTTAGATGCCAAGTAGTATTGAAAATTTAATTGCCAGTTGAAATAAAGTGAATCAGGTTTGAAGATAAAATATAACTGCTTGGTCTATATAATGGAATAAGAAGCCTATTATCTAAGATTCTGTTTATCAATAATCAATATGAACACTAAATGTTTCATCATTACAAGGGGCCGACAGTTAGGGGTACATTAATTAAAATTACATTCTAAATTTTACAATATTTTAAGAACTCCACGAGATTTTAAATTGAAAACTTTACCGATAATTAATCAGTAAACAACTCAATGTAAAATCTTGAACAATAAAGACTTTAAGTTGAGAGTTTTACTGATTATTAATCAGTAAAACTCTCAACTTAAAATCTTAAATAGTTATTAAAATATTGAAAAATTATAATGTAATTTTAATCAATGTACCTACCCCTGACTGCAGATTCCTAATCATAAATTACAAACAACCCAGTCAGAAACTTCAAATGGAGTTGTTGCTATTACAAGTTCCATGGCCCTGAAACAGTACCAACAGTAAAGGCTGTATTACACTTATCAATTTCTTGACCAAGAATTTGTTGAATTAGAACATGTTCTATTTTTCTTCTCAACTTGATCAAGTTTTTAGTGATTTCTAGTAAAATTCATGTTATAAAGTTTTGCGCCAACTGTGTAAAATGTAAACACAAGTTCCATTTTAGAATATCGTAAAAAATGATATTTAATTTGTTACTTCTTGAAAGAATTGTGCGTAAATTATTTATTTTCGTTTGCATCTCTTGTGCAGTTATTTTTACATTTAATATCAAACACAAATATTCGGTAAATTTATTAACTCTTTATTTCTTACCTTTGCACTATTGGTACTATTAATTCACCTAAAAACTTGGTGAAGGTGTAAAACAGGGGGGGAAATGTTAAATTGAGATTACGTAGATATCGTTTTACTTCTGCCTGCAGTTGGTAGGTGGCGCATGTGTTGACGAAATTTTGGGATCACATGTGATACTTCAGGGCTTAGCTGCTTGTAGGCTGTTGACTGTGTTAGGTAACTATGGCAACTACATGTGGTATAGTTTTCAAATATTTTTGTTGACAGTTTTTAATTAATATTTATTATATGCTAATTATTAATCAGAGTTATAAAATATTAACTTATTTCTTAAAATTGCATGTACGTAAGTATTTATTCTGCATAATTCGAGTAATTTATTTATTTATTAGCACTTTTTTCTAGACTTCCTAGTAATTATGCCGACAAGAAAATGTTATGTGTCAAATTGTGACCAAATTGTAAAAGTTTTCCACATCGAAAATCAATTCGTTTTCATGAGTGGTAGGAAGCTACACGAGATCCTAATTTATTCAATGTCATAAGAGAAGATCGACGATTTCCATTTAACGAATAAATAAGTTCAAATGTAAGAATAATTTAGAATGCTTTCTCCTTAATATTTTGAAATAGAAATAAATTTTCATATAAAAATAAAGCGTTACTAAAAAGATATGTTTCTAATTTATTACTAAGTTATTATAGCAATAAGTGTAGTTTATTTTTCTTTGAAATACATCTACTGTTTTACTTCCGAACATTTAATGTGAAGAATAAAAACTATTAAGGTAAATACAAAATGGAATAGAAATATATAATATTTAAATTTCCCGGTTCATCGGTTTGATCCATTTTAGTACTGCCTGCAGTTGGCAGGCGGCGCTAAACATTGTCTAAACTTTTTACTATTAAGTTATACTATCTTCTAGTAGTGTGCAAAATAAATACTTTTAAGTATCGAATACATACCAATACTTTACACTTTTATATTCGATACTTTGTATCGGATACTTAGTATCCGATACTTTACTTTTAACTCAAGTCGATAACTATACTTGTATTTCATCTTTGCTAATTAATAAGAAAAGGATCGTATTAGTAAAATAGTAGGTACATTTTACAAGCATCAATGATAACATTGTTTATATGCTGAATAGTAAAAAACTCATCTCATTTGTCAATTTGGAATATTTATTTGAGACTAAATTATAAATGACCACCAATGGAATATTTTGTCTAGGCACAAATTATGACTTTATCCATACATGCATACTTTGTAAATTATGTTTCAATAGTCAGTTGATATCCTGTTTATTTTAAAAAAGAACGTAACCAAGGAATAAATTATATCCAGTTGTAGACAAACATACATCAGAAAAATGCAAGTACATCTAATAAACTTTATAAACGTTGAGTATCCGATACTTTTCATTGTCGGTATACGATACATTTGCTCCCTCTAGGTATCCGATACAAAGTATCGAATAGATACTTTTTGCACACCACTACTATCTTCTAGTATAGTGATCTGTGGTGTAAAACAGGCAAGGTCAATAATAACTTGACCAAGAACTTGAGAACAATTTCTTGATCAATAACTTGGTCAAGAAATTGATAAGTTTAATACAGCCTTAACATCAGAAGCAACAAGAGTTTTCATAACATTTCATTAACCAATTGTTGATGTAACATCACCAGCAATAATATCATGGATGTGGTTGCAAATGTACATTTATATACATATAATACATAAACCAAATCATATTCAAAAAAAATAATATTTATAGATATGATCATGATAAAAATTTTAATCTAATCTCAGGCAACGTAACCTGTTATTACTGTTTCAGATTATGATTACAACAAAAAATTTATAACAATAAACAGCTATTAATATGGATTTACTTACATAGTAGTCCATTGTCGAATTTAATTTTAATATTATCAGCACTGATCTCTCCTTCTACTTTAACTTCGTCATTTTGTTCTTCAGTCAGTTCAAATGACGCCATTTCGGTTTTAATATTGTCAGTACATGCGGATTCTTCGTCCTGTTTTATTTGGTCATACCGAATGGGGCCTTGGAATTCAGCATTATCTACAGTAATAACAGTTTCAGAGATACACACTTTATCCTCTACAAAACTGTCTTCTTGGTACTGTTCGTCCTTCACACTAAATATATTCGCCGAAAGCATTGCGTCATGCATATGAACTTGACCAACACGATCAGCCATTTTAGCAGCGTTGTTCCGTCTGGGTCATAGATAAACCTTAATAGAGATGGCAGCACTCCAATGTTATGAGTCGACTTATTTTAGTGCCCTCTACGGCGCGAGAGCGTACTAACATCGATATAGCGGCAATTCAAATCCTGTATTTACGATTAAATGGTTCTTATTACTGTGAACTTCTTAAGAAATTACTTGGAAAAATTAATTTCAAAGTGTATTCTTAGGAAAATTTCTCGAAAAATCTATTAAAAAACAATCTGTAGTAATAATTTTAATAACACAAATCAAACATTAAACTATAATACATTTATTTTATGTATAAATAATGTACATCTGATTTTACAAAGCACGAAAATTGCAAAGTAGTTAGTTTAATCAAAGTATGAACGCATACCTGAGAACCAAAATGACAAAGAAAATGTAAGATAATTAAAAAATTATTCTTATACATATAAACAACGTTAAAGTAAACATAGGGCAAACGTCAGATAATGAAAAATCTATTGTATACATAGTAAAATCAGGTTAAAATAAAGAAAGATATAAGTAAAATGACAAAAAAAAACGGAAAAATAATTACTATACACACATACACACGTATTAAGGTAAAGTTAGAACAATACAACTGATAAGCTTGTGTTCTAATATCAAATAAAACTATTTTCTTCTGTGTTTTTGAAAATATTGAAAGAGAAAGTTTTGAAATGTATCGTGTGTGCTTGGATTATATGTTACTTTGCCACACAATAATCTATTACATATGGCATTTTTGGATTTTCCCATGTTCAATATTTGTGAATTAAAAAATGTTGTAATGGTGGGTAATAGTTTGCCTTGAATGTGTTCTACATTCTTTGCATTTACTATTCTCTGGCATGTCTCCAGTCTGTTTTTTAAGTTAAAATTTATTCTTGCCTGTTTATTCATCTTCTTTTTTAGAAATATAATTTCTTGGTAGAACTTTCTTTTCATTGGGGATAAATCCCTTTGCCGAGATTTCCCTATTAACAGCAAAGTCCTATCTGTAATTCAAAATCATATATAAGAGTATGTTCTGTGGTAAATATAATTATAAGGAGATACACATTACAGTATGTTTGTTTGTCCTTTTGGAGGAGTTGTTGTGGAAGTTATAGTTGAAATTAGATAAGCATTATCTACTTACTTTTCAATCTTCTGGATTCTTGTACTCTACTTGATACATTTGATTTTGGCTCAAAACCAGCAGCTGATCCAGTTGCTAATGTATTTGTTATTTTTGCTTCAGAGTCCGCTGGCATCCCTGGCGATACATTTGGTGACATGTTTGGTTCAAAATCAACTGCCTCAATTGATAAAATGTTTGATATTGATTTTCTCTCATAATCTGAATCAGTTCTGTTATTGACAATACTTTCTTTTTCTACATTAGAGCTAGGTATAATGCAGGGCTCTGTAAAAATATATTTTTACTATTATATATTGTTTAAATAGGGCACAAAAACTGTTATTTCATGAAAACATACCTGGTAAATAGAGTGCAGGTACTGCTGTTGGTAATAGTTTATTATTCAGCATTAGATATTTTTCTTCGAAATGGCTTCTACACATATAATAATATTGGTTATTATTTTTAATTTCGTCAATGCCTGCTGCAGAAACCCACTTATTAAATCTATTACTTGTAGGTGGTGGGAACAAATGCATGACACTGTTTTCTTGTGTACAGTTTAAAACCTTACATTTTTTCTTGCCCATTTTATTCACTTAAGGAACTATCTCAATAAATAACGCTTCAGAATAATAAATAATAATGTTTATAAACAATGGAAAAGAAAATCTATTTGTATTTGAATATTTAAATTGGGATATAACAAAAAAATATGTATATCATTCAAGTTGACTTTTAATTTTGAAAGCAAAAATAATAATTTTATATATATATTACGCCATCTACGGCCAAAGAGCAAAGTTTTTACGTCGCCACTCGCTCCGTAAGCGTGAATACTCCCTGGTCTCGGTCTGACCGTCTGGGCTGCGTTCGAGAACATCATTCTATGTATGATAACCAAAGAAAATAGTGGGGATGGGGTTATGCCAGAATTCCTTCTCATTTAAAGAGTTTTCGAACGGAAAATCAGGATGACAACTTAACTTTGACACAATGGTTTAAAATAAAATATAACTCTGAATATAACATAACCTTACAAAAGGTAACGGATCTTTGACTAACAAAATTAATGTTGATAGTCAGTGTAAATACCAGTATTTACAATTTTACGGTGTTAATGATGAATGACAATAAAAAGAAGTGCATAATAGCTAGTGTAATACATGCCACTCGAATGTTGTTTTCAACAATATTTGATACTGAGAATAGTGAAGATGAGGAAGATTCTGTACAAACAACTGTAGCAAGAGGAATTGTGGAATTGGTCGGATATGAACTACACCCACGAAGAAATGAAATTGTAAGGAATGAGGGATATTATGAAGTAACCATTCCTCGATACACACCATCACAATTCCAATCTCATTTTCGGCTGACAGTGGAAGCTTTTGAGGCATTGTGCAGAAGAATTATCCCTATATTAAAAACCAATGACAACGGTACAGGACGTCCTTTAAAACAGGCAGAAAAACAGCTGTTGGGAGTTATTTGGCTATTAGCCACACCAGATTCTTATAGGTAAACACATGCTCTTATTTTGGAAAAGCCACATATTATAGAACATTAGTTTCAGATCTGTAGGAGAAACATTTAACTTGGGAAAGTCTTCCTTATCAAATGCTTTTATACGAACAGTCAACGCTATAAACAAAATAGCTCCAGAAATAATTAAATGGCCAGCACTGGAGGAAAGGCCCATAATTTCACGAAAATTCTATTCATTTGCGAAAATAGATGGAGTAATTGGTGCAATAGATGGGACCTTTATACCAATAAAAGCTCCAAAGGAAGACCCAGCAGTGTATGTGACACGTAAATGCAACTATGCAATGACCCTTCAGGCCATTGCAGAACCCAAATTAAAATTTACTGATGCTTTTATTGCATACCCTGGATCTGTGAGTGATGCTCGAGTATTTAGAAACTCAGACATTTATAAAAGTGTAACTCGCAATATGCATGGTTTTTTTAACAATAATTTCATACTAGGAGACAAGGCTTACCCTCTGTTACCATGGTGTGTACCACCATACATTGCACGACGTCGGTTAACACCTGTACAAACTTACTTTAATACTGCTCATGCCAGCACTCGCCAGGTAGTGGAACGGACGTTTGCATTATTTTTTGGTAGATTTCGTAGAATGAAATATTTGGATATGAATCGAACTGATCTCATCCCACAGACTGTTATGGCAGCGTGTGTTTTACATAATATATGTCTTGATCATGATGATTTATTATTAGATGACTACATTCAAGAGGGATTAGAGTTTGTGCAAATGCAGAATAATGATGACATAGAGGAGCAGGTTTTTCAGAATGAAAATGGAGCTATTCAACACAGAGATAATCTGGCAGTTGCTTTATATAATAGACGAAATTACCGGCGATGTAATTAGATATTTTATAATAAAGAACTCTTATTACCAAAAACTTAATTATTAATCTCAGACAAAACTCCAAAAATAAAAAAAATATTCTTACAATAATTATTATAACAGGAACTAAAATAATCCGGAACTATTAAAAAAAAAAACATTAAGTAACCAATTCTAAATTACAGTTTGTCAATTAATTTTTGCATTAAAGTTTTATAAGCATCAATTGCGCTCTTGTTCATTTCTTGCCTCTCTTGATGCCTTCTTTCACGATTCTCTTCAGCCTTTTGTTCTTGAGTTGCTACAGTTTCAACCAAACTGGTAATTTGTTTCTGCAGCCGAGTTGGTTTTGCCGCTGCAACCTCCTGATTTTTTTCCTCTTCATTGTTTTCTGTAGCTTTCCGTGATGAAGAGGCTACTGCAATTGGTGTAACGTTTGGCTTATTACCGAACAGTTCATCCATTTCCTTCAAATATGTAAACATAATTGGACTCTGTCCTGTACCTCGTGTGCCCATGTTATCCTTTTTTTTCATGTATCTGCTTTTTAAGTATTTAAATCTGGTTTCGCATTGTGATGCAGAATATGGAAATTTGGGTATATCTTCTTTAATAACTTTCCACACCGCCTCATTCTTCATTTTAGATTTAAATAATTTTTCGTGCTTTTTATATGACTCGAATAGATGTAAAGTATCTTCCCTATCCCACTTATGGTTCTCACAGCTTACAGAGTTGTCAGTATCGTTACTAGAATCTTCTGTAGCTTCAGGTTGTGCATCTGTTCGAGTCTGATTGTTACTGTCAGGGGCTTGAGTTATCTCTTCCTCAGGTTCTAAAATGCCAAAAAATTGGAATAATTCGTGACTTGGCGCCACACAAATCACTTTGTTCTCTATAATAGGTTACATTATCAATATTATGACAATTTGGTTTAGATTAATAAATTACTTACCTTGGGAATCCCATATCATGCAGTTGCCTGCTTCGTCATAAATGGGGGTTCCTTCATGATCTTTAATTAAACTGTGGGCAGTTGCGGTTAATTCTACTTTGTCATAGACTTTGGTCACTTCCATAATTACTACCTCTATTCTCGTCCCTCGAGTATTATTAGTGTAATGTAAATTGTAATCGTTATTATGGTTTGTGGTTATGTTTATGGTAATATTATTTGTTTTAATGCGATGCGCATGTCAGGATAATAATTCTCATAGTTGTTAACCTAGAGGATAAAAAGGCTCTCCGAATAACGTTATCCGAGGTTTTCGAACGCCCTTACAATGTTGCCAAGTTTATCATTTTCCAGTTCTCGAACGGTTTTCGTATGATCTGGATATGTCGGATACAGTTCTCGAACGCAGCCCTGGTCAAAGATTAGAGAATACTAAAGATGCGACACTCGAAAAAGGAACTACATTTGTAGAGAAGGATAGAAAACATTCCAATTTAAAGGGACTGAACATAAACAAAACATGTACACATAACCTAGTCAGCAGACGCCATTTGCTTTATACTGTTTAGTCTGTTTATTGTAATTATTATTGTATTTGAATTAGTCGTATTTCGTAATTATGAGTATGATACAAAAACAAATTGGACAAATGTGTGCATATAAAGACCGTAAAAATTATTCTTGTATATCTAAGGATGAAAAATTACATTTCTTTAGATTTCCTAATGATCATGGTATGTAAGTAAACAACAAGTTATAAAGAATCTTCCTATTTTTTCGCCTATCAATAATATATATATATAATCGATAAACCAAATTACCCGAAGGTGTAGGTTATTACTTTGTCTATTTACTATTTTCATATATAAACTTTGCCCACTGTTTTTTATCACTTGTCAACTTCATCGCTTCTTTCCACGTTTTGCCCCTTTTCTCTAGTATTACTGCTACCTCCCCGTTCCACGTTTTCTTAGGTCTGCCCCTGCTCCTCCTGCCGGTTATCCTCGCATCCCATACATTTTTCGCTTGTCTGCTGTTGCTCATCCTGTTTAGATGTCCAAACCATCTTAGTTGCTGGTTTTCAATATTGCCCAATATTGGTTCTACTTCCAGTTCTTTTCTTATAATTTCATTTCTTATCCGATCTTTGCGTGTGACCCCTTTTACTTTCCTTAGGTATTTCATGTCGATTGCCTGTATTCTGCTCTTCATTCTGTCTGTCGTCACCCAGCTCTCGCTGCCGTATGTTAATACTGGTCTGAACACTGCTCTATATATTGCCATCTTTGTTTTGCGACTGATCTCCTTGTTGCTCAGAAACCACCCAGAAAGTGAGAAGTACACTCCTGCCGCGCTGGATATTCTTTCATTTACTTCCTGTTCCATGTTACCATGCCTTTCTATTTGGACTCCCAAGTATTTGAATCTATTCACTTGTTCTATTTTTTGTTCTTGAATTTGTATATTAATTTCTTCGTTATCCTTGCCGATGACTAGTATTTTTGTTTTATTTGTGTTTATTTTCATGTTTCTTTTGGATAACTCCTCATGCCATACTGTGATGTTCTTCTTGAGGTCTTTTCCGCTTGGTGCACATAGCGTTATATCGTCGGCAAAAGCGCAGTTCGAGATTGTAACTGGACTCAATCGTTTGTATCCTACGGTTACTTTCTTAGTTTTGTCATTTGTGGCTTTAATTACGTCGTCCATCACTGTTATGAATAGCAGAGGGCTAAGGACACCACCCTGTCTTAAGCCATCTTGGATCTCGAACTCCTCGGACTCCATGTTATTCTTCCTGACGTAGCTGGTGTTTTTATCATACAGGCTTTTTATTGCTGTTCTTAAATGCTCCTGGATGCCTCTTTCTTTTAAACTGTTCCAGACTATGCTTTTCGGTATTCGGTCGAAGGCCTTCTCAATATCTATGAATGCCATGTATATTGGTTCGTTTTTTTCCCTAGCTTTCTCTATTAATTGTTTAATTGTAAAGATGTGATCTTGTACACTTCTGCCCTTCCTGAACCCACTCTGGGTTTCTTCCAACTGCCTTTCTATTTCTGGTCTTAGTTTTTTCTCCAGGGCACTTTCGTATATTTTAGATACTATACTTAGCAAGGTTATTCCCCGGTAGTTCGCGCAGTCTTTCGTATCTCCTTTCTTATGTATAGGGACGATTGCACCAGTTTTCCAGTCCTGTGGTACTTGTGTTGTTTTCCATACTAGATTAAGAAATTTAACTATCATTTCTTTGCCTTGTGGGCCCAGGTGTATTAACATTTCCGGGGTTATCTTATCATGCCCAGCTGCCTTTCCTCTTTTGATATTGTTAATTATTTCCTGTATGTCGTCTACATTTATTAGTTCTCCCTCTCCTGTTTCTCTCCTTTCTTTTGCTTCTCTTTCCTTCCCTTTGTTTTCTTGTCCATTTCCCGTATTTAATAGTTCGTCGAAGTATTCCTTCCATCTTTTCATTATTTCTTTTCCATCGGTTACTACTTCACCGTTTTTCTTTTTTACATGGTTTAAATTATATTTCTTTTCTTTTCGGGCATTCTTCATTACTTTATAGAACAATTTTTGGTTTCCTTTACTGTCTTTGTCCAGTTTTTTCCCGAATTCTTCCCACGTATTATGTTTAGATTGCTTTACCAGTTGCTTCACTATCAGTCTCTGTTTTTTATATAAACAGTAACTTTCGTCTGTTTTCTCCTGTAGGTATTTCTTCCAAATGGACTTCTTGTGCTTTACTTGGTCTTTAATCTCTTGTGTCCACCATCTCGTCTGTTTTTTATTTTTTATTATTGCTATTGTTCCACAGGTTTCTGTTGCTGCCGTGAGAAGGCTGCTTTTGATTTTTTGCCACAACTCCTCTATATCGTCGTTTCCCCAATTTGCCATCACTTGCATGGCCTCTGTTTCTACTATTTGTGTATATTTTTCAGCTACCGCTTGTTCGGATAGCTTGTACGATTTAATTACTCGGTTTATTTTTACTTTTTCGGTCTGAATTTCCCTGTTTTGTGTAGGGTCTGTAACTATTTTTATTCTAGCTTCTAATAGGAAGTGATCACTATAAATTTCCGGTCCTCTCTTAACTCTCACATCCATTATTTCTTTCCTTGTTGCTTTGTTTGTTAGTATATAATCTATTACTGACCTTTCATTTCTGCTTTTGACCTCTCTCGTGTACATGTGTATGTCCTTGTGTGCGAAGAATGAATTCATGATTGCTAAATTGTTTTCTTCGCAAAATTGTATTAGTCTAGTGCCATTTCTGTTTCTGTGAAATTCGCCGAATGGTCCTATAACATCACTATCTCCTTCTATTCTTTTGCCTACTCTACTATTGAGGTCGCCCATCACTATTAATCTTTCTTCTGTGTTTTCTATAGTATCTGTTAAGTTTTCCCAGAATTCATCCTTTATGCATGTCTTTTCGTCTTCCCCTGGTCCATACACTATTACTATTGTTATTTTTTCCTGGTTCTTCCACTTCATTTCCAATTTCAAAATTTTCTCTGATACATATTCCCATTTCCCGAGTTGGTTTACATGTTGTTTATTTATTATGCAGCCTACACCTTCCCTAGCTCTTTCTTCCGGTCTGACTCCGCTGTACAGCAGTATATGTCCACCCTCCATTTCTGTAATGCCTTGCCCTTTTTTCTTTGTTTCGCATATTGCTAGTATATCTAGGTTCGCTTTTTCAAATTCCTGAATGAGTTCAATTTCCTTACCATTTATACTTCTTATATTCCAGGTACCTATCTTCATCATTTTCTCCGTCATAGTCCTATGCATAGTATGTTTATTCCTTTCATTAATTGTAACTTCGCTTATTTTTTCCGCATTCCAGTCCTTGTCCACTGCCCTTGTCATCCTCTTTTTGTTCGTTGCCTTGACGCTCCTTAGTTTTTTGGTGTAGATACCACTTTCTTTCTTTCCTTATCTTTACTCCCTTTGTATTTGTCGCTGTTTCCTTCGTTGTATCAATAATAATAATATTAATTCATATTGTAGTTGTAAAAAATGGGTGCAAGCATGTGGAAGATATGATTTATCGACAAAGATCCCTTAGAATTTTATACAAAGTATCGGATATGCAGAAAACATTTTGTAGCAGATATGTTAATAAACATTGAAAGGAAGCGTCTGTTACCACTAGCTGTGCCAAATGAGTTTTCAGACAGAGTACACTTTAAAAACAATATGTTAGATTTATACAATTAACAATAAACATTTAAGTAACAAATTTTTTTATAGCTGAACCAATTCTATCATGTTCAGGATATACTATTAAGTTAAGAGAAAGGAAATGAAACGGAAAATACAGGTCACAAAAAAATCAAAGTTATTTCTGATATTACCATACCATATATTTAGCCTGTTTTATCTTCTGAAATTTTCAAATAACGAGTTTAAAAATACACCAAGTATGAATAGGAAATAAAGTATACTAATGAATATATAGATATCGAAACATGTCACATAGATATCGAGACTTTTTACACAGGTATTGAGACATGCTAGAAATGAAATAGCCTATATTTACAAATATGTGTCCTGCAAATTCATTTATTTCCACCTATCTTTATGAAATTCTTTGTAAAAGCATTTCCGACTAAAACCAAATCAGTAAGAGGAACCAGATACTTTATAAATAATAAACTTCGTGAAATCAAAGAAACTTTTGATTTTATAGATGACTTGCAGAAAATTCAACTTAGAATGCATGCAATAAGAAAAGAAACTGATAAATATGATGTAAATCTTGTTGGTGATATAATAAATTTATTATTATTATTATATTGTTATAGTATGTAAATATTGTTTGTATAATAAATTATTCATTGTCTCAGAATTTCATTGCCTACCTTTTTAAATGTACATGTTTCAAATATATATTTTTTTATTTTCCGATCACATTTACCATGTACCTATAACACATATGCACTTAATATTCTCCAAACACTTATTTTCTTATAATAATATTTTATATTCTTATAATATGTAATTATTCCATATAGAATTTGAATTTCTATTTTAGAATATTGCAGATCCATACATTTATTTCTATAATAAAAGAATGTTATAATCTGTTCTGTTTAAAATTCTGGCGCTTCTACATTCCAATTTAAATGTCCAAGGTCACTGAAAATTTGAGTAAGAGATCAAAGGTTCCGATCGAAGCGTCGTATCTTTATTCTCTAATCTTTGCTATAGAGCTATAATTTTATTGTAATTCGTCAAGGTAATATAATAAGGTAATGTATACATCATGATTCAATAACATTATACGTTTACTTTTCAGTTTAAAAATGGTGTTTACTTCTGAGGAAGATGCGTTCATTTTAATGGACCACTATCGCAGTGGAACTCAAAATCCAGATGGATCTTGGGCATACAACTTGGAGTCTTGTATTGATCAATTTAGACAGCAGTTTCCCAATATAGATTTTAATCGTCATAATTTTGTAAATCATAAAAACAATATTATTAAGCGATTTCAAGAAAAAAAATGCATTTGTAAGGGGAAGACTTGTGAAAGACCAACAGAATTAACACAACCAGTAATGGATGATATTGAGCAACGTATGGCAATTAGTCCAAAAAAATCATTAAGAAAACTATCAGCTGAGACAGGTATTAAGCATTTACTATAATATGTTTATTTATTGTAATTGTAATAATTTTAGGACTGTCGCTTGCCACTGTCCATAAAGCTGTTAAGAAGGAACTTCACTTCCACCCTTATAAAATAAGTGTTGTGCAACAATTATTGCCACCTGATTATGCGAATCACATAAGAAATTGTGAATGGTTTAATGAAAATTTGGCACACAATAACAGGAATTTTATAATAATAGACTCATTAGTCAAGGCCTATGGCCTCCGAGATCCCCTGATCTTACACCGCTTGATTTTTATTTGTTTGGTCGACTAAAAAATAATGTTTTTAAGAACAGGCTCCATAATTTGGAAGAACTTCAAGAAGCAATTAGACATTAAATCCAACAAATTACGGTAGAAGAACTACAAAGAGTGTTTGAAAATATGAAAAGAAGGACTAACATATGCATAGAAAAAGAGGGACATCACTTTCAACATTTAATGTGAATGTTCTATTTTTTATTGTGAATATTCTAATTATTATACTTGTGTTACTATCTCATTTTTAATAAACTTTTTATGTAGTTTACCCGCTTTTTAATTTGACAAATGTTTGACAGAGTATAATACGGTATAATCATGTTTAGGGGGTTTTTTTTGTGGATATTACCAATCTGTATATTTGGTTGCATATGGTCATCTCAATCATTTACGAACAGAGTGTATAGGTTATCACGTATATCAGAATTATAGATATAGGTATGCATACTTACTTTTAAATGCTTGAAAAACATAATGTGCTTTCTAAAAGAACAATTTAACAGAAATTATATATCGGTAAATTAAAGACAATATAAAAGTTTACACACTACGGCAAAAACTGACAATTGACAGCAACGATTACTCATATACCCATATACTTTGCATAATAGAACTTTCAACAAGGCAACCGGATATAAAGATGACGTTATTAAGAGACTACTAATGATAATAAGAGATGCAATATCCTTATTAAACCTGTACTGCATAATGGGGTTGAGACGGACTATAGCGACGTGTAAACGATGCGCGATGTTTCATGTAACCCAACATCCGATGTTAATATTTTTTGTAAAACTGGCTTAAATAACGCCAACATTATCATTTTTAATTAATATTAATAATTAAATAATCCTGTAATTATTATTATATACATATAATATATTCTATACCAATGAAATTCTAAATTTAGTAATATATAAAGTAGTCATTATTTTTCCTTTATGACTGAAGTCGATTGATTGCTGCTTTCTGGTATAAGTTTTGTGAACAAATTTAAATTGGACGTATATACAGCGTGCGTCAAAAGTTTTGAAAATCGGACATTATAAAAAGCATCAAGGCAATGCTTGCGTTTCATAGGAAATTGTAATAGAGCTGTAAGCGGGTGAAAAGGCGCCGGGGTTCAAGCTCGGAGAGATTGACAAATTCTACTAATGGTTTAACTAGTAACCTAAAATTGTAGTAGACCTACCTAATAAAAAGCAACCTATTTTAAAGATTTCATTAAGAAGTAACAAAATGCTTTTACAATAACATAGGAAAGTAATAATATAATATAATCTGACTCGTGTCTCAGGTAGATGGCGAATTGCAAGCGTATTCACTTACGAAATGTGATATTTTTCCAAGCAACAATATATCCTTAGAACATCCCCGTTAACCCCTCTAAATTCATAAAAGTAAAGCATTATGTATGTTTTTATTATTTATTGTTATTTATTTATCCTAAAATATTAATTAGTTCGTTGAATTTTATTGTTCTAAAATTGTTCCTGTCGATTGGAATTTATAGCGGTTTTGAATCAGCGTCTTCAGTTCGTATTTTTGCCGTGTCGGTTGCCAAAACGACCCGTCTATAGTATAGTATATAGTTTCTCTGACAAAATGGCAATAAACACAACGGCATATAATAAATACCCTTCAGAGAAACTGGCCCTTTAGTTCAGCTCGAAAATGGTATGAGGATACCGAAACTAGGTCGCAAAGACTTAATATATATAACGTATCACTATATTATATATATTCGACAAATTAGTTATTATTTTAATAAGTATTTTGATCTTGATGATAAACATTCTAACCTCATTCACTCATTTTAACAGAAACACACGAACTCTATCAAAAAACGTTGTCTATTAAATTAGTAGGTTCTTCACTTAATAAATTGTCTATATTCCAAATTTTATAAAAAAATTCGTTCAATAATAATGGATATATATATAACCCGAAAGTCTTAGCTGGGACACCTTATATATAATTCATTATCATAATAATATATATTCATATGAATTAACATGAAAAACATAAAATAATAGCAATATTTGTTGAAAAGATTAGTAGCGAATGTAGGTATCTTGTCCTTCACAGGATTGCATCATTTTGTCACACTGTACGATATGAACTGCAGAAAACACCTTATCACTGTGACTGAATGAAGTTCTTTAACTTTTAGAATCCATTTAACAGTCTATGGAGGAAGTTTCTTGTGTTTTACAAACAGTTGATCATACATTTATAAAATAATGTCCATTTTGTAACTTAAATATTTAGACACGACTTTGGCGGTAGAACAAACGAAGATAGATGTCTGCAAGTCGCTGATTTAATAACATGCATGCGTCATGTAACACGGAAAACAAATATTAGAAGCAAAAGTGCATATCCTCATTCTTACAGATGGCTTTGTTTCATATGTCCTGCTAAATTACTTTTACATTTATAATCAAATTGTTTCAAATGTTTTCTATTTATATGTCTTTCAAAAGCACATTTTTTGTTTGTTCTATATTCACAAGAGTCACAACTATAATCAAAGGTCTTCAAATGTTTAGTTTTTAAATGTTTTTCCAAATCACTTTTCCAGTTTGTTCCAAACTCACAAGAGTCACATTTATAAACAAATTTCTTCATATGTTTACTTCTAATATGTATTGTTAAATTACCTTTGTAGTTTGTTTTAAATTCACAAGAATCACATTTATAACCAAATTTCTTCATATGTTTAGCTTTTACATGTACTTCTAAATAACTTATGTGTCTTTCAAAATCACATTTTCTGTTTGTTCTATATTCACAAGAGTCACAACTATAATCAAAGGTCTTCAAATGTTTAGTTTTTACATGTTTTTCGAAATTACTTTTCCAGTTTGTTCCAAACTCACAAGAGTCACATTTATAATCAAATTTCTTCATATGTTTAGTTTTTATATGCACTGTTAAATTACTTTTGCTGTTTGTTTTAAACTCACAAGAATCACATTTATAAGCAAATTTCTTCATATGTTTAGTTTTTATATGTATTGTTAAACTACTTTTTTTATTTGTTTTAAATTCACAAGAGCCACATTTATAATCAAATTTCTTCGTATGTTTAGTTTTTATATGTATTGTTAAATTACTTTTGTAGTTTGTTTTAAATTCACAAGAATCACATTTATAACCAAATTTCTTCATATGTTTAGTTTTTACATGTACTTCTAGATAATTTTTCCAGTTTGTTTCAAACTCACAAGAGTCACATTTATAATCAAATTTCTTCATATGTTTAGTTTTTATATGTATTGTTAAATTACTTTTCTTATTTGTTTTAAATTCACAAGAGTCACATTTATAATAAAATTTCTTCGTGTGTTTATTTTTTATATGTATTGTTAAATTACCTTTGCTGTTTGTTTTAAATTCACAAGAGTCACATTTATAATCAAATTTCTTCGTATGTTTAGTTTTTATATGTATTGTTAAATTACCTTTGTAGTTTGTTTTAAATTCACAAGAATCACATTTATAACCAAATTTCTTCATATGTTTACTTTTTATATGTATTGCTAAATGACTTTTCATATTTGTTTTAAATTGACAAGAGTCACATGTATAATCAAATTTATTCGTATGTTTAGTTTTTATATGTTTTCTTAAATTACCTTTGTTGTTTGTTTTAAATTCACAAGAATCACATTTATAACCAAATTTCTTCATATGTTTAGTTTTTACATGTATTTCTAAATAATTTTTCCAGTTTGTTTTAAATTCACAAGAGTCACATTTATAATCTAATTTCTTCGTATGTTTACTTTGTATATGTATTGTTAAATTACTTTTGTTATTTGTTTTATATTCACAAGAGTCACATTTATAATCAAATTTCTTCATATGGTTAGTTTTTATGTGATATTCTAAATGACTTTTCCAGTTTGTTCCAAACTCACAAGAGTCACATTTATAATCATTGCTCTTCATATGTTTACTTTTTATATGTGCTTTTAAAAGATATTTGTTATTCGCTCCAAACACACACAGCGAACACTTAAATTTTTTTTTTTGATATTGTGAGCTCGACTGTCCTACTTTCATAAGTGGATTCCTATAATACTTCGTAGAATGTTCTTGGTCGTCCTTTTTGCCAACATAAGCGTGTGTATTTTTCACGTGCAGCCCGAGGAATCCTTTAGTCTTGAAACGTCTGTTACAAATCTCACATTTATATATTTTGACTTTGTAATGCTGTTTAATGTGCTCCTTAAGCTCTATCTGGTACTTCGTCCTGTACTTGCACTGCTCACATTTGTAAATTTGACGGAGACTCTTGCGTTCATTCAATGCTGTCATCGCTTGCTTAGCCGGTGGTATCGACAGAACGCCCTTTCTGAAAATAAGAAAATAATTTCTAAACTCATTTTAAACATCAATTTAAGGGCGTATTTTAGTTGACCACCGCGCAAGTATGCGTTTCAATGGAATAGATAAAGTCCGTACCAGAAATAAGGAGTTCAAAGTAATACAACAGTTATTCTCACCATTCTCTTTCATACCAATATGTGTCTCTAAGTAATTAACGTATTATTAAAAATAGTAATATTTATTAATTCTTGAAGCCATATGACGGTTACAGAACACGTGAATATAACAGAATTGATAAATTAACTACGCAACAATATATACAAATCTTAAAATTGATTAAAGAACAAAGATAAAGATGGATTTAAATAAATTAGAACCAACTACTGCCGTAATTGAATGGCCAACATAAACCTGATCATTTCTATTGCAAACTCATCAGCACTATAAATTGAGGTTGGCGGCAATAGCTTCTCAACGACAATTTGAATTTAATTGCATTTAAAACATGTTTTGCGTGTGCTAGTTTATTGGTCTGTAAAATATCTGGCAGTTTTTGTGTAATCCCAGTTTCATCCTTATTTTCTATTGTAAAATTTTCATCAAAGTTTCATTTTATGCTGGTAACAAGTTCATACAGACCATCAATTTAAATGTGACTATTAAATATATTTATGCATTGTTACATCAAATTAATATGAATATAATGACAAAATTGCATATAGTAAATGATGCGAAATTGACTCGCACTCTAAAAGGCTTTAAAACTTATATTTTATGCATGTTCATTCATTTATTGTTTACAATTATGAAAGAGGTTGGTGAAAAAAAACGTGCCTTTAGCCTCACACTTCTCATGAATAATCATAAAAAAATCACTCGTACCTGGTATTCCTCTCGCAGCAGAAGGTCATATGGTATTCGTAATATTCCTTCTGGTCCAAGTTGATTTTGCAAAACGAGCACTGTGCGAGTTCTGAAAATGCATGAAAGAAACACACTCATTAAATTACACGCAAAGATCATGAAATGTGAAAATTGGTGAAGTATAAAATAACTTTTATGTAAAGACAATTTAACAATTTGCTACGCCCGTGCCTGTGAACGGGAGATCTAGCCCTAAAACCAAACAGGCCAGAAGCGCAGTCAAGTATGGCGCACACGCAGACAATATTTCCATCCGACGGTAAACTTGTTATGTCAAAATAAACTGAATCAACTTTAGCTTTATTCAACAAATGAAATTTAAAATTACGTTTCGGAAACTGTTTGACCACCTTCAGACACCTTACCTTTTTGCTTCCCAAGTGCGATGGATAACAGAGACAAAGATTATGCCGCTAGCTCATTCGCGTGTAGGCATAGGTTCTCTCGAGACAGAGGTGGATGGCTTAGCCGGCGCCATCTCTTTGAAAAATTAATCTCTATCTCAATATAAATTGACCCAAGAGATTGATCAATTGAAGGCACTTAGGTAACAAAGTGAAAAATCAAACATTCACAAGTCAACAAAACAAATTTAATTAAGGTCTAAGCAAAGGTTAAACATTAACAGCAACAAACAACAAATAAAGAAAATTAATTACGTTGCTCAGTTAAAGTCAGAGTTGGCCTGGTGAACTGGTCACCCTGTATACCAACATAAATCCGAGTTAGTACTCGATTACAAAATTAAAGTATACAATTTCATTCAAGTTATAGCTGATCAGATTAAGAATACAATCCTCAGTATAGTTACAATTTTACAGTAAAATATGAACAATGTCGGTATGAATTGCTATTGTACAAAATTACATTAAAAAAAATATTCACAATTAGTGCGATATTCGTTCAAAATTAAAGGAAAGCAATCTTAACAGAGATAAGTCGGGCGCATTTAAAAGAAAGCAAGTACTTGTCTTTTACAAAGTTTCTGCACCAAGTTATTTAAGGATTACTCCCTGTAGATACAGATATTAAATTATTTAGCAACTAATAACCGAGATTTAAACAGATATCAGCTGAGGGTAGGCCCTCGCAATACAACCTTACATAAATAGTTCGCCCTTGCTACTGCAAGAGAATATTCCACAAAAATAACAATACAAAGGCGATTGCCGGATTAAAATTCAAGCAATAATTAAATGAAATCGTTAAGTCTTAAACGTTGTTTAAATATCAAGACAAATTATTAAATCATTAGATTTGATCTACAAAATAGTAACCAAGATAAATTACTAGGCTATTAACTTGAACAGCGTTGAAATTTCAAACCAAACTGTCAATATTATATTAACAGAAATTGGCTATTTGGACATTAACTCTGAACAGCATTTTAAAAAAAATATCAAAACAAATCCTAAGTCACAGGGAACAAACTGTCTTATAACCTCCGATCAAACTCAAGTATCGGGGTCCAACATGACACACAAAAGCCAAACAAATTATACAATTAATTCATAAAACTCTGATACATTGGCCCTCAATATAAATAGCGTAATTAACCTAAGTTCACTTCCAAAAATTCAAGGAAATAAAATTTGTGCTACTTATCTCTACGAGCACATGAATCCCACTCATAAAGCACATCACCCATAAATAAATTCCCGGATGACGGAAATGTGAGTCGATAGCCACGGTGGTAATTCTTCCAGCAGCGAATTTCCTCGAAGTTATATTAATCCAATGTACTATTTTACATCAGCATCAAGATGGCGTCGGAATGTCAATGCAAACGGAAATTAAAACGTGCCGTGCTACTTTAATCTGGACTAATCCAGGTCATCCCAACTGCTAAAAATTAAGGGGAACGAAAGGGTAATTACTACGAAGCTAAATAACATTAGGAGGCAAACATCTTACCAGCGATGATCATGCAAATAAATGTCGGCTAACCAAATCCGTAACACATACGAAGACAGGAATAACGGGAAAATCTACGTACTTTTGCACCATCCGCATTTATCAAGCGTACCACTAACTCAAAACGGCAAATAAAACACTATACTTTTTATAGCAAAAGTACGGCAGACATTAATCATACGCTGCAAGCGATAACACACAATCTCGAAGCAACCGACCCAGAAGTGTCAGAAGTTCGCGTGCCTCCCTGACCAAAATGAAATTTCCCACCATACAGAGCCATCTGTGCCACGCAAAGCGAAATCTTGTCGTTGTTATACCAATGAACCAAAATGAAAGGCTATTTACAAATTACCGGAAGCAATGCACAAACACAATTATATGACGAACAGAATATGTCCGGTAGTTAATAAGAAAAATAAAAGACATTAATTCGGAATCGATTAGATAACCCAACTTAGATTAGCGTTAACCACAAATGACAGGTGGCGCTAGCGGAACAATATTAACCACCTATTAATTCCTATAATCGAAATAAAATATAATGGTTCCCGATGAGAACCGTAATTTAGTCAAAGTGAAATACCACACAAACCGAAAATGAAAGAACGGACATCCCGTCGGTGATTAAAGAGTAACAAAGCATCTCACCAACGCATGGACGAATTCAGAGGACATGTACACGGCAGCAACTCGCAGGGAGTATACCAAAAAAAATTATAGAATGTTAACTGAGGCATCAAAATTAAAAGAAAAATGTAACAAATTCCGAAAATCTCTACCTCTTGTAATACTGGATTATTCAAAAAGATTAACCCAAATTGATTAATTTGTATTTCACGAAATATAAATTGATAATGAAGAGTCTACATACCGACGGAAAGAAGAAGTTCCAAACTTTTGTTTCCCGCTTGGGCGGTAATAGATGCGTAAACGGCCGCTAAGGTACTCGGGGAATAGGAAGTCATCTCTAGAAATGATACAGGATGACGCGTCTCAACCGCGCTTAATTTTTAGCGATCAAGTTACGTTCCATCTTAGCGGAAAAGTGAATAGACAAAATGTTCGCATATGGGGTCTGCAAAACCCCGTACAACATTGCAACATGAGGAGACTCGGCGAAGCCAAACATGTTCTGCGCCTTATTAAGGATAAACGTTTATGGACCATTCATTCTTTTTTACGAGAAGCACTGTAAGTGGAATAACGTACCTGGACATGTCGGAACAATGGCATTTTTCTCAACTTACCGAAGATTCACAAGACTTCATTTCCCAACAGGATGGGGCTTCGTGCTATTGGCACCGACATGTCCAACGATTTTTAAATCAATCCCTTTCTCAGCGGTGGATGATAGATCGCACGAAAAATCAAGACCCGGCTCTACACTTCTGGCCACCGATCCCTGATCTGACAGGGGGAGGGGAGGCATTTATAATCAGTGTTAATAAACATTGAAACTTCCTCTTTTCATTAGTATGCAGATCGTTCATGTCCAATTTATACTTAATTAAATAAAAATTAATGTAATTGTTTCATCTCTTGAATAACCCGGTATTATTGACATTATGAACAATTAGATATAGGGTTGAACATGTGAAGGTAAGTCATTTGTTTCAGTATCGAATATTATAAATTTTAATCATTTATGAGAGTTGTCAGTTGTAGGAAGAATGATGTGTTTGAGTATTACCAAGGGTACTATTAGCACAGACTAAACAAACCAGACCGGCAACTACTTGATAAACAAATATCCAAGATCTTCTATTCTTGTCACACATGAATAAACGGGTACGAAGATGGCGCTAGCAGCATATTGGCGCGGAATTTGAAATGAGCTTGATTTTAGAATATGTGTATTTAATACGTTATTAATGTAATAGAAAAATATACAAAACTGTTGGACAAATCACACATACCCTCAACTTGTACGTTTAAAAAATACTATATAGATTTTATTATTGATAGAAATCTCTGTTTATTATACTTACACAATATAATACATGAAATCACTCTAACGCAATTATATTCCTATGAGTTTATATTACACCACAGTTCACTAATTTTCACTCTGTACTTATTTAATCATTAACTTGCGAGATCAATATCAACTTACTTATACTTAATATGATGTCCAACAAGAAAGGATTGCAATAATACGTGAAATTTGAAATATTGTTTGGAATGACATATAACCGTTGATTGAAGGAATAATATGAATTCCTTCAATCAACGACATAACCACAACATAACAAAAAAAATAAAATGACGCTAGCGCCATCTCATCTACCCGTTCAGTTAGAATGACAAAGATGGTAGAGGATTGATATTTTCATTTGCTAAACATGGAGGCGTAATCTGGATAAAATTTGGGATTTAGTTACCAGTCTGGTTTGTTTAGTCTGTGCTATTAGTTTATATATTTCTTTTCTATGCCGTGACAGTGCCAAACTGTTTGTTCTTATTATGTAATTTTCAGTGTTTTCCTCAGTTGAAAACAATTTATTTAAGCACATCTTGTTTCTAGATGCTCTTAAATAAAAGCAGTATGCTTTTTGCAGTTTGTAGTAAATATTATTACCAAGAGTTACATGAGTATTTGCTTTCATGTTTTGTAGAGGATTGTTAATCGTTAATCTTTGATTTAAGACTATGCTTGTATGAAATTATAACTGGTAAAGTGACACAGGTGTTAAAATTGCTACCCTGAGAAGTGTAATAACTTTTAAGAGCATTGGATAAGTCAACATTAACCTCAAACAATTTCTTTCTGGCAACATTCCTAAATTTAATCAATTCTACTCATTTGAACAAGAAAAAAGAAAGAGAAACAGCAATTAATAAAAGAATTTCAAGATAATATCTCTTAAATACAATAATCAATATGCTCAAATCCAGAAACATCAATGGTACGGTACCTTCAACTGAAAACTTTCCAGATGGATCCTCAATGCAAACTGTTTTATGTTTAGCCAAATACGATTTCGAGCTGAATCCAAGGCAACAAAGTGTGCAGGCAAATATGTCCTTAACGATGTCTTTCATAGTGATAACAGAATCCTCTCTGTCAATTTTATCAGGACTGCTTCCGTATTTTTCACCAAAATACACCAGTAATTCATCACGAGGTTGGATTTGACGAGTGCTTTGATAATATATATTATCTCCACATTGAAAGACACGCAGGTTTCCTTCAGAAGTATTCATGGTAGGATTAACATACTGCATCCAATTCAAATGCTTCGATTTAGTTTTGTCCAAAACAAATTTCTCCCCTTTCATTTCCCAGGGACATTCTGTTGCACCGAGTCCAGTGAAAGGACCAAATTTTACACATTCAGGAATAATTCTCAAAGCATATATTCCAGTTTGTCCAAATAAATCTTGAATTTCTAAAATATTATTTGGTATATCTTTTCGTGCCCCTTTAGCTGCACTATTCAAAACATTCTTGTTTAAAATATTCACAAGCATTCCACATTCAATGCAGTAGTCTTCATAGTAAGCTTCACAATGTTCACAGTCTGTTGGCCAAATACACACCAATTAAAAATCATATGAGTTACTGCCACTAGGTGATCTTTTAAATAAGATACGGATTGATGAAACATATATTTAATAGTGTGGGCTCTCAAATAGTCAAGTAATATACTACATTTAGATGCCAAGTAGTATTGAAAATTTAATTGCCAGTTGAAATAAAGTGAATCAGGTTTGAAGATAAAATATAACTGCTTGGTCTATATAATGGAATAAGAAGCCTATTATCTAAGATTCTGTTTATCAATAATCAATATGAACACTAAATGTTTCATCATTACAAGGGGCCGACAGTTAGGGGTACATTAATTAAAATTACATTCTAAATTTTACAATATTTTAAGAACTCCACGAGATTTTAAATTGAAAACTTTACCGATAATTAATCAGTAAACAACTCAATGTAAAATCTTGAACAATAAAGACTTTAAGTTGAGAGTTTTACTGATTATTAATCAGTAAAACTCTCAACTTAAAATCTTAAATAGTTATTAAAATATTGAAAAATTATAATGTAATTTTAATCAATGTACCTACCCCTGACTGCAGATTCCTAATCATAAATTACAAACAACCCAGTCAGAAACTTCAAATGGAGTTGTTGCTATTACAAGTTCCATGGCCCTGAAACAGTACCAACAGTAAAGGCTGTATTACACTTATCAATTTCTTGACCAAGAATTTGTTGAATTAGAACATGTTCTATTTTTCTTCTCAACTTGATCAAGTTTTTAGTGATTTCTAGTAAAATTCATGTTATAAAGTTTTGCGCCAACTGTGTAAAATGTAAACACAAGTTCCATTTTAGAATATCGTAAAAAATGATATTTAATTTGTTACTTCTTGAAAGAATTGTGCGTAAATTATTTATTTTCGTTTGCATCTCTTGTGCAGTTATTTTTACATTTAATATCAAACACAAATATTCGGTAAATTTATTAACTCTTTATTTCTTACCTTTGCACTATTGGTACTATTAATTCACCTAAAAACTTGGTGAAGGTGTAAAACCAGAGAAATAGAGTAGGGGAGAACGCGCTTAAAGATGCGCCAACTAAGTTAAATTGAATTCCGCCATTTTGAAGGTTGCTCACAAGCCTTACAAAAATGTTTGGAACAAATAACTTTATTTTTGGACCAGGTCCACGTTTCAACATTTTTTCCTAGCACATCTAACCACATTTTCAATGAATCACCCCGTGGAAATCTACAAATAGTGCAGAATTAATCGCGCTCTTAAAGATGCAATTCTTTCATTCTATTACGGTAATATTTATACCTAGCTCAACAATTCGCATGTAAAGTTCATTGACTTAGAAAAATGTAAACAAACTTACGTGTGAAAAGAAATGCCTTCCGGCTTAAATCTTCGACTGTTACTGCAGCCCAACACAGAGCACGACATGTTAATAACACACACAAGTCCTTTTTAATACAATTAATTAAAAATAACCTCCAAGCTTGACAATTACAACAACACAAGTGCCAATTACCCTGCAAAATGGCGACCACAATAGCGTTTGCTTAAAACTGGATGCGCACTCGTCGAAGCGCGTTCTCCCCTACTCTATTTCTCTGTGTAAAACAGGGGGGGAAATGTTAAATTGAGATTACGTAGATATCGTTTTACTTCTGCCTGCAGTTGGTAGGTGGCGCATGTGTTGACGAAATTTTGGGATCACATGTGATACTTCAGGGCTTAGCTGCTTGTAGGCTGTTGACTGTGTTAGGTAACTATGGCAACTACATGTGGTATAGTTTTCAAATATTTTTGTTGACAGTTTTTAATTAATATTTATTATATGCTAATTATTAATCAGAGTTATAAAATATTAACTTATTTCTTAAAATTGCATGTACGTAAGTATTTATTCTGCATAATTCGAGTAATTTATTTATTTATTAGCACTTTTTTCTAGACTTCCTAGTAATTATGCCGACAAGAAAATGTTATGTGTCAAATTGTGACCAAATTGTAAAAGTTTTCCACATCGAAAATCAATTCGTTTTCATGAGTGGTAGGAAGCTACACGAGATCCTAATTTATTCAATGTCATAAGAGAAGATCGACGATTTCCATTTAACGAATAAATAAGTTCAAATGTAAGAATAATTTAGAATGCTTTCTCCTTAATATTTTGAAATAGAAATAAATTTTCATATAAAAATAAAGCGTTACTAAAAAGATATGTTTCTAATTTATTACTAAGTTATTATAGCAATAAGTGTAGTTTATTTTTCTTTGAAATACATCTACTGTTTTACTTCCGAACATTTAATGTGAAGAATAAAAACTATTAAGGTAAATACAAAATGGAATAGAAATATATAATATTTAAATTTCCCGGTTCATCGGTTTGATCCATTTTAGTACTGCCTGCAGTTGGCAGGCGGCGCTAAACATTGTCTAAACTTTTTACTATTAAGTTATACTATCTTCTAGTAGTGTGCAAAATAAATACTTTTAAGTATTGAATACATACCAATACTTTACACTTTTATATTCGATACTTTGTATCGGATACTTAGTATCCGATACTTTACTTTTAACTCAAGTCGATAACTATACTTGTATTTCATCTTTGCTAATTAATAAGAAAAGGATCGTATTAGTAAAATAGTAGGTACATTTTACAAGCATCAATGATAACATTGTTTATATGCTGAATAGTAAAAAACTCATCTCATTTGTCAATTTGGAATATTTATTTGAGACTAAATTATAAATGACCACCAATGGAATATTTTGTCTAGGCACAAATTATGACTTTATCCATACATGCATACTTTGTAAATTATGTTTCAATAGTCAGTTGATATCCTGTTTATTTTAAAAAAGAACATAACCAAGGAATAAATTATATCCAGTTGTAGACAAACATACATCAGAAAAATGCAAGTACATCTAATAAACTTTATAAACGTTGAGTATCCGATACTTTTCATTGTCGGTATACGATACATTTGCTCCCTCTAGGTATCCGATACAAAGTATCGAATAGATACTTTTTGCACACCACTACTATCTTCTAGTATAGTGATCTGTGGTGTAAAACAGGCAAGGTCAATAATAACTTGACCAAGAACTTGAGAACAATTTCTTGATCAATAACTTGGTCAAGAAATTGATAAGTTTAATACAGCCTTAACATCAGAAGCAACAAGAGTTTTCATAACATTTCATTAACCAATTGTTGATGTAACATCACCAGCAATAATATCATGGATGTGGTTGCAAATGTACATTTATATACATATAATACATAAACCAAATCATATTCAAAAAAAATAATATTTATAGATATGATCATGATAAAAATTTTAATCTAATCTCAGGCAACGTAACCTGTTATTACTGTTTCAGATTATGATTACAACAAAAAATTTATAACAATAAACAGCTATTAATATGGATTTACTTACATAGTAGTCCATTGTCGAATTTAATTTTAATATTATCAGCACTGATCTCTCCTTCTACTTTAACTTCGTCATTTTGTTCTTCAGTCAGTTCAAATGACGCCATTTCGGTTTTAATATTGTCAGTACATGCGGATTCTTCGTCCTGTTTTATTTGGTCATACCGAATAGGGCCTTGGAATTCAGCATTATCTACAGTAATAACAGTTTCAGAGATACACACTTTATCCTCTACAAAACTGTCTTCTTGGTACTGTTCGTCCTTCACACTAAATATATTCGCCGAAAGCATTGCGTCATGCATATGAACTTGACCAACACGATCAGCCATTTTAGCAGCGTTGTTCCGTCTGGGTCATAGATAAACCTTAATAGAGATGGCAGCACTCCAATGTTATGAGTCGACTTATTTTAGTGCCCTCTACGGCGCGAGAGCGTACTAACATCGATATAGCGGCAATTCAAATCCTGTATTTACGATTAAATGGTTCTTATTACTGTGAACTTCTTAAGAAATTACTTGGAAAAATTAATTTCAAAGTGTATTCTTAGGAAAATTTCTCGAAAAATCTATTATAAAACAATCTGTAGTAATAATTTTAATAACACAAATCAAACATTAAACTATAATACATTTATTTTATGTATAAATAATGTACATCTGATTTTACAAAGCACGAAAATTGCAAAGTAGTTAGTTTAATCAAAGTATGAACGCATACCTGAGAACCAAAATGACAAAGAAAATGTAAGATAATTAAAAAATTATTCTTATACATATAAACAACGTTAAAGTAAACATAGGGCAAACGTCAGATAATGAAAAATCTATTGTATACATAGTAAAATCAGGTTAAAATAAAGAAAGATATAAGTAAAATGACAAAAAAAAACGGAAAAATAATTACTATACACACATACACACGTATTAAGGTAAAGTTAGAACAATACAACTGATAAGCTTGTGTTCTAATATCAAATAAAACTATTTTCTTCTGTGTTTTTGAAAATATTGAAAGAGAAAGTTTTGAAATGTATCGTGTGTGCTTGGATTATATGTTACTTTGCCACACAATAATCTATTACATATGGCATTTTTGGATTTTCCCATGTTCAATATTTGTGAATTAAAAAATTTTGTAATGGTGGGTAATAGTTTGCCTTGAATGTGTTCTACATTCTTTGCATTTACTATTCTCTGGCATGTCTCCAGTCTGTTTTTTAAGTTAAAATTTATTCTTGCCTGTTTATTCATCTTCTTTTTTAGAAATATAATTTCTTGGTAGAACTTTCTTTTCATTGGGGATAAATCCCTTTGCCGAGATTTCCCTATTAACAGCAAAGTCCTATCTGTAATTCAAAATCATATATAAGAGTATGTTCTGTGGTAAATATAATTATAAGGAGATACACATTACAGTATGTTTGTTTGTCCTTTTGGAGGAGTTGTTGTGGAAGTTATAGTTGAAATTAGATAAGCATTATCTACTTACTTTTCAATCTTCTGGATTCTTGTACTCTACTTGATACATTTGATTTTGGCTCAAAACCAGCAGCTGATCCAGTTGCTAATGTATTTGTTATTTTTGCTTCAGAGTCCGCTGGCATCCCTGGCGATACATTTGGTGACATGTTTGGTTCAAAATCAACTGCCTCAATTGATAAAATGTTTGATATTGATTTTCTCTCATAATCTGAATCAGTTCTGTTATTGACAATACTTTCTTTTTCTACATTAGAGCTAGGTATAATGCAGGGCTCTGTAAAAATATATTTTTACTATTATATATTGTTTAAATAGGGCACAAAAACTGTTATTTCATGAAAACATACCTGGTAAATAGAGTGCAGGTACTGCTGTTGGTAATAGTTTATTATTCAGCATTAGATATTTTTCTTCGAAATGGCTTCTACACATATAATAATATTGGTTATTATTTTTAATTTCGTCAATGCCTGCTGCAGAAACCCACTCATTAAATCTATTACTTGTAGGTGGTGGGAACAAATGCATGACACTGTTTTCTTGTGTACAGTTTAAAACCTTACATTTTTTCTTGCCCATTTTATTCACTTAAGGAACTATCTCAATAAATAACGCTTCAGAATAATAAATAATAATGTTTATAAACAATGGAAAAGAAAATCTGGCTAAATTGGAGTATATGGTTGCAACCGATTTTTGACAAAAAAACTAGTGTACCGTATAGAGGACCACTAATTGAACAACTTTTACTTATAAATTAATCGGTGCAAACGTACAGGAACGGAGATAATTAATAATTAAGGCGTTCACCGAGTGAATTTTCCATGTCACATTTTTAGTCGTATCTGTTATACACACCGTTGAAATTATGAAAATTGTAATAAATGATGTTTATTTCACTTTACCACACAACAATTACATTGAATTTTTATGTTTTTTAATTACTTTTCAGCGATTTTAAATATCTTAACATAACCCATACATAACAACAAACCGCCTAGTGGAAAAGTTGCATTCGTATTCGTACCAACTACTGTCATCCATAGAGTTATAGAGTGGGTAGATAGATGGTCGAACAAACTTGTATTTTTCAATATTTATTTGAAAATTATATGCAAATCAGTAACAAAAGACGTTATAAAATGTATATTATTTATAAATTTGTAGCTTATTTCATTGATTTTTAACATGCCTTTTAATATTATATAATATCCAGTAAATAAGTACGGAAAGATATAGAGAATGTTTATAGGTGTTTTCTTTCATTTTTCAAACATTCATAAGTCTCTTTTTGCACATTTACATGATTTATACTGCAAACTTTGTTTACTATTTCGCTTTGTGGCGCACCTTTCCCCCACACTTTTTGGGCTTGCCGCCCTTTTCACTCACGCTTTTCAGGGGGTGGGGGAATAGTGCAGTTTTTGCATTGGATTTTTCAGTTGATTTATATCGGTTTTTTACCATCTGCCTTCCCCGGTGCAGATTTCGTTCTTTTGTTGCCGCCCCCTTCACACTACCACGCGGCGCGGGTTTGTGTTAAGGGGGTGGCAACAATATTTGTTTTTGCTTTCTGTACCCCATTCGTTGTCCGTACTGGTATTTATTTCGGTTGATTTATACCAATTTTTTGATGTTTTGCCGCCCCTTCCCCCCACCCCCGCGCGGGGGTGGGGGGAAGGGGCGGCAAAACATCAAAAAATTGGTATAAATCAACCGAAATAAATACCAGTACGGACAACGAATGGGGTACAGAAATTGCTATTAATTATTACCGTACAAGTTCGTAATCACATTGAATTCATTTATTGTTAAATGTTTGCATTGCATCTTTCGCTCATTTCTATTTTTGCCACCCCCTTTTCCCCACCATCTCGGGGTGCGAATACAAAATTCATATGAACAATAATTGCAATGCAAACATTCAACAATACATTTTATATGAGAACGTACCTATATATTAATAAGCTTTATGCTTCATTAGGTTCTTATAGAAGTCAAATGAAATTTATGTTTTACTTTAATGTTTACAAATTACATGTCTTACTTTCTCGTGAATTTGTCTGAAATAAATGCTCTTACATGGCAAATTTAATTTGTGTTTTCTTTGTTGTTTTCAAAATATATGTTTTACTTTCATGAGATTTTCTCTAAAATTCATGCACTTACATTGCAAATGATAGACCACTTATTAACAGTATACTTAGTAAGACGGATAATTCTCTGAACAGCTCACAATGTGTCAGTATTTTCAACTTCATTATGTATTTTCCAATTGTTTCTAATAAATAAATACCACTCTTTGGGAGACGGTATAGAAGTAAAAAATTATAAATTAAGGGAACAATCAAAGTAAAGATTACAGAATAAATTATGTAAATGTGCAAAAAGAGACTTATGAATGTTTGAAAAAAAAGAAAGAAAACACCTATAAACATTCTCTATATCTTTCCGTACTTATTTACTGAATATTATATAATTTTAAAAGGCATGTTAAAAAATCAATGAAATAAACTACAAATATATGGGTAAATTGGAGTATTTACTGGAAATTATACAATATTAAAAGGCATGTTAAAAAATCAATGAAATAAACTGCAAATTTATAAATAATATACATTTTATAACGTCTTTTGTCACTGATTTGCATATAATTTTCAAATAAATATTGAAAAATACAAGTTTGTTCGACCATCTATCTACCCACTCTATAACTCTATGGATGACAGTAGTTGGTACGAATGCAACTTTTCCACTAGGTGGTTTGTTGTTATGTATGGGTTATGTTAAGATATTTAAAATCGCTGAAAAGTAATTAAAAAACATAAAAATTCAATGTAATTGTTGTGTGGTAAAGTGAAATAAACATCATTTATTACAATTTTCATAATTTCAACGGTGTGTATAACAGATACGACTAAAAATGTGACATGGAAAATTCACTCGGTGAGCACCTTAATTATTAATTATCTCCGTTCCTGTACGTTTGCACCGATTAATTTATAAGTAAAAGTTGTTCAATTAGTGGTCCTCTATACGGTACACTAGTTTTTTTGTCAAAAATCGGTTGCAACCATATACTCCAATTTTTCCGAAAATCTATTTGTATTTGAATATTTAAATTGGGATATAACAAAAAAATATGTATATCATTCAAGTTGACTTTTAATTTTGAAAGCAAAAATAATAATTTTATATATATATTACGCCATCTACGGCCAAAGAGCAAAGTTTTTACGTCGCCACTCGCTCCGTAAGCGTGAATACTCCCTGGTCTCGGTCTGACCGTCTGGTCTATGGAGTGTGGAAGAGAAGGAGAACGATCGCTTACGGAATATAACTTGTAAAAATGGGCAGGAATTTGATGCCTGGATTTTAGTTCGAATGGTGGCGCTAGTGTTCCCAACTAGGCCAATGTTGTTAGTTGCAATTATTTGACATTTCTTAAATGAATTTTTGGTAGAGATTTATAGAATAGAGTAGGTATATTTTTTAGTCAAAATATCATAGTAACTTTGTTTATTATTATTTAAAATTTGTAGGATGTCTGCCAATTGCTTTGTACCGGGATGTACCACCGGCAACGGTAATTTAAAAGCTTATAACCGTAAACATGGAATAAAAAATCCCAGTGTGTTTCGCCCTCCCTCTGTAAGTATACATTTAATATCTATTATTATATTATACATTATAATGTATATACATTGATTTCTTACCCAAGAACGAAATGTTGAAGAACTGGGAAGCAGTTATTAGGCGAATTGACAAACGAATGGAAAAAACCAACGTGGTTTGTGAATTGCATTTTAAAGATGATGATATTGAAAGAGAATATGTTACACATATGCCAGATGGTTCAGTTTTTAAATTGAAGAGAGGCACTCCAAATCTGAAATTTGGAGCAATTCCTTCAATTTTCAATAATTATCCAAAATATTATGCAAATGTTGTAGTCCAAAAAAGAAAAGCACCTGCACCTAGAAACCCAATTCTCACACTTAAAAAAAAGAGATCTAATATACATGAAAATGCCACAACACAAGAAACATTTGAAACAAGTTTCCTTGAAAATGATTTTCTGCATTTTGACATAGACACGATAAAACTACCTACATCATATTGGTCATCATGTAAAATAAAAAATGTATTCTGCTTCACATGTTGGGAGGATGATTTATCTAAAATAAATAAAAGAGTAATTTTATTTGGACATAAAGAAATAAAGGTAAATTTACATTTTCAAAAAGGAAATGCATATTGTACACCGATTATTTTTTTAGGTTTATGTATATGAGACTCAAGTGTTTATAAATGAACTTGAACAAGTTAACAACTATGTTGATGTTGGGAATATACTGCAAAAGGTAGAAGAATTGAAACCCTGCCTTGGAGCCAATGAAACAATTAGGTAAATGGCATGATATAATGTTTTTAATTATTTATAATATAAAATATCTATTATTTTTTAGAGCAGAGAACTGTACTTTTTATTCTATACCTTCAAAATACAATTCACAATTTCCGAGTAGATGCTTGATGTGTAAAAAATATAGAAAGCATTTAATGCAGATTAATAAACGGATTGATATAAAAAGTGAAAAGAACTGTAATAATATGAACCAATTAAAAGGACAGTTGAGAAACGTTGTTAGAAAGAACTTAAGACTTAAATCTAAGGTGAGGATAAAGAACAATAAGCAAAAGCAGCATTATCTTTTTTAATAACATTTTTTTTATTAAGGTAGTGAAATTAAGGACTCAAGTGCATAAAATGATGCAAAAATGTACAAAAGTTCAATATGAAGCAGTGGAAAAGTCTATAAAACACTTACCTGAAGCCCAACAGGAAGCTGTGCGAACATGCATCAATTTTTCTAAAGTGAATAATTCAAAAAATTTGCGCTATACTACTCAGTGGATATATGAATGCCTCCTATTAAGAATAAAGAGTAGAAAAGCATATGAGCATATTCGACATCATAATATATTACCTTTGCCTTGTGTTGATACCTTAAATACATACTTGAGAAATATAAAAGGAACCTATGGTTTTCAGAATCACACATTTGAGATAATTAAGAAAAAAGTGGCACACATGTCATCCCAAGGAAAAAGAGGTATATATATATAATTGCTTATTTTATTGCATTTAATTTTACTTTTGTGGTTAGGAGTATTATTAGTTGACGAAATGAAACTCTCAAAAGGAATTTCGTTCAATAAAAATACACTAGAAATACAGGGCTTTACAAATCTGGGGAAGTACACACCCCATCACCAAAAAAACGCAAAAGGAGATCACGCCTTGGTATTAATGTATCAACCTTTTCAAGGCAAATGGGTTCAATCTCTAGGTTGCTTTTTAAGCAAAGGTTGTGCAAGTGGTACTGTTTTACACCAAATTCTAGCCGAGGCTATCCTACTCACAGAAAATGCAGGACTATATGTGGATGGAATAGTGTCAGATGGTGCTACATGGAATCGAAATATGTGGAGCAAATTTGGCTTGAACAATGACAGTTCAAACTGTAGTGTTGAACACATAAGAGATTCTTCCCGTAAATTGTGGTTTATATCAGATTTCCCCCATTTAATAAAAAATCTCCGAAATTTTTTGATTAAACATGATGAAACTTGGGTAAAACAAGTGTATATTTTACTATATGTACATATTCATAATATCTTAACATTTTCAGACACCTTGTGGTATTCTCAAATTAAAGCACTGGCGTACATTACTTGCTATAGAAAATGAGGGGCCTTTTCATATACAAATTAATTATAAATTAACAGAAGACCATCTGATGCCAAAATATTTTCAAAAAATGAATGTACCATTGGCCTACCAGGTTCAATAATTATAATAATGTTTGACTAATCTATTATATTTACATAATTTTCTTTCATAGTTTTTTGATGTATCAGAGTCCTTGGAACTCTTACAAAATTATGCAGATGATTTAAAAGATTCTAAAGGAACGCAGATATTTTGTAAAATCATAAAGAATTTGATAACTGCAATGGATTCTAGAACTCCTTGTGGAAGCTTAAATTTAAAAAATAAACACTGGCAGGTAAATACTTAATACAATTGTTTTTGATACAAACTACTCAGAAAATGGAATTTTCAGGCAATTAAGGACTTCTCTGAATTTTTGGAAGTATGGGAAAGAGAGGCAAAAAACAATAAGTACTACTTTATATCCAATTCAACAAGTTATGGAATGGCCATTTCTTTAAAAGCGACAATGGAACTATGTGAATTTTTAATAAGCAAATGTGATTATAGATATTTAATGACTGCTCGCTTGAATCAAGATGCTTTGGAGGTGTGTCTTAATAAAAAAATTCTTCTTAATTTCGGAACTTAAATTTTTATTTTGTAGCGGTTTTTTGGTCTAATGAGAAATGTTTGCGGGTCCAATGATCACCCTGATTCTACATTATTTCTACAAATGTATCGGCTGGCAACAACCTACTCCCTAGTAAAGCCAGTTAAGGGAAGTAATATTGAGGGAAAAGAGATATTGGAAGTACTTTTAACAGTCCGTGATATTGAAGATACACAGGAAAGAAAAGAACAGTGGGTGGCACAGGTGGACACAATTATAGATAAGGGGAAGAATTTAGAACTACTGGAACATTCTGTGTTAATTTTATCAGAGCATATGTATTGTAAATCTAGTGTATCTGATTACATTATGACATATCTAGCTGGTTATGTCGGGAAGAAAATTAGCAAATTTATTGAATTTAAAGAGAATGGAAAAAGCCAAGTATGCCAGGGATGTTTAGACTCCTTAAAATTACCTGAAAATGTAAGCCATCCAGAAAGGCACAGATTAATAGATATTAAAAATAAAGGAGGCCTAATGCATCCTTCTGGGACATTGTTTTCCTTAACTAAGCAATTAGAAGAGATAGTCTTAGGTGCTGTTAGTAAAGGAATGAATAAGGACACTTTGTTTCAAATAACAGAATGTTTGTTAAATTGTAAAGAGCTTTCTTTGATTGGGTGTCATAAACACAGTGTCATCTTAACACAGAAAGTAGTTCGATTTTATTTAATTATGCGAATGCACTTTCTTTGTAAAACAGTGAATAAAAAGAATAGTATTGAAAAAAGCCAAAGAAAAGAGAAAAGAAAGGCAGCCAAATTAATATAAAACAAATATGTAAAACTACATTTTATAAATAAATAAATATCTAATTGTTTATGTTTTATTTCCATCCAGAGACTTATACATATTTTTTAATTTAAACGCTACCTATTTCATAATAGCTTTCCACTACTAAATACAAAATTACCGCATTTTCAAGAAAGCATTAGTAAAATTATTATTTGCCAGTCGCATCCTTCCCACTATGCAAGAATACTTCCAATAAACGTTGTGTTAACGTTACATTGTAACCTTGTGACTTTACGTTTACACCTTCTGTGACGTTACAGGCACGTAGCCTGAAGCTCTTATGTCTGTCCCAACGACTTTATCACACCAACGTCGCACCAAAAAGTTATGATGTTTGAAATGCGACGTTCTTCGCACCAAATTTTTGGGAAGTTAATTTAACGAATAATGGAAAACGTTTTAACAACTTGCTATTTTTAATGTGCTCTGCACGTTGACATCGAGAAGTTTGAACAACTTCCTTTTTTAAGGTGCTTTAAACTTACTTTTTACAAGTTAATAAAAGATAAACTGCAGCGGTCACGGGCACTTTTACACATGACGTTACTTTAACTTTCAAGTAAATACTTTCTGCAACGTCGCATTTGAAAGTTTAATAAACTTTTCCTAGCGTCAGTTTTATATGTAATAATTATTCAATAATTAATTAACTATTTCTAGGAGAAATGAAAATTTGTATTATTGAAATATAAAATATTTTAATAAAACATTTGAATAGCATACAATTCCTTAATAATAATAATTTCCTACATTTAGGTACATACTAATAAATCTAATTTGAGATTAAAAACAAATCCTTGGTTGGCATGTTTCATACATTCCATCGTTGCTAGCTGGAAACGTCTATCGGTAATTTTTGGATAATTTTCTTTTACGCCCTCTAAGAAATAATTATTAGCTTCGATTTTACAATTCAAACATAACTACTTTAGAACATTAGAAGTACCTTTTATGGTACATATAGATTTTAAGCTGGAAAGCTAAAAAATTTTTTTTGGCTCGTCCAGCTACAAAAAGTTGCCATATAATTGGGTAATAAATTTTGTAGGTATGTGTTAACAAAATTCCTTTCGTTGTATCCACCTATGTATGTCATGCGTTGCAGCTAAATATCAAAATTAAAGGCTTGCCCGCTCTGTTATCAATTTGTATGTTGTTTTCTTCAGTACCTGAAGCAATCGGTTGGATGACATGAATTGCCGTAGCTCCTTCCGTTGCTTCTTCTAGGGCTAGTAACCTACCAGTGGCTAAAATAAATAGTAAATAAAATCGTATTTGAATGGTTCCCAAAATGTATGTATTAAGTACCATCAATTTCCTTTCGCAAATTGTCAAACGGTTCTTCAATTTAAATATGTATTTGGTTATTGGTGTTTTGTGGGTCACTGTCACCTGTATGTTGATATTATTATAAACATAGTTTAAAAAGTGAATATAAAATGTTATTTTCTTACTTACCAGAAATTTCTTCCTCAAGTTGAGGCAAGTCGTCGTCAATCGAATTTTTAATTTTTAATTTTCTTTTAAATTGTTTTCTATCCGAAAAATTGATTTTAGAAGGAAGAAGAAGAGGAGGGGGAACTTGTAAAATGTTTTTCTTTATAAAATGATTCTTCGTAGAAATCTAAAATATAAAAAATATGTTGTATTGAATATGAAAAAGTTAAACGTGAGCTTACCAAAAGTTTATCTTCGTGTAGTTTCCAAATTGATTCTGGCTCTACTGCACGAACTTTTAAGTTTCTAGGACCTACTATTCGCCCAATAACAGGATTTGCCATTTTCCAAAAGCCAAGATGATGGTATGATAGAATACGACGTATCGCCAATTTGTATTATAGTATACGAATACTGAAAAACCGGAATATAAATATAATATAATAATGACTTTTACACAGTTTACCTCATTTAAAAATGTGTATAATTACATACATACGCGTAGGTACTAGTTTGGAATCTCTTTTGCAAGTTGGGGATATGTTCGGAAGTTTCTGTTTCGCTATATTTTCTGATTTGATCTATTTTATTAATAAGTTGTTTAAGAGGTCTGTTTGATGTTTTCATATATAATTTTATTTCATGCATTGCGTTTTCAAACTTGAATGTGCTAAAGTTATCGAGAGCTTCAATTTTTTGTAAATTTGTGTATCTTCTGGTAAGTGAATTAAATTATGTACATTATGATTGACATATTCCTTATAAAATTTTCTATAAAGTAAGTTAACATGTTTTGGAAAACTGGTTATATTTATGATATAAAGTTTCATCTACTAAAATTCTAATGGCACAATGAAAGCTTAAGAAATGATTAAATTGATCTGAACTTACATTTCTCTTTAACACAATTGGGGCACTATATAACAAAAATTGTCTTAATTCTGTTGCCTTCCAACGATCCATTTCTAAAATTGATCGTGGAAGGCGATTATATTCTTTTGGCATACAATTTCTAAATTCTTTTAACTGCTCACATACGTTTGATATTTGTTTTTCAGTCATTCAAACTTCTCTGTTTCCCTTTGCCTAAAAAATAATCAAACGTTTCACAACACCTAAGCATACTAAATGCATGTAATTCAAACAAGTATGTGAAACTAAACCAATTTCCAAAGTTTTATGAAGATTTTGATCAATATAGTTGAATAATTCTGTGTCAATTCTTAATGATGAAGTGGTTTCTCTAAATGTCATTCGATTATTTATGAAATCCCCTTCTACCTTACACTTTGTACAGCTATTGCAGCATTATGATTTTTTTATGTTCAAATAAATGCTTTTGCAGGAGCATCACAAGTCTTCCGGTTACCTCTGTCGCCATTACTTCAAAAATTAATTTATGCAGAGCTCTTATTGTGTCCATTTTAGCAGTTTTTAAATAGCTCAAAATAGGTGAAATGTCTTTTAACATTGTCATATTTGCATGCATTAATTAACAAATAATAAATTTTCCAACACCCTGTATGTAATTATGCTTAAATATAAAACGGTAAATGATATTATAAAATGTTTTTATGGTCCGAAATAAAATTACAAAACGTTTTCTCAAATATTAAATTGAATTGGAAAGGAGTGCAATGTGAATCTATTCAGCTTAAATTTATGTTTACAAAAAAAAAACAGACGCCGAGTTCAATATTTGTCTATTTCTTTTTGCTTGTCTGTGATGTCACGGCAGACGATGCGACTTACTACTGTCTCTAGTCTCTACCTATTGCACTCGCGTACTGATTTATCTCTTTGATTCTTGTAAAATTTAAATAGGAGGTACATACTCACTTTTGATTTTTCTAGAAATTACGGCCCTTCTAGTGGAATTATGAACTTCCTCTCCCGTTTTGAATAAATTCTTGAGTATTCGTCTTTTGTTTCTTAGTTCCATTGTTTGTGGGATTGATTATGTGGAAATTAAACAAATCACTGGAGTTTATCTATTTAATACTTAACTTTTACAATATACATACCTAAGCAGATGTTTACCGCGTATGTACAACTTACTAGTACCACTGCTCGGTTTATAATGTGTTACTGCTAGTAGCACTGCTCCCAAGCAGCTGTTAATATTCTTATTAGACGTTATTTGGAAGTTTCCATTCATATTTATGTAAACGTTATGTTTTAGACTAAAAAGGAAGTCTTGTACACGGCTCTGACGCTTCGTCACTATAGCTTTTAGCAACAACGTTAAATACACTTCCAATCGTCAAAGTGCGCATTCAAAGTCATATTGAAGTTGAAATTCATACCTACACAAATGTTCTTTCTTAGTATAAAAAGGAAGTCGTACAAACTGACTATAAGGTCTCGTTTCTCACACTTTCAGGAATAACGTTGTATAAACTTCCAATATTAGAGGTGCAAATCAAAAGTTGATCGGAAGTTAACAGTATTACATATTAGAACGTTAGTTTTTAACCTAAAATGGAAGTTGTTTAAACGAATTGTGACGTTTCTTGCACAGTGGGTTAGTGGTTGCCAATATTGAATTATGTAACGAAATTTCTTAAATAAATGCTTAAGACTTTACTACAATTACGCTGCAATTAAAAGTGGTGTAAAATAATATAAACTGTGAAGCCCGACATGTCTGTCAGTCCTGATTCTAATTCTGAAAATATTCCAGCATTATTGTCGTCAGAAATTTATAATTATTATTATTATATTTTATCAACATAAGACAAAAGCTGAGCAAGTTCATTGAATCTGTTTAATTAAATAAATTTTACTACAAGAAATATTTTTTGTCAATGTATATTGTTAATTTAGAAATGTACAGCTACAAATTCTGATGGCAAGTCCAACATGACATAATTTTTTTTCAAATAAATCAAACCATTATTCATTTTACAACTCGTAAATTTCCTATAATAATAATAAACTTTTCTTGTCATTAATTTGCTTCATTTTACTGATATTAACTTTTGAAACTATTACGAATTGTATTATTAATTACAACTGTACTTACGAAAGTTGTACGTATAAAGGAAGTTATTTATTTCATTGAATATCACAATGTTGCACACATTACTTTAGATAAGAAAGGAATAGGGTACAGAAGTAAGCCGGGAGTACACAATGGAGCTGATTTTTATTGAATTTCATATTACATATTTATTAATATTTCTAACGTTGTAACCATTCAAAATTTTAAATTCTGGCCTAAACAGCGATGCAAGCGCCACCAACGTCAAGCATCAACATATTGCCCATTTTCACAACAAGGCGATCGTTCTCCTTCTCTTCCACACTCCATAGTCTGGTCAAAGATTAGAGAATACTAAAGATGCGACACTCGAAAAAGGAACTACATTTGTAGAGAAGGATAGAAAACATTCCAATTTAAAGGGACTGAACATAAACAAAACATGTACACATAACCTAGTCAGCAGACGCCATTTGCTTTATACTGTTTAGTCTGTTTAGGCGGCAGTCCCACTGATAAAGCGATGTCCACCGACGGTCATCGATTAAAATTAGGTTATGAGTAAAGTATCCGCAGCAGTCCGACTTCATCGATTAACGGCGATCGTTCAACAACAACCGGCATGCATCGGTTTATAATTTTCGACAGGTTCTAATTTTAGTTGATGATCGACGACTGGGCACATGCGCAGAAAGGGTGTTGATTGTGTTTTGGTTTGTTTTTTTAAAATATAAACAGAAATATGAAACAATGGTTCTACTTTTGAAATTAAGATACGATAACATTGAATATTAATTCTATAAAAATTGTAGAATTTTTCTGTATCATTCAAAAGTTGAGGGATTAAACGATGAAATTCTCCTAAATCCTCTCTATTTGCAAATATTTGACGTACCCACACTTTTCTATGCTTTTTACAGTTTTTCTTATACCAGTGGTAAGCTGTTATGCTTTCAGTATCAGAAGAAGAAGAATTAGTTGACGTTTTTAATTAAAGAAGTAGGACAAAGATCCCAGTTATGACGTCTGAGGTTATGTTTGTGTTTATAGTTTATGTCCTGCCAGTTTTGTTGAATGAAATTTTTGCGCGCGAAACTTAAATTTTGTTTGAATACTTTTCCCAGTGAGACCGTACTACAAAATTTTAGTCGATGTATGTCGATGTCAGTTACTGGCGCTCAATGGTTGTGTATGCAGTGGGACTGCCGCCTTATTGTAATTATTATTGTATTTGAATTAGTCGTATTTCGTAATTATGAGTATGATACAAAAACAAATTGGACAAATGTGTGCATATAAAGACCGTAAAAATTATTCTTGTATATCTAAGGATGAAAAATTACATTTCTTTAGATTTCCTAATGATCATGGTATGTAAGTAAACAACAAGTTATAAAGAATCTTCCTATTTTTTCGCCTATCAATAATAATAATATTAATTCATATTGTAGTTGTAAAAAATGGGTGCAAGCATGTGGAAGATATGATTTATCGACAAAGATCCCTTAGAATTTTATACAAAGTATCGGATATGCAGAAAACATTTTGTAGCAGATATGTTAATAAACATTGAAAGGAAGCGTCTGTTACCACTAGCTGTGCCAAATGAGTTTTCAGACAGAGTACACTTTAAAAACAATATGTTAGATTTATACAATTAACAATAAACATTTAAGTAACAAATTTTTTTATAGCTGAACCAATTCTATCATGTTCAGGATATACTATTAAGTTAAGAGAAAGGAAATGAAACGGAAAATACAGGTCACAAAAAAATCAAAGTTATTTCTGATATTACCATACCATATATTTAGCCTGTTTTATCTTCTGAAATTTTCAAATAACGAGTTTAAAAATACACCAAGTATGAATAGGAAATAAAGTATACTAATGAATATATAGATATCGAAACATGTCACATAGATATCGAGACTTTTTACACAGGTATTGAGACATGCTAGAAATGAAATAGCCTATATTTACAAATATGTGTCCTGCAAATTCATTTATTTCCACCTATCTTTATGAAATTCTTTGTAAAAGCATTTCCGACTAAAACCAAATCAGTAAGAGGAACCAGATACTTTATAAATAATAAACTTCGTGAAATCAAAGAAACTTTTGATTTTATAGATGACTTGCAGAAAATTCAACTTAGAATGCATGCAATAAGAAAAGAAACTGATAAATATGATGTAAATCTTGTTGGTGATATAATAAATTTATTATTATTATTATATTGTTATAGTATGTAAATATTGTTTGTATAATAAATTATTCATTGTCTCAGAATTTCATTGCCTACCTTTTTAAATGTACATGTTTCAAATATATATTTTTTTATTTTCCGATCACATTTACCATGTACCTATAACACATATGCACTTAATATTCTCCAAACACTTATTTTCTTATAATAATATTTTATATTCTTATAATATGTAATTATTCCATATAGAATTTGAATTTCTATTTTAGAATATTGCAGATCCATACATTTATTTCTATAATAAAAGAATGTTATAATCTGTTCTGTTTAAAATTCTGGCGCTTCTACATTCCAATTTAAATGTCCAAGGTCACTGAAAATTTGAGTAAGAGATCAAAGGTTCCGATCGAAGCGTCGTATCTTTATTCTCTAATCTTTGCTATAGAGCTATAATTTTATTGTAATTCGTCAAGGTAATATAATAAGGTAATGTATACATCATGATTCAATAACATTATACGTTTACTTTTCAGTTTAAAAATGGTGTTTACTTCTGAGGAAGATGCGTTCATTTTAATGGACCACTATCGCAGTGGAACTCAAAATCCAGATGGATCTTGGGCATACAACTTGGAGTCTTGTATTGATCAATTTAGACAGCAGTTTCCCAATATAGATTTTAATCGTCATAATTTTGTAAATCATAAAAACAATATTATTAAGCGATTTCAAGAAAAAAAATGCATTTGTAAGGGGAAGACTTGTGAAAGACCAACAGAATTAACACAACCAGTAATGGATGATATTGAGCAACGTATGGCAATTAGTCCAAAAAAATCATTAAGAAAACTATCAGCTGAGACAGGTATTAAGCATTTACTATAATATGTTTATTTATTGTAATTGTAATAATTTTAGGACTGTCGCTTGCCACTGTCCATAAAGCTGTTAAGAAGGAACTTCACTTCCACCCTTATAAAATAAGTGTTGTGCAACAATTATTGCCACCTGATTATGCGAATCACATAAGAAATTGTGAATGGTTTAATGAAAATTTGGCACACAATAACAGGAATTTTATAATAATAGACTCATTAGTCAAGGCCTATGGCCTCCGAGATCCCCTGATCTTACACCGCTTGATTTTTATTTGTTTGGTCGACTAAAAAATAATGTTTTTAAGAACAGGCTCCATAATTTGGAAGAACTTCAAGAAGCAATTAGACATTAAATCCAACAAATTACGGTAGAAGAACTACAAAGAGTGTTTGAAAATATGAAAAGAAGGACTAACATATGCATAGAAAAAGAGGGACATCACTTTCAACATTTAATGTGAATGTTCTATTTTTTATTGTGAATATTCTAATTATTATACTTGTGTTACTATCTCATTTTTAATAAACTTTTTATGTAGTTTACCCGCTTTTTAATTTGACAAATGTTTGACAGAGTATAATACGGTATAATCATGTTTAGGGGGTTTTTTTTGTGGATATTACCAATCTGTATATTTGGTTGCATATGGTCATCTCAATCATTTACGAACAGAGTGTATAGGTTATCACGTATATCAGAATTATAGATATAGGTATGCATACTTACTTTTAAATGCTTGAAAAACATAATATGCTTTCTAAAAGAACAATTTAACAGAAATTATATATCGGTAAATTAAAGACAATATAAAAGTTTACACACTACGGCAAAAACTGACAATTGACAGCAACGATTACTCATATACCCATATACTTTGCATAATAGAACTTTCAACAAGGCAACCGGATATAAAGATGACGTTATTAAGAGACTACTAATGATAATAAGAGATGCAATATCCTTATTAAACCTGTACTGCATAATGGGGTTGAGACGGACTATAGCGACGTGTAAACGATGCGCGATGTTTCATGTAACCCAACATCCGATGTTAATATTTTTTGTAAAACTGGCTTAAATAACGCCAACATTATCATTTTTAATTAATATTAATAATTAAATAATCCTGTAATTATTATTATATACATATAATATATTCTATACCAATGAAATTCTAAATTTAGTAATATATAAAGTAGTCATTATTTTTCCTTTATGACTGAAGTCGATTGATTGCTGCTTTCTGGTATAAGTTTTGTGAACAAATTTAAATTGGACGTATATACAGCGTGCGTCAAAAGTTTTGAAAATCGGACATTATAAAAAGCATCAAGGCAATGCTTGCGTTTCATAGGAAATTGTAATAGAGCTGTAAGCGGGTGAAAAGGCGCCGGGGTTCAAGCTCGGAGAGATTGACAAATTCTACTAATGGTTTAACTAGTAACCTAAAATTGTAGTAGACCTACCTAATAAAAAGCAACCTATTTTAAAGATTTCATTAAGAAGTAACAAAATGCTTTTACAATAACATAGGAAAGTAATAATATAATATAATCTGACTCGTGTCTCAGGTAGATGACGAATTGCAAGCGTATTCACTTACGAAATGTGATATTTTTCCAAGCAACAATATATCCTTAGAACATCCCCGTTAACCCCTCTAAATTCATAAAAGTAAAGCATTATGTATGTTTTTATTATTTATTGTTATTTATTTATCCTAAAATATTAATTAGTTCGTTGAATTTTATTGTTCTAAAATTGTTCCTGTCGATTGGAATTTATAGCGGTTTTGAATCAGCGTCTTCAGTTCGTATTTTTGCCGTGTCGGTTGCCAAAACGACCCGTCTATAGTATAGTATATAGTTTCTCTGACAAAATGGCAATAAACACAACGGCATATAATAAATACCCTTCAGAGAAACTGGCCCTTTAGTTCAGCTCGAAAATGGTATGAGGATACCGAAACTAGGTCGCAAAGACTTAATATATATAACGTATCACTATATTATATATATTCGACAAATTAGTTATTATTTTAATAAGTATTTTGATCTTGATGATAAACATTCTAACCTCATTCACTCATTTTAACAGAAACACACGAACTCTATCAAAAAACGTTGTCTATTAAATTAGTAGGTTCTTCACTTAATAAATTGTCTATATTCCAAATTTTATAAAAAAATTCGTTCAATAATAATGGATATATATATAACCCGAAAGTCTTAGCTGGGACACCTTATATATAATTCATTATCATAATAATATATATTCATATGAATTAACATGAAAAACATAAAATAATAGCAATATTTGTTGAAAAGATTAGTAGCGAATGTAGGTATCTTGTCCTTCACAGGATTGCATCATTTTGTCACACTGTACGATATGAACTGCAGAAAACACCTTATCACTGTGACTGAATGAAGTTCTTTAACTTTTAGAATCCATTTAACAGTCTATGGAGGAAGTTTCTTGTGTTTTACAAACAGTTGATCATACATTTATAAAATAATGTCCATTTTGTAACTTAAATATTTAGACACGACTTTGGCGGTAGAACAAACGAAGATAGATGTCTGCAAGTCGCTGATTTAATAACATGCATGCGTCATGTAACACGGAAAACAAATATTAGAAGCAAAAGTGCATATCCTCATTCTTACAGATGGCTTTGTTTCATATGTCCTGCTAAATTACTTTTACATTTATAATCAAATTGTTTCAAATGTTTTCTATTTATATGTCTTTCAAAAGCACATTTTTTGTTTGTTCTATATTCACAAGAGTCACAACTATAATCAAAGGTCTTCAAATGTTTAGTTTTTAAATGTTTTTCCAAATCACTTTTCCAGTTTGTTCCAAACTCACAAGAGTCACATTTATAAACAAATTTCTTCATATGTTTACTTCTAATATGTATTGTTAAATTACCTTTGTAGTTTGTTTTAAATTCACAAGAATCACATTTATAACCAAATTTCTTCATATGTTTAGCTTTTACATGTACTTCTAAATAACTTATGTGTCTTTCAAAATCACATTTTCTGTTTGTTCTATATTCACAAGAGTCACAACTATAATCAAAGGTCTTCAAATGTTTAGTTTTTACATGTTTTTCGAAATTACTTTTCCAGTTTGTTCCAAACTCACAAGAGTCACATTTATAATCAAATTTCTTCATATGTTTAGTTTTTATATGCACTGTTAAATTACTTTTGCTGTTTGTTTTAAACTCACAAGAATCACATTTATAAGCAAATTTCTTCATATGTTTAGTTTTTATATGTATTGTTAAACTACTTTTTTTATTTGTTTTAAATTCACAAGAGCCACATTTATAATCAAATTTCTTCGTATGTTTAGTTTTTATATGTATTGTTAAATTACTTTTGTAGTTTGTTTTAAATTCACAAGAATCACATTTATAACCAAATTTCTTCATATGTTTAGTTTTTACATGTACTTCTAGATAATTTTTCCAGTTTGTTTCAAACTCACAAGAGTCACATTTATAATCAAATTTCTTCATATGTTTAGTTTTTATATGTATTGTTAAATTACTTTTCTTATTTGTTTTAAATTCACAAGAGTCACATTTATAATAAAATTTCTTCGTGTGTTTATTTTTTATATGTATTGTTAAATTACCTTTGCTGTTTGTTTTAAATTCACAAGAGTCACATTTATAATCAAATTTCTTCGTATGTTTAGTTTTTATATGTATTGTTAAATTACCTTTGTAGTTTGTTTTAAATTCACAAGAATCACATTTATAACCAAATTTCTTCATATGTTTACTTTTTATATGTATTGCTAAATGACTTTTCATATTTGTTTTAAATTGACAAGAGTCACATGTATAATCAAATTTATTCGTATGTTTAGTTTTTATATGTTTTCTTAAATTACCTTTGTTGTTTGTTTTAAATTCACAAGAATCACATTTATAACCAAATTTCTTCATATGTTTAGTTTTTACATGTATTTCTAAATAATTTTTCCAGTTTGTTTTAAATTCACAAGAGTCACATTTATAATCTAATTTCTTCGTATGTTTACTTTGTATATGTATTGTTAAATTACTTTTGTTATTTGTTTTATATTCACAAGAGTCACATTTATAATCAAATTTCTTCATATGGTTAGTTTTTATGTGATATTCTAAATGACTTTTCCAGTTTGTTCCAAACTCACAAGAGTCACATTTATAATCATTGCTCTTCATATGTTTACTTTTTATATGTGCTTTTAAAAGATATTTGTTATTCGCTCCAAACACACACAGCGAACACTTAAATTTTTTTTTTTGATATTGTGAGCTCGACTGTCCTACTTTCATAAGTGGATTCCTATAATACTTCGTAGAATGTTCTTGGTCGTCCTTTTTGCCAACATAAGCGTGTGTATTTTTCACGTGCAGCCCGAGGAATCCTTTAGTCTTGAAACGTCTGTTACAAATCTCACATTTATATATTTTGACTTTGTAATGCTGTTTAATGTGCTCCTTAAGCTCTATCTGGTACTTCGTCCTGTACTTGCACTGCTCACATTTGTAAATTTGACGGAGACTCTTGCGTTCATTCAATGCTGTCATCGCTTGCTTAGCCGGTGGTATCGACAGAACGCCCTTTCTGAAAATAAGAAAATAATTTCTAAACTCATTTTAAACATCAATTTAAGGGCGTATTTTAGTTGACCACCGCGCAAGTATGCGTTTCAATGGAATAGATAAAGTCCGTACCAGAAATAAGGAGTTCAAAGTAATACAACAGTTATTCTCACCATTCTCTTTCATACCAATATGTGTCTCTAAGTAATTAACGTATTATTAAAAATAGTAATATTTATTAATTCTTGAAGCCATATGACGGTTACAGAACACGTGAATATAACAGAATTGATAAATTAACTACGCAACAATATATACAAATCTTAAAATTGATTAAAGAACAAAGATAAAGATGGATTTAAATAAATTAGAACCAACTACTGCCGTAATTGAATGGCCAACATAAACCTGATCATTTCTATTGCAAACTCATCAGCACTATAAATTGAGGTTGGCGGCAATAGCTTCTCAACGACAATTTGAATTTAATTGCATTTAAAACATGTTTTGCGTGTGCTAGTTTATTGGTCTGTAAAATATCTGGCAGTTTTTGTGTAATCCCAGTTTCATCCTTATTTTCTATTGTAAAATTTTCATCAAAGTTTCATTTTATGCTGGTAACAAGTTCATACAGACCATCAATTTAAATGTGACTATTAAATATATTTATGCATTGTTACATCAAATTAATATGAATATAATGACAAAATTGCATATAGTAAATGATGCGAAATTGACTCGCACTCTAAAAGGCTTTAAAACTTATATTTTATGCATGTTCATTCATTTATTGTTTACAATTATGAAAGAGGTTGGTGAAAAAAAACGTGCCTTTAGCCTCACACTTCTCATGAATAATCATAAAAAAATCACTCGTACCTGGTATTCCTCTCGCAGCAGAAGGTCATATGGTATTCGTAATATTCCTTCTGGTCCAAGTTGATTTTGCAAAACGAGCACTGTGCGAGTTCTGAAAATGCATGAAAGAAACACACTCATTAAATTACACGCAAAGATCATGAAATGTGAAAATTGGTGAAGTATAAAATAACTTTTATGTAAAGACAATTTAACAATTTGCTACGCCCGTGCCTGTGAACGGGAGATCTAGCCCTAAAACCAAACAGGCCAGAAGCGCAGTCAAGTATGGCGCACACGCAGACAATATTTCCATCCGACGGTAAACTTGTTATGTCAAAATAAACTGAATCAACTTTAGCTTTATTCAACAAATGAAATTTAAAATTACGTTTCGGAAACTGTTTGACCACCTTCAGACACCTTACCTTTTTGCTTCCCAAGTGCGATGGATAACAGAGACAAAGATTATGCCGCTAGCTCATTCGCGTGTAGGCATAGGTTCTCTCGAGACAGAGGTGGATGGCTTAGCCGGCGCCATCTCTTTGAAAAATTAATCTCTATCTCAATATAAATTGACCCAAGAGATTGATCAATTGAAGGCACTTAGGTAACAAAGTGAAAAATCAAACATTCACAAGTCAACAAAACAAATTTAATTAAGGTCTAAGCAAAGGTTAAACATTAACAGCAACAAACAACAAATAAAGAAAATTAATTACGTTGCTCAGTTAAAGTCAGAGTTGGCCTGGTGAACTGGTCACCCTGTATACCAACATAAATCCGAGTTAGTACTCGATTACAAAATTAAAGTATACAATTTCATTCAAGTTATAGCTGATCAGATTAAGAATACAATCCTCAGTATAGTTACAATTTTACAGTAAAATATGAACAATGTCGGTATGAATTGCTATTGTACAAAATTACATTAAAAAAAATATTCACAATTAGTGCGATATTCGTTCAAAATTAAAGGAAAGCAATCTTAACAGAGATAAGTCGGGCGCATTTAAAAGAAAGCAAGTACTTGTCTTTTACAAAGTTTCTGCACCAAGTTATTTAAGGATTACTCCCTGTAGATACAGATATTAAATTATTTAGCAACTAATAACCGAGATTTAAACAGATATCAGCTGAGGGTAGGCCCTCGCAATACAACCTTACATAAATAGTTCGCCCTTGCTACTGCAAGAGAATATTCCACAAAAATAACAATACAAAGGCGATTGCCGGATTAAAATTCAAGCAATAATTAAATGAAATCGTTAAGTCTTAAACGTTGTTTAAATATCAAGACAAATTATTAAATCATTAGATTTGATCTACAAAATAGTAACCAAGATAAATTACTAGGCTATTAACTTGAACAGCGTTGAAATTTCAAACCAAACTGTCAATATTATATTAACAGAAATTGGCTATTTGGACATTAACTCTGAACAGCATTTTAAAAAAAATATCAAAACAAATCCTAAGTCACAGGGAACAAACTGTCTTATAACCTCCGATCAAACTCAAGTATCGGGGTCCAACATGACACACAAAAGCCAAACAAATTATACAATTAATTCATAAAACTCTGATACATTGGCCCTCAATATAAATAGCGTAATTAACCTAAGTTCACTTCCAAAAATTCAAGGAAATAAAATTTGTGCTACTTATCTCTACGAGCACATGAATCCCACTCATAAAGCACATCACCCATAAATAAATTCCCGGATGACGGAAATGTGAGTCGATAGCCACGGTGGTAATTCTTCCAGCAGCGAATTTCCTCGAAGTTATATTAATCCAATGTACTATTTTACATCAGCATCAAGATGGCGTCGGAATGTCAATGCAAACGGAAATTAAAACGTGCCGTGCTACTTTAATCTGGACTAATCCAGGTCATCCCAACTGCTAAAAATTAAGGGGAACGAAAGGGTAATTACTACGAAGCTAAATAACATTAGGAGGCAAACATCTTACCAGCGATGATCATGCAAATAAATGTCGGCTAACCAAATCCGTAACACATACGAAGACAGGAATAACGGGAAAATCTACGTACTTTTGCACCATCCGCATTTATCAAGCGTACCACTAACTCAAAACGGCAAATAAAACACTATACTTTTTATAGCAAAAGTACGGCAGACATTAATCATACGCTGCAAGCGATAACACACAATCTCGAAGCAACCGACCCAGAAGTGTCAGAAGTTCGCGTGCCTCCCTGACCAAAATGAAATTTCCCACCATACAGAGCCATCTGTGCCACGCAAAGCGAAATCTTGTCGTTGTTATACCAATGAACCAAAATGAAAGGCTATTTACAAATTACCGGAAGCAATGCACAAACACAATTATATGACGAACAGAATATGTCCGGTAGTTAATAAGAAAAATAAAAGACATTAATTCGGAATCGATTAGATAACCCAACTTAGATTAGCGTTAACCACAAATGACAGGTGGCGCTAGCGGAACAATATTAACCACCTATTAATTCCTATAATCGAAATAAAATATAATGGTTCCCGATGAGAACCGTAATTTAGTCAAAGTGAAATACCACACAAACCGAAAATGAAAGAACGGACATCCCGTCGGTGATTAAAGAGTAACAAAGCATCTCACCAACGCATGGACGAATTCAGAGGACATGTACACGGCAGCAACTCGCAGGGAGTATACCAAAAAAAATTATAGAATGTTAACTGAGGCATCAAAATTAAAAGAAAAATGTAACAAATTCCGAAAATCTCTACCTCTTGTAATACTGGATTATTCAAAAAGATTAACCCAAATTGATTAATTTGTATTTCACGAAATATAAATTGATAATGAAGAGTCTACATACCGACGGAAAGAAGAAGTTCCAAACTTTTGTTTCCCGCTTGGGCGGTAATAGATGCGTAAACGGCCGCTAAGGTACTCGGGGAATAGGAAGTCATCTCTAGAAATGATACAGGATGACGCGTCTCAACCGCGCTTAATTTTTAGCGATCAAGTTACGTTCCATCTTAGCGGAAAAGTGAATAGACAAAATGTTCGCATATGGGGTCTGCAAAACCCCGTACAACATTGCAACATGAGGAGACTCGGCGAAGCCAAACATGTTCTGCGCCTTATTAAGGATAAACGTTTATGGACCATTCATTCTTTTTTACGAGAAGCACTGTAAGTGGAATAACGTACCTGGACATGTCGGAACAATGGCATTTTTCTCAACTTACCGAAGATTCACAAGACTTCATTTCCCAACAGGATGGGGCTTCGTGCTATTGGCACCGACATGTCCAACGATTTTTAAATCAATCCCTTTCTCAGCGGTGGATGATAGATCGCACGAAAAATCAAGACCCGGCTCTACACTTCTGGCCACCGATCCCTGATCTGACAGGGGGAGGGGAGGCATTTATAATCAGTGTTAATAAACATTGAAACTTCCTCTTTTCATTAGTATGCAGATCGTTCATGTCCAATTTATACTTAATTAAATAAAAATTAATGTAATTGTTTCATCTCTTGAATAACCCGGTATTATTGACATTATGAACAATTAGATATAGGGTTGAACATGTGAAGGTAAGTCATTTGTTTCAGTATCGAATATTATAAATTTTAATCATTTATGAGAGTTGTCAGTTGTAGGAAGAATGATGTGTTTGAGTATTACCAAGGGTACTATTAGCACAGACTAAACAAACCAGACCGGCAACTACTTGATAAACAAATATCCAAGATCTTCTATTCTTGTCACACATGAATAAACGGGTACGAAGATGGCGCTAGCAGCATATTGGCGCGGAATTTGAAATGAGCTTGATTTTAGAATATGTGTATTTAATACGTTATTAATGTAATAGAAAAATATACAAAACTGTTGGACAAATCACACATACCCTCAACTTGTACGTTTAAAAAATACTATATAGATTTTATTATTGATAGAAATCTCTGTTTATTATACTTACACAATATAATACATGAAATCACTCTAACGCAATTATATTCCTATGAGTTTATATTACACCACAGTTCACTAATTTTCACTCTGTACTTATTTAATCATTAACTTGCGAGATCAATATCAACTTACTTATACTTAATATGATGTCCAACAAGAAAGGATTGCAATAATACGTGAAATTTGAAATATTGTTTGGAATGACATATAACCGTTGATTGAAGGAATAATATGAATTCCTTCAATCAACGACATAACCACAACATAACAAAAAAAATAAAATGACGCTAGCGCCATCTCATCTACCCGTTCAGTTAGAATGACAAAGATGGTAGAGGATTGATATTTTCATTTGCTAAACATGGAGGCGTAATCTGGATAAAATTTGGGATTTAGTTACCAGTCTGGTTTGTTTAGTCTGTGCTATTAGTTTATATATTTCTTTTCTATGCCGTGACAGTGCCAAACTGTTTGTTCTTATTATGTAATTTTCAGTGTTTTCCTCAGTTGAAAACAATTTATTTAAGCACATCTTGTTTCTAGATGCTCTTAAATAAAAGCAGTATGCTTTTTGCAGTTTGTAGTAAATATTATTACCAAGAGTTACATGAGTATTTGCTTTCATGTTTTGTAGAGGATTGTTAATCGTTAATCTTTGATTTAAGACTATGCTTGTATGAAATTATAACTGGTAAAGTGACACAGGTGTTAAAATTGCTACCCTGAGAAGTGTAATAACTTTTAAGAGCATTGGATAAGTCAACATTAACCTCAAACAATTTCTTTCTGGCAACATTCCTAAATTTAATCAATTCTACTCATTTGAACAAGAAAAAAGAAAGAGAAACAGCAATTAATAAAAGAATTTCAAGATAATATCTCTTAAATACAATAATCAATATGCTCAAATCCAGAAACATCAATGGTACGGTACCTTCAACTGAAAACTTTCCAGATGGATCCTCAATGCAAACTGTTTTATGTTTAGCCAAATACGATTTCGAGCTGAATCCAAGGCAACAAAGTGTGCAGGCAAATATGTCCTTAACGATGTCTTTCATAGTGATAACAGAATCCTCTCTGTCAATTTTATCAGGACTGCTTCCGTATTTTTCACCAAAATACACCAGTAATTCATCACGAGGTTGGATTTGACGAGTGCTTTGATAATATATATTATCTCCACATTGAAAGACACGCAGGTTTCCTTCAGAAGTATTCATGGTAGGATTAACATACTGCATCCAATTCAAATGCTTCGATTTAGTTTTGTCCAAAACAAATTTCTCCCCTTTCATTTCCCAGGGACATTCTGTTGCACCGAGTCCAGTGAAAGGACCAAATTTTACACATTCAGGAATAATTCTCAAAGCATATATTCCAGTTTGTCCAAATAAATCTTGAATTTCTAAAATATTATTTGGTATATCTTTTCGTGCCCCTTTAGCTGCACTATTCAAAACATTCTTGTTTAAAATATTCACAAGCATTCCACATTCAATGCAGTAGTCTTCATAGTAAGCTTCACAATGTTCACAGTCTGTTGGCCAAATACACACCAATTAAAAATCATATGAGTTACTGCCACTAGGTGATCTTTTAAATAAGATACGGATTGATGAAACATATATTTAATAGTGTGGGCTCTCAAATAGTCAAGTAATATACTACATTTAGATGCCAAGTAGTATTGAAAATTTAATTGCCAGTTGAAATAAAGTGAATCAGGTTTGAAGATAAAATATAACTGCTTGGTCTATATAATGGAATAAGAAGCCTATTATCTAAGATTCTGTTTATCAATAATCAATATGAACACTAAATGTTTCATCATTACAAGGGGCCGACAGTTAGGGGTACATTAATTAAAATTACATTCTAAATTTTACAATATTTTAAGAACTCCACGAGATTTTAAATTGAAAACTTTACCGATAATTAATCAGTAAACAACTCAATGTAAAATCTTGAACAATAAAGACTTTAAGTTGAGAGTTTTACTGATTATTAATCAGTAAAACTCTCAACTTAAAATCTTAAATAGTTATTAAAATATTGAAAAATTATAATGTAATTTTAATCAATGTACCTACCCCTGACTGCAGATTCCTAATCATAAATTACAAACAACCCAGTCAGAAACTTCAAATGGAGTTGTTGCTATTACAAGTTCCATGGCCCTGAAACAGTACCAACAGTAAAGGCTGTATTACACTTATCAATTTCTTGACCAAGAATTTGTTGAATTAGAACATGTTCTATTTTTCTTCTCAACTTGATCAAGTTTTTAGTGATTTCTAGTAAAATTCATGTTATAAAGTTTTGCGCCAACTGTGTAAAATGTAAACACAAGTTCCATTTTAGAATATCGTAAAAAATGATATTTAATTTGTTACTTCTTGAAAGAATTGTGCGTAAATTATTTATTTTCGTTTGCATCTCTTGTGCAGTTATTTTTACATTTAATATCAAACACAAATATTCGGTAAATTTATTAACTCTTTATTTCTTACCTTTGCACTATTGGTACTATTAATTCACCTAAAAACTTGGTGAAGGTGTAAAACCAGAGAAATAGAGTAGGGGAGAACGCGCTTAAAGATGCGCCAACTAAGTTAAATTGAATTCCGCCATTTTGAAGGTTGCTCACAAGCCTTACAAAAATGTTTGGAACAAATAACTTTATTTTTGGACCAGGTCCACGTTTCAACATTTTTTCCTAGCACATCTAACCACATTTTCAATGAATCACCCCGTGGAAATCTACAAATAGTGCAGAATTAATCGCGCTCTTAAAGATGCAATTCTTTCATTCTATTACGGTAATATTTATACCTAGCTCAACAATTCGCATGTAAAGTTCATTGACTTAGAAAAATGTAAACAAACTTACGTGTGAAAAGAAATGCCTTCCGGCTTAAATCTTCGACTGTTACTGCAGCCCAACACAGAGCACGACATGTTAATAACACACACAAGTCCTTTTTAATACAATTAATTAAAAATAACCTCCAAGCTTGACAATTACAACAACACAAGTGCCAATTACCCTGCAAAATGGCGACCACAATAGCGTTTGCTTAAAACTGGATGCGCACTCGTCGAAGCGCGTTCTCCCCTACTCTATTTCTCTGTGTAAAACAGGGGGGGAAATGTTAAATTGAGATTACGTAGATATCGTTTTACTTCTGCCTGCAGTTGGTAGGTGGCGCATGTGTTGACGAAATTTTGGGATCACATGTGATACTTCAGGGCTTAGCTGCTTGTAGGCTGTTGACTGTGTTAGGTAACTATGGCAACTACATGTGGTATAGTTTTCAAATATTTTTGTTGACAGTTTTTAATTAATATTTATTATATGCTAATTATTAATCAGAGTTATAAAATATTAACTTATTTCTTAAAATTGCATGTACGTAAGTATTTATTCTGCATAATTCGAGTAATTTATTTATTTATTAGCACTTTTTTCTAGACTTCCTAGTAATTATGCCGACAAGAAAATGTTATGTGTCAAATTGTGACCAAATTGTAAAAGTTTTCCACATCGAAAATCAATTCGTTTTCATGAGTGGTAGGAAGCTACACGAGATCCTAATTTATTCAATGTCATAAGAGAAGATCGACGATTTCCATTTAACGAATAAATAAGTTCAAATGTAAGAATAATTTAGAATGCTTTCTCCTTAATATTTTGAAATAGAAATAAATTTTCATATAAAAATAAAGCGTTACTAAAAAGATATGTTTCTAATTTATTACTAAGTTATTATAGCAATAAGTGTAGTTTATTTTTCTTTGAAATACATCTACTGTTTTACTTCCGAACATTTAATGTGAAGAATAAAAACTATTAAGGTAAATACAAAATGGAATAGAAATATATAATATTTAAATTTCCCGGTTCATCGGTTTGATCCATTTTAGTACTGCCTGCAGTTGGCAGGCGGCGCTAAACATTGTCTAAACTTTTTACTATTAAGTTATACTATCTTCTAGTAGTGTGCAAAATAAATACTTTTAAGTATTGAATACATACCAATACTTTACACTTTTATATTCGATACTTTGTATCGGATACTTAGTATCCGATACTTTACTTTTAACTCAAGTCGATAACTATACTTGTATTTCATCTTTGCTAATTAATAAGAAAAGGATCGTATTAGTAAAATAGTAGGTACATTTTACAAGCATCAATGATAACATTGTTTATATGCTGAATAGTAAAAAACTCATCTCATTTGTCAATTTGGAATATTTATTTGAGACTAAATTATAAATGACCACCAATGGAATATTTTGTCTAGGCACAAATTATGACTTTATCCATACATGCATACTTTGTAAATTATGTTTCAATAGTCAGTTGATATCCTGTTTATTTTAAAAAAGAACATAACCAAGGAATAAATTATATCCAGTTGTAGACAAACATACATCAGAAAAATGCAAGTACATCTAATAAACTTTATAAACGTTGAGTATCCGATACTTTTCATTGTCGGTATACGATACATTTGCTCCCTCTAGGTATCCGATACAAAGTATCGAATAGATACTTTTTGCACACCACTACTATCTTCTAGTATAGTGATCTGTGGTGTAAAACAGGCAAGGTCAATAATAACTTGACCAAGAACTTGAGAACAATTTCTTGATCAATAACTTGGTCAAGAAATTGATAAGTTTAATACAGCCTTAACATCAGAAGCAACAAGAGTTTTCATAACATTTCATTAACCAATTGTTGATGTAACATCACCAGCAATAATATCATGGATGTGGTTGCAAATGTACATTTATATACATATAATACATAAACCAAATCATATTCAAAAAAAATAATATTTATAGATATGATCATGATAAAAATTTTAATCTAATCTCAGGCAACGTAACCTGTTATTACTGTTTCAGATTATGATTACAACAAAAAATTTATAACAATAAACAGCTATTAATATGGATTTACTTACATAGTAGTCCATTGTCGAATTTAATTTTAATATTATCAGCACTGATCTCTCCTTCTACTTTAACTTCGTCATTTTGTTCTTCAGTCAGTTCAAATGACGCCATTTCGGTTTTAATATTGTCAGTACATGCGGATTCTTCGTCCTGTTTTATTTGGTCATACCGAATAGGGCCTTGGAATTCAGCATTATCTACAGTAATAACAGTTTCAGAGATACACACTTTATCCTCTACAAAACTGTCTTCTTGGTACTGTTCGTCCTTCACACTAAATATATTCGCCGAAAGCATTGCGTCATGCATATGAACTTGACCAACACGATCAGCCATTTTAGCAGCGTTGTTCCGTCTGGGTCATAGATAAACCTTAATAGAGATGGCAGCACTCCAATGTTATGAGTCGACTTATTTTAGTGCCCTCTACGGCGCGAGAGCGTACTAACATCGATATAGCGGCAATTCAAATCCTGTATTTACGATTAAATGGTTCTTATTACTGTGAACTTCTTAAGAAATTACTTGGAAAAATTAATTTCAAAGTGTATTCTTAGGAAAATTTCTCGAAAAATCTATTATAAAACAATCTGTAGTAATAATTTTAATAACACAAATCAAACATTAAACTATAATACATTTATTTTATGTATAAATAATGTACATCTGATTTTACAAAGCACGAAAATTGCAAAGTAGTTAGTTTAATCAAAGTATGAACGCATACCTGAGAACCAAAATGACAAAGAAAATGTAAGATAATTAAAAAATTATTCTTATACATATAAACAACGTTAAAGTAAACATAGGGCAAACGTCAGATAATGAAAAATCTATTGTATACATAGTAAAATCAGGTTAAAATAAAGAAAGATATAAGTAAAATGACAAAAAAAAACGGAAAAATAATTACTATACACACATACACACGTATTAAGGTAAAGTTAGAACAATACAACTGATAAGCTTGTGTTCTAATATCAAATAAAACTATTTTCTTCTGTGTTTTTGAAAATATTGAAAGAGAAAGTTTTGAAATGTATCGTGTGTGCTTGGATTATATGTTACTTTGCCACACAATAATCTATTACATATGGCATTTTTGGATTTTCCCATGTTCAATATTTGTGAATTAAAAAATTTTGTAATGGTGGGTAATAGTTTGCCTTGAATGTGTTCTACATTCTTTGCATTTACTATTCTCTGGCATGTCTCCAGTCTGTTTTTTAAGTTAAAATTTATTCTTGCCTGTTTATTCATCTTCTTTTTTAGAAATATAATTTCTTGGTAGAACTTTCTTTTCATTGGGGATAAATCCCTTTGCCGAGATTTCCCTATTAACAGCAAAGTCCTATCTGTAATTCAAAATCATATATAAGAGTATGTTCTGTGGTAAATATAATTATAAGGAGATACACATTACAGTATGTTTGTTTGTCCTTTTGGAGGAGTTGTTGTGGAAGTTATAGTTGAAATTAGATAAGCATTATCTACTTACTTTTCAATCTTCTGGATTCTTGTACTCTACTTGATACATTTGATTTTGGCTCAAAACCAGCAGCTGATCCAGTTGCTAATGTATTTGTTATTTTTGCTTCAGAGTCCGCTGGCATCCCTGGCGATACATTTGGTGACATGTTTGGTTCAAAATCAACTGCCTCAATTGATAAAATGTTTGATATTGATTTTCTCTCATAATCTGAATCAGTTCTGTTATTGACAATACTTTCTTTTTCTACATTAGAGCTAGGTATAATGCAGGGCTCTGTAAAAATATATTTTTACTATTATATATTGTTTAAATAGGGCACAAAAACTGTTATTTCATGAAAACATACCTGGTAAATAGAGTGCAGGTACTGCTGTTGGTAATAGTTTATTATTCAGCATTAGATATTTTTCTTCGAAATGGCTTCTACACATATAATAATATTGGTTATTATTTTTAATTTCGTCAATGCCTGCTGCAGAAACCCACTCATTAAATCTATTACTTGTAGGTGGTGGGAACAAATGCATGACACTGTTTTCTTGTGTACAGTTTAAAACCTTACATTTTTTCTTGCCCATTTTATTCACTTAAGGAACTATCTCAATAAATAACGCTTCAGAATAATAAATAATAATGTTTATAAACAATGGAAAAGAAAATCTGGCTAAATTGGAGTATATGGTTGCAACCGATTTTTGACAAAAAAACTAGTGTACCGTATAGAGGACCACTAATTGAACAACTTTTACTTATAAATTAATCGGTGCAAACGTACAGGAACGGAGATAATTAATAATTAAGGCGTTCACCGAGTGAATTTTCCATGTCACATTTTTAGTCGTATCTGTTATACACACCGTTGAAATTATGAAAATTGTAATAAATGATGTTTATTTCACTTTACCACACAACAATTACATTGAATTTTTATGTTTTTTAATTACTTTTCAGCGATTTTAAATATCTTAACATAACCCATACATAACAACAAACCGCCTAGTGGAAAAGTTGCATTCGTATTCGTACCAACTACTGTCATCCATAGAGTTATAGAGTGGGTAGATAGATGGTCGAACAAACTTGTATTTTTCAATATTTATTTGAAAATTATATGCAAATCAGTAACAAAAGACGTTATAAAATGTATATTATTTATAAATTTGTAGCTTATTTCATTGATTTTTAACATGCCTTTTAATATTATATAATATCCAGTAAATAAGTACGGAAAGATATAGAGAATGTTTATAGGTGTTTTCTTTCATTTTTCAAACATTCATAAGTCTCTTTTTGCACATTTACATGATTTATACTGCAAACTTTGTTTACTATTTCGCTTTGTGGCGCACCTTTCCCCCACACTTTTTGGGCTTGCCGCCCTTTTCACTCACGCTTTTCAGGGGGTGGGGGAATAGTGCAGTTTTTGCATTGGATTTTTCAGTTGATTTATATCGGTTTTTTACCATCTGCCTTCCCCGGTGCAGATTTCGTTCTTTTGTTGCCGCCCCCTTCACACTACCACGCGGCGCGGGTTTGTGTTAAGGGGGTGGCAACAATATTTGTTTTTGCTTTCTGTACCCCATTCGTTGTCCGTACTGGTATTTATTTCGGTTGATTTATACCAATTTTTTGATGTTTTGCCGCCCCTTCCCCCCACCCCCGCGCGGGGGTGGGGGGAAGGGGCGGCAAAACATCAAAAAATTGGTATAAATCAACCGAAATAAATACCAGTACGGACAACGAATGGGGTACAGAAATTGCTATTAATTATTACCGTACAAGTTCGTAATCACATTGAATTCATTTATTGTTAAATGTTTGCATTGCATCTTTCGCTCATTTCTATTTTTGCCACCCCCTTTTCCCCACCATCTCGGGGTGCGAATACAAAATTCATATGAACAATAATTGCAATGCAAACATTCAACAATACATTTTATATGAGAACGTACCTATATATTAATAAGCTTTATGCTTCATTAGGTTCTTATAGAAGTCAAATGAAATTTATGTTTTACTTTAATGTTTACAAATTACATGTCTTACTTTCTCGTGAATTTGTCTGAAATAAATGCTCTTACATGGCAAATTTAATTTGTGTTTTCTTTGTTGTTTTCAAAATATATGTTTTACTTTCATGAGATTTTCTCTAAAATTCATGCACTTACATTGCAAATGATAGACCACTTATTAACAGTATACTTAGTAAGACGGATAATTCTCTGAACAGCTCACAATGTGTCAGTATTTTCAACTTCATTATGTATTTTCCAATTGTTTCTAATAAATAAATACCACTCTTTGGGAGACGGTATAGAAGTAAAAAATTATAAATTAAGGGAACAATCAAAGTAAAGATTACAGAATAAATTATGTAAATGTGCAAAAAGAGACTTATGAATGTTTGAAAAAAAAGAAAGAAAACACCTATAAACATTCTCTATATCTTTCCGTACTTATTTACTGAATATTATATAATTTTAAAAGGCATGTTAAAAAATCAATGAAATAAACTACAAATATATGGGTAAATTGGAGTATTTACTGGAAATTATACAATATTAAAAGGCATGTTAAAAAATCAATGAAATAAACTGCAAATTTATAAATAATATACATTTTATAACGTCTTTTGTCACTGATTTGCATATAATTTTCAAATAAATATTGAAAAATACAAGTTTGTTCGACCATCTATCTACCCACTCTATAACTCTATGGATGACAGTAGTTGGTACGAATGCAACTTTTCCACTAGGTGGTTTGTTGTTATGTATGGGTTATGTTAAGATATTTAAAATCGCTGAAAAGTAATTAAAAAACATAAAAATTCAATGTAATTGTTGTGTGGTAAAGTGAAATAAACATCATTTATTACAATTTTCATAATTTCAACGGTGTGTATAACAGATACGACTAAAAATGTGACATGGAAAATTCACTCGGTGAGCACCTTAATTATTAATTATCTCCGTTCCTGTACGTTTGCACCGATTAATTTATAAGTAAAAGTTGTTCAATTAGTGGTCCTCTATACGGTACACTAGTTTTTTTGTCAAAAATCGGTTGCAACCATATACTCCAATTTTTCCGAAAATCTATTTGTATTTGAATATTTAAATTGGGATATAACAAAAAAATATGTATATCATTCAAGTTGACTTTTAATTTTGAAAGCAAAAATAATAATTTTATATATATATTACGCCATCTACGGCCAAAGAGCAAAGTTTTTACGTCGCCACTCGCTCCGTAAGCGTGAATACTCCCTGGTCTCGGTCTGACCGTCTGGTCTATGGAGTGTGGAAGAGAAGGAGAACGATCGCTTACGGAATATAACTTGTAAAAATGGGCAGGAATTTGATGCCTGGATTTTAGTTCGAATGGTGGCGCTAGTGTTCCCAACTAGGCCAATGTTGTTAGTTGCAATTATTTGACATTTCTTAAATGAATTTTTGGTAGAGATTTATAGAATAGAGTAGGTATATTTTTTAGTCAAAATATCATAGTAACTTTGTTTATTATTATTTAAAATTTGTAGGATGTCTGCCAATTGCTTTGTACCGGGATGTACCACCGGCAACGGTAATTTAAAAGCTTATAACCGTAAACATGGAATAAAAAATCCCAGTGTGTTTCGCCCTCCCTCTGTAAGTATACATTTAATATCTATTATTATATTATACATTATAATGTATATACATTGATTTCTTACCCAAGAACGAAATGTTGAAGAACTGGGAAGCAGTTATTAGGCGAATTGACAAACGAATGGAAAAAACCAACGTGGTTTGTGAATTGCATTTTAAAGATGATGATATTGAAAGAGAATATGTTACACATATGCCAGATGGTTCAGTTTTTAAATTGAAGAGAGGCACTCCAAATCTGAAATTTGGAGCAATTCCTTCAATTTTCAATAATTATCCAAAATATTATGCAAATGTTGTAGTCCAAAAAAGAAAAGCACCTGCACCTAGAAACCCAATTCTCACACTTAAAAAAAAGAGATCTAATATACATGAAAATGCCACAACACAAGAAACATTTGAAACAAGTTTCCTTGAAAATGATTTTCTGCATTTTGACATAGACACGATAAAACTACCTACATCATATTGGTCATCATGTAAAATAAAAAATGTATTCTGCTTCACATGTTGGGAGGATGATTTATCTAAAATAAATAAAAGAGTAATTTTATTTGGACATAAAGAAATAAAGGTAAATTTACATTTTCAAAAAGGAAATGCATATTGTACACCGATTATTTTTTTAGGTTTATGTATATGAGACTCAAGTGTTTATAAATGAACTTGAACAAGTTAACAACTATGTTGATGTTGGGAATATACTGCAAAAGGTAGAAGAATTGAAACCCTGCCTTGGAGCCAATGAAACAATTAGGTAAATGGCATGATATAATGTTTTTAATTATTTATAATATAAAATATCTATTATTTTTTAGAGCAGAGAACTGTACTTTTTATTCTATACCTTCAAAATACAATTCACAATTTCCGAGTAGATGCTTGATGTGTAAAAAATATAGAAAGCATTTAATGCAGATTAATAAACGGATTGATATAAAAAGTGAAAAGAACTGTAATAATATGAACCAATTAAAAGGACAGTTGAGAAACGTTGTTAGAAAGAACTTAAGACTTAAATCTAAGGTGAGGATAAAGAACAATAAGCAAAAGCAGCATTATCTTTTTTAATAACATTTTTTTTATTAAGGTAGTGAAATTAAGGACTCAAGTGCATAAAATGATGCAAAAATGTACAAAAGTTCAATATGAAGCAGTGGAAAAGTCTATAAAACACTTACCTGAAGCCCAACAGGAAGCTGTGCGAACATGCATCAATTTTTCTAAAGTGAATAATTCAAAAAATTTGCGCTATACTACTCAGTGGATATATGAATGCCTCCTATTAAGAATAAAGAGTAGAAAAGCATATGAGCATATTCGACATCATAATATATTACCTTTGCCTTGTGTTGATACCTTAAATACATACTTGAGAAATATAAAAGGAACCTATGGTTTTCAGAATCACACATTTGAGATAATTAAGAAAAAAGTGGCACACATGTCATCCCAAGGAAAAAGAGGTATATATATATAATTGCTTATTTTATTGCATTTAATTTTACTTTTGTGGTTAGGAGTATTATTAGTTGACGAAATGAAACTCTCAAAAGGAATTTCGTTCAATAAAAATACACTAGAAATACAGGGCTTTACAAATCTGGGGAAGTACACACCCCATCACCAAAAAAACGCAAAAGGAGATCACGCCTTGGTATTAATGTATCAACCTTTTCAAGGCAAATGGGTTCAATCTCTAGGTTGCTTTTTAAGCAAAGGTTGTGCAAGTGGTACTGTTTTACACCAAATTCTAGCCGAGGCTATCCTACTCACAGAAAATGCAGGACTATATGTGGATGGAATAGTGTCAGATGGTGCTACATGGAATCGAAATATGTGGAGCAAATTTGGCTTGAACAATGACAGTTCAAACTGTAGTGTTGAACACATAAGAGATTCTTCCCGTAAATTGTGGTTTATATCAGATTTCCCCCATTTAATAAAAAATCTCCGAAATTTTTTGATTAAACATGATGAAACTTGGGTAAAACAAGTGTATATTTTACTATATGTACATATTCATAATATCTTAACATTTTCAGACACCTTGTGGTATTCTCAAATTAAAGCACTGGCGTACATTACTTGCTATAGAAAATGAGGGGCCTTTTCATATACAAATTAATTATAAATTAACAGAAGACCATCTGATGCCAAAATATTTTCAAAAAATGAATGTACCATTGGCCTACCAGGTTCAATAATTATAATAATGTTTGACTAATCTATTATATTTACATAATTTTCTTTCATAGTTTTTTGATGTATCAGAGTCCTTGGAACTCTTACAAAATTATGCAGATGATTTAAAAGATTCTAAAGGAACGCAGATATTTTGTAAAATCATAAAGAATTTGATAACTGCAATGGATTCTAGAACTCCTTGTGGAAGCTTAAATTTAAAAAATAAACACTGGCAGGTAAATACTTAATACAATTGTTTTTGATACAAACTACTCAGAAAATGGAATTTTCAGGCAATTAAGGACTTCTCTGAATTTTTGGAAGTATGGGAAAGAGAGGCAAAAAACAATAAGTACTACTTTATATCCAATTCAACAAGTTATGGAATGGCCATTTCTTTAAAAGCGACAATGGAACTATGTGAATTTTTAATAAGCAAATGTGATTATAGATATTTAATGACTGCTCGCTTGAATCAAGATGCTTTGGAGGTGTGTCTTAATAAAAAAATTCTTCTTAATTTCGGAACTTAAATTTTTATTTTGTAGCGGTTTTTTGGTCTAATGAGAAATGTTTGCGGGTCCAATGATCACCCTGATTCTACATTATTTCTACAAATGTATCGGCTGGCAACAACCTACTCCCTAGTAAAGCCAGTTAAGGGAAGTAATATTGAGGGAAAAGAGATATTGGAAGTACTTTTAACAGTCCGTGATATTGAAGATACACAGGAAAGAAAAGAACAGTGGGTGGCACAGGTGGACACAATTATAGATAAGGGGAAGAATTTAGAACTACTGGAACATTCTGTGTTAATTTTATCAGAGCATATGTATTGTAAATCTAGTGTATCTGATTACATTATGACATATCTAGCTGGTTATGTCGGGAAGAAAATTAGCAAATTTATTGAATTTAAAGAGAATGGAAAAAGCCAAGTATGCCAGGGATGTTTAGACTCCTTAAAATTACCTGAAAATGTAAGCCATCCAGAAAGGCACAGATTAATAGATATTAAAAATAAAGGAGGCCTAATGCATCCTTCTGGGACATTGTTTTCCTTAACTAAGCAATTAGAAGAGATAGTCTTAGGTGCTGTTAGTAAAGGAATGAATAAGGACACTTTGTTTCAAATAACAGAATGTTTGTTAAATTGTAAAGAGCTTTCTTTGATTGGGTGTCATAAACACAGTGTCATCTTAACACAGAAAGTAGTTCGATTTTATTTAATTATGCGAATGCACTTTCTTTGTAAAACAGTGAATAAAAAGAATAGTATTGAAAAAAGCCAAAGAAAAGAGAAAAGAAAGGCAGCCAAATTAATATAAAACAAATATGTAAAACTACATTTTATAAATAAATAAATATCTAATTGTTTATGTTTTATTTCCATCCAGAGACTTATACATATTTTTTAATTTAAACGCTACCTATTTCATAATAGCTTTCCACTACTAAATACAAAATTACCGCATTTTCAAGAAAGCATTAGTAAAATTATTATTTGCCAGTCGCATCCTTCCCACTATGCAAGAATACTTCCAATAAACGTTGTGTTAACGTTACATTGTAACCTTGTGACTTTACGTTTACACCTTCTGTGACGTTACAGGCACGTAGCCTGAAGCTCTTATGTCTGTCCCAACGACTTTATCACACCAACGTCGCACCAAAAAGTTATGATGTTTGAAATGCGACGTTCTTCGCACCAAATTTTTGGGAAGTTAATTTAACGAATAATGGAAAACGTTTTAACAACTTGCTATTTTTAATGTGCTCTGCACGTTGACATCGAGAAGTTTGAACAACTTCCTTTTTTAAGGTGCTTTAAACTTACTTTTTACAAGTTAATAAAAGATAAACTGCAGCGGTCACGGGCACTTTTACACATGACGTTACTTTAACTTTCAAGTAAATACTTTCTGCAACGTCGCATTTGAAAGTTTAATAAACTTTTCCTAGCGTCAGTTTTATATGTAATAATTATTCAATAATTAATTAACTATTTCTAGGAGAAATGAAAATTTGTATTATTGAAATATAAAATATTTTAATAAAACATTTGAATAGCATACAATTCCTTAATAATAATAATTTCCTACATTTAGGTACATACTAATAAATCTAATTTGAGATTAAAAACAAATCCTTGGTTGGCATGTTTCATACATTCCATCGTTGCTAGCTGGAAACGTCTATCGGTAATTTTTGGATAATTTTCTTTTACGCCCTCTAAGAAATAATTATTAGCTTCGATTTTACAATTCAAACATAACTACTTTAGAACATTAGAAGTACCTTTTATGGTACATATAGATTTTAAGCTGGAAAGCTAAAAAATTTTTTTTGGCTCGTCCAGCTACAAAAAGTTGCCATATAATTGGGTAATAAATTTTGTAGGTATGTGTTAACAAAATTCCTTTCGTTGTATCCACCTATGTATGTCATGCGTTGCAGCTAAATATCAAAATTAAAGGCTTGCCCGCTCTGTTATCAATTTGTATGTTGTTTTCTTCAGTACCTGAAGCAATCGGTTGGATGACATGAATTGCCGTAGCTCCTTCCGTTGCTTCTTCTAGGGCTAGTAACCTACCAGTGGCTAAAATAAATAGTAAATAAAATCGTATTTGAATGGTTCCCAAAATGTATGTATTAAGTACCATCAATTTCCTTTCGCAAATTGTCAAACGGTTCTTCAATTTAAATATGTATTTGGTTATTGGTGTTTTGTGGGTCACTGTCACCTGTATGTTGATATTATTATAAACATAGTTTAAAAAGTGAATATAAAATGTTATTTTCTTACTTACCAGAAATTTCTTCCTCAAGTTGAGGCAAGTCGTCGTCAATCGAATTTTTAATTTTTAATTTTCTTTTAAATTGTTTTCTATCCGAAAAATTGATTTTAGAAGGAAGAAGAAGAGGAGGGGGAACTTGTAAAATGTTTTTCTTTATAAAATGATTCTTCGTAGAAATCTAAAATATAAAAAATATGTTGTATTGAATATGAAAAAGTTAAACGTGAGCTTACCAAAAGTTTATCTTCGTGTAGTTTCCAAATTGATTCTGGCTCTACTGCACGAACTTTTAAGTTTCTAGGACCTACTATTCGCCCAATAACAGGATTTGCCATTTTCCAAAAGCCAAGATGATGGTATGATAGAATACGACGTATCGCCAATTTGTATTATAGTATACGAATACTGAAAAACCGGAATATAAATATAATATAATAATGACTTTTACACAGTTTACCTCATTTAAAAATGTGTATAATTACATACATACGCGTAGGTACTAGTTTGGAATCTCTTTTGCAAGTTGGGGATATGTTCGGAAGTTTCTGTTTCGCTATATTTTCTGATTTGATCTATTTTATTAATAAGTTGTTTAAGAGGTCTGTTTGATGTTTTCATATATAATTTTATTTCATGCATTGCGTTTTCAAACTTGAATGTGCTAAAGTTATCGAGAGCTTCAATTTTTTGTAAATTTGTGTATCTTCTGGTAAGTGAATTAAATTATGTACATTATGATTGACATATTCCTTATAAAATTTTCTATAAAGTAAGTTAACATGTTTTGGAAAACTGGTTATATTTATGATATAAAGTTTCATCTACTAAAATTCTAATGGCACAATGAAAGCTTAAGAAATGATTAAATTGATCTGAACTTACATTTCTCTTTAACACAATTGGGGCACTATATAACAAAAATTGTCTTAATTCTGTTGCCTTCCAACGATCCATTTCTAAAATTGATCGTGGAAGGCGATTATATTCTTTTGGCATACAATTTCTAAATTCTTTTAACTGCTCACATACGTTTGATATTTGTTTTTCAGTCATTCAAACTTCTCTGTTTCCCTTTGCCTAAAAAATAATCAAACGTTTCACAACACCTAAGCATACTAAATGCATGTAATTCAAACAAGTATGTGAAACTAAACCAATTTCCAAAGTTTTATGAAGATTTTGATCAATATAGTTGAATAATTCTGTGTCAATTCTTAATGATGAAGTGGTTTCTCTAAATGTCATTCGATTATTTATGAAATCCCCTTCTACCTTACACTTTGTACAGCTATTGCAGCATTATGATTTTTTTATGTTCAAATAAATGCTTTTGCAGGAGCATCACAAGTCTTCCGGTTACCTCTGTCGCCATTACTTCAAAAATTAATTTATGCAGAGCTCTTATTGTGTCCATTTTAGCAGTTTTTAAATAGCTCAAAATAGGTGAAATGTCTTTTAACATTGTCATATTTGCATGCATTAATTAACAAATAATAAATTTTCCAACACCCTGTATGTAATTATGCTTAAATATAAAACGGTAAATGATATTATAAAATGTTTTTATGGTCCGAAATAAAATTACAAAACGTTTTCTCAAATATTAAATTGAATTGGAAAGGAGTGCAATGTGAATCTATTCAGCTTAAATTTATGTTTACAAAAAAAAAACAGACGCCGAGTTCAATATTTGTCTATTTCTTTTTGCTTGTCTGTGATGTCACGGCAGACGATGCGACTTACTACTGTCTCTAGTCTCTACCTATTGCACTCGCGTACTGATTTATCTCTTTGATTCTTGTAAAATTTAAATAGGAGGTACATACTCACTTTTGATTTTTCTAGAAATTACGGCCCTTCTAGTGGAATTATGAACTTCCTCTCCCGTTTTGAATAAATTCTTGAGTATTCGTCTTTTGTTTCTTAGTTCCATTGTTTGTGGGATTGATTATGTGGAAATTAAACAAATCACTGGAGTTTATCTATTTAATACTTAACTTTTACAATATACATACCTAAGCAGATGTTTACCGCGTATGTACAACTTACTAGTACCACTGCTCGGTTTATAATGTGTTACTGCTAGTAGCACTGCTCCCAAGCAGCTGTTAATATTCTTATTAGACGTTATTTGGAAGTTTCCATTCATATTTATGTAAACGTTATGTTTTAGACTAAAAAGGAAGTCTTGTACACGGCTCTGACGCTTCGTCACTATAGCTTTTAGCAACAACGTTAAATACACTTCCAATCGTCAAAGTGCGCATTCAAAGTCATATTGAAGTTAAAATTCATACCTACACAAATGTTCTTTCTTAGTATAAAAAGGAAGTCGTACAAACTGACTATAAGGTCTCGTTTCTCACACTTTCAGGAATAACGTTGTATAAACTTCCAATATTAGAGGTGCAAATCAAAAGTTGATCGGAAGTTAACAGTATTACATATTAGAACGTTAGTTTTTAACCTAAAATGGAAGTTGTTTAAACGAATTGTGACGTTTCTTGCACAGTGGGTTAGTGGTTGCCAATATTGAATTATGTAACGAAATTTCTTAAATAAATGCTTAAGACTTTACTACAATTACGCTGCAATTAAAAGTGGTGTAAAATAATATAAACTGTGAAGCCCGACATGTCTGTCAGTCCTGATTCTAATTCTGAAAATATTCCAGCATTATTGTCGTCAGAAATTTATAATTATTATTATTATATTTTATCAACATAAGACAAAAGCTGAGCAAGTTCATTGAATCTGTTTAATTAAATAAATTTTACTACAAGAAATATTTTTTGTCAATGTATATTGTTAATTTAGAAATGTACAGCTACAAATTCTGATGGCAAGTCCAACATGACATAATTTTTTTTCAAATAAATCAAACCATTATTCATTTTACAACTCGTAAATTTCCTATAATAATAATAAACTTTTCTTGTCATTAATTTGCTTCATTTTACTGATATTAACTTTTGAAACTATTACGAATTGTATTATTAATTACAACTGTACTTACGAAAGTTGTACGTATAAAGGAAGTTATTTATTTCATTGAATATCACAATGTTGCACACATTACTTTAGATAAGAAAGGAATAGGGTACAGAAGTAAGCCGGGAGTACACAATGGAGCTGATTTTTATTGAATTTCATATTACATATTTATTAATATTTCTAACGTTGTAACCATTCAAAATTTTAAATTCTGGCCTAAACAGCGATGCAAGCGCCACCAACGTCAAGCATCAACATATTGCCCATTTTCACAACAAGGCGATCGTTCTCCTTCTCTTCCACACTCCATAGTCTGGTCAAAGATTAGAGAATACTAAAGATGCGACACTCGAAAAAGGAACTACATTTGTAGAGAAGGATAGAAAACATTCCAATTTAAAGGGACTGAACATAAACAAAACATGTACACATAACCTAGTCAGCAGACGCCATTTGCTTTATACTGTTTAGTCTGTTTAGGCGGCAGTCCCACTGATAAAGCGATGTCCACCGACGGTCATCGATTAAAATTAGGTTATGAGTAAAGTATCCGCAGCAGTCCGACTTCATCGATTAACGGCGATCGTTCAACAACAACCGGCATGCATCGGTTTATAATTTTCGACAGGTTCTAATTTTAGTTGATGATCGACGACTGGGCACATGCGCAGAAAGGGTGTTGATTGTGTTTTGGTTTGTTTTTTTAAAATATAAACAGAAATATGAAACAATGGTTCTACTTTTGAAATTAAGATACGATAACATTGAATATTAATTCTATAAAAATTGTAGAATTTTTCTGTATCATTCAAAAGTTGAGGGATTAAACGATGAAATTCTCCTAAATCCTCTCTATTTGCAAATATTTGACGTACCCACACTTTTCTATGCTTTTTACAGTTTTTCTTATACCAGTGGTAAGCTGTTATGCTTTCAGTATCAGAAGAAGAAGAATTAGTTGACGTTTTTAATTAAAGAAGTAGGACAAAGATCCCAGTTATGACGTCTGAGGTTATGTTTGTGTTTATAGTTTATGTCCTGCCAGTTTTGTTGAATGAAATTTTTGCGCGCGAAACTTAAATTTTGTTTGAATACTTTTCCCAGTGAGACCGTACTACAAAATTTTAGTCGATGTATGTCGATGTCAGTTACTGGCGCTCAATGGTTGTGTATGCAGTGGGACTGCCGCCTTATTGTAATTATTATTGTATTTGAATTAGTCGTATTTCGTAATTATGAGTATGATACAAAAACAAATTGGACAAATGTGTGCATATAAAGACCGTAAAAATTATTCTTGTATATCTAAGGATGAAAAATTACATTTCTTTAGATTTCCTAATGATCATGGTATGTAAGTAAACAACAAGTTATAAAGAATCTTCCTATTTTTTCGCCTATCAATAATAATAATATTAATTCATATTGTAGTTGTAAAAAATGGGTGCAAGCATGTGGAAGATATGATTTATCGACAAAGATCCCTTAGAATTTTATACAAAGTATCGGATATGCAGAAAACATTTTGTAGCAGATATGTTAATAAACATTGAAAGGAAGCGTCTGTTACCACTAGCTGTGCCAAATGAGTTTTCAGACAGAGTACACTTTAAAAACAATATGTTAGATTTATACAATTAACAATAAACATTTAAGTAACAAATTTTTTTATAGCTGAACCAATTCTATCATGTTCAGGATATACTATTAAGTTAAGAGAAAGGAAATGAAACGGAAAATACAGGTCACAAAAAAATCAAAGTTATTTCTGATATTACCATACCATATATTTAGCCTGTTTTATCTTCTGAAATTTTCAAATAACGAGTTTAAAAATACACCAAGTATGAATAGGAAATAAAGTATACTAATGAATATATAGATATCGAAACATGTCACATAGATATCGAGACTTTTTACACAGGTATTGAGACATGCTAGAAATGAAATAGCCTATATTTACAAATATGTGTCCTGCAAATTCATTTATTTCCACCTATCTTTATGAAATTCTTTGTAAAAGCATTTCCGACTAAAACCAAATCAGTAAGAGGAACCAGATACTTTATAAATAATAAACTTCGTGAAATCAAAGAAACTTTTGATTTTATAGATGACTTGCAGAAAATTCAACTTAGAATGCATGCAATAAGAAAAGAAACTGATAAATATGATGTAAATCTTGTTGGTGATATAATAAATTTATTATTATTATTATATTGTTATAGTATGTAAATATTGTTTGTATAATAAATTATTCATTGTCTCAGAATTTCATTGCCTACCTTTTTAAATGTACATGTTTCAAATATATATTTTTTTATTTTCCGATCACATTTACCATGTACCTATAACACATATGCACTTAATATTCTCCAAACACTTATTTTCTTATAATAATATTTTATATTCTTATAATATGTAATTATTCCATATAGAATTTGAATTTCTATTTTAGAATATTGCAGATCCATACATTTATTTCTATAATAAAAGAATGTTATAATCTGTTCTGTTTAAAATTCTGGCGCTTCTACATTCCAATTTAAATGTCCAAGGTCACTGAAAATTTGAGTAAGAGATCAAAGGTTCCGATCGAAGCGTCGTATCTTTATTCTCTAATCTTTGCTATAGAGCTATAATTTTATTGTAATTCGTCAAGGTAATATAATAAGGTAATGTATACATCATGATTCAATAACATTATACGTTTACTTTTCAGTTTAAAAATGGTGTTTACTTCTGAGGAAGATGCGTTCATTTTAATGGACCACTATCGCAGTGGAACTCAAAATCCAGATGGATCTTGGGCATACAACTTGGAGTCTTGTATTGATCAATTTAGACAGCAGTTTCCCAATATAGATTTTAATCGTCATAATTTTGTAAATCATAAAAACAATATTATTAAGCGATTTCAAGAAAAAAAATGCATTTGTAAGGGGAAGACTTGTGAAAGACCAACAGAATTAACACAACCAGTAATGGATGATATTGAGCAACGTATGGCAATTAGTCCAAAAAAATCATTAAGAAAACTATCAGCTGAGACAGGTATTAAGCATTTACTATAATATGTTTATTTATTGTAATTGTAATAATTTTAGGACTGTCGCTTGCCACTGTCCATAAAGCTGTTAAGAAGGAACTTCACTTCCACCCTTATAAAATAAGTGTTGTGCAACAATTATTGCCACCTGATTATGCGAATCACATAAGAAATTGTGAATGGTTTAATGAAAATTTGGCACACAATAACAGGAATTTTATAATAATAGACTCATTAGTCAAGGCCTATGGCCTCCGAGATCCCCTGATCTTACACCGCTTGATTTTTATTTGTTTGGTCGACTAAAAAATAATGTTTTTAAGAACAGGCTCCATAATTTGGAAGAACTTCAAGAAGCAATTAGACATTAAATCCAACAAATTACGGTAGAAGAACTACAAAGAGTGTTTGAAAATATGAAAAGAAGGACTAACATATGCATAGAAAAAGAGGGACATCACTTTCAACATTTAATGTGAATGTTCTATTTTTTATTGTGAATATTCTAATTATTATACTTGTGTTACTATCTCATTTTTAATAAACTTTTTATGTAGTTTACCCGCTTTTTAATTTGACAAATGTTTGACAGAGTATAATACGGTATAATCATGTTTAGGGGGTTTTTTTTGTGGATATTACCAATCTGTATATTTGGTTGCATATGGTCATCTCAATCATTTACGAACAGAGTGTATAGGTTATCACGTATATCAGAATTATAGATATAGGTATGCATACTTACTTTTAAATGCTTGAAAAACATAATATGCTTTCTAAAAGAACAATTTAACAGAAATTATATATCGGTAAATTAAAGACAATATAAAAGTTTACACACTACGGCAAAAACTGACAATTGACAGCAACGATTACTCATATACCCATATACTTTGCATAATAGAACTTTCAACAAGGCAACCGGATATAAAGATGACGTTATTAAGAGACTACTAATGATAATAAGAGATGCAATATCCTTATTAAACCTGTACTGCATAATGGGGTTGAGACGGACTATAGCGACGTGTAAACGATGCGCGATGTTTCATGTAACCCAACATCCGATGTTAATATTTTTTGTAAAACTGGCTTAAATAACGCCAACATTATCATTTTTAATTAATATTAATAATTAAATAATCCTGTAATTATTATTATATACATATAATATATTCTATACCAATGAAATTCTAAATTTAGTAATATATAAAGTAGTCATTATTTTTCCTTTATGACTGAAGTCGATTGATTGCTGCTTTCTGGTATAAGTTTTGTGAACAAATTTAAATTGGACGTATATACAGCGTGCGTCAAAAGTTTTGAAAATCGGACATTATAAAAAGCATCAAGGCAATGCTTGCGTTTCATAGGAAATTGTAATAGAGCTGTAAGCGGGTGAAAAGGCGCCGGGGTTCAAGCTCGGAGAGATTGACAAATTCTACTAATGGTTTAACTAGTAACCTAAAATTGTAGTAGACCTACCTAATAAAAAGCAACCTATTTTAAAGATTTCATTAAGAAGTAACAAAATGCTTTTACAATAACATAGGAAAGTAATAATATAATATAATCTGACTCGTGTCTCAGGTAGATGACGAATTGCAAGCGTATTCACTTACGAAATGTGATATTTTTCCAAGCAACAATATATCCTTAGAACATCCCCGTTAACCCCTCTAAATTCATAAAAGTAAAGCATTATGTATGTTTTTATTATTTATTGTTATTTATTTATCCTAAAATATTAATTAGTTCGTTGAATTTTATTGTTCTAAAATTGTTCCTGTCGATTGGAATTTATAGCGGTTTTGAATCAGCGTCTTCAGTTCGTATTTTTGCCGTGTCGGTTGCCAAAACGACCCGTCTATAGTATAGTATATAGTTTCTCTGACAAAATGGCAATAAACACAACGGCATATAATAAATACCCTTCAGAGAAACTGGCCCTTTAGTTCAGCTCGAAAATGGTATGAGGATACCGAAACTAGGTCGCAAAGACTTAATATATATAACGTATCACTATATTATATATATTCGACAAATTAGTTATTATTTTAATAAGTATTTTGATCTTGATGATAAACATTCTAACCTCATTCACTCATTTTAACAGAAACACACGAACTCTATCAAAAAACGTTGTCTATTAAATTAGTAGGTTCTTCAGTTAATAAATTGTCTATATTTCAAATTTTATAAAAAAATTCGTTCAATAATAATGGATATATATATATAACCCGAAAGTCTTAGCTGGGACACCTTATATATAATTCATTATCATAATAATATATATTCATATGAATTAACATGAAAAACATAAAATAATAGCAATATTTGTTGAAAAGATTAGTAGCGAATGTAGGTATCTTGTCCTTCACAGGATTGCATCATTTTGTCACACTGTACGAGATGAACTGCAGAAAACACCTTATCACTGTGACTGAATGAAGTTCTTTAACTTTTAGAATCTATTTAACAGCCTATGGAGGAAGTTTCTTGTGTTTTACAAACAGTTGATCATACATTTATAAAATAATGTCCATTTTGTAACTTAAATATTTAGACACGACTTTGGCGGTAGAACAAACGAAGATAGATGTCTGCAAGTCGCTGATTTAATAACATGCATGCGTCATGTACCAATAAAAACTATCGGAAAACAAATATTAGAAGCAAAAGTGCATATCCTCATTCTTACAGATGGCTTCGTTTCATATGTTCTGCTAAATTACTTTTACATTTATAATCAAATGGTTTCAAATGTTTTCTATTTATATGTCTTTCAAAATCACATTTTTTGTTTGTTCTATATTCACAAGAGTCACAACTATAATCAAAGGTCTTCAAATGTTTAGTTTTTAAATGTTTTTCCAAATCACTTTTCCAGTTTGTTCCAAACTCACAAGAGTCACATTTATAAACAAATTTCTTCATATGTTTGCTTCTAATATGTATTGTTAAATTACCTTTGTTGTTTGTTTTAAATTCACAAGAATCACATTTATAACCAAATTTCTTCATATGTTTAGCTTTTACATGTACTTCTAAATAACTTTTCCAGTTTGTTCCAAACTCAAAAGTCACATTTATAATCAAACTGATACAAATGTTTATTTTTTATATGTACTTCCAAATGACGTTTATCGTTTGTTTCAAAATCACAAGAATCACATTTATAATCAAATTTCTTCATATGTTTTCTTTTTATATGTATTGTTAAATTACTTTTCAAATTTGTTTTAAATTCACAAGAGTCACATTTATAATCAAATTTCTTTGTATGTTTAGTTTTTATATGTATTGCTAAGTTATTTTTCATATTTGTTTTAAATTCACAAGAGTCACATTTATAATCAAATTTCTTTGTATGTTTAGTTTTTATATGCATTGCTAAGTTACTTTTCATATTTGTTTTAAATTCACAAGAGTCACATTTATAATCAAATTTCTTCATATGTTTAGTTTTTATATGATATTCTAAAGCACGTTTGACGTTTGTTTTAAATTCACAAGAGTCACATTTATAATCAAATTTCTTCATATGTTTAGTTTTTATATGTATTGTTAAATTACTTTTCTTATTTGTTTCAAATTCACAAGAGTCACATTTATAATCAAATTTCTTCGTATGTTTAGTTTTTATATGATATTCTAAAGCACGTTTGACGTTTGTTTTAAATTCACAAGAGTCACATTTATAATGAAATTTCTTCATATGTTTAATTTTTATATGTATTGTTAAATTACTTTTGTTATTTGTTTTATATTCACAAGAGTCACATTTATAATCAAATTTCTTCGTATGTTTAGTTTTTATATGATATTCTAAAGCACGTTTGACGTTTGTTTTAAATTCACAAGAGTCACATTTATAATCAAATTTCTTCATATGTTTAATTTTTATATGTATTGTTAAATTACTTTTGTTATTTGTTTTATATTCACAAGAGTCACATTTATAATCAAATTTCTTCATATGGTTAGTTTTTATATGATATTCTAAATGACTTTTCCAGTTTGTTCCAAACTCACAAGAGTCACATTTATAATCATTGTTCTTCATATGTTTACTTTTTATATGTGCTTTTAAAAGATATTTGTTATTCGCTCCAAACACACACAGCGAACACTTAAATTTTTTTTTTTGATATTGTGAGCTCGACTGTCCTACTTTCATAAGTGGATTCCTATAATACTTCGTAGAATGTTCTTGGTCGTCCTTTTTGCCAACATAAGCGTGTGTATTTTTCACGTGCAGCCCGAGGAATCCTTTAGTCTTGAAACGTCTGTTACAAATCTCACATTTATATATTTTGACTTTGTAATGCTGTTTAATGTGCTCCTTAAGCTCTATCTGGTACTTCGTCCTGTACTTGCACTGCTCACATTTGTAAATTTGACGGAGACTCTTGCGTTCATTCAATGCTGTCATCGCTTGCTTAGCCGGTGGTATCGATAGAACGCCCTTTCTGAAAATAAGAAAATAATTTCTAAACTCATTTTAAACATCAATTTAAGGGCGGATTTTAGTTGACCACCGCGCAAGTATGCGTTTCAATGGAATAGATAAAGTCCGTACCAGAAATAAGGAGTTCAAAGTAATACAACAGTTATTCTCACCATTCTCTTTCATACCAATATGTGTCTCTAAGTAATTAACGTATTATTAAAAATAGTAATATTTATTAATTCTTGAAGCCATATGACAGTTACAGAACACGTGAATATAACAGAATTGATAAATTAACTACGCAACAATATATACAAATCTTAAAATTGATTAAAGAACAAAGATAAAGATGGATTTAAATAAATTAGAACCAACTACTGCCGTAATTGAATGGCCAACATAAACATGATCATTTCTATTGCAAACTCATCAGCACTATAAATTGAGGTTGGCGGCAATAGCTTCTCAACGACAATTTGAATTTAATTGCATTTAAAACATGTTTTGCGTGTGCTAGTTTATTGGTCTGTAAAATATCTGGCAGTTTTTGTGTAATCCCAGTTTTATCCTTATTTCCTATTGTAAAATTTTCATCAAAGTTTCATTTTATGCTGGTAACAAGTTCATACAGACCATCAATTTAAATGTGACTATTAAATATATTTATGCATTGTTACATCAAATTAATATGAATATAATGACAAAATTGCATATAGTAAATGACGCGAAATTGACTCGCACTCTAAAAGGCTTTAAAACTTCTATTTTATGCATGTTCATTCATTTATTGTTTACAATTATGAAAGAGGTTGGTGAAAAAAAACGTGCCTTTAGCCTCACACTTCTCATGAATAATCATAAAAAAATCAGTCGTACCTGGTATTCCTCTCGCAGCAGAAGGTCATATGGTATTCGTAATATTCCTTCTGGTCCAAGTTGATTTTGCAAAACGAGCACTGTGTGAGTTCTGAAAATGCATGAAAGAAACACACTCATTAAATTACACGCAAAGATCATGAAATGTGAAAATTGGTGAAGTATAAAATAACTTTTATGTAATGACAATTTAACAATTTGCTACGCCCGTGCCTGTGAACGGGAGATCTAGCCCTAAAACCAAACAGGCCAGAAGCGCAGTCAAGTATGGCGCACCACCTTCAGACACCTTACCTTTTTGCTTCCCAAGTGCGATGGATAACAGAGACAAAGATTATGCCGCTAGCTCATTCGTGTGTAGGCATAGGTTCTCTCGAGACAGAGGTGGATGGCTTAGCCGGCGCCATCTCTTTGAAAAATTAATCTCTATCCCAATGTAAATTGACCCAAGAGAATGATCAATTGAAGGCACTTAGGTAACAAAGTGAAAAATCAAACATTCACAAGTCAACAAAACAAATTTAATTAAGGTCTAAGCAAAGGTTAAACATTAACAGCAACAAACAACAAATAAAGAAAATTAATTACGTTGCTCAGTTAAAGTCAGAGTTGGCCTGGTGAACTGGTCACCCTGTATACCAACATAAATCCGAGTTAGTACTCGATTACAAAATTAAAGTATACAATTTCATTCAAGTTATAGCTGATCAGATTAAGAATACAATCCTCAGTACAGTTACAATTTTACAGTAAAATATGAACAATGTCGGTATGAATTGCTATTGTACAAAACTACATTTAAAAAAATATTCACAATTAGTGCGATATTCGTTCAAAATTAAAGGAAAGCAATCTTAACAGAGATAAGTCGGGCGCATTTAAAAGAAAACAAGTACTTGTCTTTTACAAAGTTTCTGCACCAAGTTATTTAAGGATTACTCCCTGTAGATAGAGATATTAAATTATTTAGCAACTAATAACCGAGATTTAAACAGATATCAGCTGAGGGTAGGCCCTCGCAATACAACCTTACATAAATAGTTCGCCCTTGCTACTGCAAGAGAACATTCCACAAAAATAACAATACAACGACAATTGCCGGATTAAAATTCAAGCAATAATTAAATGAAATCGTTAAGTCTTAAACGTTGTTTAAATATCAAGACAAATTATTAAATCATTAGATTTGATCTACAAAATAGTAACCGAGATAAATTACTAGGCTATTAACTTGAACAACGTTGAAATTTCAAACCAAACTGTCAATATTATATTAACAGAAATTGGCTATTTGGACATTATCTCTGAATAGCATTTTAAAAAAAATATCAAAACAAATCCTAAGTCACAGGGAACAAACTGTCTTATAACCTCCGATCAAACTCAAGTATCGGGGTCCAACATGACACACAAAAGCCAAACAAATTATACAATTAATTCATAAAACTCTGATACATTGGCCCTCAATATAAATAGCGTAATTAACCTAAGTTAACTTCCAAAAATTCAAGGAAATAAAATTTGTGCTAATTATCTCTACGAGCACATGAATCCCACTCATAAAGCACATCACCCATAAATAAATTCCCGGATGACGGAAATGTGAGTCGATAGCCACGGTGGTAATTCTTCCAGCAGCGAATTTCCTCGAAGTTATATTACTCCAATGTACTATTTTACATCAGCATCAAGATGGCGTCGGAATGATGTCAATGCAAACGGAAATTAAAACGTGTCGTGCTACTTTAATCTGGACTAATCCAGGTCATCCCAACTGCTAAAAATTAAGGGGAACGAAAGGGTAATTACTACGAAGCTAAATAACATTAGGAGGCAAACATTTCACCAGCGATGATCATGCAAATAAATGTCGGCTAACCAAATCCGTAACACATACGAAGACAGGAATAACGGGAAAATCTACGTACTTTTGCACCATCCGCATTTATCTAGCGTACCACTAACTCAAAACGGCAAATAAAACACTATAATTTTTATAGCAAAAGTACGGCAGACATTAATCATACGCTGCAAGCGATAACACACAATCTCGAAGCAACCGACCCAGAAGTGTCAGAAGTTCGCGTGCCTCCCTGACCAAAATGAAATTTACCACCATACAGAGCCATCTGTGCCACGCAAAGCGAAATCTTGTCGTTGTTATACCAATGAACCAAAATGAAAGGCTATTTACAAATTACCGGAAGCAATGCACAAACACAATTATATGACGAACAGAATATGTACGGTAGTTAATAAGAAAAATAAAAGACATTAAATCGGAATCGATTAGATAACCCAACTTAGATTAGCGTTAACCACCAATGACAGGTGGCGCTAGCAGAACAATATTAACCACCTATTAATTACTATAATCGAAATAAAATATAATGGTTCCCGATGAGAACCGTAATTTAGTCAAAGGGAAATACCACACAAACCGAAAATGAAAGAACGGACATCCCGTCGGTGATTAAAGAGTAACCAAGCATCTCACCAGCGCATGGACGAATTCAGAGGGCATGTACACGGCAGCAACTCGCAGGGAGTATACCAAAAAAAATTATAGAATGTTAACTGAGGCATCAAAATTAAAAGAAAAAATGAGGTGTGGCCACCACACGACTTTCTTATACGTATGAGCGTTTCAAATTATAGAATTTTAAGAATTTTTTTATACAAAAATTATTCAAAATCCTATTCTAAGTACTTCTATTCTCTTAATAAATCACTATAGAATGCATACTTTGCAAGATATTATCAAAAAAGTGCTAATCGCTAAGAATAAAAGTGCTACTTCCGGTCCGAATTATGAAATTTCATATATACAAAAAATATTGCAAATCCAGTTCTAAATATTTTTGTACTCTTGATAAATATTTATAGAATGCATAACTTACGACATATTTGCAAAAAATCGCTATTCGATAAGAGTAAAAGTGGTACTTCCGGTCTGAATTCAAAAATTTTTTTTATACAAAAGATATTGAAAATTATGTTTTAAATACCTTTATACCCGTAACGTACTTGTCTAAAAAGCATGACTTGCAAAATATTCGCAAAAAACTGATTTTCGATAAGAGTAAAAGACCTACTTCCGGTAGGAATTTTGAAAAACTTTTTAAATAAAATTATTCTCAATTTTAATTTTAAGTATATATGAATTCTTTATAAATTTGTTTAAACTTAGTAGTTGACCAAATATTGGCAAAATTCGATTTTTGCGCTGAAGTAAACTGCTACTTCCGGTCTACCGATTTTATTGAAAAACTAATCAGATCTCAAGAGGGAGATTATACACATAAATACAAAATCGTGGTCACACACACACATACAGACACACACACAGACATTTTTTAAAAACCACTTTTTCTGTATCAGGGGACATCAAAACGTGGACATCTGCAAAAATCTCGAGGTCGAAAATTTTCATCATCATAATACTTCCCTTATACTACGTATAAGAAAGTAAAATGTAACAAATTCCGAAAATCTCTACCTCTTGTAATACTGGATTATTCAAAAAGATTAACCCAAATTGATTAATTTGTATTTCACGAAATATAAATTGATAATGAAGAGTCTACATACCGACGGAAAGAAGAAGTTCCAAACTTTTGTTTCCCGCTTGGGCGGTAATAGATGCGTAAACGGCCGCTAAGGTACTCGGGGAATAGGCAGTCATCTCTAGAAATGATACAGGATGACGCGTCTCAACCGCGCTTAATTTTTAGCGATCAAGTTACGTTCCATCTTAGCGGAAAAGTGAATAGACAAAATGTTCGCATATGGGGTCTGCAAAACCCCGTACAACATTGCAACATGAGGAGACTCGGCGAAGCCAAACATGTTCTGCGCCTTATTAAGGATAAACGTGTATGGACCATTCATTCCTTTTTACGAGAAGCACTGTAAGTGGAATAACGTACCTGGACATGTCGGAACAATGGCATTTTCCTCAACTTACCAAAGATTCACAAGACTTCATTTCCCAACAGGATGGGGCTTCGTGCCATTGGCACCAACATGTCCAAGAATTTTTAAATCAATCCCTTTCTCAGCGGTGGATGATAGATCGCACGAAAAATCAAGACCCGGCTCGACACTTCTGGCCACCGATCCCTGATCTGACAGGGGGAGGGGAGGCATTTATAATCGGTGTTAATAAACATTGAAACTTCCTCTTTTCATTAGTATGCAGATCGTTCATGTCCAATTTACACTTAATTAAATAAAAATTAATGTAATTGTGTTTCATCTCTTGAATAACCCAATATTATTGACATTCTGAACAATTAGATATAGGGTTGAACATGTGAAGGTAAGTCATTTGTTTCAGTATCGAATATTATAAATTTTAATCATTTATGAGAGTTGTCAGTTGTAGGAAGAATGATGTGTTTGAGTATTACCAAGGGTACTATTAGCACAGACTAAACAAACCAGACCGGCAACTACTTGATAAACAAATATCCAAGATCTTCTATTCTTGTCACACATGAATAAACGGGTACGAAGATGGCGCTAGCAGCACATTGGCGCGGAATTTGAAATGAGCTTGTTTTTAGAATATGTGTATTTAATACGTTATTAATGTAATAGAAAAATATACAAAACTGTTGGACAAATCACACATACCCTCAACTTGTACGTTTAAAAAATACTATATAGATTTTATTATTGATAGAAATCTCTGTTTATTATAGTTACACAATATAATACATGAAATCACTCTAACGCAATTATATTCCTATGAGTTTATATTACACCACAGTTCACTAATTTTCACTCTGTACTTATTTAATCATTAACTTTCGAGATCAATATCAACTTACTTATACTTAATATGATGTCCAAGAAGAAAGGATTGCAATAATACGTCAAATTTGAAATATTGTTTGGAATGACATATAACCGTTGATTGAAGGAATAATATGAATTCCTTCAATCAACGGCATAACCACAACATAACACAAAAAATAAAATGACGCTAGCGCCATCTCATCTACCCGTTCAGTTAGAATGACAAAGATGGTAGAGGATTGATATTTTCAGTTGCTAAACATGGAGGCGTAATCTGGATAAAATTTGGGATTTAGTTACCAGTTTGGTTTGTTTAGTCTGTGCTATTAGTTTATATATTTCTTTTCTATTATGCCGTGACAGTGCCAAACTGTTTGTTCTGATTATGTAATTTTCAGTGTTTTCCTCAGTTGAAAACAATTTATTTAAGCACATCTTGTTTCTAGATGCTCTTAAATAAAAGCAGTATGCTTTTTGCAGTTTGTAGTAAATATTATTACCAAGAGTTACATGAGTATTTGCTTTCATGTTTTGTAGAGGATTGTTAATCGTTAATCTTTGATTTAAGACTATGCTTGTATGAAATTATAACTGGTAAAGTGACACAGGTGTTAAAATTGCTACCCTGAGAAGTGTAATAACTTTTAAGAGCATTGGATAAGTCAACATTAACCTCAAACAATTTCTTTCTGGCAACATTCCTAAATTTAATCAATTCTATTCATTTGAACAAGAAACAAGAAAGAGAAACAGCAATTAATAAAAGAATTTCAAGATAATATCTCTTAAATACAATAATCAATATGCTCAAATCCAGAAACATCAATGGTACGGTACCTTCAACTGAAAACTTTGCAGATGGATCCTCAATGCAAACGGTTTTATGTTTAGCCAAATACGATTTCGAGCTGAATCCAAGGCAACAAAGTGTGCAGGCAAATATGTCCTTAACGATGTCTTTCATAGTGATAACAGAATCCTCTCTGTCAATTTTATCAGGACTGCTTCCGTATTTCTCACCAAAATACACCAGTAATTCATCACGAGGTTGGATTTGACGAGTGCTTTGATAATATATATTATCGCCACATTGAAAGACACATAGATTTGCTTCAGACGTATTCATGGTAGGTTTAACATACTGCATCCAATTCAAATGCTTTGATTTATTTTTGTCCAAAACAAATTTCTCCTGTTTCATTTCCCAGGGACATTCTGTTGCACCGAGTCCAGTGAAAGGACCAAATTTTACGCCTTCAGGAATAATTCTCAAAGCATATATTCCAGTTTGTCCAAATAAATCTTGAATTTCTAAAATATCATTTGGTATATCTTTTCGTGTCCCTTTATCTGCACTATTCAAAACATTCTTGTTTAAAATATTCACAAGCATTCCACATTCAATGCAGTAGTCTTCATAGTAAGCTTCACAATGTTCACAGTCTGTTGGCCGAATACACACCAATTAAAAATCATATGAGTTACTGCCACTAGGTGATCTTTTAAATAAGATACGGATTGATGAAACATATATTTAATAGTGTGGGCTCTCAAATAGTCAAGTAATATACTACATTTAGATGCCAAGTAGTATTGAAAATTTAATTGCCAGTTGAAATAAAGTGAATCAGGTTTGAAGATAAAATATTACTGCTTGGTCTATATAATGGAATAAGAAGCCTATTATCTAAGATTCTGTTTATCAATAATCAATATGAATACTAAATGTTTCATCATTACAAGGGGCCGACAGTTAGGGGTACATTAATTAAAATTACATTCTAAATTTTACAATATTTTAAGAACTCCACAAGATTTTAAATTGAAAACTTTACCGATAATTAATCAGTAAACAACTCAATTTAAAATCTTGAACAATAAAGACTCTAAGTTGAGAGTTTTACTGATTATTAATCAGTAAAACTCTCAACTTAAAATCTTAAATAGTTATTAAAATATTGAAAAATTATAATGTAATTTTAATCAATGTACCTACCCCTGACTGCAGATTCCTAATCATAAACTACAAACAACCCAGTCAGAAACTTCTAATGGAGTTGTTGCTATTAGAAGTTTCATGAACCCTGAAACAGTAGCAACAGTAAAGGCTGTATTACACTTATCAATTTCTTGACCAAGAATTTGTTGAATTAGAACATGTTCTATTTTTCTTCTCATCTTGATCAAGTTTTTAGTGATTTGTAGTAAAATTCATGTTATAAAGTTTTGCGCCAACTGTGTAAAATGTAAACACAAATTCCATTTTAGAATATCGTAAAAAATGATATTTAATTTGTTACTTCTTGAAAGAATTGTGCGTAAATTATTTATTTTCGTTTGCATCTCTTGTGCAGTTATTTTTACTTTTAATATCAAACACAAATCTTCGGTAAATTTATTAACTCTTTATTTCTTACCTTTGCACTATTGGTACTATTAATTAACCTAAAAACTTGCTGAAGAAATTGATAAGTGTAAAATAGGCAAGGTCAACAATAACTTGACCAAGAACTTGAGAACAATTTCTGGATCATTAACTTGGTCAAGAAATTGATAAGTTTAATACAGCCTTAACATCAGAAGCAACAAGAGTTTTCATAACATTTCATTAACTAATTGTTGATGTAACATCACCAGCAATATTATCATGGATGTGGTTGCAAATGTACATTTATATACATATAATACATAAACCAAATCATATTCAAAAAAATAATATTTATAGATATGATCATGATAAAAATTTTAATCTACAGTCGAAAGCAAAAAAAAGTAGACAAGAGATATCGTACTTTGTAAACCTGGCTTTATTTATTTGTCATTAGTGTCAAGTCATTATTCTATGAAATATCAAATAATTATCAAAACATCTTCTACCTGATTAATACGAATCAAAATACTAATTAAAAGACATCATAAAGAAAACATTTATTAATATCTGGTTATAGAGCCGTTTTTGTTTAAAACTTCTTACAATCTATTTGGAATAGAGTTATAAAGGTTGGTACAATTATTTTGATTTTGATTCTCTCATGCTGTGTGAACTATTTCTACCATTCCTTGTCTATTTTGAGATCTTTAATTTAATTTTTTTGATCATTAACTGCCACATATTTTCGATAATATTTAAATTAGGACTTCTTGGCAGAAAATCCAACACATTGATATTATTTTCTCTGAACCATGTTTTCACTCTATTCGATGTATGAATGGAACAGATGTTCAAGTGCATATCTTACACGAGTTTCTTTGTGGGTCACATTCAAATTGTTTTTCGGTAGTTTTATAGACCGCAAATTAGCTTCTCTAATTCTTCATTGGACAGTAAAAACAAAACCCAGAAAGTTATTTACATCAGCTGCATTCACTACTGTAGTAAATGAATTTTCAATAAGCACATTTGTGATATGGCGGTATTGCTCGGCTGTTGATATTCTTTTGCGGTCAGAACCAGAAATTCTATGCTGATCTCGCCATATTTTAATAATTCTAAAAGCTGTGCTTTTATTTATATTATTTCTTTTTGAAACCGTTACTCAAATGTAAAATAACATTTAATATCTTCATTTATGGAAGGCATCTTTATAATAAGCTTAATATCAAGTTTAAGGTTGTCAATTTTGAAGGATAACCAAATATTGACAAGTAACTTTGAAGACGCTATTACACTAATCATTTTGAGAAAGTCTATAACAGAAATCTGTATTTTTGTCTACATTTTTTTGCTTTCGACTGTAATCTCAGGCAACAACCTGTTATTACTGTTTCAGATTATGATTACAACAAAAAATTTATTACAATAAACAGCTAATAATATGCATTTACTTACATAGAAGTCCATTGTCGAATTTAATTTTAATATTATCAGCACTGATCTCTCCTTCTACTTTAACTTCGTCATTTTGTTCTTCAGTCAGTTCAAATGACTCCATTTCTGTTTTAATATTGTCAGTACATGCGGATTCTTCGTACTGTTTTATTTGGTCATACCTAATGGGGCCTTGGAATTCAGCATTATCTACAGTAATAACAGTTTCATAGATACACACTTTATCCTCTACAAAACTGTCTTCTTGGTACTGTTCGTCCTTCACACTAAATATATTCGCCGAAAGCATTGCGTTATGCATATTAACTTGATCAACACCAGAATCAACACGATCAGCCATTTTAGTCATAGATAAAGGAATAGACATGAGTAACGCAGCGCTGCGTTGAGTTAGTGCGTTGATACACTGGAATGCGTTACAAGTATTAATACAGCAGTTTCAACGCATCAGCGCAATTCCTAATACACTTAATACAATAACGCATCAGCGCAATTCGTAGTATACTTAATACAATACACACACTGCAGCTATAGAAATGTCGTGCGTCGGGAACAATTTTCGATTAGTTTAGGTTTAGAATAGGTATGTTGTTTCAATTGACAATGGGTTTCGAATTCGAAACTTAAAACAATTCCAATTCTCATTCATTTTTATTTAAAAATATATTCAAAAGTACTTCAAGATATGAAAACAAATATATCAGGAGCAAGGTTTTAAAATTAAATAACGAAATATGTACGAATAATGCACATAAATAAACATATAAATATCGATATGTATACATAATTAACAACATTAATTATATTTTCAAACAAAAAGATATTTATTTTAAAAATATTGGTATACATAGGAACTAAAATAAAATTTATAACATTTTTAACACAAATAAATATACAGGATACAAGAATATAAGCGATATTTAAAATGAATGTAAAGAAATGCATATTAGCAATACATTGTCTATTTTAACTTTATTTTTAAAACATACTATATTCAAATGAAGTAAATAAGTTTATCTTAGTTTGGATGATTACTTTCAAAATTACAAATGTATTTTTCAATGTAGACTAATTTTCAAATAAATCTGAATTCTTAAACTTAGAATACTTTTTGTGTGTAGTGTTGCTATTTCTATATGATAGATAAACTACAAATTTGGTTACAAAAACTGTTTTATATTTATATTTATATTTTACACTTGTTTTATTCTTTTATACTTAAGAAATAATGACACATACATCATACTGGTATAACATGTTTATTATGAATCTACACACTGACAACCTAATACATAAGCCTGTTTTACATCAAACACTATTACAGTCTTTATTACATTGAACACCTTCCCCTCAAAGATCTAGTCGTTGGGGTGGTAACACTTGGCGTCCATGTCGAGTGATCTTATTACTAATAACATTTGTTTTACATGCAAGTTGTGAAGGTATTTCAACATTATGATTTGGGACCAAAGTTGGTTCGTCTATCTCTTGGTTTTCATGGTTATTACTATCACTATGTGTACCTTGTGATTTTATTTTTTCATTTGCATGTTCTTTTTCCGGGTGTTGGTCTATTTGTAGTTCTGGTAATAATTTCAAGTCACCTGGCTGGGGTTTTGTTATTGATATTTTTATTTGACTTGAGTTGCGTCTCACAATTTTATTGTTGCACTCTTTCCGTACCCAGTATGATCTTGGTTCTTTTGCCTTTTCAATGACAACTGCTTTATACCAAATCTTGTCTTTGGAACTTTTAATTACTATTTTATCTCCGTTCTTATACTCTTGAATTCGTTTACGGCTTCTTTTATCGTAGTGTAACTTCGTATGTTCTTTCTGTTTGCAAAGCTGTGGATAAATTTGGTTTTGAATTTTAGGTTCTAACATTTTACTAGTTATTGGTAATTGTGTCTTCAGTCGTCTACTTTGGAGAATTTGACTTGGAGATGCCTTTAAATATATTATTGGCGAGTTGTTATATTCCATTAATGCTTCTCTGTAGTCGGTATTTTCATGAAAACTTTTGCGTAATATTTGTTTGCCTATACTAACAGCCTTTTCTGTGCTACCATTACTTTGATGGTGGTGCGGAGAACACGTTACTATGGTGATGTCTTTATTTCTGTAATACTCTTTACATTTATTTGACAGAAATGGTATATTATCTGCTACTATGTACTCCGGATATCCAAATCTTGTAAAAACATCTTGCATAATATTTATAGTAGATTCTGCTGTCTTGTCTGGCATTGCTCGTATTTCAATCCAATGTGAAAAATGATCAATTAACGTTAAGTACGCTTTTCCTCCAAATTCCAATATATCAACACCTATTTTATTGAATCTTAGTTTAGGAGCTTCGTGAGGCAATAGAGGTTCTTTGAAATCATGCGGCATAAACATTTCGCAAGTTCTACATTGTTTAATATATAATTTAACATCCTCAGTTAAACTTGGCCAGAAGAACAAACTCCTCGCTTTGTTTATTGTTTTGCTCATACCAATATGACCTTTATGCAATACTTTTATGATTGACGTTCTAAGTTTTTTAGGAACCACAATTTTGTCGTTTACAAATACAATACCTGCTTCAACATATATATCTTCTTTGATATTGTAGTATGGTCTCAATTTCGATTCAACCTTGTTTGATTTGGGCCATCCATTAAAATAATAATCAATTATTTTTACTAATACCTGATCATTTGATGTTACTGTTCTAAATTCGGATTTCTTCTCATCACTCATGGGTAAGTGCCTGGATACAGAATGTATCATCTCTATCATTTCTGCGTCGTATGTTACGTGTGGTAAAAATGATCTTGATAACATGTCTGCAAAGTGTATTTCCTTACCTGGCACATAATATACATTAAGAGAATATTTCATAAGTTTTAATCTTAGTCGCTGTAATCTAACAGATCCTATTTTACAGATAGGCTTTTTCATAATGGCAATGATAGGTTTATGATCCGTTTGCACATCAACAACACAATGATAAATAAATTGGTGAAATTTTTGTGTACCGAAATAAATCCCTAATAATTCTTTTTCTGTTTGACTATAGTTTATTTCATGGTCATTCATGCTACGTGATGAACAAGCTACTAATTTGAGTGTTTTATTTTCGTATTCCTGAAACATGCAACATCCCAGTCCATTTTTGGATGCATCACATTGTAAAATTGTCTTTCTATCAGGATCAAACGGTACCAAAGCTGGTGTATTACATATTATTTTCTTTAAATTCTCGAAGGCTTCCTGGTGTTTTGGCATCCATTTCCATTCTATACTAGATTTTAATAATTCACACAGAGGATGCAAATAATCTGCCATATTTGGTATATATCGTCTAATATAATTAAAAGAGCCTATAATTCTTTGTAACTCTACTTTGCCTTTTGGGCTTTCTAACTTTTTCAATGCTTCTATTCTATCAGGATCTATTTGCATTCCATCCCTTGAAAATATCTGACCCATAAACTTAACTTGTTGTTGTTTGTATTGAAATTTTTCTTTATTAAATTTCGCATTTACTTTGTTGGCACGGTCGACTACTTGTCTTATTATTTCGTCATGCTCTTCTTCAGTCTTACCTGCTATTATCATGTCATCGTGGCAAATTAGAACATTCTCAATATCACTGAATTTTGAAGCAACTGCTTCTTGAAATAAATCTTGTGAATTTGACAAACCATATGGCAATACCACATATCTATATATCCCAAATGGTGTCGCAAAACAACACTTCCAAGAGGATTCTTCAACCAATTCCAGATGGTGATAGCCCTCCGATAAATCAAAAACTGAAAAAAAACTCTTGTTTCTTAAATTTGAACATATTTCCTCGATATTGTAAATTAATCCTGGTTTTCGAACTATTTGTTTATTTAAATCCGATGGGTCTAAACAGAGTCTCAATTTTCCATTGGGTTTCTCAACAATTACAACTCTATTTATATTTGCGCGTGCATCAATTTCATTAACTTTGACAATCGCATTTCTTTTTACTAATCTGTCTAATTCGTTTTTTAGTGCTGGACGTATCGCGAGAGGAATTCTTGTTGGTGGATGACTCACTGTTTCAAATTTATCAATAGTAGTAATTTTATATTTTTCTGAAAATTTTCCCGAACCTTCAAATATTTTTATATTTTGCTTTATAAATCTTTCTTTTTTAACATTATTACCCTCCAACCTAGCATTATTAATTCTTTTTATCAAGTTCAAATTTACACATGTTCGTCCACTTAAAAGTACATATTTAGCTTTATCAACAATTACAAAATCTTCATATATGTCTGAACTTCTATATTTACAGTTTAAATTAACAATACCTTTTGGTTTGGTCTGTGTACCTTCAAAAGCTTTTAATACATAATTTGTCGGTCTAACCCTAAATTGTTTATTAACATTTTCAAATATATTTAATGGCATGATATTTATATCTGCACCTGTGTCGATTTTGATTCTAACTTTTTTTACCTTCAATATTAATAATTTCATCCCAAATGTTATTTACATGATGAATATTTACATTACGGTTACATTTATTTTTCTTAACGTTTACATTACCTATGTATATTTCACTAGAACAATCACTGTTACATTCTTGGTCTATATATTTTACATTTTTAACTCTACACGATATAGCAAAATGATTCAATAAACCACATTTTCTACATTTTTTATTGTATGCTGGACATTCTCGTTGTCCATGTGTTTTACAACATCGTCTACACTTGAATGTATCAGTCCTTTTAACTCGAGTGTCACTTTTGTCTCTTTTATGATGTGATTTAAACTTATCACTATTACTTACATTATACTTTCTCTGTTGTCTTCTTACCATATTGATCTCACCACTTGTTCCCTGCTGGAATTGTTCGTTTTGACTCCGACTTTGTTCACTGGTCCTGCATAATTGTATCGCCTTCTCTAATGTTAATTGGTCGATTCTCAATAAAGCTTCTCTTGTATTCGAGTCCCTAATTCCCGTTACAATCTTATCCTTTAGTGATTTATTTTCTGCAGTTTCCTTATCATCTACTTCATCATAGTTACAAGTCTTTATTAAGTGTCTGCATTCTGTTAAAAATTGTTCAAACGATTCGCCTTCCTGCTGCATACGTTTCATGAACTTGTATCGTTCAAAACATTCATTTACCCGTGGGTTAACATATTTGTCAATTGCTTTGATAACACTATCATATTTGTCTTCTTCTTCTTGCGGAATAACCAATGTTGACATCAATTTTGCAGATTCTGTTCCTATGATGTTCCTCAAAATCGAAAGTTTAATCCTATCAGCAGATTCATTTTGCCCTGTCGCTATAAGGTAATCTTCAAAGGTTATTTTCCAACATTTCCATTCTTTCGATGCGTTACTTCCTTGTAAATTAAAATCTGGCGGTAATTTTACTGTGCCTGAGCTTGGGTTAGCCATTTTTTTTTTTTTGATATACTTGTTATATTTACGGTATATTAACTTTCAGTTGTACATATTTCCTTTCGATAATTTATCACTTTAATGACTGCGCCATGTTTTATATTTATATTTATATTTTACACTTGTTTTATTCTTTTATACTTAAGAAATAATGACACATACATCATACTGGTATAACATGTTTATTATGAATCTACACACTGACAACCTAATACATAAGCCTGTTTTACATCAAACACTATTACAGTCTTTATTACATTGAACAAAAACAATTACAATAAATTCTGGTATTTACAGTTTTTTAAAAGTATGTATATAAGTTATATTTATTATTTTATTTGGAAACGATGCCTTTGTAAATTCCGCGACCTTTCTATCTCATAACTCAAGCGCTACGATAAGCCAGTAATCGGACGGAGTCAGGGGATGCAAATATTAAATGTATCACATGGCGCTATAGCGCAATTGCGTTAACGCATTGCGTTGATACCTTAATGTGCGCTTGAGTTATTGTATCAGCGCACAGATTTTTAGTGCGTTACCCATGTCTATAAAGGAATACTATATATCAATATATCACATATATATAGAGATGAGAGCAGATATTGGTTACAGTGATTTTTCACAGTGATTTTCTAATCACTGGTTTCACCGTAAACATAATCACGCAGCAAAATCACAATTTCAGAGAAGGATGAAAATACGTATTTGCTAATAAAAAACAAGTGAGCATATAGTGATTTTGCTAGGGTTGCAAATTCGTGGAATCACAGTGATTACTATCGTATTTATTATAATGGAAAGGGTTCTTTTCAATAGGGGCAAATAAATATCTTTTTCATGTAAAGAAATATTTCTGTCTGCGATTCTAAGAATATGTTTCACACTAGATGTAACGTAGCAAGTCGAAGTCGATTACGTTCTAACAAAGGTAGTAAATTTTTTTCATAATAATTAATAATCATTAATAATGTATGTAGTTTAATAAATTTAAAAATTGCCCAAGTAAACTCTATACTTGCGTACAATTCAACGGCGAGAGCAGGTAGGCGGGTACGTGCAGGCTAATATTCTCTTAACAGTGATCACCGTTAATATCAGTAGCGGTTAAAAATATCTACTTGATATTAAATCACGCAGATATTTTTAAGCGTTACTGTTATTGACGGTGATGGCTGTTAGTCCATCAAGATAGAGGCGGGTCGTTCGCGAACGAACCGGTTCAGTGAACCGAATCCCAGCAGGGAACTGAGGGAGCCGGTTCACTAAATTTCAATGAACCGGATCTCGGCTCACTTGGGTCGTTGCTTAATTTGTATACAACAATCTGATAATTTGTCAAATTTGTGTGCATTATGGCTTCAAATAAATTGTTTGTCTAACATTTTGTATAATTGGTGTACGCGCAGCCTAAATAATCCCGGTTCGTTTGAGCCGACGCGACGACGCTCATTTAGTGCGCATCAAATTCTGTTTGCATCCAGTACAACAGACCTATCTATTGTGACGTATTTACTAAATGAGCGTGCGGTATTAGTTGTGATCACTGCTACTGTAGAATAACAGTAATTAATAAGTGTTACTGATATCGCTCATCTCTAGTCGTTACTTTGGGAACGGTTATTTTGGAACATTATTTTTCCGGAACCTCTCGGAACGTTATTCGATTCCTAAATAACGCGTTACAATGGATTCGAACGATATCAAGAACCGTTGTGACTGAACAACGAGAGCAAGGAATAACGAAACGTTGTAACTCGGAACATATGAAACGAGAAACGAGGGAAAGTTTCAGGTACAGTATCTCAAAGAAATGAACGATGAGCGGAACGTTCCGAGAAGTTTCTGTCACGGACCGCGATATATACAACCCAAGCAGCAAAATCACAATTTTAGAGAAGGATGAAAATATATATTTGCTAACGTAGAACAAGTGTGCATATAGTGATTTTGCTACTAGGGAACAGACCGATACACAAATATCATAATAGATATATACAGCATGTGTCAATTTTCATTAGCCATAGGCGATTAATCCATACAGTACGTGGCAACATAGTGCCCCTCCATTCCTTTCCAATGCCAGCACGACCGATGCATGCTCGTAAGTAAATACAAGTTAGCGTGGTTAGCAGTAACTCTTCGACCACCGGCTTGGGTGTTTGTAATGCGTTCAGAAATAATATTTACGAGTTGCAAGGATTTGTTTTTCTTTTTCCTTTCAGTAAATGCAGAGAATTATTAAGCTGCGTTCACGCTGCATGACACAAACAAAAGCGTATTTCTAATAAAATTAAAAATAAGGTAAATAAAAAAGGGTTCTGAAAATAATAATAAATTACTAGATCAGGAGATCGCGGCGGCCATTTGATGTTTCCCGTTCCAGTAATAAGACGGCTTTTATTGCAGACTAGATCGCAACGTGTTCGCAGCTAAACATTCAATGTAAAATCTGGTCGGGAGAAGTGGGAAGATCGGAGAAAGTCGTTGTGATGTCGATTGTTGCCGGGATTGGTGACGGACGGTGTGGGATGGCACGTTGCCAAGTATTACTTGTATATGTATAAATGGCACGTAAACATTGAATCCCTATACCTAATGAAAATTGACACATACGGTATATACAAACGAATTTGACTGCGTTTAGGAAATTATATGGATAGAAAAACAAGTGGTTATACATAAAAGATATAATAATAACATGAATAATAATATTTATCGACGACTAAACAATAAAGTATGTATTATATTAATCAATATTGGCTAATAATAACACTCATAATACCCGTAGGGAATAATGAAATGCGACCAGTGAATAATGGGCCATAACGTTACCATTATTCACTGCATTCCGCCAATAAGAACATATAATGGGCCATAACGTTACCATTATTCACTGCATTCCGCCAATAAGAACATAACGTTCCTAACGTTGTCATAGTAACGATAGACAAGTCCGGCCATTTTACTGACTGCCTAACCATCAAACGTCATATTGATATAGTAATCTGACATTTTCGTTTACTTATTTTGATTTTTTTTAGTAATTTTCAGTTAGTCGTCGATAAAGTAGTGTATACTAACTCGCAATAATGACTATTATTCCCTCGAGCTGAGTTACTCCCTCGCCGCTTACGCGGCTCGGGAGTAAATTCAGCTCTCGGGAATAATGACTGTCATTATTGACTCGTTGTATAAACTACTATTAAATTTTCAATAAAATATAAGTACACGTTTAATGAAATATAAAATGTCAATACCTTTTAACAATTTTTAACAATATATAAATTCTAAAACAAAAAACAAATACAAATAACATGACGAAAGCAACACATACCAATATACCGCGCGATCATTTAAATTCTAAATTAGAGCAGGCTGTGAAATTAGAAATTAAGTTGGTATATAAGTACTAATTTACAATTTGAACAGTGGCGGCTGCTGCAGGGAGGGCAACGGGGCACTCCCCCCCCCCCGTGACAAATTGCCCCGTAACAAATTTCTTTTAACAGATAAATTAATTATAAATACCTAATTTGTATGTAAGTTTTCTGATTTGTTTGATAACAAATAATATGTTTTCGGAAGTAACAGTCCGTCTTTTCAGCGCGTTTAAAAATCGCAGTCTGACGTAGGCTCCGGGACATCTCGCGCGACTGCCCCGGTCCAGTATGTCATATACAGCGGTGAGTGTATGTTGTAATTTCTATCGGTGCAAATGCAACTATGAATTGCGTTAGTAATATTAAGACAGAATTAAAAAATCTAGGTCTCCCTAGACTAGATTTATTGATTAAACTGGATCACAATTAGAAAACTAATAAAACCGTGACGAGAAAATTCAACAGAAGCTCTTACAGTTTATCAGACTGGTTGTGTGGGTGTAATGTGCAAAATGCTTTTTTCTATTCCGGTGCTATAAAGTTCACTTTACGACACCCGTTTTGGTTGCATAAAGTATTACTTTATCGCACGCTAATTTTATTTTTTTGAAGTTGGTAACAAAAAAAAATGGAACCAAATCGTATTTAAATGTCAAAATATAAGCCTTTAAAGTAACAAAAATGTGCAATAAAATTGTACAAAGAATAAAAAGCACACATGCTAACATTTCACTTACTAATTAGCAATATAAATTGTTAAGCAGAGTTGGATGATAAGTTTTCGGATGCTACTATTGACATTTACTTACCATGTTGAATAGTACAACTGTTATAAAAGTTTGTTTTGATAAATATGTGAGAGTGTGTGGACGAAAGATTTTGTAAATTGTCTTCTGCTATTTTGCGAATCTCTGGGGGCGTACAGTTATTTATTTCGTCCTTTTTGTTGATAATTTGAAATAATTTATTGTATAAATCAGTCTGAATTTTAAACACAATTACATATAGCACCACCGATATTCAAATATTTAAAACCTTCTACTTAAAAATCAGAGTAACCAACTTCAAAAAAGCAAAATTTCTAAAATATTCGAACAAAACATGTCTCTTATTTTAAGCTTTTTTGAACTTTTAATAACCGAAATAGAAAAAATAGTATAAAATACACGTTTCATAAGACATTTTGCGCACTTGTTCTTTAGAAAACTCGCCTAGCGGCTCGTTTTCTAAACTTGAACGCGTGCGCAAAAATCGTGTCTTATGAAACTTGTATTTTAATATACTATTTTGTATTTCGGTGCTATAAAGTTCACTTTACGACATCCGTTTTGATTTCAAATGTATTTCTTTATCGCACGCTAATTTTGTTGTTTTGACGTTGGTAACAAAAAAAAAATGGAACCAAATTATATTTAAATGTCAAAATGGAAGCCTTTAATGTAACAAACATGTGCAATAGAAGTTGTACAAAGAATAAAAAGCACACATGCTAACATTTTATTTACTAATTAACAATATAAATTGTTAAGCAGAGTTGGATGATAAGTTTTCTGATGCTACTATTGTAATTTACTTCCAAGGTTGAATAGTACAACTGCTATAAACGTTTGTTTTTGATAATATGTCGAGACTATAATATGTTGGCGAAAGATTTTGTAAATTGTCTTCTGCTATTTTGCGAATCTCTGGGGCCGTGCAAAATAGAAAAAATCAAGTGAACGGTGTTTTTCTACTTTGAAGAGAATAAAAACATTTTCTAGAAATACCATGCAGGAAAGCAGACTATGTATGTGCTTTAGCAATGTGTTCCATTGAAAAACAATTACTGACATCAACACCAAACTTCAATGAATGAGTTATTAATCATTTTGCTGATCGTAAGGAACGGCGGATGGATTTTATTTTCAAACAAGTTAATTAAATAGCATATTGAGTTTGTTTTTTGTCTGTACTTAATGTTTGATATTAAACACTCAGACCCCCGGTGCCCTCCCGTCCCAAAAAATCACGGGCCGCCACTGAATTTGAATTGTCAAAGTGACGTTTCAAAATGTTAATTAATCAATAATTGACATTCTGGACAACCTAATAAATGAAATCCCGCCTGCTATAATTTAGAAATTAAATGATCGCGTGGTATTAATAAGATAAACTAATAATAAATAACTTACAATTTTAAATTTCGCGAGTTTCGGCTTTATTTTCCAAATAAATGAAATTATATAAAATGTCGAGCAATTAATTACCTGTTCTTTTTCAAATGCAGTATAATTTAATATATACAATAAATAACTTTTCTGTTGTATAAATAAAACAAGTTATGTAATTTCTAAATTAATTGCAAAATAAAGCCAAAACTTAAGACATTTTAAATATTGCTCAATGATCTTCATCTGTTAATTACGCATTATTAATTTAAAATAAACAAATTGTAAAATTGGTTTTTGTTAAGATTTTGTTGTATTTAATTTATGGACTTTTTTTCATAAATACAATGTGCCAATGTTATTTTTTTCAAAAAATCAGGAGAATGAAATATTATATACTGTATGCTGTTTGTGTTATAGAACAATTTAAAAAAAAATTATTCAAATAATCACATACCGTGCAAGCTACTGCCATCTATTAAGAGAAAGAGACATACTCATAATCTGTCCATGGTTATGTTCACAAAATGCATTTCATTTCTGCAAATATCCCAGTGAACTGCTGCCATCTTTGATCATTTCCGTCACTTACTTCATGAATTGTACATTTAACTTTTCTACACACATTTTCATTCATGTTTGACAATCCAAACAATGGCCGCCGTAACATATGAGTACTATTGATTTAAGTGTATATCACGGTGTGCTTTGTGATGATGTGATGTGATTTAGTTTAATTATCAAAATGTGGATACCAACAAAGACGAAAAAGTACGGCGTCGGTGAGTGTTGTACTAAGTTGTTATCATTTTTTTAAAAATTAATTGGCATCTTAAACTCATATAATGATTACCTTAAACATTAGATAATTTACAACCTATATATTTCTGTTTTGATTGTACATACATTCGTTACACCACACAAAGAATAAAACTAAGTTACTAAATATATACTGAGTGTAGAATTAATCTTAATTATTTGCGAAATGCAGAACATAAAAATATGTAAATAATACCAGTGTACAATAAATTTATTTGTATACATAATGCATTAGTTCGCAGTTATTGACAAATTAAAATTAATGACTGGTCGCTTTGTTTACAGTTTTTTTTTCAATTGCTAATTGAGAAAATTACTTGAATTAAACCGAGATTGGGGTAGTACATGATGTGGGCTTTTTAATTCGTGTATGCAGCTAGAGTGCACTCGGTTTTTTTTGTCATTATATATTATGATGATCTATGCAGACACAACTTCCTGTATATCTTGAGAGATATATTGAAACGTTATTTCCTCTTAAAGACATCTCCTGAATATACAATTAAGACACACATTACAAATATTCATGAGTCTCCTCTTCGTCCTTTTCTGTTTCGTCCTTTTTTTTTGCATCACGTTTTATTGAATATTTTACATCCAGATAGTGTCATTAAACCGCCAGGATTTTCTGTTGTTCCGTTTATTTTCGTATTCTTATGTGCGAGAAGTACTTACGTTGGCAAATGTTCGAAGCGGTCGCATTTTATGTTTAATATTTCCTCCGTTTTTCGTCCTATTTCGAGGTGTATGTGTTTTCGAGGGTTTCCTTCCTGTGATGTCGCCAGGTTTGCAACAGATGTTCGGATGTATAGGATTTCTCTTGGGCTTGTTTTGATCGTTACAATATTCACTTCTTCATATCTTCCTTTTTTAGGGTCAAACTGCAATGCCGTCGGCTTCGTGTATATATACTGAACTTTGTAACTCGGCTTTAAGGAAGTCTTGCAATGCATAAAACAATAAATAACATTTACACTCTATTTTATCCCAAGATGTTTTCATAGTTCTTGTCTAGTATTGTATACAAAATGTTTCATTTTATATTACAAGTTTTTCAGAGAAATGGAAAATTTAGAGTTCACATTATACAGCATTCGGTTTATATACGAAAAGTGGCAAAGTATTTTAACAATTTTATTATCAAGAGTTGTGTTGGTTCATTAGATGCACGTTTGAAAATTATTTTGTAATATACAGAGTGATTCAATAAAATATTGCGCACTAAAGTTATGAAAATTTAAATGGAACACCTTGTATATTATGGCATATTTTGATACTATAGGCTAAATCAGTGGTTCCCAAACTTATTTTGCCTACTGCCCACTTTGAGAATAAATTATTTTTTAGCGCCCCCATTTTTTCACCTACTCAAAAACCACTATTACTTCAAATTAAATTAATTATTGTGAGCTATATTAGCGGAGATTAAACATTCATTCTAAACGAGACTTTTACTATGGGTTATAGTAAAAGTCTCGTTTAGAATGAATGAGTTAACTTGAGACCTGAGCGTAGTAGGTAGTACACAACGGCGCTCAGGTCTCAAGTTAACTTTTACGGGCTACACCTGCCAATGAGAATGATTATTGAAACGCAACTTTATAGTATTCAGACAAAGTATCTTTTATTCAAAATTCAAAATAAAACAAACATAATCGATTCTAATATAAAAACTAATGTGAAGGATGAATCTGATGCTGTTTAATAAGTTTGTTGATATCAGGTTCCAATTTACTCAAGAACAGCCGCAAGTCACCACGTTCGGTAACATGCAAACGATTTCTCTTTTTAGTAAGCAGCGTTGCTACAGCACTAAATCCACGTTCACACAAATATGACGATGGGAATGCTATCAAGAATCGTTGAATGATTGACCACAATCCAGGGTACAATTGCGGGATCGGTTTTTGTAGCCAAAATTCTTGGTAGCCATTTTTGAACTTGATTTTTATTTCCTCGTTCGTTGTCAATTCTATAAGTTCTTCTTCCAGATGTGGTGATATTGCTGTGTTGACATTTGAAAACGGATCCAACACCCAGTCTGGTATTTCCAAGTTCAAAATATCCTGGTATCGTTCGGTGAAGTCAATGTGGAGCTTTTCCAAATGTTGGCAGTAGGCAAACAAGTCGTCGTTACTGCAGGATACTGATAAATTCGGAAAATTATGAAACTCACGTCTGCCCATATTCTTTTTGTGTAGAAGCAGTTTGGCTGCGAAAGCAGCAACGACATTTTTTGTTTTAATTAAATTTAGTTCATCGCCTTGCAGTTGGAGATTCATGTTGTTGAACAATTTATACAGGTCTGTCATGTAAGCTATATCATTTTTTGATGTAATGAGCTTGTTGCGCAATTCTGTATCTTTAGTTTCCAAAAACTCTATCACAGAGTCAAACAGGTTGTAAAATCGAGTCAGACAATTGCCTCTTGATAGCCAACGAACTTCGGTATGAAACAACAAACGGTTGAAATCTTCGTCATTAGTAACACAAAGCTGATGAAATAATCTATCATTCAAAGAGCAGTTACGGATTTTATTGACTGCTTTGATGACATATTGCAGTGATTGAAATAGTCGTTCACTTAAATTTCTAGCAACCAAATGTTGTCTATGAATAACGCAATGTACAGCAAGGACATCTGGAATTTTATTTTTTACGTACGCTATGAAGCCTTTATGGCACCCTGTCATAGCCGGAGCGCCATCCGTAGCAACTGATATAATATTTTTCAAGGGAATCTCTTTCTCATCACAAAACTTTTCCAATGTATTGAATATGGTTTCGCCTTTTGTATCGGTCTCTAAATTTCTAGCAAACAATAGTTCTTCACATATTTTCTCATCTTTAATAAACCTCACGTAAGACAGCAACAATGCTTCATTAGTTGGTAAAGTGGACTCATCGAGCTGAATTGAGAATTGACTAGTCCTCAGATGATTGCACAATGATTCTTCTATGTTTCCGGCCATTTCATCAATTCGTCTTTGCACAGAATTATTACTCAAAGGAATTTTTCCGATAATATCTGCGGCCGGTTTATGAAGCACAGTAGTTATTACTTCCTTTATTGCTGGCAAAATTAACACTTCTCCGATGTTGTGTGGTTTGCCTTTTTGAGCAATTAACAAAGAGATGTTGTACGAAGCTCGAAGTCCGTCGTCATCTTGCTTAGCAGCCGCCGAAAAGAGTTTTGCTACACTTGGCCGAGTATTATGTTTCTTCTCTAGGTCTTGAAAATATGCTACATTCTTGTCTTTCTTATCTGGATGCATTTTATTCAAATGATCTTGAAGTCTTGAAGGCTTCATTGCTTCATTCGAAAATGTTTTTAGGCATAGAAGGCACAAAGGCGACGATGGGTTTGTAGGATTTTCAATGAATCCGAATTTAATATATTCCGCACAGTATTGCCGTCTCTTCTTTTTTACTTCCGACATTGTTTTGTTTTGAGAAATACGTAAGTATAAGTGTTGAACTTAAGTACTGCTTATCTATTACGCGCGAAACCGCAAATGAAAATAAAATAAATATTACGTTGTTTATATAGGATTGCATAAGCAGCACGCACCGACAGGAATAAGACAAACATGCATAAACTCGTTTATCTCATTCGACGCTCAATCGTACTCAACAAGTAAGAACAAGTATTCTATGAACCAGCCGATTGATACAGTTGCCTTTTTATTTGTTTGTTTGTGTCTCTTTTCGTTTCGAAACGGAGCGACCGATTGATATGTTTTTTATTTTATTTATTCAATAAAACAGGACAGATATATGAACTACTCGGAGAGAAATATCGAACCGAGTTGGTTTGAGCAATCTCTTAATTAATATTAGTTGATGTTCACAAGCTGTAGTCGAGAGTAGGGATGGGACATCGGTGGGTAAACATCGATATCAAACATCGATGTTAACATCGTTGATCAACATCGATGGTTGCAAAATATCGACTACCAAACATCGATGTTTTTAAACATCGATAATTATATTTATAGATTTATTTTTTGGCAGTTTAACAAAAACTTTATTATAACTTAATTAATTTACGTCCTTAACAAAATGATATAAAAGATATCACTATTCAAAAAAAATAATAAAAGAAATATATACATTTATAATATGTAGTTAACTTTAGAAACTACTCAAAAAAAACTATATAAAAAAACAATATTATGCAATTACGCATGAAACAACCACATGACTTAAATCGTCTGATACTTAAAAAATATATACATTTACGTGTATCAAAGCTTTTTAAGAGAACGATTTTTATTTGGGATTTTATAGTCTTGCATTTTTTTTTGACTACGCTGGCAAATACCGAGATACATATGGATATGGTTTTATATTTCTGATGTGTCATCTTGCATTTAATACGTGTATCGTCGTGTATGATTGTACGCACTAGGGAATTTCCCGAAGAAGTATACATCGGTAATGTCTATCTCCCTTCTTTTTCTATGAAAATACGTTTACCTCCTTCACTTATTCTGCATGCATACATAATTTAACTTTTATTCTGCACATTAAAAGTACTATAAATTTATGTATTTAATTATATATTATTTAAATATTTATACTGAGTAATATTTAAAAGAGCCTAAAATGAAATATTCGAATTTATATGATATAGCACTGTGAAATTTAAATACTTCTTTTATTCGTAGACAATTTTACATCCTCGTAGCCTGTATGTGAGCTGTTAATTTGGAAACATTTTTGTATTTGTCAACAGAGGACGCTGTTTTATTTTGTGATTAGTGCAAATACATTTTGTCAAGCTTAAAAGTTCGATGTTCACTATATTTCTTCTAACATCGATAGTTTATCGATAAATCTAAATTGCAAACATCGATGCAAAAACATCGAACATCGATCCTAAAATATCGATGTTCAATGAACATCGATGTTTATCGCCCATCCCTAGTCGAGAGTCGAGAGCTCAGTCGGTGTCTAAGAGTCCTCCTAGATTCTAGATGAAATTACAAATCGCCCCCTAAGCCTTTACACAACGCCCCCATTTTTTTTCTGGCTCTCTTACCGCCCCCCTTTAGACCTGCAGCGCCCACAAGGGGGCGTTATCGCCCACTTTGGGAACCTATGGGCTAAATGAAGGCCACTTACTGTTATATTCATATACAAGCTGTTCCATTTAAATTTTCGTTACATTGGTGCGAAACTCTGTATATTTTAAAATAATTTTAAAACGTGATAATAAAATTGTTAAAATACTTGTCACTTTTCGTACATAAATTAATTAAAAAATGTTTTTTTTAATTAAAACTTTCGAAAATGACTTTCCCATATTCTTTATTTATTTTCCATTCTTTTTTATAAAAACCATTTTTAATTTAAATCAATAATAACTAAGAAATTGTTCAGCAATAACGAACCACACAGTGGGACTGATGTAGCCTCTTAAGGGTGGGCTTTCCTTAAGAAAAATTCCCGAACGGCGTATGTCGGGTTGCCTGAAATAAATTGAATATATTTACCGAGTTTAAAATGCCTGCATCTTTTACACGATGCAGATACCGGCTAGCAATATGAAGGGATATGCCTGGTCAACTGGAAAGCAAATAAATTTGGGATATTTGCCTCCTGCATTTATTGCATGAAAATATTGGTGCGGCTATTTTCTTCGAAATTTGTTTTTGCTGTTTCTGAGTATTCTCCTGGCTTGTATTTATTTAGTTTTATTAAGACTCCCGATTTATGTAATTTGTAATTATTTTAATGATATTTGCCGAAATTAATTAGATATTAAGTTTTATTCTGCAATAAATACGTATATAACTTAATTATTATTATTTATGATTAACAATTATTTAAGTTGTACTTCTTATTATTTCTCACCATGATTTGTATTTACTTTACACGTTGAGGCTTTGTAATAATATGAGTAATGTTTTAGAGAAAACTAAAATCTGCTAAAAAAACAGTGCCGGTGTTTCTTACAAAATGTAAAAATTTATATTCTCTAAATAGCACATGTTTTAAATTATTGAAAATTATATTCTTCACAGTCGACACTGGTATTGTTATGATTATTTATATCTTCAATAAAATATGCATTTGCCTCCGGCCCATAGTCGCGATCGTCTGTAGTTCCTGAATGTGTTTTTTGTTTCCTATAACAAAATTTTCTTCTGATACCGTTTTTTTTCAGACACTGTCGTATACATCCATATTTGGTCTGAAGCTTTGAGTGATATTTGCCCTTACAATTAAATGAAACTGCTGCCGCTTTGCAACGTGCATTGTAAGAATTACGTTGAATATAATACAATCTTTTACCTCCTACAAATTTTGCAGTGACTGAATTAAAAGATTCTACAATGTTAGCATCTACGTTTCCTATTAAAGATCTACTATTAGCCTGAGCCGATTTAAAGCGTTAATAAAGTTATCATACATATTAAAATTCTGAAATTTTTCAAACATATTGGATCTCACCTTCTTTAGATCCTTGACAAAAGTAAGAACCACAATCCGAGTGTTCGCCAAAAATATTTCTTGATCCATTTATAATATCACGTTGCAGTTTCACTATCTGGTTTGTCATTGTTAAGTTCGAACTTTTGTAATGTTTAATTGCTTTTGTCAAGGCCGCTCTGAATCTAAGTAAATTTTTTGTTATTAAGTTTCCTATGTCCGAATTGAATTTAGGTTTTTTCAAACAGTCGCTAATTTTATTTATATAATTACATAATATATGATTTCGGCACTCAATTTTTTCAATAATTTTTTGGGGACCGTAAGGAGCCGTCTCACGTAATTTTCTAAGAACGCTGCTATCACTATCCCCTATTAATCTACCATAAATTACACCGTGCATTTCACCAGAATGTCGAAAACCTTCCGGAATAATTGTCGACTCCATGGCTGTTGACGACGAAGACCAATTTTTGTAGCATACGTGATCTTTAGATTCACCAAATTTTGCACAAATTAAACAAAATTTGATTTTTACGCCTACATACGACATTTTTTTCGCTCGCCATCCAACAATTGCTGTCACTCCTGATAAACTGCTGTAATTAGACTTATGCGCTCGTTTGGCCCATGCTCTTTTACTTATTCACATATACAAAAAAAATCTAAAAACTGTCATGTGGTCAAAATACAAAGTATAAATAAAACAAAAACATGAAGGCACAACAAACTCAGATATTTAAATAAATGCTTTTACCATCTAGAAAACTGAAATTTGTGTAACTTGCTGCCTAAAACCAATGCATCTTAGTTTGAAGAGTCCGGAAAATCTCTAAGTTCGTATCTTACAATGACATAAAGTTGTTGTTGTCAGATTTTAGTTTTCTACAAACATTGTTCATATTATTAAAAAGCTTCAACGTGTAAGGTTAAAAATAACAATAAGTCGTGCAACTTCATAATTAATAATAATAATGTATATTTATTGCCGAAGAAAACTGCATTTCTGAAATTCCATAAAACCGAAACCTTGTCCTTGAAAAATAAAATACATTTTGAAAGCGAGAGTATTAAGGAACGGAAAAAGAGTCTAATAAAGTAGACACATCAATGAACACCGACAAATATCTGAAATATATTAAAATTTGCTTGTATATACCAACCGCACGTATTTTCTTTTACAAATATGTTTAATGTATACTCAAACTTGTGTACGAAAAAATGAATACAACTTTATGTGGTGATAAAATTTAGTTCGAATCTTACCTGGGACAAAATGTTTTATAATTTAATTTTGCTAATCAACTCCATCAATGCCGATTGGGAAGAATATAATATTCAACAATCCAAAACATCTGCTTATTATAAAATATATATATTTACATTTTATTAAAAAACAATTCATAATAATAATAACAACATATATTTATTTCAGACGAAGAATTAATATCTAATACAGTCTCGCAAATATTAATTAACGCCGATATCTGAATGAAGCATTCGTTTACCTAAGGTAATAAAAAAAGGTTGAATATACTCTCTGTTTATTTGACGTTCGGCTTAATACAGTTGACCAGGTATATCTTCGATATCGCTGGTCTTAAACAAAAAAAAAGTTTGAATTGTGTGTTGCCTATTTGCCATTTATGAGTGCAGAATATGTGATCATTCTCATTGGTTTCAAAGTAATTTTTTGTAGACCAGGGTTATTTTGAAAGTAAAGTAAATACATTGTCGTGTTTAGAATAAAAATATCTAGGTACTCACGATTCAAAAAAGTACTTTTTAAACACAGTAAGCTTTATATCGCTATAAAACGAAAAAAATTCAAAGTGCTGTATTTTAACTATTTTTTAATATAATTGTAAATTTTAATCGTCAGTCGCTAGAACAAATATTCGTTATTTCGTTCATGTAGCGGCAACTTTTTCAAGTGCCTTGATTTTTGCGATTTTTTGCGTTGAAATTGACCATTTTGTGGTATACGCCGATCAAGTAAAACCCCCCCCCCCTTAAAAGAAAAAAATTTTTTTTTTAATTGTAACTTTCGAAAATGACTTTTCCATATTCTTTATTTATTTTCCATTTTTTTTTATAAAAACCATTTTTAATTTAAATTAATAATAACTAAGAAATTGTTGAGCAAGAACGGACTACACAGTGGGACTGATGTAGCCTTTTAAGTAAGGCGTTTGATTCGGTGGATCATGAAATCTTGTCTCAGAAACTAAACAATTTTTTTTTTTTTGTTTAAACCATGTTATGAGAAAAACCTATCTTTACCAATTCTGTTTTCATCAAGATGTTTCGACAATGTTTACGAAAGTAAAATCGTTATATTATATATTTTTTAAGTTTATGCTATTAATTAGCATAGTTACCGTGGCATAACAATTCAATTACTTGCATATTATGCATACTTGCTCAATTTATTTTATTTTATTTCTGTGTCAGTCACGGTCGCAATAATCATAGACCTATTAGATTACGTAAGTGTATATAGATTGCGCATTACATTAACATTTATTATAAATTATAATAGTTTACATTTTTTATATTAGTTGAAAGTTATTAAAATATGCGATAATATTATTTGTTGTCGCCGGAAGGCGGGATTTGATCTCTGAAAATATTTAATTTTCTATTACGTCCGAAGATAATTGGGAAACAAAACAGTGCAGATAGGCAACACGGATAAAAGTTATCTGTGGCTTTTTTTATCTGGTTTTATGCTTATAGTGTCTCTCATTACGACATTTTTTTACCGCAAACATTAATATGAACTTTATTTAATGACGTAGATTGGCGTACATGATGTGCCGGTTTTCCCTTTCCTAAAAATACCAGGGAGGAAGTTGTTGATTAAAATTTGCTCAAGAGATTTTTACTTTGCGTAATGGTGTTACTGGGTGTGTAAGTTAGGCCCCCTCTGATCGAAAATCTCAGGGTTGTTCCAGTTCTAAACATTGTTTCAAAGAATCTCGAAAGAAAATCTAAATTGACTGAGGTAATCGGAAAAAAACGAGTTTTTTCTTGTCCCCCCCCCTTTTTGAAAATCCAATATATAAATTCTAAACCAAAAAACAAATACAAATAACATGACCATTATAATTATATAATATTAGTCCCGATTTATCAAAATTATTCTAAATTCTAATTTTTATTTAATTCTTTATAAGTTTCTATTTTTAAAAGCGGTTCACACCTGCTTCTAAAGGTCTTTTTATTTTTAAGAGCGGTTTCCACCAGCAATCTCCAATAAATTCTCAAGTTTTGCCCTTATATTGACATTTTTCGTCATAAAAAGCTTAGATATGCTCTGTGCCGCTATCTTTTCCACTTCCAAACATGCATAACTACAGTGCTGCACCTTTCGGTCAAATGATGTATCACTTGCTTTAAAACATATACAGTAAAGGTTCGCTAATCCGCATCAATTAAAACTGGCTCGATTCGGACTATGAGAACGTCCGGATTAGTGGAGGTAATATTAAAACTAGAGTAAAAAGCAAAATAAATGGTGACACGTCTTTTATAGAAAATATCTGAGTACGTAACATACAAATATACGTAAAAAGCTAACTACATATATTACTGAAAAAAATCAGAAATTTTGGTTTGACGAATACAGCCTTGTTTAGCCTCCATCGCGCGCTGTCGCAGCATTCTGAGGTTAGTTAAACTGTTTAATTCAACTTTATTTTCCTCAGCCCATTGAATGCAGGTGCTGAAACTCTTAATAGCCTCTTCATGCTTAATTCTCAGCTCATCTTTGGAAGCTTCTTCATCGGAAGAGAAGCTATCATCGCTATCTAATGGCAAACGCTCTTCATCTCCAACGATCCATTCATCAATTTCAGTTTCTTCAGGTAGATAATTGTCATCGTTAATTCGCTGTAACATATTCCCGAGTTCAACAAATTCTTGACGTTCGAAATTCCATCTCTCTTTAAGAGTAAGGTAAGCAGCGGAATTTCCTCATCTGAATCCCATTCACTTTCTGAATTTGTTGTGATCTTATTAGCTGAATAACAAAGTATTTTCCTCCAACATTTTTTTATAACATCTGGTGAAAGCTTCTCCCAAGCATCAGCAAGCAAAAATACGGCATCCTTTAAAGTAATGCTCTTAAGAGTCTTTGTAATATCACTTGCTTCCAAAGACAGAACATGGACCAAAAGGCTCTTTCGATAATACAGTTTGGTTAAACGTATCGCATTTTGGTCCATGGGCTGAATAAGTGGGGTGCAATTGGGTGGTAGGAACATAGTGACAATTTGGTCATCATCACTTGTAAGCTGGGTTTCTGATGCGTGGCTAGGAGCATTGTCAATTAATAAAATAGCTTTACCATTAAGATTATTGTGTGCCTGAAATTTTCTCACTTGCAAAACGAAAGACTCATGAAACCATTTCACAAAAAGTCCAGATGTCATCCAAGCATTTTTTGTTGAGTAGTACTCAACGGGGAGGCTCCCGCAATTCTTAAATGCTCTGGGATTTTTTGCTTTTCCAATGACCATCATTTTGACTTTATGAGTACCATCACCGTTTGAGAAGGCAAGAAAAGTCAACCTTTCTTTTGAAGTTTTTCGTCCTGGAGCAGTTTTTTCTTCGGCGTGTACCAATGTTCGATCGGGCAGCAATTTCCAAAACAATGCAGATTCATCTGCATTGTATATTTGGTTTGGGAGTAGGTTCAACTCATTCATTTTTTCAGTAAATTTTCGTAAAAAAGGTTCTACCGCAGACGAATCGCTCGATAGTTTCTCTCCAACCACTTTAAGATGCCGAATGCCATGCCTCTTTTTAAATTTATGTATCCATCCTTTGTTAGCAATAAATTTATTGTCATTATAATATTTAGAATAAATTTGGACGGCTTTTTCGCATAAAATATTTGCTGAGATGGTTGCATGTCTTTCTCGCTGCAACAGAAACCATTTGTATAATTCATTTTCCATTTCTGGATATTCTGGTTTTCGGATAATTTTTCTACGTATTGGTAATGAGACACAGCTTGCGATATAACTGTGTAAATACAAAAATACAATAATGAATGAATTAGCAGTTAATGAATAAAAGTCCATACCTAGTAATTTTTTCCTTATTCTTTTTAATGTCAGAAATTGTGGATGTTCCGACACCATATTTTTCTGCTAACACTTTTCCACTAACACCACTATTGTGCTTTTGTAATATTTCTTGTTTTTCGCCGATGGTCAACGTTTTGTGCGCTCTTTTCGCGGCCATGTTGATTCAAATTGATTCGGGGATTGCCCTGTTTATGTGTCGTATGTAACCGGGACTTCATTGTACTTAACGAAAACACACGACGCGCGATCCGGAGTAGTGGATCTATGGCCGATCCGGATTACAAGGTACATAATGTTAAACTTACAATTTTTAATTTTGTCCGGATTACAGGGAAGTCCGGATTAATGGAGGTCCGGATTAGCGAACCTTTACTGTACATCTATTTTAATGTCGATTTGTTTACATCAAATTATAATGTACTAAAATTTATAGAAATGTTAATGTGAAGTATAATGAAACATGAATGCGACAAACAGAAAATTATTTCCCTGATATTTTACTTGGTGAGTACATAATAATTATTATACCATTTCTAATATAACTTAAACATTTGTGTTTGTTATTCTTGACGGCATCTAGCGAAGAATATTGTTTCGCCGGGCCTGTCTATCGAACGCTCTCGGTCATAATATCTTCTTGCGCTGAAGCTTGCGGGAAACACTAAATAATTAAAATAGTGTATAATTAAATTAAATCTAGAAGTGATCTTGATAAAACTTATTTACAATTCAATCCCAGACTTAAGATCACTGCAATATGTATTTAAATAATTTTTACACTTCATTTGTAAAGAAGAAATATTAGTAACAAAAACATTAATAAAAGTACATAGAAAAGTAAACATTAAACAATTACAGTAAATATTCAGTTATCTGGCCATCTTCATTAATACACAGTTGGGCACGCCTTCTGGCATTTAGAACTGCATGGTTTTTCTAGGAACTGCATCGAAGGCATTCTGAAGTCTGTCTCGTAATTCTTCAATGTTTTGTGGGGCACTACTTTATAAATATTATTTTTAACATATCACCAGGCCATTCAACAACTCCTCTATTTCCAATCTAACGGTTTGGAAACTCTTGATTCAAGTAAATCCTAACAACTGGTGCATTGTGTACTGGTCCGTCTTGTTGCCACCATAAATGTTGTACCTAATTGTTTTAATGGGATATTGTTGTCAAGGTAGTCAGATACGTATGTACGTAAAAGGTTTAAATATCTCTCTCCATTTAAATGTTCTTCATACATAACTGGTCCTAAGACGATTTGCCAAAATACCTATCCAAACGCATCTGACCAGATGATTTTGCTCAAAAAATTTTCGTCATTTTCTATCCTTCCATTAACCAATTACAGTATTCTACTAGTCTTCTTAACTTATCTCCAGGTAGTGAAGTGTAACTAACATGGATCTTGTATGGTTTAAACCTACTTTGATGTAAAGTTTTTCAAACTCTATAGACTGCGCCTAATTCTGACGCCACTTCGCGTGTAGAAATTGATGGATAATTATTTATCTAAAAAATACAAGACTAACATGAACTTTTCAAAAACACGCCGTAAATTTACCATTTGTAAATATCCTGTCGATTTTCATTCAAATTTCCGTTGACATAAACACTGCGCGGCTTAGTAAACGATCAATTCTCGACCAAATTTCTATCAAGATCTAGAAAAATGGTACCATGAGGCGGTTGTCATCTGGATACAATTTATCTTGTACTCGCTAATGTTGAATTTCGGTTCGAAGCATAAAAAACATATCTCGTTTCTCTTCGTTTGTCTATGACATTTTTGTATTACTAATGAACGATAAATGAAATGTTTGACGAATTGAAATTTCATGGCTACCTAATTTCATCTTAAAATTTATTCTTTCAGTTAAAGCATAATATCAAAAACTTCTGTCAACATGTAGTACATGGTTGAAATTAGAAAAAAAAAACTCTGAAGGTGTGTAAATCCCATATGGCCGCCTATAAAAAATTAGATAGTTGATGACGGCCAGAAAGAAACGAAACGTCATATAAAAATTTCGAGTACACCATTGGATAGAGGTTTAAAAGTGGTCATAAGAATGTGTTTTTATTTTTTCTCTACAAAACCAAATGTATATGCTACAGGTAAAAGAAGAAAATTTGGTTTTTGCGTTTTTTTTTAAAAAACACGAACGTCATTTGTCATAGGTCAATTTTCTTTACGAATTCATAACAAACACAAAATTTAACAACTTCGCCAAATTTAAATCTATACTCTATATCAATTATAAGCGACCGTAAATGAATCACCCATCCAACGTCTAAAAATATGACAATATATTATGAATTGCCAGAAACATGTATCATCATAAGTAGCTTATAAAACAATGTAATTAGCGACAGTCTAATATGTTTATGGAAGAGTGAATATATCTCATTTATATTATGTAGCTAACACATCAGATAAATATATAATTTATAACAATTATGGTCATGTATAGGTAGTAGACACATATCAATCAACTAGTAATAAGTTAGATATTCAAGTCTGCACCTCTCAATGACTAACACCAAATTAGTCAGAAACCTTCAAACTAATTACAACTTGTAGTTTACGGTCTTCAGATGAATTAATTATATGATTTATTCTCATAATTAATTCTTGTTACATAAATAATTATTACTCCTATTATATATGGACTTCATTTATAACCAACCTCTGCATAATAATATATAACAAACAATATTTGTGTCAATAATATTTGAATCAAAATATATTTTACAAAGAATGTTCTGAGATGCTTCAATGTTTTTACAAACTAAATGAGAAAATGAGGTGTGGCCACCACACGACTTTCTTATACGTATGAGTGTTTCAAATTATAGAATTTTAAGACTTTTTTAATACAAAAATTATTCAAAATGCTATTCTAAGTACTTTTATTCTCTTAATAAATCTCTATAGAATGCATGCTTTGCAAGATATTATCAAAAAAGTGCTACTCAATATGAGTAAAAGTGCTACCTCCGGTCCGAATTTTGAAATTTCATATATACAAAAAATATTGCAAATCCAGTTCTAAATACTTTTGTACTCTTGATAAATATATATATAGAATGCATAACTTACGACATATTTGCAGAAAATCGCTATTTGATAAGAGTAAAAGTGGTACTTCCGGTCTGAATCTTGAAATTTTTTTTTATACAAAAGATATTGAAAATTATGTTTTAACCTTCGGATGACCAACCTTTTTTTCTGGCGTAGGCGACCAAGCGGGGTCAAAATTGACCCCATTTATTTTATAGCTAAAATTTATTCAAATAAGAAACTTTTGATGGTTTATGTTTTTAGAATGTTTTATTAATAATATTACAAAATTACATAAAATAATAATCAACAAAAAAAAATTCTTCGAAATGGAAAATGAAAAATTCTAATCAAAAAATTATGGGTGAATCAGTTTTTAATCCTACAGTTATTGCATATTATGGTTTTTTTGGTGACAGAATGCACTTGGCACACAAAATATCTGCAATTGTCGCATCTAGTCGATGTTTTTCGATCTGAAGTACGGCTACACATTTTGCACCTGCCACGCTTGGGTTGAATTTGCCTCACATTTTGCTCTTCATCAGATGCTTGGACTTCGCATCCTGCAGTTTCGTCAGTTTCATGCACCATATTGATTGCTATTTGAACATGTTTGTGTAATCCTTGAAGCGATCGTAATTTTATGAGAGGTGTAACTAACTCAAGGCCTAATTTTTGGAGAAAGAGCCTCCTTCTGAATGACTTTCCTATTTCGTAGTCACGGTATTTATCAACATACAGCACAAAAGCATTTATTCCTGCAATGTCAATAAAATTGAAAAATAAAACTAACGGCCATCGTTTTGTATTACGATGGCAGGAATATTCCTTGACCATTTTATCTAGGGTATCAACCGCCCCCTTTTGGTCATTGTAGTCGAGAATAACTTGAGGTTTATAAGCTGTCTGTTCACCTGACACATTCAATTCATAATGTTGTGTGCTTAGCAACAGAACACTTCTGTTCTTTTTTGGTACATAAGAAACTAGAATTGCATCTTTAGTGTACAGAATTTCACTAGAATGTTCTGGACGAGTTTTTGAGGGAATAAATTCTTTCGGTATCTCTTTGCGATTTTTCCTTATTGTTCCTGTTAGAGTTTTGTTCTGGTCCAGAAGCTCCTGTGATAGCTGCAGCGATGTAAAGAATTATCCGTGGTTACGCCATATCCGTTGCCCAATCCATTTACTAAATCTAAAACGACTCTTTTACCTAAAAAAAAAAATTATTATACAATATTAGCGGCTTGTAAGTATATTTATGTTTATACCCTGCTCTTTTTCTGGTGTGTTGTTTGTCATTCCTGTGTACACTTGTAGATTCCAGCAATATGAATTTGTTGAATCGCACAGGGCCCAAACTTTGACACCATACTTATCAGATTTTGATTTGATATTTACTCTGAACGGACACCTTCCTCTAAAAGGTACTAGCTGCTCATCGATACAAACTCCAGCATTAGGAGTGTAAGACTTCTTGCAGTTTGAAGCAAAAGTGTCATGAATATAACGAATAGCTGCCAATTTATCAACTTCACGTCTCTCTGGTCGGGTTGCTAAATCGTCAAACCGTATGAATCTAAGTAAAGATTTCATTCTGTTGCGAGACATTGTGGCACAAAAAATTGGTCTTTGAAACGATGGATATTTAGTACTCCATAATTCTAATATTGGCTCGTGATTTGCTTTGAAGGAGCCAGCAAGAATAAGTAACTCAAAGAAAGCATTTATTTCTATCTTGTCAACGGGCTTCCAATCGTCTCCTAAAATTGTGTAAGCCCTTCTATTTGTTTCTTGAATGACGACATCCACAATTTCATCAGACATGAATAGATGGAAAGCTTCTGCTGCTGTTGTGAAGTTCTCACCGTAGGCAGTCCTGCCAGGCTTTTCGCAAAGGATATTTCTAGAGGGTCGTCTGCTCAATCTAGGTTTGATTTTGCTCCATATTGTACCATCTCTCGCTTGCAAGGTATCACTTGTGTTACCATCATCCTCAGCTGAATCACTTGAATTTGAACTTTCATCATCCGACGGAATATCTTCCAACACTTGATTTTCGTTTTCAGACACACATTTTCGTCGTCAATATCATCGAAAAAGTCGCTTTCGTTAGCTATAGCCTCTAACTCTGGCGTGGTAAGATATTTTCGGGCCATCACAAAACTGTTACTGACCGAGACAAACTTACAAATTTAATGCACAGCAATTGAGGTTATGCTTGATGACACATAAAAATAATCTTAAATTATAATTGCAGAAAAATGGTGCGTCGATGACCAAGAGGGGTCATTTTAGACCCCAAGGTGTCAAAACATTTTTTTTGACAAATTTAGTTGCTCGATCAAGATAAAAATAAAACACATAAGAAAACTCGCCAAAAAAGTCGATTAAAAAAATAATGGTAACATTAGTACAAATATTGCAAAAAATGTCGATGAACAACGGTGTCTGGGGTCAAAATTGACCCCCCTTGGTCTTCCGAAGGTTAAATACTTTTATACCCGTAACGTGCTTGTCTAAAGAGCAAAACTTGCGAAATATTCGCAAAAAACTGATTTGCGATAAGAGTAAAAGACCTACTTCCGGTAGGAATTTCGAAAAAATAAATAAAATTATTCTCAATTTTAATTTTAAGTATATATGAATTCTTTGTAAATTTGTTTAAACTTAGTAGTTGACGAAATATTGGCAAAATACGATTTTTTCGCTGAAGTAAACTGCTACTTCCGGTCTACCGATTTTACTGAAAAACTAATCAAATCTCAAGAGGGAGATTATACACGTAAATACAAAATTTGGAATTGATATCTACAGCGGTTTGACCGCTATCGTGGTCACACACACACACACAGAGAGAGAGAGAGAGAGAGAGAGAGAGAGAGAGAGAGAGAGAGAGAGAGAGAGAGAGAGAGAGAGAGAGAGAGAGAGACATTTTTTTAAAAACCACTTTTTCGGTATCAGGGGACTTCAAAACGTGGACATCTGCAAAAATCTCTAGGTCGAAAATTTTCATCATCACAATACTTCCTTATACTACGTATAAGAAAGTAAAAACGTAATATTTTGAACAAAAGCTGTATTCATTCGGTTTTGTTCGACATGAAAATAAAAGTAAAATTTGGGCCCAATTCTCCTTCTGTTCACATGTACAGTTCTCTGCAATAAAATGGCGTACACGTCTTGTTGCTAATTTTGATATTATTTTGCTAGTGTGAAAACGGCTTATTTTTTCCTGCATTTAAAAGTTTAATAATGCTTTTATTATTGACATTGGTTGTCAAAATGATTGGTTCTGAGTATCTTTTATCTTGATGATTATTTTTTTTAAATTATCGTTTCTAAAGATATTATCTTAACATTAAATAGAATTTATTATATTATATAATTCTTTCATATTCAACCGGAAAAATTAATATAAAAACAAAACAAGAAAACATTAATATTTAGTCATACTGCCATTTCCTTCAATGACTTTATTTAAACGATGGGCTATTGAATTAATTAATTGCTGTACCTAATTTTCATCCGCCGCTAATTCTTCCCACGCATTGTCTGTAGTATCCCAAAAATGATTCCCATTTAGAAAACGAATATTTTGGGTACAAATTTTCTGAAATAATAAGCCACATAAATTTTCAATAGGGTTCAGATCTGGGCTGTTAGCAGGCTACGTCAAAGTTTCGATGTTATTATTACCAAGTCATGTTCTAACAACATTAGCCATGTGTACAGGACAATTGTAATGTTGATAAATAAAATTTTCGGGATATAGTTGACGAACAGAAGGCACCATTACGTTTCCTAGAATATGGCTATAGTTTTCAGCATTTAACCGCCCGTCAATTTTGAAGAAAACTCCTAGCTTCTCATGGCTGCCCCAAACCTATACATTTACGTTGAAACGTCCACTACTAATGTTCTTTCCTCCTCCCAGCGTTTCTTAATTTTTATAATCAAATCTAAATAGGCGGGCATATTGAATATCTGTATCTGTCATTTAAGTATGATAAATTAAATTGACGGTATATGACAAATTGAAAACAAAAGTCATATTTACATAATCGTATATTAATTAGTTTATTGCACAGAACTTTATACAGGGTGTCATTTTGAAAACGTACCACCCTCTATATTTCGGCCCCTATAGAAATTCCAAAAATATGCAAAAACACGTCAAACTTATTTTTAAGGGGGACATTTTGTAGGCTGGTTTTCAATTAAATTACATCAACCCTCTAGCGGGGGTGGACATAACCTCTAAAAATTTAAATGGAAATGGGGGTTGAGTGATACCTCATTTTAAAGGTCGTTTAACCCGCTTTTCAAAAATGCTAATTTCTTGTCCTTTATTTTTAATACTTTTGAAGAAATCAAGTCAAACCATGAACATACACGTATCAAGTGTTTTGCAATAAAACATTAAAAAACTAATAAAAAGTAACTTATTTTATAAAAATTTAAATGCTAAATTCTTGCCTTTTCTTTTTAGCAGTTCGCGAGATATTTGGTGAAAACTGTAAAGAAGTTTAGATATCAAAAACACTTTGTGATATTGCTTTAATGAATTAAAATAAATGAAATTTAGGTATTACATAACGGTAAATTTTTAAACTATTTTTACTTCTAATATCCAACGAAATAATAAAGACGCATACTATTCAGTTAAACATTATTATTGGAAAGAATGTGATTTACCTGAACTAGTACTTGTGATAGTCGTACAGGTAGTTTAACGTAGAAAAAAAAAGCCCTGGTTTAAGCATTCTTGACATTCTTGTCAAATTTTTCTTTACTTGTCACTCCATTTATTTTAGCCAAAATTACTTTATTGTAAAATTAGTTTTGCGAGGTAAAAGTTGCGATTTTATTACATTATTTTTAAAAATGGTGTTTACTCTTCAACAAAGAATTGAAATTATTCTTATTTATGGGGAATGTGGAAGATGCGCAAGAAGAACGTCAAGAATGTTTAATGAAAGGTATCCGAATAGTAATTTAAATCATAAGTATGTTCTACAATTAGTCGCTAAGTTTAGTGAAACTGGTTCCGTTGCTAACAAAAAAAGAAATATTAGCCGTGTCTTGGATGAAGCAGCACAAATAGAAGTATTAGGCACCTTTACTGCAAATCCCTCCACATCACTTCGCATTGTGGCACGCCAAGTAGGAATGTCTCACGAAACAGTAAGGAAAACACTAAAGTTAAATAAGTTTCACCCCTATAAAATGCAAATTCTACAACAGCTTTTTGACGACGATTTCGACAGAAGGATTGAATTTTGTGAAACAATGACGGATTTTATAAATGAAAACCAAAATATCTTGCACAATATTTGCTTTACTGATGAGTGTACTTTTTCTCTTAATGGGCATGTTAACAAGCAAAATTGTCGCTACTGGAGCGATGAAAATCCGCGACTTTTTAGGGAAGGTCACACACAGTATACAGAAAAAGTTATGGTATCCTTGGGAATACTATTATTGGACCTGCCTTCATTGAAGGAAATCTAACTGGTGAGCTCTACTTAAATTTGCTTGCAGAAATAATAGACCCCTTAATAACAACTACTTTGGAAAATCAAATTGACGCGGCTGGTAACATGGTTTTGCAAGAAGATCTTCTACACTTCCAACAAGATGGAGCTCCACCACACTACTATCTTCCAGTTAGACAGTGGCTAAATGATAGATTTCCTGGCAGATGGATTGGTCGAAGAGGAGCAATAGAATGGCCACCACGATCACCCGACTTATCGCCTTTAGATTTCTTCCTATGGGGGCATCTAAAATCGATTGTTTATAAAACACCGCCTCGAGATTTGCAAGATTTAAAGAGAAGAATAACAGCTACATGTAGAGAACTTCAGGCAGAAGTGTTTCGAAATGTTAGAGAGGAGTTTGAGAGTAGACTTTATCACTGTTTAGAAAATAATGGACAACATTTCGAAAATTTTATAAAATAAGTTACTTTTTATTAGTTTTTTAATGTTTTATTGCAAAACACTTGATACTTGTATGTTCATGGTTTGACTTGATTTCTTCAAAAGTATTAAAAATAAAGGACAAGAAATTAGCATTTTTGAAAAGCGGGTTAAACGACCTTTAAAATGAGGTATCACTCAACCCCCATTTCCATTTAAATTTTTAGAGGTTATGTCCACCCCCGCTAGAGGGTTGATGTAATTTAATTGAAAACCAGCCTACAAAATGTCCCGCTTAAAAATAAGTTTGGCGTGTTTTTGCATATTTTTGGAATTTCTATAGGGGCCGAAATATAGAGGGTGGTACGTTTTCAAAATGACACCCTGTATAGTTTTGAGGTTATGTTTTTACAGCACACCATTTAACCTACTTGGTTCACAAATGTACCACGGATTTGTAGTTACTAAAACATTCCGCACACGTAGAATAAAATAAATTTAAAAGGTGCTCCTAATGAGTGGCTATCTTAAGAAGAAAACCCCTTCCCCACCGAGATGACTCACCCTGTATATATAGAAATCCTTACATGCTAGATATAATTCTTACATTTTATAAACCAAAACGAAATGTGATCTTAAAAAAAATAAAATAATAAAAGCAGAAAGAACAAATTCAACTGAAGAAAATGGGACCACTATTATTAGAACAAATAGATAAAGGCAACTCATTTCAAGAATATGTTTTAAATCTTTCCGGCGCCAACTACATACAATAACATGTATTTTCACCAAACTAATTTTGCATGCAAATACTTTAACGATGAATAATTATTTTCCAATACAAAAGAGGACATTTTGTAATTGAATTTAGTAGATGGTGAAGAACACAACAAATACTACGTGGGTACGTTTTGCATGTAACCTCAACGTGTTGAAAATTTAAATTAGGAAGATTTATGCGACAACAGCGCACGCAATTTAACTGTACTTTACACGTTCATACGTTACTCCTGTGAATTTTTATAATAAAGTAGTTAGAAATGTGAGAAATTGCCGTTAGACAGTGTATATTGTTAAAAATATACGAGATTTTTTTTTAATACAAGAGGCTGTCCTATTATACAGGTTGTCCCAGAAATAAAAAGACGGAGTAGCAGAAATCGGAAGCTAGATTGTGTAAAAAGGTACCCGCAAAATATCAAGTCTTTATTCGTGCGCAGACGGCAGAAAAAAAATAATAAAGAATTCAATTGGCCTTACGCCGACCCTGGACTAAATATCCACTTGCATCACTTTCACAATCGGTCCTTTTCAGGACCACCATATTACTTGTGTTAAAGAAAAAGGAGGAGGAATAGATACTTCATAATAAATATCAAACCATTAATTACTTTAATTTTACACCTGCTAGAAAAAAATAATTACATTCTTGATATTTACTGTAATCTAGAAAAACTACGATTTATTGAATATTCTAAAATAATAATAATCAGCTGTTTCCGACTACAAACATATTTAAGAGCAACAACCTTCCTATTTTAAATGGGTCGCCCATCTGGCAAAAAATATGTTTTATATGAATGAGTACCATTTAACGTTTTTTTCCCGTTTTATACAAATAAAAGCATATTTTTCTATGAATGCGTGTTCGTTTCTATTTACAAATGAGCATTCTTACGTGTATTTATAAACATACATTCTGTGCCAGGTCCGTAATGTAATTTTTTTATCTAAAAAACAACATAGAAAATTAAATTTTTAATTTATTCGTTATTGTGGTATATTTGGGCCTGTTTCTGTTCGGACTTTACATACCTGCTACTCCGTCTTTTTATTTCTGGGACACCGTGTATTATATTCGTCTATACTCTGTTCTAAACGTAATGGGTTCAGAAGACAGTATAAATTTTGTACGCTCATCTTTGTAAGTTACTATTTTTAAATATTTAGCATAGTAATAAAAAGCCCAATTTTAATAGATAAGATGAAGAATTAATGCTCTAAAAGCCGTGATTCCCAAAGTGGTCTATATCGACTCCCAGGGGTCGACGAAGACCTGCAAGCAGTGGCGGTTCCTCAATAACTGCAAATGTGCACGAGCACTCTCAAATTTATTGTGTGTTCTTATTAAAAAAAACACATTTAAATTTTATCATTCTTTAAATAATTTTATAATAACTGTATAACATGCCTATTAATTCTAAAAACAATTCGTCAAAGACGCAAAGATCAGAAATTAAAACACGAGATGTAAATTGTTCCAACTAGTATACAAGCGAGCCCGAGTCCATAGCGTCGCTTAAGAGGCTCTGTATGCTCGTGCGAATTGTGCGTAGAGAGAGCGCATTTCTTATAAATAGTGCAGCTTGCTAGGACGTATAGACAAATCCATTACGAAGCGGACGTGCAGAAAACGATAGAAGCGACAGAGTCTACCCGATATAGCTGTATTTTTGTGCCGTACGCCGTAAAAATGTCGCACACATGTTTATCATCACAGATAAAAAACTTGAAATGGAAAAGTGGCTAGGCTTATTCACAAAATAAAATAACAGGTTTTTGTTTGATTTTAATTTTATTTATATGGGGCGATTATGACTTTACTTTGGAATCGCCAGAATTTCGATTTTTAAGAAAAGGGGAGTGAACAAATATCGATTTCTCCTATTATCTTGGCCAATTTCGACTTTTTCATTGAAATACGTTGGAACAGTTTAGAACAAACCTAGAACAACCTGATACGACTGTCAGAATTTAGATTTTCGAAAAAAGGGGGGCTAACTTCACACTTTTGGATTTCGTTTTTTTTTTTAATATCCTTTAATATACCTATAAGAGATAGGGTTTTGAGGCATTAGAAAAATGTTTAGAACAAATCTAGAACTACATGGAACAACCATCAGAGTTCAATTTTCGCAAAAAGGGGGGCTATAAGAATATCGTTTTTTCCTATTAACTCGGCCAATTACGATTTTTTATTTGAAATACTTTGTAACAGTCTAAAGCAAACCTAGGGTAACCTAGAACAACCGTCAGAATTTCGATTTTCGAAAAAAGAGGGGCTAACTTCTCACTTTTGGATATAGTTTTTTGGCAATATCTTTTGTGTGCTGTGATAAAAAATCGCAACACAAATGTGACAAATATGTCATTTAAACGTCTGTCATTCGAAAATTAGCTTGTAAGTCTGCATCTGTTATTTAATTTGTTTTATTTATTATCAACACTGCCTCGGCAGTGATTTATTATTCATAATTCATTCGAAATCTAGTTAAAAACAAAAATCTGTGAGATTTAAGGACAAAAATAAAATTAAATTAGAAACAACTAACAAACGACAAATTACTGGCAATCTCTCGAGTTGAAATAAGCGGATTCTGCTGCACACTGAGAAGACATTCATCTCAACATTTTCGCCAAATCGTCGCTGTTCTCGCTTCGGGTTTTCAAAAGCGCCTCAAATTTTCTTCAAGCGGTCTAAATTGACGGGGTTTTGAAATTCCCCTGTTCGGAAAACGGTCACCATAAAGCCGGGCAGCTTGATTTCGATTTTTATTATATTCGACGTAAATTTCAAACATATACATGTCGGTGAGATGATAATTATTGTTCATTATAGCGGTGGTATCGTTATTCCACAAGAAATAATACTTTAAAATCGCAAGGCACATTCATTTTCGAAAGATAGACGTTTGAATGACATATTTGTTGCATTTCTGTTGCGATTTTTATTTTCACGGCACACTTGATAATTTCATAGTAACCGGGTAAAGGTTGCAGATAAATCATTTTTTTGAAATTAAATATCAACCAAATTATAACTAAATGAACATTAGTAGCGTCTTTTTTTTTTATCAAACAACCTGTATAGGGTATTTTTTAAAAAAAAATATCGTCTTTGATCCAATAATTTAGGGATCACTCTGTATACATGTTTTTATTTTTAAATTATGAAACAATGATAACCCTATCAACTACAGTACGCGAATTTTTAATTATATTAAGCATTAAAGTGTAAATTTACTTTGTCAAGTCGTTGACTCACCCTGTATATACTAGAGGTATTTTTATCGCTTTATTTTGTGTAGAATATCTGCGTGTGAATGTTTTGCTAAATTAAATAAGTGCGAACTGAAATGGTATAAACTGTTAGTTGTAGTAAAGCGACATTTGCTGTTTATTGCCTTTCATTTTAAATCTTTTCTTTAATTAAAATTTGTAAACATGACATCGTCAGTTGACGTTTCGCTCTTTAATAGTCGGCTTGGTGTAATTACGAGTAACTCGTTTTACAAACACGTTGATTGTATTAAAGCAGTTAACAATTTCAGTTAGAAAAACTGGCTTATTACTGGACGAGTATTTTACGAAAAAATACACTACCGGTCAAAGAAAATTTGGCCAATAATTATAAAAAAAATACACAGGAATTAAAATTACACAGTAATATATTATTCCAAAAATATATAATATATGTACTTAATAAAAGAAGAAACAATTCTACATTAATAATAAAATAATTAATGGCCTTTCATAAATTATACTCGTAAATTACGACTACAAAAGTATTTAAAACATAAGTTTCAAATAACATTTGTATCAAAAAAAAATTCAAAATTCATTTTATTACCTGCTTTCAATGTTTTATGATTTCGTTCAACAAAGTGATGAATTTTCCGAATATTTAATTAAACATTTTATATATAAAACGCAGGTGCACAAAAAATTCAATAATACCGTATTTAATTATTAACTTTAGATTTATAGCATTTCTGCAAAATTGAGTTTCAGATCAGGGTTTCATTTCTTTTATATTTTTTTATTTTTTCTCTACATGGTCAAATTTTCGTGAACGATAGTGTATGTGGAGCAGTACAGTAATAATGTTAAGATTATATTTCGCGCAAATATTTATCAACGACTAAAATAGAAATATATGCACTTAGTTGATGGATAATTAATAAAATATAAATAAATACGAGATAAAAGGAATGGGAAGTTATTTTGTAAGTTTTATAAATTTACACGTTTTATGATTGTAATGGCTGATAATATTTGAGTATTGTGATTCATTAACTAAGATCTGCCCGTCATTGTTTATGAAAACTTGGAATTTTATTGATGGTCGACTCTCGATATTGTTAAATTCGTATAAATAAAGTTTTATTATTTTTTCTTGAAATATTTTTTATTGAACCACGAAACTGATTTATTGATTAAAAATATAAGAGACGCAGCATTATAATGTCAACCTTAAAGAAATTAGAATAAAAATAAATTAATATTTTATAATAAAGCTAGGAATAGATTTGATAAATTTTTATCCGTTTTGGTAGTTTTCCTCTGACTGGTCAATTTTTATTTTTAAATCTCCACCTGTTTGCATAAATTATACCTTTCAATCCCGAGCAGTGGCGGCGCACATCATACGCAGAATACACAAAAAGTCAAAGTTTGGTCAAGAATAATGGATGGACCTAAAACCATATTTTTTGGAGGGTAAACTAACAGGAGAAATGTATTTAAATTTTTTGAGGGGCGAGTTAGTTCCCGCATTAGCTCAATTATATCGAAATCCAGTAGATCCAAACTTGCCACATCACTCAGGATGGAGCTGCCCCGCATTATGTATAGACACGCAACCAGAGGCCAAAGGTTATATCCAACCTTTGGCCTCTGAAATGGCCTGTGCGTTCGTCGGATATTTTTTAGAGGGGTATGTAAAAAGTAAATTACACAGAACAAACCTCATAACATCGACGACTTAAAGAAAGAATAATAGATCAAGTTTGGCAAATTACATTCAGGCAATTGGTGGAGCTCAGTTTGAGCATCTTATCCGATAAGGGTATTTATTTGGGTTGTGCGTGTATATTTTCAGGAAGCTGTTGTTTGTGTTGATAAATAAGTAAAATTCAGAGGAATTAAAGCGTTGTAATATTGAAAGCTATTTTCTTTTTGTTTTAATAGACCATTTTAAAAGAAAATTCTTTGCTAGATAGAGGATAAAGCGATGTTTCCGAAAATGAAACATTTGACCCCTCTTTCAATTTAAATTTTTTGAGTTGCCCCTATTTGCGCGGCCACTGGTTATGATAGAAAGGTATAATTTATGCCAACAGGATATTATTCATTAATATTTTCAATAAGCAAATCTTTTATTCTATTTTGTTTATTATACATTTTTAAAGTTAATATTCCATACCATTGACATGGAATATAAGTACACTAGGCATGGCAGACGTTGTTTTGCCCTTTCTCGTAAGTGGCGCGATGGGTTTTATTTTTTTTTAAAGTCCCTGTATTAGAAAGTCTAACATTTATTAATAGCTCGACTACAGCGCCACCTATCGTTTTCAGATTTTGTGACTATTTTTGTCACTAAACCAACATATATTGAGAATATGAGTCTTAATGAGTCTATTTTACGCGCATTGGCGATATAAATATGGTCTGAGAATATCAAGAAGACTGGTTGAGCCAGTGGCGGCTCTTTAATGAGAGCAAGTGAGCAATTGCACCCCCTGGAATTTTGAAACAAAACAAACCAAGCGGCGACTAACTGTGAAAGTATTTATTTATTACGTATTCATTGTTATTGAACAGGAACGTGGCGTGTACGGCACGCGAAACAACCTACATGCACCGATCGTAGTCATAGATATAATGACGACTAAGACTAACAGCGCACGGATGTAAAGACCCCTTCCACCGAGAGAAACATACCCATGAGCAAAGCGCTACTGTTGCTGCGTTAAGCCATTAAACATTACATTGAAAGTGGGGAGAACTGTATTTTGTTCTAGTTCCATATCGTATAATACATAGCATGTGAGCAAGATTCCCGTCTGCTCAACGCTGTTGTAAGATGAATTTCGTTTTCGCGCTTAACGTATGATGAAAAAATCGCAATAAAAATCTTAAACGGCCGATGCCTCAATTATGTTTAGAAAATAAACAATCTGTTAAAGGTAAAGACGTTATAAGAAAATTCAAAATGAATATTTATCAGAAAAATGACTGGATTTGTGGGTGTGAAATTAAAAATACTTTGTTTTGTTTTCCGTGTCTTTTGTTTGGTGGTGAACCGTCTTGGTCAAAGAACGGAATAAAAGACTTAATTCATCTTAGTGCTAAAATTACGAAACATGAACATTCCGAAGGGTGTTTGAAAAATATATTTAGTCTAAGAATGTTAGGAAAAAATAACATTCAGAATGTTTTAGATCATCATATAGAAAAGCAGTTCAACAACACAATGAACAGGTAACAAAAAATAGGCATGTGTTAAATTTAATAATAAATTGCATTAGATTTTGTGGCGCGTTTGAACTGGCACTTCGGGGTCATGATGAACGGCAAACGTCGAATACCAAGGGCATTTTTCGGGAATTGATAAATTTTACGGCAGAATTAGATAAATCGCTCAGAGATCACATCGAAGCAGCACCGGTTTTTAATTGAATTTATAAATGATTTCCCAAATTTTAATGAAAAAGTGATAGAACTGTTCTGCAAGTCAAAGACACGCAAAATGGACTTCGTTTATCGTCAGATGTAATCAAACTGTAGTGTTATATTTATTATTCCCTCAAAACAAACTGTACAATGAACAGTAGTACCTGTGTGTGTGTCTGTGTGTGTGACCACGATAGCGATCAAACCGCTACAGATATCAATTTCAAATTTTGTATTTACGAATATAATCTTCCTCTTGAGAACTGATTAGATTTTGAGCAAAATCGGCAGACCGGAAGTAGTAGTTTACTTCAGTGAAAAAATCGAATTTTGCAAATATTTCGTCAATTACTAAGTTGAAACAAATTGATAAGGAATTCAAATGTACTCAAAATTAAATTTGAGAAAATTGTATTAATAAAGTTTTTCGAAATTCCGACCAGAAGTAGGTCTTTTACTCTTATCGAAAATCAGTTTTTTGCGAATATCACGCAAGTCATGCTTTCTAGGCAGGTACATTATCAGTATAAAAGTATTTAGAACGTATTTTTAAATATCTTTTGTATAAAAGAAATTTCAAAATTCGGACCGGAAGTAACACTTTTACTCTTACCGAATAACGATTTTTTGCAAGTATGTCGTAAATTATGCATTCTATATATATTTATGAAGAGTACAAAAGTATTTAGAGTTGGATTTGGAATATTTTTTGTATAAATGAAATTTCAAAATTCGGACCGGAAGTAACACTTTCATACGTATAAGAAAGTCGTGTGGTGGCCACACCTCATTTTTAATTTTGAAATTATGCACTCCCTATGTGAACCACCCCGAGCCGCCACCGGGTTGAGCTATTAAAAGTTATTAAATAACTTACAGACGCACTAGCGATTATATTTATAAAGATATAGGTATACAATTAATGGAAATTAGAGTAAGCGCCGATTTTTCCAATTCTGATTAAAATATACTCGGTTAACTAATCATTGATTAAGTCTAATTGATTATATCTCTAACCGGCGTCTTTTAATATGAAGAAATACGGCTGTTATCTAAACGGTGTTCAAGGATTTATTGTACAAAGTTCGCAACATAATTTCTAAATTAGTAATAATATTGATGCCATTTTCTGTGTTTTACCCATATTTTATTTTTTTTAAAGATTATAATGTGTATAATTAGAAATTTAAAACTTTAAGCTTGAGAGATACTCAAACAAATTTGTTGATTATCTTATTAATAAATACAGAAGAATTCTGAAAATGAGAAAAAGTAATATAATATTTAATATTTATACGAAATTAACATTTACTTCAATATATGTAAGATATAAAAAAAAGTATCAGATCCATAGAAATTAATAGTAATAAATAAAATTTGCATAGACTTTTAGTATCCACCAGCAAGTAGCTACAAGTTCATATTTTGCATATATATATGATCCCTACAATCTCTATTAGGCATTTCCAAGTACGTCACAATTACGTCATCAGAACAGCTGATTCCGGACAAGTGTTTCAGGGGCTAATACGGCGATTCCATGTTTTTGTTTTTGTTTTATTGTTAATCATCACCTTATTAATGTTATTACTGTGAATACTGACTTTTGTGAGTGTAAATAGTAGGTCTAGCCATAAAGGAGTGTATGACGAAGTTTTAATGTGTTGTAAATAGCAAATTTCGACTACCTATAATAGTGAGGTTATGTTTGAGTTTTGTATAAAGTCTCGATAATTTGAATTGAGGGAATATTTTTCAGATTTAAAGAAAAATTCGGACAAAATGACTATGAGCGACTACGCTCGTGGTCTTCCAAAAGATGCGAAGGAATGGTATTTGCGGAAATTGCGTCACATCAATGGACAAGACCCATATGCTGTGAATATTTCCGAGTACACTCTTTCTCTAAATGATCTGCCAAAAGTTACAATGGCAGTGATGCTGGATTTTTTAATTTTTCGTGTAAGTGAAGTTACTCAAAAGGAAATTCGCGCTTATAAAGGTTTGGATGCCTTTGCCCATTTTGCTGCGGGATGGATCCGGGATATAAAGGCAAAAAAAATTAATACTAACTTTTGTGTTGCTGGAAGGGTAATGCATTAAATATGAAATAAATTACAAATTGAAAAGTTTTTTGTAGGTTATGCATTCTCAAAAAGTTAGAGACTCTTGCCTGCAAGTATGGATAATTTTGTCCAATAAAGGAGAAATTCTAGCCAGCCACTGCACTTGCATTGCAGGTCTGGGAGAAGCATGCACACATGTGTCTGCAATTCTTTTTGCTCTTGAATATGCTGGCAAGTCCATGGAGTCTGTAACAGATGTATTGGCTTACTGGATAGGCCCAAAGACTAAAAAAGAATTCTATAAACCAATAGCAGACATAGAGTTTGAAAAAATAGGTAGCACAAGAACTGAGCAATTGTGCAAGTTAGAAACCTATCCTGAATTATCCGGACAAGAAGTGGAGGCATTCTTAAAGAAGTATGAAGAAAATTGTGGATTGGCAGTGTTGCATTGTTTTTTTAATCCAACGAGAGATGATAGCGTTTGTCCTTTGCTTCTTGTTGACCTATTTCAAGTACAATATGCAGAGCAAAGTCTTGAGGAATTGCAGAAAATTGGTAACAACTTTAAGGAAAAAATAATTGCAAATGTTTCTGCAAGCAGATTAGAAGAAATTGAGCGTGAAACCCGTGACCAAAGCAAAGGAAAAAAATGGTTTTTGTATCGCGCTGATCGAATAACAGCATCTAATTTTAAAGCGGTATGTCACACAAGTCTCAAGACTCCATCAGTGTCGCTAATAAAACGAATTTGTTACCCACACCTATACAAACGGACGTTCTCAGCTGGTACGTTAATTTTTAACACATTGGATTTACCAATATAGTTTTATTTGTAAACAGGACAGTACGGTTGTGATCATGAGAAAGAAGCGATAACTGCTTTTATAAATTATCATAAAACAATCCACCCAAATTGTGTGGTGCAAAATAATGGCCTATATATTAACCAAAGGTATCCATGGTTTGCCGCAACACCAGATAGTATGTTACAGTGTGACGTTTGTGGCTATGGATGCATTGAAGTAAAATGTCCATATTGCGCACGCGACACGTCCATTGCCGAATTAATTAAAGTAAAAAAAACTTGTATTATTGGCGGGGAAAAAACTATTTTAGATCGTAATCATCAATACTATTATCAAGTCCAGATGCAGATGGCTGTAACTAGTACGCGCTATTGTTACTTTGTCGTCTGGAGTAGGAGTGACTTTTTTGTCGAAAAAATAGAATACAGTCAAAATTTTTGGGAAACTAATAGTACAATTGCATTGAACTTCCATGAAAATGTTATACTTCCAGAGTTGTTGGGAAAATTCTTTACACAAACAAATAGAGAAACACCATCTACAAGCAAAGCATGTCTACCAACTGGAGAGAATTTGGAGGTAAATTCTTTTAAGACAAAATATAATGTAAACTGCTTACACTTTTTTTTTGTTTAAGTTGTGGTGTTTTTGTCGACAACCTGATGATGGTGAACAAATGATTGGATGTTCAAATAAAAAGTGTAATATTGAATGGTATCATTCCAAATGTTTATTAATGAAAACAATTCCTAAGGGAAAATGGTATTGTAATGATTGTAAAAATAAATAAATTTGGTACTTTTAGAACTGCATATATTTATTTAACAAATTATAATTAATCTGTAACTATTGGAGGGCATAAGTTAACAAGTCCACAACAGATAGTTACAATTTGATCTATTACAGCAGCATTACCACTTTTTTTCTTAGCTAAAAACATTGGTATCATGTCCTCTAGGATTGTATACTTTTGTCGAAGAACACCAATTACTCGTTCTACATGTATGCTGAAAAATAAATATACAATTTGAAAACACAGTATCACACAAATTACTCATTGTGTGAAACTTTTCTCGCCTTAAAAAGAAAAATAATAATAATTACCGTACACTTGCTAGATTTCTTGTTGTCTCCACATCCTGAATATCCAACTGCTTTTTGCCCTTTAAAAACGCTGGCGTAATCACTTTCGCCATATGTAGACCAGCTAAATCATTAATTAAAAATCCCCTGTCGGCTAATACAATGTCTCCCGGGATTAAGTTGTTTAACACCCCACAATCCTCCGTCAATCCTTTATCGCTAATGCGACCTCCATATGCATTTGAGATAAATGTTATAGCACCACAAGGAGCTATACCGATAAGTATTTTTATAGTATTGTTGTGTTTATATGAGGACCAAGTTGTCGCCTGAATTTCAAGGCGTTTGGATTTCTCCATTTTTATTTCAAAACAATCTATGATTATAGCAATCGTTTTTTGGCCAAATGCTTCTTTAAAACAGCGTGGTCTTGTATTGTCCAACTGGTCTCTGTTGGGCCAAATAATAAAGCTTTTAAGTCGAAAGTACATTAGCCTAATTGTAGTGTAGAAAATTCTTGATATGGTTTGAACACTGGTTTGCAATAAGTAAGCTAACAGAGTAAAATCCAGATTCAGCCTTAGTTTTGTAAGGGTAATTAACAGGTGCTTGAATTTATCTTTAATGACAGTTTGTGGGGTAATTTTGATGAAGTCCTTTAATAAATGGGTATACATACAGTATAAGGCTTTGTAGGTGGGAATTCCTGTGAAATACCGTGTCTTCGAATCATCATCAGCAAATGAAGATTGCTCGAATGTTGACTTAGATTTAAATAATCTTAGTTCATACAATTCATTGTGCAAGAGGATGTCTTCACTTAAAATAGCTGTTTTTTCACTTGCAGTTTCAGAGGGCATTGGGGTAACAAATGTTACAGAGACCTCTTCTCTTGCAGAGTCTTCTACCCCTGGTTCATCCTAAAAGAATTATCACTAAAGTACTATATCTACAACATTTGAAAAAGAAACAAGTAATGCGTTAAAAATTTGTACATTGTGTGTTCCACAGCCCATGCAGGAGTGAATATATTTAACAAAGCACAGCTATACCCAAACCCAAATATCCCACACCACACCCTTCAACTCACAACTATCCATATCTGTATTATATGTATGTACCTAAGTCTCTTCACAACAAGTATTCATCTTGGCCCCCATACTTTTCAGTTTTATGAACACAAATTGTATGTATTTTATTTTAATTCATTGCTAAAATTTTTAATTTTTATTTTATCTTTTCATCAACTGAACAATAATGTTTAATAATATAAATATGTTAAAGTTATACCTCTGGAATAACCTCAAGAATTCTTTTTTTTGCTCGATGATATCTGGACGTTGTTCGTGATTTTTCACTTGTCACATATCCCATCTTCTGAGTTGGCACGTAATCAGGATTTAATGTGTCCGTTGAAAGAGCAGGCCATCCTAATAAACAACAGGACTACTTCTAATACTACTTAAAAAAAGGTTCCTAACCTGATATGAAGTGATCACAACACACTGAAGAATTTTTAATCTTTCCTTCAGTTAAGTCTGCTCTTTTAATAGCCTTGATCCACGCATTTCTCTGGGCAACCCCTTCAGGAATTTCTCTTCCCCTTCGATCTCGTATTCCCGGGAAAGAAAAACATTTTTTTCACTTTCTCTGTTGCTTCGATTGCTGCATCCAAACACTGCACAAAATCTTGGCATTTTTTAAATATTATTCCTACACTATAGAAATCATTAATCATAAGATAATAAAACAACCGTTTATATTTTACCTTACAAACAATTTAAAATGAAAAATTAAACTGATGATTAAACTGTCTCTTACTAAAAATAAATTATTTTATCTGAACTTCCGTAAACGTTCTTGTGTTGGTTGTCCGGAATCAGCTGATCAGGGCGGAGCTTATGACGTCACTTGGAAATGCCTAATTAGTAACCCTGTACATTTCAGCTGCTACTTTTTTCTCCTTTCTGAGAAAATGACATTTAAACATGTACTTCATTTTACGGGATGCGTAGAGAATTTTTATCGCGAATGTTCGAATTTGACCCGCTCTGCGTTGCGCTGTTCGAGATACGCGCACAAACTGTGGAATTTTACTACTGAGGAAGTAATCAAACATTTGCCCATGGCGTTCTTCGCAAAAATTCTCGTTATTTAATTGCCACACCTCGTATATAAAATCAGGTTCAGCAGCATTGGTTGACTAGCTTTTTCTGGCAATATAAAAATATTCTACTCAAATCCAAGTATGTATATCCATTGCATTGATATCGTAAATTTTGACATTTATCAGTCACACTTAATATAAATAGTGTTATTTATATCGAATTTATTAGAGTAACTACTATGAAAGACAATACGTCGACCTGTTATTCAAACTTTCAAAAATAGTTTACATATTTGATTTTTGCTTATAACGAATCACTAATTAAACTTTCTATAACTTACAAAAAAATTATACTATTAATACAAAATATGTGGAACGATTATAAACAAGTTTCGCAAATTACAGTACTGTAAAAAGGTGATCTCGTTTAAGAAAACAACTTGGCGACACGGTTTTTCCTGACTTATCAGAAATTGCATGTTATTTAGTTTTATATTATACAGTGTGACCAGTGAAGTCCGCATCATATGGGATTTTTTTTTATTAATAGATTTATTCTAAATTTGAGTTTGGCATCAATTTCTGCTTCGATCAAGTTGAAAATTAACCAAAAAAATAATAGTCACGTGATTCGCATTATCTGTCAAATTTAAATTTTTTTCCAAAAAAAATTCAAAAGTGGGGTTATTTCTCAAAATATCGAAAAAAGTTATTAGAAAAAGTTTTTCTAAAAACAATTTTTAGCCCATATGCAAAATTTCAGCTGCATAACATAATTAAGATTTTTTGCCAATTTTTTGTAAATTGCACCACTGTTGCGAAATAAGACAACGCAAACCTACATAAAACTTCTTAGTTTTAACAATGCTTTATTCCAGACACATTTTCTTTAAGGCAGAGCCATATTCAATGTGTGTTTTTCTACAAAATCCAAATAGGGCTATTAAAATTTGGTCACATGTGATGCAAAGTTTATTTGTTTTTGACCCTGTATAAGGTAACTTCATAAAATAACGATTTTTGAAAATCTAGTTTGTGTCTAAAAGTAATACACATTAATATTAATACAGACAAGTACACAGCGTCACAAGTAAAGTCTGCATTAAGTGGAAAATAAATTTTCGTTTAAATTTACGTAAGTTTAACTAGTTTCAATGATTTAATTTAAAACCCCTTTATTAAAATTTGTTATGGAGCTATGTTATAAAAAGTAAAAATAGTCTTTTATTATTTAAGTTCAGTTTCCAAAAAATTATCTAGTTTTGTACCTTACGATGATGCACCAAACACAAGTTGGCCGCAAAACAAATGATAAGAAAGATCAACAAGCCCTTGCTTTATTAATGACAGTCAAATCGCTTTATGTTTGTCATAGTGGCTTTTAATTAATATTGCGTATTAAATAAAAAAATGTTAACTGTACAGGAAAGAATTGAAATTGTATTAATATGTGGTGAAAACACAAGTCATCGTGTAGCGGCCAACACTTTAATGAAAGGCATCCAGGCAAAAATGTGCAACAATCTACTGTGAGTAGGATTATGGTGAAATTTAAATCAACTGGATCGGTGGAAAGTTCATTTAAAAAACCTCACAATCCTATAAAACATAGTGAAGAAGTCCAATTAAATGTTTGCCTAGATATTGTGGAACATGGTCAAACTAGTATTAGACATGTTTCTCGCAGAACTGACGTTCAAAGAGAGAGTGTAAGGAATATTTTGCACAAAAATAAATTGAAGCCGTATAAACCTAAATTTATAAATACTCTTAAGGAACAAGATTTTGACAGACGTTTGGGATTCTCTTTTTGGTACCAGGGGGAAAAAGAAGAAAATGTGTCCTTTCCGTTTCACGTTTTATGGACCGACGAGGCCACTTTCACTTCAAACGGCGTTGTTAGCTCTCAAAATTGTAGATGGTGGGCTCAAGAAAATCCAAATTTTATAATAGAATGCAAGGACCAGTATTCCTTTAAAACTAATGTGTGGTGCGGTATTTTAAACGATCAAGTTGTTGGGCCCTATTTTTTTAGAGGCAATTTAAATTCTGAAGAATACCTACGCTTCCTTAACACCGAGGTCATTGAAGTTTTGGACAATATGCCTATTGAAATAAGGCATAATTTGTGGTACCAGTGTGACGGTGCTCCCATCCATACTACAAGACGGGTTCAAGAACGTCTCTTGGAAATATTTAGGGGCAAAGTAATTGGGCGTAATATGGGGCAATACTGGCCGGCTAGGTCTCCGGATTTAACCCCACTTGATTTTTTCTTGTGGGGTTACCTAAAACAAAAAGTTTACAAAGAAAAACCTTTCCGTAATGGTGATCATTTGGAAACGGTGATTGGAAACTGTATTTTAGAAATAAGGCCCCTTAGTATCAGAAACTCCATGAAAGATGTATCAAGAAGAACAATTGTTTGTATTGAACGCAATGGGAGGCACACAGAACTGTAATTCTAATTTTTAGGTTTTTCAAATTATGTTTAATTTAATATTCAAATACCAAAAATACATATTGTTATTAATTGAAAAGGTGGAATTTTAAATGCGTTTCATTTTTATAATGTATTATGATTATTTTATTACAAGATTTGACTTTTCAATTAAACTATTTTCTTAATATTAATGTGTATTACTTTTAGAGACAAACTACAATTTCAAAAATAGTTATTTTATGAAGTTACCTTATACAGGGTCAAAAACAAATAAACTTTGCATCACATGTGACCAAATTTTAATAGCCCTATTTCAAATAGGGCTATTAAAGGACAAAATCCAAATAGGCTATTTGGATTTTGTAGAAAAACACACATTGAATATGGCTCTGCCTTAAAGAAAATGTGTCTGGAATAAAGCATTGTTAAAGCTAAGAAGTTTTATGTAGGTTGCGTTGTCTTATTTCGCAAGTGGTGCAATTTACAAAAAAATTGGCAAAAAATCTAAATTATCCTATGCAGCTGAAATTTTGCATATGGGCTAAAAATTGTTTTTAGAAAAACTTTTTCTAATAACTTTTTTCGATATTTTGAGAAATAACCCCACTTTTGAATTTTTTTTGGAAAAAAATTTAAATTTGACAGATAATGCGAATCACGTGACTATTATTTTTTTGGTTAATTTTCATCTTGATCGAAGCAGAAATTGATGCCAAACTCAAATTTAGAATAAATCTATTAATAAAAAAAAATCCCATATGATGCGGACTTCACTGGTCAGACTGTAGGTATATGAATATTTATTCTCTCCAAAACATTTTTTGTGTATGCTTTATGGCAAGGTAAAATACGTAAATAGTTCTTTTTTCTACATATATGGGGCAAAAAGTGTAATAAGTAATGTAATTGATATACCTAACCCGTTGCGATTTAGAAATGTTCATGTTATTATATAAACTCCTCTTCAAAATTAACACACCACTATAAATTTTGTAATTTTGTCTTTGTGTTTGCACTCTTTATTTAATTTAGAGTTAGTATAATATAAATAAAGATAATTAGACAGTCTTGCACCAGAAAACATTTACTTTTATTTAAAGTTTGAAGAATTATAAAAAATTTGGCCATCAGGTACAAAAACTTAAAAATTATAAAATTTTACTAAACTTTACAAACAAGGAGAGTTTCTAATTTCCACAAAAAAAAAGAACTTCAATAAAACGCGTAGTACCTCCTCGAGCTCTTATATCCGCTTGAATTCGTCGGGGTAAGCTTGTTATTAAGTTTTGGATGGTTGCTTGAGGAATGTTTTCCCATTCCAAGAGTACAACACGCTCTAACTCTTGCAGGCCCATTGGGGCAGGTACAAGATGCCGAACTAATCTTTTTAGAACATCCTAAAGGTGCTCTATTGTATTTAAGTCGGGGCTGCGCGGTGGCCTCTCTAAGATCTGCATGTTGATTTCATTTAAGTAATCCATAAAGATCTTTGCAATGTGAGGTCTTGCATTATCCTGCATGAAAATGAAGGTTTCTCCTATATATGGCGCAAAAGGCATCACGTGATCTTGATTAATGTTTTCCAGATAGAATTCTGCATTCATAGACCGCAGACGAATAGGAACCAGCTCTGTGCGTGACTCAAAACATATTCCCCCCAGAACATGTTTGAACCTCCACCAAATGGCTTCTTTGTAGAGATAGTACATTCAGAAAATCTTTCTTGAGGTCTGCGCCATACTCTATCACGACCATCTGAAGATTATAAGCTCACTTGAGTGTCATCTGTGAACAACACTCTCTTCCAGTCATCGACAGTCCACTGTGATCTCTAGCGAATCTTAATCTGCGTGATCTGTGATCTGCAGTAAGTAACGGTGCAGTAGCAGGCCTTCTACTAACCAATCCAGCTTCTTTTAATCTTCTCTTAACGGTTAAGGCAGAAATCATGACATTTCTAACAGTTTCGAGTTGATTACTTAGCTCTCTACTAAGTACACTTTCTGTTTCGTAATACCTGTTGTCTATGTTGCCTTCTATGGTGTGTTTCGGGTTCTCTAAATCTTCTATTATTCGACTAATTGTTAAATGATTAACACTTAGTAAATTGGCCACATAACGCATACTTCTTCCCTCTTCTAGCAAAGTTGAAGCTTTTACGCATTCATCATTGCTTAAATGACGTGCTCGATTCATCTTTTTTAAACGAAATTGTTAAATATTAACCTAGCGAACTAATCCACACAAAAGAATAACCAACACTCAAACATAGACACTTTAAATAATACGCTTATCAAACTTTAAAAAATAGACGTGAACGGAGTACTTAACCTTTTTTGGCTTAGTTAAATCACATACGTCATACAGTTATAAAAACAATACAAAACTAACAAAAGCAACTACTTGACATAAGCCACTTAAGATTTCTAACAGTACACCCTGATATTTGGGCGATATTTTATTAAATAATAAAAATAAGTCAGAAAATATAAGTTGTGCGTTAATTTTGAACAGGAGTTTATTATATAGCTACCTATATTGTTTAAATATTATATTTTTCCGATTTTGGTACTTTATATGAGTATTCTGCGCAAACTGGCCAAGAACACATTGAGCCTCTACATGTGGCCATTTTTTATCTCACTATATGGGTAACTTTCTTAAGGCTGGACGCCCGCTTCAAGCTGAGTTCGATTTGAAAGAGGCGTACCACTGTTTTTCGTGCAACTGTAATAAAAGACAAATGTTTAAGGGTCCGCGTGCTCTGTCTTATGCTGAGGAAAAAGATAGAGAAAAGAACTTGTCACCTAATCTAATCTGCCTGTAATTTATGGCTGCGTTATGGTCTCAGATAATCGCCGGTTGGCGCACATGTTTAGCAGTCGGGAAGCAACCGCCCCTAAATTATACAATCTATATTTTCTCAAACACACAAAAAAAGTGAAGCTGGATATGTAAAATCACCTGCCGGATTCAAATTTTGAGTTGGAAAATAAAATCGAAATCGCAAAAAGGTCGAAAAATCGTTTTTTTGTGTAAATTTTAAAATTTTCATTTTCTTCAATGTTTAATACTTATCTCGTGATATCTCAGCAATGCAGAGAGCTAGGGATCTGTTTTTTTTAAGGTTATACCCTAAAGTATTTGGATGATACTAGTGTTTTCGATTTTTCTTTATGGTGTGTAAATTTTATAAAAAAAAAGTTTTAGTAGACCACCAATTTGTGTAATATATTTTTCAGCTATCGAGTAACTAATCTTATTTTTCAGAATTTACCCATATATATGTGAAACAAAATAAAGCCAACATTCCAAAATTATTTTTTGTGCAAGAAATAAATTTCTAGATCGTTTCAGAAGCAAATTATTGCGAGTCAAATATAATAATTATTATACTCCCTGCCCGCAAGCCGTGTGAGTCCTAGCATGCGCTTCTAGCAGGTATAGCGTTAGGGACGGGAAGAGATATTGCTTTTACTTTCTGATACGTAGTATAAGGAAGTATTGTGACGCTGACACTGTATATGTACACTATATTGTAAAGAAAATATCAACGGTTTCGATAAAATAATGTCCGAGTAACGATTACTTTCTTAACATACACCGATCTCAGAAGTATTTTACAAACTGCGTAGAAACTGCCCGACATGGTAGGCGGAGCCAGCTCTCGACACAATGTGCGAGCGTACCACATACTCTATTTGATTTCAGTGAATTTCGCCCAAATTTCAGAATTTTGTTTTCCGTTTCGTGACCTTATTTTTAAAAATTAAGAAAAAATAAAATTTATGTATTGCTGTTGAGTGTTACATAATTTTAAATAAAGGCTTGTTTTTTGAAATTTCTTACATTTTTATTTTTATTTAGGGCCCTTTGGATAATTTCGAAGAAATTACGATTTATCCATTGAAAGGCATTTTTTTCTTAAATTAGCGTGTAAATTCGGTAAGGTTTTCATGAAAAATACGATTAGGAAATGGGAAAAACGATTTCGAGGCCGGGCGTACAGCCTTAATATTGAAGATACAGGATCGGTTAAATTAGCAGAGTTGTTAAATTTTTTTAGGAGAATTTGGTAATATTTAACATTTATTGGCAAATTTTGAAAATATTAAAAAAAAAATTAAAAATTGCCTAAATTTTCAATTATACATATCTTCGTAACTATTGAAGATAGAACTAATATAAAAATGGTAATCTGGTAGTAGTTTTTACGTAGAATGTAATATCTTGGTTAAAAATTCATGGCACACTTAAGTATCAAGATATAACATAAACTTATGTATGGTAATCATAGTTGACCGTGACTTCTTAAAAATGCTTATTTCTTTCTGATTTCATACTAGAACTCAGAAGATAATCTGTACTGTATAGATATCTTCTGAGTTTTAGTATTTCCAAGTGGAATAATATAGAATAAATTTGTGTTTTAATTAAAGAATTTTTCATTTATCAATAAAACATGGAGCGAAATAAAATTAATGCGACATAAAAATAGTGTTTATTAGCAACAATAATAAAAAAAAGTAATTTTTAAATTGAATTGTTAAATTTGTTTAAAGCAAACTGTATTTGTATTGTTATATATTTCTTAAATTATTAACGGCTCTCACGTTTTTGTCGTGAGAAGATTTTATATACCGTCAGCAGTAATTAATTATTTTACTTCGTTATTAAATAACCGTTAACAAGAAAACATTATGTTGAAAATTTAATTTTAAATTATAACATTTTTATAAATATTATACAAATTTACAAATAATTTGTTTGTATTTCGTTTTATTTTATTATTATTAATTATGTCACATATGATTAATTTAACAATGTGTCTAATTATTTCTATTTTGTTACAGCAATTTATAATTGGCGAGGTGATAAGAAATACGGTCTTCCGTTGGAAATAGGTGAAACCGTACAAATATTAGAAGAATGCAACGGCTGGTACAGGGGATTCTCTACGAAAAACCGCGCAATAAAAGGTATATTTCCACAAAACTATGTCCACCTCAAACCGTGCAAGGTCGACAACGAGGGCTTGTTCGAAAGCGTCGTGCCGTTGGAAGATCCCGTGGTCAGAGAGGTGACGTTAGTTTTGCGGGAATGGAGCGATATATGGAAAAGACTGTATGTGGTAAGTGACAGCATGATAACGATCTGGAGGCAGGGCCGCCGTCAGCACAGCCAGGGCCCGGGGCAAAATAAAACAGCGGGCCCACTCCCACTCAATATTTGATGTGTTTTATTTTTGTCAATAGTAATAGGTTTTATGAAAACAAAACTAACTACTGCATTATAATAACAAGAGTTTATTATTTTCCATAAAATAAAACAAACTTACTTATAAACTTATTTAATAATAATTACTTAAGACTTAAGTAATGTTCATAATAACACTAACAGATTTTGAACTATTTTTTTTATTTACAACAACACTCTTCTTGCCTTCCTTTCTGCGAAAGTTTGAATAATTGAGTCCAAATTCAATGCTCTTGGTAACCTAGACTCAATAGACAACACTCCCAAATTTGACAATCTTTGCTGTCCCATAGTCGATCTCAAACAATTTTTGACTCTACTAAGCACACTAAACGAACGTTCTGCCTGTGCTACCGAAACGGGAAGAGTGCAAAATATACGGAGTGCTATACACAAATTAGGAAATAAACTAGTAATTTTTAGCGCTGATAATTTGTTCAGCAACTTCAGAGGTGGCAGTGGAGTGTCCGAGATGTTGCTCTTTACAATTGATTTTAAATATTTAACCTTCTCCTTTAATTCGGGGCCAACATCCACTTCGTATTCATTTGAGAATCCACCACATACTTCTTCAATTTCTTCGTCATTCATTTCTTGATATTTCCACAAAAATGAGAATTTTTTCTGTATTTCTTTTAATGCTGTGAATCTGGATGTCAAATTGGCTACTAGGATATCAATTAATTTGTAGAATACTTCGATTCTAAATCGTTCTTTGGGGTCAAACCTGGGTTGGTTAAATTCTGTCTAAGCTCTTTCCTTTCTCTTTAAACTCATAACAACATTCATACTTATAAATTTCTCTACACTTTCAGAGTATGATAAAAGTATGTGATATTATTTATTATAGATTGAAATGATTTTTTATTTGCATGTATTTGTTCAACAAACTTTTTTACGGTATACATTTTTTGATTAACGCTTATTTTAATCGGCCCCCCCCCCCGGAAGCCCCCCCCCCCCCGACGGCGGGCCTGCCTGGAGGCGATAAGACTTTTCTGACAATGCAGCGTATATTTCCGTAGGAACGAGGCAATTATAAATTCGAAACCGTGGGCAAGGTAATGCGTGATTTATTGGAATGGAGGCGGCAGTTGGTATCCGGCACCTTAACACACGATCAGACGAAGGAGTTGATGATGATGATCATTGCAAAGATAGACTGGGGCAATAGGTAAGTTTTTCTTTTGCATAAAAAGTTAGACGCCCACGCTTAATAATATATGTAAGAGTACAATAAACGGAGATCTACACAGAATCTAAATACTTTACATAACGTTCAATATACAGTATCGTGCAAAAGTATGAATACACCTAATATATGTACAGGGTGTTTCATCGGTTGGGGTATCGCGAATTAAAGTGCCTAAATATAAAAATATCGACTTCAAATTTTAACCACTTATAGAGCTTTTAAACCGCTACCAGCAGGTTAGGTTGTTTTTGATAATATTATTTTAATTAATGCGTAAATTAAAAAAAAACGTATTATCAAAAATTAAAAGTGCTCAAAAAATGTTCAAATTTGAATGGTGATACGTGGAAATATCACCCATATTAACTTCACAATCAGAATTTTTATAAACGAAACCGTTTGTCAAATAAAGTCAATATTAAATAATGTCGTTTTTCTTACGACAGATTTATGGTACTTAACTTTCTAATTGTGCTGTCCGCAAACAGGTAGTCCTTTTAAATTTATGACGGATAATAAATAAAAATTTATTATAAACTCAACACACAACACTGTAATAAAAAACCCATAAATTCTTCAACGTCCGCAAACAGGTAGTCCTTTTAAATTTATGACGGATAATAAATAAAAATGTATTATAAACTCAACACAACACTGTAATAAAAAACCCATAAATTCTTCAACGTCTTGCCTTTAATTTTGAAATTATTGTAAAATATTCAATAATTGATTAAGTTTTAATTTTTTTTTCAATTGCATAGTTGATTTTATAGACATATCTTTTTAACACCTGAATTTCAATAAAATCTGAGTACTTTTGATTTTTTGAACGAAGGTTTTTTTTTATTTACGCATTAAATAAAATAATATTATCAAAAACAACCTAACCTACTGGTAGCGGTTTAAAAGTTCTATAAGTGGTTAAAATTTGAAGTCGACATTTTTATATTTAGGCACTTTAATTCGCGATACCCCAACCGATGAAACACCCTGTACATATGAAAAATCCAAATGTGTCTCGTATTGCTATTGTTACTATTACACCTACAACCCTAATACATTTTTGATAACTTTCAATTAGCTTGTGTATGGCATTAGTAAAAAAATGTTTTTTCTTCGTCTGAAAAATACGCCGAAATTGCGCCCTCTACACCTACATCACTCGCAGATCTGGTGATTAAGGGGGGTGTTCGAGTGTTTCGAACCCTAATTCACGATTTGTGTGCAGGTGCATTGTCCTGTAAAAACAAAACACCTTTGGACAACTTTCCGCGTCCTCTCTCTATAATTTTTTCTCGTAGAGTGGTCAGTAACGTCGAATAGTAATGCCCAGTAATTGTTCTACTTTTATCCAGAAAATTAATCATTATTACTCCACAACAATCCCAAAAAACTGAAGCAAGACCTTTTCCAGCAGATTTTTGAACACGAAACTTCTTAGGCCTTCGAGAACCAAAGTGTCTCCATTCCATCGATTGCTGTTTTGTTTCTGGATCGTATAAATGTACCCAAGTTTGATCCATAGTAAATATACGGCTTAAGAAGTCTGCATCTTTTTCAAACCGAGCACAGATCGAACGCGATGCTTCCATCCTTGCACGCTTCTGGTCAACAAACAGACATTTGGGGATCCATTTTGCAGAAATTTCTCTCATGTCCAAATCGTGGTGAACTATATGATGGACGTGTTCATGTGAAATATTCAGTGCCTCAGATATTCGTTTTTGCCCAATTCGACAGTCTGACAAAATCATGAACTGCATCAACATTTTCGGGACGAACACAGAAACTGGCCTTCTCGATCGGTGTTAATTTTCAATGGAAAATTTACCCCTTTTGAAGCTTGCAGTCCAATTCTTCACGGTCGCATACCTTCGTAAATCTGCTTACCTCTTAATCCCTTCAAGTACAGGTACTTAGTGATGGCTCGATACTCCAATTTTTCGATTTTCACAATTTTGGTCGACATCCTCTTTCGAATTTTAGTGCACAATTTTGGTTTGAATTTTTGACGGGAAACTTTACATTGACACTTCTAATAGGTCATGTTTTGTTGCTATGGTATCGCAATAATTTCTTTATCCACGGAACCGGTCAAGGCTACCTAGATATCAATACATCGTATACAGAAGAGCAAAGCAAAATGTATAAAAGTTGTTCATATAATCAAAAAGTGGTTATCAAAAGTAGGTTCAAACAACAAGTACTTACATTGAATATATTATATACAATTCATTTCATCAACTGACTGCTTTCTCATATATTAAAAGCCGCCAATCTCATACTTCGGAAAAAGTTTCAAACAAATGAAGTTCTTCACTATCATATTGTTCAAAGTCTACTTGAAGTAAGACAAGCAGATCTGTGTCTGGTGAATACAGATCTGCTTGTCTTACTGCTGTATGGTGACTACAGTATTATGTGGCTTGCAAAACACCTCTCATTCAACTGTGGAACACTAGCCCCCATGTTCTTATTGAAGTCAATATCCATTGATGTTTTGCTTGATGCTTTCCGACGTTGTTCGGCTCTTTTCGTGGAGTTCGTGTCTTCATAACCATCAAAAACCACAGCTGAACTGTCGCTGTAATGTTTGATTATGTACGATACATATTGATTGCAGATGAAGGCAAAGGTTGGTGTTGGTGTTCCACTTTACTCTTTGAAGCAGGAAGCCGCCATCAATTATCGTGAAACTGTTCTTCACATTGATCCGTTGATTACATTTTGGGAAAGCATCATACAGTGCTGACTTTTTGATTTTTATCCCTTCGACGAATAGAGCCATAGGGTATGGGGCTAACTTATACTTTAGCAACTCCTCACATCTCCTACAAATTTTCATATTCAGGGCTCATATCTCGAAAACGGTAACACTTAGGCACAAACAAGATATACCATTTGGAAAGGAATTTTAATTTTTTTGGCTTTAATTTTGAAAAGCATAAAATTTTCTCATATTCTTGACTCAATAGACAGCAGAGCCCAGCCTGGCACTCAAATTTGAACATTTCACTTTATAATCCAATGTTGTTTCCAAGAATGTCACGGATCAAACTGGTTTTGTGTACGTTTGTAGACAGTCCCATACACTCACTTCTTATCCCGAATACAATGCGACACACAATCAGTAATGGTCGCATATTGCTCATTTATATAGATGTTGAAGAGTGCGGGGCTAAGAATAGTACCTTATGGTATGCCATTGAAGTTATCAGAAAATCTGAATAAATATGTCTTTTAATGTGTCTTTCATTGTACGAAATACAATCAGTTGTCTTCAAGATAAAGATATGTAGCTTGTGTTCCCATATACCCGGAAACCGATGACATCTCTTCCAGTATTGTATGAAGAGACTTGTCTTGTTTTGTAAGGAACTCGAGAACAGCGCGATACTCGATTTTCGTCATATTTCACATTTTCTGCCCGATAAAGTTACTTGGTCGACGATAGTATGAAGACTACTTACGCGATTGTGTTAAAACTTTATATTTATACTATTACTACTACGTCTTACTACATTGTTTACCTCTCAAATTGTCTACAAATGGAGTTTTTGTCAAAGATGGTATTTCTCAAAATGGTTTTACTGATTCACTCTTTACCAAATCATTTTAAACTCAATAAAATGTTTGAAAACGTTACCCACACGTCTGTGATGTTTTTTGTGCCAAATTATTTCCAAACACAATATTTATCGTCCATTGAGAAACTAAGCAGTTTCGTCAATAATGTTTGTTGTTTACCATAGTAGCAGTCACTGTGCATTAATTAACAATTAACATTGTTATTCCACTGTTGCTTAGTAAAAAGCTATAGAAAGATTTGGTTAGAAGTTAAAACGTCATAGATATGTTTTTAGCTTCTTATTTGTTTTATATATTTTTAATAGGCAATAAGTAATTATTATTGTTATTTATGTACTATTTTCTTAGTACAGTAGTTCGTTCATCCCAATATGGCCGCCATGCTTTTACCACTTTCGTGCCGTGCATTCAACCAATTTGTCTATAATAGCACTTACTATTCACTTGTTTTAGTGCACTTTTGTACTACATTTTATAGTGAATATAATAAATATGGATTCCTTTTAGTTTCTTATACGTAGTATAAGGAAGTATTATGATGACGAAAATTTTTGACCTCGAAATTTTTGCAGATGTCTGCGTTTTGAAGTCCTCTAATATCAAAACAGTGGATTTTAAAAAATGTCTTTTTCTCTCTCTGACCACGATAGCGGTCAAACCGCTGTAGATATAATTTCAAATTTTGTATTTACGTGTATAGTCTCCCTCTTGAGATCTGATTAGTTTTTCAAAAATTGAATTTTGCCAATATTTCGTCAATTACTAAGTTTAAACAAATTTATAAAGAATCCAAATGTACTCAAAATTAAAAATTGAAAAAGTATTTCGAAATTTCTACCGGAAGTAGGTCTTTTACTCTTATTGAAAATCAGTTTTTTGCGAATATCTCGCAAGTCATGCTTTCTAGGCAGGTATATTATGAGTATGAAACTATTTAAAACATAATTTTAAATATCTTTTGTATAAAAAAGATTTCAATATTCGGACCGGAAGTAACACTTTTGCTTTTATCAAATAGCGATTTTTTGCAAATATATCGTAAATTATGTACTTTATATATATTTATCAAGAGTACAAAAGTATTTAGAGCTGAATTTGCAATGTCTTTGGTATACGTGAAATTTCAAAATTCGGACCGGAAGTAACACTTTTACTCCTATCGAGAAGCACTTTTTTTTGAATATCTTGCAAAGTATGCATTCTATAGGATTTATTAAAAGAATAGAAGTATTTATAATAAGATTTTGAATAATTTTTGTATAAAAAAATTCTATTCTAAAATTTGAAACGCTCATACGTATAAGAAAGTCATGTGGTGGCCACACCTCATTTTTTTTATTGCACTGGTTGAGACTATTTGTATAAAATGAAATATGTTTCATGATTTTTCGTACGTACTACATGTTATATTTTTAGCGTGCATTACAAATACGTGAAAATTCACACTTTATATTACAAGTTAATATTATTTATACTTAACCTTCGAACTAAATTAACAATTTATCATTTCTCCAACTCTTAACCGTTGATAAGCCCTCAATATCTAAATCTCATTTGATAGTAGTTTTTATCAGGAAAACTACATTGCAATATAATCACAGACTAAGAATTTCTATGGTGTAAATATTAATCATATTATAGTTTTTCTACACAGCCTCCTAAAACTATTGTTTGTTTCATAGATAATTTACATTTCGTTTTTAACGTTCCTTTTTAAATCTAACGCAACACATTAAACATGATTCATTTACTGTCGTTGATTTGGGCTTGTTTTAAATCAGTACTATTTGTTCCACCGTTTAGGTAGGTTTAGTAGTTAGTAGTTATTATGAATAACTGCATAATTGAGGAACATGATTAAACCTATAAATTTTTAATAATCCATAAAATGTGACTTTTAAATTTATAGTTTTCATTTTCATCATTTCATTTTCTTGCCCGTCAATAAACTATGTAATCGTAAAGGTTTACATTTTATATAAACGTATTATGTAGCAATGAAATGACATACAGATACGAATTTACAAAATGACTCAAGTTTGTTTTTGTAACTGGTTTTTATATTAATTTTAATAATGGTTCCAAAAATAAAATTAATTTTGTCCAGTCACGTAAGTTTTTTCATAAAACGATTGCATATTTTGAAGGAAATAATTGAAATCATGAAATTTGTAGTTTTAGTTTTTCAGTACACAAATTCAGTCACTTTCTCGTAACTAATTTCCAAATTTCAGTATACAAATATTCCAACACAAAAATTTGAATTTTTATCGATTAATTCCAATTACTCAGTAGTGTTTCTGTTATTCGATGTTTTTGTAATCGCTTATGAGGATGTTTATTGTCGCTATGCAAAAAATTGCAAAAAGCGAATGCGAAAATATCATGGAAAAATGATATGTACTTACTTACTTACGAGGTTACTTACCTTTATTTGATAAATAATTTTACGAGACACTAACAAGAATTGAATTCTGAGAGTGTCGAAGTTGCGGGGACGTAGATGTATCGTTTAGCATACTTTCATAGCTTTGTATATATTTTCTTCATTATTTTTCCACTATCGTAACGGGCTTATATATGATAATAAGAGGATTCACAGAATAAAAAAAGGGATACGGAATGGGTAACAAGATAATAAGCATGCATGATCTGCTGTCGTGACCGAGACAGAAAACGATCTACAAATACAATTACTCGTCTTCTATAAAATGATAAAACTTCATTATGACTGTATCAATCGAAAGAACAAAATGTCTAATCTTCGCGAAAAAACCAGTAAGATGCAAGCTGGTAATTTAAGATAAACCCACAGAACAGGTAATGCAAATTAAATACCTAGAATTAAATATTTCCAGTCACCAGAATCTGGCAAACGATTTTAAAAACTAGGTTAATAAAGCTGCCACAATACACCATTGTTCGTATTGGAAGGGAAACCGTAAGGACAACCCCCCCCCCCCCAAGACCGCCAAAAAGATCTTCTAGAAGAATAATAAGAAGAAGTATTGGGCACATGTTTTTTTAGATTCCGAAGCATATATAGCGACTTCATTTGCACAGTCTACTTGTTTATTAGAGAACAAAATATCCAAAGCGTTTTTTTTGCTGTGTATACTGACTGTCCCCTCCATCTTCCAAAAAATCTTCACTTCTATTTACTCCTTGGATCTAGAAGTGTACTAGTCAAACCTATACATATACGAATTAATAATTCATATATGCATGTATTGAAATGGATGCACAATCTGCCTTAGAGTCGGCATTATAGTAACCAACGTACAGTGTTTCAGTCTACTATGACTTCGTCAGTCTGCGACGTGCTTGCTGCAATGCTAATTGAGCTCCAGACCTCCCCGCATATCTCTCTTTACATAACGATGCCTATGAGAAAATCTCGGCGATCTCTGTTATGCAAAAGCAACGAGCCAGGGGTGGGAGGGGGGAATTTTCCAAGTATTTATTATTATTTTTTAAGCGCACTAATGTCAAATATTTTAATTGGTGAAGCACCGGTAACCGAAACATTACTAGAAAAGACTTGTATGGAGCTTCATTGAAATTCCTGTTGAAAAACATAAGTCCCACATACACACACAGAGAGAGATTTTTCAAAAACCAGTTTTTTGGTATCAGGGGTCTTCAAAATGTGGACATCTGCAAAAATCTCTATTTCATCATCACAATACTTCCTTATACTACGTATAAGAAAACGCGGTAAATGCTCGACCTGCTCAGCAAATGTCATTTACGGCGCTTTTTCTCACTAATATAAAGTAAATGGAACATTTCAATTTTCAATTACAAATTACCGCTTCATTTGTTAACTTACCGTTTTGGCGCAATATTATGAAATAATCCTCATTTCAAAACGCGTTGATTGATATCAAAATATACACATTTGAGTTGTCTTTGGAAAGACATAAGCTGTGTTCATAGTCCTTTTGAGGACAATAGTCCAGGTGTGAATGGAGAAAACGCACCTTTAAATTCATATTACACCATTAACGCTGAAGTTTGTCAACATCTCTTCTACCACAGATTTGTAGTCTCTTATTTCCAAAAAAATCTGGTTACTGCTAGATTTTATTTCCAGAATCAGTCAAAAAACTAATGAAAGAAGGATATTTAGGGAGCAAAATCGAAACAAACTGGAACTCTATCAGAGATTTGCAATTTGGGTCTTCCTCGTTTCTAAAAAAGCTGGTTATCAATAATTTGAAGGTTTACATAGAACACTTCATATTTTAAAGATTTTATAGTTTAATCTCACAAATTAAATTATGTAACTACTTATTATGGTCTTGTAGTGTCAACCTGCTTTCTTTATGTTAAGTGTATCTATTACATACTTTTAAATAACTCGTAACGTACTAAATCTGATAATTAGTAAGCTCACGAGCTATTTTCAATTATAACTTTTTAATTATAATTATTATATAATATAAAAAGAACGTCTACGTCGAGATGTTAGCGCCATCTATACTGTATGTACCGCACAGAAATGCTGGGTAAATCTAACAGATATCTGTAAATAGCATATATTAATAATTATAATAATCATCACGTCATACTTATATTAAAAAAATAATACATATGCTTAAGCTACTCTTACTATGTTTACCTTCCAAATAAAAATAACTAGTGCAGTTGCCATATGACATTATTATAAATTTACGAGGCATTTTTAAATTCAGCCATTTTTGCTAGTGCTTGAAACACCACTGAATTTCCAATTTATTTATTAACTTAATTTACAAGATAGTATTACCTCATGCATTTTGTTAAACCTTTATCTCTTTTGCTAAAAGCATAAATTTTATATATTTTGCTTTCTAACGTCCGAAAATTTTGAAGCAGAAATGTTATTTCTTTCATGTTGTATTTGATTCAATAATTAAATGAATGAGCAAAGGTTAATTTCTTACTGTGTTTTGTATATACTTTCATGAAATTAGAACAAAAAATCTATTTTATTTTAAAATATAAATTTATAAAATGATAAAAAAGATTTATATAATGTAACAATTTCATAAAAACAGGAATGTTGTTTGAAACTGTGCCTACCTTGTCATTTATAATTAGGCTTCGGATAAATATGCATTAAAAAAGTACAAAATATGCATGCAAATATGCATCTAAAATATTAAAAATATGCATTTAAATATGCATTAAAAAATCGTTTATCACATTTAAATAAAACTTTTTTTAAAGATTATATTGGTCTATTTACAATAAATTTACAGATTTTTACTATTACACTTCACTATGACATGATGTAATAAATTGTCAAATATAAATTTACGCCTATGATCATCTAGAATATTTTTAAATTCTGAAAAACATCATTCCACGTCACATGATACAATAGGAGCGAATGATAAATCCACTATATCAGTGAGATTCAAATTACTGGGAGCAACAGCAATTTCCTCATTTTGTAAAATCTTAGAAATATTTTTCAAAATTTTATATCCAGTAATTTTATCTAAAACTGACAACATTTTTGTTGCAAAACTACAATTTTTTAATTTACTTAACCTATCAAAAACATTTTTAACAATTTGTATACTGTTTTCTAAAGGAAGTCCCTTGGTTTCCAATTTCAAAATAGCCTCGGAAATACAAGTAAAATTTAATATAATGAAAATCAAATCTCCACGCAATCCTCTTTGTGTTAAAGCGTTTTGAGCATCCACTATGCTTTCCGCTTCTTTAGGATAGAAATCGTTCACAATACGGGCAATAAGCTCAAAATGTTGAGCGTAATAGCTTGCAGCTTCAATCCAGGTGCCCCATCTTGTAAGAATCGGGGACGGCGGAAGTGGAATCCCACCACCAGCAATTTTTTTGAACTTGGCAACGCGAGAAGGTGCTTTTAAAACACTTTCTTGGTCGATGAAATTAACAAATTTACATTTGTATAAACGGAACGCACTAATTCGGCCACTCGATGTAAGCCATGCGCCACACAAGTAGCATGAGTCATTTCTGAATAGAGTATTTTCGAACCCCTCATTGCTTTACACGTGTATGGAGCAGCATCCGCACACACAACGAGCACTTTTTCGTAGCAAATGCCTGTTGGCCACAAAAAATTTAGCGCATCATTGAAAAATGTGGCAATTGTTGAATGGTTCACTTTTCCCAACACATTCATTGTTAACAGATACGATTTATTTCTTTCTTCTTCAACTCCCAAAATACCAAAAACAAAATTTGCTATGCTTCTTTGTTTCTTCTTAAAGATACCCAAATATTGTTATCTTTAGCTTTTTCCCGCAGCTTTTGTATTGTGGCGTTATATAATGGCAGAACATAGTTTTTTCGCAGTGTAGATTCGTCTGGAATATTTTGCTTGGTATGTTTTCCAAAAAGGTTTTAAATGATTCATTTTTTAATTTCGCCAACGGTATATCCGCAAAATTAGAGCTTCACACAATTCCTCGTTAAATGGTGAACGACTGGGACCAGGTTTTAATATAGCTGGTACAGCTGCTGTTTACTTCCTAAGCTTCGGCTCTTCTTTTTTTTTGGTACTTACTGGTTTGTAAATGCTGCGTCGCTTGGCACTTTTTTGTTGCTGTTTGACTCACTTCACAGTTTTTACAAACCAGTACACTTCCATCAGTTGTAAAATCGCTGTCTTTGACAAATTGGTTTAAAATTGCGCTAACTGATCGTTTTTCTTTCGGCATTTTTAACACTGGGATGTTCGCTTCTCAAAATCAAACAACATGGAATATTCCACTCCTTGCGGGTTGGTTATACCTGATAATCGGTCATAAAAGCTGTTTGGGATTTACCAAATATATTTTCGAAGGACGGTGACGGTTCTATTAGATTTGTTGTAATGTAATGTAATTCGAGAATAATAGGACTTCTATAAAAAGGCAGCCGCACAGAAACAGCATTCATTCATTCATTCAGAGTCGGTTATGTAAATAAGTAAGTACGTGTGTACCAAATAAATACTGTTACATAAATCTGTCACATACATATTCTTAGATAAATTGGTAAATAAATAGTATTTTGTGTTACTGTCATTCAATAATTATAGTTTTATTGAATTTAGTTTATATATAGTTCCTTTGTTTCAAGAGTGTTCATTAATTTCACTTTCAATTATATTTTTATTTGGTCTTTTAAATATAGACTTTTAAAAATAAATAGTGAGTGAATTGTTTATTATTTTTCGGACCCATAAAAACCATTACATTATGTTTAAAAAAAAAAATTTAACAGGGAAATATGCAGATAAAACTGAAAATGACTAAAATATGCACTTCAACTCAAAAATGACTTAATTATGCATTAGAATATGCAGTTATGCAAATGCATATTTATCCGAAGCTTATTTATATTATATATACTAAAAGCGGAGTAGCCCATGGCAACCAAACGCCCGAAAAATCGTCTAAAAACGGCAAAACTGTGCAAAGAACTCCTCTCTGGATACGCGAAATTAAGGGCTGTCTTTTGGCATGTTGGCAGGGGCGACATTGAATTTCCGGTCGACGGAGAGTTTTTCTTCCCAAGTGGAGCGTGTGCAGAGATATCGCCCGTTGAAGAGGAGCGTGCACTCGGTGTTTTAACAGAAAAATGGCTTACGTCATCATGACGATTTACGTGACAATCAAAATAAATCTCGGGAAACGTCAAACTAGCAAGTTGTAGCTACAGATTCACTTTTAAGATTGAAATACGAAATTTTGAAGGTTGCGAGGGTCCAACAAGACCCGCAGTGTTAAAGAACGGCCTTCTGGGCATCTCTTAAATGCTTATTTCGAATCGACAAACGCACGCAATGTAGGGCACGAGCACTTTCAAATTCGTTTGCAGACAGATTTCGTAAGAAAAATGGCCGAAATACGTCACAGATTCAATGTGCATATGATTCAATGTACTATGATCGGGCGAAAAATATCAGTCTATTCGGTCCGACAAGTTCGGCATCTCAATCTCGACATAATACACCCGCTTGACTTGACATTTTTATAGATATACAGGTTGATTGTTCTTTTAATGGTTATATATTTGAATTATTAAAATACGTTAATTCCAGAACGCGTACGCCTTAATGGGGAAAAGGATTGCTTTTAACATTTATGTGCCCTTATGACAACGATTACGCATACATGCAGAGTGGGCGGAGCTATCTGAAATTAATTTATCTCTTCTGATTAAAGTAAAATTCGGCACTTGGGAGTCTTTGTGGTGTCATTGATCACGTATCCAAACCGAAATGTCAAAAAAAAGCAAAATAGCCCAAGGATTTTTTGAAAATTGACGTATAAATGTGAAATTTTAGATACGAGGGTGTGTTAGGTCGCCGATCACAAATCCAAAATTAAAATGTCATAAGAAAACAAAATGGCGCATGATTTTTTTGAAAATTGACGTATGAATATGAAATTTTAGATACGGGGGTTTTGGGGGTCGCCGATCACGATTCCAAAGTCAAAATGTCAAAAAAAGCAAAATGGCGGAAGATTTTTTTGAAAATTGACGTATGAATGTGAAATTTTCGGTACGGAGGTTTTGGGGGTCGCCGATCACGATTCCAAAGTCAAAATGTCAAAAAAAAACAAAATGGGGGAAGATTTTTTGAAAATTGACGTATGAATGTAAAATTTTAGATACGGGGGTTTTGGGGGTCGCCGATAACGATTCCAAAGTCAAAATGTCAAAAAAAAACAAAATGGCGAAAGATTTTTTAGAAAATTGAGGTATTAATGTAAAATTTTAGATACGGGGGTTTTGGGGGTCGCCGATCACGATTCCAAAGTCAAAATGTCAATAAAAGCAAAACGGCGAAAGATTTTTTTGAAAATTGACGTATGAATATAAAATTTTATATACGAGGATTTTGAGGGTCGCCGATCACGATTCCAAAGTCAAAATGTCAAAAAAAACAAAATGGCGAAAGATTTTTTTGAAAAATTAACGTGAGTGTGAAATTTTAGATACGGGGGTGTGTTAGGTCGCCGATCACAAATCCAAAATCAAAAGGTCATAAAAAAACAAAATCGGGGAAGAATTTTTTGAAAATTGACATATGAATGTAAAATTTTAGATACGGGGGTTTTGGGGGTCGCCGATCACGTTTCCAAAGTCAAAATGTCAAAAGAAAACAAAATGGCGAAAGATTTTTTGAAAATTGACGTATGAATGTAAAATTTTAGATACGGGGGTTTTGGGGGTCGCCGATCACGATTCCAAAGTCAAAATGTCAAAAAAAACAAAATGGTGGAAGATTTTTTGAAAATTGACGTATGTAAAATTTTAGATACGGGGGTTTTGGGGGTCGCCGATCACGATTCCAAAGTCAAAATGTCAAAAAAAAACAAAATGGCGGATGATTTTTTGAAAATTGACGTATGAATGTAAAATTTTAGATACGGGGGTTTTGGGGGTCGCCGATCACGATTCCAAAGTCAAAAGTCAAAAAAAAACAAATGGCGAAAGATTTTTTTGGAAATTGACGTATTAATGTAAAATTTTAGATAGGGGGGTTTTGGGGATCGCCGATCACGATTCCAAAGTTAAAATATCAAAAAAAGCAAAACGGCGAAATTTTTTTTTGAAAATCAACATATGAATGTAAAATTTTAGATACGGGAGTTTTGGGGGTCGCCGATCACGACTCCAAAGCCAAAATATCAAAAAAAAAAACAAAATGGCGGAAGATTTTTTTAAAATTGACGTATGAATGTAAAATTTTAGATACGGGGGTTTTGGGGGTCGCCGATCACGATTCCAAAGTCAAAATGTCAAAACAAAACGAAATGGCGGAAGATTTTTTGAAAATTGAAGTATGAATGTAAAATTTTAGATACGGGGGTTTTGGGGGTCGCCGATCACGATTCCAAAGTCAAAATGTCAAAACAAAACGAAATGGCGGAAGATTTTTTGAAAGTTGACGTATGAATGTAAAATTTTAGATACGGGGGTTTTGGGGGTCGCCGATCACGATTCCAAAGTCAAAATGTCAAAAAAAAACAAAATGGTGGAAGATTTTTTGAAAATTGACGTATTAATGTAAAATTTTAGATACGGGGGTTTTGGGGGTCGCCGATCACGATTCCAAAGCCAAAATGTCAAAAAAAAACAAAATGGCGGAAGATTTTTTGAAAATTGACGTATGAATGTAAAATTTTAGATACGGGGGTTTTGGGGGTCGCCGATCACGATTCCAAAGTCAAAATGTCAAAACAAAACGAAATGGCGGAAGATTTTTTGAAAATTGACGTATGAATGTGAAATTTTAGATGTGGGGGCTTTGGGGGTCGTCGATCACGATTCCAAAGTCAAAATGTCAAAAAAAACAAAATGGCGAAAGATTTTTTAGAAAATTGACGTATTAATGTAAAATTTTAGATACGGGGGTTTTGGGGGTCGCCGATGACGATTCCAAAGTTAAAATATCAAAAAAAGCAAAACGGCGAAATTTTTTTTTGAAAATTGACGTATGAATGTAAAATTTTAGATACGGGAGTTTTGGGGGTCGCCGATCACGATTCCAAAGCCAAAATGTCAAAAAAAAACAAAATGGCGGAAGATTTTTTGAAAATTGACGTATGAATGTAAAATTTTAGATACGGGGGTTTTGGGGGTCGCCGATCACGATTCCAAAGTCAAAATGTCAAAACAAAACGAAATGGCGGAAGATTTTTTGAAAATTGACGTATGAATGTAAAATTTTAGATACGGGGGTTTTGGGGGTCGCCGATCACGATTCCAAAGTCAAAATGTCAAAAAAAAACAAAATGGCGGAAGATTTTTTGAAAATTGACGTATGAATGTGAAATTTTAGATGTGGGGGCTTTGGGGGTCGTCGATCACGATTCCAAAGTCAAAATGTCAAAAAAAACAAAATGGCGAAAGATTTTTTAGAAAATTGACGTATTAATGTAAAATTTTAGATACGGGGGTTTTGGGGGTCGCCGATGACGATTCCAAAGTCAAAATATCAAAAAAAGCAAAACGGCGAAAGACTTTTTTGAAAATTGACGTATGAATGTAAGATTTTAGATACGGGGGTTTTGGGGGTCGCCGATCACGATTCCAAAGTCAAAATATCAAAAAAAACAAAAGGGTGGAAAATTTGTTTGAAAATTGACGTATGAATGTGAAATTTTAGAATACGGGAGTTTTGGGGGTCGCCGATCACGATTCCAAAGTCAAAATGTCAAAAAAAAACAAAATGGAGGAAGAGTTTTTTGAAAATTAACGTATGAATGTGAAAGTTTAGATGCGGGGATGTTTGTGGTCGCTTATTACGTCTTCAATTTGGTGATTCTTCGAAACGTGATTGAACAGGGTTTAAATTTAATACTTAATTTTTTCGTATCAACAGTAGATTCGCAAACATCAGAATCGTATTGTACATTGTCTCAATGAAAATGTTACGCTCACTGAGCTCATTGTTTCTTTCGATACTCTAACATGACATGTTTAACATTAAATTACCTTTCTCGCTCTTGAGTGTGAACCGGCTTCTGTAAAAAAACAGTTCGAGTAGAATTTCAAATAAAATATACTATTGGCTTAAAAAAATATATGTAGGGATGCTTCAAAAGTTTATAAAAGTGGACATTCTGAAAAGCGTCATGCCAGTGATCGCTTTTTACAGGAAAAGCGCTTCAATAGGGCTTCAATTTAAAACTTGGGCTTTTTACTTTTATTATTATTTCGTGCTCCTTTATTAACTATAGTGGATTTCAAAAAGGTTGACAAGCTTTTACACTTTCACATCAAAATAGTATTGTACACTGTCTTAATAAAAATGTTGCGATTTTTAATCTCATTGTGTCTTTGCATACTTTAACACGACTTATGTTTAACATTAGATTATCTTTCTCGCTCTTGAGTGTGTATCGGTTTTTGTTAAAAGCAGTTCGAGAAGAATTTTAAATAAAACATCCTATTGGGTTAAAAAATATATGTATATACAGGAGTGCTTCAAAGGTGTATAAAAGTGGACATTCTAAAAAGCGTCATGCCAGTGATCGGTTTTTGCAGGAAAAGGGCTTCAATTTAAAACTTGGGTTTTTATTTTTATTATTATTATGTGCTCCTTTATTAACGATAGTGGATTTCAATAAGGTTGACAGGCTTTCACACTTTCGCATCAAAATAGTATTGTACACTGTCTTAATAAAAATGTAGCGCTTCTTGATCTCATTGTGTCTTTGCATACTTTAACACGACTTATGTTTAACATTAAATTACCTTTCTCGCTCATGAGTGTGGACCGGTTTGTGTAAAAAACAATTCCAGAAATATTTTAAATAAAATATACAATTGGCTCCACAAAATATATGTATATACCGGGATGCTTTAAAAGTTTATAAAACTGGACATTCTAAAAAGCGTTTTTTTATAGTAAAGACGCTTCAATTGGGCTTAAATCTAAAACTTGGGCTTTTTACTTTTATTATTATTTTGTGCTTTTTTCTTAACGAGAGTAGACTTCGAAAAGATTGACAGGCTCTTACACGTTCACATCAAAATAGTATTGTAAACTGTCTTAATAAAAAGGTTGCGCTTTTTGAGAGCTCATTGTTTCTTTGGATACGACTTATGTTTAACATTAAATTTCCTTTCTCGCTCTTGAGTGTGTACCGGTTTATGTCAAAAACAGTTCGAGAAGAATTTTAAATAAAGTATCCTATTGGCCTAACAAAATATATATATATACAGGGGTGCTTCAAAAGTTTATAAAAGTGGACATTCTAAAAAGCGTTTCTTTACAGGAAAGGCGCTTCAATACGGCTTAAATTTAAAACTTGGGCTTTTTACTTTTATTTTCATTTGGTCTCCTTTATTAATGATAGTGGATTTCAAAAAGGTCATACTTTACATCAAAATAGTATTGTACACTGTCTTAATAAAAATGTAGCGCTTTTTGAGCTCAATGTGTCTTTGGATAATTTAACACGACTTATGTTAAACATTAAATTACCTTTCTCGCTTTTGAGTGTGTACCGGTTTATGTCAAAAACAGTTCACGAAGAATTTTAAATAAAATATCCTATTGGCTTAACAAAATATATGTATATACTTGGGTGCTTCAAAGTAGTATAAATGTAGACATTCTAAAAAGCGTCATGCCAGTGATCGCTTTTTATAGGAAAGGCGCTTCAATTTAAAACTTGGGCATTTTGCTTTTATTATTATTTCGTGCTCCTTTATTAACGATAGTGGATTTCAAAAAGGTTGACAGGCTTTTACACTTTTGACATTAAAATAGTATTGTACACTGTCTTAATAAAAATGTTTCGCTTTTTGATATCATTGTGTCTTTGCATACTTCAGTACGACTTATGTTTAACATTAAATTACCTTTCTCGCTCTTGACTGTAACGATTTATGTCAAAAACAGTTCGAGAAGAATTTTAAATAAAATATCCTATTGGTTTAACAAAATATATGTATATACAGGGGCGCTTCAAAAGTTAATAAAATCGGACATTCTAAAAAGCCATGCCAGTTATCGCTTTTTACAGGAAAAGCGCTTCAATAGGGCTTAAATTTAAAACTTGAGCTTTTTACTTTTACTATTATTTTGTACTTTTTCATTAACGATAGTGGATTTCGAAAAATTGATAGGCTATTACACGTTCATATCAAAATAGTATTGTAAACTGTCTTAATGAAAATGTTGCGTCTTTTTGTCTTTGAATACTTTAACATGACTTATGTTTAACATTAAATTACCTTTCTCGCTCTTGAGTGTGTACCGGTTTGTGTCAAAAACAGTTCGAGAAGAATTTTAAATAAAATATCCTATTGGCTTAACAAAATATATGTATATACAGGAGTGCTTCAAAAGTTTATAAAAGTGGACATTCTTAAAAGCGTTTTTTACAGGAAAGGCACTTCAATAGGGCTTCAATTTAAAACTTGGGCTTTTTACTGTTATTATTATTTTGTGCTTTTTTCTTAACGAGAGTAGACTTCGAAAAGATTGACAGGCTTTTACACGTTCACATCAAAATAGTATTGTAAACTGTCTTAATAAAAATGCTGCGCTTTTTAATCTCATTGTGTCTTTGGATACTTTAACACGACTTATGTTTAACATTAAATTATCTTTCTCACTCTTGAGTGTGTACCGATTTGTGTAAAAAACAATTCGAGAAAAATTTCAAATAAAATATACTATTGGCTTCACAAAATATATGTATATACCGGGATGCTTTAAAAGTTTATAAAACCGGACATTCTAAAAAGCGTCATGCCAGTGATCGCTTTTTACAGGAAAGGTGCTTCAATTCAAAACTTGAGCTTTTTACTTTTACTTTTATTTTGTGCTCCTTTAGTAACGATACTGGATTTCAAAAAGGTCACACTTTACATCAAAATAGTATTGTACACTGTCTTAATAAAAATGTTGCGCTTTTTGATCTCATTGTGTCTTTGCATACTTTAACACGCCTTATGTTTAACATTAAATTACCTTTCTCGCTCTTGAGTGTGTACCGGTTTGTGTTAAAAACAGTTCGAGAAGAATTTTAAATAAGATATCCTATTGGCTTAACAAAATATATGTATATACAGGGGTGCTTCAAAAATTTATAAAAATTGACATTCTAGAAAGCGCTGTTTACAGGAAAGGCGCTTGAAAAGGGCTTAAATTTAAAACTTGGGTTTCTTACTTTTATTATTATTTTGTGCTCCTTTATTAATGATAGTGGATTTCAAAAGGGTCACACTTTACATCAAAATAGTATTGTAAACTGTTTTAATAAAAATGTTGCGCTTTTTGAGCTCATTGTGTCTTTGGATACTTTAACATGGCTTATGATTAACATTAAATTACCTTTCTCGCTCTTGAGTGTGTACCGATTTGTGTCAAAAACAGAAGGAGAATAATTTTAGATAAAATATACTCTGCTTTTTTTTATTAACGATAGTGGACTTCCAAAAGGTAGTAAGAAAGTAATATTCGTTATAAATTAAATTTACTTTACCCATTCGCATACATACGTTTGCGAGCTATATGTTCGAAGTTCATCAGCATTCATTAGCATTCTATAAGAATGTTTGAAAGCGACGCCCATTTACCAAACAAAATTTGTTGTAAACATATTAAACACTATGGAGATACTACGTATATTTGAGTATGTCAATTAAAATGACGAGCCCGCGATAGCGGGCGAGTAGTATATATGTAATTCATTGAAAATTTAAAATGTTCTTCAATACAAGTCCTTCATTTTTAATTGACGTGCGAACTAATTTTGAGTATGTGACAGACGAATATTTCAATTATGCTGACCAAAATTTCATAATGAAAGCGCTGTTCCACTTCAAATAATTTGGGTGAAAATATCTCAGTGTCAAACTGATTATTAGGTTCTTTTTTATTAATATTGTGCATGCCTGTCTTAAATTGTTTCTGAGCAATTGACATACATTTTGTTAATCTACTAAATTTTTCCACTGTTATTTCAATAGCGTATTATCCCGATTGTCTCAATAAAAATGATGCACTTATTGAGCATATTGTTTATATCGGATACTTTAACATCATTCTTATGTTTAACATTAAATTATCTTTCTCGCTCTTCATTGTGTAACAGTTTGTGTAAAAAAAAATTCTAGAAGAATTCTGAATGAAATATACAATTGGCTTTACAAAATATATGTATATACAGAGTGTGCCACAAGTCTATAAAATCTTACATTCTAAAAACCACCACGAGAGTGATCGCGTTTTACAGGAAACTGTAAAAAGCTGTAAGCGGACGCGAAAAGGGCGAATTCAAGCTCGAAAAGATTGAAGCATTAGCTCACAAACATTCAACACAATAAATATTGCAATATATAATAATTGGCCCAATGATAATAGTGTATAGGTAAGAAATTTATAAATTCGATTACTTATTTGTTTATAAATACTTTCTACTCATTTTTTTCGTCCATGAATTAAGTTGTAAAAATACTTCAAAATATTATAAGATATTGTAAATAGAAAAAAGAAACTAAAATATATTCCTACTAGATTAAACAAGCACTTAATCATGTTGTTACTGTGTCAGGCAAATTGAGAAGTAATATCATACGTATTCAAAAAAGATTGTTTAATTATCATTGATGAAAATGAACGTCCCGCGACATCGTCAATTACAATAATTCAAAATAGAAATTCTATAAGAATGTTTTACAGTATTTTCGAATATAACAATAAGTAATCAATATTACCATAATACATATATTATATTTATATATTCCTTAAATTATAGGTGTACAATGTAAAAGAAAATAATTATGTACAGTGTGAACAAGGCTTTACCAACATTATTAAGAATCATATATAACTGACAGTTGTAATACAATTTACCACAAAGAAACACTGCAAATTATAAAAGTATAGGAATGGAAATCATTATAAAAAATGCCAATGAAATAAATATTATTTGTTATAGAACAATAATTAAATGAATTATTTAAAAGTATACATTCGCGTCAACAAAACATAATTTTAATAAAGCTATCTACAAGTTTGTATAAAATAAAATGTTTTTTTTAAATTCTAATGAATTTTCATTTAAACCAAAAAGACCAATGGAATCGACATATGTATATAGACTGAAACACTATTAACAAAAACTATCAAACCACATTTTCCAACTGATGCGAAAAACACAGATTTCGCGATTATTCTAATTTTATAGCCACAAACAAAATTCAAACTATAGATAAATTAGGCAAACGTGAAATAAATCATCGGCAAGTCAAGGCACAAAAACCAATAATAGTAGAAAAATTATAAATAGAGTGAAAACTACCGTCTGTGAGGCACAGGAAAAGTATGTGAAAAATGTCAATATAACATTAAACGATAAAATACATCTTATTTCATGGACAGCCGTTAAACATTTTCAATTTAAAAACTGCTATTATCACTAAATCTATTATTAATCCTTTCAGCCGATAAGCATTCTGAATAAAATATTGCATAGTTCTAAACTATATACAGGGGTGTATAAAAACAACTAAGCAATATTGAACATCTAAAACACAATTATATTTAGTTATTCGCTATATATCGGAATTATATGGTGTTTCAAAAACTGAAACGCAATAAAGACAAAATCCGCAATAAATTTAGAAGAATAAGGGGGAGCGGTACCTCAACTGTAAGCGGAATAAGAGGCGATAGCGGGCCTTCAAGGCCTGCCGTATTAGCTAGTTATATATAATAATAGCTGAGTAGCCCATGGCAACCAAACGACCCGAAAAATCGACGAAAATTGGATGCACGGGGCGGGCAACTCCTCTCTGGATACGCTAAATTAAAAGCTGCCCTTTGGCATGTTGGTAGGGGCGACATTGAATTTCCGGACGTCGAAGAGATTTTCTTCCCAAGTGGAGCGTGTGCAGAGATATCGCCCGTTGAAGAGGAGCGTGTTTTAACAGAAAAATGGCTTACGTCATCATGACGATTCACGTGACAATCAAAATAAATCTCGGGAAACGTCAAACTCAGTTAAGACTGAAATACGAAATTTTGAAGGTTGCGAGCGCCCAACAAGACCCGAGGTCTTAAAGAACGGCCTTCTCGGGGTCTCTTACATGCTTATTTCGAGTCGACAAACGCACGCAATGTAGGGCACGAGCACTTTCAAATTCGTTTGCAGAAGCATTTGGTAAGAAAAATGGCCGAAATACGTCACAGATTCAATGTGCATATGATTCAATGTACTACGATCGGGCGAAAAATATCAGTCTTGACTTGACATTTTTATAGATATACAGGTTGATTGTTCTTTTAATGACTATATATTTGAATTATTAAAATATGTACGTTAATTCCAGAACGCGTACGCCTTAATGGGGAAAAGGATTGCTTTCAACATTTATATGCCCTTATGACAACGATTACGCATACATGCAGAGTGGGCGGAGCTACCTGCAATTAATTTCTCTCTTCTGATTAAAGTAAAATTCGGCACTTGAGAGTTTTCGTGGTGTCATTGATCACGTATCCAAAGTCGAAATGTCAAAAAAAAAAACAAAATGGCCGAAGGATTTTTTGAAAATTGACATATAAATGTGAAATTTTAGATACGAGGGTGTCTTAGGTCGCCGATCACAAATCCAAAATCAAAATGTCATAAAAAAACAAAATAGCGGAAGAATTTTTTGAAAATTGACGTATGAATGTAAAATTTTAGATACGGGGGTTTTGGGGGTCGCCGATCACGATTCCAAAGTCAAAATATCAAAAAAAACAAAATGGCGGAAGATTTTTTGAAAATTGACGTATGAATGTAAAATTTTAGATACGGGGGTTTTGGGGGTCGCCGATCACGATTCCAAAGTTAAAATGTCAAAAAAAAACAAAATGGAGGAAGATTTTTTGAAAATTGACGTATGAATGTAAAATTTTAGATACGGGTGTTTTGGGGGTCGCCGATCACGATTCCAAAGTTAAAATGTCAAAAAAAACAAAATGGCGGAAGATTTTTTGAAAATTGACCTATGAATGTAAAATTTTAGATACGGGGGTTTTGGGGGTCGCCGATCACGATTCCAAAGTCGAAATGTCAAAAAAAACAAAATGTCGGAAGGTTTTTTGAAAATTGACGTATGAATGTAAAATTTTAGATACGGGGGTTTTGGGGGTCGCCGATCACGATTCCAAAGTCAAAATGTCAAAAAAAAACAAAATGGCGGAAGATTTTTTGAAAATTGACCTATGAATGTAAAATTTTAGATACGGGGGTTTTGGGGATCGCCGATCACGATTCCAAAGTCGAAATGTCAAAAAACACAAAATGGCCGAAGGATTTTTGAAAATTGACATATAAATGTGAAATTTTAGATACGAGGGTGTCTTAGGTCGCCGATCACAAATCCAAAATCAAAATGTCATAAAAAAACAAAATAGCGGAAGAATTTTTTGAAAATTGACGTATGAATGTAAAATTTTAGATACGGGGGTTTTGGGGGTCGCCGATCTCGATTCCAAAGTCAAAATGTCAAAAAAAACAAAATGGCGGAAGATTTTTTGAAAATTGACCTATGAATGTAAAATTTTAGATACGGGGGTTTTGGGGGTCGCCGATCACGATTCCAAAGTCGAAATGTCAAAAAAAACAAAATGGCGGAAGATTTTTTGAAAATTGACGTATGAATGTAAAATTTTAGATACGGGGGTTTTGGGGGTCGCCGATCACGATTCCAAAGTTAAAATGTCAAAAAAAAACAAAATGGAGGAAGATTTTTGAAAATTGACGTATGAATGTAAAATTTTAGATACGGGTGTTTTGGGGGTCGCCGATCACGATTCCAAAGTTAAAATGTCAAAAAAAACAAAATGGCGGAAGATTTTTTGAAAATTGACCTATGAATGTAAAATTTTAGATACGGGGGTTTTGGGGGTCGCCGATCACGATTCTAAAGTCGAAATGTCAAAAAAAACAAAATGGCGGAAGATTTTTTGAAAATTGACGTATGAATGTAAAATTTTAGATACGGGGGTTTTGGGGATCGCCGATCACGATTCCAAAGTCAAAATGTCAAAAAAAAACAAAATGGCGGAAGATTTTTTGAAAATTGACCTATGAATGTAAAATTTTAGATACGGGGGTTTTGGGGATCGCCGATCACGATTCCATAGTCGAAATGTCAAAAAACACAAAATGGCGGAAGATTTTTTGAGAATTGACGTATGAATGTAAAATTTTAGATACGGGGGTTTTGGGGGTCGCCTATCACGATTCCAAAGTCAAAATGTCAAAAAAAAACAAAATGGCGGAAGATTTTTTGAAAATTGACGTATGAATGTAAAATTTTAGATACGGGGGTTTTGGGGGTCGCCGATTACGATTCCAAAGTCAAAATGTCAAAAAAAAACAAAATGGCGGAAGATTTTTTGAAAATTGACGTATGAATGTAAAATTTTAGATGCGGGGGTTTTGGGAGTCGCCGATCACGATTCCAAAGTCAAAATGTCAAAAAAAAAACAAAATGGCGGAAGATGTTTTTGATAATTGACGTATGAATGTTAAATTTTAGATACGGGGGTTTTTGGGGTCGCCGATCACGCTTCCAAAGTCAAAATGTCAAAAAAAAACAGTTCGAGTAGAATTTCAAATAAAATATACTATTGGCTTAACAAAATATATATAGGGGTGCCTCAAAAGTGTATAAAAGTGGACATTCTAAAAAGCGTCATGCCAGTGATCGCTTTTTACAGGAAAGGCGCTTCAATAGGGCTTCAATTTAAAACTTGGGCCTTTTACTTTTATTATTATTTCGTGCTCCTTTATTAACGATAGTAGATTTTGAAAAGGTTGACAGGCTTTTACACTTTCACATCAAAATAGTATTCTACACTGTCTTAATAAAAATGTTGCGCTTTTTAATCTCATTGTGCCTTTGCATACTTTAACACGACTTATGTTTAATATTAAATTACCTTTCTCGCTCTTGAGTGTGTACCGGTTTGTATTAAAAACAGTTCGAGAAGAATTTTAAATAAAACATCCTATTGGGTTAACAAAATATATGTATATACAAGAGTGCTTCAAAGGTGTATAAAAATGGATATTCTAAAAAGCGTCATGCCAGTGATCGCTTTTTACAGGAAAAGCGCTTCAATTTAAAACTTGGGCTTTTTACTTTTATTATTATTATGTGCTCCTTTATTAACGATAGTGGATTTCAAAAAGGTTGACAGGCTTTCACACTTTCGCATCAAAATAGTATTGTACACTGTCTTAATAAAAATGTTGCGCTTTTTAATCTCATTGTGCCTTTGCATACTTTAACACGACTTATGTTTAATATTAAATTACCTTTCTCGCTCTTGAGTGTGTACCGGTTTGTATTAAAAACAGTTCGAGAAGAATTTTAAATAAAACATCCTATTGGGTTAACAAAATATATGTATACGCAGGGGTGCTTCAAAAGTTAATAAAAACGGACATTCTAAAAAGCCACGACAGTGATTGCTTTTTACAGGACAGGCGCTTCAAAAGGGTTAAAATTTAAAACTTGGGCTTTTACTTTTATTATTATTTTGTGCTCTTTTATTAACGATAGTGGATTTCGAAATGGTTGACAGGCTTTTACACGTTCACATCAAAATAGTATTGTACACTATTAATAAAAATGTTACGCTTCTTGATCTCATTGTGTCTTTGCATACTTTAACACGACTTATGTTCAACATTAAATTTCTTTCTCGCTCTTGAGTGTGTACCGGTTTTTGTAAAAAACAATTCGAGAAAAATTTTAAATAAAATATACTATTGGCTTCACAAAATATATTTATATACCGGGATGCTTTAAAAGATTATAAAACTGGACATTCTAAAAAGCGTTTTTTTATAGGAAAGGCACTTCAATTGAGCTTAAATTTAAAACTTGGGCTTTTTACTTTTATTATTATTTTGTGCTTTTTTCTTAACGAGAGTAGACTTCGAAAAGATTGACAGGCTCTTACACGTTCACATCAAAATAGTATTGTAAACTGTCTCAATAAAAATGTTGCGCTTTTTGAGAGCTCATTGTTTCTTTGGATATTTTAACATGACTTATGTTTAACGTTAAATTACTTATCTCGCTCTTGAGTGTGTGCCGGTTTGTGTAAAAAACAATTCGAGAAAATTTTTAAATAAAATATACTATTGGCTTCACAAAATATATGTATATACCGGAATGCTTTCAAAGTTTATAAAACCGGACACCATCAATTTAAAATTTGGGCTTTTTACTTTTATTATTACTTTGTGCTCCTTTATTGAACGATATCGGATTTCGAAAAGGTTGACAGGCTTTTACACTTTCACATCAAAATAGTACTGTAAACTCTCTTAATAAAAATGTTGCGCTTTTTGCTCTCATTGTGCCTTTGGATACCTTAATATGACATGGTTAAAATTAAATTACCTTTCTCGCTCTTGGGTGTGTTCCGGTTTGTGTAAAAAACAAATCCAGAAGAATTTTAAATAAAAGGTCCTATTGGCTTAACAAAATATATGTATATACAGGGGTGCTTTAAAGGTATATAAAAGTGGACATTCTAAAAAGCGTCATGCCAGTGATCGCTTTTTACAGGAAAGGCGCTTCCATTTAAAACTTGGGCTTTTTACTTTTATTTTTATTTTGTGCTCCTTTATTATTGATAGTGGATTTCAAAAAGGTCACACTTTACATCAAAATAGTATTGTACACTGTCCTAATAAAAATGTTATACAGGGGTGCTTCAAAAGTTTATAAAAGTGGACATTCGAAAAAGCGTTTTTTACAGGAAAGGCGCTTCAATAGGGCTTAGATTTAAAACTTGGGCTTTTTACTTTTATTATTATTTTGTGCTTTTTTCTTAACGAGAGTAGACATCGAAAGGATTGACAGGCTTTTACACGTTCATATCAAAATAGTATTGTAAACTGTCTTAATGAAAATGTTGCGCTTTTTGAGAGCTCATTGTTTCTTTGGATATTTTTACATGACTTATGTTTAACATTAAATTACCTTTCTCGCTCTTGAGTGTGTACCGGTTTGTGTAGAAAATAATTCGAGAAAAATTTCAAATAAAATATGCTATTGGCTTAACAAAATATATGTAGGGGTGCTTCAAAAGTTTATAAAAGTGGACATTCTAGAAAGCGTCATGCCAGTGATCGCTTTTACAGGAAAGGCGCTTCAATAGGGCTTCAATTTAAAACTTGGGCTTTTTACTTTTATTATTATTTCGTGCTCCTTTATTAACGATATTGGATTTTGGAAAGGTTGACAGGCATTTACACTTTCACATGAAAATAGTATTGTAAACTGTCTTAATGAACATGTTGGGCTTTTTGATCTCATTGTTTCTTTCGATGCTTTAACATGACTTATGTTTAACATTAAATTACCTTTCTCGCTCTTGAGTGTGTACCGGTTTGTGTTAAAAACAGTTCGAGAAGAATTTTAAATAAAATATCCTATTGGCTTAACAAAATATATGTTTATGCAGGGCTTCTTCAAAAGTTAATAAAACCGGACATTCTAAAAGTCATGACATGACAGTGATTGCTTTTTACAGGACAGGCGCTTCAAAAGGGCTTAAATTTAAAACTTGGGCTTTTATTTTTATTATTATATTGTGCTCTTTTATTAACGATAGTGAATTTCGAAAAGGTTGACAGGCTTTTACTCTTTCACATCAAAATAGTATTGTAAACTGTCTTAATGAAAATGTTGCGCTTTTTGAGAGCTCATTGTTTCTTTAAATACTTCAACATGAACTATGTTTAACATTAAATTACCTTTCTCGCTCTTGAGTGTGTACAGGTTTGTGTAGAAAAACAGTTCGAGGAGCATTTTAAATAAAACATACTATTGGCCTCACAAGATATATGTATATACAAGGGTGCTTCAAAAGTTAATAAAATCGGACACTAAAAAGCCATGACAGTGATTGCTTTTTACATGAAACTGTGAAGAAACTGTAAGCGGACGCGAAAAAAGCGGTTCAAGCTAAGAGAGATTGACAGACAGCTGTAAGCGGACGCGAAAAGGCGATTCAAGCTCGAAGAGATTGATGGACAGCTAGTTATATATACTAAAAGCCAATTGTCTCGCTCTTTTTAACACGAACGATTAAAACGGCAAAGCTATACCCCAAAATTGACGAATTGGGGAGACAGTTTTCTGAGAACCTGGCGCATCTACGGTGGGAACGAAAGTGTCACGCGACGGGGACCACGGTCCCACGTGCCTTAGGCCATTTTTCACGTCTCCGAAGAGAGAACGAGGGCCCGAAAGGAGTTTTTGAAAATTTTAGAACGTGCAGAAAAAGAGTATGAATCATAGTATTTTGCCATAAGGCCTACGTGTAAAATAAAAAATATGGACTAGGTTCGATTTTAAAATGGCGGTGGATCGATACAGATGACCGTGACACATCAAACTTCGGATAAGGTTAAGTTAAACGCACGAAAAATTCAATTTCAGGTTATAAATTATCAAAACCGTCAAATCAGTTTGAGTTCGCGATATGGCATTTGCCGGGAAACGTCAAAATTGGCGGAAAGCACCAGTCGTGCAATACACACATATAATGACTATCTATTCACGTTTATCGATCGGTTGTCAAGTTTAAATGTCAGAAGGCCGACAAATAAAGGGATTATGAAGGAAATGTGGTACCTTTCAGATACGTATTAGTGTTATTATTATCAATTGTTACTATTTCTTTTCTATTTATGAATATATGAACAATGCCGACGGATATGATAAAATAAACTTAAAGTGTATAATCGCACGTAAGTACAGTGACAAATATAACGATCTTTCTATATTTTATTAAGATATACTTATTAAATACAAATTATATATGTCATCGAAATGTCGTCACTTCTCGCGAAAGAAGTACCGAAGCAAGCCTAAATAAAGAATCATCTGAGTTTTCTTTATTTGTCAGATGTGTCCGAAACACTTCGAAATAACATAAATACATCAAATATGTAAAATTCCCATAAGCATTTATGTAATTTCGTTTATCAATTCAGTTATAAAAGCAAGCATTTAAAGTATGCGACCATGCGGGTTGGCACAAACTAATCAGAAGTACATTTTCGGTTAAATGGTATTAGGAGCCAGCAAGATTTTTGATTGGGTTTTACAAAGTACATATATATATACTATTAAAGCGTAATATGAAAATTAATTAATTCTCTCAATGACCTGTAAGTTTAAAACATGTTTTGTTAAAGTTCATCATGTTTTGTTGTTAATTTCATTTGACAATTGGAAAGACAATGTTGTTAAGCACTCTCAGTCTGACATTTCGTTCTCACAAGTTTATGTGTGAACGAATACACAACAACGAAGTATTGTCACGATGACAGGTGGAACGACAATTTGGTTAAACATCAACTTTTTATTGTCGTATAAGTGTCACGATGACAGTCTGTCAAAAAATTTGAAGTATACACTATTTTTATCGTAAACATGACACAAGGCATGGTACTACAAATTTTATAGAACGAATAACATGAAACAACATTTCATTGCCGAACCGTCTTGGTTTTTTTTTTTTTTTGGTCTGTCGACGTTCACCTTGGGCTAGATGCACACAATTAGACAATTAGACTTAGCAATCAGTAAAAACATTAACAAAACCATAAAGATAGAAACTGAAAGTGTCATGAGCTCTGATCACATTCCAATTATAATAACTTGGAACGAAGACATAACCGAAAGAACATATCACACCTTCAAGACAGACTGGGCCGGCTACAAAACAGAACTAGAACAAACCATCACTGCAGTTCCTAAAATACAAAACACTGCAGAATTAGAACAGAACATAAAATCACTACAAGATAAAATAACAAACGCTGTTGAAAATAACACCATCAAAATAGAAAGGATATATAAATCAGGTAGTCTACCACATCATATTAAAGAACTAATAAAGGAAAAGAACAGAGCTAGGAGAAGACAAAACTATACTAAACAACCTTCAACATCAAGTACATAAGGAATTACTGGAATCGAAAAATGTAGAATGGCAAAGAACACTCGAAGAAATAGGTGCAGAGCCCTCTAAGACATGGAAAATAATCAAGGCAATCAAAAGAGAACAAATACAAATCCCACCACTTCAATTCAATAACTCCACACAAGTCACAGCAGAAGAAAAAGCAGAAGCTCTAGCGGAATCACTAGAAGAGCAATTCACTCCGAACTTGGATGAAGTAGACATGCAACACGTAATGCAGATTCACAAAGTAGTAAGCAGAGAAATACGTGAACCCCACTCCCCTAGCAACGACCCAGTCACAGCCGAGAACCTAAAAGCAATCCTTAAAGCATGAAATCCCAAAAAAGCTCCTGGTATAGACAACATCACCAACAGATCACTACAAAACCTCCCCCCAAAAGCAATAATGTCAATTCTAGCAATAGCAAACTCCGTTATCAGACTCCAAACATTCCCAAAGATATGGAAACATGCCAAAGTAATAGTTATACCTAAACCAGGAAAACCAAAAACAATACCAAGCAGCTACAGGCCCATAAGCCTGTTACCATCCATTAGCAAAGTGATAGAAAAAATAATCCTACAGAAGATAAAGTACCACTCTGACAATCAAGACATAATACCAGAAGATCAACATGGGTTTTTAGAGAAGAACATTCAACGATAACACAACTTTCAAGAGTCACTGAGATTATCCAAGACGGATTCAACAAAAATCAAGTGACAGCAGCTGTATTTCTCGACATAGCAAAGGCATTTGATAAAGTCTGGAGGCAGGGACTCATATATAAAATGATAATACACAATTATCCAACACACGTCATAAAAATCACGAACAGTTTTCTCCAAGGACGCTGCTTTCAAGTTAGCATCCAGAACACACTTTCCTCAATAAAACATCCAACAGCGGGAGTCCCCCAGGGCTCATGCCTGTCACCTCACCTATATACAATATTTACAGCAGACATACCAGTATCAAATCCTACAAGATACTTAAATACGGCCACCTTTGCAGATGATTCGGACTGCTCTCAACATCAAGATGTCCGACGAACGCGGTACAGGAACTCCAAACCCACCTAGACAACACGATAAAATGGTTCAAACAATGGAGGACAACAATAAACGAAGACAAATCCCAAGCAATAATCTTTCAAAGGAATCTGAAAACAACAGGCAACGAAATAACCATCAACAACAACACTATACCATGGAGTAGAGAAATTAAATACCTGGGAATATACCTGGATATAAAGCTCAATTATAACACACACATAGCAAAAACGATAACCAAAACCAAACAAACAAGATGTCAACTATGGCCTCTTATAGGCAGAAAAAGCCAGCTGAACACGAACAACAAAATTCTACTTTACAAACAAGTATTAGGTCCAATATTCACATATGCATGGGTGCATATGTGCAAGACCAACATCAAAAAACACCAGTCTTAGAATGATACTAAATGCTCCATGGTATATGAGAAATAATCAAATAATGAATGAAACAAATACCCCAACCATTATTGACTACATCAAGGAAAGAGCGCTCAGTTTCTATAACCAGATGGAAAACCACTCAAATCAAAATCTTAAAAGAGCACTTGCTCATCAATTATCATCAATTATTATTATTATTACTATTGTATCGGTCATTTATCGTATCTTTAATGTCTTGGACACATCTCTGTCATCTTTCTACATACAAATATACATACTGCGTCTTTAATTTAAATTTAGAGTAGCTTATGATATCAATATTAATTTGGGAATACTGTGCTATAGTAATGTTTTTCATTTTGACTACTGTCATAGTTAAGTCAATTTATTGAAAAGTTCCACAGTGTTTTCAAATTAATATTGAAATCGTAGGTTATTCCAAAAAAAATTAATTGAAGGCACGGTATGTCTACAGTGACATTCAATTTGACAATTCATTCTCGCAATAGATCGAACTGTCACCACCATGACAGTTTGCAAGAAAATTTAACGTATGGGCAACGTTTATCATAAAACTTGAGACAAATAAAGTTAGAGTACTACCAAATTTAAAAAACAAAGAAATTTATATATGATACAACAAATCTTGATCATACAACCATCTTAGGTTTACCTGTTCGGCCTACTTACATTCAACTTAGACTAGGTGCACACGCATTATATCAAACTTGAATGTCAACGAAATGTTCCAAGTAATCAGCTTTCAGTAAATTCTATAGAAATGTTAAACATTTTATGGGAAATTATTTAGTTAATAAATCCACACTGTTAGAAATATTGTCTTGATCTAAGAAAATATATTTTCTTCCGTATATACAAAGCCTTAATTTACTTGATTTAAAACGGTTTGGAAATATTTACTTATAATAAAACGGACCGTTTCAAATCAAGTAAATTAAAGCTTTGTATATACGCAAGAAAATATACTTTCTTAGATCAAGACAATATTTCTATCAGTGCATTTGTCTATAATTATAGATGCCACAATAATGTATAATTAATTTCTAGAGATATTTCATTTAATTTGCATCTTCATTCATAAACTAATTAAAAGAAAATTTATAACCGTTAAAATTCAAGTGCCTCTGCGACTGGCAGTAGTCACGTTCCAAAGAAGCATTTCAAACTCGAAGACTTTCATGGAATAACAAAAAGAGCAAGTATTCTATTAAATTAATGTGTCCTAAATAAAAAAAAAAGGGGGGGAAAGAGTAAATTGAATAATCAGCACTTGATGACTTATATCGACATTTTATGACAAACATTATGGAGCACTGATGAGCTTGATTATTTGCAACGAACGTCATATAAATTTATTTCTATTGACTATTGTCCCGGAAGCCCTACGTTAATTGTAATTCAAAGAAACGAATACATCATGCTGATCAAAATTGGTGAACATAGTATATTATTAAACTAAAATTAAGTAACAGTTAAAGGGTGTAGCCATCTTTACTCATCTATTATTATTTTAACACCGATATATTTAACTAGAGCATACGCGAAATGTTGGTCAACTCAACATTCACGTTAGGTGGCTTAAATGTTACAGGAAACGTCAGAATTGTCAGAAAAAGTCCATCTGACTTTTGATTAATGTTGGCAATTTCACAAAAATTTAATTGCAGGTTATAAAACGTCAAAACGATCAATCGATTTCAGTTCGTGATGAAATCTGAACTGCTTTCATTATTCATTTGAATTATTTCAAAAAAAAAAGGTTAAACACCCTGACATCTGTCTGATATTTCATGGTTCATGTTTTTAAGCTTCATCGATATTTATTGTAGACCTTGACACAAAAAGATATGAAATTACAAATTTTATACAGCGAAATGACTAAAATATTAATGAGAAAAGTGCTATCAGATCCATTTTAGTTTTGCCTATATACCGTGCCTTCAAATACTTTCCGCATTAGAGACGGCCATGCTTTTTTTTTAATGGTTGGTGACAGTGCATAATTTTAATAGTTTGGTTATGTCATATAAATAATAATAGGCGTCTATAATTTGAATTTAAGTATGACAACTGTCAGAATTTGAAGTTTTCAAAAAATTAGCATGTACACCAACATTGATTACTTAAAAACTTCAAAAACAGCCTACTCTAATGCGGAAAGTATTTGACGGCACGGTATTAGACAATTACCTTAAAATATGATTTATATTATTATTACTAGGTGACAGACGAATCAAATTCCAATGTAATGACAATTGTTTTGTAACTATTCAATTTACTAAAGTAAATATTAATACTGTACTATTTACTTTCACAATGACGGGCAAAGTCCACAATGAATATATATTATACCATCAGCGAGTTATTTTAAATCAAAATATATTTCATTGTTAATTTTAGTATAAAGTACATTCTATATGTGCCTGATTACAATACAAATTAGTGACAGAAATTACGATTCGTATTTAGCAAAGTATAAATTAAAAACACTTCATTATCTTATAAATAATGTCTTCATCGTTCAATGTTATTTTCACAAACATCAATGTATCATGGCATAAATTCCAATGACCAGTCAATCTCTTCTTAAAATACCCAATACTCATATCATATGGGATCTGTAGATTCCGTGGTGCGCATGTCAAAATTCCTCAACTTTCTATGAACATATATCAAAAATAATGAGGTGTGGCCACCACACGACTTTCTTATACGTATGAGAGTTTCAAAGAGAGAGAGAGAGACATTTTTTAAAAACCACTTTTTCAGTATCAGGGGACTTCAAAACGTGGACATCTGCAAAAATCTCGAGGTCGAAAGTTTTCATCATCACAATACTTCCTTATACTACGTATAAGAAAGTAATATTAGGAGGTCAACGCAAAAAGATTGGCATGCGCCTCTTCTAAGAGGTTTAGTAGATGCCCTTTTATTATGAGCAATTCAAATATTTTAATATATGACAATAGCAATTTATTGTTTTACTTCTGTACATTGCTTCGATGTAGATGACAGTAATTCTAGAATACAAGAATACCATATTATCTAATTCATTATTATTCTTGAATGTTGAGTTGATAAATGTTGGTGCTGTTATTATATCACAAATTATTGTACATACATGACTTATAGAGGTGTTTTTCTTTCTATTCACGATATCCCACCATATCTTCAAAGAAACACATTTACAATGCAATCCAACTAACCGTGAGTTTTAATTATTTTACAATATTTACTATACAATAACAATTCGTACAATTTTTGACAAATGTATTTTTCAGTATGAATGTTTGTTTGCCAAAGATACCACAATAATGTTTCTTTATTCATTAGGGAAAATTAAATCATTTTTCCGCATTTAACAAGGCGCAATTATTAATTATAAAGAGGTTTGTCGATATTTAAACTATTTATGCTTGTTTGAAGATTTACAAACTTAAAAGTAATTGTTTGTGTCAAATCTATAACACATCATTTTGAAAGTGGTGCGTTTGTTAAGGCACATGTTAGATAAATAAATGTGCCAATTTTATTGAATATTTGGCACACAGGTAGGTTGTAATGGTGACTCAATGCACTTCGAAGCCCGAATTTTAAAATTTAATCTAGAATTTCTTTTTATTTAGTATTTTGTGTTATTTTGGTTAGTCTGAGGACAGACATAATAATAAACATGACGCGAACGAGGCTGTGCGGGTACTGCTAGTAATTTATAAATATGAGTTTTAATAAAATGAAGAAATCAATAAATACAATGAAACTGCATAATAATTGTTTTTTTCTCATATATATTTTTATTTATCAGTAAAGGCACTTTTGGCAATTACATTTAGGCTATTGCATATTTACTGCAATAATTGAACAGTCTTAAATATTTAAAAAAATATATGTAAAAAATACATACTTCTCAAAGCACTTCATTCAAAAAAAAAATCTAAAAACTGCCTGTATTTGAGCTTAAAATGCGCGTCCGTAATATCTAGCTTATATTCAATAATAATTATTAATTAATCTATAATAAAATCTTACAAAAAATCACAAGTATCACTAAAATTAGAAATAGGGGAAAGTAGCCTCCTAATACTAAAAATTTTGTCAAAATTATCCGTTGAATTACGACCCTAGCTAAGAAGAACTTATGTTTCCGTCTCTTTACCAAATTTTTCTATTTCTGGATAAATAGGACTCATCTCCAAAGTACTGGGGGCCGATGGTAGATTACTATTACTACCGAAATTTAATCTTCGCACGAATTCGTCCAGTATCTCACCAAATATCATCAAATTCATGTTCTGTCCCAATAGGTGGAGCAACAGGAAATCTCCAACCTAAAAAGATATGCAATTAGCGTCGATGTTTAAGTTTATATATTACTTCCTTACTTGAGTTCTTCTGATGACAGTATCAACACCGGCTGGTGTACCGAATCTAAATCGTCTCTTCAGTATTGTTTCTCTGGTGCTAGGTAGAAGTATCACAGCAGCAGAATACACCAGAGCCATGCCAGTTAATGTCGCTAATATAATGAACCAGAACCATAGGAAAATATAGATCTTCTCGTTTAAGATGTTTAATGCCAATACGCACAGGGCATCGTGTTTTTGTATGGAGCCCGAGGGGCCGTATTTGTGGAATGTACATTTTGTGACACGTGGAAATACTTGAACCATGGGATCGGTTCTGTTTTCCTGATTCATATTGGAGAAACGTATGACATCTGTACCGTAATCCATGAAGGCGCCTCCAAGGAATTTATCGGTCATGAAAATATTCAGTATCTGAAAAAAATAAATTAGTTAATTAATTAATAATAATAATAAATCGTACTAATCAAAAATCAGAAACATAAAGAAGAACCTTTAGATATGCAGTTATTTACACATTCACAGTTTTGACCACAAATAATGTAACTTATTAACTTGCTGATAAAATCAATTAAATGATAATATAGTAGTATTTTTCTCAATAGCTCTTGTAAAGAATGCTTTGATGTTTGAAATGTTTGTCCTTTAAATCTTATATTTTATACTTACATAAATTGCTTTTTGAATTTAAAGAGAATCGGTATTTCTAAACTGTTTGTTGTAATTATTTTCAAATAGTAAAGTATTTTTGTTTTTAACAACTTTTAAGAATATTTCAAACATTTATAAGATCCAAAGCATTATAAACTACTTGGTAGATACAGGAAGATTATCATACACTTTAATACACATAAACTGCTTTTCGAATTTAAAGAGAATCTGTATTTCTGAATTATTTGTGGTAATTATTTCCAAATAAGTATTGTTGTTTTTATCAACTTATAAGATGATTTCAAACATTTATAAGATGACTACTTTAAACAATATAAAATCTTTCAAATAGAGGTTTCTACAAGATATTATTTGCAAAACATATTTGTTCATTAACTAAAAAATTAAATTATAAAAATTAAAAAATACTAGTAGAAATACTGAAATGAATTGTTGAAATTGAGCATATATTTAAACTACATTCATGCAAACAACTTATGAATGTCATTATAACTGAAAAATAATTAAAGGAAGTTATTGTTAGCAGTTTTTAAATTTGTACTTAATTAAAAACTAAATTATAAAAATTAGAAATGATTATTTAAATAAATTGTATATGTACTACTGCAGCTAGGCAACAAACTATACATAAGTCAATATAACTGTGAAAAATATAGCAGGAAATGACTGTAAACTTTTAAATAGAAGCCTGCAGGTTGTTATTTAAGAAGAAGCACAGGCTTTTCTTTAAGTTGCCCTATTTTTGACGTTTTTTGAGGTTTAGTTACAAATCTGGATTTAATTAATTATGAAACTTAAATTATAAAAATTAAAAAATAACTAGAAATAATTAATTAAAATTACTGTTTTGTGTAATACGCAATATACATATATAAATTGATTCAAAGTATGAATTTAAACTAACAGCTATGCAACCAACTATACATGTCATTATAACTGTCAAAAATACATACGAAAACTATTGATAACAGTTTTCAAAATACGTTTTGATATTTGGGAAACACCCCTCCATTGATTGATTCACACTTTTTTGACGTAGTAATGTGAACTTATTTAATTAAATAAAAATTAATTAATTAAAAAACAAAAAATAACAAGAAATTATTATTACAATAAATTGCAAATTATTTACACTATCTATTAAAATATATTCAAACTATGAACTTTGACTATACACAAATAGTAACTGTCAAAAATATATGGGAAAGTACTACTGTTAACAATTTTTAATTTTTTTTTAATAGTCCAAGATATTATTTGGCTTCTTGTATTTTTAAGAAGTAATGTTTTAGATGTATCTAGATACAACTAATTAATTATAAAATTAAATTATAAAAATGAAAACATAACTACTAAGAGCAATTATTTGTTTATTCGGCAAATATATAAATTACTTACACTATATATATGCAACCTACTATACATAAGAATTATATACTGGTTAGCTCTTATTTGACTGTCACTTGAAAATTTAATGATAATTATAACTAAGAAAAATATCTTAGGTTGTTAGTCTGCAATAGAAATATGTATTTCCCATAATAAAATAATACCGACTGAAAGTTATTTCAAATATTCCCCCTTCCAGAGGAGTCAATAGAAAATGCGAAAACAAGTATATTTGTCGTTTCTATATTAATAGAATGTTTTTCACTCAAAATAAGTTTTGTAAACGCATGATATATTATATTTCTAATTAGTAACATCTACACAATGCTTTGAATTGAATGACGATTTGTATAATTTGTTGCTAGACGTGTTCAGTACGTTGACTTGATTCTTTTAAAGTGCATGTATGCGTAATAAATCTTAATTATACCAAAATATATTTGCATAGGTAATTTCTAAAGAAAAGGGCATCTAAATACGTTTTAACTGACACGAAATATAAGGAATGTTTAAAACATCACTACAAAGGTATTTTTTAACCAAATATGTATGGTATTGGTGATGTATTTTATCAGAAATTTATTTAATCAAACCTATAGACAGTTTATATTAGGATTTAAAGAGTAAGATAGCTAATTGTACAATTATTTCGATAGAAATTGACCTTAGAGGTGCAAAAGGTTAAGTGGTATGTTAAAGAATTTCGAATATTGTTAATAGTTCATTTAAGATAGACACCTTTTAAGTATTTTGGTCTAGATAAGAGTACAAATTCGTAATACGAAAGTCAACTGCCATAGCGCCATCTTGCGGTATGCGTAGGCTTTTTTTAGATTTTTTAAAATGCTGTATTTAAGACGTTGCTTATTAATTCATATAGGATTAGATAAATAGTAATGCCAATTTACAAACTTCTTATATAGCTTCTAGTAATGTACATTGCGTGTTAGCCTGTTCGACCTAATAGGTATACATTATAATGTGCGGTAACATAATTACATATTATTAAATTTAATATTGAAGACATTTCTGTCGTCGATGGAAAAATACAATGAATTTAGCTCATGTAAACTCTTTTCTGATTAATATAGCACAGAAAAATTTGCAAATACCAAATGTAAAATTGACATTTCGCGCTTAAAATATCAAACAGTTTGATTATTGTATGGTTTTCACAGTACGACGAACAAGATAATAAATACATTTATCGTCTTTCAACTATAAAATATTTAGATTGTTTGACGAAACATAATTCATATGTTAAATCGCGCCATCTATTGTGTTCGGGGTTTATTAATTTTTAGAAGCATAATTTGTCCATTTAATGATTACGTCCCATGGTCTAGACAGAAAAATATTTATTATTATATTTATTTACCGAATTTGGTCCAAAAAAAGACAAAATTCGGTAAATAAAGATTTGCACATGCAATTTTTTTTTTATTTTCACTGCGAATTTGCAATTAATTTTATTTTTATAGCATTACCGCCTTTTTTTTTAAAGGAGAATGAACATTTATGTAGAATATCAATTTACCTGTTTAGTTTACATATTTGGGTTTTTAGATATAATTACTAGAGATGGGCAGCCAGAGGCACATTGCAGAACTGGACTTAAAAATAATATAATTCGAAATTGAGCACAATAATAGTGATGAAATTTCGAATTACACTATTTATTTAAGTCTATTCCTGCAATGTACTCCTGACTGCCGATCACAGTAATAGTAATCACTATTACGGCGCCCAATTACGAATTACATTATTCACTTAAGTCCAACTGCCAATAATAGTGATATCATCACTATTAAATGATATCATTCACTATCACTGTGTCCAATTTCGAATTACATTATTCACTTAAGTCCAATGTACCCCTGAATCCGAGCTTAATTGTGCAATGTTGTCATAACTGCCGATAATAGTGATATCATCACTATTAAGTGATATCATCAATATCAAGTGATATCATCACTATTAAATGATATCATAACTATTACTGTGTCCAATTTCGAATTACATTATTCTCTTAAGTCCAATGTACCCCTGAATCCTAACTTAATTATTTGCAATGTTGTCCTAATTGCCGATAATAGTGATATCATCACTATTAAGGGATATCATCAATATCAAGTGCCCAATTTCGAATTACTTTATTTATTAAAGTCCAGTCCTGCAATGTAACCCTGATTGGCGATCCCTTAGTAATGATAATTCATCACTCGTAATGAGTGATAGCTTCATTTGAAATTAGGTACAGTAATAGTGACTCCCTTACTGCCGATCCCTAATAATTACACATAGGAAATCTCAAGACTTTTTAAGACATACATTTTCAACTTCATTCTATACTAGAATTGGGTGTCTCAAAATGTTGTATATAAATCTATAATTAGTTTAACGTGGAAGCTTTTCAAGCTCATAAAACAAATTTGCTTTTCATTTAAGATAATTACAAGAAGAATTTGATTGTTCAAATTTTAGCAGAGATTTCTTAATGGTTTGATTAATTTTCCTAATATTTGTTTTCAACTTACCACATTGGCAAAATTCAGAGCTTCAGAAAAGAAATATCCAAACGCGTAAGTGTTGTGCATATGCATCGTCTCCACCAAATATTGAACCAATCTCGATTGTCTTTCCTGTCGTTCTTCTTTACCCCCGATAATACTGCCTCGCATGCCTTCGGTGATTGTCCTAATTTTTCCTTCCTCCCAACTTTTCCACACCATGTGAGGAACGTAGAACATTACGCCCTATAAAGATAAATGTCGGACGTAGTTAAATTTTACAATTTTACAGAAACACTACGTTTTCTTTATACATACTTGAAAGAAAAGGACAAAGGGAACCCATTGGTAGTAACTATGGTAGACTCTCTCTTGATTTTCGTTGCCCAAACCCGGATGGGCTACGTGCGTACCTACGGGTTTATGTTGTTCATGCGGCAATGTGAATGTATATGTTATCCAACAGTACGTGTTTATCACGTGATAGGGTACACCACCTCCATTGATACACTGTATAGGGTCACCTAGAATATCATTTCAAAAGTTATATATACAACTATTAGTTTATTATAATTTAAGTCATTTATTTAAAAAAAAAAAAACATAGCCTTTTTAAATATATTGCAGTATTTCATCAAAATGCTACATATTTTTAATAGTTTAATCGGTTCTGGCCTAAAATACCCGATATTCGCCATATTTTATAACATAACCAAGCTATTGATACCAAACTTTTAAATACAATAGACACATTAACCATCAGCCAGGTCTGAGCAAACTGTTTCACCATCCAAACAGCGTCACCGATTGGTGCACTTAATACATGGCGAAAAAACACAATTCTAAATAAGTGCAAAATGTCAACGTTATAAACGCCAAAAATAGGAACAACAGTAATTGTAATGCACATCCTCAAAATACTGAGTAAGATAAAAGCATTTCTTCAATGAATATATATAATTAACCCTACTAATTCCAATTTTGTTTGGTGACTCCTAATACATAGTACGCATGGGGTCCTCAATGGGGCCCCCATGGTATTGTGCGGGTTAAAGAATATATAATGTAATGTTGAATATTATAGTAGGTGATATGAAAAATAACAACATTTATGGTTTTTAAAAACATATAATTTTTGTTAGACATACATTATTTTAAATAAAAAGACCTAAAAGAAAATAGAATGTTTTTGGAGATTATTTTTGATCAACATTTGAATATGTTTTAAAGACTATTATAAAGAAGAAATTGATTTAAATTAAAAATGTCAGTAATGAAGTTTAAAATATGTCATAGAAACACATACAATGATAAAGTGATTATTTTACAATGGAGGCTGTTTGTGGTTTGGGTTCAAGACAGGAATTATACAGAGAATTAAAAAAAGAAAGACTGCATTTAAGAAGCAAAACAAGATATAACACTACAATAGAAACATATACTGGGACCTTCTAAGAGTGGACAGGCGTTCGAAACTATGATAATTTGATGAATCTGTCAAAAATACTATCAGGCAGATGGCGTGCAATTTCTTTTTTAACCTTAATGAAATGAATGGCAACATTTTTGAGAATGGTTTCAACAAGTATTACATAAATTGCTTTAATAGTCATGCACAGTCATCATATTCATGCAAGGTGGAAAGGCTATCTACTTAGAAAAAAGAAAGTGGGGTGGATTATCGTAGAACTATTTATTACTTCTGTTGAAAATAGATAGTGAAAGTGACTTACTATTGTTCCCTGAATCATACTAATTTTGGCATATTAATAACAGAGATTCTTAATATGCAAAAATATTATTGTATTTTTGAGATACTTTCATAATAAACTTTAAAAGTAGTTATTTTAAATTTTACAATCCTGCCTGATATAAATATCAATAATTAGTTTCATATTGAAAAGAAAATATTTTGAAATATTTATATGCTGGCGTTTACCAGAATAGGTTATGTCAGTTCTAATTTTGCGTAGATTTTACGTATTAATCCAGAAATTCACTATTGTACAATAATTTTATTACGATAAATTTCTTTACACTTATTAGAGCAAATAATAAAATTAAAAATTATTGACAAATTACTTCATTCTTAACTGTTTTGGCGGTATATTTGAATTACTCTTTCTGATTTTGATCTGATAACAGATGAAATTTTCTACATAACTTCCCGTTTAATGCCTGATGTGTTATGAAAGTTTATGAGCTGATTACCTTATTTAATATATGAAAGAATACTAAAACCATGATTTGTATTGCGTCGGCATTATCTTTTATTTAAGTTTATTTTGGTTTCTTGTATTTATATTTATCATTCTATTTATAAATTTGCTGTGAAGATTGTAAGGGTGTTGTGATTTCCTGATTACTGGCTAGATGAATTATTAATATAACAAAATAATTTACAATTATTGTTTAGAGCGATGTGATATAAATATCGTATCATACCGATGTAATTGTTTATTTAATAATTTGTTCATGTTCATATTGTTTAAAAAATCGTTTTAAAAATTATCTTTATATACAGTCTTTATCCTCCACAAATATTTATTATAAACTCATTAGTTAAAGATAACAAATTTTAACACTCTTTTATTTGTATTATAATGGCGTAAAAAAGAAAGTTGAAAAAGGTTAGCTATTTGTTCTTAATAAATACAATTTTTCTAATGTAGAAGTAAACTAATGAAATATTATGAAAATGACGAATGTTTGCAATTTTGCTTATATATAATTAAAATATAATATGGGGAATATATTGATTGATATCTGTAGATTTTGCTCAATATTTCGTAGTATGATTTTGAATGCCTGAGTAAGTTTGAATTTGTCGCCTTTCTGTCATAAACTTTTCTTTTCATAACTACCTTTTAAGGTATGTTTAATAATAAAAATAAATAAATAAATAGAATTAAGTGGATTGCATTTATTTTTAAAGCATTGTAGAATTGTCACTTTAACTAAATCTAACAAAAAACAATTGAATTATTTTGGCATACAAGTTTTTTTAATAATTTCCTAAAATTTATGTTTATCTTTCGTGCATTATAACACTTCATTATGTTATTGTAAATATGTTGGTCTATAAAAACGTATTATTCAAAGTTATTTAATGTTTTATTAACCAATGAAATTAAATAATAATAATATGAGAATTAACAATGGACAATTTTTTTTCCTATTTAGTAGCACATCAGTCTGTATGGTACGCCACTGTAAAAACACAATAGAATCATAGAATATAGAATTCAACAGATGGTGATAGGTATTGCGCTGGTAATTTACTAAATTCAAAGCATTTCAAGGTACGCTGGATTGAATCATTAAAATTCTGCTTATAATATGACCGCCTTGTAGCCATATTGGCTTGTGTGGGCATACGAATTAATATTTTATAACGTTGACTACTAATCTGTTTGCAGTAATTCCGTTTCTAACAACTTATATTTGGTAATAAATTAATTTTTTACGTTAGTATATATTTTTTAAACTGAATTTTACAGATAAAAGCGGCATCAAGTCGTTTAAAAAAATGTAAACATCTGATATGACCAGAATGCGAAAGTGGACATATTGCAACAGATATATGATAAAATTATTAGTTGGTATTAGTTGTTGGATCTGATGTTCCTTTTAATCTGGTACATGCTGCTTCTATAAACCATTTTTATTGCGGACATTCGACAAGATAACATAACTGGTTGTATCTCGTCGTTTAATATTTAATGCGGGAAATTGGAGATTTCTAACATTTTCAAAAGGTAGAAATATTTTGCAAGGATTTGTGCATAATTATGAAACAAGAACAAATTTTGAACGTATTGATAATGGAATTGTGCGAATTAATTTGTATGTACCTTTATGTAGGTATAATTTTAATATAATATAATATGAAATAGTTACTACTTTAATAATAGTAGCTACCTACAGATCCTACCAATATTGCCGTTGAAACTGTTTTAGCAGAATGTGAGGATATTCTTACTGTCATAGATGACCCTGATAAAGACTATTATAGATCTGAAATTACATATTTTATTACTAACTATTTAAAAAATCACCGCCATAACTTACAGTATAATAAAATAGACAAAAAATGCAGGAATTTCTTGAAACAAAACGAACATCTAATCCTTACAAAGTCAGATAAAAGCAATGTAACAGTTGTTATGGATAAAAATGAATATAACAATAAAATGGCTGAACTCTTAAATGATATTAGCACTTACAAACAAATTAATAGAGATCCCACATTTTCCTATGAACGAAAAACTAACAAATTACTTAATAATCTTAAAGTTAAGAATTACATTAGTGAAGTTGAATATAAAAAACTCATTAAACATAACTCAGTCCCATCTAGGATATATGGTATACCTAAAATACATAAAGAAAACATACCTTTAAGGCCCATAGTATCTAGTATTGATAGCCATAGTAGGAGTTTAGCTAAATTCATATCCATTATTTTAGACAATTCATTTAAAACATATAACAAATATAAACTAGTAGATACATTTGAATTTGCAAAAAAGGTTAATAATCTCACTATTCCAGAAAACCATATTTTAGTTTCCTTTGATGTTGTGAGTCTTTTTACGAACATACCTACAAATTTGACAATTAACATTATTAGAGATAATTGGTCACTTATCAGGGATCACACTAACATTCCATGTGATGATTTCATTGAGTTGTTGGAGTGGTTATTTGATAGTGTGCATTTCACTTTTAATGGACGTCATTTTGTGCAGACTTTTGGTACACCAATGGGGTCCCCTTTGTCACCTAGTATAGCCGATATCATTATGACTACTATGATTGATTATGTAATAACAACTTCAAATGTTAATATCAATTTTATTTACCACTACGTAGATGATATCATTGCTTTAGTACCTATCTATGAGGTTGAACACCTGTTAAACGCTTTCAATTCTTACAATGACCATTTGCGTTTTACAATTGAAAAAGAAAATAATAACTCTATCTCTTTCTTAGACTCCCTGATCACACACAATAACAGTGTCATAAAATTAAGGTGGTATAGAAAACTAACAAATTCAAACCGTCTATTGAACTACCATTCTAATTATCCAAAAAAATATAAAATTAATCTTATTAAGAGTCTAAAAAGTAGAATATTAAACATTACACATCCTGATTTTCAACATGATGATTTAGTAATTTTGAGAAACATATTGATAAAAAATAATTTTCCTATGGCTTTAGTAAATCAAATTCTTTTTTCCACATCTAACATTAGTTATGTTAATAATCGTATAATAAATCTAGTCATTGAAAACCCTTCAGTTCAACTAAATAATGACAACATTGAGCCTCTAAAATATAAAAAAATATCTTATATACCAGGCCTTACTAACTATATTAGGGATTTATTTAAGGAAAAAGTATCCATAGCATACACATCAGCTAATTCTGTCTCAAAATTATTTACACCACTTAAAGATAAATTAGATTTGACATATAATAGTAATGTGGTTTACGGTTTAGTATGTAATGATTGTAAAAAATTCTACATAGGTCAAACTAAACAAAGAATTAAAGAACGTAATACACAACATAAAAGTGATGCCCGAAATAAACCTAATGCTTGTAAATTAGCATCACATGTATATGCTACTGGTCATTCCATACTATTTGATCGAACTAACATCTTATATAAAGAATCTAATTTGACTAAGAGATTATTTCTAGAAACTCTTTGTATTAATGTTTTTACACCAAATATTAACTCCAGATCAGACTCCCAAAATTTTAGCAACATTTATTCAGGTTTACTAAAATTTGTTAATGACAAAATTTTGAATAAAATTAAAATTCACTAATTTTCATGTTTTTCATATACATGATTACCACTTTTAGTTTTTTCAAATATTATAGGTATATAAAATATTGTTTTTTAAATAAGACACATATAAATTTAACAGTGTGATATATCTGAAGTTTGAAACCTGATGTGCGCTTTGTAGAAAAAATTTTTTTTTTGTTTACAATTTTGTATGTCATCTTGACATTTATACTTATAAGTCACTGTCATATCATGTTATGTTTTTAATGTTTGTCAAACCCATATATTTTATGTTCTAGTGTGGCAATTGTAAGATAATTTATAGTTTACTTAACAGTTGTCCCTAATTATATATTTTGTAGATCTGATGAAGGAATAAATATATTTCCGAAACGTTATTTAGCCAACGATTGTGTTTTAAATCAAATATCCAGCCCAAAATTCTACTATTATTAAAGTAGTAACTATTTCATATTATATTATATTAGCTAAGTATCAGTAATTATATCTTTAATCTGACGGTATAATTTTATATACACAATATACCCTATTTTAAGATAAAACATAGTTACAGTTAAGCAGTCCTACATCGAAAAAGTCTTGTCCAAGAGAAAATCAGTGCAATACATTCGGCTCATTGCTCATTGTGAAATGACAGCTGTATTCTACGTTATTATGGAACATATACAATTTTGATGATGTCCATCAATTGTTATATTATATTGTGTATTGTTTTATAAATTGTGAAAATCTCTATATATGAGTTGTGTTATAATTAATTGCAAACAATTAAAATCGTTTAAATTAGTGCATCCATTTCATTTATATTTACTTTCTATGAAAAATCTAGCTTACTACATATTTTAAATAATGTAATAACATCCGGATCAGCAGGATATTCACAATTTACAACATAGCATGTTGCAGACATCATTTCCTAAGAAACGCTTAGTTAACACCATGTTTATTTACGACGTTAAAATCAACCGCAATCAATTGAGAATTAATATTTTAATTATTGAGGAATAAAAATATTGCGTAAAAATAACTCAATAGCCTTGCATATAAGAACGTTTGAAGCTTGGCTATGGCCGGCCATATTGATTTCAATTTGACAGCGTTTTCGACAACTCTATAACCTATAATTTATTTTTATAGGTTAAGTGTATTAGTGAATCACAATTATTTATTCAGTCCATGTAATTACGATTGTAAATTTAGGTTTAAAGAAGAAAACCCATAATAAGAGTCACTGACACGTTGAAAATTTTCATACGATAGACATTAAAAATCACACTATATGTACTCTTAATTGTATTGTACTTTAAAAAAAAACTGTAACTGCGGCTGATAAAATGATGTATTAAATCAATAAATATATTCGCCTATATTTGATAAATGTTTTAAAAACACAACTACTTAAATATCTATTATAGTACTTTTGTGTTATTGGATCTTTTGGACAGGAGAAAGTAAAGATATTTTCAAAATTTTAACGAAAATTATTAAAAGTATATTTATATTAAGAAAACTTAAGCTAAAGAAAATTAAATTCAAATAATATTTCCATATGTTAACGATTTATAACTTATTTAAACGAAATGAATGTTAATACATATTTTGTTTATACAATATGTTTCACTAAGTTGGAACCATTTGGAAAACTTTTTTATTATTAATTTTAGGAAAAAAAGTTATTCTTCATAAAAAATTCTGCATGTTCTAAAATCTCAAATACAATCATCAGATATTAATTTTACTCAAGAGTGACAATATCGAATAATGTTATTAAAAAAATGACGTTCAAATATGCAATTGCATCCATTTATATGGAAAAATTATTTTTTTCTATTTTTGGCTACAAAAACAATGCAAATTTAACTGTAATTACATGTTATCTAGGATGCACTGACACACAAATGATTTATTGTTTGCTAGAAATGTTTGACAGTGAATATCAAAATGCGTTAGAATTTATATGACACATAAACATGTTAGCGTTATTAGCTTGTGAAGAGAAAATAGAAATTGGGAGAAAACTATAAAACAATTTCGCAATTTCAACACGTAATGAATGCATGTGCATTTATTTTGCAAATAAGAAAATAGAAATTTAATTTTCACTCATTCCACTAATGCCTCGACATATTCACCCTCTCGTTCAATACATTTAATCTTTCTTTTGGCAAATTGACGTAATACATTCCTTATCATTTCTATAGAAATTTCCTGGCATGTTTCTATAATTATCCTCTCCACCGTGAAACGGCCCTTTCTGGTAAACTTTTTGTTTCAATTAACTCCATAAGAAGTAATCAAATATAAAGGTACTTTACTTTTGAGTAAAATTAATATTGTTCGACATATCTCGTATGCAATTGAAGAAATTTAATATCTGATTGTATTTTAGATTTGAGAACACCACTTAGTGAGACATATTGTATATACTTTGCATATAAACTTTGTTCTTTTTTAAAAAAAAATGTTTCAAACAAAAAGAGAAAACGTACATTTTTCATTAAAAGCTATTAATATTTAAAATTGCATAAAGAACGAAGTACCTGTAATAAAAATTAATTGGGATAACTGAACTTACCAATAAGATTATTTGCCGTAACAATAATACAACATACAAACAATATGGCCGACGTGATTCTGTAATGAGCTCTGAAGATCATATTGTCGATAATGGCTTTGTCAATGAGGTAACGGATTTTGACTAAGCCCGCGACAGCGGACACCATACCAAAGACACTCATGATTATTTATCTGAAATTAAAAAATGCACAAGAAATTTACAATTTTATTTATATAGGTACAACTAAATTAGTAGTGTCATAAAAGGAACAGACTGTACATGAACAATTACATATTATCATAATTTACAAATAAAGTAGATTAGCTGTTGTGATCTTGACCTATTGACATTTCATTTATATCATTCAATTATGCTTTTATATTGTAAATGTGATGTGAATAGTATGTAAATAAATGCAGTATTTTGCCTCCTGAAGTTTTGTAAATATTATTTGTAAATTAGCTGATAAAAACGAATTATTTAAGAGTAATTTTTAAAATAATACTGTAAAATTTGCCATGCTCTAGAAGACAAATTCAATTAGGCATGAACAAGTAGCGCATTTCTTAATTGAGTCTAATTCATATTTGTTATAAAAGGCGTAGTTATATTACAGAGGTCACGTTGCGTAACCCACTCTACATGTTCTCACACAAAGGCGCAATGGGATGTGCATGCATTTGTTTTTAAATCTCCTAAACATTCCAAACAGGGGTAAAAATGCAGTCTGCCGTTTGCTTGATTTGAAATTCAAAATGGCGGCAGCACTGCCACCGCACAATAAATCTGAAACAGGTTCTTGAAAATCTCGTCACATTTTAACACGCTTGGTAGCACAACTTTTTTCTCCTATTTCTTTCCGACAAGCACTTGTGCATGCAATTTTTCTATTTACTCTCTGACACATTTAATTAATCACTGTCGTCGAACCGTACAAATTATTAAGAAATTCATTTACCTTTAATGCACCCAATTAAAACACGAAATAAACACTACTTATTTTAAAATTTAAATCACGGCTTATTATAATTTATTAAAAATATTTATCACAATCCGTTAGTTACTGTGTGTGAAGTTGCTGTGAAATTCAAAACATGTTGTCAAGCGAACGGCATGGCTTGCGTTTTACTACTGTTGAGCATTCTTGAAATCTAGAGAGATTGTTGAAGTAGGGGGGCACCTAGTTCATCTTTGTCCCTCATGCTGTAGGTAGTTAGAATAACCTTTACTACAAGCAACCACATGTTGCGATATTCTCTGTTGTTACAATAGAATTTAGTACTAATTACATTTTGTTTTCAATTTTTACTTATCTCTCTTTAACTTGGTTAATTCAAAGTTATTGAACGTCCCCTGAATTTAGTAATATTTTAAACTAGGAAAAACTTAAATTGGGTAAATTGACCCCTCAATAATTTCTCACGTATTGCCATTCGTGTTGGTGAGGTATGTGTCAGTCTACCCATATGAGTAACTAAATAAGAGGATTCTTTTCTCTGTCTTTCATGGGAAGCACGACTCAACTAGCGCCATCTAACGTTCCATATGTAAACAAATAGCAACTACATTGCCCTATGCGTTTTTGGTTTGAGACAAATATAACTCAAAAACTGTACAATAGATGTCACTCCCAAACAATCTTCAATACCCAGCAGTTGGCGGTAAATTTAAATATGCCACAATTTTTATAGTACAACATATATATATGGGATAAAATTCATAATCATTGACTACAAATTTTCGTAAAAAAATACAAGTTCTAATATAAAAATTGACCTGATTTTTTACAAAATTTCGTAGTCAATAAATAATGAATTTTATTTCATATAAGTTACACAATAATGGTATTAGAGATAGAATTTTTTAATATATCCATTTAGCTATAATTGGTTTCACATTTTAAGCAATGACTAAAAATTGTAAGAAGCAGTAGTTGTTTTTTAAATGCTTTATTCTGTTGTAAATAGGAAAATATAATCACTAGTAATTAATATTGATTAATATGACAAACATACTTACCTTTATCTGTCTTTATGAAAAATATTATTGTTAGATACATTTGTTTCGAACTATATTGGTTCTCGTCAGTACGATGTACTACTGATTATTATTTTCAGTGAAAGTTTAAGTAAGTACTCATAGTAACAGTATGAGTTAGAAAAATCAGTAGAATCGTAGACATATGTATCTACCATTGCTTAAAAAAACTATTTATATCCATTAAAAAATCAAAAACAATGTACGCAATTTCTTCAGTAAATAATCACCGAAATAAACATATATTTGGCACAAAACCGGTATAAAAGCGAATGGAATCGATAAATATGCCAAGTAATGCATATTCTGTCATTACTTTAAAATAAAATTTAACATTCTTTAAACAAATTAACAAAATATAAACTCTAAAAACAATTAACAACGGTTGCATATACTTAAATAATTGTTTTCAATCTTTAATCAAACTTTAGATTGACAAAGGATTTTCATTTTTCTTTGAATTGCCTTTCTGCGAGTGTGACTTTTAAAATTACTATTGATATCGTCAAAATGTTTTCTTATTATTAATAATGAAGAGGTATCTAATAATTGACTTTTAATCTGATGAAAATGTTCTGAACATGAAAACCATGAAAAATCTATTTGACTTAATACGGATAACAATTTTGTTCGTAATGAACTGATATGACCAAATGAGTTTAAGAAATTTATTGTTGCATCATGTATGTTAATAACATAAATTACCAAATTTCGAGTAACGTAGTTCAGACGACGGGAATCATCAAATTCCTTAAACATGGTTAAAATATGTTGTGGTTCTAAATTTTCTGTTAGTAAACACTTTTTACAATAAATACATTCTGATAATCTAATTTTTTTTATTAAAAATCCACAAACATATGCAACGGCTTGAGTATCAAATTTTTCATCGGAAATGTCTGATTCTAAAACTACTGGAACAACAAAATTTTTAAATTCTTCATTTTCATTATTATTATTTATAGTACTACTACTCTCAGGATCGTTTACAAAAAACTTCTGAAGGTTTTCCAAAAGGGTTGCCCCGTCTTCTTCACAATTTGAACCTCTATTTTGGTTACTTACTAAATTATTAACAATACATGTTTTTAAGGCTGAAATAAACTGCGAAGGAGTTGGGTTATCATTGAATCCACCGCACTGCCGAACAGAACTAAATAAATTTTCTACAGGGTCTTGATTTAAATATCTCGTTCTTAAATAGGTGAAGCCATGTTTCTCTGAACATTCTTTCCAAATTTTCTGAATACCCTTTATCGTAAAAATCCAACCAGATTTTACAGGAAGAATGTTTTTAATTTTATTATTTTCAACTGATTCAAATTGCCAAGAATTAATTTTCTCTAACATGCTACTCCAAAATTTCATATGTCCTGAGTTTTTAGTGACGCAAGATTTTAAAGAACTATTTTTATTTAATTGAATTAACCGAGAATTTAAACTATCAAAAAGATTGTTGATATCATTAGCAAATTCTGCTGTATGAATAGCCTCAGCAGGTATACCGGTACTGGGATTACTAACCATTGACTCAATCTCATGAGCTACAGAGGCACTTAATGTTTGTGCTGCAATTTTAACTTTCATTTTAATGTTACTACGACTGAGATCAAAATAATGGTCATGTAACTTTCGTAAACCTTGGAAACGTTTCGATTTATCTATTTCATAACATTGAACAATATGATTAAATTTAGCCGTCTTATTCTGTGAAAATTTTATATTATATTTATATAAAGCATTTCTGGTATTTTTTAATAAATGAGGAACATCAAAAATAGGAATAATTTCTTGACCATTAACATTAAAAGTAGATTTATTTTGCGAGTCTAAAAGTAACTGTCTGATGGCTGATCTATTAGTGGAACCCTGATCACAAACTGTGCAAATTACTGTTAATCCACAAGATTGTAAAGCTGAAATTATTTCAGGCAATAACACTTTTAAATCATGTGTTTTTACCACATCTTTAGTAAAATAGTATGCAATAGGTTGCTTCCAATGTTTACTAATACCTTGCACCAAAAACACCAAAGCGTGATTTGCTACTTCATTTTGTCTACCCAGAGATCCAAGATCTACATATCCGATTACTTGATCTTTAGAAATATTATAATTTAAACCAGCAGACAAAGCTATTTCATCAAATACTAAACAACAAACCCGGTCCCTTGGATACATTTTCTTTACACGTTCTGATAATTTGGATAAAAATTTTTTATTGATTCCTACTTCTAAAGGTATTTGGCCTAAATATTTTCTAATGGAAGATTTAGAAGGTAGTATGAAAAATTTCTGTAAAAATCGATAGCACCTTGGACCCCGTTTATAAATGGCTAAAGCAAGTGCTTTATTTTCTGAGTTATATATAGGACGTCTCTTTTTACAGTTGTTAATTTGTGATTCAATAAATTTTACTCCGATAGGATCGATACGTTGAGATAAATTTGTGAATAAATTGGAATAAGCGATATTACGAACATTGAACAAATTATTTCTACACTTTAATAATTTTGTTTTTAATTTTAAAATCTGATTTTTTTGTTTACGGTCTAAATAATAAAACTTTTTAAGATCTTTTGAAAGGTGAGACCCTCTTTTTACATTGAGAGATTGCAAAAGTGTTTGTTGCTGTCTTGTATTCGACTTAAAAGTAGAGTTTTGACAAAATGAAGTATTAGGTGAAGTACTTACACAACCAGTATTTGATTCTGCTTCATCCGGCATGGTGTCGTCAACAATAACAGTACTAGTACTCGCAGTGGTATTTACAGATGGCAATTTGGAATAAGTGTATTTTGGCTTTTTAAATGGTGGTTCTGAAAAATCATCTGAAACTGATGTTTGGCATTTATTAATTTCAGCATTCTTTAATGTTTCACTAACAAACTGTTTAACTGACTCTACAGTATTTTTCAAGCAAATGTTACCATTAAGAGAATTAACGGATGTTGAGCTAATGTTTGATTCACAAAATATTGTTGGCACTGCATTTTTGTTGAGACTATTCTTCTTAGTATTTTTAAAACATTTTAATTCAAAGTGGTCTTCGCAAAAGAAACTATTTTTGCTCGGGAGGTTAAAATCAGCTTTACAAAATTTGCGAACTGATTCTATCCAAATCATTTCCCTGTTTGCAGTAACTTGAAAAAAGTGTTTATTTCTGTAAGAAGTATCTGTAATATATAAATAATATACATTCTTGCAATTTGGTGCGCAACAGTGATGTGTATTCCTCCCAGTCATTTTATATGGAAAAGTAAAACAAGCAAAAACAGTAAGACAATTCAAATCACTGATTCTATAATTATAATTAACTTTTCGCGTTACATTAAATTTTAGTCTAAACCAGAAAACAATTATTGGAAAGCACTAGCGCGATAACTTACCTATTTCGTCACATTGCAACTAAAATAAATAATAAAATAATAATAAATTCTAACCTGAAACCTTATTTTAAACGTTAGTGAACTCTATAGGTTCTTTTACTAACATTGCTTTTCTCTTAAGTTATGTGTTACAGTTTTCGATATATAATTTTCGCGATCAATAGCAGTGTTATACATATGCTTCATGAGATGGCGCCACTTATACGCGATTCTTGTCTTCCTATCCTTTTGACGCGTCTTATTTGTTTAGTCATATGAGTCTACCTACCTGAGTTTATCACAAATCTATAATGACTAAATATTTCTTTATCACTTGTGAACCTTATACATTTTTCACATTTTATATAGGAATTTGTCTATTTTGCCCTTCAGTTTGGTGTTAAATCAAGAATTTTACGAGATCAAGAGATAATTTTTATTTACTTAAAAGGAATGTATTATTATCTTGCAGAGTGCCAGTTGCATGCTACAACTTCACACAAAATACAAGGAAAAATAGATAATTTCTATTCATTTCTAGTCTACATTATTATAAATTTAGAGTTTAGATTTTCAACAGGTTGGGCGCCAAATTTGTAATAAGCATATTAGATTTATTTATAAATAAAAAATATCTCATGATCCCACTAAATTCTTAATTTTACGCGAAATGCGGAGATCAAATACATAGTTTCTATTATTTTCTAGCATATATTGATATAAACTTGGATTTTTGATTTTCCCCACGCCAAGCGCCAAATTTAATAATATTTGGCGCTTGGCGTGGGGAAAATCAAAAATCCAAGTTTATATCAATATATGCTAGAAAATAATAGAAACTATGTATTTGATCTCCGCATTTCGCGTAAAATTAAGAATTTAGTGGGATCATGAGATATTTTTTATTTATAAATAAATCTAATATGCTTATTACAAATTTGGCGCCCAACCTGTTGAAAATCTAAACTCTAAATTTATAATAATGTAGACTAGAAATGAATAGAAATTATCTATTTTTCCTTGTATTTTGTGTGAAGTTGTAGCATGCAACTGGCACTCTGAATTATGTAGTACCAACATTGTTTATTATAACATAAGTCTCTAATGAATTGTCCTTCATCTTCGGAGTTCTTAATGGAGCATTATTGTAGATTTCTCTAAAACAAATTTAGTGGGCGCCTGGCGTAACAACTAAACATTTCCCTAAAATAAGGTGACCAGATTTTAACATTGGTTAAGCAGAACACTATTAATCCGCCGGGGGTAGGGGGTTCTTAATTAAAAATTTGGTCTATAAAAACAACAAAAAACCTCATAGAACGCAAAAATAGTATTGTAATATATTTTTTTCATTTCAACATAAGTAAAGTTTACAAATATAATACATTAAAAAAATTATGTAGGTATAGTATTATTTTATTCTTTGACATATTTCTCATTTGAGTGAATTTCTTTTAGTAGATTGCTGTTTAAAAGGTCATAAAAATTTTCACTAGAATTTGATAAATTATATTTCACACATAAAATGGCTTTCAAAGTCTCTACATTTAATTCTGATTTTTCTGATGTCCACACTTTATTTACCGTAGAAAAAACGTGTTCAGTCGCAGCATTAGTTCCTGGTAAGGACAGCACATATTCCACAATTTTTAGTGCATTATTGTATGGAACATGGTTTGTTTCAAATTGATGAAAAACTTCTAATTTGTTCTCTATTGTGATTTTTGCTGATGCCCAAGATTTAACCTTTTCCTTATCAATATATTTTTTAATAATGATACCTCATTAAAACGATCATTCTCGGAAATATTACTATATGGGAAATTTTGAGCAATATGAGCGAATAATTGTTGCACATTATTCCAATTAAATTCTTGTTTTAATGTAACCCAATGAAAATGTTCAACACCATTGTAATGTACCGTCCACTAACTTCATTCATGATATCTGCACGATTTATTAAATAATATAAAACTCATATCCTGGCTAAATAGACACATCGCCGCCGAAAACCGTATCTTCCCTTCCCGTTCTCCCGCCGTTGCCTAGCTTGCCGTGCATTCTTTCCAAAAATCGGGACTTTTTTAAAACGCCGCGGGACGCGGGACAAATTGTTAAAAATCGGGATCGTCCCGCCAAAAGTGTCTGGTCACCTTACTCTAAAAGCCAATTCGCGGGATGCCAAAGAGCTCGAAGATTGATGTCGCCAGCCACGCAGTTATTCCGGTAATAACCGCGTAAGCGGTATAAAACCCGCAGAGGTTCAATGATAAGTTTTGGATCCCTTTTATAATTTTCATTTATAATACAGTTCAGAATATTTTATTTATTTAAGAAAATCTAGTATTATATAAACAAAAGTTTGGCGCCCAACGTTAATAGAGTGTTCTTGATGCAAAAAGAGCCATGAGCTGCATGATAAATCTAAAATGGCGAAATTCTTGTTTACTACCTTTAGAAATGAAAGCATTCTGACCTTTGAAGATGTTTTACTAGTACACGCAATTCTATATCTTTTCCATCAAGTACAGACCGTAACTATAACACACCGTAAAGTAATTATTTGCTACCATTTCAGCTATACATGAGTTGCAAATTATATAGTAAACGTCCAGCAGAAAGAAATACAACATGAGTGTTTAAAAAGGTTTAAACACACAATTAACGGCCAATATTAAACTATTGCGCTTGTGTGAATTTGTTGTTTGTATATGTAATTTATGAGTTTAAGGTTTACACTCATGTTTGTCTCTGTATTACATTATTGTGAAATAAATTATAATATTAGTATTACAAGTTTGGTGCCCAACATATTGCAGTGATCTTGAGTTGGGTTGTAAATTATAAATAAGTATAATCAAGATCACTTCAAGGTTTTATTTAAATTAATTTTTATTTCATTTATTTTTATTATGATGTGTATGTAAATATTCACTATATCAATAATTTGCCAAAATTTTATTTTTATTTAAGTAAAACAATAAAAGAATCTTAGTAAAATTTTTATAAAGTCATAATATTAAGTTACGCATTGAATGCTACGTTTTCAATAACGAGAAAGTGTTTCCCGCACGAAGAATACTGGCACCGGCAAAGATCGACTGTAGGCCGGCGAAAACAATATTGTTCGCCAGATGCATGGATGAGTCATAAACGTGTAGACAAATTTATATTCACATGTTTGTTTACCTTTTTCAAGGATTGTTAATGCGCTGTTTTCCCAAGTGACCGATAGGAGCAGCACCGTCGATGTGCAGTTTTGGAGGTGGAATCGTACATACCGAGAATTGCCGTACGTTTTTATAAAGAAAATTAGGCATAAAAGGATGGACGGATAAAATTTCCGGGACAGCTGGTGCAAACCGCTCTCTTTAAATAGTCTAAAAGTAGGTGATAAACCACTCCCTCCTCTTTTTAAAAAAGGATTATTCTTAAATCCGGACTTAGAATATTTTTGAGATTTTTCGACACTTATAAAATTTTTAACAAGATTCAACACTTGTAATATTTTCTGTAATAACATGCAACGTGTTTTACATTGAGATTTGTAATTATTTTTGAATAATTATTTATGTATGAGATAATTTTATTTATGAATTCGGATTTTGAATTTATTTAATTTCATTTTATTTTCTTTTTCTAGAGTGTTTTGTTTTGCATGTAGGGGCACTATGCCATACATTATGACAAAATATTCTAGTGATTGTAATGACTACTTTGGATGGCATAATCATTTTATTTTTGTATAATTTACTTTTTTCTTTTCAACTTTATTTATCATACAAAGGGATTTGAAATTAATAATTTTGTTTTATGTGTATATAGGATATATATATATAAGCGAATAAGTTTTCTCTGGATTTTTATCATGGATGAGTTTGAGATTATGTACGAAGAGTTAAGGTGATTAGACAATATTTGTTATAAATGTGTGTATAGTGGTGTACCAAATTCTTTGTTTGTAGTGGTGTTTTTGTATTGGAATTTCACGAGAAGGTAAAGTTTATTTTTAATGTATATATATTATTTCTTCTTATCTGTATATCAAGTATATTTTTGTTGTATTTGTGTGTTCAATGTTAACGTGTTGAATAATACATCAGGAATGTGTGAAATGAATTAAGTCGTTATTTAATTCATAGCATGGAGTCCTGGTGAATTTGAAAAATACGAATTGGTCTTGGTGGTACTGCGTTTGGTAGCGAGAAAAGGCACCAGGCAGAACTAATCAGGGCTGAGTTAATCTATTGAATACGCAAAGACATTATTTTATTTCATTTTATTTATATAAAATTTATTTATATATATACCTTAAGGAGTGAGCACATTGTGGTGTATGTTCGGGTTGTGTCCGACGAGTTGAAAAGACATACTCGTAGGGTGGAACTTTGGGGTACCCATCTGTGTGAATTTGCTATCTGATGGTACTGTGTTGGGAGCGAGAAAAGGCGCCGGACAGGACTAATTAGGGCAAAGCCATATCCTTAATGTTTATATTTTGTTCGCAAATAGTAAATCGCGTAAATTTTCGGTTATTTATATTCCAGTACAATTCATCATGTGTAATTTATTTTATTTTATTTAAAGATGTTGATTGTTTACATGTATCTATAGCAAATATAGTTCATAATAATCACGTTCACATTTTTAAGACATAAGCTTTTCACGACTTTATGATTTCATTCACTTTATTTCTTATAATGTTTTATTAATTATGATGTATAGATTTGAATAATGTTTCAGATATTGTTTCTTTGTATGTAAATATATATATATTTGTATAACTTAAAATTTTGAATTTGTTTTAATTTATTTTAATAAATTAGATGCTAAGATTTATTTTGCATTTTATTTTCTTTACCTGACCTGGAGATGATTAAAGAGCATTCAAATCGTTTGGAGAATCTATTCATATTTTCTGCCCCTGAAAGAATTATTTATTTTTAAACTGAGCTAGCTGTATGTAAAAATTTTGCTTAACCTACCATTCAGCGGAAAATTCATTGTATCCTTGTCTAGCATAAGGCCTAGCACTGGGATGCGTGCTTGATTCTTACTTACGCATTAATTGAATAATTTAATATTAATAATACTTTATTGTAACTGATCACAAACAGGATATGGACATTTTCATTAAAATGTCTGTACGTACAATCGCAAAGGTACATATGTATATGTATAATATACAGGGTTATGATAAAGTAACGCACAAAATTCATAAAACGTACAATGTTCATTTTTGAAAAAAAATGCAAAAACACGTCAAACAGTTTATTTTATTCCGCGTCTTTTAACATGTCAATAAAATAAAACGCCAAATTTGTCAAAGTTATGACGTTATCAATATTTTTTTTTAAATATGAAGCTTGGTTTTTTTTTACTTTATTTGATAAAGCTTGTTTTTCTGCATTATAAAGAAATAATTGAAGTAGGGGTCACATAAGAAAAAACTAAAAAAAAAAAACGAATTAGACATGAAATGACTCGTATAACTCCGCAGATGATCGAAGACTCTCTAAATCAGGTCTACCATTGTCTTGGCCTATGTCAGATAGTGAACGGGACACAGTTTGAACAATTCCTGTAAGAAATCGTTTTGGTTTAATGGACTGTTTAGTTAATTTAAATGTTTATTTTGTTTTTTATTAATTTTCTCAGTTTTTTCTTATGCGACCCCTACTTCAATTATTTCTTTATAATGCAGAAAAACAAGCTTTATCAAATAAAGTAAAAAAAAAAACAAGCTTCATATTAAAAAAAAAAATTGATGACGTCATAACTTTGACAAATTTGACGTTTTATTTTTTTGATTTATGTTAAAAGACGCGGAATAAAATAAACTGTTTGACGTGTTTTTGCATTTTTTTCAAAAATGAACATTGTACGTTTTATGAATTTTGTGCGTTACTTTATCATAACCCTACTACAAACAAAAACAGAAAAGGAAAATTTAACATTAAAGAAAAAGTTCTGTAAACTTCTGAATTTAGTAAGAGACAGATTTTTATTTATCAAAAATCTGATGTGATGATACATATAACAAAATTGGCGCCCAATTAGGGTAAAATACGAAATTTATATAACTGAATTTATATATCGCTACTCTCTTTCCTCTCCAGCGTTGTAATATGCAAAAATTCGCTGTTTTTTTTTATAGATTATATACTAATCAATCCATACTATATTTTTATATATTATATTAATATATTTGTATATTAGAAGTGTGTATATATAAATGGACAAAAATCGAAATTAATATTGCCGACATTGGCCAGACAAAACATAATAAGGTAATAACTTTCTATTGTATTGATTGCTGGAAAGTATGCAAACAAATCATTTGTCACAGTGGCGAAGGACATTACAAACAGTTTAATAATTGTGGTTATTATTCATTTTGTTTTCCACGAAAAAAATTTTTTGTAATGTAACCGTTAAGTGTTACAGTAACTAGATCGAAGTTTTAGGTTGTATGTTAATATATACTTTTACGTAAAGCATTAAGATTCCAAAAAGGGAATCTTGACATTCGAAAATATAAAATGTTCGGTAATAATTTTATGGTATCATTTCAAATTTAGCCCCAAAAATGTACTACCTGGTTTCATAGTATCTTTAGTACCTGTGAATGTAAAGGGGCCCACAGACTGCGTTTTAATTCGACTGTTTTGTTCGACGGACATAAACAGGCCAAACCAGATTATTTTCAGCAGCTTTGCACGCGAGCATCAACGAGCGACGATTTTCAACCTACACACTTCGGTTTTGCGTCGTTTTTGTTCGAACAGACTTGTTCGTTGAACAAAGCAGTCGAACAAAAACGCAGTCTGTGGGCCCCTTAAGAGGAATAGGTTTGCTAAAAATGTAAATAAAGGTGGAAAATATTCATAAATTAAATATTTGTAGACATTATTTAAGCAATAGATTTGATATACAGATTGTCGTAGTTAAAAGTTAATATGCATCTTCAAATACACACACATAAACATGTACCTATGTATAAGACCGGTGGTGTGGGGAGATAGTGGGGAGATCGAGAGCGGGGACAACACATTCGTTCGGTAACTTTAGAGCGTGAACGTACATACAGTATCTGAGCAATCTCGCAAATATTAATACCGCTGAAGGAAATAGAGCGATTGATTTGGATGGCTTAAGAGAACAAATTCTTAGTTTAGGGTACTGCTTGATGCAAGAGGGACAGACATTTGAACATCTTCAACATTAAATTTTGTATAGTTCATTTAATATTTTGTTTCGTTTTAAATGTGAGAATTTTATTTAATTTTTTTATAAGAATTTTATTTTAGTTACAAATTTTATAGAGTTTTGTTTCAGTTCAATGTTAATACATCAGTTACCAAAATATTATACAAAAGCCGTAAAGAGCGTAGCAATTCCTTAAAGCAAACGTCTACACACTAACTTTCAACGTTTTGCACTAAAGCCTCGGTACCCCGGTGTCCCGATATGAACTTATCTGTACTCCCCTACTATCGTACCCCTCCAATTCATGTTTGCATGCACTTGTGTGCGTGTTTGTGTTTCCCTATATCTACTTTTATTTCAGTCAAACGGTATACGTCATTCCATTTGCAATACCTACTTTCCTTTACGTAAATATGCATTTATATTAGTCATCTTAGTTTCTATAGAATGTGCCGGGGATTCTCTTTTCTTAGGAAACTTTGAATAAAAGTAACTTACTTAGGTGTATAGAAAAGGGGTTCTTATAAGTTGCGCCAGCGACCAGGTACACAGGGTGTATTTGAAATAAGGGGACAGAGTATGATAAATGGAAAGGTGCAATTATGTAGAATATAAATCCCAAAAATTGTGAGTCAATTACGACACGAACGCCAAAATTAAAAACCCCCGAAAAGTGTTTAATGTGCCGCCTATGGATTTAGCATGTGTCTATATGCCGTAGGTATCGCGCCAGACGACGGTTCCACACAGGTTGAGGAGACGTAATAATTTCCATCGAAGTAAATAAACACGCATTGATATACGCAATAACAGCTGTGGACGTTATAAAAACCCCAATGATAGCATTGTTTACTATTTCTAAACAGGTGTTCATGCTAAGAGTTCAACAACCTTAATATGAAATATCAGCTGTTAAAATATCTTATTTTTCAACAACGAGAATTTTTTTTATTGAGATGGATTAATTTAGATATTACGTTTTCTTCCGCTATTACTGTTATTATGATTAAATTCAACGACTTTTTTCTTCTTATTTCTCACAAAAACAAATTTGTGTTGTAAAATTTGCCCAACTCTACTTATGAGAAACTTTTATTTTAATTGGACGCAAGTAAATTAAAAAAATGAGGTGTGGCCACCACACGACTTTCTTATACGTATGAGCGTTTCAAACTATACAATTTTAAGAATTTTTTTATATAAAACTTATCCAAACTCCTATTCTAAGTTATTTCATTCTCTTAATAAATCGCTATAGAATGCATACTTTGCAAGATATTCGAAGAAAAGTGCTACTCGCTAAGAATAAAAGTGCTACTTCCGGTCCGAATTTTGAAATTTCATGTATACAAAAAATATTGCAAATCCAATTCTAAATACTTTTGTACTCTTAATAAATATATATAGAATGCATAATTTACGACATATTTGCAAAAAATCGTTATTCGGTAAGAGTAAAAGTGATACTTCCGGTCCGAATTTTGAAATTTTTTTTTATACAAAAGATATTGGAAATTAAGTTCTAAATACCTTTATATTCGTAGCGTACCTGTCTAAAAAGCATGACTTGCAAAATATTGGCAAAAAACTGATTTTCGATAAGAGTAAAAGACCTACTTCCGGTAGGAATTTCCAAAAACTTTATTAATACAATTTTTCTAAAATTTAATTTTGAGTACATTTGAATTCTTTATAAATTTGTTTAAACTTAGTAATTGACGAAATATTTGCAAAATTCGATTTTTTCACTGAAGTAAACTACTACTTCCGGTCTGCCGATTTTGCTCAAAATCTAATCAGTTCTCAAGAGGGAGATTATATTCGTAAATACAAAATTTGGAATTGATATCTACAGCGGTTTGACCGCTATCGTGGTCACACACACACAGACAGACACACAGACACACACACACACACAGACATTTTTTAAAAATCACTTTTTTGGTATCAGGGGACCTCAAAACGTGGACATCTGCAAAAATCTCGAGGTCGAAAATTTTCATCATCACAATACTTCCTTATACTACGTATAAGAAAGTAAAAGAAACATAATTTATTTCAGTTCGTGTGTTGTGTAAGCAATAGTCGAAACATCCACACGTAACAATCGAACGAGACTGACCTCGCACGCCTTCACACTCCTACTTACTAACCCATCCTTCCATAGCCTGCTGTCGTATTAAAGTGCAGTGGCGCGACGAATATTTTAAAAATATCTTTGTAATTTTTAAAATTTGAATTTGCGCAAAATATTTTGGATTTGAGTCTAATAAAATTACATCTTTCCATTAATCATACTCTGTCCCCTTATTTCAAATACACCCTGTATATACAGATTTATCTATCGTGCACTGGCACCGGTCATTAACTGGGTATAGGATTAAGAAAAGTAATTATCTTATGTCCAGAAATTTACATCAATTTTTTTATTACAAAACTTCATACAATGATTATAAGGGTAATTCACAAAATTGAATATAATGGATTTCCTTTTGGAACATAATAAATTCAGTGAATACCAGAATGGCTACATCACAGGCAGATCTACGAACAGAGCTGCTTATCAAGCCATACATACATGAGATAATTGACAGTCTGAATCATGATGAGTGTCCTATTGGTATCTTCATGAATCTTAGTAAGGCCATTGACTGTGTTGAGTACCGTGTGTTGTTTGAAAAATCGAAAGTGAATCTGTTTTATTGCGTTATTTGCGTGGATGTACTTTTCACATATTCAACAGTGTGTGTAATACTGAATAAATAGCTTTTTCTTATTTTTTTATATTTTACTGGTACTGAATACGGTAAATCGTGAATAAATATTTATAATCACATTGTATGAATATTCAGTCATCTATTTATTTAGACTCGTGTGTTGTTACCGTTCATCAAGTCTACTTTTACAAACATCAGCACAATAATAATTATATTATGTTGGCGATATAATGAAACACCGGTCGGCATACAATTCAAGCCGGTTTTCTCTATCTTTGCTGACAATAAATAAGTGGACGTTGCGTCGTTAAAATTTCGCTAGAAAATCATTTTGCCAACATGTTTATGTTTGGCTTCGTAAATGCGTTTATAAGACGTATCGGCAGGTGTATAGTTACAGGACAAAATAAAAATGTATAATATGAACACTTGAATATGTCAGCTTCATCGAAAATGATTATATGTTACAATGTTACGTGTATTAATAAACTTAGTTAAACAGAAACTTTCTCTCATTTAGATAATGTTTATTACCCTCTACTGCCCGACTTATTATTTTTGAGAAAAAAAAAATAAATGGTTGCTTTTAATAATAAAAATATGTCGTAGTTATATAAAAAACGCACAAGTTGTATAAATTTTAAACCCCTTTAAATTTTAAGGGTATGTTACTTGGAAGTAACATTGGGTATTCATGGATAAACTTGCATGAAAGTAATAAGTGGTCATGTTGTTTGAAAATGCGCCAACGTTTTAGTTTTTTAATTTTTGGTTTGATTAAAAAAATAAAAAAAATATTTTTGTAATAAAAAAAAAAATTAAAAATCGGCTCAATGAATGAAGACCAATTTTTTAATGACAAAACTTTTTTTTTTTTAATTTCGGCAAATAACGCCCGAAACGGAAAAATGCATTTTCCTTTGACAGTCATTATACCGACAGTCCGCTGGATCCTTTTACACAAAAAAAGTTTAGGTGAGACGTAGCATTTTCTGTATTTTATTGATAGTAACGGGGTCAACGGAAGAGCGTGGAAATTTTGAAATTTCCATCCTCTAATTTGGTACTTACCTACAGCATTTCTAATTGCAATTCAGAAAGCGTAAGTTGATATTCAGAAATCGTCATCTGTAATTTAAATTAATCGTTATTTAGGTATCAAATGTAATTCAGAAATCATCAGTTTTAATTTGGAACGCATAATTTTGGCAATGAATAATATGCGAATAGGAACATAAGTGTTGATTTTGTTAATAATAGAACTACCCTAGGTTGACCTTTTTGTATATTTTTATCGTTTGTACTGTGTGTTGAATTAAAATGCTGCATAATCTCTTTTAAATTACATTTGATGGTATTCTCTGAATAACAATTAATAGATGATTTCTGAAATACAGTTTACTCTATCTGAATTTCAATAGGCTATACTAATTACAATTCTTTTGTTCTGAATTTCATTTAACTAATCGGAATTACAAGTATTAGTTTCACAGTAAAAATGTCGTTTCCATGACACCAGTGGCAAATGTCCCTCACTTTTAACGTTGGTGGCATAAAGTTACATTACAACAAACGCTAAAAGTCCTACTGTTTTTGATTAGAGTGGCGGTTTAAGGTAGGCGTCCACATATTCGTATCGTAAGTATCGGACGCATCGCATCGAACGGATCGTAGTATTCTTAGTATAGAAAGTCATACAAGTGCGTCCTCTGATCCGCATCGTACGGATCGCACAAAATCTACCCGTCGGCAATGCCGATGCGGATGCTCCGAGGGGCAACTTTTACGATGCGTACCGATGACGTCATACGGAATGCCGATCAGTGGACGGACTCCGGCGCGGAGTCCGTCTGCTCGCTCGCTCAGCATCGTTTTCCCCCATTATCTTGCACATTCCACCGACCACTACGCTACCTCTCACTACGAAAATCCGAATGAAAGTGGCGTCGGCAATCCGATTGTTGGTAGTTGCGTCGGCAAATCCGATCGCTGCTGATACTGTGGACGCATTGTAGAAAAATAATCCGTTCGATGCGATGCGTCCGATACTTACGATACGAAAATGTGGACGCCTACCTTTACGAGCTAATAGTGCCTAAACTTTAATACATTTTCCTCTCAAATGTTACATAATGTTAATAGAAATTTTGTTGAACGTATTTGTAGCTGCAGAACCCAACAAGGAAATCAGTTCGAACATTTTTTTAAAAAATAAATATTAGGTAATTAATTTTTGTTATTATTGTTTTTTTAATGCTGGAAAATAAGTTAAATATAGGCACCATTAGCTCGTAAACCGCCACTCTAATCAAAAACTTGCATCCTCTCTGTTTTGTCTAGAATCTCAAGATATATTAGAAATTGTTAAAAAAACGCGGTGTTGCCGTTTAAGAAAATATGTTTTTCTGAAATAGCGCCCAATCTGGCAACAACGCGTTTATTTTTTCCACGCATTTTTCTTATTTGGACTAATTCCTAAAACTTTGCTTCAAGGACCATAGGTCTATCTTTTCAAATAAAAAAGTTAGCCTATGTCAAGATTTAAAAAAATAACCCTGTATATAATTGTCGTATCAAAAATTTTCTAAGCTATGTAGGATTACAAAATACTGCAAAATTAAAGTTTTTTGAGTGCGTAAAACAATGTATATTATATAGTCTGTACCAGATAGACAATTATAATGTTTATAATCTTATAGCTATAAAATTTTGTCGACAATAGTTAAATCGGGAATACTGGTAGATATCTATGTTATTACCTGGAAAATGTTGCATTCGGTATTGAGATTGAATCAAAATCTACAGGAGATATAATATTTTGTACATTTAAACTGTGGGAAGTAACTGGAACAGATGCTAAGTCCAAATTCTGTTTTGTAGCACTATAATATAAGTAATGACAAAATAATACATATAATAATAATAATAATAAGGTATACATTTTTTCCAATATAACTGATTTTAGAAGAAGCTTTTTCCCTTTTGAAGAATGTCTATAGTCCATTTTCAAATGTACAGTAGGTACTGGGTAAACACACACAACAGTACAAGGTTTGAGTAAAGAAACAAAATAATATCCAAAATCAGAAAGTACGAAAATAGAACAATTTTAAGAGACACTATGACACATAATGATACGACACTGACAATTGAAGAATCTGGAAGAAATATAATCCGAATTCCTTTTGGGTGGAATTTTTGTTTACAGACATGAGGTTTTCTTGCAGAGTAATTGGTAACTATCAGAAACTGTACGACGCATGCGTATTTTATGATCAATGTTCGGAGAGTAGAATCACAAATTCGATTCGTTTCCAACTACTAGTTTAGTGTTCGGACTAATACAAATTTGCAATTGTAAACGATTTTCAAACTATCACAAGAGTTAGGTGTTTTATCTCTGACAAAAGTTCGCACATGAGTGGTGTACACATTTCAAATATTTTTTTTAAATTTCGTTGTGGTTGGTAGGGTCATTGCGTTGAGGTGTTATCGATCACGATTCCTTTATTGTTGTACATAATGGAAATACATAACCTCCGTGTATATTCACATTTGTATATAAAAGGTAACTAGGTATTGGAAATATACAAACAAAGAGATTCTATAAAAGATCATCTTTAAAAACAGAAACAATTATTTACAATGAAGTGTATAAAAACATAATTTCTATAAATATTAATAATTTTGTATTATCATAGGTCCATAATGTACATAATGAGATTGCCTCTCTAAGAAGCGTTCGTACTGTCAAAATCTCAAACAAGTTTGATTTATATTAAATTTTGACTGGCGCATGCCCATTAGAAAATTCGGAGAATGTCGAATAACTATCACAAAATCTCTCTGCGAACAAACCTATGATGTCATTGGAATTCCCGGAATTGCAAGTTCCACAGTGGCACTGTGTTTTGAATATTGTGTTTAGTAGATATAACAATCAAATTTGTGGGTGAGTGGGGTGTCTTGTTTGATTTTTTATTGCCGTACGTGCAAAAAGTCAGTTTTCGGAAAACCAAACTCGGAAAGAATTAGGTACCCGTTCTACTTTTAAATGTATCAATAACTAGTATGAACATAGTATTATATTTTTTCAATTTTATATTAATAGTTTTGTTCATAAAGTAAGTAAATAATAGTACACTTGAATTTTAATAAATTCATTATTTTATTTTTTTTCATGCCACCAGATTCACAGTCGCGTCTATAAAGTAGCCACACGCGTTCACAACACAGAGATCCATTAGGTGGAAGTAAATTTTTAGATACCACTTCCTACTTCGAATTAATGTTCTCTATAAAGCTATCAATGCATCCATCAAATCAACACCACCCATAAACTGGTTATATAATAAAATTACGCTAGGACAAGGAACATCAATTCTACTTTTTGTTTTTGAATTCCACCTTTTCACATTTTTCACTGGATGTGCCCCTGCAAATGTGCTGAGAGTGTGCACTGCCTTGTTATCAAACCATTTGACACAAATAAGGTTCACTCCGTCTACTGTTGTTCTCTGTTCAGCAAAAGTCCCTCGCCCTTTTCGGCTCATTTCTTTATCGCTAATGAAGTTGCAACCTTGTAGGCGATTAGGACGTATTGTGCCAATACTTTGTATTCCTCTTTTTTCTAGTGCAACTTGTAGATAAATACTGTTGAACCAGTTTTCATAATAAATTTTATAGAACATGTTTTGTGGAATGATTTTTGCCAACTTCAACACAATGTTACCACTTGCGCCGACATCTGGAAAACCTGGATCAGGTTGAATTACACCAGTGTACATTTCCCAGTTATACAGGGTGTCCAGAAACTCTCCTGACAAACGAAGACCGGAGATTCCTCAGATAATTTTAAGACAATTTAACCCAATTCACCCTAGTCCGAAAATGGTTCCTAAGGTCATAGGCGTCCGTTTTGGGTAGGTAAACGGTTATTTTAACGCATAACTTTTTTGTTTTTAACTTTTAGGCATTTGTGACACTAGATTATTAAATTTTCAGGTATTCTAGTACTAAAAGGTACTCTTACTTTAAGTCGGTAGGATACACCGTTTTCTAGAAAAATCGATTTGAAAATTTTTCGTTTTTTCGTCATTAAAATTCAATTTATTATTTTTTGCACTAGTTCGCTCTGAACTGCCAACAGAAATAAAACCTACGTTTTTAATTGTCAAATTGTTGTCAGTTCGCGAAGTTGAAATGGCGAAAGATGAAATGACGAAAAAACGAAAAATTTTCAAATCTATTTTTCTAGAAAACGGTGTATCCTACCGACTTAAAGTAAGAGTACCTTTTAGTACTAGAATACCTGAAAATTTAATAATCTAGTGTCACAAATGCTTAAAAGTTAAAGACAAAAAAGTTATGCGTTAAAAAACCGTTTAACTACCCAAAACGGACGCCTATGACCGGTACTAGAAATTCGCAATTGATGGAATCGATTCATCTCTGGAGGATAAGTAAGCATACCAGTTTTTGTTTTTCTAAATAGAAGCGTTCGGGAGATATTAAAAAAAAAACTAATTACAAGGCGCCATCTTCAAAGAGCTCTAGCTCCCTTAGGAAGCATTTTCGGACTAGGGTGAATTGGGTTAAATTCTCTTGAAATTATCTGAGAATCTCCGGTCTTCGTTTGTCAGGAGAGTTTCTGGACACCCTGTATACCATCCCTTTGGAGTCACACATAACAAAAGCTTTGAAACCCCATTTCTTAGGTTTTGATTTGAGATATTGCTTCAAACTATGTCGCCCCTTGAAGGGGATCATCTGTTCATCAACGCACATTTTTTCAGTCATTGATATTTCATTAAATTTTTTTACAACGCTATCCAAAAAAGGTCTTAGTTTGAATAATTTGTCTGTTGAATTATTGTGGGTTGCGTTATCATTGAAGTGCAAATTGGATTTGATTTGTTCCCATCTATTTCTGGACATACACTCTGATACTCTGTTAAACTCTGTTTACTTCTGTTTCTTTTTGCCAGTACATTCTGGCATTTGGTAAGCCGTACATTGACATCAAAAAACAAATGCCTATAAATTTTTCTAACTCTGGAACAGATAGGGCCAAAGGCTTTTCTGGATTTTTAGTACACGCATATTTATTTGATTCTTCCACCATAAGATCTAAAAGGTCCTTGTCTATCATCTTACGAAAATAACTCAGGGGTGTCAGAGGCTCTTCTGGCTCATTTGGCATAACGTCTTTCCAGGGTTGAGTTGGACAACATTGCTTTACTTTCTGTTCTTTCCAAACAACTTTTGTTTTTGTAATTTTATGTTTTTTCTTGCTTGGTCCTGCTTGTCGTTCATTATTTGGAACATCTTCATCACCATTTTCATCCTCTACAAGTTCATCTTCTTCAGTTTCATCTTGTTCAACTTCATCTTCTTTAATTTCATATTCATTTCCTTTTGGTCCTGAACTGCTTTTATTCATTACAGAATCAGCATTATCTTCCTCATGAACATCTTCATTCTCAGGCACTTCCGAAATATTTCTCTCTATCATAACATCTTCTAATTCTTCCGAATCACTGGCAGATAGATCTCACATTTCAGAATCATTTGGATTTTGCAAAATTTTTGTGAGATAATCAGGATATTTATTTCTAGAGGTGTTTCCATAAAACGTGGACGTATTTATGGTTGCCTGAAAAAGATTACCGTAAGTGCCCGGCGTAACGTGAAAGTAACATACTTCATTTATGCGTAATTTTGTGTTTAATTTGACAAAACTGGTAAAATGTTCTATTGAGAAACTCTATTATATCTAAATAATGTAAAATATAATTTTTATTTCGAAATACTTACCAAATGAAACAAACAAATAAATTGTTTTGCCGCCACACTCAACCTGTCATATAGAAGTTAACCTTGCAGAAACAAATCGCATTTACTTGTAAAATTTCTCAACAGGTGGCGACTGCTGTACACGTATTATGATTTGTGTGTTGTTACTTGAGAGTAACAGCGGGAATAAAAACTAAAATGTTGATAATAACTAAGGAATAAATTCAAATACCCAATGTTACGTTCACGTAACGTTGGGCAGTAGAGGGTTAAATAATTGAGTGAAAATAACGATGAAACTCAAAATATTTAATAAGTAATTTTAATTTATAAAAATAGAACAATAAAGCTCGCATTTAATCAGTGTTGTACCCAGTGATATAAGTCGGTAAATTACCCCGTAAATTACCGAATTAATTACCGTCATTTACGGTAAATTACCAGACAAAATTTTCGTAAATTACCAACAAAGTAAAACATCATCTATATACACGTATGACGTTGCACACTCAGTGATTTGGGAAGTCCCTTTCTAGCAGATGTAAAAGCCCGTGAATCAGCCGTTTATATAACAAGTGAGTAGTCTTTCAAAAGATTTCGGTGTATAAGTTAAACTATATAAAGTTTGTGAATATACTACTCGTAGTACTGTGCGCTCGGATGGGGCGTACAGATAAAATAAAAAAAAGTTATTTTAACAGCATTTTCAAAATCCACAGAACATTCGAATTTATTTATATTCGTGTAACTTCTGTTCGCAAAGTTATGTTTTAAATGTAACCAGAATGTCCAGTCACTTACAGAATAAATGCATTCGTTGTCATCGTAAAATAAAGAATGAACAATCTGCTGGAAGCACCACAAAATCCGCTTACAGTGAAAATTTGGATTTTTTTGTGGATGTAATAAATAAATCAGAAAAAGAGGAAATTTGGGATCTCTTAGCAACAGCACGTTTTGCTAGTAATACTCCTTTAAATTTTACGGAAACTGTTCATTGGCAAAAATTGTTTAAAAAAATTAAACCTTCTTTACGATTGCCCACTAGATATCAGTTATCGAATGCGCTTTTAGATAAAAAAACACACTCTCAAATAAATCATTTAGTTAATGAAAAAATAGCAATGTCTCAAACAATTGGAATTCAAGTTGATGGATGGAGTAATATTCGAAAGGAATCCATTATAAATATAATAATTACATGTCCAGAACCAATTTTATTTAAAGTAATTGACTGCAAGGAAAATCGCCACGATGCTGCATATCTTTGTTCTTTGCTTAGTTCTGTTATTGACGACTTAGGTATTAATAAAGTTATAAGCATAGTGACTGATAACGCTAGCAATATGAAATCAACTTGGAAATTAATTAGTGATATGCACCCGTCCAATTATTTTACTTGTTATGAATGTTGTGCTCATATTTTGAATTTATTCGCACAAGTTATTTTAAAATTAGAAGTATTTGCATGTTTAATTACTGATTGTAAAGTCATAGTAAAAACTATTAAAAAATCGCATATTTTGAATGCTACGTTTAAAAATATACAAGATGAACAGCGAGCATTACAAAAATCAAACACACTAACATCTCTTAAACTACCTGGCCAAACTAGATGGAGCTCTAATATTTTCTGTTTAGAAAGCTTAAGAATAAATAATTTTTTTTTTAAAGAATTGGCTATTACAGAAACTATAGCTAATACTTTAAACAAAAGTATAAAAAATAATATTTTAGATGATCTGTTTTGGGAAAGAATTGATACATTACATAAAATTTTACGCCCTGTGTCCGTAATTTTAAGAACATACAAACCTCTCAACCTTGCATATCTCATGTTGTTGAATATTTTCAAGACTTGAATGATCAACTGATTGCTGCATGCCCAGTTTCAGAACTAAATGCTGAAAGAAAATCCGGTACTGAAACATATCCCAACAGAAGAGTTAGAATTTTCTTATTCGAATTGCAATACTGAGTCTGAGAGTGATCTGGAACAGTTATGTAATTAATAATGGTAATAATGATAAATCATTATTTTGTTCTTTTTTCAGAATATTGTTTAATTTTAAAATATGTTAATATTGTACTCTTTTTTTTTTCCTTTAATAAAATGTATAAGATTTTTTGTTGTTGTAGGGGTTTTATTTAAACAATAAAAGAAGTGTGGTAAATTACCATGGTAATTTACTCAAAAAATTGTAAATTACGCGAGAATAAATCTTGGTAAAAGAAGGAGCAGTTATTTACCAAAACCATAAATTACGGTAATTTTACATCTCTGATAATATTGCATGGGGATACACCAACTTACTATCATTGCAGTCTACTTTGTGTTGGATTAAATCATCGTAGACTTTCCATTTTTCGTTAATTCTGAAACAGTATGCCTTAAAATGGCCAATGACGTTCTGCTTGTCGACTCTAAGGAGGCCCAGAGTAAGCGATCAGGCCACCTAAGTCATATTTAAGGTGATCAGTAGTAATGGTCTTTGGTACATTATATAAATGCAATTTCGGTATTATCGGCAGCATAATGTTATTTCGGATAGTTACTTCTATCAACATGTACTGCTTGTGGTATTAAATTTTTGTTGTTGTCACACCTACACATTCAGTTTTTACGCAGATGTTGCGTCTGTCACTTCTATCACAGTACTTTGTTAATGCCGCCTGCAATTCTAGTTGTGACGCACTGTTTTTTTCGGTATAACTTCGAAAGTGAGTGCCTGGCGGAAAAACGATATACGGCACAATTGGGGTGCTTTGCGAAGGTAGCAAGTTTTAAAAAGAATTTCAAATTTTGGGGGGGGGGGGCAATCCCCTTCGATTTTTTTAAAAATCTCTAAGAATAGAAAAGCACAAATGAAACTAATAACGGCACAATTGAGCACAAATGGGGCACAATTGACACCCATTTTATACTAAATAAATTGTAATTGGGGGGAGGGAGGGGGGGAAACTTGACACAGCTTATGATCGTGTGTTCAAATATTTTGTTTGCTTCTATATCAGAGGGTCGCTGTCGTAGCCCTTTCCAAGTCTCGATGCCTATTGGATTAATCTTCTTTGCTTCATTTGAATTTTTCCTCAGGCTGTTTATTGTTTTCCAAGCTTCTCTGGACCTAGATCTTCCTATAATTGAATTTATTTGTGCGCATTTATTGTCTCATGCCATTCTACCTTGACTGCATATTTATATCTGTTATATTGTATCCTATCTTCTTCGTCTTTACTATATTTACTACATATTAAATATTAATAATTTTATTCCTTTTACATCATAAATAGTCTTTCTTCGACAATCTACATATATTAAATTACTAATAAATATGACGGACGTAGAAATTACAGCAATCAATTGAATTTAAAAGTCGACGAGATTTTAAGGATTGCTTGCAAATGCAGGTGCACTTGCTCATTGACCCGGTAAATTCTTAGAAACGTTTCATAACTTCAATATAACCTGAGGTGACTCATTGTTGTAAATATTTTTGAGTAAAACTACACGGAATAGTGATTAAGGTGCTGTTATGTATACCAACCAATGTTCACACCTTTTACATATGTTATATTATGGTATTTTCTGTTGGACTTGCACGTAAAATATATAATACTATGTAGAAATCATAATCATTCTAATTTTAACAATAGGATAACGTTATCATTACCAATTGTAAATAAAATAATATTTTCAAGTACCTATGTAATTATAAATTCTCAATTTCCGAATTTTTCAATTGCGTTTATATTATTTTTAAGGAATTCCATTCTTATGTGTTATATTGCAATAACCTTGAACAGTTCAACGATCTGCTGTGTGTACCTATAGGTTGACCACTAAATAGACGACGAGAGGGACTTCTGTCTGCTGAATATTAATAGACTTCAATGATAGTACATGCAGGCAGCTCTCTTTTATAATGTAGCATGACATTTGGTATTTCAACATACGTTTTGTCGGATGCAACATTCTTTGATGTATAGGCCGTTATTTTCTTCGAATAACCGACTCTATTATATCAAATATTAGTCACTGAATTGTATTAACCGTCTTTGTGTAAAAAATATTTTCCTAAAATCAGAATTAGTAATGTATTGTTCGTGTGGGTGATCTTTTACCATTCGTTCGTTAATTCATATTCCGATATACATACATATACAAATGTCGATCAACCAGCCTCATACAGCCCTGTCAGTTTAAAAGAAAAGGATGATTGCCTATCAAAATGATTTCTACATACCGTTTAGTCATCTTCACGTTATCTGTTTTGGCATCACATACATTTTCTTACTTGTTACGGCTAAATGCTTGAATTAAGAAATTGAAATGTGGTGTCGTGATTAACCTGTCATTTAAAATATCGTGTATATGTTTCGCAGGAATTGATGATATCTTCTCTACTTAACAGACATTAACGACACCAAATATTTTCAATAATGAAGTTGTAATGCATATTTAAATTTATTATTTTAAAATCTATATCTAAAAAGTGGCTCTTGTTTTTGTTGTTATTATGGTGTGTAATTTGAGGTGCGTGAAGTTGCGGCGCAAATGTTCTTTTTAGTGCCAAAAGTTTGCGCCTAATATGCGCCGTCGATATCTGAAGAAAAAACACCGGCGCATTAATTTGTTACAAAGTTATAAACAAAAACAGTTTTTTGGTGCCAACTTCACGCCAGCACCACAACTTGCGGCGCAAATGTTCTTTTTAGTGCCAAAATGTTGCGCCCAATATGCGCCGTCGATATCTGAAGAAAAGACACCGGCGCATTAATTTGTTACAAAGTTATAAACAAAAACATTTTTTGGTGCCAAATTCACGCGTGAAGTTAGCACTACAACTTGCGGCGCAAATGTTCTTTTTAGTGCCAAAAGTTTGCGCTTAATATGCGCCGTTGATATCTGAAGAAAAAGCACCGGCGCATTAATTTGTTACAAAGTTATAAACAAAAATAGTTACATAGTATCAACTTCTCACCACACCAAAATTTCCGGCGCAAACTTTCAATTTAGTGCAAATCGTAGGCGCACAACATGCGCAGTCGATATCTGCAGAAAAAACACCGAAACACTTAATTGTAACTTCACGCACCTACATAATTGTATTTGTTTATAACTTTATAACAATTAAGTGTTTCGCTGTTTTTTCTTCAGATATCGACGGCGCATGTTGTGCGCCTACGATTTGCACTAAATTGAAAGTTTGCACCGGAAATTTTGGTGTGGTGAGAAGTTGATACTATATAACTATTTTTGTTTATAACTTTGTAACAAATTAATGCGCCGGTGTTTTTTCTTCAGATATCGACGGCGCATATTAGGCGCAACATTTTGCCACTAAAAAGAACATTGCGCCGCAAGTTGTGGTGCTAACTTCACGCACCTACATAATTGTATTTGTTTATAACTATATAAAAATTAAGTGTGTTTTTTCTTCAGATATCGACGGCGCATGTTGTGCGCCTACGATTTGCACTAAATTGAAAGTTTGCGCCGGAAATTTTGGTGTGGTGAGAAGTTGATACTATATAACTATTTTTGTTTATAACTTTGTAACAAATTAATGCTCCGGTGTTTTTTCTTCAGATATCGACGGCGCGTATTAGGCGCAACATTTTGGCACTAAAAAGAACATTTGCGCCGCAAGTTGTGGTGCCAACTTCACGCACCTTGTAATTTGATTGTAATATACCTAATGACTACGTCTGCGCTCTTAATGTAAAACATTATTCTTTCGCCTGCATTATTATTTCATAAATATAATTACATAATTTTCTTGTTCTGCAATTTTCACTGTGTGAATAATTAATATAATACAATAACTGTTTTTTCTTTGATATACAGGGCGAGTCATCTGCGCGCGAAAGGCAGATTGTGACTTTATGTGAAAAGATATTTCGAAGTGTTTTTTTCCTGTGAGAGACACTTTTTATTTTAATACGATCTTTTTGTACTGAAAAAGAAATTACTTATAAGCCCAAAGAGTGTAGCAGCAGCATTACCCTGATAGAAGATGTCCCAAAACAGATGCCTTTATAGAAGAGTAACGGATGCTTTCATAACTACTTGTAGTATTGCTAATTCAACGCCAAGGAAACCTAAATATGTGGTTAATGATGAAAATCAATTGAGAATTCTTATAGAAGACGATCACGGACTTTTCTTTTCCAGGCTTCATCAGAAACAACCAATCGCGATTAGGAGCTAGTGCAGTAATAATTACTAGAAGATTGTCTTCTTCTACCACAATCAAACAGTATAGACAGTATATGCATTTTCTGTCCATTCTGACAATGATTTTTTCGGCTTTCTCTGCAGCCTGTTCGACAGCGATGATTTCTTCAGCAAATTTTTTGCTTCATTCGAGAGAAATTTATCTTTTGACATTTGTAACAGTAACATTGTTTCTTCAACAAAAACAATCAATAGAAATCGTACAACGTGCGATTCTTAATCATAAATTAACTCCAACAAAAAATAAATCAAGATAATGGCCCATTAAATCCGCTTTTAGCGATAATTACTCAAACTTAAAATATCAAATTGCCAAAATCTAAGTATACCAAGGAATCACGACTATTCGATGTTAAGGCCACATTAGGAAAAGAAAGAACATCAACGATTTTAAATCATTGATGGATAGTTGTCGGAAAGAAGAGACTCAACCGGTAATATTTCAACATTGTCCATTTGTGTTCTGTAATTAGACTTCACCTGTTGGATAAATAAAGATGCTATAATAATTTTAAAATGCTCTAATTATTACCAATAATGCTCCTTGTTATCATCGTAAGGTTGAGAAATGCCAACAAGAAACTGATTGGTGTTAAAAGCAGATTTTGGTCTGTGTTGAAATGTGTGGATTTGGTATAGGCAGCACCAAAAAGTGCATCACTGTAACTAACTAAATTAGCAAATTGTAATAGTGCCAAAATGGAAAAAAACACATCAAATATGTACCGAAATACACAGCAAAAAGAGTTTAATGAATATTAGCTTTTTAACCCGTGTTATTTGGAAACATTCCATACTTCTTTTAACAAGTGTACATGTATGTATTTCAGTTTGTTGTAATACTTGAGTATACTGTACACCACATGTTAGACTTAAAGGAGGTGCAAATTATACTACAGATGCCAGAGTGGCTGAATATTTTATGAGGTAAATATTGCGATGTGGAATAGTAAAGTTTCAAAATCTTCCAATACAGTTGAAAGCGGCGATTACGTTATAGTATATTAAAGGACAAGTTTCATTTTGACGTTTCAAAGTACGAATTCAGAGTTTAAGAAACGAGTGGCGTAGCCACGAGTTTCTTAACTGAATGAGTGCTTTAATGTCAAATGAAACGTGTCTTTTATGCTATTTTTTGCAATTAGTTTTAAAATTTCTCTTTTTGTAAAAGCAAAACGAGAAAAATTTGATAATCAAGGGAAATTTTGTGGCGGCTGTCACCTTGGTTTGGCACAAGATTTAAATTGACAAGTTAATTTGAAATTGACACATTTTTGATAATTTTCAACAGAATGTTTCTACACTACACGGTATCACTATCACTTCGAAAGATAATTCAAACGTTAATATAAATGTTTATAATAGTTGTACTATTTCAAAGATTAATTAAAAATATCAAATCTTACAATGAATTTCAATATAAAAGCCTCAAACTTGCTTACAAAATGTCATATTGACATCTCCATTTCTGTTGCAATGTGACCAACTTAAAATAAATCTGTTTAAATGTTCCATTTCTATTACGCAACTAAAGTCCGTCTCAACCCTATCATGCAGTACAGGTTTAATAGGGATATTGCATCTCTTATTATCTTTAGTAGTCTCTTAATAACGACATCTTTATATCCGGTTGCCTTGTTGCAAGTTCTATTATGCAAAGTAGGTATATGATGGATATACGAGTAATAGTTGCTGTCAATTGTCAGTTTTTGCCGTAGTGTGTAAACTTTTATATTGTCTTTAATTTATCTATATCTAATTTCTGTTAAATCGTTCTTTTTAGCAAGCATATTATCTTTTTCAAGCATTTAAAAGTAAGTATGCATACCTAGATCTATAATTCTGATTAACGTGATAACCTATATACATATACATATACTTTTTACAGATTGCTACATGATATGAGTTTTGAATTTTAAAAAGTGCGACGATAGAGTATTCTTATTGAAAGAGATGACATCATTAGGTGGAGATATAAATACTTACGAGACATCAGAAAATTCAGAGTCGAAGGTATAGTTTATCATTTAATTTGTTATACTTTTATGTTCATTACGCAATTTATTATTTGCTTGTGTTTGATTGTGATTTGTTTTATTTTTAGGTAGAACTATAATATATACTGATGAATCATGAGTGAATGCAGGACACTCGGTAAATAAAAAGTGGACTGACGTTACTGTTCAAAGCAGTCGACAAGCTTTTACGTAAGGACTCAGCACTGGTTTAAAATCACCAAATGGTCTTGGGCCTCGATTTCCATTAATTCATGCTGGAGGCGAGCAAGGTTTTGTTATTGGTGCTGAATGTATATTTCTTTGTAAGAAAAATACTGCTGATGTTCATAGCGAAATGGATGCAGATATATATGGAGATTGGTTCAAGAATAAATTGCTTCCAAATATACTATAGAACTCGGTTGTTGGTCTCGATAATGCCTCATATCACACGAGAAAATTAGAAAAGTTTCCAGCAGTAGCACGGAGAAGACCAAATTATTGAATGGCTCACTGAGAAGAATATTCCACTTGATAATGACATGTTAAAAAGAGATTTACTGGCTTGTGGTCAGAGGTTAGGTCTCAGTATGAGAGAAACAAAATTGATGAATTTGCAAAGAATAAAGGGCATTATGTTCTTCGGCTTTCACCTTATCATTGTGAATTAAATCCAATTGAAGTGGTGTGGGCACAAGTTAAGCACTACGTTGAAATGCACAATACGACATTCAAACAAAGAGATATTGAACAATTAATTATGAAGGGTTATCAGAATGTAACAGTGAACAACTGGCGGAATTACATTGGCCACCTTGCCAACTTGCAAGACGATGTTGAAGAGTTTATAATTATCGTCACACATTCATCATCAGATCAAGATTCTTTAAGTGATGAAGAAAAATAAAACAATATGTGTACCTACCTACTCCTTTGTATGGTCATGGTTAGTTTTTTCATAAATGTTATCATGTATTATTAACTTGTTCTTAGAAATGGGAAAATATGTTTTTGCAAAATGAATTTGTGAGGAATTTGTGTCTTTAAATGTGTATAATGTAGGTTAACATATTAATATTCAATAAGACTATATGTCATGTAACATATTAAAAAATAAAAGTACATGTTGTGTGTGGTTATTGTTATTCTTTTCATAAATATGTATTATTTAAGTTGTTTTTATAAATAGAGAAGTTTTTTTATGAAAAATAAACTTCTGATTAGCTTTGTCTTGGTCTGAATTTATAGTGGATAGTTGATTAAGATGTCAATATTCAGTAACGAAGAAAATTGTATACCTTAAGTGTTTCTTTGAAATATTAATTCATTTACTCTGGCTTACTATATTCAGTTAGATTTTAAATAATTTTTTATAGAACAATCCCAAAGGATTATATTATTACAAATATTTTAACTAATCCATCTTCCCATATATTCTCCCCTTTTAGTGTTTCAAATTACTATTAATTTTTTGTATGCAGTATGCATCAATTGAATGACAAACAGTCGTATAGGTTATGTTTTGATTACAAAAAATATCAGATATTGAACCGGAACTGTAACGCATTATACAGGGTGTTTCATCGGTTGGGGTATCGCGAATTAAAGTGCCTAAATATAAAAATGTCGACTTCAAATTTTAACCACTTATAGAACTTTTAAACCGCTACCAGTAGGTTAGGTTGTTTTTGATAATATTATTTTATTTAATGCGTAAATAAAAAAAAACCTTCGTTCAAAAAATCAAAAGTACTCAGATTTTATTGAAATTCAGGTGTTAAAAATATATGTCTATAAAATCAACTATGCAATTGAAAAAAAAATTAAAACTTAATCAATTATTGAATATTTTACAATAATTTCAAAATTAAAGGCAAGACGTTGAAGAATTTATGGGTTTTTTATTACAGTGTTGTGTGTTGAGTTTATAATAAATTTTTATTTATTATCCGTCATAAATTTAAAAGGACTACCTGTTTGCGGACGTTGAAGAATTTATGGGTTTTTTATTACAGTGTTGTGTGTTGAGTTTATAATAAATTTTTATTTATTATCCGTCATAAATTTAAAAGGACTACCTGTTTGCGGACAGCACAATTAGAAAGTTAAGTACCATAAATCTGTCGTAAGAAAAACGACATTATTTAATATTGACTTTATTTGACAAACGGTTTCGTTTATAAAAATTCTGATTGTGAAGTTAATATGGGTGATATTTCCACGTATCACCATTCAAATTTGAACATTTTTTGAGCACTTTTAATTTTTGATAATACGTTTTTTTTTAATTTACGCATTAATTAAAATAATATTATCAAAAACAACCTAACCTGCTGGTAGCGGTTTAAAAGCTCTATAAGTGGTTAAAATTTGAAGTCGATATTTTTATATTTAGGCACTTTAATTCGCGATACCCCAACCGATGAAACACCCTGTACAATGAGACGATTTGGCAACCATGAAATCAATTCCCATAAGACCTGTACTGCATAATAAGGTTGAGACGGACTATAGTGCTGTAATAGACCCTATTACAGCACTAGTGAAATAAATGGTATGATTACGGTACTAATTGCAAAAAAACTATTATTTAGTTTAGTGTTTCCTTTTGAATTATTATAAAAAATAAGAAACGTAAAAAAAAAATTCTAATTCTTGACACTACCCAATAACTATATTATCATCAACACTTTTTTTAATTATTATAAAATTATTAATATTAATTACCTATTGTAAAGTTAATGCTTAAAGTGTTATTTTAAAGTTTATTTCAATAAAAATTCAGAAATTAGTTCTTTTGGGCACTACAAGATGGCGTTACATATGGATCAATATTTTTAGGTTACCAGAATCAAATTCATCAATTAAATCGAAGTTATGTGACGGCCTTATATTGGACGGCGATAGCAGATACAGTTGGCCTTGCAAAATAAAACTGTAAAATGTGTTAACTGTTGTCAAGTCATCTGCGTTTTGTTGATGCACGAGTTTCATTTGTGATGATATTTTTGTTATCTAGTTTTGCTTTTGGCAAGATGCTCTCCCGTGTTAAATTAAAAAGGTGATCTTCTTGATTTATTTGCTTGTCTTATATGGAATTTCTCGCCTTCTTGTTGTCCATTGTCATATTCAGAGGTTCCTTAATCTTGTTAAAGATACCTAGGTTCATGAAGGAATAACATAAATATTTAACCTTAAAATGTTTTATTTCTTCAGAACTATTTTAACTTCAGAATATCTTGATTGGAAGGTTTTTTTCTCTGGACAAAGTGTCAATCATGCACCGAAGCTTTTAACTCCTTGAGTATTGAGAAATTGATCAAAACAATATTTTATATTTATCTACCTATCTAAGCTGGTGGAAGGATAACTTATAATAATAAATGCAAAAAGTAGTTTTTTTAAACAATACAATAATGCTTACGTTCGTGTATTATTTTTATAGACAACCCATCATATCAATAAGAACACTCTTCAACTTAACGAATTTAATCCTGTTTTTAAATATATTTAATTTTACATTCACAATACATTCCTTCATAATAATTAACACCCAATTGCAGGACTTTACATATACACGCACGTTTAATTTGTTCAGAAAGGCCAGAAGGTCTAATTACTTTAACAAACGAGGACATCTTGAATGAAATTGTGATAATCTGATAAACTACCTGTACGTTTACGTTTACTCTTCATTACTGCACTCTACTCTGTGCGATTCAGTAACAGTAATAACTTAAAACAATACCTAAATAAAATATAGTCAATTAAAGCCTTATCATTTAATTTCAGTATATTCTATACTTTATTACAAACATGTATATATTCATCAAAAAATATGATTATCTACTGTAGAATTATTTTACAGTTAATCATATACTTACTTTTTTGCAGGAAACTTGGTTTGGATTTAGTACCACGACAAGGATCTCAAATGGTTGATCCAGCAGGAATGTCAGTGGTAGAATTATTCCATGTCCATGCAGCAAGTAGTGAAAATTCTCAAGGAGTATCAGTAAGTGTAAGTAAACTGTTTTTATTAAAGACCGGACTAATAGGCACCAAAAAACAGACAAAGGCGTAACACTTCAAAGAAGGCATACAAATTAGGTAAACAACACAAAAATTACTATACCTAACTAATAACATTTTATTTTCACCAGAAATACCTTTTCCCAAAAGATTTTTTTTTTTGGCAAAATTTGACGTCTTTTCAAGTGCCTTTTTCTGTTTTTCTTTGGTGCCTTTTAGTCCGGTCTTTATTTATTATACTTTTTACTTTCTTATACGTAGTATAAGGAAGTATTGTGATGACGAAAATTTTCGACCTCGAGATTTTTGCAGATGTCCACGTTTTGAAGTTCCCTGATACCAAAAAAGTGGTTTTTAAAAAATGTCTGTGTGTCTGGCTGTCCGTCTGTGTGTCTATGGCCACGATAGCGGTCAAACCGCTGTAGATATCTATTCCAAATTTTGTATTTACGTGTATAATCTCCCTCTTGAGATTTGATTAGTTTTTCAGTAAAATCGGTAGACCGGAAGTAGTAGTTTACTTCAGTGAAAAAATCGAATTTTGCAAATATTTCGTCAATTACTAAGTTTAAACAAATTTATAAAGAATTCAAATGTACTCAAAATTAAATTTGAGACAAATCGTCTTAAAAATGTTTTTCGAAACTCCAACCGGAAGTAGGTCTTTTACTCTTATCGAAAATCAGGTTTTTGCGAATATCTCGCAAGTCATGCTTTCTAGGCAGGTACATTACGACTATAAAAGTATTTAAATTATAATTTTAAATATCTTTTGTATAAAAAAAATTTCAAAATTCGGACCGGAAGTACCATTTTTGCTCTTACCGAATAGCGATTTTTTGCAAATATGTCATAAATTATGCATTCTATATATATTTATTGAGAGTACAAAAGTATTTAGAACTGTATTGTAATATTTTTTGTATATATGAAATTTCAAAATTCGGCCTGGAAGTAGCACTTTTACTCTTAGCGAGGAGCACTTTTTTGATAATATCTTGCAAAGTATGCATTCTATAGAGATTTATTAAGAGAATAGAAGTACTTAGAATAGGATTTTGAATAATTTTTGTATAAAAAAATTCTTAAAATTGTATAGTTTGAAACGCTCATACGTATAAAAAGTCGTGTGGTGGCCACACCTCATTTTTAGACAGTACCTTATGCAATGGATCTGCTATTTGTGCAGTTCTCATGTGATACTTTATATATTCAACTATTCCTCACTTTTTGTTCATAATACCTCCAAGCTAACATGTATTTATAATACTTTTAATTTCTTCATTTTTCATATCTTTCAGGGGTATTTTCATCAACTTGTTTGTGTTCTTTATGTCAATTTTCATTCCCACTAGTCTTTCCGTTTTCTTTCTTTATATGAAGCTGTCAAATGCCTTTTGAAAATGGATGAGATTACCAAGCAGAGCAATTACTTTCAAATAGTAATTAATTACAATTACAAAGTACAAGATCAAGACAGGATTTTTTCTTCTAATTACAATTACAATTACATTTGCTTATAAAATCCGAGGAAAAATATTTTTTTCTGTGATTAGTGTTTGGTTGTACATAATACAAATCGGAACTTAAAATAGGAAATGGGAAAAAATGAAATATAATCCAACCCACCTGTTAATAATTTATTATATGAATATACATATATTACATATATGAAATTTTACGTAAAAGTCAGTGGCATTTTTAAAAAAGCGCTGTAGAGGTAGCATACCTTAATCAACTTATTTTCACCTTCGGAAAGTACTGAAATAAGTTACTTTTATTGTTACATTCAATATAAACCACTAAAACATTTGGTATTGTCGGTTGGATGATTTAAAATGATCATTTAACTGTATATTTTATTGCTTTTCATTACAACTAACTTTTCAAAATTTGTGCTTAAAAGGGCATGTCTTTTGGCTGCATGAATCATAGTAACGAATGAAAATAATCGCTCGACGGGTGCTGAAGATGGCACGTTTTTATCCTCACTGTAAACCATTTTGACTATTTTATTTAGGAAATGTCATTTATCAAACACAATAGTTGTCATTTTCATAGCTTACTTTAATAATGTTAACTTTTCCATAATACAGTAACTACGATATTCGACATTTGAGGGTCCTCGCTAGTGAATCGGAAATGTAATATTGGTTGCATAGCACATAATTTAATAACCCATTGACGTCCGAGTACCTATTACACATAGGGAATATATAATAAATATTTGAAATAATAACTCAATATCTAAGCGAATAAAAATTCATTCATGATCAAATATTTACACATTTGTAACCGTGGGAATGATTTTTACCAGAATAGCATTCACTGTAATGTGGGTTGCCTAATTTTAATTTATTTTATATACGTTTAAAACAAAGTAAAGAATAGTTGAACGAAAAATAAGTGCATAGCGGGGTAGTTTTTATTCATTTTTTAACGTTAACTAAAGCAAACAAATCTACTGGAAAGGATTTTTGAGAAAAGTTGTTTTAAATATTTTGACATATTAATTAATTTTCTTTAATCAGATATTTTTTTTCTAAGTTTAATTATTCAGCGGGGTAGATTACTAAATTCTTCATAAGTTGACGATGAAAGGTTTTCTCTAAATTTAAAATCAACAAAAATATCTTCCATCAAAAATCTGCTATCTTTCAACTATTCACAGATCTACTTCGAGGAGCCTTAATAACTCGAAAACTGTTTAAGATACCGGTATCATATGGCACATTTTTGAAATCAGAATAAAAGATCATTATAAAAATTTAATAATATACAGGGTATTCCATTAAAAAATTTTTTTTTATTCCGTTGTATCTGCACGCCACTGTGTTTTTGATAGCATGCAAATAAAATTCAGTCTCAGCAACACAACTTTTATTTGATTTTTGTTTGTATATGTAATAATAATGATGAATAAAGGATGGGTAATTTATAATGAATAACCCTGTACCAACGGTCGATTACACTCGTGGCGTCACTGTAAGTAGAAATCTAGCGCAATTCTTAAAATTTTTAACAAACTCTGTACTTCTATATCCTTAATGAATTTTCAAAAAATAATTATTTACAACCTGTTCATCTTACTGAATTTAATTTCATTAATTTCGAGTAAAAATTACATAAAGCCAACGATATTTCAGGCAAGAGGAACAATAAAGAAACGAGAACCCAAGAAAATCTTAACACATCATCTGTATTTTTGCATGAGGGATTTCGGACATCACATTGGCGAAGATACGGAAACATATTTTTCACTGTACGACGCCAAAAAGCAAAAATACATTTCGGAGCGGTTCCTAGTCAAAATTTCCAAAGAGGGTTTCTCAAATTACGTCGATAAGTTGCACAACAGCTGCACCGTTTTCACGGTAAGAAACGAATTTGATTTGAAACTATATAGTTTTTCGTCTAACATTATACATTTTCTCTTCGTGCCTGTCTCGCAGGACTTGGGAAACGATGATTTATCGAAGGACATATACCTTGTAGCTCATGTGATGAGGATAGGAAAAATGTTGTATTCGGAGAGTTCAAAAAAGACTGAGAAAAACACCCTTAGTATGCAGCAAGTGTACAAAAGGCCTCACGGAGTAGCGGTACATGATTTGAGAGATGTTCTACTCAACAAAAATGATTCTGAGGAAAAGGAACTTACTCTTAAGGTAAGCAAATTGTTTTTATAATAAAAATGTGTCGTATTTTTTAATAAACGGTTTTTACCTGATTTTATGGCACGAATTTTAAATTAAATCAAAGGGTCAATCCATTTCAAATCACCCAGAATAAATAAAATTTGTACTCAAAATTTTTTATTTTCCTGATTTTTTTATCATGAGTTCCCTATAGGTAGACACTCACAAAACACTGTTTGAAAAAAAAAATTGTACTCACCACCTGTAAAGTGACATTTGGCGCATGTGTATCTCGACTAGGAAAGAGGTTTTCCCGGTCGAGGCGACTGTAAAAATTGAAAAAACCAGTTACTCTTTGGGACATTAAAAAAAAAATAACTTGATAGTAATAAAATTTAGTCTATAAAATACTACTTCCCTCGACTATACTTCACTAAAAGTTGGGGAAATAGGAGTAATAATTAAAAATTCTTCTAATAAATTTGTGGCGCCATCTATTTGACGACATTTTAACCGACATTCAAGCGCCATCTATTTGACCACATCGACATTCATATTGGCAGTTCAGAATTTTTTGTATTTAAACAATGTAGGTACTATAAATTTATAAATATAAGAATAAATACCTCATGTTTGCCATGTGTAAGAATATAATAACTTAATTTTAGGGAAATTTGAGTAATAGTTACGTACATGAAATGCTTAAATTAATTAGGTAATTTATCTTAGGTTACGTGTGATACTAATGACATTAATCAAAAATATTTTTTTTTAATTTAATGTTCGTACAATAAATATTGTACAAACCACTTGCGTGAAGACCTCTTCCACACATTCGCGCAATTAAAAGCACGAGCTTCCTGCGGTCGCTCGTGCTTACAAAGTGCGCACATGCGGGGAAATAGTCTTCCCGCACTTGGTTCGTAAATAACTACTATAAGCCATAGTTTTTTCTGGCAGCCATTTTCAAAATGGCGGTTGGGCAAATTTTTAAGAAAAACGTGGTTTGCGAAAAGGTTAATTACTAAGCTATTTTAAAAGATATCAGAATAATTCAAAAACCAGTGTGTTCAGCATGAAATGAAATTCAGGCATAATTTTTTTTTCATGCAAGAGAGTTAGTCAAACTCTTTCTGTAAAGCTTCAGTCGTTCTTTTTAAGACCCTAAATTTTTATGAAGGAAGAGAGACTCACTAATAATATGTCATTTCTGTGTTGAAGACTTCCATAACTACCTGCAGTATAAGTTTTAGTCATGAGAATGCATTCCTTTTTTTCTAGAGCTTTTCAAAAATGGCCGAAAGTCTTTTAACATCAATTTTCTCAGGCCAATATCTAAAAAGGGACCGAATGAAAACAAGTGAAAATTTTACAGAATGTTCTTTGTGCACATAGGAATATCTCACAAAAGGGCTTGAAATTGTTACAGTTGACATTGGTCGAATGATGTTTAAATCATTACAAACAATAAATGATCAAATATTTCTACTTTTAAATAACAATGGTCAGTGATAATAGGTAAGAGTTCTAATTCTTAAACTTAACTTATACCGATATATTTGTTGTACTACACATGAGTACAGTATACACACAATAATGTTTCTCTATGACTGACTCTCCTGGATGATAGAAAGATTAAAAACCTGTTTACCTGAACATTCTGGTTTTTGAATTATTCTGATATCTTTTAAAAGAGCTTGGCAAACTTTCCGCAAATCACGTTTGTCTAAAAAAATTTGCCCATCTGCCATTTTAAAAATGGCTGCCAGAAAAAACTATGGCTTATTAAAATTTTTCAAACAGTGTTTTGTGAATGTGTACCTATAGGGATATCATGTTAAAAATCTAGGAAAATAAAAAACGTTGAGCAACATTGTTTGGGTGATTTGAAATGGATTAACCCCAAAGTTAACGTTAAAAGTCTACAACGCATATTAATCCTAAAATAAAAAAAAATAGAAAACGTATTTTAATATAAATAACTCCCTCAGTGTGTATTTGAGAGAATTAAAAAAAAAATCATTTTTACGAACAACATCTCGTCTAGACAGACGACCGCTCAGACAACCACGATTGCTTCATCACAAAAGAAACACTTTAACGTTTTTATCGTTTCGCGTTGATCGTTATTCTCCGCTTTAAGGCGCAAAAGATTATTATTGAAAATTATATCTATTTTGAATGATTGTTGAGTACTTATACTAACAAAAATATAGTGAACACCTTTCTTAACTTGTGAAAAGTGACCATTTCAATGTAACGAAATACGTTTAGATTTTCTTTAATACGTGAACATTTTTTATCATTCTTCAGGTATATCAAGGAGAAGAAAAGGACTTTCATCAATTGCACGAATCCTTAATAAGGCAATCAGGCAAATATAGTGCATTATCCTGTCAACCTAACTATGGTAATATTGCCCAAGCTCTAATTGTGTTTTATAAATTATACCTTTGCTCGTTTCCATACCCGCAGGTATAATTGTTTCGATAAAAATGTACCACGGTCAACTATCTCAAATAAAAGAAGATAATCCACTATTATTCAAAAATATGAGTTTAACGAATAAACTGGGCTTCCCCGATGTGATAATGCCCGGAGATGTTAGGAACGACTTGTATCTTCTGCTAGAAAGGGGCGAATTCGAGAGGGGTGGCAAATCGACGGGGAAAAACATCGAAGTCAGTGTATTGGTGTTAGACAGCGAGAAGAATATCTTAAAGGTATCGTAAAGGGTATAAATCGTAACGATATACCTAACATTAGTTTTTCAGAATTGCTTGTGGGGCGCTTCTGGTTTGGACGGTACGTCCGAATATAACTCTATGATAATATACCATCATAATTCACCTGCTTGGTCCGAAAATGTTAGGTTAACGTTACCTATTGATAAATTTGCAGGAGCTCATGTCAGATTAGAATTTCGACATTGTTCAAGTAAGTATAATAAACACTTCTATTGTTTCGCCAAACTTTGGCTTCATCAGGTGATGACGGAGTAATTCTTACAAAATAATTAGAGCGTTATATATTTTATATAAGTGTCATGGTTCAAAGAGGGGGTGTTTTTACAAATTTAGACAGTAGAGGTGAGTGATTTAAATCAGTTTGTTTGTTTACTACCAAACATATTTTTCTACGTCTATTGATTTCTAAAGCTTCAAATAAATTAAGTTTTTTCCCTTACCTTGTATCTGTAAAATTTTAAATTCTTTATTAAATTTATGGTTTAGTTCTATGCAATGGTTGGCAAATGTTGAATCCGGCTTTTTATCGTTGTAGCTTCTTTCCTGTTCCTTAATTCTCTGTTCAAAGGTACGTCCTGTTTGACCAATGTAGACTTTGTTGCATTTACATGTTAACATATAGACTCCTGCGTTCGACTTTCTTTCTATTTTGTCTTTGTCATTCCTAATGTATTTTTGTAGCGAGTTGTTTGTTTATAAGATATGACTTCATTGTTGGATTTTTTAATTGGATTTCCGATCTTGACTGATATTGGTCCTTAATATGTGATTGAATTGTATTGGTATTTATTATTGTTGGTAACTTTAGGATAAATTAGAGCTAGAGTTTGCGATCTTTGTTTTTGTTTATTAAATTTATTGTATATTATTGACTGCTATATTGTATATTCTATTAAGTTCTATGTTAAAGTTATTATTATTATTGCATTGTACATTTATTATTCTATGTATCATAGATTAGTATGCTGCTAGTTTGTGAGAAATGTGATGAAAAGAATTTATACGTATAGGTATGTCTGTGTGTGTTGGTTTATGGTATATAGCAAATTCATGTGAATTTGTTTTGTGGGATATTGTTAAATCAAAAAAATTGATTGTTTTTTTTTTCTGTAGTGAATTTTATTTTTGAATGAATGTTGTTAATATGATCTTCAAATGATTTTAATTGTCTATCTGTACCTTTGAAACAAAATAAAATATCGTCTACGTATCTGTACCAATAAATGCATTTATTAAATAAGGGGTGTTTTCTATATAGTTCATAAATATTTTATTACCTTTTCGGGTGGTATGTTTGTGAATAAATTTGTAACATTAAAGGACAAAAGTTTGCTGTTGTGAGGAACTTTTACATTTGAAATCTTTATAATTAGTTCTTGTGAGTTTTTTTTATTGACCATTCAGAGTTAAATTTCGTATGTTCTTCTAATATGAGGTTAATTAATTATTTGCAAACTTGCTTCCTTCTTGTACTAAAATATAAAATATGGACTAAAATGCCATATACTGACTCTGAACCAAAAATTACAAGCGAGGTAGAAGTATGACGCCACCACTCTAACTAACCTTTTAACTTAAAAAAAAACGAGTCTAAATTAGGAATTTAATGAGACGCTTGTCTATTAATTACTCGCCAGCTTATATCACACCTAAGGTCTTACCTTTAATTCTTCCCAAGGTTGCTGTAGAATATGATGGTCAGTATGACAGTAAGTCGTGTAGCATGGGTTCGGACACTAAACAGGTCGAAGGTTTTATTGTTTTAAGGCGCCAGTCCCGGATTGAAATATGCTGACCAGCAACTGATAAATAAACTCGGGACAAGTCTATTATTGACACCCCAGGTTGAAATGATTAGCAAAACCAAACGCAGGCGTATGCAGAAAGGGCACATGTCATATTCATTTCAATATGATATGTGCCCCTTCTGCATACACCGATTCAAATAATCAAAGCACTTGAATAACTACATGAATTCGCTAAAGTGTAATAAATTTTTAATAATTGAGGTTAAATATTCATTAAGCACTAGTGATACTAAACTTTTAGTCATCGGGCAGCCCGGTCGCTGAATTGCCACACAAAGCCATAAAAATATGAAACACCTGTGTCACAGGAGCAAAACGCCAAGCTGTCTGTCGATCAAACTTAAAACTAAATGGTATTGAAAGTAGCTTAGGATATCCTTGCTTTACAAGATCGTTAAACATTAAATATTCCACTACGATATAATTTGTTAAGAAAAATTACCAACTGGCTGACGTCACAGTCTAAAAATGATCAAATTTACAATAATTAATGAATTTCTGGCATTACATTAAGTGTGGAAATTAAAGTAGGCTCTCTAAGCGCAGTAGGTTAAAAATGTTTGAAAAATTTGGCAAAGTAGCGAGCAAAAATTCCTGAAAACCTCCACGGGGAGATTTAATACAATACTAAAATTTGATCCGTAACAACTAAAATGAATTTAAATAAGGGCTTAAGTGCCATAAAATTACCATTGACAAATTACAGTAACTGAAATATGAATTGACTGATCACACAGCAGTCGAACACTCCGATCTGCTTCGGATTCTAACCCCATAAACGTATAAGAGTCTACCGGTGTTATGAGCATGTCTGTTTTATGTAGTTTAATTAAACCATATAGTGTGGGTGGTTGTGGGTTCACAAGTGTTAAGAAGTGTTTTTGGTTACTCTTGATTTAACATTTGCCAACCATTGCATAGAATTAAACTATAAATTTAATAAAGAATTTAAAATTTTACATGTATAAGATAAGGGAAGAAAAATTAATTTATTTGAAGCTTTAGAAATTAATAGATATAGAAAAATTGATAATCGACGAAGGAGATACATGTTGAAACTCCATTATATATATATAATAAAACACAAGTGTATAGTTTCAAAATTATTGTAATGTTTAACGCACTACATATGTTTCGCCACACTGTGGCTTCATTAATTTACCCCACAGTAAAAAAACAATAGAACGCATAATTATAATTCCATCACATACATTGGTACAATTTCAAACACAGTAGGGAACTTAATTAAAACAAGTAGAGAAGAGACAATTTCATTCAAAACCAACAATTCCTTACAAAACGCAATAAAAAACAATAAAGATAAAACAGACAATAGATTAAACTCAGGGGTGTACAAGTTGACATGCGAAGACTGTAAAAAAGTGTACGTAGGACAGACAGGAAGGACATTCGATACTAGAATGAAAGAACACCACAGATGTTATAGAGATAAGAAGACAGACTCAACTTTTGCTAATCATTGCTTAGAACATAATCATAAATTCAATACTAATTTTACAACGTTACATGTTTTAGGAAAAAGTAAAAAACTTAATATGTTAGAAAGTTTAGAAATTAATAAATGTAATAAATTAGGTATAATATTGAATGATCAACTAGATTTAAATAACTCCCCCCTACTAAGTCTAAAATTTAAACATGTCCACCCCCTCTTAGAATGAGATTATTTTTGTAATTTGTATTGATATATATAGGAGCTAATTTGTATTTTGAAATTGTATTTTCATCCACCTGATGAAGCCACAGTGTGGCGAAACATATGTAGTGCGTTAAACATTACAATAATTTTGAAACTATACACTTGTGTTTTATTATATATTGATGTAGGTTGAGTTGCCTATTGTAAATTATTAAGGATGCAATATGATGTAATTAGAGTTGCCTATTTTAAATTATTAAGGATGAGTTTTATCCAAGATTTGGATTTTCTTTGATTATGACAGAGATAGTTAAATTTGCAAATATTAATAAGCTGGTTGTAATCTTGAAAGAATTTTGTTTATTGAGTTAAAGGGGAATTTTATAGTTACATGGTGAAATAGAAAATTATTACTATTGGAGTTGATGTTTATCTTCCATGTATATGTACCAAAAATCTGTAAAGAAAGATTTTATATTAGTAATGTAATTTAGCATTGTGAAAAACTTGTTCAAGTGACATTAATGATGAGGAAAAGATAAAAGATTTTTAGAATACGAAAACAAATCGACAAAGAATTGATTAGAAAATTACCGCCTTAAATTGTATTTCGGAAGTGTCAGTTAATTGTCAATGTGACAGATAATTATTACTATAATGAGGTAAAGTTTAAAATGGTAAATAACGCATTAAAAACGTTATTAAATTCGTGAAATGTTTTATTTTGCTAGAAATATTGAATTATATAAGGTATTTAAAATTTTTTTAACATATCTATAATTTATATTGATCTTGATTTTAATGTGGGATTAATTGATTGGTTCAAAAAGAATTGGGTATGATCACTAAGGTAATTATAAATAAATAAGGAAGAGAATTTTCGATTTTTGCGAGAGCTAGTCGCATTTTTCGAAAATAAAGATTAACACAGTCAAAAGTGCATAAATCGAAGTGATTTGGAGTAGATATAATAGAATATTTGATATTCTAACTTTACAGAACATAATCAGTGTAAAAAATATAATAAATTGGAAATAATTGTTAAGAAAACGTGATAAAAAAGGAGTAAAGAAAATTGTACTTACCGAAATAAATACATGAGCCGTAGAAGACACCAAAGTTTGAGAGCCTAGTACGAGTTCATCGGAAAATATCCAGTCCAATTCCAGTTCATCTGTGAAGAGGGGCATTCAAGAACATCAATAGAACTTTCTACCGAGTCCAGAGTATCTACAAAGAAACCGGATTATTAACTAGAAGAATTTAAAATTTCAAGGGATATTAATTTGGAAAAGGTCGTATAAAGTTTTATAGTACGTTAAGAATTATTGGTAGACAATGAAGAAACAAATTTGATATATTATTTAATTCTGAGTTAAAATCAAGTAACTATAAAATTACAATATTTGATTATTCAAAGTCATATATTTACCTATTTTTAAACAATTTATTTTATAACAGTAAACCAGTAAATATTATAAACAAACTAACAATTTCTGGCATTTTTTAATACTTACATTGTTGAAATCGTCGACATTTTAAGAAGCTCATCCTTAATAGCCATAAATATAAATTTGGACAAGTTTTATGAGAACTTTATAATGATTTATGACATATAATCCGTATCGACACTTGAATATGTATATGTGTTTTAAAGGAAACGAATATATTGATAGATTTTAATTAGTGTTTCTTTCCATCATGGTCGAGGTTATGTAAATATTTGAAAGGTCACATTCCTAAAAGAAATAAAAGAGAACATAATAAATTTGGTAATAGATTGTTTAGACTGTGATATACTTGCTTAATGAGAATTTCATGATGTATTATAGTTGTCAGGTTTATTTCATGTAATCTTAGAAGTTTAAATTATTATACGTAAAGTTTTAAGAAACAGGTTGATTTAGTTAGAAATAGAATACAGTTGGAATCATGATACCAACTTTCAAAATATAAGAATTCTAATATAAGCAAAGTTAACTACAGAAGTATCCAGGACCGGATTAAGAGCATTAAGTAGGTATTAAATACAGATAATTTAAATATTGAGTCTCATGTTCGATTTGTTTAAAAATATACACAATAGATATTATAAAAGTGTACTGAACTAGCACGAGGCATCTTAATATAATTATAATAGTACTAAATTATAAAATTCTTTCCCTGAGATTAAATTATAGAACATATTATTTTTACATTACAACATTTCTATATTGAATTGCTAAGTGTGGTGTTACTTACAATTGCTTGTATATTCACTTTAGCACAATATATATAGAAAAATTGGTTTTACACTACGAACAAACAGATTTAAATCACTCCCCTCTACTGTCTTTCTAAATTTGTAGAAACACCCCACCCCCTCTTTGAACCCCGACACTTATGTAAAATATATAACGGTGTAATTTGTAAGCATTACTCTGTCATCACCTGATGAAGCCAAAGTTTGGCGAAACAATATTGTAGTGAACAATAAAAATTATTTGGAACTATTTTTATGATTATTATTTAATCTAAAACCATTTAAGATGTCGTCATAATTTAAGAAAATATCATTGTGTTTACTTGCAGCCAGAGAAAAAAATGACAAAAAACTGTTTGGATTTTCATTCATCCGTTTAATGGACAAGGATGGTGCTGCAGTGTCTGACGGTCTTCACGAACTTTACATTTACAAATGCGAAGATCATCAGAAATTAGATAACTGCGGATATCTAAGTTTACCAGCGTTCGCCAAAGATTACGAAGGAAATCACGAAACGAGCGGTTCATTCTCTAGGAGTCATAAAGAGATCGTTTGCGTTCGAACGTTATTGTGTTCGACGAAGTTAACACAAAATGGTATCCATACCACATATATATTTATTATAGCTGGATTAATCTATAAACACGACGTTCATTTTTTGCAGTTGATCTGCTGTCTCTATTAAGATGGAAGTCTCATCCCGAAAGAATACAAGATTCTCTTCAGAGAGTACTTCGTTTAGGAGATGAGGAATTGGTTAAGTTCCTTCAAGATGTTCTCGATGCGTTATTTGCTTTATTCTCAACGGAAGATGGAAACTCAACAGACTACAGCGGATTGGTTTTCCACGTTTTAGTCTCTATTTTTAGTTTGTTAGATGAGTCGAAATTTCAATTTTTCAAGCCTGTCTTAGATGCGTATATCAAGGATCATTTTTCGGCAGCATTGGTGTACAAGTAAGTCTGTAGTTTTTTGCGTGATTTAGTTAGTACATTGGCTTATTTTCTTAGAGGTTTGCTGACAAGCGTACAACATTGCGCAGACCACGTCCAAGCGTTCGACAAACAGGAACCCATACAGAAGTGTTTTAAAAGTCTGGAGTACATTTTTAAATTGATAATACAAAGTAGGTTATTATTTTCAAGAGCAACTTATGGTCAGTATGAAGACAGTTTTCGAAGGGATTTGTATAATGTTTTTTCGTCATTGAACAAGATGTTATCAATACCTTCAGCAGTTATCACACCAACCCAGGTAAGTAGTATACATGTGACGCTCTAAAAACTAAATGAGCTATATTATATATGTTTTAAGAGAGTTGCAGATGGCGCTATAATCTAAGTACAATTTACACATGATAGATTTGTTTTTATTTTTTTTGAAAACAAGCACAATAACAATTTCCGTTTAGTCTTAAATATATCGCTCATGCAATAGAACAGTGACACAATTCAAAAACACTGTTTTTTCAAGGACGTGTTTTTAAAATTGAAATGACGTTTTAATCCGAAATGGATTTTGGCATTCTTTGTTCAAAGCTTCCGGCTCCGGTACTGAATACATCGTTCCGTTAGAGATGTTTTCCAAATGTTCGGCTAGTATCATCTCTTTTGTTTGACTTGTTATTCTTCCTTTGCTACGTCGTCAAAGCTTTCTTATTTGGATTTCCTTCATCTACATTCAAAATTTCTATTTCGGAAATCTTTAATGACATAGAACAATTCACTAAACCCGTCAGTATTAGGCAAGTGCTTTAATATTGTAGAAATCATCATAGGTCACTTCTTTCACTCTATATGGGCTTCCTTTTTTCTTGTAACACTTCTAATTAACATATTGTTCTGGTTTAGAAATAGGTCCATATTTCAGAACCTTTTTGCATCGAGTCTTCTGTAGTTGTTTGCTTTATGCATTTCATAGACTTGTCTATAAGAATTCAGATACTTGTTTTTGGTAAGTGAGTGAGCCACCAAGTATTACAGAATCTGAGGCGTCTCCTGCAGTAACTTTATACCTTATTCATTATTATATCAAAATATAGCATATTAGATTTATTCTTTTAAAACAAACCATTATTAGTGATTTACACTTTTTACGTTTCAATAAAGAATGCTATTGTTGCGTAACTGGGTTCAATTAATCTATTTATTTACTTAAAAGATATATTAATAGACCAACACACTTAAACACTAACAAATAAACTATACTCTATACTATAACTTTATACACTTTTATCTATAGGTATTTATATATGCCCCATGCATTCCATGCTTACGAGCAGTATCTTCGTCTCGCTAGAATGTTCTCGTACCACTAGTCACGGAATGAACAAACCGCATCTATCTGTATCACAATATCTTTAACCTTTTTTCTTTTCTGAATTTCAGGTTGCATTATTACATTCCATTAGTGCCGTATATGAACAACTAGTTGACGTACTGCCGGTGTTAGAAGTGACAAAACTCGCGTCGTCCATGTTGGATTCCTTTTTCTCTAAAGACGTGCCACTCATTTTAATACAAGCCAAATTAATAGCAATTAAGAATATAGTTTCGACAAAGTTATTCCAAGATGACGGTATTCATTATATAATTTTGATTGTTTCACGTAATTATTGAATAATTATATTAATTTCAGAATCGAGAAATATTTTACTGACCAATGCTTGCAGACATCTCTGCTACTACTTCACGTATAGAATTGAATTAACACTCTGTACTGATATACTGGGTGAAATCTTAAGTTTTCTCTTTAAGCAGAGACAATTATCGGAGAAGCAGGAGAAAGTGAACAATTGTATTCACCACGACATAGATACTCTCAACATAAGCATAATTCAAGTTCTCATCGATACCGTTTTAGATATTATTGGAAAAGATACCAAAATCATAGTGAGTGATTGGAGCGCACTTATTTCTTGCGTCATTTTAAAAATGTATGCTTTTCAGGGTTGTTTGGTGGCGTGTCTGATAGGTTTATTGCAACTATTGGACGAATATCATTACAAGAGGTTGTGGGAGACTCTCATGGGTCCTAATCAAGATAGAAAACCGTTGAAAGATTTCTTGATGAGGGCATTTTTGGTGTTTCGTGAATTGGTAAAGCAAGAAGTATACGCACCCGATTGGTTGATTATAAAGATGGTGGCGAACAATGTTATGCTGAAAGCATTGCAAGAATTAGCACAACCATTAGCTTTTAAATTTTTAGATTACAGAACTTCCTATTTTGATAAAGAAGTAAGTACTTTTTGCATTTTAACTTTATATTTTCTAAACAAAAACACTAATAAAACACCATTACCACACTAAAGCAATGATAATTAGATACGTAACTATGTTGTCGTCACCAGTAGCACTGATTCATAAAAACCCCGTTGTCTGTATACACTACATTTAATTTGGTGAATTAAGTGAAACAAAATCAAGTGTTTTATTCTTATTTACATGTATCACCATGTATATGTATATACATATATATTTATGTGTGTGCTTATTTCCCGAAAAGGACCGGTGGAACGTTTCGGATTTAATCATTTGCCATCTTCAGGCGATTGTGTCCGCACGATCTTCGTCATCCTTTGTTCACTCTAGCGTCCTAGATGTTGTTGAGCTCTTCTACTGAATACGTCGTTCCGTTAGAGCTGTTTTCCAAATGTTGTGATTTATTCATTTCTTCTGTTTAACTTGCACGGGCGTTTTCAATCTTAAAATAAGCGTACAAGCGAAGATGTTGAGTGAAGACAGTATTTTTATAAAATTTCGAGTGAATTTACACGAACATTTCCAGCGATTAGTCGATGAAACATCAGTAGCATGATTAAATATTCAAATTATTTTTATACAACAAAACCAAAAAAGTTAAACCTTTAAAAATATGTGTACATATTTTAACTGAACAAAGCCAAACACAAACACATGTACTGATTTTATTAAATTTCAAAATTTGGGTCATATAATCATACCTTTATTGTTAATACATTTTTCTGAGAATCCCTGAAACGTGACGAATTTTATAATTTGTTCACATGTACTAACGTGTCGAGCTTTTTGAAATCCTGCTGTTGTTCTGTCAATTCTGTTACTTTACACATTTATAATGCTTAAATTTAAATAAAAATTATGACCTTCAGGACTATAGAAGATTTTCTTATTCTATATTCTATTATTCTAATTTCTTTAATAATTTTATTGACTAATATTAAAAAAATTCTTGGGAGTTCCGCACGGCTCGAACTTCGGTCCTATGTTATTTTTTATTAATTAATTTTAGATTTATAAATCAATTTCATTTCCAAACACTTTTTAGTTGTGGACCAGCTACTTCAACCTAGCAGTTGACTACCTTACACAACAATCACTCCAGTTAGAGCAATTTTCCGAAGTAAAAAGAGAGAAAATCATCGAAAGATACGGTGACATGAGAGTCCTGATGGGTTTTCAAATTTTGTCCATGTGGTCTCAATTAGGTAAAGAAATCAGTCAATCTCTATGAGCCTTCGCACTTAAAAGCTCATTTAATATTTAGGGGAGAATAAATTACATTTTATACCATCGATGGTCGGACCATTCTTGGAGGTAACACTGGTGCCAGAGTTGGAATTGCGCAAGGCCACCCTACATATATTTTTCGACATGATGGAATGCGAACAAAAAGCCAGGGGGAATTTCAGACAAGTCGAAAGTGAACTGATTGATAAATTAGACATTCTGATATCTGAGAATAAAGGAGACGACGAATATCGAAGATTGTTTAATACTATGTAAGTGATTTTTGTTTTTAGTACTTCCGTAATTTTTTTTGTTTTAATTATGTAGAAATTACAGAGTGATTGTTAAATTGATATTTTAAAATATTAAACAAAAAATAAAAGCTTAAGGAACAATTTCTATATGAATATTTAAAAGTTTGTTTTTATCTCTCTAGGGAGCATTTGAGTGCAGTGTAAGTGAAAGAAAATACCATAAGCATGGCTTTCCTTAAATTAATGTATATATAGTTTCCTTATTTTATTCACGTATTGGTTTTTAATGGGTTGTAGGATTAGATTTATTTTTTTTATATTTTAATAGATCAGGGTACAGGTATACTTTAAATACATGTTAATATCACATTGTTATAGGTCTTATAAAGAAACAGACGAGTTACATAGAGATTTATGATGTCATATAGTTGAATCGTTTTGGTAACCGACACGGTCTAAGTACGAACTAAAGACAATAAACGTCAAAAGGTAATTGTGTCAAATGTCAAATAAATTAATAATATTCATATTATTAATTATGACCTGTCCTGATATAACTTTTGTAGGTTATATTACTTGACAGATAAAATTTTACAACATTACAAATTTGTCACCATTGGAATTTAATGGCGCATATCCGTTGCCAAAGCGATTCAACTATAACCAAACAAATGTGCGAAATTAATATAATAAAATGTCAAATCAAGTTACATGTGGAAATTGACGTTGACAACAAAACTAAAATAAATAAGTTGAAGATGTTAAGAATAACTGTGTATAATTTAACAAAGCGAACAGTTCGTAAACTAGTATCCGTAAGAAAGAGCGCTACTTTACATTGAAAATGTTTTTACCTTAAAACACAGATATGGAGAGATTGGCAACACAAAAATGGCCTTAATTCATTCTAAAAGATGGCGTATAAATGTAGAATTAATGTAATTTCGTGTTATTTTCCCAAGGTATTTACTTTAGCGACACTTGCAGATAACTTCCGGAATAAATTTATTGGATAAAAGATGGCAATAGTATAGGCTCAACGTATGTCTTGGATTACAATTAAATTATTCAGACGGCACCTTTTACTTTCTTATACGTAGTATAAGGAAGTACTGTGATGATGAAAATTTTCGACCTCGAGATTTTTGCAGATGTCCACGTTTTGAGGTCCCCTGAACCAAAAAAGTGGTTTTAAAAAAATGTCTCTGTGTGTGTCTGGCTGTCTCTCTGTGTGTGTGTGACCACGATAGCGGTCAAACCGCTGGAGATATCAATTCCAAATTTTGTATTTACGTGTATAATCTCCCTCTTGAGATCTGATTAGTTTTTCAGTTAAATCGGTAGACCGGAAGTAGCAGTTTACTTCAGTGAAAAAATCAAATTTTGCCAATATTTCGTCAAATACTAAGTTTATACAAATTTATAAAGAATTCATATGTACTTAAAATTAAAATTGAGAACAATTGTATTTAAAAAGTTTTTCAAAATTCCTACCGGAAGTAGGTCTCTTTTACTCTTATCGAAAATCGGTTTTTGGCGAATATTTCGCAAGTCAAGCTTTTTAGACAGGTACGTTACGTGTATAAAAGTATTTAAAACATAGTTTTCAATATCTCTTGTATAAAAAAGATTTCAAAATTCGGACCGGAAGTAACACTTTTACTCTTACCGAATAGCGATTTTTGGCAAATATGTCGTAAATTATGCATTCTGTATATATTTATTAAGAGTACAAAAGTATTTAGAGTTATATTTGCAATATTTTTTGTATACATGAAATTTCAAAATTCGGACCGGAAGTAGCACTTTTACTATTAGCGAGTAGCACTTTTTTTTCGAATATCTTGCAAAGTATGCATTCTATAGCGATTTATTAAAGAATAAAAGTACTTAGAATAGGATTTTGAATAAGTTTTGTATAAAAAAATTCTTAAGATTGTATAGTTTGAAACGCTCATACGTATAAGAAAGTCGTGTGGTGGCCACACCTAATTTTTTTTTTTGTGGCGGGATCGAACAACAGAGTTTTTGTTGTAGTTCAGAAATATCAAATATTCGTTTTTATTAGAAATGTTATAAAACGGAAATGCCGGATTAGAAAGAGAATTTTGGGTATATCCACAATTTAAGAGAATATGTCTATTTTTAATCATTTCATCTAAAAGACCTTAATTTCTCTATATTATAAAAAGGCAATACGTATAGGAAAGGAACAGGAATCCTGTTTTATAAGCTACTATTAAATATAATGTTTGTAAATCTGTAAATGTATATCTTTCCTTATTTGATTTAAATAAAAACTATGAGAGAATTAAAACGCCTTTTAAAAATTTAAAGTTCATTAATGGATAAAACGCTGTAATTGGGGCTAATAATGCGTTTTTAGTTTTAGTCAGTGAGTCCAAATAAAAGTGCTAGGGTTAAAGAATAAGCCTATGTTTTTATATTATAGTAATAAACATTAAACCAATGGCATAAATTCTATTTGTCAACATGTTTATCTATAAATATGTTTTCTATACTGCTTCATGAATGAACAACAATAAGAACCAATTGTATAGTATACCTGTACCTACGATTTTGTACAATAATCATTAAATACCACACTCACAAAGTTTTATTATTTTTTGTGTAATATTGGACACATTTTAAGTTTCTACATATTGATAAATCATGATGTATTTAAAGTTGGAGTTCTAGATCGTATATAATTTTAAAAACTGTATGAAAGTACAGAGGAATTGACGTTTAATAATTCCAAGTTAGAATAAATTATAATCGTAAAAATAGTTTCAAATAATTTTTATTGTTCACTAAAATATTGTTTCGCCAAACTTTAGCTTCATCAGGTGATGACGGAGTAATGCTTCCAAAGTTCAAAGAGTAGAGTAAATTTGTAAAAGCCTCTTATAAAGATATTCTAAATATTTCTATTTTATTTATCATTTGGATTAGAAATAATTTATATATAGAAAACTATTCCACCTCCTTTATAGTTATGGCTTTTCTGTGTCATAATAGGCAAGCATTGTTGACAAATTTATATTGTTTGAATGACAATTATAATAAACGTCATAAGATAATTGTGGCAAACGAAAAAATGTTTATAGTTGAGTCGCTCTCGCAACCGACATGCGCCACTAAATTAAAATGGCGTCAAATTTGAGATGATGAAAAATTTTACCTTCTAGTAATACAACCTACAAAAGCCATTTCGGGAGTGTCATAAATAATAATATTCATACACCTTTTGACATATTGCTGTGACATATAAATATTTATTTTAAATAACAATATTGCCATATAATTTATATGCTGTAACAACATACTTTTGTGTGTATTACCACACGTAGGGTATAGTCTTTTGTACACCGTATACTCTTTAAATTATTCTTTACACACCAAGAACTTATAATTGGTTTTGTGTTTTATCTTATATTGTTTTGTCATGTACCTTATAACTATTGTGGGTCCTGGCAATGTTTGTGGTTCCTTCTTATTTGCTGATGATTTTTCTCTTGTTCATTATAGGGAAAAAGGTAATAGTTTTGTTCAAAGAAAAAAAACTGTATGTCTATTCAACATAATCATGTATTTTTTTTATTTTGTAATTTATGGATTCAAAAATATAGTTTCCTTTGTATGCACACCTTTATGCTCTAAACAAGATACATAATTGAAAAATGCTCATATCATTTATACCTAATGCCGGTTGTAATGTATGTAAATCTTTTGTTTATTTATTTATTCTATCAAACAAAATAAATATTTATCCTGCAAATGAACAAATGTAAATTTTTATTGTACATTTATGAATATACTCATCGACGTTATAATATTTATGGATAGGCTTCAATTAATTGCTTTAGACAACCATTTGCACGTGTTGGATCGAGCTCTTAATCTATGCCTTGTGAAATTCTAATTTATTATTCGCTTAATTTGAAAGAAATTAATGATGTCTAGCCAATACGATGAAGAAAATGCTCATTTTCACGTAACATCTCTCCAACTGACCAACACCATTAATCCTGTTTAGTTGTAATTCCAACTATATAAATTTAAAATAAACCTTACAGGATAAATTATTTACTTGTCTATTTTTTGTCCAACAATACATTGATTAATCATTCGCACGTAAAAATCAATGTCTGTCCAACAACTCGTATAACTTCATTTTCAAAAGAAATAATAAACTTACTTGTTATCAATAAATCTATTTTGAATGTCCATTATGAACGCTTCAAATGAATTCAAATGTATTAAATAAAATAAATTACTGTGACTATATGTGTTAAAGAAATAATGAAAAACTACAATATAAAAAAAACTATTCTTTAAGAGATCTTCCTTTTGTAAGTGTTTTGAGAAGTTCACCTCTCGGAGGTGTTATCAGAAAGTCCGTCTTGTCGAATCTTGTCTTCCTATTTATAGCGGCAAAAATAAACTATGTTGACCATTGCGCCCTCTAGTCCATGTTTAGGTTGGTACTGGAATACACTTTTCCCGTGAAATCGCTGCCCATATGTTGCCGCCTTGATTCACGCACACATACACATTTTGTTCTGACAGTTCACAATTCACTTAAACGTCAACATAACCTTCCAATTCAAAGGTCCTCTCTGCTTTGCACATGATTCCCAATGGTAGGTTTATTCTTGTTACTAATACCATCCTTCCTTGTACTCGTCAATGAACCTATTACCTTGTTCATTGTTCGACACATACTTTTTCTTTCCATTTATTTATGTTAGTTTTACTTTTCTTTTAGCCGGAGTTCGCCTTGGAAAAATGGGAAACACGTCGAAGATAACCATTATTCCGCACTGCCTTGTCCTTGTAGAACACGTCCGCCTCTAGTCCCTGAAGTATTGTGTTACGAACAAACCATGAACACAGATACCTTTTTATTTGTGATATCAGCTTTTAAATACAAAAAATATGTCACTGCTGATTGCTTCTATGTTTAACATATTTTTATATCCTTTTTTATTAATCTAGTATTAAGCTAAGGTAAATTTTATTCTTTAATACTATCTATTTCATAAACTCTCATAACATTTTATTGCCTTATGCATATAAATTTCATTTCTTTTCATGATTTATAACCCATGCTTTTTGTGTATCTTTTCTACAAAAGAAATATATTACTTATATTTATTTTGTCTTTATTTTATATATTTCTTTATTTAATAAATTTTTATTCTACATCTTTTGTTTATATATTTATTTAATAAATTTTTCTTGCATATTTCATCATTTACTGTTATAATAAAAATTTGACTATAAGTATGCAACTTTGTATACCTTCATGTAAGTTTTGTTGCATCGTTTTACTCAATAATATTTAAATAGGACTTTTTATTATTTTTATTTTTATTTCTAAGCTTAAACTAATTCTTAAATCAATCTCTAAAACTATTCTTATTTTACAAATTATGCGAGTTCACGGCAATATGTCATAATTATCTTTTAACGTTTGTTATAATTGTCATCTAAACATTTTAAATTTGTCAACAGTGCTTGCCTCCTAAACAGTACAGTAATGTTATATAAAATATAGGTGTAGAAAAAAATAACATTTAATAGCTTTATTTATAATATTTAATTTGTAACTGGCTTTTATGTAATAGTATTTTACTATGGGAAGGTATATATCCTGTAATATTAATTAATTAGTTTATTTTTATTGTTTCGAAATTGTTCCAGCCGATCGAAATTTGTAGTGGTATTGAATCGTCGTCTTTAGTTCATAATTTGGTCGTGTCGGTTGGCAAAACGACTCGACTACATGAATATTATTATTTATGGCAGTTCCGAAATTACTTTTGTAGGTTATATTACTTATACGATTAAAAATGGAGAAATAATTTGTATATATGGTATTATTTATACCCCTATATTTAAAATTGTGATTTATCAATATGCACAAACACTATTTATATATCCCGCAGTACAATTTGAAACATTTAATTTATATCACAATAGTAAATGTTCTTTTATGATAAGTAGTGAAGTATTTTTTTTCGTATTGAGTAACATGTAATGTATTTTTTATTAGTACACGCAATGTATTATTGTTGTTAGAATTCCGTAGAATAACCTTCACGGCAAAGTATGTTAAAAGTTTTCAATTTTATGTATATGACGAAGATACCAATATAAAAAGATCTGTATAGATTATTATTTAAAACTTTTTCAATTGGTAGAAATCCTGGTAATTGAAGTAGATTTACAACATGGTTGTACCAAATAGTTAAAAAAAATTAAAATGTTTAGAAAACTTTTTGTAACATGTTTGTCATTGCTTTTAACTTGATCTACTCTTTTCCATAATCATTAAATCTTAATACGCTGCGCATTAAGTTATTATGCTCTTACGGCACGATTGATTCAGTAAATACTGAAGGACAGCATTGCGCACATTAATGCAACTCAGTCAGCATTTTCGGAACACGTGATCCGATACTGTAGGGGCTCTAATTTCATAGAGAGCACTTCTTAAAACTTGAGGACACTCATTAGATAGTGATGAAAACGTAGACCGTCTGTTTTCGTGAACTCTATCATTAATGACCGAAGGTCGGTTACTTCCCTAACCTATTTTTTTACCATTTCAGCGGTCATAACCTCTTTGTTATACACGTCATTAATTTGACGACGAAATTCTGCAGCGTTTACACCTCTTGCATTTAATACACTAATGTGAGGTATTTTCAATTATCTGAGGCATTTTAAACACACATAAAGAAACGTCAACGCAGTGGATTTGATCAGAGCATATCAGCTGATGAACGGATGTTATGAAGTTATCAAACCATTACCGAACGATACCGATTTCTACTACAAATGGAGGCAAATTCTCATGCTGTTTACCACCTTAAAAAAGTCTAAGAATGTGGAAGAACCAAAGATTGTTATAAACCGTAAACTGAAAAAAGAAGTAACAGGACAGCTGATGTTTTTAGAGATTCATGTAATGGCGCATATTTTTTTACTACTAATAAATTATATTCCTATTTTAAAGTAAGTTTAAGTTTAAGAGAGTTTCTCTTTTTAACGTGTGCTAATTTTGTTAGTAAAATGTCGAATGTGTCTGGTCATAGCCTAAAATTTTGTCTAAACTGGTTTGTATTGAATGTAGACACAGTAAACAGTACCTTCTCAAAATTTTTTACTTTTGGGATTTAATTTTCAATTTCATCCTCACCATCAGCACTGTCATCAAATATAATTTCTCGCCCAAAATTAATAATATTCAATATTATGTTCAAATCCATGTTTTACTCGTATTATGATTATAAGAATTGTAGACTATTTTGCAAGCAATAAAATAAATACTACAAATCAATGCCTGACACATAACCATAACCTACAAAAGTGTTAATAAACCGCTGAGCTCGGCCAAAAAGCTACGAGCTGAGCGAGCTCCATTTTTTCGATCCATCCCTTCATTACCGAACACTTCTGATGTACCAGAAACAGCTCGACTTGTCATTGCCGAACAGTTTCGACGTAATTGATATTACGTCGAATTGATTTAGGCCAATATATGAAGTTGCATAGCGCGCATGGGCAGAAGGTTGACCGCAGCGCTACTGTAGCCATATTCCTAAATAATACTCACTTAAAAAAACACGCCTCGTATTTTTGTCTTTAGAGTAACAGCTCTCCAATAGGCAGTCTATTTCTAGTGCATTTCACATATGTACTTCTATTTATAACGGAACATTTGCTAAATCAAAATCTCATTTTCTAACAGCCATTGTAAATTTACTTAATGAATTAATAACAAGTCTTTTTATAATGTGTATAACGTTATCTACTTACAGTTTTTGAAAGGTTATTCTCGCAGAAAGAACATGCAATATTATATATACATATCTAATTTTAACAATACATTTTTATTAGCTTATTAGATCGCGTGCAGTCTGAAGATCCAGCATGGAAGGACAGCGGTGCGGCGTTCATAAGTTCAGTGACGAGATTATTAGAACGCCTTCTGGATTACAGGAGCGTCATACAGGGTGATGAGAACCGAGATAAAAGAATGTCGTGCACTTTCAATTTGTTGGTAAGAACACTGCTTCGATGTAATATAATTACACTAGCCGACGATTTTCATTTTTTTTTAATAACCGTTCTAAGAATGAGTATACAGTTCTTACAGTTTTTAACTGAAGACATAACCAAGAACCAAATCCTTCCACCACGTCTGTTTGTATTTGTACAGTGATATACGTTGCTACAGCTCACAGAGCGAGATATGACCGGTGAGATGCTCCTACCACAAGGTGCGCACTTGATTCTTATAATATTACGATAAGCACAAACAGTTTCGAAAAATTGTCAAGAGTTACACATCGAAATGCACTATGTTTCTATATATGTATCTCTTTTCAGTATATTACAATTTCTTATCTGCATTTACTCCTTCGTCCGGCTAATGTATGCGATGATGAACAAATGTTATCATTTCTTTTTTCCGAATACTTTCTCTTTCTGACACTGACCCATACCTCGCGCAGCGACGATTTCTCCCACCGCCCACGTCTCGTTCTGTGTACTGTACCGGTCCTTCTTAAACTGCAAAATAATTTTAATTCATGTTTTCTTTATTTACAGAACTTTTATAAGAACGAATTCAATCGCAAGGAAATGTATTTAAGATACATTTATAAATTACACGATTTACACATGTCTGCCGAAAATTTCACAGAAGCCGGTTTCACTATGAAATTATACGCGGATCAGCTGTCGTGGAACAACAATAAGGTGTCTGATCCGATGTTTTGCGAGTATTCCGAATGCCAAGTGAAAGAAAAATTATATCACAAAATAATCAGTCATTATGACAGAGGAAAAGTATGTTTATATATTTCAGTATGTTCAAAGATTTCAATAAATTTATTTTTTAGTGCTGGGAGAAGGGAATACCTTTATTGAAAGAGCTCGCGATTCTGTACGAAACGCAGTTGTACAATTACAGGGATTTGAGTAATATTTTAAAGTTGCAAGCGACATTTTACGACAATATCATGCAACAATTGAGACCCGAACCGGAATATTTTCGAGTGGGATTTTACGGTTTGAGTTTTCCATTATTCGTTAGGGTATGTCGCAGTTTTAATGTATTACCGAATGAGTAACTTTAATTTATTTTTTATTTCAGAATAAACAGTTTGTATATAGAGGTTTAGAATATGAAAGAATTGGTGCTTTTACTCAGAGATTACAAACGGAATTTCCTTCTGCACAGATATTAATGAAGAACACTCCACCTGATGATACGATAATTAATTCTGATGGCCAGTGTATCCTTTTCGTGCTTAATAATAATTAATATTCTATTAAATCTTTGATAATCTGATGCCTTATTTAAATTGACGGTCATATATACCGGGTGTCTGAGAATTACCCGTACTCAACGGTGAATCAAGAACTATTTTAAACGACTTCAAAATCTGTTGACATAAAAGAAAGCGTTTTTGGTGTAAACGTGCATTGTTTCGAGAATTCCGGCTTTCTTCTGTAGCGCTTCGAAAAAATAAAAATGAACGTTGGGCGCCATTTGAAGCGCTTTTAAGTTTCCAAAAAAATAACATTATATATTATTACTATATTATGTTCTAGTTGGCCAGGTTGACCTTGTTCTGCCCTTTCCGGTACGACCACAGCGCTACCTATCGGATCCAGATTTTGTGATTTTCTTTTTTGGTACTAACAACAATAATTGACTTCGTGTCAGACGATAGCGATATTGAATAATAAACACTGTGGTAGTTCGCTTAAGGCATTTACTCACAAACATTTACAAACCCTTTGAAATTCGTCTCTAGCTGTAGAAATCATTTTTCTTTCTTATATCGGGGATTCACGAACAAATATATCGGGCATTTACACTTTAGGCCGTGATTATGTTGAAGTCAGCGCAACGATGCTAGCGAAACGAAGAAAATTACATATTGCTGTGGATTTGAACATGAATAATGCTGCCAATTCATAAGAAAAATAGTAATAATAAAACTAAATGTATTAGATACGTACACGTTATATAAAAAAAAGGATATAAATCAAAAACATTTCAGATCGTAAATAAGAATATTTTGTGTAAATAATAGTAGTATATATTAAAAATAAAAAATACACTTGTTAGTTTTTGTATGTATAACTCAAGGGCTTCAAAAGACAATGGAAATGGTTATGTGTGGTTTAAAAACCTGCAAAAAGAAAAATACAATGGTAACATTCTTATAACATTTACAAATGGATGTGTTACCAGAAGAGAGAGCATGGTTTGAGAACGGGGAAAAGATGAAGAAAACCGACGTTCTATGCAGTACAAGTTCAGCTAGAAGAATTCCTGTGGTATGTAATGCGTTTCCTTTACTGCCGGATAGAAGGACTTCTAAAAGAAGAATCAATATAAGATTAATACATGGTAAATGGAAATATGTAACAAATGATGAAAGGGGTAATGCATACATATACAAATACAATGAAGGACTATACTGAACAAGGAGAGAAAAAAATATACTTACCCATTTACCTTTAGTAAATTGTTGGGCATCATTAATCAGACGAATAGTATCTTGTTTTATAACTATAATTCGTTTTTCAGAATAATAAAAATGATAGTTAATGGTGTTAGACATACTGAAGGTACTATGTGAAAATATTTGCCTTTAGTAGTTCGTTGGTATAGTCATTTAATTTATAAATTCAAATAAAATAAAACGAATAAGTGGGGATGTATTTGTTGGGCAGGTGCTAAGCTGCTAGAGGTACAATGTGAGAATGTTAACAGCTAGCGATTAGTATAGGCCAGCTTCAGAGCATTCACGTTGCAAGGTTCTATATTGCCAAAGCACTATGTGAAAATGTATGTTTTGGTGAAATAGAGTTGACTTCGTATTAATAAACAAATTATCAAGAATCAATAATTTTTTTATTTAAAGGAACAAGATAATTATTCTTTCAACTATCATTATAGATGTATAAGTATTTTCACAAGCATTATAACTCTAAAGTGAGTACACATGCTTTCCTTTTCTCTTTCTTTGTAAAACAAATATATATAGATATAGTGTGGCAATGTTATTAACGATCGTCATTTTACGAAATGTAAATATAATTTTATATGAGATTTAGATACTTTATTTAATTGTTGACCTTTCCTCCAAACAAAACTAAATAAGAGGTGTATCAGAATATAAGAAGCAAATCACTGCAAGAACTCATAAAAACATAAATAAAATTTTTATGCTGTTAGAAATAAGTTTATAAATAGACTATTCTAATTTTTTATTATTCATCAGCATTGATGCAGTCACAGCAATATGTTGTAGATTTATATGCAAGTGCTTATAACGGAGTAACAGCGAAATACACGTTTTGCAAATAAATCTCGTTTCCATAAGCGAAGGTACAGTTTCATTCGCGAAATTTCCGTTACGCGATGTTTATCCAGTGTCTGCTGTATTTTCTGCACTGTAATTAATCAGACCATTTCTGGTTCTAAAATAAGATGGTCTAATTCAAAATTCATTTTACTTCTCCCTATGCAGTAATTATTTTACCTTTGTAATTTTTTCGAAATATTTCTTTCCAATAGTCTAAGCTTCTCGTCTTTCGTATATGGTATTATGATTATTGCTGCCCAGCTGTTTGGATCCTACTACTTCTTCGAGCTTATTGAGCATTGCAGCAAACATGTCGCTCGCTGATGAAGTTATAGTAGATTGAAACACGTGTCTGTGCGTTGGTTGTTATAATGCCGACTCTAGAGCAGATATGCATCAATTTCATGCATGCATATATGAATTTTTAATGTAAAAGATTGCATCAAAGCATTCTTGAACTATCTAATTATGAAATTACTACTAATTTGTTTATATTCCCTAACAAATTATTACAGTTATACAAATAAGTAACGTAAAGCCTATACCAGAACCAACACCAATTGTTTTAAATACAGACGTTCCCGAGAAGATATCAAGATTTTATCATTATAACGATGTTAGACGTTTTCAATTCGACAGACCTGTTCATAAAGGGATCGTCGACAAAGAAAATGAAATAAAGGTAATTTTTTGTTAGTTTTTTCTATTTGGTTTTAAGCATTTTTTCTTATTAGTGTAGTGACCGGTTTCAGTTCAGACAACAGAAAGTAATACAGGGTGTGTATTTGAAATAAGGGGACAGAGTATGATTAATGGAAAGATTTAATTTTATTAGACTCAAATCCAAAATATTTTGCGCAAATTTCCTCGCTGACGCGAGAAAAAAAATTACAAAGATATTTTTAAAATATTCGTCGCGCCACTGCACTTCAATACGACAGTAGGGTATGGGTGGGGTACTATGTAGGAGTGTGAAGGCGTGCGAGGTCAGTCTCGTTCGATTGTTACATGTGGATGTTTCGACTATGGCTTATACAACACACGAACTGTTCGATATGTTGTACATTTGCGGTGAAACGGGTGGAGATGCACGTCGAACTTGTCGGACGTATAGGTAGCATTTTCTTAATCGTCGAGCCCCATCTTACAAGTGCGTAATGGATGTCGTCTTCAGAACAAGGGAAACAGGTAGATTGTTAACAAATTACGAAGGTCGAGGACGTGAAAGGGCCCGTAGTTTTGCGTGCGGAAGAAGAATTACTGGATATTGTAGAGGGAAATCCAGCTGTAAGTACATGAGATGCAGCAAGACAGGTGGGGGTGTCTCACAGTACGGTACATAGTATGTTGAGAAGTAATTTATTACACCCCTATCACATTCAACGTGTACAAGAACTGACTGAAAATGATCGTCCGTTGCGAATAACATTTGCCACCTGGTTTCGTCAACGTGTAGCAGAACATGTAAACTTCACTGCTACAGTGTTATTTACCGATGAATGCTGTTTTACGCGATGTGGTATTATGAATTATCATAATGCACATCATTGGGCAGATGCCAATCCGCACATGGTAAGTCAACATAGGTTTCAGCATCAATTTTCGGCGATACTATACCATATGTACTTCCAGAGCGGCTAAATGGAGCTAGTTATTTACAGTTTTTGGAAAACGTTTTGCCGGACTATCTAGACGATGTACCGCTAGACATACGAAGGCAGATGTGGTTTATGCACGACGGGGCACCCCCACATTTTTCACGAGCAGTACACGACTTTTTAAATGCCACATATCCTAGATGGATTAGAGGTGGAGGTCCCATACGCGCGATTCCTACGACATATAGACACATGCTAAATCCATAGGCGGCACATTAAACACTTTTCGGGGGGGTTTTAATTTTGGCGTTCGTGTCGTAATTGACTCACAATTTTTGGGATTTATATTCTACATAATTGCATCTTTCCATTTATCATACTCTGTCCCCTTATTTCAAATACACCCTGTATAGTGTATTTTTAGAGCAAATGAACATTTTATATAAAAATATATAGCTGGCCTATACTAGTGTTATGTCTATAGCCCATATTTATTATTTAGCCTTTGCCATACTGGGTCATAATTGACCCAAAATTTTGTTTTTTTCTTGTAACTTTGTAAAAAAAATTTTTTAATTTTTTTTCCTTTCGAGAATTCTCCTAAAATTCTGTATTGAACCATAAGCAATAATAACCAAATCTAAATTAAAGGAAATTATTATATAATAATCCTTTTCAGGGCGGCGAACGTTACCAATAAAATTTAAGAAATTTATGTTGGCAAAATTGTTTAACAATTTCCTGCCATCTTTTATTTAAATTTAAAGTGTTAGATATTCTAGAAACCATCAAAATATTCAAAGGCTCCCATAATAAAGGATTAACACTTGAACACTAACAAAACGATGAAGGCACTAACACTGATTGATTAAAATACTCTTAAACGTACTAAAAATATTTATTAGAGCTTATGTTATGACTGAATTTATATTTATTACTTTATCTATATCTGATCACACTACTAACTAACTGAACTTCCCTTCTGCGTCTGAAAACTTCTTTTTATACACACCGTTATCTCCGTGATAATTCTCCTGGCTTCTGATGACAGTGACCAATTCTCCATTTATTTATTCTTTTTACGATTTCTCTAGTACTGTACGTCGAAAGAATCATCTGTTTACTCACTGCTTCTTTGTTCGGAAACTGAAGTTTTGTTCACTTTAGTCTTGTAGAAAATGTTGTATGTATTACGTATTACTATTTATAAAATAACCAAAGGATAATTAGAAACAGTAAATTTATTTTATATATGTGCATAGCGAATCAATAGAAGCATTCAAATATATTATGTTTATTTTCTGTCTTTTATATAGTCGATACTCCTTGGTCTTCACAATAAGTATGAGTTTTAGAGATTGGAGCGGTGATAATCGAAATTTTAGTGGAAGCTTCTCTTTGCAACTAAGTGGACATGAGCTGTCAACTTATAAAGAAACACACCCCCTTTATTATGATACTAAGGAAAAAAATTCTTATCTACATCTGATTTTTTTAGTTATATCTATCAAAAAAAAAAAAAAACTGAAATAGCGAATATTTTTATAAAGAAAAGGGTACAATACTATTTTTACTTTCTTATACGTAGTATAAGGAAGTATTGTGATGATGAAAATTTTCGACCTCGAGATTTTTGCAGATGTCCACGTTTTGATGTCCCCTGATACCGAAAAAGTGGTTTTTAAAAAATGTCTGTGTGTGTGTATGTCTGTGTGTGTGTGTGTCTCTCTCTCTCTCTCTCTCTCTGTGTGTGACCACGATAGCGGTCAAACCGCTATAGGTATCAATTCCAAATTTTATATTTACAAATATAATCTCCCTCTTGAGATCTGATTAGATTTTCAGTAAAATCGGCAGACCGGAAGTAGTAGTTTACTTCGGTGAAAAAATCGAATTTCGGCAATTATTCGTCAACTACTAAGTTTAAACAAATTTATAAAGAATTCATATATACTTAAAATTAAGTTTGAGACAAATTGTCTTAAAAAAGTTTTTCGAAATTCCAACCGGAAGTAGGTCTTTTACTCTTATCGAAAATCAGTTTTTTGCGAATATCTCGCAAGTCATGCTTTTTAGAGAAGTATGTTCCGAGTATAAAAGTATTTAGAACATAATGTTCAATATCTTTTGTATAAAAAAAATTTCAAAATTCAGACCGGAAGTACCACTTTTACTCTCATCGAATAGCGATTTTTTGCAAATATGTCGTAAATTATGCATTCTATATATATTTATCAAGAGTACAAAAGTATTTAGAACTGGATTTTCAATATTTTTTGTATATATGAAATTTCAAAATTCGGACCGGAAGTAGCACTTTTACTCTTAGCGAGTAGCACTTTTTTGATAATATCTTGCGAAGTATGCATTCTATAGCGATTTATTAAGAGAATGAAAGTACTTAGAATAGGATTTTGAATAAGTTTTGTATACAAAAAATCTTAAAATTGTATAGTTTCAAACGCTCATACGTATAAGAAAGTCGTGTGGTGGCCATACCTCATTTTTTTATTTTTAATTAAATTGCCCTCGATCTTGAATGATTATAATTTATTATTGTGACAAAAACTGCTCTACCTAATTCATTAAAATTTCCAGACCTTGTGGATAGAAAGAACGATATTAGAAATAGAAAATTCATTGCCGGGAATATTACCGTGGTTTGAAGTTATCAGTCGAACAACGGAAGAGGTTCCACCGGTGAAATACGCTTGCGAAACGATGCAGGCCGTGGAAAAGGAATTGCGACAACTAATAGCCATGTACTCGCAAGAACCCAAGCGGAATCTGAATCCTTTCACCATGCGATTGCAGGGAATCATAGATGCAAATGTCCAAGGCGGAATCAGCAAGTACCAACAAGCTTTCTTCACGCAGGAGTTCGCGAAATTATGCCCGGAACACATGTCATATGTATATACCCTGAAGAATTTAATATTTGATGCTATACAAGTATGAATCCCTGATACTAGATTAAATAAGTATAATCCTGATTATTCCCTTTAGGTTTTGGAATGTGGATTACTCCTACACGGCACGTTAGCTTCATCCGGTGTCAAACCCTTACACCAGCGACTGATAGAAAGATTCGAACAGTTAAAAGAAAGTTTAGGATCTTTAAATAAAATGAAACGTCAGCAACCGGATAGTATTGTAAAGTAAGTATATAAATACGCAGTGTTAACTTTCTTTAACCAATCCTACTTATTACAGTTCACCTTTACCACCATTACCGATTGATAAAAGATATGCATTAGATAATCATAGTAATCGTTCGTCGAATTCCAGCGGCAACTACGGACAATATTCCGACACCCTTTTGGATATAGAAGACAATATATACACTAAACCAATGGTTAGACGCATGAATAGTTTTAGCTTGAAAAGACTAACACCAAATGCAATTCTTCACAATGCAATAATGTTAAAGCCTGAAATACAAACTTATCTTAGTAAACGTTTTCTATAGTTTGGATTTTTTCACTAGTTTAGCTGATTAGTAAAGGTTTGAATTAAGTTGATGGTTATGACTAATACATTTATCGGTGCTAGCATTCTACTTACCTACAATCTCATTCTTTCTGACGGAAGCAGCTTTAAATGATTTTTTCATTATTTTCATATAATAGAGCATAAGAGAGATGTCGCTTAGAAAAACGTACAAAAAAATCGCATGAAAAAAGACACGACTTACATTGTATAAATGGGATGTGACGGACCGCTTGCTAAACTAGCGCCCACGTTGGGCGTCACAAATGTAACACCACCTTGAATATTGGTTGGCAGTCCAGGCAATGGGTACTTTCGATGTTACAAAATGTCAAAGAGAGTTCTTCTTTGGTAGATTTTTGAGTTTGCGATCTTGATTGATTTTTCGAGAATATAGGTGAAAATAACCATTGCAAAAGTTATAAAGCATTAAATTTTCTGCAACTTCTGTGATAAACATTTACCAATCAGATGAGTAGTTCACGAGACAGCGGAGTCAAGTTCGAAGAAAAGCATTTTCGAACAGAACCCTAAATGAAGTGCTATTAGCGATTTGTACAGTAGCAACTTTCTTTTTATAAACAAATCCCTCGAAGTTCTACGTAAGAAGTGAACTTTTTTAAACAATGTATTCATTACATATTGCGCATGTGACTTAAATTTTAAATTCTCATCAGTTATAGTCCCAAGATATTTTATTTCTTTTACCTTATCCAGTTTATAATCAGTTATTTTTATTTTAACATTACTAACATCTAATCTACTTAATTTATAATCGCTACACCTACAATCATGTAACTGGATTTACTAGCATTAATATAGTAGAAATTTTCTAAGTTCCGTTGCACGTCCTTATAAATTCATGACGAAATGATGACGCCAGCTTACTCAGTGTTGCAATATAAAACGCTCGCCATTTTTGACAGACATCGTTAATTATTAACCTATAATTTAAGTTATACCTTCAGAAGTACTTATTTCTTTGGATCTTTCAAGATAAAGCGTTTTTTATGGTTCTATTTACGAAATATTGGAGTGATAAATGGGAATATGGATTATATAACAAAGTTCAACATGAATTGTAAAGAAAAATTAAAATACATAAACTGTGATTTTCATTAATAATTTTTATTATACATAAGTTTATATTTTATTAGTCACTTTTATAGGAGGTAATTACCAGCCTTTCGATAATTCTACTCTGTACATACTATATTAAAATACAATGACTGAAGGCTTTTTATTCGTTCTTTAATACGTTGAAACAATAGCAAAATTCGTTTTTTACTAGCCAAGTCGTATATATTCTCAGAGTATTAATCACAATATATGAAATACTAACTTAAGAATACCTTATATTTCTATAGTTATAGTTACACACATATATGTCTTTATATATGTCTTTATATACACTCGAAATTTACAAACATGTGCTTTCATAAATATCTAATATAAGTTAAGACTAAACTATTTCAAGAGTTTTATGATAATTTCAAATTTCAATACAATTCATTCATTATCTGAATCACTACAACTAGTTGAATCGTCAGTAATTATCAGCGGGGCAATTTCATTGCAATCAAATCCTACTTCTTTTGCCCACCATCTTACTATTTCCTTTTCCGTATGATCAATTGTGTTTATCCATGTTTCCTTTGTAATTTTATGCAGAGCGTCTTTCCACATTTCCAAACAATTTTCCATTCCATACCCATCCCTTCCTATATGTCTAGTATAGTATGTCTTTGATATTCCCCAAATATTTTCAATAGGATTAAATATACAGTGGTATGGTGGTAATCGTAAAACTTTATCTTGTTTTTCTCTTGCGAGATTGTCAATAACATATTCCTTTTGTGGTTTATGTCTAGAAGAAGAAATTCATTATGTACAGTCTATTTGAATCTTATCGAACACTTACAAAGCCACTAAATGGAGCAACTGAAGTTTCAATATATGTGCATCAAATGGTATATTATTGTTTATTAGCCACTCCTTTATATTATCTTTTTTCCAAGTTGAATCTGGTGCTTTATTTGCTATTTTAGAATGGTAGCTGGCATTGTCCATAATAATTAAAGATCGTGGTTTTAAATTAGGTAATAATTGATTTTTAAACCACTCTAAAAAAGTATCTTTGTTCATTTCACCATCATAATCTGTTTTTTTTGTTTTGGAAGCAAATATTGTAGATGCTCCTGGTATAAAACCATCTTTACTACCAGCATGCAATACAATGTATCTACAAAATATATTAGAAATAATTGAAACATAAGAGAAATCAAGATCAACCTTTTGCCATGAGTAATTTCCACTTCCATTTTCAAATACCCACGTTTCATCCTCAATAAACACATTGCTGGTAATGATTATTTCTCATATTGTCCACATAAGCTTGTAAAAAGTCAATACGAGCCAAAGCAACATGATGCAACTCCATTAGCCCTCTTCGAGAATCATCTTTCTGCCAACGAAAACCAATATTTTTTAAAATTCTGCCAAGGGATGAAATACTTCCCTTAAAAAGATCTCTATCTCTTAGTAATGTCAGAAGAGATTGTCGAGTAACATATTGACCTAAAATATAGAAGTAACTAAATTTATCATAATATGTTTAACAAATTTATACTCACGATTATGATACAATTCGTATATAACATTCCGTAGAGCAGTTTGGCTGGCATTATCAATATTTGTGACTGGTTTCGTCTTAATTCTTCTTTTTTTTGGTGAAGATAATGATTGTTGATTGTCTTTCACAGTTTAAGATATAATACTTACTGTTGATATGTTTATATTCAATGCAGTTGCTACGCGCTATAATAAATCATTAATTGTATTTATTTATTTAAAATTAAATAAAGCAAAATACTTCTCTAACAGCAGTGATAGGTATGATAGGACCGCCATTATCGACTTCCCTTTCAAAGTATTTTATGAGAGAATTGACCATCTCTCTCGCTTGCTTGCACAAAGCTTTCGCCATTTTCAGATAAACCTTACGCTGGGTTACTTCTGAAAAGAACTGTAAATTATAGCAGCAGAGATAGAGAAATAATCAGCCAAAGCAATACTGTCAAAGCTGTCATGTATAATAAACAAAGCCTCACAAAAATGTGCCAACCATGGATATTTTCGCATTCTGCCACTTGTTAAACCATAAAAACACTTAAAGTATTATTACACTGATTATGCAACAAAAACCTATTATTGTTTTTCGTTTTCAATCGAAATACTCACTAAATGTTATTTAAAGGGTAAATATGCATGTCTTTTACAATAGCATATCATTTATTTGAAAATTATTTGAAATTTAATTTTAATGAATTACCTATCATTTTTAATGCGTATTTTATTAGTAATGACGTGCAACTGAATTTAGATGATTTCTACTATACATAATTTATTATTACAAAGCCACCTGAATAACGATGATAAACCTTCATTGATTTCAGTCAACATTTGATCTAAATTGTCTCCACATACATACAGCATGTGTCAACTTTCATTAGCCATAGGCGATTAATTCATGCAATACGTGACAACATGGCACCCCCTACTTTCCTCTCCAATGCGAGCGCGATCGATACAAGCTCAAGTTATAGCAGTAACTCTTGGACCACTGACTTGGATGTTTGTAATGCGTTCAGAAATAATATTTACACGTTGCAAGATTTTGTTTTTCTTTTTCCTTTCAGTAAATGCAGAGAATTATTAAGCTGCGTTCACGCTGCATGACACAAACAAAAGCGTAATTCTAATAAAATTAAAAATAAGGTAAATAAAAAAGGATTCTGAAAATAATAATAAACTACTAGATCCGGAGATCGCGGCGGCCATTTGATGTTTCTCGTTCCAGTAATAAGACGGGTTTTATTGCAGACTAGATCGCAACGTGTTCGCAGCTAAAGATTGAATGTAAAATCTGGTGGGGAGATCGGCGAAACTCGATGTAATGTCGATTGTTGCCGGGATTGGTCACGGACGGTAGAGGTGACACACGTTGCCATGTATTATTTGTATACGTATAAATCGCACGTAAAGATTGAATCCTATACCTAATGAAAATTGACACATACGGTATATCATGGTGCCATATGCGAACATACAAATATTGCAATGTTTCACATTCATAACATACATATTAAATAGTAGTGGACCCAGTACCGTTCCTTGAGGAACACCAAAGTTAATTTTTACTGTATTTGATGTACAGCCATTATATTTTACTTTTTATAGTCTATCTGTCATATATGATTTAGCCAATGTCCAAAATTGTCCTTAATTTCTAAAACCTCTAGTTTACTAATTAATAAGTACCTATGAATAGTCTCAAAAGCTCTGCGCAAATCTATAAATGAGATATTCTCTCTATGAATTACAAATTAAGTAGAAATTTATCTATAGGAGCAGCGATTTTCGACATACGTTTACAGTAGTAAAATTAACATTTTTCATATTAATTTCACTGCGATAATTTTTCTCGTAACCATTATTTAATTCAACACCATTTTAAAAAATTTTCTACTAATAAAGTATTCCTTTTGTTAACATCTGTGATATATTACTAAGGTTTTAAATAGGTTCCTATATATTTGCATGCAATACTAACAAACCTTGGTAAACATTTATTTCATATTCAGTATTATAAATATAAATTACAGATCTGATTTCCGTAATATGTAATTTTCATGATAGTTGACTTTTTCTTTTTAGAAAATCTATGCATGAAATAAATGTTATACACTTTTTTAAAGCTTTATTTAATTTTTCACTAAATTATCTTATTCCGCCGTATGACAAAAACTGTAAAACTCGCTTCACAACAACACCTCTACAAATTTTATGTTAAAACAACACTTTACTTAATTATTTATTAATTCGCCTTGTTACTTGTTTTTAACGTTTCGAAAATAAACAGTTTCTTCTTTATTTTTTTGTTTTTCTCTGTAAAACATTTTTTCACACACTGCAGTGCTTCGTACACACATGAACATTATTAATTTCACTAATTCGTCTTCGTGAATAGGAGGTTGAAAAGGTACCTAATCGTGAAAATTTATCGCTGCCGATGAACAATATATCAGCGAGCGCACCGCCGATACCTCAAAGAGATGCCAGACCACGTTCGCAGGGTTTTAATACAAATTATATCGAAACCGTTAAAACGCCGACAAGAGGAAGTGCTGATTATTCAAGTTTGCCATCCAATCTTAAATCAAGGTAATAATTTTCTGTATATAATATAATGTTGTAATTATTTATTATATCAATAATAAAATGTTGTATGGATTGCCACGATGAATGTAAAGATTAAATTATTATTAATATGATGAAAGAATGAATACTAAAAGCGAATAATGATATCTGAATGTAAATTATTATTATCGACGACTAAACAATGAAGTAGGTATTATATTAATCACTATTGGTTAATAACTACGAGTAAAGAGTAGAACACCTTAATAATAATATTTGTCCAAATTTGGTAACTAAATATGGCCGCCGCAATACCTAGGCGTGCATAAATATTTTGTAGAGGGTATATGTACACTTCCTGTGTTCTCGATAATCATTTAGAATAGGTTGTTAGTCCAAAAATAATTAAAGAAATATCGTGAGTGTATTATGTTTTCAATTCTTTTCTTCTTTTTAATATATTATAAACGGGTTTAAATGAAATCTGCGTCAAAAATATGACAAATATTAAATGACTTGGATATATATGTTACGACACTGAACACATAATCAGACATGTCAGATATATGACAATTTATTTAAAATACCTCTTTTTAAATTATTATTGCCTATGTTGAATGCCAATGAAATAACTTACCGATTGTAATAGTACGGATTTAAAATATAATTAAAATTAATAAAATGTCCCAAGGTTGGGCACCATATGTAATAGTAGTGCCCTTCAGTTGGTCGCTATATGTAATAGTAATTGTTTAAAATATAATTAAAATGACTCAAATAAATAAAATGACTTATTGAATGCTCCGCGTAATTTAGCTCAGTTAAATAGTTCGGTTTAGCATAAGACTCTTAATTTCAAGACGGTTCAGGTATTTAGACACTAAGATTATTGTCCTGCACGTACTATTACTTCTATTTTATATTCCAAATTTCTTAGAGTGAGGTAGACAAATAACACGCAAAAGGATATTTAAATATTATTAATATATTGATAAAAACACCATCAACACAGATCAAGTTACAAACAAAGGTTATAGAAACAAAATACAATTTAAAGGGTACAACACGATACAAATTACGCATTAATTACAACATGGGCACATATAATAAACGACAATGCCATGACGCTTTACCTCTACAGTATACCATGGATTTAATTAGATGCTAATTGAATTGTTTTATGAAAAAAAAACATGCATGATATAGGCCTTTAATTCAAATTACGGTGGGTACCTGATACAATGCTTTGAACGCCGCTGGGCCAGTATTTTGACGGGCAGCTTTCCCAAGGTAGACTGAAATCGTTGTCTTCTTGGTCTGGAGATACGGCACACACTTAATTATTAATAGAACTTTTACTTCACTCGACCCACTATTTGTTTTATTAAAACTTATAACAGTTTTCTCAGTAGGCTTTTCTTTTTACTTTTTACTAGTGCGTAGAATTACTTGTAAAGCACTGTTAGCCTGTGAGAAGCGTTCCCTTTTGTTGGGTGCGGTCTAGTGTTATTCTACTTAACACGGCCTGCGAACCTATTCATGCGTCGGCTAGGGAACGTCTGTCTGCCTACTCCTTGCTTAAGTCACGCCACGCCGTATTTTTACTCGGGGTTTACCCGGGTCACCTATGTACTTTACATTTCTTCATCACATTCAAGGTTCCACGTGTCGGTTGCACACAAACGGTTTCTTATTGATGTCGCATAACTTCCTGGCTAGCGCCGATATCATTGTCGCCACTTATGTTTTTACACCGATATACCTACGCACTATTTCTCTTTTACATATACAGAATTTATATAGGAACATTTTAAATAGGAATATAATAATTTAATACAAATAAATGAATAATACATGTTTCCTGATCTGTGTTGATTCATTATTTACCTTAATATAAATATTTTGGATGTTATATTATATTTATATTTTATTCATTATATACAGGGCCTACCGTTACACGATGAAGAGAAAAATTAATATTCTTTGTTCTTGCCGTTTTAAAACGGCCACAAGCCACACAATTGACCATTATAGAAACACTAAAATGTCATTTTTGACATAACCGGACATAACTGACCTACCGAAAAGGGTAACTCCGTCTAAAAAATACCTATTTCCACACCACGTTATGCTCTCTCCTGTTCTATTCTTTACTCGTAGGTTAATAATAACACTCATAATACCCGGAGGGAATAATGAAATGCGACCAGGGAATAATGGGCTATAACGTTACTACCATTAATCCCTGCATTCCGCCAATAAGAACATAACGTTCCTAACGTTGTCATAGTAACGATAGACAAGTCCGGCCATTTTAGTAAGTGTCTAACCGTCAAACGTCATATTGATATAGTAATCTGACATTTTCGTTTAATTATCTTGATTTTTTTTAGTTAGTCGTAGATAAAGTAGTGTATACTAACTCGCAATAATGACTATTATTCCTTCGAGCCGAGTTACTCCCTCGCCGCTTGCGCGGCTCGGTTCGTAAATTCAGCTCTCGCGAATAATAACTGTCATTATTGACTCGTTGTATAAACTACTATTATTTTCTAAACATGAACATAGAATATAATAATATGTGACAGACATTTTATAAAATAAAACATGACTTCTAGATAATTTAAAGCGTACTTATTTATTTAAACAATGATAGTGTTGCGTGCCAAATTATGTATTAACTAACTTTTTAAGAAGATTGCTCTTTTCCATGTATATAGTCTCGAAGCCAAAGTGCGTTTGTACTTATTATCATTTTTATATGTGAATCACATATTGCTAAAATATCATAAGTCACTTTATGTAAGTTTTCAGGAGACGAAAAAAACGTTTCAATTTTACAAAAACAAAAACCTACAGGTGTTATTAGCAAACATCTTTAATATCATATTTGTTTACATTATAGAATACAAAATATATTGTTAAACTTAAAAGTAACTTTCGAAAAAAAATTGAAAATTCTGACTTAAGGTCTTTCTGCAATATATGAAAAAATTCAACTCTGCTAACACATGAGAGAAAGATTTTTTAATTACTCTCTGCATTTCCTTTAGAATGTTTCCCTCGCTTGTCAGTAGGTGTTTGATTGTATCTTAATAGTAGTTTAATCCTCTTCATTCTTTCAGCAGTAAGACCGATGTGTATGTTCAACAATGCCCCTTGACAAACTTAATTTTTTTGCCATCGACCTGTACAGAGTACTCATATGATACGTCCCTTTTTTTCCTTCAGGCTTACGTTTTCTTTCCTGTTTAACATTCACAACCGTTACTGTACTCTGAAGATAAAGATCTTGTGAGTCTTTGTTAGGCAAGCCATAAAAACTTTTGAAAATACGTTCTCTCATGTCGACATTTATATTAGCTGAACATTTCATAGCACAGCTAAAATAAAGTAATATTGAAAAATTATACCGCAATGAAGAAGTTAATTACAAAGAACTTACCTGCAAAGATTCATGTTAAGATTTGGAGTTATGACAGGTACCGTGTTGTTTTTGTAGTTCTTGTATTCTAATCCTTTGACTCTAGATGTTCGAATCACATTTCGTTTATAAACTGGGTCGTTGCGAATTCCTCTTTTGCGTTTCTGAGGAGTCATTTGGTAATAACGATAACCAGTTTATACAAATTAACAATATTAATAACAATCACTCGCTTAGGTACAGCAACTACTAAATCTCGTTTAATTTTAAGGTTATGTTATTATTGTTATGGCGCTGTATAGTGTAGAAACAACCCAAGGTGACTTGAGTCGTTTTAGCGCTACACAAACTATTTCTTGTGTAAGTTTCTAACATAAGCGATATGCTCACTTAAGTTCTTTTAGCACCAAACAACGCAGAACAGCCAATATAACAGAAAATATGTGGGAACTCAATTTGAGCAAAAAGTGTCTTGTGTTGTTTTAGCAATATGTGATTCATGTATACCTTACGCTGCCTGCCTTACTATTTTAATTAATTTCTAATGAATTATGTCTTTCTAATTACACCAATCCATTGAATAATTATATTTTTTAAATGTTTTATTATGTTAATAATGCATTACTAATGTGTAATTTAATTGAATGAAATCAGATATTTATTATATTATACAGTTTAGGCCTCCTACTTCGGGTTCATTTTGATGGCTTGTTTAATGCATTGTAATTGTAAAAACTTATTAAACTAAACATATCAATTTTAATTATTTTTCTCTCTTTTTTACTAGTTTGTTCATATAAATGTACTGTGATACAGGTGCCATTTTTTCTACTGCATTTATATATGTGAGAGCATGAATTGCTTTTATTAATAACAATTTCTGATAATTGAAGTTAATCATGCTTTCACAAAATAAACTGACTTGCTTATTTTTCTACTACATGTTGCGAAATAGAATGTACCAATGGCAAAATACGTAGTTTTTCATTCGCATACCTTCAGTTGCTTGAGAGGACTTAAGGGTTCTATTATGTAAAAAATATAAATACCTAGGTTTAGGCTTAGAACATTTTGCTAATTTATATCTTTCATTCTCACACAGACAAAACCCAACTTTTATTGTATTATTGTTGTCAATTATATGATGAAATGTATGCTTTGTATTCCGGTAAATCCCTTTTAAAAGATTCATATTTTCACAACTGTCGCAATAATTAGAAGAACCAAAATGCACGCGTTCACTAAATTAAAATCGAGTTTACCCGTCCCCAATCGCCGCACAGTCGATTCTGTATATCTCAGGAGCACGGCTCAGGAGAGAGATGCCCTAGATTACCATATAAAATGTTTCTGATACACTTTCAACACACATTTTTAGAAAAAGATATGTCTGAATTTTTATCATATACAGGGTGCCCCACCGAAAACGAAACTGATTGAATATCTCAAAGGAGAAAACTTTTTTGAAAAAACGCAAAAACAGGTCGATTTTTGATCCAAGGGGGACACCCTTCCATCATATCTTCAACTGTGATACGTCATTCCCCCTCCGTCCATCACTCTAACCATTACAATTTAAATACAGAAAGTAGTATATACGATATATCATTGAAAAGGTAATTGTACGGAGAATTCAGCAAAGTGATTGTTGGTTGCGCTATTTTTGATTTTAGCGCCCTCTAGCGGGAAAGAAAACGGTTACGTATTCCACAATGTGACACATCATTTCAAAGCTAATTTTATTAGCAACTAAATACGTAATATTTTTGACATTTATTTGTCATCATTCTCAAGTACAGACTGTCAGCGTCTTTTGTAAACTAATAAGTTCGTAGTTTCTAATATTATAGCTCTGCAAGGTTTTTCGATTATTTAATTTTTTTTCAATTGTGCATTAAATTGCTAATAAAATAGCTTTGAAATGATGTGTCACATTGTGAAATACGTAACCGTTTTTTTCCCGCTAGAGGGCGCTAAAATCAAAAATAGCGCAACCAACAATCACATTGCTGAATTCTCCGTACAATTACCTTTACAATGATGTATCGTATTTAGTACTTTCCCTATTTAAATTGTAATGGTTAGAGTGATGAAGGGGAGGGGAATGACGTATCACAGTTGAAGATATGGTGGAAGGGTGTCCCCCTTGGATCAAAAATCGACCTGTTTTTGCGTTTTTTCAAAAAAGTTTTCTCCATCGAGATATTCAATCTGTTTCGTTTTCGGTGGGGCACCTGTATGTCAGGGGTAGAGGAAAAATTCCTTCTAGTTTGTCTATCTATATTTTAAAAATCTTTCTTGCAAGGATTACAATCAAAAGAATTATTATTTTTGCTATTGTGCCCTTCTTAATTGACATATCTTTAACAGAATTGACTAAATTGGAAATCCACAAGTTACTGGTCGCATTCAGCAGACGGATCGAGAACTGATCGCGCTCACTTGACAACAGTTGAATGTTGGTTAGACCAGTACCGTTCTTGTTTACGTGATCACCATCCATTTATACAGATTAAACCGAATAAACAATAATAATAAATTCTTTTTTGCATTAAGTTTCGACGTACTTTTTAGTGTAAGGGCTGGTTTTTCAACTCCGATTAAAATACTCGGTTAACTCGAATATTATAATACATTTATATCTTCAAAACACCTTTAATTTGCTTATCTTCCTTTTCTAGTAATTGTCACAAAATTTTGTGTTACGTTGGTGTTGGAATGGGTTAATCGCGCATGCGGACAAAATACGCTCACTAAGAGAGCGTAGAATTTTTCCGCTCGCAAAAATGGCGACCGCTCCACAATATGTTCGGAGTGTGTATACATCATCTGAATCTGATCACTGAACAATTGCGCAACTGTTATATCTGCTGAATGCGACCACATTGTAATACCACTGGCTTCTTTGTAATACTACAAGATTATTGCATTTACTTCAAAAAATCAATGGGGATGAAAGCTTTATTAATGTTAGTCAGTCAGTGTTACGAAATGTTATTAGGTTTATATATCTAGAGAATACATAATTAAAGGCAATACCTACTGACTGACTTGTTAACAACGTTTTTCTTTCTCTTCTATGATAATTGTCCAGTACAAATCTATTGTTACCACATTTACCAAAACAAGTCTAATTACTTCTACTAAAAATATTAAATCTTAATGTTAGTGACGTTCCCTTGTTTTTGCAATCTCTTTATTAAAGCTTTAATGCTTTGAATAGAAAATCAAGCATTACTGTTTTTTTAAGTAATATGAGAGAAAAACACCCAGGGAGAAGCGACAGTGTTGTCGGATCCTTTTATGTTTCGTGTCCCACTTATACCTGTCGTTTTTAAGTGATCAACAACCACCATTTAATGATGTTATATCAAACCATTAATTTTGACTGTCAACAAATAAAAAAGTTCGTGCATATAAAATTCAAATTGACAATGGCTAAAAAAGTTGGACAGGCAGTAACTAATCTGTTTATTATCGATTGTGTTAAGTTTTCACAACAATGTATTTACATTCAAATAATTGATATGTAGGGACCCAGATTCTTGTGATATTCCATTACCTCCTAAACCCACGCATTCAAGAGAAAGATCTTTAACGAAGCCTCCATCTCCTAGACTTCTTAGGCATTCCATTGGAACACCAACCGATGGCGGAACACCCCTAAGAAATTCTTGGCCAGATGGTACTGTTGATGAAGCACCTCCTCTACCTCCCAGATCGCATAGTAAGTTTTTTGATTTCAATAGGTATATCTTTTTTGTGAAATGCATAGATAACGGGTGTCTGTTTAAGCTTGGCCATATCACGGCAACCTGGCGGAAAAAATCTTGTTAGTAAAACGGACCACGGGAATTTAAACAAAAATATTTTTAAGTTTCCAAAATGATCGCAAGAGGGCGCAATTTTCAGGGTGAATTAAAAATTCTATAACTTGCTATTAAATCAAGTTTAAGGTTAAAATTTTCACCACCACCATTTTCAGACTTTTTATAGAATTTTCATTTGAAACTTCTTCATCTAAATCCCATACGAAGGGGAGGGTGGAGGGGGTATGTCTACGTACAAAACTAGGTATAATTTCGGGTTGCCTCAACGGATTTCAACGTTTCTAAGCTTATTAGTAGGGCGCGGACATGACCGGCTTAAACTACGACGAAATTACAACGGAGCAAAGAAATAATGTAAACAACACACGCTTACTGAATAACACTAATTCATATGGTGAACTGCAACATCTGTTTACGACGGAGAAGTGCCCGAGAATGAGAGCAAAAAATGCCCATAAAATAGGGAATTTATGAGTAAAATCCTTTTTTCATCGGCGTAGATGGGAGCGTGAGGGGTTTTTAAAATTTATTATATTTACCTTATATTTCGCAAGAGAAATAAAATTTTCATTCATACTTACGTTAGTTTCGTTTTTTCATTGTTTTGACTGTTAATTACGTACTTCGTAATTTTCGTAATAGTCTGTTTAATACCGGTTTATTGAATCAACTTCTCCCAATTATCTAGACGTAAGTGTGCACTGGATTTCGTTTAGTTTCAATAACATACGCGTACAGGGAATTTCGATAGTTAACAGAATTTCGTTACATGTTTAAATGACGATGCTCGAAGTATTTCTGAGTGCAAGAAACTAACACAAATCCCAATTTTAAAAAATCAGTTGTTATTCCTTCAGGAACACTTTGGAAATTTGCCTAAACTAATCACATATTTTGAAAATCGAATCTCAAATTAAAAAATGCATTAACCATATTAGATGTGGCTATTAGTAATTTCAAAAGTATTCCAAGTGACTTCGGATGTGGCTTCCGGCAAAAGTTAGACGCGGTTTTTAATAGAAATCCGGACTTAATAACATTGCGGCGATTGTGTATGCTAAATACGCTGAAATAAAAGAATATTTCCAGTACGCACCTATAACCAGTTGCGAAGTAGAAAGGACGTTTTCTATCTACAAGGATGTACTTAATTCAAAGAGAACAAGTTGTACAGGAGAGAAAATGAACAAATAATAGGGTATTTTGTTATCCAATTATATAAATAAAATTAAAAGCTCTTTAAAAATACAACATTTCAATAGTGCGCCCATGGGTGATGAGTCATCAACCGTTCGTGTCCGCGCCCTACTCATTAGATAGAGAACTTTACAAGTAATTGAAGGGTATGTAGTACAAAATTGCGTGGTTGTCAAAAAAAATAACAGGAGGCGCTGTTCTCAATTTATGTATATTACTTGTTTTTTCTTTAAAATTTTAAATGGAACGATATATTTTTAATGTTGTAACATTGAAGCACATAAAAAACTGATGAGAATAAAAACTGGCTTTGTCATACAAAGACAAGCCAGAAAAATAAAATTTTGAAACATATTTATTTATTTATTGCGCGTAATTATTTTTATTTTAAGAGGGTCGCTAGACAGTGTATATTTTTCCTCATTTGAATTTTTATCATACTCTCCCATCAATGTATTCATTTCAATCTTTTCTCCGATTTTTTAATTTATTGCATATGTTTCATTAGATACCCCTTTTAAGCGTTTTCAAATCCTTTAGCCAAAAACATCGCAATGTTTTATCGAGTCTTTTTATATCTCCAGAACAGATAAAGCACCTACTTGACGGCATCGGAATTGTCTTACTTGCAACACACTTTTATCATTAATATTTACTGTATGTCCTTACACGTTAATACATATTAAAATTGACTTTTCACATAAAACTCCTACTTTATACACTAATAGTTGAAAGGAATATTATATCCTGGCAATCACTTCACATCGACGAACTATGCAAGTCAATACATTTTTATGTACACATGTATCACCCAATATTAAACAACGTTTTTACTTATCGATGCTACTATTTTGCAGAGCCGATAAAAAATACGTCCTCGCACTACAAGCATAAATGCAATACTGTGAAATGAATAAATACGTTTACGGAAGAGTGTGATAGAAATGTAAATGAAAGCAAACTATACACTGTCTAGTTACCCTCTTAAAATTAGTATAAAATTATTACTCGCAATAAATAAATAAATTTATATTTAAATTTTTTATTTTGCTGGATTGTCTTCATACAAACTATATCTTCGTCAAGAAAAAATGTAGCAACTTCCGGTTTTCATCATCCTCTTCAGTTTTTTATGTGCTTCAATATTATGACATTAAAAATTTATTGTTCCATTTAAAATTTTAAAGAGAAAACAAGTAATATACATAAATTGAGACCAGCGCCCCCTGTTATTTTTTTTGACAACCACGTAATTTCGTACTACATATCACTCAATTCTTTGAAAATTTTTTTATCTAATGAGCACTGAAACATTAAAATTCGTTGAGGCAAACCGACATTAAACCTACTTTTGTACGCACCCCCTCCCCCTCCACCCTCTCTTTATCATGGGAGTTATATCAAAAAATCTGAAAATGTTGCGAGTAAATTTTAACCTATCTTAAACTTGAATTTAATGAAAAATTATCGAATTTTTAATTCACCTTAAGAATTGTGCCCCCCTGACTCATTTTGGAAACTTAAAAATATTTTCGTGGAAATTCGCCCTTGTCAATTTTACTATCGAGATTGTTTCCGCCAGGTTGTATGATGAACGGTTGCCGAGATATGGCCGGTGGGCACGCTTAAGCAGACAACCGATAATTTAAAAAATTTGTTGGTTATTATACAATTATTTTTTTCATAATATTTCAGCTCCAGATAAAAGAGTTAATTCATTTCCTAACGATATTCCACCTAATATACCCAAGCGAGGCCAAAAGAAGTCCACATCGTCCGTGTTCAGCATAGAATCTATGGTGGACATAGCGTTGGAAAATGCAAATCTCGTTTCGTCAACGAACAGTTTATCGGTAACTGAGCCTGATCACCACGACTTGAGGGATTCTGGGATCAGCATGACGGACCACTCCAATCTGAATAACTTCAATAACACGTGCTATGAAGACTTCGATTTGCGGGCCCACCAACAGGAAATGAATATCAGTTCTAGTCCTGGCGAAACCAGTCCAAAACTTGAGAACCCACCGCCCATACCCCCAAAGGCCATAAATCACAATTCCAGTTTCGAACAGGTGGGCAGTCTCGAAAGAAGGAGAGGAGGTGATTTGCTGCAGTCTTTCGAAGCCCCGTCTTCGGAAAATTACTCTGTACCAAAGATGAAAACTGAGGGCGGTGAAAGAAATCAAAACGAATCTAGTAGTCCCTGTTAGTTTGGGAGGGGATAGGAATTTTATACCTGATACTGTTTTTTTTTTTAAATTATCGTTTAAGATTGTTTTTAATGAAGTTTTAATTTTAAGTAGGAATGGGACATTGAACTTTTAAATTATTGATTTTATAAAAAGAAAATACGACAATTTAAGATTGAAGTTGCGGTTGATTTGAACTTATTATATGGAATACCTACAAAAATTCTCACGAATTGATAATATTTTTTCTTTAAAGAAAATATTATTTATTTATTTATTATTCTTTTTAAATAATTTTATTTATCATAAATAATAAATTGGTAGTTTTTTTTAAATTAATAAGAATTATTTTAATATACTTGTCTATATATATACCGGGGTCGACATATTTTAATTTCTGATACGAAAGTAGAAAGAGGAAAAGAGCGCGACGAAATAAACTAAAGATAAACATAAGCGAGGCTGCCACACTCGACAAACGTTTGCTATGAAATGTAAGGCGTGGGGGTCCCCCGCCACTGCGTTGCTCTCCCACCACTGTTAGCAAGCAGGCATCGCTGCATATCATAAGGTCATCTTCTGCATATGATAGAAGTGCAAACCGAAATTAAAATTTGACGACTATGGTATATATGGTATTAAAAAAGCAAGAGGCTCTTGTAATTTATTTTTATATTTTGAAAAGAATCAAGGCAGTCAGTTAACAGCAGAGTTGGATTATGTTATTCAGTTAATAGTCTCAGTGATCTGTATATTTACATAGTATAGTGTTTTTAATAACTTGTGGTATGGATCGGCGCCACTGAAGTGAGCAGGAAAGGATTTTCGAAACTATTACACCCTAATATATTCAAACGTTCATTATACCCTATCTTCTTACGCAGCCACCCTGCCCGATGAAAATTAGATTAGGAGGCTACATCAGTCCCACTATGTGGTCTGTTCTTGCTGAACAAATTCTTACAGTTATTATTAATTTAAATTAAAAATGGCTTCTATAAAAAAAAGAAATTGGATGTGCTTAAAACCACACAGCAGAAGTGTAAACTTCATCAAGGCGAGGTTAATAATATGAAATACAACTTTTTTTTTCGTTCTATACTACATTTAAATAATCGTCCGCGAAGTTACCAATTCGCGAACGCAACACAGTTCGCGAAATACAATTTCGCGGCCGTTGCTATGGCAGCGGCCGTTAAAGTAAATACACATTTTGACACATGTTTAATCACACATTCTACGACTTATTTTGACAACTATCAAGTATTTGTAGTTTATTATATTCGTCTCATTTCCATGGTAACGCATGTAAAGCAAGTAAACCACTTTAATTTAGCACCTTTAGAACTAAATTAAATTAAATTGTGTCTCAATTTAAATTAAATCGATTGAAAAATTTAACGGTTGCCCAAAAAATTGTGTTTATATCTTGTCCGCGAAAAACTTTAACGTACTCGAGATTGTCTTGCCTCGGCCGCAAGCATTATTAAGGAGATTTTCGGACGCATGTATATATATATATATAAATAGACGATATAAATACTGGCTTTCGACTCCCGCGCTTGGTCTAATGGTTAAGTGCTGGCCTCTCACCCAGGCGGCTCCGGTTCACATCTGCTCTGGGACATGAATTTATTTATTCATTTAAATTTCAATTTAATTGAAATTAAATACATCTATATGATATATTTATTTATCTTGTTCCCTTAGCCGACTTTACCCGAAGAGCGTTACATATCCGAGCGTTGCAGGTCAGTCTTGTTCACTGCCTACAATCAGCGCAACGCGCCTAAAGAAGTTTACACTTCAAAAAGAATGGCAAATAAATAAAGAATATGCGAAAGTCATTTTCGAAAATTTTAATTAAAAAAACATTTTTTTACTTTTAAATAAAAATAGTTACGGCAATGTGACTTACTTTCCCAAAAAGTGCATTTCTTTCTATGATTTTTCCCATGTTCTATTTTTTTTTATTGTGACATTTTTTCATAAAATGCTTCTTAAGTTTTTATTAAAAAATATACCGTCCGCTGGCGCCTCATGCGGTGAGTCGATGCACTAGAATGATTTAAGGGGAAGTTCCCGGGTGTAGAAAACGCCGTATGTCGGGTTGCCTGAAATATATTGAATATATTTGCCGAGTTTAAAATTCATGTGCCACGTACTGAGACCAGCGATATGAAGTGTCGACTGGAAAGCAAATAAATTTCGGATATTTGTCTCCTGCAATTTGTAATTATTTTAATGATATTTGCCGGAATTAATTTAATTATTAATTATTTAATTTTAATTCTTATTATTTCTCACCATGATTTGTATTTACTTTACATGTTGAGGCTTTTTATAATATGAGCGATGTTTTAGAGAAAACTAAAATCTGACAAAAACAATTTTGTATTGTAACAACAGTGCCGGTGTTTCTTACAAAATGTAAAAATATTTATATTCTCTAAGTAGCGCATGTTTTAGATTATTGAAAATTATATTCTTTAAAATCGACACTGATATTACTAATTAGCAAAATTAAATTATAAAAATTTGATCGTCTGTAAGATACGAACTACGGAAGAGGTTTGCCGGATTCTTCGAAGTAATCATTGATTGGAAGCAAATTTTAATACTACAATTTACAATCGATTGTTAATGCTTTCATTCAGCAGACGGATCGAGAACCGATCCCGCTCCAACCGTTCACTTCACAACAGTTGAGCGTTCGCTGGACAGGACCGCTCATCGTCTGTCATCTGGTACTTTTCATTGCTGCCATATGTTAAAATTATGGAGATTTAACGGAATAAACAATAATAATAAATTGTTTTTCTGCATTGTTTTGTCGTAGTTTTTAGTGGAAGGGCTGGTTTTTCCAACCCCGAATAAAATACTGGGTGAACTCCAATATTTAATACATTTATTTCTGCACAATGCCTTTTAATTTGTTATATCTTACTTTTCTACTTTCTTCAAAATTATGTATTAGGTTGGTCTTGGAATGCATATTGGCGCATGCGTACAGAATACGCTCACTAAGTGAGCGTAGAATTTTTCCGTTCACAAAAATGGCGGCCGCTTCCGAACATGTTCAGAGTGAGCGCTCGTCTACTGGACATGATCACTGAACAGTTGCGCAACTGTTGTGTCTGCTGAATGAAAGCATTGATATTATTTTGTTTTATTAATATCATACACTCACTTTTTTCCGCACTAGCTTAGAGGTAGAATGTAAAGCGCGTTTTTGTTCTCATGGTATTCCCAGTAGGCCTAAACCATGTTTTTTTTAGAAAAAAAGATGTTCACAAAAACATAGAAAACGTAAAGGAATAAGCAAGTAGCCCTCTGCAAACTACTTAAGGCCATTATTTATGTCTTTCCTTTTGTAGGTGCAGTAAAAAAAAAAGAATAATTTCTTGGCATCCGCGTTTTTTGTCTAAACGTGTGACAATCAGTACTAATTGTCCAATTTAACGCCCCTACCTAATTTATCGATTTCTCAAAATGCGATTATCAATAATTTCAGGTAGTAAAGCAAGAAAATAACATTATTCTTACTTTGTTACCATTTCTGTTCAGAGTTCTTCATCTCTGTGCATTATCTCATGCCTAACACCCTACGGAGTCCAGACTATGAAATAACATAAATCTTTCTTAGAGTTATGTCCAATTATCCCTGTATTTTGTTCATGTATTGATGCTTACGTTTCAAACTTAATTCAGCATTTCGAATTTCTAAAAATGCAATTCACTTTTTCCGTAGCTTCAAATGGAGTCACTTCGCGAGCCTTGGATGGACAATCTACTTCAATAACCGGGTTTTAATTAGCAATTATTCCGTCCTGAGATGTCGCTAAAAATCTATATATTGGACGAATTAAAAGACCACTAGCATCGACTTTTAGGTTTGCCGAAATTTCGAACGTTCCTGTAAATTCCTTGTATAATAAAACTTTGACAGTATTAGCCATTGATGTGGTTTTTTTCAATTTAATTACCTTGCCAAAACTTGATGCCGTTAATCTTTTTACCCTAATTTCTTTCCACAGTTTATTATCTTTTTGCCTTTTCGTTAAATTTTGAATTTCAGGCACTCTTATGTTCGTAACTATCTTATCGAAGGTGAAATTTTTATAATTCAGTTTTGCTAATTGACAATGTCAGTAAACGTATAACGCAGAATAGGTATTGTAGCGGTATCCTAGTAGAACTTCGAAAAACGACAATCTTAGACGTTCACCAAAGAGGACGTGCTAATATTGAAAGGTAACAACATAATACAATTGACGATGTTAAAAATGATTCGTACTTATGTCGAAGAGCCGGGTACTCCTAACTGTCTTACCGAAGGTGAAATATTTATAATTCAATTTTCAATTGACAGTATCTGTGTCGATTATGAAGAATATTCAATCATTTAAAATATGCGCTAATTAGAAAATATAAATATTTTTACATTTTATAAGAAAAAACGGCACTGTTACATAATATAGGCTGTCCCAGGAATAAAAATACGGAGTAGCAGCTATGTAAAGTCCGAACAGAAAAAGGCCGAAATGTACCGCAATAACGAAGAAATTAAAAATTTAATTTTCTATGTTTTTTAGATAAAAAAATTACATTACAGACCTGGCACAAAATGTATGTTTATAAATACACGTAAGAATGTTCATTTGTAAATACAAACGAACACGCATTCATAGAAAAATACGCTTGTATTTGTATAAAACGGGAAAAAAACGTTAAATCGTACTCATTCATATAAAACATATTTTTTGCCCGATGCGTCTAGATAACGCAGCTATGTAGTCGGTTGTTCACCCAGATGGGCGACGCACTTTATTGCAGACAATAAAAGAATGTTTTTATTTTTAAAATAGGAAGGTTGTTGCTCTTTAATGTGTTTGTAGTCGGAAACAGCTGATTATTATTATTTTAGAATATTCAATAAATCGTAGTTTTTCTAGCCTTTATTACAGTAAATATCAAGAATGTAATTATTTTTTCTAGCAGGTGTAAAATTAAAGTAATTAATGGTTTGATATTTATTATAAACTATCTATTCCTCCTCCTTTTTTTTTAACACAAGTACTAATGCATTCTCGCAAATATCATTAAAATAATTGCATGATATCCGAATAAAACATTCGTTCATTCGTTCACCTGATAAATAAAAGATAAAAGGATAAAAACTGCAAAAAGATTTTTTTCTAATAGATCAATGTTATCATGTTATAAATCATAAATAAGTCGGAAATTTAAAATATATATGCTTGAATGTTTCTTTTATAAACTAGTTTAATATATTCTTTTGTACTAATGCAATAAAAAAAAAGTTGAATTCAATCTCTGTTTATTTGGTGTTCAGCTTACTACAGTTGATCAGGTATACCTTCCATATCGCTGGTCTTAGACATTAGAAAACTGACAATACCAGAAACAAGGAAGATAGGGAGCGATTTTACTCCATTACAAAATTTTCTACTTAATGACTTAAATTTACAAGAGCTTGCTGTTAATAATAGTTTTCATAACCAAAATATGTAACAAAGTAACTTAAGTCTCAATTTTAAATTCATTTCTAACTTTGTATATTGAAATAATTAATTGTGATTAAAATGTGTTAGCCATAATTTAATGTCCATCATTCCCAAATGTGCTATTCCACCAAACTTTCCTCACAAAGGAGAGTGAACTATTAACCATTGAGAATAGATGATTTCGAAATATCTAAGTAAGTTTCAGTTTTGCTAATTGTACAATGTATAAAAAGTATTTTCTTAAGATAATTAAAATGTGTATGTACTTTATCAAAGTAATTGAATGAATGTCCAAAAAAGTAGTAAACCAAAAATGAATAAAAGAAAAAAAAACATTCATATTTTTAATAGGTATTTGTGCCAACTTCTAGGTACAATGGACAGACAACAAAAGAATTGAACGTTTTTTCCGCAACAACGAAATTGCAGACTCTGAAACTATACGTCTAGAGGCAGCTTGATGATGTCTTTATTGCCGTATTTGTATAGACGGGTGCTATTTTTCTAAAAGACGAATTACATAATTAATTTATCTTATACCTTTAGTAATATTGTCCCTGTCTGGTTTGTTTTACTTCTATTTTGTATAATGTATACTAGTCATAAATGATATTTATATTTATAACTTTTTGTCTATTTTATACTACTGACCAAGTATTCTATTTTTCAGAACACTCTTTAAGTCATCTATCTTGAATGTACTTGTGAGATGTAGGAAATAAAATAAAAGTAATTGAAATTGTAAGCTGCGTTTTATTTGTTCTACACAATAAATAATAATAATAATAATATTTGGCTCGTGTCAATAAAATTTATGTCACATTTTCTATATTTACACTTAATTTGAACTGATTTCATATTTGTTAACTTTATTCCTATACATTAACACTAAATTTGGAGATGAGAAAGTAGAGGGTAAGCCATTAATGAATATAATAAACTATAATGGAACAATCGACGATCCTTGAGGTACATTTTTCTCTTCTTCAATAATAACCAAAGTGATTAACAATTAAGATATTTGTTATATATTTCCTTCTATAGTCTATTTTTAAATTAGCGAGACGAATTTCTGAACATACCCCTGTCCCAAATTACATGCACGAAAATTTTGAAAACAGTATATCGAGTATATCTGATAACTATTACTGTCGAGCTCTGATAAGAACTGGTTAAGTATACAGATTGTCGTATTTAAAAGTTAATATGCATCTTCAAATACACACACATAAACATGTACCTATGTATGTATGTATACAACAGTTCAAGAATGTGGCCCCCCACACCACCGGTCTTTTGGTGGTGTGGGTAAACCGAGAGCGCGAACACCATGCGCACATGGCATTCGTTCCGTATCTTTAGAGCGTGAACTTATGTACATTGTGTCTGAGCAAACTCGCAAATATTAAAATAAAATGCCCTTAGCTGTCGAGGAAAAAATACAGATTGTGTTATGGTATGCGAAGGATAATTCGTACAAAGACGTGCAAAATTTATTTGTATAGTTCATTATATTTTGTTTCGTTGTAAATGTGAGAATTTTACTTTAGTTACAATTTTTATAGTTTTGTTTCAGTTCAATGTTAATACATTATACATCAATTACCAAAATAGCGGAGCAATTCCTTAAAGCAAACGTCTGCATACTAGCTTTCAACGTTTTGCACTGAAGCCTCGGTCTCGGTACCCGGTCCCCCCCCGATATGAACTCATCTGTATTCCCCTATTATCGTACCCCTCCATTTCATGTTTGCATGCACATGTGTGCGTGTCTGTGTTTCCCTATATATACTTTTATTTCAGTCAAACGGTATAATGAAATAGCGGAGAAATAATAGAAACAACAACAAGGCTTAACCATAAACAATGTCAGTTGACAGAATTTGAGCAAGATTGATACGGTGTCATTTGGCCTTGCTTTCAACCAATGAGATTTCACTGTCAAAGTGGTCTGTTCAGAAATTCGTCCCGCTACTTTAAAAATAGACTATAGCACCCATAAAAATTGAAATAAGTGACCACTAATTAAAAGCTTAATATCTAGAAATACACTAAAGCGCTCTACAGGGAAGGTAGTACGTACATATTTGTAGTCTACTGAATCTACTATTTTATGCACAATTAACAAACTTTCACACAACTGGATATTCTGACGCTCTTTTTAATGAAAAATTGCAATTTTGGTCAACCATTTGCCACGGAAATGTGTATAATACACACATTTTGGAGGGTGCTGAAATCGAATTTGGCATTTAAATATGGATATTTGATATGCATTCACTTCTAGTACTCGTAAAATTTGAAATAAGTGACCACTCTGGGTCAAAATGGCGGACATTATCAATCAGTTTTTCGCGCATATATAATTAAGAGCATTCTCCCGTTCTCTAAATCTCTGGTTCAGGTTTAATGGGAGTGTGTGAAAAGTGAGGTTAGGTGATATTTCTTATTTTTGCTTTCTTGACCATCTTAGAAAATGTAGGTACTTATTGTCTTTATGTATTATATAAGGTACTAAAAGGAAATATTAAAAATCACAAATAATTCTATTGTTATCATAGCTGATAATTTGTTTTGTAAATAACTCATTTTTTTACCACAGAGAGTATCTGTTTGAGAGGTAATAAATTGCACAGTATTTTCTCTCCTCCTGGTTTGTACGTCTCACCACCACAAGGCTAATGTGCACCTATTATTCTATACTAGAATCGCCGAAGAGATTCAGTAATAAAAGTACGTGATCAAGGCATCCTATATACATGCATAAAAACGGTTGGCGGCAAAGTAGGCGATTAGTAATAGTATCACAGATCGCAAGTGTTTGAGGATTACTACGTACTATTTTATAGAAAAATACAATTTTAATACGTTTTGACAGTAAACACTCGAATATGCACAATTTCTTATGTCAAATACTACGGCGATAACTATTTTATAGACTCTGAGCCTTGAATGATTCTATGTGCCTGTATGCATACGACTTTGGTGTGATCACGTGAACCCAATGTGATCAGTCACTGAATCTGTTCAGCGATTTGAGTCTACGAGGAAAGAATAGAACAGGAGAGAGTCTCGTTAAAAATAATATTTGTCCAAAGTGGTAACTCAATATGGCCGCCGCAATGTATGGGCGTGCATAAATATTTTGTATAGGGTATAATTACACTTCGTATGTTCTCAATAATCATTCGAAATAGGTTCTTAGTCCAATAATAATTAAAGAAATGTCATGAGTGCATTATTTTTTCAATCCTATTCTTTTTAATATAACATGCCTAGAATATGTATGTTACGCCACAGAACACATAATCAAACATGTCAGATATATGACAAGTTATTCAAAATATATACTTTTTAAATTATTATTGCCTATGTTGAATGCCAATTTGAAATTAACTTTACCGTGTTTACTCGTGTTTTGTCGGCTCTCGGGCACCGTATACCTACCGGTTTCCCCGAGACAAAACACGAGTCGGTCAAGTCTGAGTGAAACAGAACCGTACTCCCCTATCTCGCCCATGTATACCTTAAAGTGCTAACTTCCGTCTAATAATACCCATTGAGAAATAATAGGCAGGGAGACGACGTCACGTGATCAAACCAACAACAAGCCGACAAAACACGAGTTGGTCTAGTCTGAGTAAAACTGAACCGTATTTCCCTATTTCACCCATACATACCTTAAAGTGGTAACTTCCGTCTAAATAATACCCATTGAGAAGGAATAGGCGGGGAGACGACGTCACGTGATCAAACCGGCACAGGTCCGCCATATTGATACTCATTTGATACTACACTTACGTCAAACAGGTAGTGTTGGTAAAAAGTGGAGTGTTTGTTAAGTGCATCGTGTATTAGAGCTATATAATAAGTTAAATATTAAAAGACATTATGGCTTCTTCTGCTCTACGTAGCTGCAACACCAGAGACGGCGTAGATAAGAAGAATTCGTATGGAATAACATTTCATAGGTTAGAGTAGGCCTGACGGGTGTGGGATGACAGATTATAATTTTGAGTAGTCCGGACTAGGCAGCTATATTGGTCCCAGACTTAGCCCCGCCCAATGCTCCCGTTTTTAGAGTACAGCAAAAATGCTTTACAGCGTCTTCATAGTATTGTTCCTCAATGATAATATCTATTCCCCTACCACTTTATTATCTCTCCTGTTATATTCTTTCCTCGTAGGATTTGAGTATAATAGGCGCTTTCCTTTTACTAGAGATCTGAGCTGAGCTAAAGTGGTGTGAGTGTCTCTGCTCACTTGAAGTGAGGAAGGTTCTGACCAACCTCAGTTCGTCTCAGTCAGCTGATTACAAATGGAACGCGTCAAAATATAATCTCAGCTAAAGTGAGGTGATATTATCTGAGATTTATGTTAAAAGGAAAGCGCCTATTGTCATATGATTTTATTGAAGCGGTATTTATAATTGTTCAGTCACTTTATTTTAGAGGTTATGCCATAATTGCTGTTTATGTATTCCATGTATTCATAATATGATTCATAAACAAATTGATCAACCTCAAAGTTAATTGGGAGCGGGGGATATGACATTGGTGAAAACATGGTGAAAATGATTGATACGGATTGCTAAATATATATAACAAGACTCAAGAGGATAATTATTCTAACGCAAGTTTACCTTGTATTTATAATTAATCGCATAAAAGTATTTTTACCGTATTCGTATAAAATTAATCTAATTTAAATGTAATTTACACACAAAGCAGTTCAAACTCATTACTAGATAACATGTTGAGATTTTTATTGGTGCTTATTAAGTGTGAGATAATGATTTGTTAAATGTCTAAAGTTCAACTTTTTTTCCATTGAATACACAAGCTAATTAAGTAAGCTTAATAAATTAGTTTATTGTCTTATGGGTAACATGGCGCAAGAACTAATTGCAGATTTTCCTACTGGCCCCTTGGATAAATACAGAAACAATGCCACATTCGATTGGAAAAAGCTTAAAATATTCCTCAACACTGAAGAAGTTATCCAATTCGCAGTAAGTAAATATTATTCATAGGTATAGGTACTTGTCTAGCTCTTTGTCTATTTCAGAATGAATTATATGAAGAATTTAAAAAGCATCCAATTCTACAATCTAGTCCTTTAACACCTACATTGAGCGAAACTAGACATAATGCAGTGAAGAAATTGCATGTGCTAATGTCTATTCCTAAAGTAAAATCACAATATGTTGGCAGTCTACTTAAAAATTTGGCCATAACTACGGCAATACTTAATTTAGATCCCAGCATTTTGGTTAAAATGTCTGTATCATACGGTTTATTTATTAGCACTTTATTATCGTTGGGGACAGAGAAACATATATCTTTCGTTCAGGCTGCTTTGGAAAGAAAGGTAAGTGCAAATAAATTGACATTATTGGGATAATTTAGATGATGCATTATTGGATTAACAGTTTTTAATTAAGTATACTATATTAAAATACATATATCAAACATCTTAATTTCATATTTTCCGCGTTAATTTAGATCATAGTTCACACGATGATACTTTGCGTAAAATAGCACGAATCGTTCGTAGATTTCAGGATGTTTTTGTTTGACCGAAATAGGGCATGGTACAAATGCCCGTGGTATGCGAACAACGGCAACTTATGATGTCCGCACTAAAGAGTTTGTATTAAATTCACCTGATTTTGAAGCTGCTAAATGTTGGGCTGGAGGATTGGGTCAGGCAGCAACACATGCGGTAGTTTATGCTCAGTTGGTTACACCTGATGGTATTCAGCACGGTTTGCACACATTTTTAGTTCCACTTCGTGATCCAAATTCAATGATACCTTTCCCTGGCATTATAGTTGGTGATATGGGCGAGAAAGCTGGGTTGAATGGTGTTGATAATGGGTAAGTGCTTTGGTATGCTTTTAATAGTTAAAATACTAAGGGGTTATTGTTGTTTTAGTTTTATAATATTTAACAATTGTCGAATACCACGTGACTATTTCTTAAACAAAAACGCAAGCGTGAATGATGCTGGTGAATATATAACAGCAATTAAGGATCCTAGTAAAATGCATGGTGCTTCGTTGGGAGGTTTATCGACGGGGCGAGTCAATATTACTCATATTGCGTACGTTTACATTACGAAAGCGATCTGTATTGCTGTTCGATATGCAGGAGTTCGCAAGCAATTTGGTCCAGAAGGCCAAGAGGAATTGCCAATTCTTGAATATCAGTTGCATGTAAGTAATTTTATGTTTAACTGTATTCTAGGTTGCTTTTATACTCAGGAAGCCGGACATTTATTTATATTCAGACTGGTTGGAATTTCGAATCATGTAAGTGACAAATTTGACGACATTAAAATGTCGTCAAATTTGAGATGTTGCTAAATTTTATCTGTCAAATAATATAACCTACAAGAGCAATTCAGAACTGTCATAAATAATAATATTCATACACCTTTTATCATTTGTTTTAATTGTGATCCAAACAGTACAAATTTGTCAGCAATGTTTCCGTTTTATACAGAATATGTATATAGCTTCCATTGCTACCTCCTTCGCCGTAAGCAGGGGTAAGTATGCCGTTATGCCTGTTGCGGAGAAGGGAGTGGGTCGGACTTGAAAATATAGAATCCTTAGAAATCCTACTTTCTAACTTTTAGAAGAGCTTTTTGAATAAAAATCTTCAAAAATTTGGTTAGAGTTTGTACACAATCAAGTAGCTCTTTTTCAAAATGGTATAAAACATATTGAAGGTGACAAAATTTCGGCAATCGAAGGAGCAAATGAAGTTAATTATTTAAAATTTCAGTGTCAAGAGCGATTAGAAAATAATTTTCTTCCGTTAACTATCCGTAATAGTATAAGCCAGCTAGAAGAACAAGGTGCAATAAGTCGTGCAGATATCATGAATCACGTTAAAAATTCTATAGTAACTGCATAAATTATTTAGAACACCTATCTCCAGACAATAATCATCAGTACAAAAGCGAATCACGCAAATAAATAAAGAAGACCTAGGAATTGAATGTTAAAGGTCGTGTGATAATTAAAAATTGGTAAAATAAATTTAAAGACAAATCTGAACAATAAATCAACTAAATAAGGGAAGTCGAAAATAGCACAGAAATTTGCTATATGCTGATAAAAACAACTAAAGGATGACAACCACAAATAAATATTAATAATTCACATTACATAAATCAAATTTCTAATTGCAATATAACATACATGGACCAAAGAGCAAAACATTCCGTTCTAAAAATAGAAAACCAAAATTAAAAATGTAACACCATTAGTAGTGGAAGCTATATAGGGTTGGGATTTAGTATCAGGCAATGCACGTCATATTTACGTCACGAATGGCGGGAAAATTTTAAAGTAGGAACGATTCTACTATAGACCGAATGTCAACAGTAATCTACTTAAAATCGCTAAAATTGTTGTAATTGTACTATTCAGTTAAATCTCGTAAAGCTTGACAACAACTTCTTTCTAATTCTTTTTGATTATTACTCATAATCATTACATTATGTCTCATATTATTATGCTTATAATGTGACATTCCCTGATGTTTTGACTGGTAAAGATAAATCAAAAATAATGTACTTATTATTATAGCAACATAGACTGCTGCCATACCTCGCTGCAACGTATCACTTGAAATTCTTATCTGAAAAATTATACCTAGTCAATACCCAGATGATAAGAGACAGAATCAGCGGTGAGCCAGTTGTTCCCGACTTAGGAAATGAGGTTCATGCATTGTCATCGGCAGCAAAACCAATAGCTGGGTGGACTGCTCGAGATGGTATCCAAGAATGCCGAGAGGCATGCGGTGGTCATGGATACTTAAAAGGTAAAAAGATGTATTGTTTAACCTGTTTATTTTAGAGTTTATATTGCGTTAAAAACCATACCTCTATTCGGATTCTGGATTGAAATTGTGTTGTTGTCTCTTCTTCTGTTGTCGACGTTTCGTTCACGATCGTAAGGAAGATCTTCAGACATGTTTTGTAGTGACCGTTCCGGTTTGAATCCGTCAAACAGTTTTTACTTTTTACATTACACCCGGTTTAGAAAGAATAAGGAGTGATACAAATATCCCGCTAAAACTTGGAATACAGGCTAAAATGTAGTAAACAGTTTGATATGACATCTACGGTGCTTTCTTTCGATCAAAGGATTACAGGATTGCAGTCAAACCGAACGAACGGTTGCGTTTATTTGAATACTGAAACCGAATTTGTGAATCCTAGCGCAATCCCCTTACTGCTCAGAATCCGCGTTATTTTACGATTAGCAGATTTCGAATCCGTGAATCTAGAAATTCTAACCTTAAATATTGAGTGTTTGGACAGAACATGACTGAGAAAATAGAAATTTTAGAAGCAATAACTCAAGATTTACATAAAGTACGTATTACATATTCCACTGGAATACAGTTTAATGTGAAATTGATAAAATATGTGATAAAACGAACCTACAAGAATAACTCTTTCTATTTTGTTTTGATCCTCCTTGCGGAAGAACACTTATGAATTTATATCCCATTCTGTTCGGATATGTTTCTTTTATTACCTCGGTAACGCCAAGTCCATCATTACCCCGCTGAATCCGCTCATTCCCTCCGTTCGATCAACTTCCGTTGAACTCATCGAACGGACAGACAGAATGTATCGACGCAGCGCTAGGTAAATCAGGATTCAGGTTACCGCTGTAATAATTCTACTACTATACAGAGTGTTGATTCGCGACAGTATATGTAAAATCTATTCAGAATTAGGATTGAATGCGTTGATTGACATAACCTATACTGGTAAACTCTAAGTTCGAGCATATAAATATTTTATGAATTTAGTTTTAAATATGAATGTAATATTGACATCGTAAATTATTGATATTTATATCGGGTTTAAAGTTTATTATGGAAGTATCGCATTCCGTTCTTGGAGTTTATAAAACTGTTTTTGTCATCTTAAATGTACCAATGGTAGACGCTGTTTAGGTGATGAATTTATTGGTTTGCTTAGACCTGCCTGATTGACATACTTAAACGTATGGATTGTATTTAATAACGCAGTAAAATATAATAAACCAACGCAAACATGTAAGAGAATGTTCACCGGTTAAGGCTTGATTATGTTATAAAATATGGCGAACATCACGTACTTATTTTTCTTCATTAAGTTTGTCTTCGTAAGAACCAATGAAATCTCATAAAAATATGTACCATTTTAGTGCCGAATTTGAACCACTTCTTATTCTGACGCAAAGTATAGTATGTCTAATTTTTGTTGTTACATAGGTCTGTTGTGGTCATAAAGTAGTAATAGGTAATTCAATAGTAGTTTGCTTGCTTTTCCTTTTCTCTTTAATAATATATAAATATTGCTCCTATTAGGCCAAATAAATCTTAAAATATATAATAAAATAATATTATATTATTAAATAAGTTGAAATATAAATACAAATTTATCAAGAATAATGATTTATAATGCTACAGAAAAATGAAACACTTAATAATAACGTAAAGATTGTAATTAAAGAAATTAATATATTAATTGAAATTTAAAAGCCTCTAATAATTTCATTGCAGAAACTAGGAAGCAGCATGTAATTATGATAATGATGCAATGTCAATGTTGAAACACATCCGCGTTTTAGATAATATAAATATTCTTACATAATAGGTATATTAAAAAAAAAAGAGGCACTCTCAGTACAAATCAGAATTATTTTTGCCAACATTTCTTCATACTTCATATATATAAAATACAATGTATTTCTCCGAATATTATTTTTTATTTTTATTAATTTATGTCACTATGTCCAAAAGGGCGTTAATTTAGACAAAAAGGTATTTCTTGTTAGTTATAACTTCATTATGTATAAAGGATATTCAGGGGAAATATTTCTTATTTTCTTGAGACAAGTGAGGATTTAATTCAAATTGTCAGACTATATTAACTCTTGGGTTTTATGTGTTTTATTATATTCTGTTAGCCAAAAAAAAAAAAAAATTGAGTTCTTATACCATCCCAAATATTTAATGAACTTGATATGGTAAATATGTAATACATGCTAGTATATGAATTTTATTATACGAGGTGTGGCAATTAAATAGCCGGACTGATTGTAACCATCGACATGTCAAATTAAACGACTTAAAAAGTACTATCAGGAATATACACGTAAATACAAAATTTAGAATTGATATCTACAGCGGTTTGACCGCTATCGTGGTCACACACAGACAGACAGACACACACAGAGACAATTTTTAAAAACCACTTTTTCGGTATCAGGGGACTTCAAAACGTGGACATCTGCAAAAATCTCGAGGTCGAAAATTTTCATCATCACAATACTTCCTTATACTACGTATAAGAAAGTAAAAATTGAATGGACTACCAGAAATTCTGTATTATTAAGGTAACTTTAATAGAAATTAAAATGAAAATTCTTGTGTTTTTCAGCGTCTGGGATAAGCGATTTGAGAAACGATAATGACGCCAATTGCACATACGAAGGCGAAAATCATGTCTTAATACAGCAAACGAGCAATTGGCTGCTTAAGTATTGGCCGCAAGTATTGAAACGACAACGAATTTCATCGCCTCTAGGTTCCATCGACTTCCTCAGCGACGGTTTACAAATACTAAGCACAAAATTTAGACTGAACGACGTGAATGAACTCATTATTCCTGAAAGTAATTATTACTCGTGAAGTTTTGAGAATGTATACAGTGTGTATACTTTGGTATTTTTCTAGATATAATATCGATATATCAGTGGTTGGTCGTGTATTTATTGAAGATTACGAATGATAAATATGAAGCAAATATTAAAAAGGGAATGGATCCATTCACTGCTAAAAATGAAAATCAAGTATTTTATTCTAGATCATTGGGAATAGCCTATATTAAGGTAAGAATATTGCATTTATATATTGCTTAAAACTCGTTAAATTTAATGTATCTAACATAATTTGTATGGAATGATGTAATATTTTTCAATCTCTTCGAGCTTGAATTCGCCCCTTTTGCTTCCTCTTACAGTTTTATTACAATATCCTATAAAGAGCGATCATTGTCATGATGCTTTTTATAATGTCCGATTTTCTAAACTTTTGACGCGTCCTGTATATACGTCTAATTTAAGCCTTTGCACAACCTGTCATTGCGTCAAAAGTTAGTTGACGTTTATTCGTTCCTATAAACTTGAAAAATCTATTGAGAGACGTAATTATCAAATTAAATGTCATTGTTGACATATTATAAGTAAATGTAGCAATTGTGTGTAATATTTTCTTTGCAGTAAGGACCATTTTTTATAATATAAAAACTCGTTATTGTTATTCTTATAGTACATTTTAATTTTATTGACAATTTATAGTAGTAGAGAGGGAAGGATAGGAGATATTTTATTAGGTATTAGTGTCTTCGACATAGAACAAATACATATAGAAAGATACTACAGAAATAATTAGTAATAACAATAATACATATCTAATAAGTATCTCATTTCAATAAAGTATCACATTTGAACCTGGATTTTTCCATTTCTTTGCCATTATGTATCCATATTATGACTGCTCATTCGGGGCCATATACATGTTTGACAGAAGTTATTGAAATTCATAAATTTAGAGTTTTTATTTACAAAAAATCGAAAATATTGATCCCGCTCGATCCCTTAAATAAATGAATTTTTCTTAGCTAAACTGTCCAACATTTGTCGGCTTTCTGACGTTTAAGCTTGACAATTGGTCGGTGATAGTGACTATTCTTCCTCGATATTTTTTTGTACTCCACACACAGTACATCCCTCGATCGTTACATCTTTGGTGTTTTCAGTATTTACTCCAGTCAATTTAGAGCATTTATGAGACGACATAACGCGTCGTATTGCACGACCGACACTATTATTTCAGTGAATTCTGACGTTTGCCAGCAAGTGTCATCGCCTATCGCTCATGTTGACAGTTCATAAGTGAAATCAAATTTGAATCGCAAATCAAACGTCAGATGGATTTTTGTCCGTCAATGTTAAAGTTTCCCGTTACTTTAGTGGATATTCTTACATTTAGGCTTAATTACATACCAACATGTCAAATTAAAGATTGCATATCGAATAAATGCTAAATTTGTGATCGATGAAATTAATGCCATTTAGTATACTATTTAGTGCTTTCGCATTTGATTCTCTCAATCTGTTTGGAAATTTCCAGTATTTAACGAACAAAACCAGCAAACGTTTAAGGACTGTAAATGTTACACGATATATATTCGTATGAAGTTACTGACCTTGTGATTTCAACCCTTTCCACATTAACTTACGACAGGGCTCGTGTAATCGGTCTTTCCTCTAAATGTGATTACTCCAAACGTACCGCCTGTCAAATATGCGACCTTTGTTTGAAGTGCCCCGCACTACTGACACTATTCTGTCTACTTTTGACATTGTGTCATCGCGAACTGAAATTGAGTAATGGTTTCGATAGTTCATAACCTACAATTGAATTTTCGTGCGCCTGCCAACGTTAATAAAACGCCAGATAGTCTTTCACCTTTCAATGTTGACGTTTATTGTAACATTTAACTCAACCTAACGTGGACTTCAAGGTGTCATTTTCAGCTGTGCTCGCCGACCTCCATATTGAATTTTGAAATTTCTTGTAAGCTATAGAGTAATTTGACGGTCTACAGGTCGTCCTTATGGGGGGGGGGGGATCGATGCAGTGTGATTTACTACACCATAGATAGGCCAGGTTCTCCGATCATTCGCTCCCCAATTCGTCAATTTTAAAAAGAGCTCGTCGAATGGCTTTTAAATTGAAATTGTAAAGTAAATTGAAAAGTTAAGTATTGTAACTTTAGAGTAATGCATAGGTAATACTACAATATATTTCATTTCATTTATATTAATTTTAATATTACATACTTGTATCTAATTTATTAAGTGAATAATTGTTATATAAGTGTAATTATTAATTAATACTCAATCCCTTATCATCACAAAGTCACTTATACAATAATTTTGTAACTGCCTAAGTCTTTCCATACATCATCATATATCATCAAATATTATAATGTTATGTTTCACATTGATAGCTAAATTATTTACATACACATTAAATAGTAATGGTCCCAGTACTGTTCCTTGAGGAACACCAAATTTTGTTTTTACTGAATCTGATGTGAAGCGATTTAGTATAGTATAAAATCTGCAATTTACTAACAAATAAATCTTGATAAAATGTTTGAAAGACTACGCGCAAATTCAGAAATACTGCCACTATAAAATACTCTTCATATACAGTGTGTTAGATTTTGTGTGTCACAGCAAGTATCTCGGCTATTGTATGAATGTTTAAAAAATTACATACAAGAAAGTTATTAGGTTATTTATTTTTAATAACGTGGCAAATTCGGAAAAGCAATTGAACATCAAATAAGTCAGGTAAAGCATATTCTTAAATTACATGAATTTATCTTTAATAAGGTATATCACACAATACATGTATTTATTTCATTACTTTTTTTATTTTTTTTTACTTTATATTTAAATATAAATGTTGATTATTGTTAAATTAAACGGTGAATTGATTTAATTTTATATGGGGTCATTTTAGGTTTTTTGAGAAGGGAAAATAACTTTTTTTTGAACTGTCTACGTTTTGAACGTGCTCTGTTATTTATTCTATAACTTCATAAATTTCTGAAATGAGTACAATAAGTGATATATCGTTTCAAAGATAAATTCATGTAGTTTCAGAATATACAATAATACTGGGTACGTTCCATTTAAAATATTAAATTTATTTGCTTTAAGGGTCTTCGCTAGTGAATGGGAAATGTAATATTGGTTGCATAGGGAATATATAATAAATATTTGAAATAATAACTCAATATCTAAGAGAATTAAAATTCATTTACGACCAAGTATTTACACATTTGTAACCGCGGGAAAGATTTATAGCAGAATAACAATTCATTGTAGTGTGGGTTGCCTAATTTTAATTTATTTTATATTAATTTTAAACAAAGTAAAGAATAGTTGAACGAAAAATAAGTGCACAACCGGGTAGCTTTCTATTCAATTTATAACGTAAACCCAAGCAAACAAATCTCCGAAGGATTTTTGAGAAAACTGGTTTTTAATATTTTGACATATTAATTAATTTTCTTTAATCCGTTAATTTTTTTCTAAATTTGATTCTTCAGCCGGGTAGATTACTAAATTCTTCATAAGTTGACGTTGAAAGGTTTTCTCCATCTTTAAAATCAACAAAAATATCTGGCATCTAAAATCTGCTATTTTTCCATTGTTGACAGATCCACTAGCGAGGACCCTTAAACTGACTTATTTGACTTATTTGCTATTCCGATTTTGACACATTTTTAAAAATTATTAACCTAATAACTTTCTTATATGTCATTCATTAATTATTCATACCGCGATATCAAAAATTATATTGATAAAGGTTTGCCATGGAATGTAAAACGTCCGTCTTAGGTATTATTCTTTTGAGATAATTCTGATCAGGTTAACTGTCATACTGACATTTGTCTGACATAAAATTTGTAAATATATGTTTATTTAAAATGATTTACATGTTTGAATAACATTTTATTAATAATTAATAAGCAAATTACAATAAATGTTCAAAATGACCCCCATCGGAAAAAATGTTAAGTTAAATTGATTTTTGACAGATTTTAGATGCAGGATATTTTTGTTGATTTTAAATTTGGAGAAAACCTTTCAACGTCAACTTATGAAGAATTCAGTAATCTACCCCGCTGAAAAATCAAATTTAGAAAAAAATTATCGGATTAAAGAAAATTAATTAATATGTCAAAATATTAAAAACAAGTTTTCTCAAAAATCCTTCGGAGGAGATTTGTTTGCTTAGGTTCACGTTATAGATTGAATAAAAAGCTTCCCCGCTCTGCACTTACTTTTCGTTCAACTATTCTTTTGTTTTAAATGATAATAAAATAAATTAAAATTAGGCAACCCACATTACAATGAATTGTTATTCTAGTGAAAATCCTTCCCGCGGTTACAAATGTATAAATATTTGGTCGTAAATGAATTTTTATTCGCTTAGATATTGAGTTATTATTTCAAATATTTATTATATATTCCCTGTGTGTAATAAGTACTCGGACATCCTTGGCTTATTAAATTATGTGCTATGCAACCAATATTACAATTCCGATGCACTATATAGGACCCTTAATGACAGACGTTTTACATTCCATGACAAATCTTCGTCAATATAATTTTTGATCTCGCGGTACAATAGCCGTGAGATTTGCTGTGATACATAAAATGTAACACACTGTATAATATGTGACAATTTATCACAAATGTCCATAATGACAGTTTCACAGGAAGGATCTAAATCTTGACTGATTAAAAACAATGATATTGTACTTCTCACAGTAGTCATATAGCTGATATTTGTGCAGAATATCTTGGATCAAATCTGTGAGGGAGTTTACCCTATAAACATAAGTTGTATTCAGTGCCGGATTTACAAATTTTGAGGCCCTAGGCCAAGTTTTCTAAGGGCCCCCCTCCTTGTTCTGTGAATTTGGAGTTACAATAATTTACTTGATGAAAGATTAGTTGAAAATAAAACTTGTAGGTTAATATTTAAAAAACCCTTAACGTAGGCTATTTTGTTATGGTTTAGGAGGAGAGTTAGCTAAAATCTTCCTTGCAAATTCGATTTATTTTATATCTAAGACAAGAATGTACATATATAGTTAAAAATGTATATAAAACTATTCTGTAAGAAGTTTGTTAAAAATAAAATACACTAGATGACAACAAAATTACAATCCTACACAAGTTTTAGAAATAAATAAGCTGAAGATGATTTTACAATAATTTCTATTTCTATAGATCAACTTTTCGGGCTTTCTGTGATGAGAACTCTTTAACCAAGTCATCAAAGTCTAAGTCTTTAAACAACTCAGCATTGGCAACAAAACTAGCTAAACTAGACAACCTAGAGTCTGAACTAGAATTTCTCAGGTAGTTTTTTATTCTTTTTAAAATGCTGAATGTTCTTTCTCCAGTAGCATTTGATGTCATCATACACAGCAGGATTCGCAGAGCTGTATCTAAATTTGGAAATAGTGTTATAAGCTGTTTGTCGCGGATAAGTTTTAGGAATTCCAAAGGAGGATTTCTAATTTTCTTCTCCTTTTCAAGGTTGGTTTCCTCATTTTTGATGAAATCAATGTCTTTAATGAACTCCTTAAAATGAACACATTCCTCTCCGAAATCATCACTGATATCTGATTGATATTTTTTGGCCAAAGCAGATGCTTTATTTCTTATTTCATCATTCGGAAGTGATGACAAGCTGTCCAAAAATCCAAATATTTTATTTAGGCTAAAATATACTTCGGACCTTGTGTCTAACTCTGTAGTAAGCCTGTCAATTACAACATAAAAAGTATTGATCTTCATATCTTCTTTTCCGTTGATCTCGGTAACGAAATCATCTCTAATTTCATCCGGAAGTACTTTTCTTGTTGGCCGCCTCTTCGTGTCTAAAACATATGACGCTGTTTTTGATAGCTCCTTACCTTTTCTTTTGTAGGAGTCATACTCATCTCACAGTCCTCGTACATATTCCTTGAGGGATTTGTAAATGCTGCAGGTGACACTTAAGTCAGTAGTTGTGTTTTGCAATGTTTTACTACTTTTGTTGAAACGTTCTAAAATATCATACCACAGACAGAGCAAAATAGCCGTTTCTAGCTTGAAGAACTCCTGACAGATTCCATTTGCTTCAGCTTTCGTGACATTTTTTTCTTCAGGGTTATCGGCTATTTTTCTGAAAGCGTTATGGTAGCTCCAATAATTAAGTACAAGAGCTCTTAATGTATGCCACCTAGCAGCCCATCTCGTGGTATTCAATCTCTTTGGAAGAAGCTTATTTTTTGTGTCACTGTCTTTTACTAAACTTTCTATTACTGCCCACCTTGATGTCGATGCGCTCAGAAAGACGTATATTTCTTGAACGAACATGAACAATTTCGTAACCTGCAAGCAGCAGTCTGCTGCATGAGTACCAACCAAATTCAATGAATGGACAGAGCATGGAATGTACTCAGATAAACTGTTGTGGTTTTTTATGAGGGCTTGCAACCCATCGTACGTGCCTGACATATTACAGGCATTATCATATGACTGTCCTCTCATGTCACTTATTGAAATATCTAGATCTGAAAGAGTATTTAAAATTATCTCTTCCATATGCGCGCTAGTATGGTCTTTAAGTTTAACAAAAGATAAAAATCGCTCCACTGGACCACCATCATTTAAAACATAACGTACAATAATTGTCAACTGATCTGAGTGAGTAATGTCAGGCGTAGAGTCTACGCTTAGAGAATAATATTTACTTATTTTCAGCTCTTTCACTATAACAGCAACAACCTTTTTGTACATAAGCTCAATAAATTCGTCACAAATAGTTTTAGACAAATAGCTAACTCTTCCTGATCCAGGATTTCCCCCTGTTTTAATGTGAGTTTTCAAAAAATCGTCATATTCCGCAAGAAACTCTAAAGCTCCCATAAAGTTTCCATTTCCTAGGGAACCAAATTTCTCTTCAGAACTGGAATCACCTCGGAGAGCGAGTCCACGGGTGCCAAGAAATTTTACGACATCCACAACCCGTTTAAGAACTTAATGCCAGTAATCTACTTCTTTCACATAGTTCTCATGTAGGGCAGAATCTATTTTTCCAAGAACATTAGACCTTATGACAAATATTTTTATATTTAACCTATGTTCTGCACTCTTTTCGTGCTCAGAAAGCCGGCCGCCGTTTTTCAATCATTGAAACCCTTACAAAACGAGTTCTCATTTTTGTGAGGTTGAAATAGCTTGCATGGAATACAATAAAAGCAACCATTTGAATTAGAGTACATGACCCATTCTCGTTTTTTCAACGCTCCATTTGGCAATCGGGTAAACAACATGTGTTCTTTTGCTATTCTTACTTTGTCTGCATATACACGCTTAGATTTAGAAAAATCACAGTCCTTAATGTTTAAACAATGTCTTGGTAGGTTTCTTACAATGTAATCAGTTAAGTTTGACGTTAAAGTACCCCATGCATTTGGATCCGATAAATTAAATTCTGGATTACAAGTAATATTTTTAGCATCATATAGTTCTCCTTCAATATTTGAACTATCGGTGAGAGTGGGGTTGTAATTGTCAAAAATTGTCTGAGCGGGTCCATCAACCCCTGCGGCAGAAGTACTTGGAATATTTAAGTCAGGCTCAAAATTATATACACCGCTAACTTCAGCTACAGGCGTATCATCATTAGAAACTGGCGTTGTTTTAAAAAATATTTCTAGTTTTTGAGTTTTTTTAATCGTTTCCAAATGGGCTTCCTCTTTAACTTTTTTCAACTTACGTTTATAGGCTCCACTAGCTGTGTGAATGTTTTTTTTTCATGGTGAATATACGTTCAAGTAGGTCTGGTCTATGGTCTATCTCTTTAATTAACTGAACTATCTGTTCATAACGTTTTCACTTACACTAGTCACAATTGTCAACAAAACATTAAGCTGCTCACCACTCAGGAGACATCTTAATATAAAAGTATACTTTACACAAAATGAAAACATAACCTCAACCGGTCTAGCGCCATTACAACTCAGATAAACTGATGAGTATGATGACTCGAGATGTTGGGTAACACGAAACCGCCGCTAGTTGGGCGGTTGCGAGGCCGGGAGGGAGGTGTTTAGCCGGCGCGGCGCGTACCATGCTGACGTGCACCCTTGCATCACAATCTCTCTGCCGTGTCGCGTACTGTCGCCTTAGCAACCAGTCTGCCAATATTGCAGATTAGTCGAGTAAAACAGATTTGTAAAGGACAAAAGTAAAATCCGTATAAAATCTGGCTGGTTTATTAATCACCGTACGAATAAAGCTGTAACTTTGTATCCGTCGGGTGGTGATGCCATCGGCGCCAGGGGCTCCTCGAGGTCGTCGACTAGAAATGATTGTTTTAACTTCCGCACAGGTCACTGTGGGAGTCGCTGATGGGGTCCGAGCGTTGGTGCGAGTACATCCTTAAGGGTGCGTACTACCACGGCAGCCGAATCACAGAATGATGTTTACAGGGGCCACTAGGAGTGCTGCATCGCCACGTGCTGTAGATTTTATTGTAACTTATATAGTTTCTGATTTCTGAGTATAGTTAATCTTGCAAACTCTTATTTTTGTCGTCGCTGGAGAGGTAGGGAGCATCCTTAAATATATTAAAATATATATGTATGTTGTACAGTTGTATCTTGCAGCTTGCGGCCCCCCTGAGCCCCGGCCTAGTCGGCCTACTGGTAGATCCGGCACTGGTTGTATTACAATACTACTGGCCCATTTACAATATGTACTTCTTCTCTTCTCTCAGTCGTGGTTTTTATGAAGTTTTTCACACTCGTCAACGAATGACATAACACAGAGTCTGGCGAAATCATTTTGACGTAACGCTGTTGCAGATTGTTCAGACTTATGTATTACCTAGAATATGTTAGTTTTTGTTTTTGACACATAATATTACGGATTTTTCCATAAAAAAAATAATACTAAACATTGTTTCTCTTAACAGCACTTCACACTTAATCTAATGCTCAGGAAGATTGAAGAGGCGACCGATCCATCAATTAAAAGGATTTTACAAAAATTACTAGCTCTATACGGTTTGCATTCCATTGAAAAGCAACTCATTTCCGTTTTGTATCAAGGTGGCTATGCAAACGGTGAACGTCTAGTTAATTTAATACAAGAAGCCATATTGAGATTATGCAGTGAAATTAAAGGTGATGCAGTCGCACTAGTGGATGCCATTGCACCTCCAGATTTCTTATTAAAATCGGCACTGGGAGTTTCTGATGGTCAAGTAAGTTATTGAATTATTATAAGATATATATTAGTCCGGGCAAGGAAGACATAAAAAGGGCTTTCACTACAAAAGGTCAAGGATAGTTCTTCTTTGGTAGATTTTTGCAGTTCGGTGTCCTAATTAATATTTTGAATTTGCGACCTTGACCGACCACCGCTAGCGTCGCCATATTTGAAAAATGGTACCAAAAACAAGTTTTTCGAGAATATCTTTTCTCTAACGCCGCTTAGGTTAAAAATAGGTATTACAAAAATTATAGAGCATAAAATTTTCTACAACTTCAAAACATATACCAATCAGATGAATAGTTCACGAGTTACAAAAATTGCAGAAACACTTCGGCGTTCAATTCAACAAACTTGTTACTGTTTCGCAAGAAAGATTCTTCTCAAACGAAGGAAATAGAATTCGCTTGATTTCTGTCCTAAAGAAGTTTGAGATTTCTAATTTCAGTAGGCTACAGAAGATGCTGGACACACTGATCGTTAACATGGCGATCAGTATGTCCGCATCGTTTGATTCCGTATTCATAGTAGGAGAAGATCGATCTTCTCGTCCTCTTAAGAGCGCGCCAAATGTCCTTCAAAACGTCCTGAAGGTCAACAATTTGCATTTGTATACATAGATGGAGATACCATTACTCATTTTTAATAAAAAGCTAAGAAATGAATCTAAACGCTAGTTTAACTATTCTCCGGAAGATGGCAGAGACACGCAGTGTCATTTGTTATCCTTTTTTTCATGAGCACAGACACCTTTTTTTACTTTCTTATACGTAGTACAAGGAAGTATTGTGATGATGAGAATTTTCGACGTCGAGATTTTTGCAGATGTCCTGTTGCTAATTAATTGCTATACCGAATTGTTTAATATAATAAACGGTTAAAGGATCTGTTAATCAAACATCTACCAATCAGCAACGGTACTGGATGCGAAAACAGAGTGATTAGCCCAGTAGCACAGTCTGCATCCAGTATCTCAGGGTCGTTTACTATTTATTACTGCAATGAATATATATGACTAATAATTGAACAAGGAGTGAATGAATGCGTATATTTAATTTAATGACAAAACTCACCTACCTTAATCTTATGCTTCACAATCCCCAATCAAAAGTTCCTCAGGTAACCGGTGTTGATTCTTTTAGATAGCTAACTACTTACTTGAATGATCTTGTGATTATTTATAAAGTTATTACTGGACGCCACTTACTTTGATTAATATGATCATAATTTTATTATCACTAGAATTAGCATATCGTGGCTCTAGATATGTTAGTGAAAGAAAGTAAGAACATTCACTGAGCTTATTGAATTACCTCAAGGAACGAAGGATAATCAATTTAGAACACAAGTGTCGTAAACTTAACAATATTTATTACATGAAATAATTTAAACCAAGGTACAATAAACATTTAACACTAATAAACAGATGTTTCACTTCCACATTTTACATCAGATTACACAATTCTTAACTTGATAATCTGGCCAGACAGATAAATTATTGTTACACAAAGATTGACACAAATAACGTATTACAATATCTTTGTTAAAAATACAAATGGTAAATTAAAATCGGATATTAAATTTAGAACAAAATGCAACAACTAATGTATGTATTATTTTGACAAAGTGAATAATTCGTATTGTAACTTTTAAAAGATTAACTTAAGGTTACGATATTATAGGCAATAGTACAAAGATTCTAACAATGAACTCGAAATTTCGGATTAATACTATTATTTACAGTAGTGTAATGATTCAAATAACAACGTGAACAAAGAGATATAGATTAACCCTCAAAACTATTTTGACGTTATGCGACAGAACTATATCATACAGATTTATCGTTACAAAGCCAGAGGGAATGGCCTTTGATTTTATTCTAGCGACGGTATAATAACTTTCAAGCGCTCTGAGACATAACTAATACTTAAATTACCTTGAAGTGTGCAGATACGATAATAACAAAGGTTGCAGGGTGTGCGACGGGTCGATGACTTTTCACGAAGATAAGATGGGTTTCTTCGTTAGTTTGACGGAATCCGACGGCAACGGTTCAGTATCAAGACTGCTTCAAATTCCCATAAGGTAAATTATCTTGATCAGCCAAATCTTCTCGTAGACTGGACTAATGATCGTTTGATAATTTTAAAACCACTAGGCACGTTAAACCGTCACTTGACTAGCTTTTGACACTGCTATATTATGTACACTGTGGTAACAATCTTAACATTTTAAATTGCTACTGGACTACGTGTCAAACATCTGATAGTCACCGACCGCCAATGGTCTACACTTAAAATTACTTAGATGTGTCGATGGTCACTAGGCGGTTACTAATAATCATAATCTTAAGCGTTCTTGCCTTCTTATTAGTACCGTTGGAGTGGGAATAAGGAAGAAGCTACGTCATTTCCACCCTTCGAGAAGCTTCGAGAATGCTCTAAGAAGGAATTTCTACACACGGCACTCACTATGCAGTATATTCAACTGCTCGGTTCCCAGGGTATTTTAAAATAAAGGGCTATTGATAACACGAGCGTATTCGTGGCGCCGAGATCTAGTTTTCATCGTGTCATACAAAGGGGTATTTGAGAAAAATTGTCGTACGTGACTACAATATTTGCTTTATAAAAAGAAGTTTACTTTAGATTATAAACGTTGTTATTCAGATGTTATTTTTAAGAAATAACTACGTATTTGAAAATAAGATATAACGGATAATTTCTTCAAGAATTTGAACAAGCTTGGCTGTGGTATTTATGACATATGGATATTTTTAAACTTTGAATATATTTTACTTATCAAGACTAATAATTAATTGTGTACAGTAGGAGCCAAAAGAATGATATTATAATTAATTTGGAATTCTTAAGTAATTTAGTACTTGTTAATTTAAATAAACAGATATTATTTAACATTTTGAAATTAAATTAGTCAGAAGTGCCAAAAGCACGCAACAGTCCACGTTTTGAAGTCCCCTGATACTGAAAAGGGGTTTTTTTAAAAATGTCTCTCTCTCTCTCTGTGTGTGGTATCAATTCCAAATTTTTTATTTACGAATATAATCTCCCTCTTGAGATCTGATTAGATTTTCAGTAAAATCGGCAGACCGGAAGTAATAGTTTACTTCAGTGAAAAATCGAATTTACTTTTTACTTTCTTATACGTAGTATAAGGAAGTATTGTGATGATGAAAATTTTCGACCTCGAGATTTTTGCAGATGTCCACGTTTTGAAGTCCCCTGATACTGAAAAGGGGGGTTTTTAAAAAATGTCTCTGTGTGTGTGTCTGTGACCACGATAGCGGTCAAACCGCTATACGTATCAATTCCAAATTTTATATTTACGAGTATAATCTCCCTCTTGAGATCTGATTAGATTTTCAGTAAAATCGGCAGACCGGAAGTAATAGTTTACTTCAGTGAAAAATCGAATTTTACCAATATTTCGTCAACTACTAAGTTTAAACAAATTTATAAAGAATTCATATGTACTCAAAATTGAATTCGAGAAGAATTTTATTATGAAAGTTTTTCGAAATTGATACCGGATGTAAGTCTTTTACTCTTATCAAAAATCAGTTTTTTGCGAATATTTCGCAAGTCATGCTTTTTAGACAGGTACGCTACGAATATAAAAGTATTTAGAACTTAATTTTCAATATCTTTTGTATAAAAAAAATTTCAAAATTCGGACCGGAAGTATAACTTTTACTCTTATCGAATACCGATTTTTTGCCAATATGTCGAAAAATTATACATTCTATAAATATTTGCAAAACAGTACAAAAGTATTTAGAGTCGGTTTTGAAATATTTTTTGTATAAATGAAACTTCAAAATTCGGACCGGAAGTAACACTTTCACTCTTAGCGAGTAGCACTTTCTTTCGAATATCTCGCAAAGTATGCATTCTATAGTTTATTAAGAGAATAGATGTACTTATAATAGGATTTTAAATAATTTTTATGTAAACAGATTTTAAAACTGTAATTTGAAACGCTCATACGTATAAGAAAGTCGTGTGGGGGGCACACCTCATTTTTCGTTAAAAAAAACATACACGCATCTCTTTCCGAGTTTGATGTGAATTTTTCAGTATTTTGCTAAATTGCTCATTTGTAAAAGTATATACAAGCTACAGGCGAAAGCAGAATAACGACGCTTGTTATTTCCTCGATCTTTCGTGCGCGATATGATTGTTTTTCTATTGTAAAGTGTATAAGATGGCTCGAAGTAAAGCAAGATATCCAAAAAAATATATGAAAGCTAAAAGTATGAAAAATGTTTGGAAAACCAAACAGCAGTTAGCAAGGTGAAATTATGTTCATTTCACAATTTTCTAAAGATTTACAATTTTTACATGCAAGGAAACAAGAGTATTTAGAGCTAGATTTGAAATAATTTTTCTATACAAATTTTTTCAGAATTCGGACCTAAAGTAACACACTTACAGGGTTTTTCTTTTAATATGATAAAAGTATTTAAAACTTCATTTAGAACAACATTTGTATTAGTTGAAACGCGCAATACGTATCAGAACCTCATTTTTGTTTGCTGGTACTCGTGTGTATAGGCATTTCGAATTGTTATAAAAGGAGTTAGCCTTACAAAATCTATAACATTGTTCCCTTCTGTATTGTGATATCTATCACCTATTTATTCGGATCATTTGATTCATCCTCTAATTTGTCAAAACTAGAAAATCGCAATAATTAAATGCATTACGAAAAGGCTAATTCCGAATCTAACTCTTTCAGATTTTATTACTTTTCTAAAGACGAAATAGAAGCGCAAGTAGCAAAAGAAAATTGCTTTATTAGGTACTAAGCTATTTACTTCGTTACAAAAAATTCGGCTAGAAACAAGTTCCGTAGCAGAAACGAATCAAAAGAGGAACAATTGTATTCTTTAATTTGTCAAGCAATTTTTTCAATTTTCCGATCCGAAATACCTAAGCTTCTGTTATAGGCGAGCAAATGCAAAATATGACCTATACATTCTTAGTAGTTTTTTTTTAATCTAGTTTGTTTTATACTAATACATCAGTCGACAAATAATCGAACAGAGGACGAATTAAAGTTAATCAATGCTTATTGATTCTTACCTGAATTATTCAAAACCATCACAACCAATTCAAAAGATTTGGTTACGAACACAAAATTTCCCTTTGTTTAAATGTTTCCACTGACAGCGCTGATAACATTGACGTACATGTTACGAGACGACCAAGTTTTAACTACCTGCGTAGCACACACTGTGAAAAGGTTGCGAGTGGGTGTGCTTTACAAAGGATTTAACAAATGTGCCAGTACACGGACACACGGTATATAAATATAAATGTATTTAAAAATTAAATGAAACTATGACAAATGGTTGTATAAAAAAAACAATATAATGAAATTCCGGCTGAAGACTTACAAAATTTAAATTGAAGTAACAATTAAATGACAAACTTATACGATAACCCTCGTAAACTGCAATTATTCTATGCCAGCACCGATTAAGATCTGGCAATAGATTCTAAAATGCTTAAATGAAAACTGTAATGAGAACTTAATCAACGTTCTTAAGCTCTGATCAACGCAAAACTTACAATGAATTAAAACACATCCCAGGCTTCCTTGTACAAAATTGCCAACGGGATATTCTATTAAATTACAAAGCGAAGAACTTTGATATTTAAAAAAGATTAATTTTAAAATTAAACAAAAAGATAGGCCAACGGTAACTTTCAGACTAACACAAACAATTAAGAGAAAACGTGATACACTTATCTGACAAGTAGGCGTGACCACACATACGAAAGGCAAACTGGAAAAATCTCTTCCATCCGGAATTCCAGGAAAAGTAAACTTCGTGTAGAAGAATCAAGATTTCAGCACTGCTGAATCGGTGGTTAAATTATCTTCTCGGAGTAAAATTACGTTAGAAATCGAGTCCAGTACTCTAATTCAAAATGGCGGTGCCTCGTGGCTTGGAAAATTTCCAGTCACTCAGGACGGTATAGGCGCGTAATTCTGCACAAATTAGAAGCTATAAGACAAGGGGAAACGACATACATTAAAAACAAATCTACACAACGGAAAACTAAGAAAAGAACTTACCAGATATGGATGAAATCGAGCGAGTGAATAACAGAAAGTCGAAAAAAAAACAAAATATTCAACCAATTTATGAAATAATCACTGCCTCATTAGTTCGTTAATCAAGCGTTATTACTACGGAACAATATCGGTATTAATTTACCAACAATTAGCAGTGAATATCGATCGAAATCAATGTGCTTCTTGCCAAAAATCAAAATGAACGATGGAGGCGTTCTCATTAACGTTCACACCAGCAGCAACGCCCGACGGACAATTCGAAAACTATGGAAACGTTTAAAAATAATATAGACGATACTTGTAAGAAAAGGGAGCCTACTAATTACTAGGGAAGAGAGGAAAAATTAAAAGTAAATTCTCTAAGCCAAAACAAGAATTAAGAGTACTTAAGGGTGCGTTTCAATCTTAGCAAATCCATTTCGGTTCGTATCTAAGATTTTAGCATTTCTTAAGTACTACTAGTAATAATTGGAGGGCGCCACGATGTTAATTCTAAACCACAAACAAAACTAATTCTGAAGAAAAGATCTAAAACATTTCAAGGTCATTTTACCTGCTTATTGAATTTCTACCTACAAACGTAGATTTGGTCTGGCAGACTTTCTTTGCAATTTGATTTTATACGTATGAATCTAATCGATACTTGTCAACTTTCATGCTGAATTACGTTTCTTTTATTTATAAATTAAGTTATTCTTAAACATATTCGCTAAAGGTAGGTGATACTCATCCATTCGACTTTCTTATTTTCTTATTTCATATATATTTATATTTTGTAATTTATATTAATACAATGTTCTTCTCTTATTTTGGAAATAAACTAATATTATTATTATATAAAACTACACAATAAATAAACAGCAGTGTGTTTGTGTTATGAAAATAAAATATTTTCTGTAACTTGATACATTTAGTACGTAGCCTGCATTTTTGTTGATCATGTCTAATAATAATAATAATAATAATATGCAAAACTGAAATATAGTAATATTATTGTCTTCATAACGTACCTATTAGTTCAACATTTCTAATAAATATGTTTCACCTGCTAAAAATACATGTAAAGTTAGTATTTGCAAATCCCATGTGCCAGTTTGACAGTTGATCAGTTTTTATCATGTTTTTATTTTATTTCTATTTTGTAATTTGCAGTGGCGGCTCGTGCTAAAAATTTTAAGGTGTTCTGCAAGTTTTACAAAAAAAATTACCTTGCACGGGCAGTAAGAGGTTGTCTCCCATCGATCTTATCGTGCTTTCTTCGCCTTCCGCACTGAAGTAATGGATTTCTGGAACGATTGTCAATTGTCACAGAAAAAAATAAGAGTCACTAAGCACTACTTTACTAACAAATTATTTCTTATAAATTAAATCTATTCTACGTTCTTTTCGATTTGCAAATTTTGTTATCACTTTGTCATTAAAATTGTCTATTTCGGAGATAAACTTTTTTTCGATAGATAGCATGGAAAGAGATGTTAAACGATCTTCGGTCATTGAATTTCTGAGAAACGTCTTAATTCGATTTAGTGTTGAAAAGCATCGTTCGGCCTCTGATGTTGTCATGGGAGTTGTTATTACAATTTCTAATAATTTTCTAGTCTCTTTCAACGTATCTCCCAGATTGTTTTTTATTAAAAATTTTAGAAGAGGTAGTGCGCCTTTTAAAGATCTACAATCAGTTCTTGAGTAAATAACAGACAATTCAGTTCGTAATCTTTCTTTATCAAGGGTGGGATAATAGGAGCATGCGGAAGTGAGTTTGTCCTCAGGAAATTTACTGCAATACTCTCCAAAGCATTCCGAAAAAAAAAGTGATGCCACTACTAGATGCTCTTTAAAATGAAATCGATCTTTTGCACAATTTAGAATAACATCACACACCTCTAAAGCCGAAATTCGATGATTAAATCTGCTGTTATTTGGACGTTTGCGTTTTTCTGGTGGTGGCTCATCGCTTATTAAATCTGATGCTTCACTTATGATGTTGTCAATATTATTTCGAACTTGGCCTATACCGCGTTCAAAATTTTCGATAGCGTCTTTTACTAGAGTGGGTTCAATTTTTCTTTGCTGCAATTGATTAAACAGGATATCTACATGGGGCATTACATGATGGTAAAAAGTCAGCCAAAAATTGAAGATCGGATCATTTAATGTACGGCGAATAGAGGCGGCTGCACTACAGACTGTGTTGTTGGAGAATTGTTCTTCTATTTCTTCCATACACTCAATGAGAGAGGCCCTATTTTCGTACACAACATTAATGGTCCTGATATAAAAATTCCAACGGGTTGTAGCGCCGTGGGGGATCCTTCTGTTTACAATCTTGTTTAACACTTCTACTCGTTGGGGTGAATTATTAAAAAAGCCGGGAATGTCTTGTAGATTTCCAAAAAATACACGTACTTGCGAATTTGCAGAAGCAGCTTTAGACATAATTAAATTTAATTGATGGGCATAGCAATGTACATAGTGCGCAAAAGGGTACTTTTTTTTAATCAATGCTTGAACGCCTGCGTGTTGTCCGCTCATCACCGCTGCTCCATCGTAACTCTGTGCAATCAGTTTGTTAGGTGAATTTTGAATTAAAGGATCTATAACACTTAAAATTGTTTTGCTAAGTGTTTCTGCATCACATTTTTCAGGAATGACGTAGTTCCAAAAACGTTCAATTGGCTCACCATCACGAACATATCTAAAAATAACTACCATTTGAGTTTTTGCAGCAACATCCGTTGTTTCGTCCGCCATGATCGCCAAAAACGGAGAATTATTAATTTCCTCAATTATTTGTTCTTGACAGACTTCAAGTATGCACTGTAACAGATCATTCTGTATTTCTTTGGAAGTGCCTTTAAATACCGAACAATTTTTTAGGTGCTCACTTAGAGTTGCATCTAATTCAGCCGAAAAATTAATAAGTCCACGAAATATCCCCGGATTCTCGGAAGTATCGCTCTCATCATGTCCCCGAAGGGCCAATTCAAAAGCTCCACAAAATTTTATACAATTAATAATTTTTGATAAAATATACCGATTCTTTGACACATTTTCATTATGTCTCTGTATATTTACCCAATAAGCAGAATCTAGTTGAGCCATAATATTAGTTGACCCTAGTAACGCAAATTCCATAGAATTATGAAGATGGCTTTTAGAATTCTCATGTCTTTTTATTTTCAAACTCAAGTGCTCTAGATCCGTGACCCCTATTTCAGTCCAAGCTTTATCACCACCAAAAAGTAAACAGGGAAAACAATATAAAGCATTTTTTTTGTTGCATCCACAAATCCATTCGTTTTTTGAATAAATATCGCTACTAAATTTACGTGTATAATTTTTCCCTCTACTTACACCACTTTTTTCAATAGTGATATCTACTAATGGCCTGCCTCTTGCTTTTAATTCTAACTTTTCTTCGTATGAATATTTAAAGAATCTCTTCACATTAATTAAATTAAAGACCACCTCCATAATACACAGAGTTTATATAAATTGTCAACAATACACAAAAACAGAAGCACGCGCACTCTAATATTTGTTTTTATGTTAAACACGCCGCACCGACTTTTGTCGCGAAAAAATTAAATAAACCGAATCATGTGGCCGTTCTCGCTGCAGTCAATGCAGCGAATTTGTCTGGTAAATCAGGCATTAGTTTTAGACAGCCGCGGTGGTAGCGGGGTGGCGCGCGGGTGTCTGTATGGGCTCTGAGCGCCCGTTCGTGTGGACCAGATAAGGAACAAGTGAGCGATCGCGCGAATTAGATTGGTTATTCCACTGGTCGCCTATTGAATATTATTTGTACATTTTATGTTGGAATTTCCGAAGCGAATATCTCGGCTTCTACTGATCGGATTTTGATGATTCAGATGTCAAATTGTAGGGTTTGATGTCCTCTACAGGATGATGTAGAAAAATATGCAAATTTTTTGATATACAGGGGGAGAATTTTCATAACAATATGTTACGCTTTTATAAACATCAGAAATGTCGGAAAAATTATGTAAAAGAAAACTAGTTATAACTAATACAGGTTCGCCCGCCCAATTTTTTGGGAGCTCTGCAGCACTGCAGCGCTTATGCGCCAGCCGCCACTGGTAATTTGGCTCCTGGACAGTTTTCAGAATGGATTTTTTTTGTGAGATTACTAAGTTCGAATAAGAGAAATTCTATATACATATTTTAAGGCAAATTTGGTCATAGGTACGTTGTTACTTTATATTATAACTTTTCAATTCAAATATCGCGCCAAAACGGTACCATTTTTAACAGAATGTATTGGTTCCTATGTAAGTTAATTTAACAAGGAATTATAAGTACGCGATATCTTTATATTTTATAACATAACCTAGCCATAATTTGTGAAGCTGTGAACATTCTCTTATTATATTTTGCTGTGTTATTATACACTATCTGTACGTTTAAGTACGTCACGAATATATTAGATAAGGCACTTTCTAACCAAACCGTGAAAATCGCCACCCAAACAGCTTCAAGTATTTTTACAATAAAGATGATAAAAACAGTTTTAAATATGTACAAAGATTTAACTCTACAATAAACACCAAAAATGAAAAGAACAGTAATTGTAATAAAAATCTTCAAAACTAAGTAAGGTAAAGGTATTATTTTAATGTTAATATATTATAAATAATGAGGCTATTATAAAGATTATTGTTATTAATCGAAACTAGAAAACCGGCGAACTGACCTCCGGAAGAAAGAGTGGGCAGGCATATGTTATTTGAACTAGGGATGCGCACGATATATTGTTTTGTAAAATAGTATCGATGTTTTCTTTTCGATAATCGTGATTGAAATCGATATTTTTTTATTTAATAATATTGACTGTTATCGATTTTTTTATTCGATAATATCGTTTAATCAAAAATGCCATTTTACTTGTATCCTGGTAAATAATATTTGAAATTTCACACATTTATTTCACATTAATATACAAAAGAAACTGTTCATATTATACAGAATACAATAGAATATATTTTTAAGAAAGAAGTTGGAAATTTGAAGAATGCCGACTGGGATGTTTGCTGTTTCGTAGAAATTATAATCGGGAAGCGGCAGCGGAATATTGCATTTCATAGACTTGACATCTCGTATAGTTCGCCGAATCGCCTTCATGGGGTGTTATCTTTATCACAATTACTATTTCCTCAAAATTGTAAAGAAGATATGTTTTAAGATGTTTATTTTTTATTTGTATTTATGTATGTGTTTTATACCACTAGAATTATATATTTGAGTTTTGGATTATCTTATAGATTTTTTTTATTTTTTGAGTAAATATATATTTTGAGTTAAAGATTTTATTATTTGTTACTAAATGGCTTGAAAAGCCACAGCAAAGAACTTTTAATATAAACATGATAAAAATGTCGGTGTCAAGGTATATCGATATTCTTTATTCAATATTTGTTTAAAATCGATTTTGAATTTTTGATACATTATTCGATTCTAATATCGATATTTTTGAAACGTTGCGCATTGGAATTTTTTTATTTGCTAATTTGCTATATAGTTTGATCTATAAAATTTGATGAATATGTCAAAAATACTAGACATGGTGTGCAGTTTCTATTTAAAAAATAAACGATTTCAAAGTTCTGAAAACTGCTAACAAATAAAATGTACCTATATTTACATTTTAAGTAATTAGCAACAACCTTAACAAATTTTGAAGAGAAATGTAAAACATTCTTAAGGCGGCTGCACAATTGAACGGGAACGGGAACGAGAACGAGAACGGGAACGGGAAAAAAGTTAAATCATACGATGTAAATGTAGGCATGCACAATGCAATTCCGAGAACGAGAACGACAAGCTACCCGGTAACGGGAACGGGAAAGTTGGTCAAGTTTTAACTTTCTCGTTCCCGTATATTACCGGAACCAATCAGAAGGCTTTAAAAGTACAAACATAACCCCAAATTTATGTAGTAATTAAGTAATTATATATTTCAAAAACGGATGATGAAATATTAATTCATTTAGTTGAACATAATGCACATATATACAATAAATCATTAAAAGAATATAAAGATGAAAAAATAAAAGAAAACACGTAAGTTTCATTTGCAGAATACCTAACTTCACACGGAAGTACAACACTAAATTTCTGTAAACCTACCTTCTTTTTCTTTCTAATAGACACGCATTACATAAAATGCATGCAAGAAAGAAAGTTTCGTCATCTTCTGAATCCATAATTTTCGATTTTCTTTATAATAGTACTTACTCTCAACAAATACCTCTACGTATTTTCGGAGTATTACCGTCAATTGTGCATCTGCCTAAATTTCCCGTTCTCGTTCCCGTTCTCGTTCCCGTTTCCGTTCTCGTTCCCGATTGATTGTGCAGCCGCCTTTAGCCGACAATTTCTTTGCGAACTTCGTAAATATAAAACAGCTATTAGGCTTTTGTCGGCGTAAACAGCCCCAGTTTAATTGATTTATATAATTCATCTCATTAGTAAAAGCATAGGCATCTTTCAATTAAGGATAACAGAAAACTCCATATTTTAAAATATTGCAATTTCATTAAACTCGCAAAATAAACTATGTAGTTACTTTTTGGTTTTGTGGTGCCAACCAATGATGCCAACTGTTGATTGTCTATTACGTACTTTCAAATAACTCGTAACATACTAAATTTTATAATTATTAACCGCAAAAATTGTTGTTAATTATAATTTTAAATTATAATGAATATTTAAAGTATCGCATAACACACAACTAACCTCTAAATAATTGCAAGATAATAACGCCATCTATATTATATGTGCTACACTGTTAGGCGACGTAAATGTAACAGATATCTGTAATGTATGTAAAGACCCACCAAAAATGTAAACAAATTTTATTTCATGGATCACTTAAAAAATTACACATATATTTAGCTACTGTTACTATTTTTACCTTCCAAATATAAATACCGAGTGTACTTGCTATATTACATATAAATTTACCGTGTAATTTTTAAATGTAGCCATTTTTTCTAGTACTTGCAAAACCACTAACTTCCAATTTTATTTACGGCTTATATATTAACTTAATTAAAAAAAATACGACCGTTCACTTCGTTTAACCTTTATCTTCATGCTTAATGCATAAAATTTACATGTTTTGATATCATACGCCTGAAAAAATGGAAATAAAAATGGTATTTTTCGGGTACATTTCTCTCCCGCCAAAACGTTATCAAACGCAGCCTTAACTAAAATTAATTCTAAGTAGATGCGAACGTTAAAGACCGTTCTTGCCAACAGATATGGGACAACCCATAAATAAGAAATTAAACTAATTCCTATTTAAGATATAATTACTAAGTTCGTTACTACTAAATATAATAACATGAAGGATAACAATAATTCAAGCGAAAATTGCTAACGGCCAAGCGACAGAAAACAATAACAATAATCCTACCAAAATAAATGAACGAAACAAATTCTGAAATATACAGCACTGTTCAAACATTAACGTAACACTCGTGGACTATTCATCTGATTGGAAAAAGTTTATTACAGAAGTTCCGGGAAATTTATGCTCTATAGTTTTCATAATAACTATTTTCAACCTAGGTGGCCCTAGAGAGAAGATATTCTCGATAATCTACTTTTTGGTACAATTTTTCCAATATGGCGGCGCGAGTGGCGCTCGGTCAAGGTCGCAAACTCAGATTATTTATTAGGACACCGAACTGTAAAAATCTACCAAAGGAGAAGTCTCCTTAACCTTTTGTAATACTGAAAGTACCCATTGCCTGGACTATATCGCGTAATTTTGTAACTGAATATACGATATTTTTTAGGTATATCATCATCTTCAGTCCAGTTTTTATCAGTCACCTCAGTGTTTGGCGAGACCTGAATGGTGGAGAGATATGGTAGATAAGTCCTACGTACGGGCAAAAATATAAGTGTTTATGATTTATGTATTTTATCGATGTCACATGATTTTCTGGATCTATCTTGTATTTTTTATATTTAAAAATGTTATTTATGCTATTCCAAAAAAGTTAAAAACATCGACAATACAGTAAAAATAACGATAATATTATAGATTCTCATGTGAGCTGATTTTTTTTCAGAAATAATAAAGAATATATTTATATTCTTTTATTTATATATTTATATAAATATTTTCAAATGACATTCCTTTTATAATCAAGTATCTAGAAGTAAACCACATTTTTATTCTATTTTTATATACTCTTATTTGTACGATTAAAAGCGTGGTGGTATGAATGTGATGTTTTATTTACCCTTATATTACATCTTTTTAATGACAGATTTATTTTACTTTTTAAGTTAGATACAGTAAACGCCAAACTAAATAGCGAGAGGTGGGAGTAAGTCCGCGCAGAAGAATAGTGGGACAAATATAGTCTGATATTATTGGATAATCTGCCTGTTACTTCAGTAAGTGGGCGTATGCGTTTTTAAAAACTACAGCGCATCCCTACCGCTCGTCATCTTATTTGGCGGTTACTGTATATGCCTAATGTTTTAATTTTTATTAGTTTGTATAAATAATACATAAAGTTTTATAGTGTGAAATTTCGTTTATTTTTGTTCTACATGAATAATTAAGTACAGTTACTATCGTGAAACAATTTTGCAGTTACGGAATCGATATTAAAAAATTAAAACACTTGTTAAATATTTTAAGGTTATATTTTTGATGTTATATTTCAACTGAAAAAGACGTCTTTAGTACAGAATCCATCCTAGAGAATACCTTATAGACAACGGGCAGGTTTTGATAAATATTCGGATATTAGAGTGCCTTTATAATGAGAGTGGTGACAATAGATAGGAAATCAATAGAAGCAAAATCAGCCATTATGCGGGCATCTGTCAAATGGTATAATAAACCCATAATTCAGTGTTATTATAGTATATTATGCAATGAGCATTTAATGATAGCTATTAAGACACGAGTAAGAAAATTACAATACGAGGCGAAGCAGAGTATTGTAATGAATACCAGTGTCGTAATAGCCATTAACTGCGAGTTGCATACACTATTTTTTCTACGACCCCATAATAAAACAATATTTTTTGAACATTCCATTTCATAAATTGAGGTTAACATTTTCCATGCACCTTTGCGAATTTAGCTGGTAATACATTGTTCGTGGTTACTAAGGCTTCTTCTATAATTTCTGGTGGATTCAAATTTTACATTTCACTGTCATTATCCCTCATTTTTACCGTTTATATTTTCAAAAAAGCACAAATTTTAAGTATTTACTTGTAAATTGCTGAGAACTGTCACATTTATTTAATTTGTATATCTGTCAGATATGCAGTCGCCATATTGAATATTGGAATGTCGCATTCCTATTGGGTATAAACTTGCATCGTAATGAAAAATCTGTATTCCTATTGGATATAAACTTGTATCATAATGAAAATCTGTATCGTAATGGACATCATTAAAGTACAGGTTCGGCATATCTAATAATACAATTAAAGTATGGGAGTAGAAAAAATATAGATCAACACAGTGACAACGGGTCGGTTTAAAGACATGTCGCATTCAGCAAACAGATTGAGAACTGTTCCCGCTCCAAACTGTTCACTTGACCTTTATGTGATCACTATACACCCGACGTGCCAGGTTTAAATTACGACGGAGCAAAGAAATAATGTAAACAACACGCAGTTATTGAATAGCACTATTCATATGGTGAACTGCAACATCTGTTGTTGTCCAGAAAATGTTAGCAAAAAAGCCCATGAAGAAAGGAATTTACGTGTCAAATTCTTTCTTCATCGGCGTAGGTAGAAGCGTGAGGGGTTCTTAAAATTTATTATATTTTCCTTATATTTCGTAAGATAAATAAAGTTATATATGTATATATCTATTCATACTTATGTTAGTTTCGTTTTTTCATTGTTTTGACTGTTAATTACATACATCGAAATTTTTGTAATAGTTCCTGTTTAATACCCTTTCACTTTCTCCCAATTATCTTGACTTAAGTGTAGACTCGATTTCGTTAAGTTTCAATAACATAAGTACGCATACATTTTTAGTTATCATTTATTTAGATCTAGAACATTGTTTAAGTTACTTTTTCAGATATGATATGGAAGCATGTCAAGAATGGCATCGTGAAACAATGGCTAGTTGGATTAAGGGTCATACTGATTGTATGTCCATTGTCAGTGATCCCGAAATTTATTTATATCGTTAAAGAATGCCCAAAAATCGTCAACTTAGCATCGCTAAAAGATACACAGACATTGGACCCGTTGGAAGCTGACAATTTTAACGAAGAACTCTGTGAAGCTTTAATGCCGGCTAATATCCCATTAAATAAACTTGACAATCCCACTTTCAAAACATTTCTCCAAAAATATACTGGTCGAAATGTTCCTAATGAATCCACCTTACACAAATATTGTGTTTCTAAGTGCTTCACGAAAGTAGAATGCATTAGAAGACATCTTGCAAATCAGTACCTACGGATAAGTGCCGACGAAACTATAGGTAATTAATATTAATATTAAATAATTAAGCCTGTAGTCAGTCCTTCATTAAATGCCTGTCGTCGACTTCTTATATTGCCATCTACCCAAACTCTTTGTTTGGTATGACCTTCGTTTAGCCATGTTTCATCTAAATAATAAATTGGCCGATTTTGACGACGATAATCTTTAATTGCCATCAAATATCTTCTTCTCCACCTAATTATATCATCACGTTCTATCAAAACACTCTTTCGATTCCTCTTCATATACCTACAATAATATATCATATTTATTCTAACATATCAAAGCATGTAAAATATAAATTTGAGTACTTATATACTCATTTTTTTTTGCATATTAATTAGAACATTGGCGCTGACCTAAAGTTTATCATTTTCTTCAATTTGTATAATGTTGAACGGCTCATCTGTGGCAAATCATCACGCTGTTTGATTTCATTCAGCACTTTATCAAGTGTAGGAAGCTCATTTTTATAAAAAAAATTGTGAATTATTTGCCTTATAGAATTCTTGACGGGTTCACTATAATCAGTAATTAAAGAGTGTCTTCCAGAACTTTGCTTGGGTGGGATAACTTGTCCTTTCTGTTTATATTATTTTATGATAATATTATTTTATGATACGATAGACAGTAGACCGTGCCACTCCTAAAAACAAGATAACATAAAAATATATACCTAATGATGGTAATGTATTATAACACTAACCTATCATACTCGATATTCTTGCGACAATAGCAGTAATCCTCGTTCTGGGGTTATCAGCACGTAATTTTTTGAATATATTTACTATATTCAGCTTCTCAACAACAGATAGATGTCCTAAGAGCACAAATTTTCGCCTTCTCAACGGGGAAATTTGCGATCCAGAAGTGGTTGCTACTTCCTCCATATCCAAGAAAAACGCTATGAAAATGATTTACACGGAGAGTATATCAGTCGATTCAGTTCTTAAAAGAACTATTTTACTATTATAACGCAAATTGAACAGAAACGCACTGACCAAATTAACGATATATACAATAACAGCTGTTGTAACAGTATGGCGGCCGTAGACATGTAAAATTTCCATATTGTAATTCTTCCCGAAAACTGACAAATAGCAAGCCTCCTTTTTAGCGCTTCAATTTAAAAACACTCCTCCGAATTAAAAAATAGACTATAGTAGAAAATAAGTACTTTGTATCCTTAGATACACATATGTTTGATTCATCTATTTTACATGAAAGTCATGTTTCTCTTTTAATTAACACTTTTTTATAACCAGCAAATATTTCAAAAGGAATGTATTGTTTATTTTGAGTGTTTTTTCAAATTTCCCTTAATAAATGAGTATTTCATTATCTTCAGATGCAGATTTTAATTTTAAAGTTCATGTTCTGTTAAATACTTTTCAAAGATTTTAGGCATTTCAAATTAGCGCCTTTATTTTATGTTATTGCGCATGTACGTCAGCCCCGTGCGCAGTTCGTATTTGATCACAATTTTTAACATGCTATTGCCAAATACGTTATATATATATACTGCTAGCATCCTATTCGACCCATGAGTGGAAGTTGAAGCTTACATGACTATGAGTGGAAAAGAGGAGAGATATATATATCGCTCTTTGCAGCCACAGACTGCTCTCAGCGCATGATCACAGTAATCCAATTGAAACTTCGACGTACATTTGGTGATGGAAAAAAAATACAATTTATATGCGACGACACATGTGGTAGGTATGTCACGTCGTGATATTGACAACGATTTGTGGAATTAACCGGGAGGAAAAAATATAAATAAATATAACTTTCTGTAAACATTTATTAAGTATAATTAAAAAATTTACATAAATTAGAGGCCCTGAAAGATAACCAGTTTTGTATATTTTTGTCTAATGTATTTTTCTTTTTCCGACACAATTCGCCCTTCGTGGTAAAACCTAATTGTAGTAAATAATTCAATAATAGACTTAATTAATTGTACTTCAAGTGCTCCAGCAGCATTTTCAAAGTACGAATCTTTTTGATAAATCGTCTATTCTGTTGTTGTAGTAGTTTAACTTGTTTGTTTTTCTTCTTAACAACCTCCTTTACGAACTGTAGAGTTTTTTTGCCCTCCTAGGTGTTGCTACATGTGGTGAACCCAAGTCACCAATGTATCTTGGAGTGTAAATTCTTCTTTTTTTGGGTGTACTCCCACCGGCTTCACTATTCTTTGTCTTTAAACACAGCTTTTCTTCTAGGTTATTACTAGAAACTAATACAATACTAATTAATACTTAATCAAAACATTATTAGCAAAACTTACTTTGTACGAGTTCACTACCAACTTGTTCAGTTGATTCGCTCTCACTCCCGGTGGATAGTGAAATTACTTCATTCACACTTGCAAGGAAAGGTGGCTGATCAACACTAACTGGAAATGGAACTGATACTGTGGGTACAGAATCTGCTTTCAATTTTATTCTGCCCCCAAACTCACGCCCCCTCAAGTCTACATAATCACTTTCTACAAAATGTTTTGAACAAATTTTCACATTGTCTACACAATCCACTTCATTATTTAAACCACAAGCTGACATCCACATAAGACGAAGTGAGCTCTTGCTCTTTGAAGGAAAACTAGAACATCATAAGTAAAATAATTTAAGTCCACGCTGCAAAAGTGAGGTTAAAAGTCATACCTATGCAAAACTGGCGGATCAATCAACGATGAAGCTGTTGTTTTGTGAAAGGAACACAAAAAGCACTTGGGCATTTTCGATACTACTCCAGAAACGTATTTAACAATAATTACACTCGAAAACGGAAAAAACAACGAAAACTCCAAACCAACAAACTACAAACACGGCGGAACTGGTCTGGCAGACAGCAACCAATGAGAGCCAAATAATCGGAACATGCGCAGACAACCTGTATCAGTTAGAGAGACAGATATATATATATCTGGTCTTAATGCTTGCCTCTTACCCAGCTTCTTGCTAGCCGTATAGATATATAACGCAGGGTTGCGAGATGATTTTTTTTTATTTCCCTAGACTTCTTGTTAAAATTTCCCTAGATTTCCCTAAATTACCTTGAACTGCCTTGCATAATTTTAAAAATATATAAATTGAAGTTGGTATTCTTTAGTATTAAACTATTAGAAAACTTAATTCGATTCTCCTAATCTATTTTTTTATTCAAAAACATTAATTATTAACTCAAAAATAAAAATACAGAAATTGAAAGGCACGAATTATGGGTTATCTTTTCTCTGTTCTGCATGAACTTGGGTGCACTATATTTTAGATTTGTATTTATTGAATTATATAGTCTATTTTTAATATTTTCCATCTTTGTTTCAAAGACACCTAACATATTGAGCAAAATACAAAATATAGATGATATTTTTTTAGTATTGAACGATTACGAAATTCATTTCAAATCTCGTCATCTATTTTTCATTAAAAAAAAATCCATAATAAATAAGAAACAGCCGAAACCTGAAAGGAAGAATCAGATAAGCTAAACCTCGGCAATAAAAAAAGGAATTTTGTATCTATATATGCTTACATTAAATAAATATAACTAAGCTGTAGGTAGAAAGGCGCAACTTATTAAACGAACCGATAAATCTAAACTATTAATGAATTATAAAATTCAAATATTTACGTCCTACATAATACGTTCACAACGATTCACTCCACGAAAGCTTGTTTTCAAATGTGAAAAATATTATAAAAAAGCTGTTTTAACATCAGAGCAGGAACTATTTCCAAGGGATTTACCTTATTTTATTATACTGTAGTCATTTGATCGATTTGCAAAAAGCGATAGAGCAGAGCACCGATTCGGAATGTGTGCAGATGTTGTTAACCCTTAAATTTTCTACTTGTCATAAGATGGCATACTACTCTTAGAAACAATCAAGTAATCAGTGGTTTAAGTTTAAAACGTTTTAAAATGAATTGTGACATTATAGGTAGCTTAAATACCAGACGATTGTAATAAATTTTCTGGTGATTAATAATTTTAAAATAAAAACGTAGATTTCCCTAGATTTCTATTAAAATTCCCTCTTCCCTAAATGACCATAAAATTCCGTAGATCTAGGGATATTTCCCTAGATATCGCAACACTGATATAACGTATTTGGCTATTGCTTATCCATTTATATGATACAGATCAGTGATAAGAATCAGAAAAATCTCGTTATGTGACGGCCTTATATCGCGCAGCGTATACTCCCACTATTAGTGGCCTCTTTTGGCGGATTTTTAAACTAAATATAGAGTTGCCATTTGGTATTTCCGGAAAGTATTGTTTGTGCATCGGCTATTTGAATCTCCCTTTTCTGTTCTTGTATCTTTTACAAACATCTAGTAACACAAAAAATTAGACAGTTAAAAGTTAATCCAAGCATACATAGATGCCGCACAATAATTTCTCATAATCTTACTTTTAATCTTTAGATGTAAGATAATATGCCTTGTAATTTAAATTCTGCATTCGTTTTATATTGAAATACGATCGTCAATATATAATTTGTGGCAAGCCGGTACCGAGCATTTTGGTACTGGCAAATTATTCAAAATAAAGTAGGGATGGGACATCGGTGGGTAAACATCGATATCAAACATCGATGTTAACATCGTTGATCAACATCGATGGTTGCAAAATATCGACTACCAAACATCGATGTTTTTAAACATCGATAATTATATTTATAGATTTATTTTTTGGCAGTTTAACAAAAACTTTATTATAACTTAATTAATTTACGTCCTTAACAAAATGATATAAAAGATATCACTATTCAAAAAAAATAATAAAAGAAATATATACATTTATAATATGTAGTTAACTTTAGAAACTACTCAAAAAAACTATATAAAAAAACAATATTATGCAATTACGCATGAAACAACCACATGACTTAAATCGTCTGATACTTAAAAAATATATACATTTACGTGTATCAAAGCTTTTTAAGAGAACGATTTTTATTTGGGATTTTATAGTCTTGCATTTTTTTTTGACTGCGCTGGCAAATACCGAGATACATATGGATATGGTTTTATATTTCTGATGTGTCATCTTGCATTTAATACGTGTATCGTCGTGTATGATTGTACGCACTAGGGAATTTCCCGAAGAAGTATACATCGGTAATGTCTATCTCCCTTCTTTTTCTATGAAAATACGTTTACCTCCTTCACTTATTCTGCATGCATACATAATTTAACTTTTATTCTGCACATTAAAAGTACTATAAATTTATGTATTTTATTATATATTATTTAAATATTTATACTGAGTAATATTTAAAAGAGCCTAAAATGAAATATTCGAATTTATATGATATAGCACTGTGTAATTTAAATACTTCTTTTATTCGTAGACAATTTTACATCCTCGTAGCCTGTATGTGAGCTGTTAATTTGGAAACATTTTTGTATTTGTCAACAGAGGACGCTGTTTTATTTTGTGATTAGTGCAAATACATTTTGTCAAGCTTAAAAGTTCGATGTTCACTATATTTCTTCTAACATCGATAGTTTATCGATAAATCTAAATTGCAAACATCGATGCAAAAACATCGAACATCGATCCTAAAATATCGATGTTCAATGAACATCGATGTTTATCGCCCATCCCTAAAATAAAGTCTAAATTTTTTTTTCGATGTTTCTTTTATTCGTGGTAAGAACCCGCTAAATTAGTCTGTTTGTTGGTCGTAATAATTTTTAATTTTAGTCAATACTTGTAGGGCCAGCGGAATAGTTACGTTTGTCACTTGGAAGGGCTGTATTTTTATAAATATATATAATATATGGATATTTATTTCGAATGATGTATCGGAAGCCCCATATCGATATTGTTACCGTAAATTTGGATGACTTGGGACCGTGTCTCGACTTGGGACAAATTGCAAGGATATGTTTTGACAGGTGCTGCGATCTGCTAGTGCCCCTGCAATTTGGCACGGTATGATCAAACCTATTTGAAAAACAATATTGTAATTTTTCCCCAGGCACAAACAAACTTCAAAATCGTCCCAAGCCATCCAAATTTATGTGTTTACGGTACTAATTTCATTCAAAACCTGAAAACATCTGTCTGTTCCTTTGTTATGTTCAATCTGAGAATTGATGTAACCGCGAAATCGGGGCAATTAAAAAAAACAGACCATATAATTACATACTTCAATTTCCGTATTACAAATTTTAATCAACTAAATAAATTATATCAATTTTATGGCTAATATATTTATTTAAATTTATATTTATTACATATATGTATAATTTCAATATAATAATATGCAGTTTACCACAGGGTGAGGTCCTCTGGAAGTGAGTTTAAAAACAATAATTTACTCAAACGTTTTCCAGTTAATGTATTTATATATTTACTGGCTGTTGCTTCAGCTTTCGAAAACAACCTTTCACTTGGTACACTTGTAGCTACAGTGCAAAAATACATCTCAGCAATTTTATATAAATCAGGATAAACAAACTTCATTTCGAGCCAAGCATCTAATGGATTTTCATTCAGATTTCTCAAAGGGAAAGACAAATACTGCAAAACTTCATCCTTTTTACTTTCTTATACGTAGTATAAGGAAGTATTGTGATGACGAAAATTTTCGACCTCGTGCTTTTTCCAGATGTTCACGTTTTGAAGTCCCCTGATACCCAAAAAAGTGGTTTTTAAAAAATGTCTGTGTGTGACCACGATAGCGGTCAAACCGCTGTAGATATCTATTCCAAATTTTGTATTTACGTATATAATCTCCCTCTTGAGATCTGATTAGTTTTTCAGTAAAATGGGTAGAACGGAAGTAGTAGTTTACTTCAGTGAAAAAATCGAATTTTGCAAATATTTCGTTAATTACTAAGTTTAAACAAATTTATAAAGTATTCAAATGTACTCAAAATTAAATTTGAGGCAAATTGTCTTAAAAAAGTTTTTTGAAATTCCTACCGGAAGTAGGTCTTTTACTCTTACCGAAAATCAGTTTTTCGCGAATATCTCGCAAGTCATGCTTTCTAGGCAGGTAGATTACGAGTATAAAAGTATTTAAATAATTTTAAATATCTTTTGTATAAAAAAAATTTCAAAATTCGGACCGGAAGTATTACTTTTACTCTTACCGAATAGATTATTTGCAAATATGTCGCAAATTATGCATTCTATATATATATTTATTAAGAGTACAAAAGTATTTAAAATTAGAGTTGGATTTGCAATGTTTTTTGTATACATGAAATTTCAAAATTCGGACCGGAAGTAACACTTTTACTTTTAGCTAGTAGCACTTTTTTCGAATATCTTGCAAACTATGCATTCTATAGCGACTTATTAAGAGAATGAAAGCACTTAGAATAGGATTTTGAATAATGTTTGTATAAAAAAATTCTTAAAATTGTATAGTTTGAAACGCTCATACGTATAAGAAAGTCGTGTGGTGGCCACACCTAATTTTTCTCATTTGCGCTGGCTTTATATCTTTTTGAAGATTAAGCTAATTTTTTGTGGCGTGCCCATAAATCAAATATTTGGTCCTTATTGCATTTGTCATTAGTAGGGAGCGGACACGAGCGGCCGATGACTCATCGCCCATGGGCGCACTATTGAAATTTTCTAATTTTAAAGAGGTTTTAATTTTATTTATATAATTGGATAACAAGTGGCTGGTGATCTATAAAATACAAAATACATTATTATTTGTTCATTTTGTTGTTCAAGTCGAGTACTAGCAATACTTTCTCAAGGTTCTCTTCTGTAAGATTTGTTCTCTTTGTATTAAGTACATGCTTGTAGATAGAAAACGTCCTTTCTACATCGCAACTGGTTATAGGTGCGTACTGAAAATATTCTTTTATTTCAGCGTATTTAGCAGTTAGATTTTAAATAACTAACTGCTAAAAACGCTGAAATAAATAATAATGTTCTTCCCTTTTCCCAGCGTTTCTTAATTTTTAGCACATTACATTTATTTATGCCAAATTGCTGTGCTACTGCTCTAATTGACCACTTATATTCGATTTTCGCAACGTAATATTTATCGTATATACACGAAGTGGTGGTGTGTTTGTGTGTATAAAAGAGTCGGTAGAAGAAAAGTGAAAATACATCGGCATGTTTGTAATTAAGGATTTTTCGAATTTACGAAATATCTCATACAGAAACATACCACCACTTCGTATACAGGGTGAGTCATCTCCGCGGGTAAGGCCGATTGTGCCTTTACGAGTAAAAATATTTTGAAGCAGTTTTTTTCTTGTGATAGCTGCTCATTTGGAGCACATTTTAAAAATAATTTGTATTATACAAATATATCAGTTCATTTTTAAATTTCTTATTAAATTTCACATCAAAAGCATGTAATATGTTAATACTTTAAAAGTGACTATTACTGAGCTACTGTCGTTTTTTGATATAATTTTGTTAATTTTTGTATAAAAGTCAATTTTTTTAAATGGAACACCCCGTATATCAGTTCATTTTTGATTTTTTTATTAAATTTCACATCAAAAACATGTAAGACGTTAATACTAAAATGACTATTACTGAGCTATTGTCGGTTTTTGATATAATTTTGTCAATACTATACTATATTAATTAAAACCATAAAACTGACAAAATTATATGAAAAAACGACAATAGCTCAGTAATAGTCACTTTTAAAGTATTAACGTCTTACATGTTTTTGATGTGAAATTTAATAAGAAATTCAAAAATGAACTGATTTACAGGTTGTTCCATTTAAAAAAATTGACTTTTATACTTAAACGTGTCATGTAATTTTAATCCAGTTTTCTGCACATGCAGTTAGTAACTTTAAAAAAATAAATCATGCTTCTATTAGGACCTCTTATAGTAAACAATACTGCAAAAATTTTTGTCCATCTAATACGTCGTTTTCGAGAAATATAATTTTATACAAACATTGAATTTATCAGAAAAATGGGAATAAGTCGAAAACTTTACACTTTAGGCCTATACTATCTTATAACTTTTTGACTAAAAATTATACGGAGAATTCAAAAATGCAATAATATATAGGGTGTTCCATTTAAATAACTATGGTTAGCCACCAAGTTATGGAACACTCTGTATAATACAAAATATTTTTAAAATGTGCTCCTAATGAGCAGCTATCACAAGAAAAAAACCGTTTTGAAATATCTTTACTCATAAAGGCATAATCGGCCTTACCCGCGGATATGACTCACCCTGTATAACAAAGCTTCACATTAAGGTCTCTAATATTCGGCATTAACAACAATTCATTTATTATAAAGATTTTATTTTGTAACTTCTATCATGTTTCATGACTTTCGTAAATATATTTGTGAGTATCTCATCTGTCTTGAAATATAACCCACCCCCTTTATTATAAAATAAGAACATTTAATATTATTTAAGTACAAAATACATTATATTCGTTTTGAGAAAACAATATTTATATTTAATCATATATATATATATATTCAGTTATCCCCTGCCTCTTGACGCAACTGCCCTGACTCATCTTTCTTGATAAACCTATCCAGAATTTTCTCATCATCAGGTTCATACTTTGATAATTCTCTGAACGGTTCATCATCAACAAAACATATTTCATGGCCATCTGGATCGGCCAGAATTATAACTCTAACAGTGGCTTTTCCAGGAGTATCCAATGACGTTAATGGAGTTAGAATTGTTGTTTTCGCTTCTTTAACTTTTTTATCGATCAAAGGTTGTTGATCATGTGGGCAGGAGAAGGCAATTCTTCCATAGGCTTTAGCTCGATTGATTGGCTCGTCTGTAATTTCATCAAAAAAGTTATTTCTTGAATATAATTTATTATTAATAAAAAAAATATTGAAGCATGAAATGTATTAATATTTTTTATGTGCTGTTTTTAAAGTGGTTATAAATATTATAACAATTATGATAATATACTTGTAATTTGCAGCAATATTGTTATAAAACGGTCCTTAATTAAATAAGCTTACCAATTTCCTGAAGTTCCAATTTGCACTCATTTGCATCAAAACCAAGAAGAACATTACGCTCTTGAGTATCCATAGCAAATATCTTTAATCCTAATAAACCATTCCAATAATCAATTGATTTTTGCAGATTTGATGAAGCTAATGTTACTTTCTGAACAGGATCTAGAAAAACTATATTTAAAATTTAGCACTAATGAAACTAAATGACTAACCATTTTCTGTTGGTTGTGGTTCATCTATAATATAAAAATGATAACCACCAGGTGCTTCTAATATATTACCAGGCAAGATGGGCCAATTTTTCTGTTTTGCTCTTTGAAGAGCTTCGCTGCTTTTAATTGTTATTCCAATAAAATCATTACCTTTTTCATACGATTTAATAGGATAATTGTATGTTAATTCTACTACGAAGTGAGTATCCTCTGGACCATACCCAACCATAGTTTTACTCCAACGATTTGCATAGGGACTGAAAATAAATAACATTGGAAAAGCATAAGCTTGTCATATGGTTAATATTTACCCATTGCAGGCTGCCTCACAGCCATCAGCGAATTCTTCATGCCTAAGAACTTTCATCCCCAATATTTCTCTATAGAATCGTGCAGTACTCCCTCTATCACCAATTTTGAACACATAATGTAAAGCACGACCTGATATTGTAGTACACATATTCGTTTTATTTTAATTAATATAACAGTAATCACAACAGTATATGACAATTACTAACCCAATAACCTTGTAAAGTTTGCAAGTAATTGTTCTAGGTACAACGCTCTAACCACAAGTGTTTTACATCATACAATAGATAATAAACAACCACAACACAAGTAGGACATTCTTTTTGTTATATTATAGTAAATTTTATTATGGTCAATTTCTTTTCACACAACCATGTTTGCAGTTTACATGCATAAAAGTTGCCTAAACACATTGCCTAAATTATGATCATCGTTTCATCAGGTGAATATTACTGGGTAACACAACTGGATAATTTATCAATGTTTATCAATTCATTTGCAGTTACGGTAATATTATCCAGGAAATTTCGGACGATTATTTTGGGAAGTAAGGAAGCAATTCATCAAAGCCTATGAACGTATAGAGAAAGCAGTGCTGCCATCAGAGCTGCCATCCAGATATGTTGAGAATTCGGTAGATTATAATGATGGAAATTAATGGTTACACAACGCACATTTTTGATTAATTTCCTTTATTTATTTTGAATTGTTTCTATAGTAGGAATAAACATAAACATATAACTATTTTACAGTTTATTAAAACATATATACTATAAAACATATTAGAACAAACAAGAATAATCCTAATATAACACATCGTCACATACATATAATTTAAAAATTTAACAATTTTACTTTTCTTCGTTATACGTAAAAATTAGAATTTACCATTCGAGAAACTAATTTATCATCTACAGAAAAATCATAAGAATTATTATATTTTATATAATACCGAGTTCTAAAAAAAAATGCTGATCTGAAAATGTTGATTCTATAATAGATTTTTGAATATTGCCCCAGAAATACATATCTACTAAACTTAAAAAGAAAGATGGATTTTTAAAATCAATATTTTCAATTGGGGTTGTAATAACGTAAGTTTTTTTTTTTAAATAACAGTCAAAAACTAATTTTAAGGAAATGCAGCCATTCTTATTTATAATATGCAATTTAGATGATTCAGCTTGCATATCTCTATTCAAGTTATTAGAAATAGGTAATGCAAAATCTAAAATTTGCAAAAATAACTGTGTAATTGGACCATTTAATTTTATTGAAATATTTTCTGTAGAAAGCACATCTTTTTCGGAAACAGCATCAGTAAAATATAATTTCAAGGCGTTATATTGTTCCAAAATTCGTGTTACGACCATCTGTACAGACAACCATCTAGTTTGTGCTTGATGTAATATTTTATAAATTTTAATACAGTAGAACCTCGACGAAGATAAATGCGATGTTAGGTGTGTAACGTGTGTGGAGTTGCTCCGTAGTTTATATGGTGTTTTACCTGGTAATTTGGGCTATTTAATTCTGATAGTTTGTGAATACGTTGTATAGTAACATTGTTAACCGAAATGCCTATTACCAGGGATCAAAGGGACGAATTTAAAAAGTTATTTAAAGATTGCATACATGAATTATTGCAAAGTGAAAATTTTATTGATAAAATGGCGCAGCAGTTGTCAGAAAAACTCGGTGATACTTTAAAAAAACTTAACGCACGATGTGATGGGTTGGAAAGTGACAATCGCAGGCTGGAGAGAAGGATAGACGAACAGGCACAGTACTCGCGCAGAAATAACATTCGTATATTTGGTGTACCTGAAGATAATAACGAAGACGTCGAGGATATTGTAATTGATCTATTACAAAATAAATTGAAAATCGATGTAGGTGCCAAAGATATAGATCGATGTCATCGAATAGGGAAAGTTTCAGCAGGAAAACGCGCTATAATAGTGAAATTCATAAGTTACAAATATAAATATCTCGTAATGCGCAACAAATATAATGCAAAAGATTATAAAATATTTATTGCGGAGGATCTTACGGCAGACAACTTCAGTTTATATCACGCAGCTCAACAACGATATGGTAGAAAAAACGTCTGGACCACCGATGGTGTTGTGAACGCTAGGATAGGGGCTGATAAACATCGAATTAAGTCTTTAGAGGATCTTGAGACGCTCCATGGGTAATACTGTCTGGATGCATATGATTCAATATGAATAGTATAGTTGATTTTGTATGAAGTTAATGTAAGTAGAAATAAAATACTATTGCTTTTGTTAGTACTACTGTACGTGCTAAACAATTAAAATGAAATCACTCATACTGTACATGCTACTAAAGCCAAATTAATGTTATATTTGAGATTTCTTTTTTTCTTTCTTTTGAACTGAATGTAATGCATTTAGAATTTAAGGCACTTTTGTAGCTCTTATAATTTTATAATTTTAATTATATTTTATTTTTGTGTTTTTGGTGATATTGAGTGTTTCTGTTATACATTTGTGCATATCTTCATGGAGCAGACGTAATTAAATAAATTTCCTTTTTCTGGTTCTGCATATTGTAATGTTTAGTCTGTCAATTGCTGCTTAATAAATATGTCCATGTTTGAGTGGACACGGAGCGATTTTGCATTGTAGTATTGCTATAGTTTGTTAATTGCCTTTAATTTTTCTGTTTGTTATTATATTATTATAGTTACTTACACAAATATCCTTGGATTTGTTGGACTAGCAAATGGCTGTGGAGCCTTTTAAGGTACTACATTTGAATATTAGATCACTGCTGCCGAAATTAGAAAGATTAAAAACTATTTTATATGACTATAATTGCGACATTTGTTGTTTATGCGAGACATGGCTTTCAGACAGTGCTTCTGATGCACGTTTATATATACAGGGTTATTCCCTAATTAGAAAAGATAGAGACTCGCGAGCGGGGGGTGTGGCGATATATTGTAGAAATCAGTTCCGATATAAAATACTGCAATCCGGTGGTGGTATTGAACAATTATGGATATCTATTGTATTAAATGCGCAAACTTATAGTTTTGGTGTTGCTTATAGACCATTTCATTGCAATTATAACTTTTTTATTAGTGAATTAGAAACTAGTTTATCTGCATTTATTCCAGAATGTGAGTATATTGTATTAACAGGCGATTTTAATATTGATCTCAACAATATCGGTAGTTTAGCAAGTACGACACTCATAGATACGATGTTATCGATGGATATGGTTCAAGTTATACAATCACCTACTAGAATTACGTGCAATACTTCTACTTTAATTGATTTAGTTTTCATATCTAATAGGGACTCACTACTAAATGCCCTAGTTGAGCCAGTTCATAATCTCTCCGATCACGAGCTGTTGGTCTGCACCTTTAAAATTCAGTTTAGGAAAACCAATGTTGCTTGGCGTACATATAGAAGTCAGAAATATTTCCGTATGGATATATTTCAAGAAAATTTATATAATACACCGTTCCATTTAATTTTTGATATGGACGGCGTTGATGAGAAAACTGATTTTTTTACTAACAATCTCAAATCTCTATTTGACACCCATATGCCTTTAGTGATTTCTCGGTTTACCAGACCTCCAGCGCCTTGGATGACCGATACGATAAAACTTATGCAAAAATTGCGTGACAATGCCTATAGGAGATTTCAAAAAAGTAAATCTGTACCACATTGGAATTATTATAAATCACTGCGTAATACTACAACCGAGGCAATACGTCGGGAGAAACGTGCATACGCTGCATATAAACTTGGGAGAGCAAGCGGCAGCAAAGAATTTTGGAAATTGCTGCGAGGTATGGGAGTAGTTGTTTCTAGGGGAATTAGCCTACCATCACATATAAAAAACGCTGGTGAAATAAATGATTTTTTTGTTAACTCTGTTCCAAATTTGCATCAGGATGGTGCTGTTTTTAATGATTACATGTCAACGCGTTTACTTGATGTTGATTTCCAATTTCAAACAGTGGATGAACAGACCATTTATGAATTAATTTTTTCTATAAAAACTAATGCTGCCGGTATAGATGGACTTAATATAAAATTTATTCAATTATGTACACCTCATATTGTCTCTTATCTTACGCATATAATTAATGAATGTATAACTACCGGATGCTTTCCAAGATGTTGGAAGCTTTCATTGATTACACCGTTGCCGAAGAGAGCTGATGTTCGTGAGTATAGTGATCTTAGACCAATAAGTGTGCTTCCCGTTTTGTCGAAGGTTATTGAAAGGGTTATTGAGCAACAATTACGAAATTACGTGTCAGAAAATAACATTTTACCTGTAACACAATCGGGGTTTAGGAAGGGATACAGTTGTACTACTGCTTTAACAAAAATTGTTGATGATATAGTTATGGAAAGTGACAGGGGGAGGTGTACGTTGTTGTGTTTGTTGGATTTTTCAAGAGCCTTCGACACAATAAACCATGATTTGATGGCTTCAATTCTTCATCACCTTGGTCTGGGATCAACTGCTGTAAAATTAATATATAACTACCTTACCGGCAGAAAGCAATGCGTTACTATTGATAACAATATCTCCGAATATAAAGCGGTTGATTCTGGTGTTCCTCAAGGGTCTATTTTAGGTCCATTATTGTACACAATATATACTTTTAATTTTATTAACTATGTGCGTTACTCACACTGTCATTTCTATGCTGACGATACTCAGCTGTATTGCTCCTTTGACAAAGGAAATTTTGAAGATGCGTGCTATAAAATGAATTTAGATATTGAAAGTCTAGTTAGAGAGTCAAAAAGACATTCACTACGCTTGAATTCTGCCAAAACAGAATTGATTTTGTTCGGTCCAAAAAGAATTAGGTCTGATCCTAATTATCGTTCTAAGGTAAAAATAATTGTTGATGGTACAGCTATTGCTTTAAAACCCTGTGTAAAAAATTTAGGTGTTATTCTAGATGAGAATTTGAATTTCTGTGACCATATAAATCAGTGTACCAAACGTAGTTATGCAGCCTTGAGGGTGATATATGCTAGTAGGATGTTTATTACAAGACATGTAAAGAAAGTATTGTGTGAATCTTTAGTTTTATCGCATATGAATTATTGTGACTCTTTATATCATGCATCACTTGATTCTCGAAACGTTCGTAAAATACAAAAAGTTCAGAACTCTTGTTTGAGATTGATATTTAATGTTAGACGAAGATCTCATATATCACATAAACTATTGGAAGTAGGATGGTTGAATATGTTCAGCCGTAGACGCCTACATGCTGCTAGCTTATATCATTCCATTATTTTAACTCAAAAGCCTCCGTATTTGTATAGAAATATTACCTTCAGATCGGACGTACATAATATAAATATACGCTTTAAAGGAACTTTAACTCCGCCTGAGCGTAATACTCAGTATGCTAAAAGATGCTATTCCTACCAGGTGGCGTATATTTATAATGCTATTCCACGGGATATAAAAGAAACTTGGTCCGTAAAATTGTTTAAACTTAAGCTTTATCGGTATCTCTTTCGTGGGCAGCGGTGATCCGGTGTTTGTGGATTTGCTAGTCTTGCAGATGTGTACTAATCACAATCTATCTTTAGGTTAGTTATCTTTAAGTTAGTTTAATTAGGGTTGAGTGGAAGAGCAGTAACTACGTTAAGTAGCGAGCTGAACTTCGCCTTATTTTCTTTTTCTTGTTATTTAAATAATATAAAATTATACGAATAATGTAGGTTCATGCCAGGGGAAAATAAAAGGCTATTATTATTATTATTATTATTATTATTATTATCCGTGCTTCACGGGACCGGACGAGGCACGGAAAATTGAAAAGCACGGATAATCCCAACATTTATTTCTTATATGTATGTATGTATACATACTAAAAACATAACAAAATAAAAAACAGAATTCTACATAAGTAAACTTTTACACTAAATAAGAAAAAATAAACTCTACATAGGTAGGTTAACTTGCATTTATGTACATAAAGCAGATGAAAAGCGAATGATTCCCAGGGATTCCCCTAGTACACTGCTGGCGATATCGATATTGCGTCCTCATGCGTATGGCACGGATAATCCGCACACGGATAATCGGAGTTCTACTGTATTAGCAAAATTATGAAATTCCATGAAATCAAAAAAAAATCACTTCTATTTATAAATTTACTATTGCATCGAGTAAATTCCCTCCAATACAAAATTGCTGTTTCATCAAAGCAGGTATTTACCCTAAATTTTATACTTATTTTAATAATTACCTTACCATTACTTCAACTACTAGTTCCTAGAGTGGGCGTAGCATAACATTTTTGTAAATGGATATAAACAAAATTTAATAATAAATAAAATGTGTAGTCTATAAATAGAGTTTTTGAAATACAAATCCATTTTGGGTAGATTTTAGGTTAAAATCGGTAGATCGGTAGATGATTCTGTAAATCGGTAGAACTACCGAAAAATCGGTAGCATTGGCAGCACTGACAGAAAGGTAGTACATAGTTGTATTCTTTTTACCAGAAATCTTAGTTTATCTCACTAAATTGACCAATCAGCAAGGAGAATAACTGAGATAAATTTAGATTTCTGGTAAAAAGAATACAGCTCATGTTTACATCCACCTGATGAAGTCATGGGGAAACAACTACAGTGTTTCAATTAAGTATTTGAAATATGTATATAATATAATAGGGTGATTCAATCTACCAACAAACGTATTTTTTGGCAGTGATACATAATATATGAAATCATAAAATAATCGGTATTTGTGTTTTTTAAAATAAGACTATTTTATTCAAATCTTATTGCTTTACCATAAATTGATGAAAGTAAGAAATTATCAGAAGCTACATAACATTACGAAAAGGGAAAGTCTGACGTAAAGATGTTGGAAGCAATGAATCAAAGAAGACGCCCTATTATGTTTATTTAATTCTCTCTTACTATAATCACTTATAATATAAATATCAATGTTTTTAAAATTAAGTAAAGCTCGACAAAGGCAAGAAATTTTTTTTATAATAAAATCAAAAATTGTTACGCAATATCCAGATTTCTATAATAATTTAATAGGTATCTTTGCATGACATGCCGACATTATATTAAATTACGAGTAGACTGCCAAGCTTCCAAAATACTTAGAAAGAATTAGATCTTTAAATATATGCAGTTTAATGTATTTTTATAATGTCTAACAGATCTCGTCGCAGTTGTCCTTTTTCCGAAAATATATGTAGAAAAAAAAATAAAAATTGAAATTAGACAAATATTCGAAAATTAACGATACGACAATAATTTAAAAAATATTCTGACCACGTCCTTGAAAGGGTTGAAAAAATATTTTCGTAATTAAACTTGTGATTTGGAAAATAGAATACATTGTGCAAGACTAATTGTTGGAGAAATGTTAAAGTGAAACATGGTACGGTTTCGGCTAGCAGGCGGAGTTTCGCCAGACGAGATTTATCGGTTCTGAGTACTCTAACAGAGGCATAAAGATAAGGGTTTTACGATTCCTATTCATTGGCTGTTTAGAGACCAGATTTTGTGAGTGAGTGAGAAAGAAAATAGACATTGTGTGATAAACTAGGAAGATCTTATAAACTAGAAAGCATTCGACTGAGAATGAAACTGTAGTTATAAATTTTAATAAATTTAAAGTTTTATTTAGAATGTTATCGATTGATTTGTATTCTCAAAAGCAGCCATTTTTTTTATAAATGTATTCGTTACGTTTTGTTGATCAGCAATAGAGATTTAAATGTAGCTGACACTCTTTTATTTTTAAAGTACTAAAAGAAATTACTTTGACGTCCAGGATTAGAAATTCATAAAAGAAAATTACAAGATGTAAGGCAAGATCAAATGGAAATTCCCTGTACATCTAAATGTTATGAATTATTACATTTTGAATATGAGAGTCCTATCGATGAGAGCTTCGACGAAACAAAAAATGAGGTGTGGCCACCACACGACTTCTTATACGTATTAGCGTTTCAAATTATACGAAATTGTTTTATAATGTTGTAAATAGTTTTATCTTAGAAAAATAAGCCGGATTTTAAGAATTTTTTTTATATATAAATTATTCAAAATCCTGTTATAATAAATATCTACAGAATACATACTTTGCGAGATATTCGAAAGAAAGTGCTACTCGCTAAGAGTAAAAGTGGTACTTCCGGACCGAATTTTGAAATTTCATTTATACAAAAAAATATTCCAAATCCAGCTTTAAATACGTTTGTACTCTTGATAAATATACAGCCTGTCCCAAATTAACTCGGCACTATTGCTAACTTTGTTATTATTGGAGCTACGAAGTCTGTTAAATTAGCAAACTAGTAGGACTTTTTTGCTGATTAAGTTAGTCAAAACAGAGAAACGATTGAAGAGCTAGTTTCTGAGATATTCACAAAAGCAACAAATTTTTAAATGGAACAGCCTGTATATTTCGACATATTTTGAAAGAGAGTTAAATTCTAAACAAAAAGTAAAGTATACACTATCGTCCTAAATTTGAAAATATGCGAATAAAATGCACTTAAACTCTTTGATTATCATTACTTTAATATGTAAGTAGTATATTAAAGTAATGATAATCAGAGAGTTTAAGTGCTTTTTATTCGCTTATTTTCAAATTTAGGACGATAGTGTGTTATTTACTTTTTGTTTAGAATTTAACTCCCTTTCAAAATATGTCGAAATATACAGGATGTTCCATTTAAAAATTTGTTGCTTTTGTGAATATCTCAGAAATTACTTAGCTCTTCAATTGTTTCTCTGTTTTGTAGACAAAAATAGAAAAACAAAAATTGCATATTTGAACGTAATTTTTAGTTCTAATCAACTTTTGTAATAACATTATTCGATATTGTCAAATATAAAGGTACTTTACTCTGGAGTAAAATTAATATTTTTTGATGTACTTCGTATACAACTGAAAAAATTTAATATCTGATGATTGTATTTTAAATTTTAGAATTTAAAATAGAATTTTTTATGAAGAATAACTTTTTTTCCTAAAATTAATAATAAAAAAGTTTTCCATATGGTTCCAACTTAGTGAGACATATTGTATATAGTTTGAATGCTGGGTTAGTCAGTATGTAAATAAATAGCTTTAGAAGCATAAGCGTCATAGTAAGAATAACTTTTAGTAATAAAAAAGCTTATAGGATAATGCATCCTATGGTGCAAACGCTTGTAGCATCAGTAATCCCAGACATTCAGTAATGAACAAGAATAGAGACAAACATAACTAAATATTAAAGAAACATTTATTTTCTAAAGAACGTATTACATTTATCATCAATAGAATTCGACAAACAATACCCTATTCTAAATTTTAAAGAAGTAGTTTCGGAATTAACTACATGTATAAGTGGGCCAATATCTTCTTGACCGTCAGTTTTTGGGCGTTAATCTGTAAAAAAAAATGCAAAATTATTACACGATTATCTATTGGATGTTTTAGAACTTTAGTGAGCTATCTCTAATTACTTGTATGCAGTTTTCACTTATATTGTTAATATTTTGTATGAGTATGCACTCTTGCATAATAGGTATTTAGCTATGCGTAATTCAGCATAAGCAAAACAGAATAATACAAATAGTAGAGAGATTATACCAACGTAAATAAATGAAAATAAAAATGCAATAACTGTCTACGATGAATATCAAACCACAGCACTCATATTTTATAACGTACGTGTTGATTTCTTTGCCTATTGGACATGTGATTTGAAACATGACTAAATTGCTGTGTATAAAATTGAAGTAAGTAATAAGTAAAGTAAAAAATTGAAATCATTTTTCATTTTTATATACTAAGACATTGTCGTAAATAACGAATGATAAAAGATGAACAGCACCACGAACGAATAAGCTGTTAGAATTGTTCACACCGAATAGTAGTAAACTTAATTTATAAAATACACCTACCATAGATTTTAATTTATTAACAAAAGAGAAATAGGTGTAGATAATTGCTAAAAGTTAATCCAACCAAGGCCACTGTGCGATATAAGACCGTCATATAAGATTTTTTTGATTCCCATAACCTCAAAATATCGATCCTTAAGTGCCGTTATCTCTCCAAAGCATAATAAACTACTTGGTAATGCTGAGCATTTTCAAAATCACGTGCTAAAAATATGCAATATGATTGGATAATGTCAAACCTACTGTTATTGACTTTTGACTAATTTGACATTTATTTTGTCCATTCTATATTTTTTTCTACTTAAATTATTCTAATACTTCACATATTGAGTCGTTAAATTTAATGTGTGCTTCATATTTGCTATATTTTGGAAGTAACGTCGAGTACCAATAGAAAACTATAGGTATATCTAGTTCCTCACGAAAAAAGCGTGGCTGTTCTAGGTCCTTTAGTTCTTACCAAAATAGTCTGCGCTAAAAGGCAAGTAATTCGCAAGGTACTTCGAAAAATGAGAATTGATTATTCAAAATGTAGTCTAAGAAAAAGTCTTGGTAAATAGCTATAATCTTTTGCATTTTTAGGTTAAATTTATATCTTAGTATTTGTAGATGTAAAAATTGTAGTGGGGAAATTGCCCGGCTGAAGTGAAGAGTTTTACTAGACGTTATTTGGTCACTAATATTAACAATAAATCTGAATATGTAAACTCTAAGATATTTGAGAGCTGATTTAGTACAATTTTAAAAAGGATACATGTGGTTTTTGTTATTGTCAATTTTTGTTCTTATTATTATAATTCGACTTGCACCTGTTGGATAAATGACGATGCTATAAAATTTATAAAATGCTATAATTATTACGAATAAGAGACCTTGTTATCATCGTACAACTGAGAAGTGTCAACAAGAAACTGATTAGTGTGCAAATTTTGGTCTGTCTTGAACTGTGTTGTAGAAATACTAACGGATTTGGTATACGCAGCACTAAAGAGTGCATCACTGTAACTAACTAAATTAGCATATTGTAATAGTGCCAAAATGGAAAAAAGTACATCAAATATGTACCGAAATACACAAAGAATAGTTTAATAAATATTACCTTTTTAACCAGTGTCATTTGAAAATATTCTATATTTCTTTTAATAAGTGTACATACATGTATATCAGTTAATTGTAATATTTGAATATAGTGCACAACAAAGTTATTTTGTTTCAACAAGATTATTTAGTTGCGATCCTGTAGAAGAAATATTTCAACATGTTAGGCTTAAAGGAGATACAAAATGATACTGCCGATGCCAGAGCGGCAGAATATTTTATGAGGCAAATATTGAGATGTGGAATAGTAAAGCTGCAAGATCTTCCAATACAATTGAAAGCGTCTATTACGTTAGTACCGCAATTCTTTTAAAACCCAAGAAGTCATACAAAATCCATACAAACACTTTACAACGTAATTGAATTCTAAAAAGTGCTTCCTTTTAAATTATTATAAAAAGTGGGAAGAAGAGAAAAATTGTTATTCTTGAAACAACCCAACAACTTCATTTTCAACGCTTTTTCAATTTTAATTCGTTCTATTTCATTATTTTAAAATTATTAATATTAATGATTGTAAAATTAATCTTTTAGTATTATTTGGAAGTTTATTTGAATAAAAATTCAGAAATTATTTTTTTTGGGTACTACTGGACGGCGTTACATATGAATCAATACTTTGAGGTTACCAGAATCAAGTTCACCAATGTAAATCGAAGTTATGTGACGGCCTTATATCGCGCAGCGGTAGCGAGATACATTTGGCCTTGATCCAACAAATGTGTAAGTGCCATCTATTTGACAGCCGCTCAAGCGACATTGACATTGGTAGTTAATTGTAATCAAACTAAAAACGCGATAAATCCTCTCAAAATGTTGGCGTGTGCAAGCATATAAAACGTAATTTAATTTAAAAGCGAATAATTGGTACGTATATGAAGTGATTAAATTATTAAGTTAATATATTTAAGGTTAGCTATAATACTAACCACGTTAAAGAACAATATTTTTAACTTAATTCTCGCACAAAAAATATTTCTTAAAGCCCTTGCGTGAAGACATCTGTATTCGCGCAGTAAAAGGCACTCGCTTCTTTCGGTCGTTCGTGCTTCAAAACTGCCCGCTTATGCGGAGATGGAGTCTTTTCGCACTTGGTTCGTAAATAAGTATTTGATAAACACATTAAAGAATTTGTTCATTTAAAATATGTTTTAGTTTAGAAAATTGTTTAATTTTCAGCTAGGAAGAAAATAAAATGTTGAAGTTTATTTATATATTATAATAACGTGTACTGCAAAGACTATTTTAAAATGAATAAACGTACGCAAAAACTAATAATATATCAATTCTACTGGCTGGTGGCCCTTCTTGTTTATATAAATAATATGTAACATTCCTGCAAAGTAACAATTAAAAGCTAGATTTGTTGAATAACTTACCAGGACATTCATAGTGTAAATTAGACCAAGTATCTATTTGCTGATAGAGAGCGAGAACACCTAACCTTCCGCCCGTGAGAGTCTTATCAAAAATGTCTCCAGAATTCACAACGACGTTGGTGCCGCTCCAAATCTTTAAATTTATCAAGCCAATTTTAGGTCTGTGAATAAGTTTCCAACGGTAAGCAGTATTAAACTCATATGGGTATTCTGCAGGAGATTGCCATAGGATCCTTGATTCATCAGCAACTGGTTCTGAATAATATAATGCATTATGCCGGTTGGCATTGGGACCCTTAGTCGAATTGAATAGTTTTATTTGAACACCTTTCCTACCGTATCCATAATACCGGTTCCACGTAACAGCATAAAACTTGCCACTGCTTTGATAACTGCAAAAGTTATGGTATACTAACATAAGCTATGTATATAAACAAGATAGTTTTTTCAACACATTAATTTTAAATTACAATTGCTTTTGTTACATGAACGTACTGCCAGGAAAACGGCATAATGACAAACCAGGAATAGTTTACTTTAAGCGAAAACAATTTGAACAATGGATATATAAGCGGATGCTTCAGGCCATCGACAAAAGTTTTACATACGCAGATAGAATAAAATATTAATGGAATGACGGAAGAAAGAAACTGAATTCTGGGTACTATGCAATACAAAAATTGAATAGGTAAATAAAATTTGTATGTTAAACATTTATAAGTACCTTAGCATGTTCTACATTATTTTATAATATTACTTTGAAATTGGCATCAAATTGGAAAGGAGTATTTATTACACAAAAGAGGCTGATGAGTGACACCGTTCATCGTAATGTTTGTGTGGGTGCTTTTAGTAATGAGAGTGTTTTTTTTTCCTGGCATGTGGGAATAGACTGTGATAGTTTTTGAAATTTTTGTAGATGTTGTTGTGTATTTACTCGTTATAATAAAACACAGTCGGGTTCTTTTAATGTATATTACAGCAAAACAGATCGGTACAAAAAGAGTTACATTACATCGGTATTGTGTTACGTGATTACTCCCATTACAAACTATTAGGGGTAAGTGGGGTAAGTGTAGAAAGGGGTATTTGTAGACAACAATAATTATTAAAAAACGGTTGGTAGAAATAGTACCCTATGAACATAGCTTCGAAGAATAGACTTCACCACATGTGGGTTTTTAATTTGGGCGGCATTGGATTTCTGTGTGCCAGGCAGTGTATTGTCACATCTAGTAAGTAAAATATCCATTAAATAAGTTTCTCATAGGCTTCTACTTCTTTCGTTATAATTTGCATTTTCGATTGTTGCTCTGATTGTCACTGTGTGTAAAATGTGGATAAGTGGTAAACACATAACCTCAAACTGTGAACAGTTCATAGGATCCTTTCACTTTTGCAATACAATCGTGTCTACACATGCCCCTTTAAAGAATTTAATGGGGGTAAATGGAGACAGTACTTAGGTGCAAGTGTAGACATGTGGGGCTTGTGTAGACAGAATGTACAACTGCAACAACAAGACGCTAAGACAAATGTAGACAAAAGCAAAACAAATTATTGTTATTTTCAGGGAGCATAGAAACTGTTCAATATGCCACGTAATCGACCCAGAAAGAAAGCCCCACCATCTTACACAGTAGAAACAGTGAAAGCAGCGTGTGAAGCTGTTGCTACAAAACGGTTAACTTACCGTGAAGCTGAAAAGTTTTATAAAGTTAACAAAAGCGTCATTTACCAAAGACTTCGTGGCAGAAAAACAAGTTTAAACGTTGTGGGAGGTGGTCGACGTCCAGTTTTTTCCGAAGAAATTGAAAGTGAACTGGAAAACTGCATACTAGCACGAGCAGAATGGGGCTACCCTGTGGATAGGGAAGAATTACTAGATCTTGTAAAAGATTATGTTACAGCTAATAACCTAAAAACGCCATTTAAAAATGGAAGACCCGGTGAAGATTGGTACTTGAATTTTATGAAAAGAAGAAAGCTTCTTACTTTAAGAAAGCCCGAACAGTTACAACAAAAACGTGCAGATGCGGCTGATCCTTTTGTTGTAAATGATTTTTACAATAAATTAGACAAGATAATTCGAAGAGAAGGCCTGCGCGAGTTGCCTGTACTTGTGCTGAATTGTGATGAAACTGGATTTGGAACAGATCCCAGCAAAGTTAAAGCAATAGGACAAAAAGGAAGCAAGAGCTTTTATCGAAGAGTGGCTGGTACTGGACGAGAAAATATTACTGTTAACTGCTGCGTTGCTGCTTCCGGCGTTGTTTTACCACCGCATGTGATCTATAAAGCGAAAGGTGGTGTGCAGGTTCGATGGACCAGTCCCGAAAATGAGTATCCCGGTACTATTTATTCTACAACTGAAAACGGATACATGGAAGAGTCCGTTTTTTATTCTTGGTTTAATACACTCCTTATACCGTATGTCGAGTCAGTAAGACGAAATAAGGGCATTTCAAAGAAAGCCGTTCTTATAATGGATGGACATAGAAGTCATATAAGTTTCCGTGTTGTAAATGCTGCTCTTAAAGCTAATATTATACTATTAAAACTACCTAGCCATTTGACTCATCGTATGCAGCCTCTTGACAAGTGTGTTTTTGGTCCCCTTAAAATTGGATGGGAAAAAATTCTTGTAGCCCAAGGGCGTCGTGCTCTTTTGACGTCCCAAAATACGATCAACAGAAAAACATTTGTAGAACTTTTGGCAGAGGCGTGGAGAAAATATTTAACAGAAAGCAACATTATTTCTGGGTTTCGAGAAACTGGTTGCTTCCCAGTAGATGCATCTAAATTCCCTGAACAAGACTATGATCACATGAAGCTAGAACGCTTTAAAGTAGATCAAACAGAGAAAGATCACACTCTATTAATAAATGAAAATGCTCATAATCAAATACTAGAACCATGCAATTTGCTAGAACAGGGAATTCCAGTTTCAGATACTCCCAACACAACTCAAGAAACTCCAACACCTCCACCTCCAACTTCAATTGAAAATAAAATAAATGGAGTGTCTGTTGAATCTGCAGTAGCTAATAATGATTCTGCAACTCAAGACATTTCAGAGCAGTTGCAGCAACCAACAACATCAGATGGGCGGCGTTCCATTATGGATATCTTTATCAATAAACTGAGAAGAGAATTTGCACCTCCAATTCCAAAATCCACTGAACGACAAATTAGATTAAAGAAAGATTCTTATGGTGAAGTTCTTACAAGTAAAGAAGTATTAATTCGTTTAAAAAATGAAGAAAATAAAAGAAATTCCAAAAAGAACAAGAAGTCTGCTCCAACAAAAATTAAAATACCACCGAAAAAATTGTCAGAACCAAAATATAAAAAGTTAAAAAAATTTGCAACTAATAAAAGCTCATCATCTGAATCAGAAAATGAAGAAATTCGAGAAGAAGTTGAAAATTTGCCATCAAGCGATGATGTTTCATTTGGTAAACTGTCAGATGAAGAAGACGAAAAAGAAAACTTAAGTCCAGATAACAATCACTGTAACGAAGTAAAAACAATTAAATCTGACAATTTTTATGCCGTTGACTTTGTATCAAAATGGTATATCGGAAAAGTATTGGAAATCCATGACCATCATATAAAAATGAAATTTTTAGAACGCATCACTAATCAGCAATTTCGTTGGCCAATACGAGAGGACATTGATACTGTTCACATTAGCGCTGTTTTTGTTCAGGTGACTTTGAGAGATGATGGGAATAATAAGCTGTCAGTATGTCCATGTCCAGCATCAATTGAAAAAATCTGGTCTAACTATAAAAAAAATATTTAAAAAGATTTTTTATAATTTAAATTTTTATTCTTATTAACTTTTTATTATACTATTTTAATCCCTTTTCTAATAGATTTTGTTAAGACTTTTGTATTTTCATATCCAAATAAAATAGCGAAATACAACTTTCAGCACATGAAAGGAACCACTTTGAACTTAATCTCCAATTACCCCACATACCTTAATATGGAAACAAACGTCTGTTACAGGTCCTGTATACATTTACCCCAAGTTATGGGGTAAGCGTAGACACTTGTCAAATTTTTAAAAAATATTTATATACAATACAAATGAGCTACTTTTTTTGTTTTGGTCGTTGCACGCGAAGGGACGAATGATAAATGTTGTTATACACCAAACTCCAAAATTTTAAATTAAACAGTTGTCAAAAAATTATTTTCAAATAAAAGAAACTTCAAAAAGTGTCCACAATTACCCCACTTACCCCTACTTATTCTATGGGCAACCTCTGCAATACATATTCCCTACATAGAAGTACCAACTTGTACATAATAGCACTAACACTAACAAACATAACAGATGTTATTAACTAAAATAAAATGAAAAGTGTATGAAAGTATAACCTAACCATAAATTAATTTGAAACTTTTTCTGTGTTAATTGTCTTAATGGACATCAGAATTCCAAACCTAAATGTTTAAAATGTATACACTTTAGGGGGTTTCCTTAGATGATGCGATCTATATCTGGAGAGCCGTAAACGTTTTAAAAATTCCTTTTGTTGCCGCAGATAGACAGCTAATAGGAAATTCTGCATTCCATCTTCGCAAATTTTATTTTTTTCTGCAAGAAACTGTCTAGCTTTCTACTTAGCAAAAATTGTGTAACAAAAGTATTTATATTTTTAATAAAAATGTTATCGAGTGACAATTGTAGTATAAGTCTAAATCAAAGTGGAATAACAAAACAATATGCTAAAATTAAGTATCACAAAATGACGCCAAGCCGCCCTAATTATTTCATATATAAATATATTATTATATTGAAGTGGTTCAAAATTAATTTAAATTTCTTATAAAACAGTTAGGGCAATTCTAAATACAATACTCCTGGCATAATAACGACGACTACTTTACTACTTACCTAAAAACGAAACCGATATTGTATCCCCGACCATATGTATGGGTATATAACGTGCCCTCGTAATCTACGTTATCAAAGCGATCGAAACCGACTGCTATTTGTGTATAATCAGCATAAACTGTTGAGATTTCTGCACCTTTACTGTAAATTCTCGATATTTGATGGTTATAATGTATAAGTGGTACCTCGAAATTGCTGAAATCTGTTTTATAAATCAACTTATTTCTTGGACAGTTATCATGCTCATCCATTATTCCGTCACCATCAGTATCCGTCACACAAGCGTCGCCTTTACCCGTATCTGAAAATATTAAAAAATTAGAATTATATAATCTAGATTTCAATCGCTGGAAATATGAGAACTTACTGCTGCTATCTTTTTGATCTGGATTGTAGATCATTACGCAGTTATCGTTCAAATTAGGAACGCCGTCATTATCCATGTCTTCATCACAAGAATCTCCTACACCATCATTATCCAAATCGCTCTGATGCGAATTTGGTATCACTCTGCAGTTGTCTATGTCATCATTGATGCCATCGCTAAAGAGTAACAAAGTTACATTAGCTCTTTGTTAGCGTAAATATTTGCAATCTATTTGTATAATAAACAGTCAATTTATTTATTTATTAGACTAGTCAACATATCTAATTACAGTGTATGCTTAGGAACAGATGTAACAAAAAATTGGCAAATTCAAACAACAAGTAAATCTACAAACATTAAACACAATAAAAGATTCAAAGTTAAAAAATAACAACACACTTGCTCGATAAAGTAAAAAAATAAATAAATGTATATAAAGAATGGGTATTGATTAGTGATACCAAACCTAATGTCGCAGATACTGAATATGTCAACAGAGGGAAACCTGTTACAACTATTTCACATGCAATAAAGTGGCGCATATTTAAGCATATTAGTACACGGTGTAGGTAAATAAAAAAATGGCGATCGAGAAGAGAATCCAGGAATATATACAGGCAGCGGTTGTACCATGTGTTCATTAGTGATTGAAAGGCGTTTGAATCGCCCGCACTTTTGTTATGTCGGAAAGTTGGTGATTCTTGAAGATATACCAGTAATATGATTAGTAGCGTCTCATTATCCTGTTGTTTTTATTTTGATTTTCGTTTTCATCTACTTGCTTTATTGTTTTACTTATTTATTACTAGAAAGGCTTTTCTTATTGCCACTTTTTACATCCGCATATTAATATCGGTAAGCGATAAATTGTCATAATAGATTCCGGAATCAACATTCGCTTTTAGGTTAATGATGGTTTTCACATATCTGCACAACAAATTTATTGTTGAAGCATATATTCGTTCAGGAATACGCAATCATCAAGGAATATGGTACTATTCCTATCAAAAGAAGGAAAAGACTGATGATTCCTTTAATATGCCTTATTACCATCTTACAGCTATCATTTTTACCGTTTTCCCCATTTTTGAATATTGCTTTACTGAAAAGCGGTCTAGTCTACTATAATCTAACTTATAATTTTTTCACTCAGTATTTTTCCGATCTTATTCGATATTATCTTTCCAACCGTCAACAGTAGGTTTTCTATAATAGATTTGCATACAATACGGTACAATATTTGGAAAAACCCAAGTATCCAATTTGGGACCTCTTTTTTTTACCCACGACGTATTTAGGTGCACCAGCAATAATCTACCACTAAATGTCCGAAAATGTAAAGTAATGACCTTTTCACAAAGAAATTCTGGTTCCTTGCAGCTACCACAGTATAGAGCTGTATAGACACAGTAGTTTCTCTCGCCGACGGCACCTTTGATGTTTGTGTCCGAAAATAGTACTGCGCATTCACGCACGCGCAACCAGAGGCGTAGTAAATTTTTCTATTCAGGAATAAGCCAGTGACGCAGAACCAAATCGTTTATGAGATAATTATGTTAATCTATTTTTAAAATTATGAAAAAGCTATATCAATAATACAAAAAACGATGATAAAACACTGCTTTTTATTAAGTACATATTACACACGCATTTAAAATGTAATACATTATAGGTACAACACAAAAAAAGGCTCCTCTAACCTAAAGATTACTTAAATTTCTTGACACAATTCATCAATGGTGTTGTAAAATTGTTATTTTATTTGAATTGCCAGTAACTTTGAAATTTCTATTGCAAAATTTCAAAGTATAAATAATTCTTACACGAATAAATAGCTTTATCAAAAATTCAGTAGGAAAATTTTCGCAGGAATGTTTATATGATATCTCCTCCAACTTCTGTTTTAATTTAAAGCTAACATTTGGTTCGAAGGAAAATGAAGAAAAAAATTCACAGAAGGCTTTTTCCTAATGCGGTATTTATATATAGGTATACTGAAATTATGGTCGGGCGTTGCCAAATTAGTAAAGCTGTTTCACAAAGTTAGGACATGCCTTAAAATAAGTGTAAAATTTGAATTCACTCATTTCTTGTGTTTTAAACGTATAATTGTTGGAAAACTATGCTTTTCAAAACATTTGTGTCCCAAATAACCTATAAAATAAGTGAAGGCATTTTGTTCAGTTATATTTTCCCATTGTCGGTAATCAATCTTCGAAAATTAAATTTTGCGTTGCTGGTGGTGAATTTGTCATGAAGTTTGAGTAATTATTCACAACTACAATACACAATATGCACATTTTAACAGTTGAGGACATTTAATGCGTCTGGGGATCTTACCGCATTGGTTCTTTCGGAAACCTGAAAAAGCTTAATTTAGAATTGTTCGAACTATTCTTGCACCGAGGTGCACAACAATAATGGGGCATTTTTGTTCCAAGTATTCGCGAAACGAAACACTACAATTATTGATAAAACGTTATGCTGCATGCACACTAATTATAAAAAACAATTTGTTTGTCAAAAATGTTGGAAGTACGTCAGCATCCATTAAATTATATGAAAATGTTTCAAGGAAATGCACAATAATCAAACAAAAATTTTTGACACACATTTTAAACACAAATTCTAAATTAATAATGTGTTAATAAATTTATTTGACGTTAATTATAAATGCCAAAAGAATGTATAATTTAGTTTTACAAATGCCTTGTTTAATCTGTGTACAACTACCCATTAATTTGTAAAATTAGTGTTCATAATAAATTGTTTGTCAAACATTTTGTATAATTGGTGTACAGCATAACTTATATTAACGGCCATTCAAAAATCGCATGCCCAGCAGTCGCATCAAATAATCCCGCCAACTCAACAGCTGATGGCTGACTACTGCGCATTCAGAAATTTTCACGCACGCGTCGGTTCAAGGTCGTCGGTAGGAGGACAATTATTTCCCTCGAGAGAAACTACTGTTTCTATTACATAGCTATATACTGTGCAGCTACAAACTATTTTCTAAGAGTGTGTTTCGGATGGCGGTGACAAATGACTTGACGCAGCGTTGAGCTGTGTTCACGCGGACCTCGATTCAGTATCCGCAAGAAATAACTTAGTGTTAGTTACTCGTATAATGTTACGAATATTATAGAAGGTGATATTAAAAATAACAAAATATGTGGTTGTTATGTAAGTGATTGATTTTGGAAAAGATGATTAGAAAACATATAAATTATTCTAAACAAAACGACCTAACATAAAATAAAATGTATTTTAGATTTTTTTGGATCAACGTTTGAATAATTTGGAGAATATTATAAAGAACGAATTGATTTGAGTTGGAAGTGTCAGAAATTAAGTTTCAAATATGTTGTAGGAACACATGCAACGATTGGAGGAAGCAAATTATTTGACAACAGAAGGTGTTTGTGGTTTGGGTTCACAAAGGTGGAGAAGTAAAAAGAAACGTTGCATTTAAGAAGTAGAAGAAGACGAAGCACGACACTTAAAATGGTAGATCCTGTACAAAAACTAAAGCTTTAAACAATTTATACCAATATGCTATAGTTAGATTCGCTTTGGGTACTCTTACTATGTCTGGATTGACATTCATGAACTTGTGCAACAGAAGTTTTTATAATATTTGTTTCTAAGAATCGACTTTTATCTGCACATTCCCCCCTCCCCCCACACACATATGGTTCTGAAAAATATTGCCATTGTGTACATTTTTTAATACCAAAAAGCGCTAGCGGAATCTAACACAAAATTGTATTTTTTTAACTGACAACGATTTTTGTGGACGTTCCATCGTCCTATGTGACACGAACTTTATGACAGGTACTGATGTATTATTACCTATCAACATCACCACCAATATCACAGACGTCTCCAATTGAATCCTCATCGCTGTCTTCTTGTTTTGGATTGTATATTTTTGGGCAATTGTCACAAACATCTCCTACGCCATCCCCGTCTTTGTCTGACAACTCCTCGCCTGCTTTGCTTGGGCAGATATCCACCGGGTTCTCTACACCATCTCCATCTATATCAGGGTCACAAACATCGCCGATTTGATCACCATCAATGTCACGTTGAATAAAATTTTTATTAAAAGGGCAATTATCACAAGCATCTCCGTATCCATCCCCATCACTATCCAGTTGATTTGCGTTTGGTCTTGTAGGGCAATTATCCTGAAAATACGGTTTAATATCATAAAAGAAGAATTTAGAAACCTGCAAGAATATGTCCTTACAGAGAAGTTTTGGATTCCGTCATTATCAGCATCGTCTTCACATGCGTCGCCCACACCGTTCTTATCGAAGTCTTCTTGACCAGAATTAGGCACCTTTTGGCAATTATCCTTGAAAATAATGTACATATTACTTATATTATACCTTCCATTCGTATTTTTAGAAACTAGATGAAATTAAGCTTCAAAAAGAGATGTGCGAAATAGTAATGACGGTCTTCGCCCGCCATAAACGGTGTACGCAAAAGGAACAGAAACATCTCTCTTCAAATTTTTCTGCATAATACTCTTTCTCACAGTGAATTGATGACACACAATATAAAATGAATAAAACATTGCAAATAGTATATCAAAAACGACATTCCCATATTTCCTCAGAATAACATTTAAAATTTACTAATCTCAAACCTTTCTGCACTTCTCTCCGGAGCATCCTAAATCATTATCAGGCCAACTATCCATGTCGGTGTCAACTCCACAAACAGTGCCATCTCCAGCAAAACCTACATTGCATACACATTTTTTATTGACCTCTGAGGGACGAGCATTGGGATCGCAGTTTACACATTTGTAAGAACCCTGCAATTAAAATTCATTTTTAAACATATTACATTAAAAGTTCTTAAGTGACTATACCTCCGAGTTGATGCACCTGGTACCGGTTGGGCAATTACCGTTATTTAAAGTACATTCATTTATATCGAGGCATATCTGGCCATCCCCTGACCATCCAGGTTCACACACGCATGTGTCAGATGTATTCGAAAGAACAGCATGTGGTCCACACAAGCATTTATAGGAACCCTGAAATTGATATTTTTCGACTTTAGATTTCCAACACGATATATTAGCATATTTGCAATTTTTGTATGCCTTAGTAGCTAGCACACTTGGTTTTTAACTGTTTTGTTTAGATATATTTTATTTTTATGTACATTACTTCTTCGAAAAGGAAATAATAAAGTTTTCCTACAGTAAATAAATGTATTTGTATTGTTAATTGTGTAATGTATTTAATATTCAAGCATATTCCACATTCTTTATTAACTAATGTTGATGCGTCATCTGCACCTCTCCTATTCGTCATCTTGGCGGAAGATTTGAAAAAGATGGCGCAAATACAAAAAGAGCAAAACAAAATTTGGAGACATTTCTCTTAAGAAATAAACCAGTTATATTTTTTTTGTAGTATATAGAATAAGTGAGTTCTCTGTAATTTTATAAGATTTTAATAACTTTACTTTCTATGTTACCTACATCTGTGTTACTACATAATGCGTTGTCTGGACAATCAAAAATATTTTCTTGACATTCGTTAATATCTAAGCAGACATCTTGTAGAATCCTTTCGGGTTGGAATTCGCTGAAATACTTTGTATAATTTCCTCTGTATCCATCGGGACAGGAACTGCATTCATATCCTGGTTCTTTGTTGTGGCACTCCAGTAATGGACCGCATGGATTGAATTGGATACACTTGGAAGAGAAAATAATTATTGGTGACTTTCAGCAGTGTACTAATTATGGTTAACTACATTATCATCATTTTCGGAAGCAATATATTTGCTGCACATGTAATATATTAATAATAAAACGAATATGTACTAAATCAATTTAATTAAACGGTCTGTGGCTGATATCTGCAATGCACCAGATGCAAAAATTAATACATATAATATAATGATTCATAACTCAATGGCTATTATTATATAAACCATCGTTTTTAGTTGGGATAATTTTTCTTTCTTTTGTTGGGGCAATGTCCTAGTATTTCAACAATTGAAAATAATAGAACGGATGGAAGCAATGTCATAAAGGTACCAATTTGAGTAATTATAATAGCCTTTCTTAGTGATGGACCCTAACAATTACTTGGACTGTCTATAATCTCAAGTACTATTGAGAGCCAGTGTTGTAATTTATACAGTAGAACACAACCAGGAAAAGTCTGCCTTCGTTGTCATGTACAAGATGGTGTCATAGGTTGTGTACTGGGGTACCAGTAAAAACTAAGCAATTTTCTTGGAAACTGTGTGCCGATAACTAGTATGTCGTCTGAAGAAACTTATACCAAAAAGTATAACATATTCCAAGGAGTGAATTTTTATGTTATAAGAGTTGTAACTTTTGTTATATAAATAAAGTCGCAAAAGTAATCAATCTACACTGATTATAGACAAGGTCTCTTCCTTTTTTTGCCTGTGGTATGCACAACACAGATTTCATTTATTGCTAATTATTACTTCGAAGAAGAAAACGTTACGTCCTGTATGAAAATAAACCGTTCGAAAGGTCTCTAATTTGAAATTACTTTAGAAAACTATATAACAATAATGTTTAATGTACTGTGAGTGATCACCATTTAAATTCCTTTTACATCATTCTAGACTGAGATTTTCAATTTCCTTGGTAGACATAAAAGTGTCGCCAATTAAATGAAATTGCGTCTATTTCGATAGTGGAATAATTTGTTTATAATTTTGCTGCTAGCAATAGAAGAATAAATAAGTTTATAATAAAGAAACTAAAATACAAATTTTTAGCATTGCTGTACAATACGTACTTCGTCTATATCAACGCAAAATCCACCTTTAATTTCATATCCAGCAGGACAAACATAACTACTGCATTGAGGTATAAGTGCAGATGTATTAATTTCCAAATAGTCAGTAACTGAAACAAAGAAAGTTGTAATTAGAGGATCCGAACATACAGGGTCGTCCAAAAGTCTGGATTCACGTGGATTTTGAGTAAACTATTCACTTTTTTGGAAAACTGAATTCTGTATCTTGAATGGGAATAAAATTGCAACTCAATAGTATTTTTTATTTCAAAAAAATTGTTTATAATTTTGAGATAAAGTTAATAACAATGTTTTTTTAAATGGAAACCTACCGTGATTTTTATTTCAGAGAGAGTACTTTCGATAAGAATTGCATTGGCATAGAAATTTTGGCTATAAACCTTACGATTATTGTTTAAATTAATATTAAATTTTCGATCCGAACACTCGTTCGCGCTTGTTCGGAAAATACACGAACGTGTCTTCTCTTACCACGTTTCCAACTGTAGGCATGGGTCCACCCCCTAATAAAGCATTCTATTGAAGGCGTTACGTTTATCTTGAATGAAAGCATTTTTTTTTTATAAAATGGGGATCTACCGCGATTACGATATTTAAACGTTATGAGAAAGTACAACGTAGTTTAATAAAAAATAATTTTATGGTCTTTTTCCGTTTTTAGACACTTGGAAGGTCCAAATCTTATCTCATTCTGTTTTTGGTATTACTAGTGTACGTTTACGGAGCGAATTTGAATTTTTCTACTACTAATACAAAATATTATATTAAATGATAAAGTAAAAACGTTTCATTAGCTGAATATTGATCTATTACTTCACGATTATGTTGTTTATATGCAAATTAAAATCTTAATCAAAACATATTCTAATGTTTAATATGTATATCTCTAATTCTAAGTAATTCACAGTTACTTCATTATATATATAAATTGCATGAATTTCCACTTACCCGCTTCCGTGGTTATTGACCATACTTCACCTGTAATGAAAAATCTTCTGTCAGTAATGAAATCATAATAAAATTCCTTGTGAGAGGTAGAAAACAATTGATTGAGATAAACTTGCCTGATTTTGGTGTTGCTCTTACATTGCAAGTCTGTTGTTTATCTAAAACAAAATTTGTTTTTTGTAAGCAAAATATAGAAAACGTAAGTGGAATAAGTACATGTTTAATTAATATGTACAAAATATTGTAAGTAATTCTACTAAATCAAACCAATATATGAAAATACCTATAAATTTAGCAAAGATACCTACTGCCTGCAATATGCATTTTATTATTAACAACGAACGATATAAATTTAAGGGTCCTATATAGTGGATCGGAAATGTAATATTGGTTGCATAGTGCATAATTTAATAAGCCAAAGATCCCAGAGAACTTATTACACATAGAGAATATACAGGGTTATGATAAAGTAACGCACAAAATTCATAAAACGTACAATGTTCATTTTTGAAAAAAATGCAAAAACACGTCAAACAGTTTATTTTATTCCGCGTCTTTTAACATAAGTCAAAAAAATAAAACGTCAAATTTGTCAAAGTTATGACGTCATCAATATTTTTTTTAAATATGAAGCTTGGTTTTTTTTTACTTTACTTGATAAAGCTTGTTTTTCTGCATTATAAAGAAATAATTGAAGTAGGGGTCACATAAGAAAAAACAGAGAATTAATAAAAAACAAAATAAACTTTATTATAGTAATAACATTTAAATTAACTAAACAGTCCATTAAACCAAAACGATTTCTTACAGGAATTGCTCAAACTGTGTCCCGTTCACTATCTGACATAGGCCAAGACGATGGTAGACCTGATTTACAGTCTTCGATCATCTGCGGAGTTTACGAGTCATTTCATGTCTAATTCGTTCCATTAAGTCTTCTAAATTGTCTGGTCGGTTAACGTAGACCCGACTTTATAAATGTCCCCACAGAAAGAAATCAAGGGGGGTGAGATCAGGTGACCCAGGTGGCCACTTCATTGGTCCACGTCTTCCAATCCACCTTCCTTCAAACTGGTTATTCAGAAACCTTCGAACATTAAGACCATAATGTGGTGGTGCACCATCTTGTTGGAACCAAATACTGGGATCCAAGTTTTCCCTATTATTTGGATCCGGAAATGCCGGAATTAGATCCGGAAGCACTGCCATACGAAGATGTTCCAAATATCGCTCAGCTGTTAAATTCCCACGAAAAAAATAAGCACCAATAAATTTTCCCCTGACGATTCCTACCCATACATTAATTTTTTGGGGACGCTGGGTGTGTTTTGTCTGAATCTAGTTGGAATCTTCCCGAGCCCAGTAGCGACAATTGTGTCGATTTACTGTACCAGTTAAATAAAACGTTGCCTCGTCTGAAAATACTACACTATTAAGCAAATTTGGATTTTCGTCACAATGCCTCATGAAGATTTCACAAAATTCCAAACGTCTGTCCGGATCATCTTCTGAGAGTTCGTGAACAAATTGAACTTTGTATGGGTGCAGTTTTTCTTTTTTTAAAAACTTTACTACAAACGACTGACTAACATCTTGTTGTAAGGCAATTTCTGCTGTAGTTGCGTGAGGGTTGTCTTCTAATGACAGCAAATTATCTAACTTTGCATTGTCGCTTATTCCCGGTCTTCCAGATTTTCGAGCATCACTTACGCTTCCTGTTTCATTAAATTTTGCAACAATTCTGCTTACTATGCTTCTAGCAATTGGAGGTCTTTCAAAATGTGTTTCGTTAAATAAAACACATGCTTCTTCATGACTTCGAAGTCTATCGCCGTAACCTACCATCATTAGAATTTCTATCCTTTCTCTTTCCGTTACAGGAGCCATCATAATAGAATTGGTATGTCACTAATTGTAAGATTGACACTGACAAACAGTTGTTTTATTACTAGGTAACTTTAAGTTTTAATTCTTTTAATATTTAGTTTCTTTTCATAAATTCAAAAACTAGTTTATTTTGTATTTTATGTGACCCCTACTTCAATTATTTCTTTATAATGCAGAAAAACAAGCTTTATCAAATAAAGTAAAAAGAAACCAAGCTTCATATTTAAAAAAAATATTGATGACGTCATAACTTTGACAAATTTGACGTTTTATTTTTTTGACCTATGTTAAAAGACGCGGAATAAAACAAACTGTTTGACGTGTTTTTGCATTTTTTTCAAAAACGAACATTGTACGTTTTATGAATTTTGTGCGTTACTTTATCATAACCCTGTATAATAAATATTTGAAATAATAACTCAATATCTAAGCGAATAAAAATTCATTTATGACCAAATATTTACACATTTGTAACCGCGGGAAAGATTTTTATTAGAATAACAATTCATTGTAATGTCGGTTGCCTAATTTTAATTTATTTTATATTCATTTAAAACAAAGTAAAGAATAGTTGAACGAAAAATAAGTGCAGAGCGGGGTAGCTTTTTATTCAATTTATAACGTGAACCCAAGCAAACAAATCTCCTCCGAAGGATTTTTGAGAAAACTGGTTTTTAATATTTTGACATATCAATTAATTTTCTTTAATCCGATAATTTTTTTCTAAATTTGATTCTTCAGCGGGGTAGATTACTAAATTCTTCATAAGTTGACGTTGAAAGGATATCTCCAAATTTAAAATCAACAAAAATATCTTGCATCTAAAATCTGCTATTTTTCCATTGTTGACAGATCTACTATATAGGACCCTTAAGCATGATAATAACATACTCCTAATAATTTATGATTCGTAGCGAGCAAATAGTAAATAATACCCTAATATGCATATTATATATATAGTAATAAGATTAAGTCATAGAAAAGGTAACGTAAAGTATGTAGTTATAACGGTATCACTAGGACAGAAGTCCGACAACACATTTAAATTCAAAGCTTAGTATTACCTTTTGCTCCGATTTCATAGTTTTAATCACTTGTTGTCTTTTACCATTCATTTTAGTGTATAGTTGTTTAAGTGACTCCCTGTTTTATATTACTTGTACTAACTTCAATTAGTTTATCTATATTATTCTGATATCACAAGAACGTTGTTTTTAACCGCGCACTGATATCAGCTGGCCTCATTTCAACAATTAGGCATCGGCGTTAAGAAAGAAAATGGGATATACTAGTTGTTGTAGTTGTAGCACAACTTGAGTGAGACTTATATGGTTTCTTCCTCCTAGACTCCGTAACAAAATTGAGATTTATCATTAAAGTCAACTTGCTTCCATTTGTCGTTCCAATGCAACCTTTCGTTACACCACTCTTAGCAAAGAATTTTATGATGTCGTGATAAGAAAAACGAAATATTTGATTTGATTTAACCCAATGAAATCGACTTTTTGATATGTTTTTCATTGTCGATGAGAAAAGATTTTGAAAAGCTATCTGCCTACGGCTACATATTCATATCCACTGGTAATCTAGATCGACTTTTACATATAGTATACTATAACCTACATGACCAACAACATTACGAATGGAAAATTCTGCTTCTCGTATGAGGTTTAGAAGACGTGAAGAAAAATAATCTTGGCTATTATTTCACTCATACTACCAAAATATGTCAATGATACATATTTATCATGTTTTAGTTTAATATGAGGATAAGCTTCTTTTATTTAAGTTATTTTCTATGGCTTTTGTAGGGTAGGCGGTACTATAAGCGATTTGTTTAATAAATTTTATTCCGTGATCAAAGTTTTGTTTAAATAGACGTCATGTTATGTTGTTACAGAATATAAATTTCTCTGTAAGTGTATTACTAATATATTTTCTAATGTACTACCTAAAGAGTGTTTAACACTTATGGAAAATATCTTTGATCCTACAAAGTGAATATCGTTATCAGACGTGCAGTCTTAGATTTAATAGGGTTTTAGCATGTTTAAGCTCTTTGCCAGGCAGGTGCCGCATTTATTGAACACAGATCAAAGACATGAAAGCGTGCAAATTTTCATCAATATTTGAAGATCTGTAACATCAACCCATTAGATTTCTTGCGTCACTTTGTTACTGTTGATGAAACTTAGTTTCATTATAATCTGCCAACATCGAAAGGGTAATCTGAGCAGTTGAGGCATCATGGTAGTCCTCCGCTAACAAAAACCAAGACGCTGTCTTTATCTGGAAAGAGATGTCCTTTCAAGCGGATGTATTTTGACCCCCGGCTGTGCCCCAAGTACCCTAGTCACTGGATCTATTTTTTTCAGATTTTTATTTATTCTTAAAACTGAAGAAGACGGAAGAAAAATCTAGAGAGACGGGGAAGTAATTTCAGAAATGGCGTAGTATTTGACGACTTTGTTGGTGATGATTATAAAATTGATATAATACAACTCCAGCGGCGCTAGTCCAAGAGTATTAAAGGTAGAGCGGAATGTGTAAGGAAATATTGTCACACTTTCCTTCAAATTATCTTCTTATAATAAAAGGTACAAAAATTATAGCAGATTGAATACAAGAAATGATGGTAAAACTGAAGAACACAACAAATAAAAGAACGCAAAAACTTTAAATTCAGATAATGTTTTACAGAAAATTGTGGAATATTTCCGCCAACATAAATATTCTAAACTCTCAAGTTTTATTGAAAACTTTGCCCGCTTATAAAAGCATTACATACTTCTTAAAATCAACAGAAAGTTTATACATCTAAATTTAAAGTAAAGTATAGCAGTAATGCGTTAATTGATTATTGGTTGACTCATATTTCACTCAGTCGTACTTACCACATGTTCCACCATATCTCCAGATTACTTCAGTTACTCCAGCGTTAATACTAACTGTAGCATAAACATCCAAAGTTTCGCAGAGGCAATCCTTATTTCTGGCTGTGCAAGTGCAATGAGTCCCAATGCATGCATCGATATACAGTTGGGGATTTAACATCTACAAAATTAATATTTTACAACTACTCTTTTTATAATACCCAATGAATTTTAAAGAAATTTTGATTTTTTAAAACGTAGTTGACAAGAAATAGAAACCAAATAAATAGGATATGAAATACTTGAATGTGTAACGTACATTAACGGATAATAATCTCTACACGTACATATATTCATATACGTTTACGTATAAATGGATATATGTATATTTGTGATAAATAGAAACCAATTCGCAGTGTCTGATTTATTAAGCTACCAACTCACATATACATATTGCTATAATAGCATACATTATATTTTATGACAAATTTTATTATTCTTTATTTATAATAAATGGGTTATTGCTATACGTTAGGCATCGCCATCAAATTCTATATGCTATAACTCTGTATTGAAAAAAATTGATAATCTTGTACCAGCATAACTCAATCAAATTACAATAATACAAAGCTGCATAATTTAAACGAATGTAGAGATAACGTTGTCATGTGAAAAATTTCTTTATTAAATTTGTTAATTCAATTTCTATTAACATTCGTGTATTTCTTGTAGGTTCTAGCAGTGATGTTCCTTTTGTTTTTCTAACAACATTTCTTATATAAAATTTATAGGATAAGGTTACTAATAAAAAACTAAATCTCATAAAATATTTATATTCTATTTTTAACATCGTATAATAATAGTGTCGATGAAAATAATTTCTTGCCACATGTGGCCGCAAAAGAAATTGTCCTTTTACATTCCAATAACAAGTAAAAAAAAAAACGTGTATTTTATAATTACATTACATTACGAATATAACATGTAGATTTAGAATAAATATCACTCTTTGTTATATTAAAATTTTAACATTGTGTAATTTCAAAGAAATAATAGTTTTCTTATACTATGCTAGATTTTGCTTCCACAAAGGCATTCATTCACACGAAGTGTCTTTGAAAAATACAAAATTCCGCAGAACGGAAAACACCTTGATAAGACTGTCACCAATTATCATATGCAAATATTTGCACGTTGTACATATCACAAATTGGCTATTGTTTATCAAAAATGCACCCATCTTTACGTATAATATTTGAATTCCCTATAAAAATTTTGTATCAAAAAAAAACGTATTAACAAAGTATAGATAACATCGCTAACAAACATTCACACGTTGTGTCATTGATGCCTCTCTCCATTGTTAACAAGACTCCCATTATTTATTTATTTAGTTTACTTATAACAAAGAAGATACTAACCCCATCTAAAATATTAAATAAATTCATTAAACGCTTTGCTAAAGATGAACATTTTCACGTAGCATCTTTAGCATAATTTATTATTAAAGTATAACTTACTTATGATGCTCATATATTTCATCAAATTCCTCTTTATATTGTTCGTCATATTGATAGTTAATAAAAATGAAATTAAACTAAATGACAAAAAAAATTAATAGTGAAATGAAAAATACTTATTTAAAATAAAAAATAACTTAATACATTTGCTAAGGATGATTTCTATGCAGTGTATTATACACCTGCAATCATCAATATACGAAGATCGAAGATTCACCGCGTCTTTAAAAATTGGACTGCTTCACCTATGGATCGACGACTTCTCTCGTCTTCTTGTAGGTTGATTTGTATGCAGCTGTTAACAATATTGAACATAGTTTTTCTTTGTAGATTTTTTATGAGATTAAACCAATTTTAATGTGTTATTTCCGGAATTTTTCCTCGATAAAACTGGATTTAAACCTGCCACTGAAGCTTTTCCACATTATATTGTGTCAAATAAAAATAATATACCTTTTTTACATATTCATTTTAAAATTATACTTAGATATAAGTGTCAGGTATTTATTTTTATACCTTTAAAATAAATTTTGTTACAATTTTAATTGTCATCTACCTAACATTATAATGTTACGCCGTTGCGGTTATGCAACTCATGATACATTTTTCTATACCTACACTTCTACTAATAAATTATTTACTTATTCTATTACATAATTATTTATTTATCTTACAATGCCTGACAAATGTAGGGATCACGGCAATATGTCGTACATGTGAACGAGCAACTGCATAGCTAACGAGGTGATACTCTTAATACAAATTAACTTCTCATAGCAGACAGTCTGAAGATACGCAGATAAATTATACGTTAATGCAATATTTGGAAATTTTTTTTACTAACTAACGTTGTACATAAAGCCTAGATAAAACAAGCAAGAAAGTACAAGTAAAAATAAAAAATCTACAAACTCAGAAACGAGACAAACAAAAATATCACGAAATATTACGTACATAAACTCAATTACGTCACAAAACAACAAATTTGAAGAAAAAATGGACAGAATTGAAGAAAAACACGTTGAAGACAGATAAATACACTTGCGGTATATTAAAAATAACAAATAGAAATATAAAAAGACTACACTGGTCCATACAAGTCACAAAAAGGGAAATGCCATTTAAGAAGCAGTAAAAAAGACAAAAGCATAATTTTGGAAAAATTACTTCAATTCTTTGATATAAATCAGAAGCAAAATTGGTAGGATTTGAAGAACATAAAAATCAAAATATAGTAGAAGAAGTACTAAAGAGCATACTAAGCGGCATATTAAAACAAATAAAGTACCAAGGTAATAAATCATCCAGATGATATTTCCAATATACAAACAAGAAGGTAATCATCAGTTTAATGTCTATATTTACTTTATTTAATTTTGTTTACTTGAATTAACTTTTCATTCACTAAAAACAAAGCCCCACGTTGGGCGCCATCTTATCATGGAGCTAGTTTATTTTTAAATTATTTCTATCAAATTAATTGCGGTTTAAAATCGGAACTAACACATGACAAGAAAATTTTAATTTGTGATTCCAAATAACCGCTAGCAGTCTTCCATTCATAGGCGGGCGTGCACTGGGTTGCATATACCTACATTCATCATCACTGCATTTCAGCTCAATGTTATCGGTAAGCGGGCTAACTACATGAGCGATCAGAAGATGTCAAATATAAATAATGTGCCGGCACGTACTAATGAATGAAAGTGAATTTGTGAATCTAATTACTCAAACGCGGCATAGCTCATGTCTGGTTTTTGTGGGTAAGTAGTTTGTCTTCCTTTATCTTAATCTTTTTAGATCAATACAAAGAAAGGTCTTTTACAGTCGATGAATGAAAGATAAAATATTAACATGTCACACAACAGATAGTTTCAAAATTATTGTGTTTATCAACAAGCCAAGTACAATTACAATTTATATACAATTTATATACACATACATTTTGTTAATTGAGAAACAATTAAAGTAAGTTCGCAATCGGTGATTTACATATACAAGAAAAAAAATTCATTATTAACATTTGAATCTACTCTTTTACATCTGAGTTCCTAACCTCACAATTAAATAAAAATACGACAGGTTTTGTTGTGCGAATGATATTCTATTTCATCTGAGATAATTTTAGGATTATTTCAAACACGTATTCCGACTTATGATAACGGTTGTAGATTTGTTATAACGATTATCGCGAAATCTGTGATCATTTTAATTAGAGGCAAGGAAAAAGAATTTTACTTTGCGATGGCACGTGGTTCGTGTCTTTGTTCGGAGATTAAGAATCTTGCGAGTGAAAATATATTTTTTACGGCGTTACGCGGATCTGTGAAAGAAGTCAAATTATTAAATATTATTTCGGATAAATGTTCATACGGGATATCTTAACTAGTGCAAGACAATGGGTCTGTACCAATTAAGATTTAATAGGCTGTTCCTCTTTTGTTTATGACGATTGGTCTAAACAAAATCGGTCCTAATTTCAGTCCAAGACAATAGGTCTGGACCAAAATTAGGGTGAAACGGGGATCAGCTCGTCCACGACAAATGGGTCTGAACGATCTGGTAAGGATGAAGACGGGCAGGAATCTCTCTACTTCCTTGGTCGTTGATGGCTCTTTTATATGGTCGGGTCGCATCAAAAACAAGTACGAAAGAGTGGGATTCTTATACGTATAGTGACGTAGAACCGCGCGAAAAATGATCGTGACGTGTCCGGGTATTTTCCGATCGCGTACAACAAAGAATTTAACAGCTTTTAACAGATGAAATAGCATACTAATTACCAAGATATATATACAATATGAAAAACAATAATTCATGGCCGGCTGAATAAAATAACAAACATATGTAATTTGATAATTGCAAGTCAAATTAGATATGAAATTAAAATACAGGACATTTTATTCAGTTAATGAAGGGACTTCGTTACAGACTTTGTGATAATTACAAAAGCATGACTTTGATGCAGACTTTTCCAACTTGTGGAGTGCACAAGTGCTAAAAGAGGAGTGTGAGCATCAGAATAAATTTTAATTTAATTTTGACATATTTCTTTCACGTCGTATATACTGTACTCAGGAGTACAATCTACGACCACATAAAAGTGACTGTCAAACAACTAGCATCTCAATTAGCTATACATTAGCAAACTTCGCGTGTTTTGATCTGTATAACTTGTCCATGTTTGGTTCTAAATAAGCAATAGCTACCTACACTTAGTTCACGCTCGATGTTAAGCAGATTCTTGTATTTTAATGTTATACAAGACACAGCACAGAAATAAGCTTAAAAAAGACAAGATGTAGAAAATGGCAAAATATTTTCGACAGCACTCTTGAATACACATTTCTCTTGGGAGCTGATCCGAAACTCGGATATTTGGTTAGAAATCTAATATTTTCAAAAAAGTGTCGTTTAAATGTAACAGATAATGTTTTGAAATAATGGTCGGTGTGATGTGGGTAAATAGTTATGAAATCAAATCGGACAGGAACTGTGCAATACATTACTACCTAAATACATAGTTAGTTAAGTGATATTACGAAATATTATCGAATATCTTTGGACGAGTAAATGAACTGCAATGGGCTTCCTTGTTTAAGTATGGACTTTAGAATTCATCTTCTGTACAATATCGGATTCCAAATTACGTTGGGTGTTACTAAAAAGGATTATATTTGAAATTAATTATCAGCACAAAGTTTAAAACTTTTGCTAACAATATTGTGAGCGCCGATATCAGATTTTGACAAAACAATAGAAAAAATAATAGCAGCAAATAACAACGTGTCAATGAGAATGAAGTAGTAAATTATTTATCGCTATTTATGTTAGTGAAAGGCTGCCGTCACCTTCTTGAAGATAACCTTTTGCTCCAGAAAGTAATTTCTTACCGAAACTAAAATAAAAGTCTGTTGTTTTATATAGGAAATGATATATAAACATAAAGCTTTTTCAAGAGGCAATTCAAGTATAAAATTGAAATGTTGCTCATCAAGAATGGAACGAACAGAAATCCCAAAAAGTGGCTAGTATCAAATCAGACGAAAGTTACTAATTCCCTTCAAAAGGTCAAAATATTCTGGTGGGAAAATAAAAATATTGACAACATGTATTTAATAAAATAGATAGATCAATCCTTACCTCATTAGCATCCTTAAATCGTGCATCTTTCAGTATTTGGCAAGCCGTCTCTGCTCTCTGAATATTGTATGTATTGTCCTTGCAGGGTGACTGTGTGTCAATAATTCCTGGACACATTTCTTTAAAAAAAGGCATTAGTTTGAAATATAAATAATTAATATACTTGACGAAATATTAACTTACTGGAAACTCTCCACTCATCCAAGAATTGATTAAGATTTGGTAGTGTTCCATTTATATCAGACATCTGGTCGTTACTAGAACATTTGTCGTTGTTTCCACAAAGACCAAAGAGCTGGTAGCCTTTATCATTTTCGACTGAAATCTCCACCATATTCTACAAATTACACGGAAATCATTTATGAATTCTTTACTTATGCTTTATTGAAATTTTAAAACTTATGCTAAGGTGTAAATATTTCACTGCATTTTTCTAACTGTGCCAATTAATTATTATGTATTTCAATCTACATAATATCACGGAACCTCTTAGGCCTTTCTAAAGATCTTTGTTTTTGTATGTTTTTAAAACGCTTTATTGAAAAATTTTAGAAAATAATTAGCTTTCTAGACAGTGTCTTGTCCTTTTTCCTTCATATAATACTAGTGAAGTCATTGGTGACTCCAATTGCTGCTAATATTAATTGCAAATTATTATGTAAGAATATATGTTTTTAATTTGTATTTAATTTAATTTTATCTGTTTGCTATTTCTTATTGTAAAACTATGATTTGAATCAAATTCACTGAAATTTTCCAGTATCTTCGTTTTGATGATCTGTAGCTAGAAGAAGAATCGTAGTTGTAATAAATTTTCATCAATAAAAAAATGAACTATGGCAGCATACGTTATCAGAACATAACAAATGATAAACAATTGACAACCTTTAGCAATAGATGTACAATAACACACACCTTCCAAACAAACAAAGCATGTCATTAGCATCCTACTAGTATTAAAAGCCCAAAACTTGGAAGGAAATTAATATCATTAATTGGAGGAGAAGCTTATTCAAAGATTTGGCTATCAAAATATGTTTTATTGTCAACAAATAGAGAAACCTTTTAACCAGCTGTCATTTCAAAAAATGGTCGCGGGTGTATACGACAGATACATAATTTTAATTATTGAAATACCATTCCAATTTTTAAAACGGTTAATTTTGTGGACCAGTGGATGATAAAGAGCAATGACTGAATACAGTAGTATATGTATTTTGCATAAGATTAAATAAAGCAATAATTCTTAAAATATTTAAAAACTGAAACAATTTGCTCATATTTGCGTATGTTGCGAATTGTGAGCCAATAATCCACATATCCTCAGTCAGCTAGTCTACTTTTCTTGGTAAATACTTCTCAATCGTCTAAACAAACCACACTTGAGTGTTGGAAACAGGGACGTCTTTAACTTGACAGGGGGAGCTTTGAAATTTTGTTAACCTGCTGCTTTTTTTCGTTGGTATGGCATATACAACGTCTTCGCTTTTGCTCATTGTTTTGATCATTTGGTTGCTGCACTTGTTCCTCTTGTCCGACTACTTCCTCGAGTCTGGTTGATAACTCACGAGGTAGACCAGTGTTGGAGGTTTTTTCATTGCCGTTTGCCATATTAATAATTTGGGAGTTTATTCCTGCTACAAAGGGTATAGAAAAAGCACAACATTTGGCAAACGTATTTTATTCCGGGCAACATTGTAAAAGGAACATTCTTTATAGAAAGTAATTATCTCGGGCTTAATATGATCTCCCGTTGTACCTATTGTCAATTTTATCCTCAAAGTGTAAACTAGAAGTTAGAACAACATGTTTGTTTTCCTTGAGAACGTAGGATACTATTGTCTCTTCTTTTCTGAAACCAAACGCACTTGATTTTACAGGACGTTTTTTCTGAACTTTCAAATATGTTGGAATTTTCCATTTGTTCCAAACATGGACAACTTAGGGTGTGTAGTTAAATCTTGCAATAATGAAACATCGCTGGACCAATTGTCTATAACGACGCTACTTTGCTTTTATAACATCAACGCTTTGGATGCTGATAGAATGGGGCTCAATGGGGGCCATCTGGTTGTATTTTAACATAACTTTCTATATTACTGATGGAATATGTTCTAGCATCAACCAGCGTAAAAATCTTGATATCATATTTAGCCGGTTTTGATGGTATATACACCTGCATGGAAACGCATATAGCATCTCAAATATTTCCCGCACAGCAAGCAGCTAACGGATCATTTTTTCTTTTCTCTCTGGACTCTCGGTTATCGAACCTAACACATCAAAACAGAAATCTAAAGCGCATTAAGCTCATCGTCAATCTGAATATTTCAACACCATTTCCTGTTGTGTAGGCCTACAAGTGCATGAATTTCGATCACATCAGTGATACGTGAGTCTCTCTTTGCTAAAGTTGGGTTGTACACTTACTAGGTATATGCTGATTCGTGTAGTTGGTTAACAGGTTTAGAATGCGGTCATAGAGTAGACACTTCCACCCTTCAAAACATCCCGTAACTCGGCGAGCGTTGCCAATAACCAATCCTTGGAAGGCGCACAAGTATATTTTGCTTCTCCAATCTTCTTTTTCTGTTATATGGTGTTTTTTCCATGAATAATTGTCAACGATTTTTTCGTTCTTTGTTCTGGCAGCAACATAGCAATTTACATCCTCACCATCTGATGATAGACTTGCATCCGTATCGTCTTGTTCGATATATTTTTCCTCACATTTATTACATTAATTTCGTAAATTCCAGATTTTTGTTCTAACTCAATTTTATCTTTACCTACTGCTAAGAAGATTTTTTAACGAGTTGCAAACCAAAATTTTTAAAAATATTATTGAAGTTTTTCGAAATATTATGAAAAGGTAGGACAACAAATTTCTTAGCTTTATTACTTGGAGGTATCAAAGTTATGGAATTTAGAATTACATTCTTACGTTTCATTACTAACTGATATTATTTTTTTATTCTATGCATAATTATTGAGAACTAAATAATTATGATGAAAACAATAGAAATAGACTAATGAAACGGGCCGTTTCCCAATCTTGTTTATATAAGTTTGTTGTGTAAACAACGATACCTGAGTTTCACCCAAAATTTAGACCACCTCAATTAACTGCTCCTTTAGGAATGTTCGTCATTATTAGGGCAAACTATAAATATGATGTAACAAGAAAAACCAAAAACTTATAAAAATAATCCGAATAAGATAGAATGAACAATTACAATATGCTTAAAAATTAATAATGGTACTTTGCAAACTATTTTACAGAAAAGTTTTATAAATACTGTGACTTACATATATACATGTACGGAAAACGTATATGCATATATGCATGTGTTTGGGATACACACGTACATTAAGTGCCATTGCCGACAATCGAACGCACAGACACCGGTGTTTCGGTATTTGAGGACTCATCAGTGCACGTGGAGACTGTCGACAATGGCTTTCAAACATAAAACGCTACTTATGTCAATTTTGCGTGGTAAATGCAGTGAGAGTATCACAGCGACATCTAACACCCAAAAGACGACACAGAAAAGCGATGAGGCACTTAATGTATGTGTGTATCCCAAACACATGCATATATGCATATACGTTTTCCGTATACATGTATATGTTACAAAAAAGTGGCTTTTGTAAGCTTTAATATGATCCTCTAATGAAAATTGGGTGTTCCATTTAATATAAATAAAAATTTTTTTTGTTTAGACTTTTCCAGTTTTGTAAACACCCAGTATATATTAGAACAAGTTCCGTACGCAAGTATCACTCGAGACATCTTGCGTGTATGACACAATAAATAATTTCAAGTTTTGTTAAGGCACTATTGCATTATAGACAATTTTTGACTTAATCATAAATATCTCAAAAACTATTTACTTTAGCCTTAATAAAAAATGTTTCTACTTTAACGCAAAATCCAAATTCGAATTACACTACAGTGTGAAATAGATGGATTAAATATATTTGGAAAAGAAATCTGGCAACATTAGGGCTATATAAATGTAAAAAGAAAGCCTCTCAGTAGCTAATGATTATCTACATGATTAAATACTGACATGGTAGAAAGAGTAACATCTTGTACATTACAGATAGTTCAAGAATCCGTTATCCTATCTCCATGTCAGTTAGAGATAATAGATTACCTTCACGTTCCACTTAATCACAACACCAATTCCAGTGAAATTGACAATCACCCTATTACCAATTTGAGTTACAGAAATATGTGGCAAGTCGATTGGTAAAGAATATAAATCTTTCACTGTACCGAAGTTTGGCAAGCCTGAAACTATAAGAAGACATGATTAATGATCAGTATTATTTAATTGAAAAACAAGTTCTTCAAATTTTATATTAAAACAAATTTCCTATTTTAAATGTTATGTGCTTTTTAATCTCATTATTCCTGAAAATGCTAGAAACCCAAGTTATTGAAAAAGAAAAAAAGAATGAGTGTGCTTAAAACCACACGGCAGAAGTGTAAAGTTCATCAAGGCGAAGTTAATAATACCGTAGATAATACGAAATACACGCATATAATATTCAGTAACGTATTAAATAAAACATATTCGCACATTTATTACATTTACGCGAGCGTCCGTTTTATTTGGTCGGTTCGGACGTATGTGTATGTATAAATAGACGATATAAATATTTGCCTACTGTCCCGCTCTTGGTCTAATGGTAACGTATCGGCTTCATAACCGTGCGGTCTCGGGATCGAATCTGTTCTGGGACGTGAATTTATTTATTCATTTAAATTTCAATTTAATTGAAATTAAATACCTCTATAAGTTATATTTATTTATCTTGTTCCCTTAGCCGACTTTACCCGAAGAGCGTTACATATCCGAGCGTTGCAGGTCAGCCTTGTTCACTGCCTACAATCAGCGCAACGCGCCTAAAGAAGTTTACACTTCAAAAATTAAAAAGTTAAGAGGATAAGTTACTGTTATTTATTAAAGAAGTAAGTACATTAAAAAATAAATAAAACGTTTTAATTTTAAACATGGGAAAAAATGAGAAAATTAAAAGTAAATTAATAGATTTTCAAAAATTTTTAATGGATGCCACAAGAGCTGTGGAACCACAAAAATTGCATAACATTAATATAAAAAATGATAAATATGAAATGTCTGTTAAACAAAACTTACCATCACGACTTAGACGGTACGTGTCGCAATTATATTGAATCTTAGTGACAGTATAACATTCGTCCCCTAAACAATTTTTATCGCTTTTTTCAACGTCAATTCTGAACTCAGTCTCTGCGTGTTCGAACGATAGCAATATCATTCCACAATCGGTGCGAAAACTGTAAAATTCAAAAATTAGATGTGTACGCTAAAATATCGTGTAAATATTAGAAATTTGTCTCTAATATCTTAGAAGTTAATGTAAATGTTGATAAACACTATTGCATTATATCAATTGAGCGGGGTTTAATAATTAGTTTTTACTATAAATACCTAAATCCATGATCATCGAAAGTCCTCACATTGTATCCACCCCAGACCATGCATGTGGATGTTTTCTACATAAAAGGAAAAAAATATTTACTGAATGAAATTATGTGATATTAATTATATGTGTAAACATAATTACTAGCTTCAAGAATAACAGAATTTTCGGAATGTTATAAATTATAAAACTAAAATGATCTATTAATATAAGAACCCAAACATGGTTGTTAATGTTTACCAATCGAATATACAAAATAGGACTTTCTATAATAATTCTCAGTATGTATATATATATGTCTAGATGCAACTGATGCCAATCTAAATGTCAGTTTTATCATTCTATCAAAATCAAAATGCCAACAATGGAGCTACAAATACTAATATTCCGGCAAAACATAATGTTAAAACTGATTTTTAAAAGAACAAACCTATGGCTAATCAAACATCTCTTATGGAACGGAAAACTTCAATTGAAAAGCAGAGAAGAAAACAGGACATCAAGTATGAGGATAAGGATTAGATAATGTTCTAAAAAAACCTTTAGTTGTAAAGCTAGAAAATGGAAAAATTAATGCAGAGGCAGTATGAGTAATGGAGAAACCATTAAATGCCAAGAAATTTAGTAAAATTGTGGAGAATTACGAATCTCTACCTTTTATTAATATAAAAATAAGGAACTTTACTAGATTCAGGAACTAAAATTTCTTTCATCCGAGAAGAAAAAATAAACAGAATACCCAAACATTTTAATAATATAATTAAAATTAAAAAAAAAAGAAAACAAATGCTCTTTTTGCAAACATGCGAAACATGATGATTAAGATTAATATTATTAATTGTGTGTACAGGGCGAGTAAATAGTAGCCCTGTCTTTGATTGCTCTTTTGTGTTTTTCTTAAATATGTGCGTTCATATTTAAGAAAAGACATAAATATGAACGTTTACAAATATTTTGTATTATAATATTCATCACCTGATGAAGCCCTAGTATAGGGTGAAACAATTGTAGTAAAGTGAATAAATAAACTGTTTTGAACTCAATTTGAATTTATTTCAATTTTTTACTTGTAAATTTGTTATATATACCTACATATTATGTATTCAGACATTTAAAGTTGTTTTTTATAATATGTATTTATATATGTAAAATAGAACAAAACATAAATAAAAAAGGATGTTATAAATGAAATTCAATAAAAAATTAAATAAGAAAGGAAACAAACTCGAAGCGATGCGCTTCTGGTAAAATCTGTAATCTCTATTTGAAGAATTGTCATTACCGACATGCCGCTAATAAATCCTTGAAAAAATCTACACTAGGCAATTTTGAAGTGCAAAAATGTGCAAAACAAGTAAAAACGTATTTATTGAAGATACGGTTTTTTAAAAATATCCCGCAAGATGAACTTATTGATGGATATAGTCACTTTCATGGGCAACTCTTAGCTGCAGCATATAAAACAGATGTTCTGCAGAATATATGGGCAACTAAATACATTTACCTAAGTTTTGCAAAAGCGGCAATTCAAAGTTTATGGATTTCTGTAAATAGTGTTAATTAGCAGCGATTGTTCAACACTTACATTGTCATAACAGACAAGGGCCAGGCTGTTGGAAGAAAATGTAGAAACAACAGCAATGTTGGCTTTCAACTAACAGTAAGACTATCTGATACATATATTATACCTCATTTTAAAAATGTTGCACCAATATTTTTTATAAAATGAGAATTTCTTTTATTTTACAACTTTATTATTCTGTTGCTGAATTGAAGATTTGTTTTTGGATTTAGCAAATAAATGCGAAATTTTAGATTTGTGTTTGCGATATTTGATTTTTTTGCGAAAATTACGTATTCCTAATGACAATATTAATAATCAAATATAATAATGTTATAATAATAATAATAATATGTCTTCATTATCCATCAGAATACTCCATTTACAGGATAATTATTACAAAATATTTCACAGCAGCTGCTCTATACAATAAAAAAGAATAACAAAGAAAGTAGAAGAGAAGGACTGTATATAATCACAAATTTGAAAGGAAGTTTGAGAAGAATTTACTTGAAAGTAAAGTTATATAATTAAAAATATTACGCATAAACTTATAGCACATATTATTATAACAATTATTAAATATTTAATTTTTTTTTAAATCAATGAATTTTATACAATAAACAGTTAATATATTCGACAAAAAAATTATTCGCGCATCTCCCAGTCTCTTTTATAAAATAGCGATTTTTTCGGTTGTAATTAATTTACAGATCGACCATTTACATTTTAGTCTTTCAATATTTTTGTCACTGACATTCAATACATGAAATTTGAAGGGCTTTTAGCAATAGTTTTGAAATCTTCAACATAAACTAATCAACATTAACGGAATTTGAATTTAAAATTACAGGCTATTAATAGGTACTATTTCATCATATATGTATCCTATGTTACAAGTAATTACTTATGTGCATGTGCAATTATAAAAAGATGTTTATTTTGTAAATTAAACGCTTAACTACGACTCTGGTGGTAGAATAAATAAAGAAAAAACGTTTTCAAGTTTCCGATTTAATAACACGGACACTTTTGAATGGCAATACATATAGCAATTACAGACATATCTATTTATTTAAGCATGATTAAAATGCTCGGGAAAATTCTAAGTATATCAAGTTATTCACAATTATTCGCCACCATTTAATTATCGACCATTTTGTCTTCAATGCGTATATTATTAATTACATATCTATATATAGCGTTTATATAAAAATCTAAACATACCTATGTTTGTTTCACATTATAAAAAGTTATGAAGAGTTCAGAATAATATATTATTAATATAAAATAACTACTCACCCCTTGCTGTTTGTCGTTATAAACTGAAACATTGAAATTGAAATTAAATTGTGATTTTTTAAAGTAGGTATAAGCGACTTACGATTTTCTGTACATGATTGTCCATGTGCAGATTCTAGGATGAACGCAAAGCAAAAGATAACCGAACACTTAAATGTACGAAACATTATGAATAGCTTATTACACAAGAGTTAGAAACTTTTGTACTATTTGTAAATATTGCCGGTATTTCTATATATATACGCATTCCATATCAAAATTTATTCACCACATCTACCAAGCCATATAAGTTAATTAGACCTGATTAATCTTCGCGAGTTTAATCGATAAATTTTAATTTTATCAAAACTTTAGACCACATTAACATGATAAATGAAAATATATTTTTTCTTAGCCACACATTTTCTTGAGACTTTTGAAGTTATCCTTATCTCATCCTGTTACTGTGCGGTCAAAAATTTTGATTAAATTGAAATTTATCATTTAAAATGGGAAATATTCGGAATTTATAATCAGATTTTGTGACAATCCTTTAGTTAAAAAATATATATGTAAATATGTGTATTTAATATATTTTTTGGGTATATACTCAAAACGCGAAACATAATTAGCGAATACGATTATGTCCAACGTGCCAATCGTTATATTGACCATAACAAATTATCAATATAATTTTATTAAAAAGTAACTTCCTGTTATCTATAACTGATGAACAAACTGCTCTAAAGGATGAGTGAAATAAAATTCAATAGTATTCATGACTAGCAGAAACATTCCCTTTCTGAAGTTTTACAGCCTCATTTATTGTGTAGGTATAATATAATGTAATTAATTATAATACAAAAACATTCTGAATAACCGTTACATATGCAAAATATCATTTTTTTTTTTTTGAACTTGTGGTGGGCGGCTTACCCCGGGGTTATAAGCTTTAAGCTTGTCATAACCCCAGGAGCCTTTTTGGTGTATATTTTATGTGTGTAAAGTGTTTAGATGCTTTAATGCTGGTATAGTTTTCGGTGATGTTCATGAACACTATTGGATATTCTCTCTTCGAGGTTACAAATAATATTTTAATAACATTGCTTGTTCTTATATGTATCACATTAAATCATATTTCTTGTTTATAAACTGTAATACATGTTTGGTCAATTATATGTTGCAATGTGATCACAATTATACCTCCGTGCAATACTGGACAGCATTAAATTTCAACATGTTCCTAATTAATAAGCATTGGATGCTACGTATTTCCAACATTAGTTCTAAAAGTACTTCAATCAAATATAGAAATGATAAAAAATTGGAAATTCATATGGAAGAAATATTTCGTTTCAAATATAATAACAATTTCATAATCGATGTCATTATTTAATACTCCATAAACGTTGCAAATTCTTAAAACATATATTTATGGAAAAATTATGTTCTCAAATGAATCTGTCAATCGTGTGCTCAAGCCTGGTCGAACACAAGCTTATGACTGAGGTCGTGTTTTCGTCGCCTTGAGCACTGGCAGGGGCTTGAGGTTGTTTTATAAAACGAAAATGTGTCGTATATACATACGTGAGCATCTGCAGCGGCTTGAGCATATTCCAAGCATGTTATATTAAAAAGAATAGGATTGAAGAAATAATGCACTCATGACATTTCTTTAATTATTATTGGACTAAGAACCTATTTTAAATGATTTTCTAGAACGTACAAAGTTTACATATATCCTATACAAAATATTTATGCATGCCCATGCATTGCGGCGGCCATATTGAGTTACCACTTTGGACAAATATTATTTTTAAGGAGACTCTCCTGTTCGATTATTTACTCGTAGGTTCTTATATATGTATTTTATGACTTGTTCAAATTAATTTCATCTGATACTACTCATTTAGCCCTTTCATAGAATCTGTGCTACATATTTACTATAATATATTCTAAAAGTTACAATCTGCACCAATAGAAATTATATATAATTTTTTCACCGAAAAAACTAGAATGTTATGTCATTTATGCCGGTATTTATAAATGGAACTCAGCTCATGTGATCCACAAACTCACGTAAGCACGGGATTTCGGTATCGTCGCCTCAAGCATGCGTTTGATTCTATAGACCATACTTCGGGAATTCTCGTGAACGGGGGACCTTGACCACGCAATCTTAGGGAATTTTAGTAACTTTTGGTTGCAAACATCGATCAGCTGTTATAACCAACACTTTTAAAGAGAAAAATATGAGTAAAACCGAAAAATAATTAGTAGTAGTAATAGTATTTATTTTTTTAAAGTAAGGTGAAAATGAAACATCTTAAATGCAATATTGAATTATAGCTATTTTTATGAGTTGTTGCTTAACATTCAAATCTATACATCTGCATGTAAGTAATTAAATAATTTGTATTTTCAGATAAATGCAATGGAAATAATAACTCTGAAACTATACTAATTAATAACAATATCCTAATAAGAAGAAAATGTCGAAAGTATTTCTAAATTAAGAAAAATGCAACATCTGGAGTATATTATAGGAACTTGAATATGAAACAGTTGCTTTTGAAGACGAAATGAATGTATTGTCCATTTCTGTGTCTTACCAAAAACAGTTAATTGGGTTTCACTTAAAATTTGGTGAAAAATCTATAGACATATGGAATTACGAGGGATTATTAAACACATATAGCATTCTACCTCCAAGTATATAATAATATGTTTGCATATTGAAGCACATGGTATACGAATATTTAGGAATGTTAATATCTTCATATCCATTCTGTAGGGATGTATAGTTTATAAATATTAATTTCATTACTTTTACTATAGAAAAATATGAAGAAGAACAGAACTTGATAATTATTCTCAGGACATAGTTAAATTGGAAATAGAAAAACCAAAGGGAAATATTAATTTATATTTAACAAAATGTTCATTTACTTTTTAGTGAATGTATTCAAAGAAAATTGACACATCAGCAACAATGTGTGTACATATTTTAGTTTTAAAAATACGTTCAATTGTCTTTTAAGCATATATGCAGGTTTTCTCCATTAAATTGCTTATATGGTTGAGTGAAAATATTATTCACATACTTTAATTATTTACTAATATCTGAACTACTTTATTATAATTTGTAATTGTAAAAAAAAGAATAAAATTTTCTTTTAATGTGTGTAATTATTGTACTAATAGATTTGTAAGCTTGCTGCTTTTAAGAGAAATATATATTTGCTAAGATAATGTCCAATGTGCTAATATTAATCTCAACAAATTATTAAAATATTTTTCTTTAAAAAGTAACCGTCAAATAAAATAGAATGCAGTCATGATTAGTAAAAACATTCTCTTTCTAAAGTTTTAAAGCCTCACTTATTGTTTAGGTATAAATATAATGTAATTGTTGATATTACAAGAATATACTGAATAAGTATTACATACTCGTATGTAAAATATCATTTAAATGCTTTCCAAAATGTCCTTTCGGCATTACAGGTATAGGTTTTGGTGATGTTCATAAACATTATTGGATATTCTCCCTTCGAGGTTACAAATAATATTTTAATAACATTGCATGTTCTTGTATGTCTCACTTTAAATCATATTTCTTGTTTATACTCTAACACATGTTGGCCAATTATAAGTTGCAATGAATAACAACTATACCTACTTTTAATACTGGACATATTTAATTTCAACATGCACATACCCGTCCTTTATTAGTAAGCATATTTCTACCATTATTTTTAAAAGTACTACAATCAAATATCATGGAAACGATAAGAAATTGGGAATTCATATAGATGAAATATTTCGTTTTAAATATAATCACAATTTCATATTTAATTATTATTTAATACTGCATAAACTACGCAAATCTTTAAACATATATTTGTAAGAAAGGTATGTTTTCAAATGAATCTGTCAATCGCGTGCTCAAGCCTGGTCGAACACAGCTTACTGCTAAGATCGTGTTTTCGTCGCCTTGAGCACCGGCCGGTGCTTGAGGTTGTTTTATAAAACGCAGATGTGTCGTATTTACGTACTTGAGCATCTGCAGCGCCTTGAGCATGATTTATAAATCTGGGCATTAGTTCTTACCAAAATAATCTTTTCCAAAACGCAAGTAATAGCCAAGGCACTTCAGAAAATGAGAATTGATTATCCAAAATGTAGCATGTGGAAAATTAATGGTACATGACCAAAATTATGCATTTTTAGGTTAAAATTAGAAATATCTTAATATTATTAGAAATACAATAGATTTGGTATAGACAGCATCATAGACAGTAATAAAATTAACAAATTGCAAAAATGCCAAAGTTGAACCCAGTATGAAATATATACAAAAAGACGAAAAAACAATTAATTTAGAGAATATTACACTTTTAACCGCTGTTATATATTTTGAATAGTTGTATTTGCAATCTCTTCGAGCTTGAATCGCCTTTTTCGCGTCCGCTTACAGTTTTATTACATTTTCCTGTAAAATGCAAAAAAAATGTTTTTGATTTTCTAAACTTTAGATACACCTTATATAGACGCATACTTCTTTTAAACGAAATGCTGTCACGATGATATGTGGAACAACAATATAATTAAGCATATTTACATCAGGTTGACTTTTCATTGTTGAAATTTTAAGTTTGAGCTCTATTTAGCAGTCTATAATTTCTATTTGTTGGATTATTTTGCGATTCTTATGAAATATTTTATAAAAAAAATAACACAAAAGGGGAGATTTCATGATTAAACCGAAACTACAAATAATAATTGAATCGATCGAAATAAGATCGCGACACCAGCCTGGTACAAGGTCATCATAAATCATAGGTGATCCATAATGTTTGTCATACAATATTGGTATACGTAATGTTGATTACTCATTTTATTTTTTTATTTTTTCTTATTAAAGACACAGTAAATGTATAGAACACTCGCTCTTATTGTTATTATAGTTGTGCATCAAACTCTTCGAGTTAGAACTGCCTCTTTGCGTCCACTTCTTCTCTATAGGTTTCTCTATAAATGTGCCTCTTTGGCAATGTGACAACTGCCAGTCGCAAAGGTACATGAATATTAACACTTATAATATTTCTTTTAATGTAAGTAAAATATTATTAATCATTGCTTTTGACGCCTTTGCCTTATTTTATATTACTATGATATTGGAATTCTGTATTTCAATTACTGCCAATGAAGAGTTATTGCAACTGTAGTCTTGTTTATGAATAAAGATGCAAATTAAACAAAATATGTCTAAAAATTAATTATACATTATTTGACATTTATAATTTGTGGCAAATGAATTTATTTATTAAAGGTCCTCTATAGTGGATGTGTGAATAATGGAAAAATAGCAGATCTATGATGCAAGATATTTTGGTTGATTTTAAATTTGGAGAAAACCTTTCAACGCCAACTTATGAAGAATTTAGTTATCTACCCCGCTGAATAATCAAACTTGGAAAAAAATTATCTGATTAAAGAAAATTAATTAATATGTCAAAATCTTTAAAACAAAATTGAATAAAAAGCTACCCCGCTTTGCACTTATTTTTCGTTCAAATATTCTTTACTTTGTTTTAATTAAATGTATATAAAATAAATTAAAATTAGGCAACCCACATTACAATAAACGTTATTCTGGTAAAAATATTTCTCAGGGTTACAAATGTGTAAATATTTGATCATAAATGAATTTGTATTCGCTTAGATATTGAGTTATTATTTCAAATACTTATTATATATTCCCTATGCGCAATAGGTACTCTGACATCCTGGGCTTATTAAATTATGTGCTATTCAACCAATATTACATTTTCGATTCACTAGCGAGGACCCTTATGAATTTGCCCATAAAACGTATAATATTTCTATATAATTTACTGAACGTTGACATTTAGAACATTTTGTTGAGAGTTAGGTTTTGTATAAATCGGTGCATTTAGCCTAAGACTGTCATAGTGATAACATTTCGATGAAATTTCATTATATGTTTAAATGACGATGTTCGATGTATTTCTGAGTACAAGGAACTAACACATACCTTAAATAAAAAAAATCAATTGTTATTCCTTCAGAAACACTTTGGAAATTTGCCTAAACTAATCACATATTTTGAAAATCCAAATCTCAAATTAACAAAATGAATTAACTACATTAGATGTAGCTATTAATAATTTCAAAAGTACTCCAAGTAACTTAGGATGTGGCCTTCGGCAAAAGTTAGATGCAATTTTTAATAGAAATCCAAATTTAATAACAATGCGGCAATTGTGTATGGGGACAATGGCACAAAATCTAACTGCTAAATACGCTGAAATAAAAGAATATTTCCAGTATGCACCTATAACCAGTTGCCATGTAGAATGGATATTTTCCATCTACAAGGATGTACTTTATTCAAAGAGAACAAAAAAAAACTGTAGAGAACCTTGAGAAAGTATTGCTAGTATATATTAATACTCCTTTACTCGACTTGAACTACAAAATGAACAAATAATAACGTATTTTGCATTTTATAGATCACCACCCACTTGTTATCCAATTATATAAATAAAATTAAAAAAATTTAAAAATAGAAAATTTCAATGTTCGATGAGTCATCAACCGCTCGTGGCCGGTCTATAATTATGATTTTGGCTAAGTCGATGGGCAATTACGTCGTTCTTAAAGAGTAAGTAAACACTTAAGTACTTTTAATCTACTGGTCGAAAACATTCATTTCATATAATATCAAGGTACTTTTGGACAAGAGTTAAGATTAGTAAATAAAACATCGTTTTCTTACATTTTAAATAAGTATCCATTTAATTTATCAAACATATTACAGCAAAATATATACATATTCTATATATACAAATGCATGTCTTATATTTTTTACAAAATTATATTAAATTTACAATTATTAAACAAACATCCCAAACAAGAAATAAAATATGAGTAATTTTAAATGATATTGAATCCGTTTTCTACGTGCTGCAGAATTTGAGTGATACCATCGATGTGATACATACAAAATAAATGCCATACTCGGTGTCTTCATTTTGTATATTACCCTGTAGATGTTGGAAATACGTACATAATGTGCACAGGTACCTAAAAAAAATCAAATTATATTTTAATACAAAGTATGAGGCTTCTGCATCGATTTTATTTTATATAAAATAACGTGACCACGATATATTTTCTTTTTATAATACAATTTTTGTCAAAAACCTTTCTACGTTAGTATTCCTTCCGGTTTTTGGAAATTTTGCAGCTTCTGGCAACAATAATGCGTTTTTAAGTGGTTGCAGATATGGGGAAGCGTTTTTAAATTTGAGGATGGTAGTGGGAGAACTCCTTTGTGTCGCAACGTGTTCAGTGACCCATTATTAGTATAAATAAATAGTTTTAACATAATCGCATAGCATAGAGATTCAGAACTTGAGTTACATGACGCGACACACTGCATCCAGGAGAATTTCAGGAAAAGCGCATGCCGATAAGACAATTAGTATATAAGCACGAACATGATGAATGTAGAATTAGTATATTGTTCGAATAAAACTCTTTGACAATACTCCTTGTTCTTCCTTTTAACTTGGTAATTTTAAAAAAACTTTTTAAAAACTTAGAAGAGAGGAAGAAGTCATCAGTCAGTCATCTGAGACCTTTAACGTTAAAGAATTAAGTTTATTAGACAGAGGTCTAAAATATTGTTTGCCAAGCACTAGGGTTCCTATGGAGGAGATTATTGTAGGCATCGAGGCCTCTATCAAAAGTTTTGCCGATCATGTACAATGTTTTATAAGAGGGACATGTAAGGTTCAATTCCGGGAAAACTTACAGCAGCACAAACATATTACAGTCAGTAATGAATGGTATACCTACGATTAAAAATCTCAGAACCAAAGACTGCTTTTACGTAAAATCTGATAATTATTATAGACTAGACGGACCGGGCCGAAGTTACGACGGACAAAAGAAATAATGTAAACATCATGCAGTTACTGAATAGCACTATTCATATGGTGAACTGCAATATCTGTTGTTGTCGCAAAATCGACAGCAAAAAAGTCGAATTTAGGTACTCTTAAATTCCTTTCTTCATCGACGTAGGTAGAAGGGTGACGAGTTTTTAAAATTTATTCTATTTACCGTATATTTCGTAAGATAAATAAAGTACGGGGAGTTAGTTTCGTTTTTTTTCCATTGTTCTGACTGTTATTTACATACTTCGTAATGTTTGTAATAGTTCCTGTTTAATACCGTTTCATTGAATTCTCCCAATTATCTTGACGTAAGTGTGCACTGGATTTTGTTAAGTTTCAATAACATACGCATACATTTTTAGTTATCATTTATTTAGATCTAGAACATTGTTTATGTTACTTTTTCAGATATGATATGGAATAACGTCGAGAATGGCATCGTGAAACAATGGCGAATTAGATTAAGTGTCATACTGATTGTATGTCCTCCATTGTCAGTGATTCCGAAATTTATTGCAATGTGTAAAATATCGTTACAGAATGCCAAAAAATCGCACGTACGTCACTTAGCTTCGCTAAAACGTACACAGAAATTGGACCCGTTGGAAGCTGACAATTTTAACGAAGAACTCTGTGAAGCTTTAATGGTGGTTAATATCCCATTAAAGAAACTTGATAATGCCACTTTCAAAACTTTTCTCTAAAAATATACTGGCCGAAATGTTCCTGATGAATCCACCTTACGCAAATATTAAGTTTCTAAGTGCTTCACGAAACGAGTAGAATGCATTAGAAGACATCTTTCAAATCAGTACCTATGGATAAGTGCCGACGAAACTGTCGATATATTAGGACGCTGTGTGGTAAATGTTATAGCTGGTGTAATACATCGAACTATTCTATCGGAATTTGATAAGACTTGTATTCGCTTTTAAAAGTTTTCAGAAGAGCACCATTGAGAGTAGCTCTTTGCCGTGAAAAACTTTCATCTTTGTCACTGCCTCCCTCGCCAGTAATAACTAGATGGGGAACATGGTTGGCAACTACTAGTTTTTATGCAGAGAATTTCCATAGTTTACAAAATTTCGTTACATGTTTAAATGACGATGTATTTCTGAGTGCAAAGAACTAACACAAATCCCAAATTTAAAAAATCAGTTGTTATTCCTTCAGGAACACTTTGGAAATTTGCCTAAACTAATTCGGGTCGAAAACTCGTGGCTACTGTCTTCTGGAAATCATAGGGAATCCTGTTAGTTGATTGTAAAGATGAAGGCAATCCCATAACTGGAGAATATTACGCTTTAATCATGGTGCGGTTTACAGAAGACATTAAAAAAAAAGAGGAGGAAAATTGATATTGAAATGTAGTTTCATATCCTCTTTTCCGCGGTTCTGCGAACTTAAAAATGCTCCTTCGTGTACTTGAATACATAAGTATTGTGAGCATTGATAAACACTTATTTTGAGGTCTTTAAAAATAGAATCTTTAACTTTCTCACTGTTATCTACCAACAGAATCCTGATCTCGTTCTTCTTCGTAAGACTAAATTCAACAACAAAATACAAAACACAAGCCTTTTTGTTATATTAAAAGCATACGACATATTTATAATACGTTTTTATATCAGCCAAAAATACGCTGGAATTTACTTAGATTAAGGTTGCTGTTATCGCAGCACTTTCTGATTCTTTTTCGACATAATATATAGCATCATCAATACTGTCAGTTAATTTGATATCTCATGTATATAATTTCAAAATAGAAACTCATTACTATCATTAAATGTCTATTTTCTAAACCAATTTGATAGAGACTGCAAATGGGAGAGATACGAGCAAATGGTTCCTGAAATCTCACTGTTTGTTGTTCTACTTTTAAATAGTAAAGTTGTTTGTTCATAAAATACAAAGAGGGAACACAAAATAATAATTTAGTGAACCATCGAAATATTTAAAAAAAGATAAAAAGTTCGAAATAAAATAAATACATTTAGTACGAACTCAAATCATAAATACAAGATTCTTAGTATGTTTTGTCGTCACATTTCTCACACATTTCATGCGCCCATTTATTTTACACTGGACAACCCACCATATCCTCAATATGCTCTTCATTGCAAATAAAGTAATAACCATTCTGTTTTATCATAAAAAATATCTACCTTTTATGTTGGTGATACTTTTGATAATTTTTATCCACCTATTTTATTGGGCCCTGCCTTTGCTAATTTATTGCTTCTTGTTTCGCATCATTACCCTTTGAAAAAAATTAAATGTTGTGGTCTAACTATTATGTTGATTTCTTTAGCTTTTTGTTTTAGTCCCATTTCTTTCAAAATGTTTTTATAAGGACAACCATCGCTTTCTGAGCTCCCTTATTCCTTCGTTGTTCATGTTTTTTTGATTCCTATGATACTGGATGTAATTTCAATGACAATTAATAATCTAGAATGACCACCAGTCAAAATAAAATCAAGTGCATGTGTTTTTATCTCCTCTCGAAACAGTACTTATTTAAGGAATACTACCAGTGCTTCCAATAGGAACTCCAGCATTTTCCAAATCATATAAGATAAGATAAAAAACTTGAAATTATGCCGAGTTGTTGATTTTAAATATGAGTCCGAATGTTACATCAGTATCGTATTACCCATGTATTAGTCTCTAACCAACAACATTGCCTGACAGTTCAGCTGGCTTTATTTGTGAAAAGTGTTGACGTTAAAGCAGCGAATCTACGTGGTGAAATGTTATGGCATAAGAGAAGTCTCTTATAAATATGGAATACAGTTATTTAATGAAAAATATTCGAATATAAGTGTAAGCAGAACAGCATTGAAGAAATTAATTGAGCAAGTGAATTCAATGTTAGTCATACTTTATTGCAAACAATTTATAAAGCGAATAAAATTTGTCCATATAAACATAGATTTAGGCAAACCTTAGAAAAGTCAGATCATGCTTTCAGACTCGAGTTTTGTTTATGGGTTGGTAAGAACACTATGGAACATCATCGGCTTTTTTTTTAATCAGAAATTAATGTTTAGTGATAAATGGCACTATTTCCATACAAAATCCATAGTCAAAATGTCAAAAAAAAAACAAAAACAAAATGGCGCAAGAGTTTTTTGAAAATTGAAGTATGAATGGCGGGAAAAACATAATGGTGGATTCAATATGGCGGAAAGGTTCTTCAAAATGTCTTTGATCTTGGTGAAATTTAGAATATGGGAGTCTTTGAGGTTGCTGATCACGAATCCGAAATAAAAATTTTAAAAAACAATGTGGCGGAAAGGTTCTTCGAAAAGTGCTTGAATCTGAGTACATCCTTCCTTCGTAAACTTTAACGTGATTTATGTTTAACTTTTAATTATCCTTCTCGCTCTTCAGTGTTCAGTGTAACGGTTTGTGTAAAAAGGAAAGAAAAGTTCTAAATAATATATACGATTGGCATAACAAAATTTATATGTGTACAGGTGTGCGTCAAAAGTTAATAAAACCGGACATTCTAAATGGCGTCATGACAGTGATTGCTTTTTACAGGAAACTGTGAAAAAACTCTAAGCGGACGCGAAAAAGGCGATTCAAGCTCGAAAGAGATTGAATGGACAACTAGTTGTAGATATTGGCCAAAGGATAATCCAAATTATAGAATTAATGTCAGAAATCAACGATATCAAAAAGTCTACTTTTCGTGCGGAATATTATTAAACAGAATCATTGGACTCTATTTTTTTAATGGAAATTTAAATCAGCATAATTACTTGGAAATGCTCTAGAATTTTTTATTGCCATCACTTGAGCAATTGCGTCGCATCTACTTCCAACAAGATGGATGTCCAGCTCATGGTACTTTGATTGTAAGAGAATTCTTAAATTTGCTCTTTCCTAATACATGGATTCGACGAGATGGACCAATAATTTGGCTAGCTTGGTCACTGGACATAACTCCCATGATTTTTTTCATTGGGGTTACCTAAAGCAAAAAGTGTACAGAAAAACAATGGTAAATAATTTAAATTCTCTAAAAATGCGTTTTACGGAGACTGTTCGAGAAATTAATGTTGAAATGTTGAACAAAGCTTACAAACAATTTAGAAAAACATGTGAAGATTGCGCTGGAATTGGAATAATGTTTGAGTTTAGTGGTCATACTTTTTCTACAAACATACAACAATAAAAGTTTTATCGAAATGACACCTGCCTTTTGTCTAAAAATGTAATATAACATTCGGACTTAGTCATATTTAAAATCAATAACTCCACATAAGTTTTCAAGTTAAATTTATCTTAAATCGATATACAATCAATTTCTTTTATAAAGGATAAGTTTTTCTCCTTTTTTTTTATATAGGAAACCACATCACTGTACATACTGTATATGCGGACCATAATTGTGTCTTTAGATTACGTTAATCTTTATTAGATTATTCGTAATTAATTAACGTTTACAGTAACTTTGAGCAGTTAACTATTACGGTAAAGTATAACATGGCTGCTCAACAATTTTTAAGCATCTGTACATGTAAGAATAGCCATCGTGGTAACGTAATTGTAACTATTAAACTGTTGAAATCAAATCAATCATAAATCATAATTTCAAAAGCACTTACACAAAAATAAAGTAAAAGATATACAAAATTTATTGAATATGTTCATATTATTTATATACGACGTGTCCCAAAATCACGGAATACCTGGATGGTACGTTATCATGTGAGGACCCAGGATCATGAGAAAAATATGAAAAAAAATCCATCGCTGTTAATTTCAAAGAAATTAATATTCAAAGTTAATACCGCGAGATCAAAAATTATATTGATAAAGGTTTGCCATTGAATGTAAAACGTCTGTCTTAAGTTATATCATTAAGGGTCACATCGTCATTAACATTTGTCATTATATTTTCTCTCTATAAATGTCAGTTAATGATATAACTTAAGACCACTGTAAAGCATTTTTGCTGTACTCTTAAAACAACACTGACTAGTTCATCGTACAGGTCTTTGCCGGTTGTAGTCCCGTGCATTGGAATCAGTGAACACAATTCTTCGGTAATATTAAATTTGGTGTCAGTACCACGTAAAAATATAGCCAGTTGTGCTGTATCGCTAATATCGCAACTCTCGTCAAGTGCCAAAGAACAGTATTCGAATTTTGCAATGCGTTCACGAAGCGTTGTTGCTATGTTCTCGGACAAGTCTTCAATTCTTCTTGCAATGGTGAGTCTTGATAAACTAATGTTTGAAATAATATTTATTTTATCAGGAAATGCTATTTCTGCAACAGCTGTCAGACATTCTTTTATCATCTCTCCATCCGCAAAGGGTTTCATTTTTTTTGCCAGTGACTGACAACAAAACTAGCCTTTACTGCCGTATTTGATAATATAGCTTGATTTTTGTAAATAGACTGTTGTTTTCCCAAGTTTTTCTCTATTTGATTAAACTTAGCTATCCGGAGTTGTCCTGTTAAGTTTTTATATTGTTGTTCATGTTTTGTATCGTAATGCCTTTTTATGTTATATTCTTTTAATGTCGACACAGTCTCTCAGCATATTAAGCATACACGCATTAACGAACGTGAAAATATAATCAAATTTCCACTTTTCTTGGAAATGCCTGTGCTTATCCGCAACCTTCCGTTTTTGTGTTTGCTTTTCCGACATGCTATTATGGATTAAAAAATTGAAAGTTAAAAAAATTTGTAGGAAAACTTAATTTTGAATAAAAAAACTCTAATATTACCTTTTTGACAATAATATTGCACTCACGCCTTTCAAGAAACACAAGAATTGCTAAAATTGCTAGTTAACAGCTTACCAGTCTGACTGATTGTGTGACAGAAGCAAGCACAAACAGGCAAAGACGCGGCGCACTCGTATTGCATGTGTAATGATAGAAATGGTGCATCATGTCATCAACAGATGCCGGCACTAGACAGACCAAGACCAACCTAGACGCGATATATGGTGGAAACCTTCGATCATATATATATATGGATGCGTAATGCAACGAGTTGGTGAGACACATCTGATGTTCCAAATAATTGAAGAAAGATAAATATACACAAATGCATTAGTCTGTGAGAAATAGATATAAAACTTGCACAAGTTTGCCCTGCGCATGATCAACGGCCAACGCTGATGTTTTTGTTCTCGTGTTTGTGAAAACAAGGTGAAAACGGAAAAATGAAATTTTGTTACGTTTGTAAAAATAAAGTTAATACACACTCGTACCATCAGTAAGTAGATGCTTGTCATAAAATTTTATCTATTTACTATTAAAAACATTTACAGGTTTCCTACAGAGCCAGACAGCCGAAAGCAATGGTTGAAAGCATGCCGACTTAAAGAAAATGATATTTTCAAATATACGCAGATTTGTAGCAAACATTTTGCTGCAACATGTTTTGCAGAGACTCTATTTGGACGTGCAAGATTAATCAAAGGAAGCATTCCTACATTGCATCTGCCAAAATCAACTATAAAAAGGTAGGTTAAAATCTTGTGCAAAGAGCACATTATTTGTAATTTACATTGTAGTGGAATTGTTTATACATCAATTCCTAATGAAAGGTGCACATCAGCTGCAACAAATGTGGAAGTGACTACATGCTCCATGAGTCATTGGAACTCCACAAACGTAACCAGATCGACTCCAAATAATGCAGATTACATCCCCTCTGTGAGTGCTCCATCTGTTAACACCGACACACCTGGAGCATCGCTTTTGCAAACAGTTTGAGTGTCACTGCTGACACTTTTCACAAGGAAACATTTTAATAATCACTCGCTACGTACATGCGCCTGCGCAGAATGCAACATTCCGGTAGATATTCTGTCGCTTTTTTTGGAACACGAGCTAGGCAAGGTATTAGGTATCCATGTAAATATATATGATCGAAGGTGGAAACGCGTTACATTCCGTTGCACGTCATCCATGACGACTCGCCTTGTATATGTTGCCGGATCTATTTTTATTTCTGTCAGTGACATTTGATATAATCAAAGAAAAAAAATATTCACAATACAATAACTATAACGTAATATATTTAGTAATTGAAATGCTCTAAGACTTCAGTCTTTCTCAACTTATTTATTATATTGATTTAGATTGTCGAAAACCCTTAAATGTTTCATAACGTATCCATAATAAAATCTAAAATAAACATTACTTACGCTATTCTCGTTAATCAGATGATTATAGAAAAGTTTGTAAAAAGCTTCGACTGTTTACAGAAACCTTTCGGCATTATATTCAATGGACGCAAATAAATAATAAATACACTTCTAAGAAGCACTGTTTTTAAACAATTTATATCTACGTAAAAATAAACATGAAAAATTTGACAGGAAGAATATACACAAGGCACGCCTTTTTGATAGATATGATTTATCTGTCAACACCGAACTGAACTATTAGTCTATTAAAAATATGTAATAAAGAAATTTAATATTGAAAAGAAAATTATGTGTTTATTTGCCGTGAATGCGTATATTACGATCAATTTATAAATCTTCTATTTAAGCTAATGAAATAAATGGCCTCAAGTATAATTTAACAAAGTAACTTTTTTAGTTTCTCTAATACAGTTATGACAACATGTAAACGTCATCGATGACGTGCAACGGAACTTAACGCGCCTCCAGTATAGGTAAGTATGCAAGTCCAATGTTTTAAAAATAGTAACTAATGTTATTTATGATGTATTAAATTGTCTAACTATTTTTATATGTATGTAAATAATTATACTTAATTTCGTAGAGAATTTCTATAATTTATTATAAAGATTTTTATATTTTTTACATTTTTCTACTATATCATCGAAATCGTATGACAATATTCTAACTATAACCAAACTGGCATGTGAAAAATGCTTGGCGGGCCGCATAAACATGCCGCAAGCGGCCCGCGTGTTATAGAATGAACAATGTGGATTTTTTTAAATATTTTTCCGTATCTCTTTATCGCTACTTCAAACCGTAGTGTGGAGTTGTTCCGCGAATTTTGGGATACGTTGTACACTTAATATATATAATTATATTCAATTACTTTAAATGTTAGACATTGCCTTGGTAGCTGGGTTTCGGAGGTTGCAGATACGGACTGCGTGGGTGAACTCCGCCATTTGATGATCGGCCATGTCCGCCATTAATGGTAACCATTGTCGTAGTAGTTACTTCCGATGTGCAGGATTCTCTTTTATTATAAGCCGGTTGGCTATACAATCTAATACAAACGCAGGTCAAATCGATAGAACACATTACTCATACAGGTAGCAAGCGCAAGCATTATATACCTACATGTGTAGAGATACAAAACATGCATGTTTGATTATGTAATTTCAACCTATGTGTGCTTATTAGCGGGCATCCAGGAATAACTAAAATATTGTTTGCAAAGGTGACACAAAACGGAAATTTACGTGCAATAAAACTAAATAGAAATATATGAGTTGTAAATGTTGTTTATTATTCAGTGGAATGCATGAAATTGCAAACTTACTTAATTAATAAACCCCGTATGATTCCCTTTTTATTATATGGGTGTGTTAAGCTACGCATAAAGTTTGCAATCGTGAACATTAAGGGAGTTTCTAGAAAACTGTGCGGATATAATTTTAATAAAAACGTAGAAGTTACTGGATTGATTCGGTTTTTACTTGACGAAGATCCATAGTATTAATTACTAAATGACGACAACTGTTGGATTTTCACTTATTTAATATTAAATATGACAAATTGTTTCGCCAACATAGTGACTTCTTCAGAAATAAATAAAATAACATTTTATCTAAGTATAAGTACTGAAAGTTTTGCCCTTTTTTAGTTTACCCATTTAATAATGGTGATAAATTGTCATTTGCGAATTATAACCTGTATATGACATGGGATAGTAAGACATTGTTTTGTTCAGGTTGCAGTATTTTTACTTAGAAACTTCAAAATAAATATTACGCGAGCTCTCCTTTCAAGGGAATTTACATTTGAAATCCGTTCCCGAATAGTCTTTCAACAATTAACTAGGGCTCAGCATATTCTGTTTATTTCCTTAGCGCGATTTAAGTTTATGTTAAAAATTAAATGTTTTACCTGTATTACTTTGAATTAGTTCTGTGCTGTCTTGCCTAAATATACCAAGTTTGTGGAGTTTGTGCTTTTTATACGAACTAACTGTCGTCGATTAAATAACCAATAAAGCCTATATACGGCCTTACAACCCATCGCACAGTGGTCATTTTTTAAATTCTAGGTGGAAAAAAATCCCAAACTTTATTACGAAAATATATATTTCCAATGACTTTATCTTGAAAGAGACAGTTTGTAAAGCAGGTTTTTTTTGTGCCAGAATTGTTATACCTCATCGCCCGTCGCTATGACAATAAACAATATTTAATTTGAGCGATTTATAAGTTTAGTGCCATCCCATCAGTGCATTTGCATGTTTCATTTTGGTGGTTCCAAAATTTTCTAAACAGTGAATGTGCAGTAAGAAAGATTTATTATTTTTTTAGTACAAAGATATTAAAATAACAATATTTCGTCTATGGTGGATGCTTACATTATGCATCCACCATAGACGAAATATTGTTATTTTAATATCTTTGTACTAAAAAAATAATAAATCACAACTGCTCGGAAATTGTTGTATCATGCATGAGCCATGCAGTGTCATATTTGCATTTTTATTGTACACTGTATTTGTTATAAAAAATATTGTTCATAGTTTGGTTTAGTTAATTAATAATAATATAGTAATATTATTACATTACCTATTCTTTTAATTTTGCAGCTTGCATCGATACTATTGTGTGGTGTTGCTGAATTCCTCATGCATTGATAAATCAATACGTTTAGTAATACTACATTAATAATAGCGATAGTTTTATATTTAACTGTTCGCATTTTCAATTTTCTACATTTCAGACTTTTACATTACATCATAATAGTCACTGTTTTACTTTCTTATACGTAGTATAAAGAAGTATTGTGATGATGAAAAATTTCGACCTCGAGATTCTTGCAGATGTCTACGTTTTGAAGTCCCCTAATACCGAAAAAGTGGTTTTTAAAAAATGTCTGTGTGTGACCACGATAGCGGTCAAACCGCTACAGGTATCAATTCCAAATTTTGTATTTACGAATATAATCTCCCTCTTGATCTGATTAGATTTTCAGTCAAATCGGCCGACCGGAAGTAGTAGTTTACTTCAGTGAAAAAATTAAATTTTGCCAATATTTCGTCAACTACTAAGTTTAAACAAATTTATAAAGAATTCATATGTACTTAAAATTAAAATTGAGAATTATTTTATTTAAAAAGTTTTTCGAAATTCGTACCTGAAATAGGTTTTTTACTCTTAACGAAAATCAGGTTTTTGCGAATATTTCGCAAGCCATGCTTTTTAGACAGGTACTTTACGAGTATACAAGTTATTAGAACTTAATTTTCAATACCTTTTGTATAAAAGAAAATTAAAAATTCGGACCGGAAGTAACACTTTTACTCTTATCGATTAGCGATTTTTTGCAAATATGTCGTAAATTATGCATTCTATATATATTTATTAAGAGTACAACAGTATTTAGAGTTGGATTTCAAAATTTCAAAATTCGGACCGGAAGTAGCGCTTTTACTCTTAGCGAGTAGCACATTTTTTCAAATATCTTGCAAAGTATGCATTCTATAGCGATTTATTAAGAGAATGAAATTACTTAGGATTTTAAATAATTTTTGTATTTATTTATTTATTTATTTATTTATTTATTGAAGCGGATACAAACAGGACGTACCTAATAGAGTATCCCAAATTACAAAATTTAGTACGTATCACAATTGATTAATGAAATAACAAAGATAACAATGTAATGAATGTTACATAGAGCGAGCTGGAGAAGTTCACACCACAAGGCAAAGAGACACTAATTGTTTGGAGAATAATAGATTTTTAATTAATAATAATTTTTTAATTAATATGGCAATCAAACTATAAATACAAGCCTTTGTAGTGAAATTCCTAGTCGCGTCTCACTCAACCACATCAAGTAAACGATATTTAATTTGGCGACTATTGAGATAAAAAATGTCAATATCGATTTGATTGAAAGTCTTGCAGATTCTCACTAGAGGAGAGTTCATTGCTGCATTAGTATTGAATTTTGTTATATATAAAAAATCATGACTTCGTAAGGTCCTCTGAGGTATAGTAAGAGATATAGATGACAAACAGGTGGGTGAATCAAACAGATTTGTCAAGAATTTTGTACATGTTAAAAAATCACTCATCTTTCTGCGTGCTGCTAACGATTTTAATTTAAAGTAGCTGCGCAAATCACCATAAGAAATTCCGTGAGGATAAACTTTAAATTGCTTAAAGTAACAATACTTTAGGAATTTGTTTTGAACCCGTTCGATTCTACTAATGTATATCTCATAAATCGGATTCCATATAGTACTCAAGTAGGTACTGCAGTTGACTATAAACAAAGGAGAAGTACCATACTTTAAGCGCCGAAATTATGTATAAAAAAATTCTTAAAATTGTATAGTTTGAAACGCTCATACGTATAGAAGTCGTGTGGTGGTCACACCTCATTTTTTCTACTGAAAAGATGCGCACTACCAATCTAAAACAATATTCGCCAAAAACCCTATTTTCCAAAGTTGGCTAGTTGGGCTCTCTTTCGAATGACCGATTCAATTGGTTTACTTTCAAGAGCTTCTTTTTCTTTTGTAAATATTACTCTTTTCTAAAAATTAAACGAGACAAAACACACACAAAAAAAACATTCGTCTGTGTTTCTAGTTCTAAATTTTATTTTACATGTTAAGACACTTTTCATGTTGCATTTCAAACGGTAGTACATTAAACTATTATTGAATCACTTAAACTGTCGATATTTATTTAGATATTTTTGACGTGTGTACCACATATAAGAAAAGAAGTATTGATCCCTTCGTTTCAGCAAAGAAAAATACACTTTTCTCTCAGTTAATATTTTAACATGACAATTTTACGTATAACGGAATTGACGTTATAAAATCATCAGAAGGAGAGATTTATAAAGTAGGGTTAAAAAATAATTTCATTTTAAATAAAGAGAGTTGAGTGTCCTACGTCAAAAGCGAAAATGGATAGGTATGTCAACCAGATTGATTATTGGATTTTTTGACTATCATTTGTGTTCTTGTTAATTAAAGTTTAGTAATTTATTGCAGTATATGTATTTGTCTTTCCAAGGCTGTAGTTAATTAGATGTTGAAAGTGGAAAACTTGTTATTTAGAATCAACGAATGAAGGGCCGGTTTTTCCAACTCCGATTAAAATGCCGCTTATCGTAAGCATTGATTAAAATACCGGTGTGTACAAATTTGCATTTTTCCAACATTGGTTAACTGATTAAGAATATATATACACAGGAATTCATTATGTTCTGTAACAGGAATATTGCAATTATGTAAGGCATTATTATTATTAATGTTGAATAGATGCTAATAAACTTCTTATTATTTTGTTTAATCAACACCTGTAGTTGACGACAGTGGCTGAATAAGTAAAGATAAATTGCCAACACTAACTTAGGACAATCAAGTGAACTGGTTGAGGCACTATCGATGTTTAGTGTCGCCGAGCTACAGGGATCGGTCAACTAGTTTCAGATAAACACATTCATTTAATTTTCGTGAATACGAGCTAATTGTTAATTGCTTAAGGTGGCGTGGTAAGTTATAACCGTGTTTCTCAATGAATTACTCTTTGAATAAATTTGTTTTTGGTAAATCGCAATTTGTTAAATAGGACCTACGCTAAATAAGAAAACACCGAAGCAAAGTTAGGAACTCATTTCAAATTAGGTGTAATCCGTTTCGTTGGAAGCAATACCTGTACTATTTTCTTTTACTTCGCAAAAGGAAAAGGGAAAAAGAGATTTGAGAAAATAAAAGCGTTATTATAAGGATTTGTAAACTATTTCATAAAATAATTTATTATTGAAATCATAGTTAGAGCAAGTATAATATTAATCTAAAGTACAGTGAAACTTCCCTTTTTGACCGCAAAGTTTCCATTAAACGGAGGGATTTGTATTTGAATACATTCATTACCGCATGATATCTGGCGAAGCCGTTAGCGTAAATCAAGAAAATTTCGAAGCTTTCATAAATAGGTTGCCGTTAATAATTAAAGAGTACAAACTCTGCGATATTAATAATTTGGACGAAACAGGTTTATTTTTTCGGGCACTACCAACAAAGACGTTGGCATTAAGAGACGAAAGATATATGGGCGACATGTTATCGAAAGAAAGATTTACTATAGTGCACTGTGTGAATATGGCAGGGGAGAAAGAAAAACTGTTGGTTATCGGAAAATCAGTACGTCCTCGCGCATTTAAAAATATTCGCATTGCTTTAATAGTAAAACAGATCTTATCGCAGTTTGAGAGTTCTGATTCTGTACATAATTTAACGAATTATATTAGCGTATTAGATGCGATTTATTTTATTAAGAAAGCATGGGATGATGTTTCAAGAAAACAGGATTTCAAGAAGTGAATGAATAGTTTGAAAGTGATCAATAGCATCCTGAACATGAAATTCCTTTATCTAAAGTGGCTGAAATTTGTACGCTAATGGGAAAACTAGGAAGTAATGATGTACAGGAATTTATAAATATTGACGCCAATTTGTATACAGAAGACGGACGATAATCCAGACCATATTTTGCCCGATAATTTAGAAAACGAAAGTCAAAACAGTGATGATGAAATAGAAATTCCTAGAACTAATGATTATGAGAAAAGAATAATATCGTATAAAGATGGTCTACTGGAAATAAAAAAACTAAAACAATTTTGTTTTGAAAAAGATGATGTACAAGCGTTTGGTATGCTTAGTGAACTATCATTACATTTTGAAGCAAAATTGGCATGTAATACACACAAGCAAACTTCCATTTTAGATTATTTTGTAAGATAGTATATAAATTGTATATGTACCTTACCTCAGTGGCGGCTCTTTAATGAGAGCAAGTGAGCAATTGCACCCCCTGGAATTTTGAAACAAAACAAACCAAGCGGCGACTAACTGTGAAAGTATTTATTTATTACGTATTCATTGTTATTGAACAGGAACGTGGCCTGTACGGCACGCGAAACAACCTACATGCACCGATCGTAGTCATAGATATAATGACGACTAAGACTAACAGCGCACGGATGTAAAGACCCCTTCCACCGAGAGAAACATACCCATGTGCAAGCGCTACTGTTGCTGCGTTAAGCCATTAAACATTACATTGAAGGTGGGGAGAACTGTATTTTGTTCTAGTTCCATATCGTATAATACATAGCATGTGAGCAAGATTCCCGTCGGCTCAACGCTGTTGTAAGATGAATTTCGTGTCTGCGATGCATAATAACACGTTTTCGCGGTTAACGTATGATGAAAAAATCGCAATAAAAATCTTAAACGGCCGATGCCTCAATTATGTTTACGAAATAAACAATCTGTTAAAGGTAAAGACGTTATAAGAAAATTCAAAATGAATATTTATCAGAAAAATGACTGGATTTGTGGGTGTGAAATTAAAAATACTTTGTTTTGTTTTCTGTGTCTTTTGTTTGGTGGTGAACCGTCTTGGTCAAAGAACGGAATAAAAGACTTAATTCATCTTAGTGCTAAAATTATGAAACATGAAAATTCCGAAGGGCATTTGAAAAATATATTTAGTCTAAGAATGTTAGGAAAAAATAACATTCAGAATGTTTTAGATCATCATATAGAAAAGCAGTTCAACAACACAATGAACAGGTAACAAAAAATAGGCATGTGTTAAATTTAATAATAAATTGCATTAGATTTTGTGGCGCGTTTGAACTGGCACTTCGGGGTCATGATGAACGGCAAACGTCGAATACCAAGGGCATTTTTCGGGAATTGATAAATTTTACGGCAGAATTAGATAAATCGCTCAGAGATCACATCGAAGCAGCACCGGTTTTTAATTGAATTTATAAATGATTTCCCAAATTTTAATGAAAAAGTGATAGAACTGTTCTGCAAGTCAAAGACACGCAAAATGGACTTCGTTTATCGTCAGATGTAATCAAACTGTAGTATTATATTTATTATTCCCTCAAAACAAACTGTACAATGAACAGTACCTGTCTGGAACAGTATGTCGGTGAAACTTATAAAGATTGGGTAAGCGTTCTTGTATTATACTTTTACTTTCTTATACGTTGTATAAGGAAGTATTGTGATGATGAAAATTTTCGACCTCGAGATTTTTGCAGATGTCCACGTTTTGAGGTCCCCTGATACCAAAAAAGTGGTTTTTAAAAAATGTCTCTCTCTCTCTCTCTCTCTCTCTCTGACCACGATAGCGATCAAACCGCTACAGATATCAATTTCAAATTTTGTATTTACGAATATAATCTTCCTCTTGAGAACTGATTAGATTTTGAGCAAAATCGGCAGACGGGAAGTAGTAGTTTACTTCAGTGAAAAAATCGAATTTTGCAAATATTTCGTCAATTACTAAGTTTAAACAAATTTATAAGGAATTCAAATATACTCAAAATTAAATTTGAGAAAAACTGTATTAATAAAGTTTTTCGAAATTCCGACCAGAAGTAGGTCTTTAACTCTTATCGAAAATCAGTTTTTTGCGAATATCACGCAAGTCATGCTTTCTAGGCAAGTAAATTATCAGTATAAAAGTATTTAGAACGTATTTTTAAATATCTTTTGTATAAAAAAAATTTCAAAATTCGGACCGGAAGTAACACTTTTACTCTTACCGAATAACGATTTTTTGCAAAATATGTCGTAAATTATGCATTCTATATATATTTATGAAGAGTACAAAAGTAGTTAGAGTTGGATTTGGAATATTTTTTGTATAAATGAAATTTCAAAATTCGGACCGGAAGTAACACTTTCATACGTATAAGAAAGTCGTGCGGTGGCCACACCTCATTTTTTAATTTTGAAATTATGCACTCCCTATGTGAACCACCCCGAGCCGCCACTGCCTTACCTACATATGTTTCTATTATATGTATGTATATATAAATGTGCACATAGCCGTTTGAGTTTTATTTAGCAAATAAAGTTATAAGTATATAAATTTACACTGTGTGTTCAAATGAAAGTTTAGCTTTGCGTTTCTACTTAATTTTTCTGTCTTCTCTGATAAACGGGCACTTCTCTTAAACGGGCAGTTTTGTCGGAACGAACAGTGTCCGCCTATGGGAAGTTTCACTGTATATATTTTAAAAGTAATAAACATAAAATTAAAATGTCAAAATATTTCAATTATTAACTGCAAAATATGCGACTGTTTTGTGAAAAAAACTCAATTATTAAAACTAAAGCTATTTATAAAAAAATATACCGAGCTACTTCAAATATTATAATAATGTTATTAGTATAATATGATCAAATAAGTGACTAAAATATATCACTTGTGTATGTGACGTTTGCTTTTCTCTACGAGTGTATTTAGTATTTCATTCAAGCCTATCATAAATGGCAACGTACTGCACGTTGTCTATTTAATTGTTTCAAAAATACGATAGCTAGAACACATGCAATACACAGCTCATAAATTCTGAATTAGTGCGTTATGATGGTATTAATGTCATTCATTCGATATGTTTAAAACCCTTTGGGATGTGCCTGTTCACTAGTCTATAAAATTGGGAGTGTTCATTAAATTAAATTATGTCCACTGTTGTAATTCTGAAATCAGTTCGCATTAAAAAAAAAAAACTCTCAAAGCATATCATACAGCGGTTAGAATAATAAGAATAATAATAATATGCTTTATTTAAACATACACAAGATATAATAACATAATAAAACAGAAGGAATGTAATTTATCGTAATATATCTGCCGTGAGTGTAATAGGTAATACGTGAAAGTCTTACGCTGAATATGTGGTGGGCGGCTTCGATGAATACAAAATATTACGCGAAACGCATGTTTATAGAGTTAATGATAATAAATTCATGGACAAAATTAACGCACCATCGCGTATATCTTGTGTTATTATAAAATAATGATGATTTTTAGTTTTCTAGTTATCTTACCTGGAACTACTGGGATAGTGCAAAGAAATGCTGTCAAAAAGGGTTTTCTTTTAAAAGTACAATTGCAAATAAAAGCATTTATGGCTGAACTTGATCCAAAATCTGATCGTAAATTTTTTCTTATTAAGACAAGTTGTCTTTAGCCAAGGCGGAAATGGTGGACAAATGCAATAGATGAGCGTTTTCTAAGACAATTTGCTCTTACAAAAAATGAGCTCGTAGCTGCTCGCAATCTTCTTGTATCTTCCCGAACAATTAGAAGACGCTTAAGTGAAGCTGAATTGGACCGCAGAAGGCCAGGAGAGAGATTTGCTAGTTGCAATATCTCTCCAAGAGTCCCGCTTGGTGGTGTCTCTGTAATGTTTTGGGGAGGTATATGTTTCGATGGCCGCACAAAGTTGGTCCCTATATGTGTGTGGTCAATGAATGTAGATTATTATCTTGAACAAATCGTTGTTGCCTATGTAATGCCATTTGCTTCTTTTGTGGGGCCGAATTTCTTGTTCATGAAGGGTCGTCCTCAAGTGGCTGGGCAAGTTATTCACTATTTAAATGCTGGTGCTTTTCCTTTCATAGAATGACCAGGCAATAGTCCTGAGACATGAACCCACTAGAGCATTTATGGGACGATATTATAAAAAGGGTTTGACGTCGTACACCTCCACTTGTCAACCACAATCAACTGATAGACGCAGCAATTCAGGAACGGGAAAATACTCCTCAAGAAGTCGTTCAAAATTTGATCTCCAGTATGCCAAAACGCATGGAAGCAGTAATTAGAAGTAGAGGAGGACATACACGATATTAGAATAGATCTGAGTCCATGAATTCTATTGTTTTCGTTTGTTTTTAGTTTATATGTTTGCGTTGTTTTCAAGAAAAAAAGTTTTTCAATAAAAATTATTAGAAATAAGGCCATGTTTCGCTGATTTCCTTTACAAGCTACTACACAGTACCATGAAATTTTCTTGCAGTATTAAATTCAGTATTTAATTATACAAGTTTAATTGAGGGGTGCGTTAATTTTGTCCATGAGTTTAGTTTGTTCACTAAGCGGATACAAAATATGTATTTGTATAATAAATATTATAATACAGTAATTAAAAAACTACTTGTGTTGAAAATATATCAGACAGAAATCAAAGAGAAACAGTATAATAAACAGAGGACTACACAGATTCTGAACTAGTAACATAAAGTAGAGCGTCAATTTAATTGAATTAAATTTTCATAGTAAAGAGCTCTGGGCTGTGAAAATTACTTAAAAGCGACTTACATGGGTGTTTAGGTGTTATAAGCTGAAATTTTCGGGAATTGAAGGTATATCGCCCTTATAATTCGAAATTTCGATGTTGCCAAAAATCGGAATGTGCAAAAGAGCACAGTATGCGAAATTTGAGTGACACACCCAGTGAAAAAGAAGAACAAAAGAACGACATTTTTATGTAAAAAAGTGTTAATGTTTGTACTGCTTCTGTTTTTAACTACTTTTTGAAATATATACAGGCTGTGTCATCTCCGCGGGCAAGGCCGATTATGCTTTTATGAGTCAAGATATTTCGAAGCGGTTTTTTTTCTTGCGATAGGTGCTTATTAGGAGCACATTTTAAAAATATTTTGTATTGTACAGGATATTCCATAACTTGGTGGCTAACCATAGATATATTTTTTTAAATGGAACACTATATATTATTGGATTTGTTTATTCCCCGTATAATTTTTAGTCAAAAAATAATGAGATAGTGTAGGTCGAAAATCTAAAGTTTTTGACTTATTCCCATTTTTCTGAAAAATTCAATGTTTGTATAAAATTATATTTCTCTAAAACGACGGATTAAATGGACACAATTTTTTGCAGTATTGTTTACAATAAGAGGTCCTAATAGAAGAATGTTTTATTTTTTTACAGTTACTAACTGCATATGTAGAAAAGTGGATTAAAATTACATGACACGTTTTTGTATAAAAGTCAATTTTTTCAAATGGAACACCTTGTATATTAGTTCATATTTGAATTGCTTATTTAATTTCTTTCTTCATTTGAGCCCAATTAGAAACCATAAGTAGCACTTTTGTTAGAGTGTTACTGCCGGTCCGAATTTAGAATTTTTTTTCATACAAAAGGTATGTATTGAAAATCATGTTTTAAATACTTCTATACTCGTAATGTACCTGTCTAGAAAGCATGACTTGCGAATTGTTCTGAAAGAACTGATTTTTGATAAAAATAAAAGACCTACTTCCGGTAGGAATTTCAAAAAACTTTTTTAATACAATTTTTCTCAAATTTAATTTTGAGTACATTTGAATTCTTTATAAATTTGTTTAAACTTAGTAATAGACGAATATTGGCAAAAACTACTTCGGGTCTACCGATTTTACTAAAAATCTAACCAGGTCTCAAGAGGGAGATTATACTCGTAAATACAAATGAATGGAATTGATAGTTACAGCCGTTTGATCGTAATCGTGACCACACACCAGACACGGAGACATTTTTTAAAAACCCCTTTTTTGGGATCAGCAAAATTGATAAATTACCACTGCACACACACCTACAAGTAGCACACGTAATAAATACCCAAACATGAACACAAACCGCACTTGCTGCTTCGAAGATGACGTCAGATTTTTGACTTATATCAGGGTGTTTTTGTCATTCAATATAGTCGTATTTTAAAAATTACCTACCTATCTAAAAAATTTAGTATACAACAAGCTTTGAAAATAAACTCTTATAAAACATACCATGATTAGTTACTAATTTTGAAAACCCGAGTGCGAAACGAACGATGGATTTTCAAAGCCGGTAATTGCTCTAACAGCCCTTATTGGATTGATTCTATCATATAACCTAGTTTCGTTCATTATTTATTTAATTAATTAATTTAAATTAATTCCATTAGTCATATTGCTCTATTTTAGTAACTCAAGACAGTTGTCACATATTTACTTCTTTTACTATTGTATATTTTAAAAATTACGAAACTATCCATCCGCAAACATTTACGTAGACATTTCCACACCTCACTGTCTTATAATCATGCATAATGGAACAGAACCACAGCCGACCGTCCGCTATAAAAAAAAAAGAGGTGTGGCCACCACACGACTTTCTTATACGTATGAAAGTGTTACTTCCGGTCCGAATTTTGAAATTTCATTTATACAAAAAATATTCCAAATCCAACTCTAAATACTTTTGTACTCTTCATAAATATATATAGAATGCATAATTTACGACATATTTGCAAAAAATCGCTGTTCGATAAGAGTAAAAGTGGTACTTCCGGTCTGAATTTTGAAATTTTTTTTATACAAAAGATATTTAAAAGTATGTTCTAAATACTTTTGTACTCGTAATGTACCTGCCTAGAAAGCATGACTTGCGAGATATTCGCAAAAAACTGATTTTCGATAAGAGTAAAAGACCTACTTCCGGTAGGAATTTCGAAAAACTTCATTAAAGGAATTTTTCTCAAATTTAATTTTGAGTACATTTGAATTCTTTATAAATTTGTTTAAACTTAGTAATTGACGAGATATTTGCAAAATTCGATTTTTTCACTGAAGTAAACTACTACTTCCGGTCTGCCGATTTTGCTCAAAATCTAATCAGTTCTCAAGAGGGAGATTATATTCGTAAATACAAAATTTGGAATTGATATCTACAGCGGTTTGACCGCTATCGTGGTCACACACAGACACACACACACACAGACACACAGACACACAGACATTTTTTAAAAACCACTTTTTTGGTATCAGGGGACCTCAAAAGGTGGACATCTGCAAAAATCTCGAGGTCGAAAATTTTCATCATCACAATACTTCCTTATACTACGTATAAGAAAGTAAAAAATATATGACAAAAGGTTGAGAGAAAATTACTATTTGCGTTTCGGCCGATAATTTTCATCAGATTCTTTTTTTCTTTTTTGGATTATATTTAAATATATTTCCTTCACATGCACCCTTTCTCAGAATTTAAAAAAAAAACATTAAATACGGAAATTAAACAAAATATCTCAACTATTATACAAAAAATAAAAACGTAAGGCGTGCATCTCCGTAGAAGAGCATTTTAAGTCATATATATACAGTGATGGGCAAATGTATGGAACCAAGTAAATATCTCTGGAGTTTCTAGAGATGTAGAAATTAAATTTGGTGTGTAGATATTACACTATATTTTGTATTTAGTTCGAATGTTTTTATCGCAATTCAACTTCCAGTTTAACCGGAAGTAATGTCAGCTTGAAATTTTTAAATAGAACACCCTGTATATTATTTTAGTTTTGAATAGAACACTTTATTGCAAGTACAAAAATAATGGGTTCGATATGTTTTATTTCATGGCCAACCGTGATATTAACAAAAAAAAATTATTTTTGAATGAAAATGTAATAATATCTGGTAGTCCATGTAATAATTGTAGCAGTGACAGTTATTGTCAAAATAAGTAGTATTTTAGTTTTAACGCAAAAATGGCTCATTTAAGCGAAAGAGAAAGAATTGAAATACTAATGATGATTGGATTTGGCGACAGAAGAAGAACGCATCAAGAAGTTTGTGACCTTTTTAACAATATTCATCCGAATAGGCAAATAACACGTTCGATAGTTACAAAGACTTTGCAAAGGTACAATACAAATGGCACCGTCGGAAATTTAAGAAAAAGTGGACGTATAAATACTGCTACAAATGAAGAAGTAGCTCAAAATATTGCTATATCTTTAGAGGAAAATCATAATTTGTCTACTACTGAACTGGCCAATATGCACGAAATTAGCCGTCGTTCAGTAGGGAGGATATTAAAACGAGAAAGATATTACCCGTACAAAATTCGCCTTGTTCAAGAACTTTCCGACGACGACTTCAACAGACGGCTAGAATTTTGTGAATCAGTTATGGATATTTGTAACCGTGACAATAATTTTGTACAAAATGTAGTGTTTTCTGATGAAGCAACTTTTTGTTTGAACGGTACAGTTAATCGACACAACTGCCGTTACTGGTCCCAAAATAATCCTTACTGGGTACAAGAAGCTCATACGCAACACTCTCAAAAACTGAACGTTTGGGCCGGTATTTACAATAACAGAATTATTGGGCCTTTCTTTTTAGAAGGAAATTTGAACGGGAACATGTATTTAGAACTTTTGGATGCACAAATAATTCCGGCGCTGGAGGAAAATGGACAACTGCCAAATAATATCTGGTTTCAGCAAGATGGGGCACCACCTCATTACGCTCGCATTGTTCGAGATCGTTTAAACAGGACATTTCCTAATAGGTGGATTGGAAGAAGAGGTGCTATAGAATGGCCTCCTCGATCACCAGACCTTAATCCACTGGACTACTATCTATGGGGTTTTTTGAAGTCCAAAGTTTATTTTAATCGACCAGATAATTTGCAAGAATTAGCTGAGAGAATAACTTAAGAGATTCAAAGAATTCCACCAGAAACAAAGGCCAATGTTACAATGGCATTTAAAAATAGACTGGCCTACTGTCAAGAGGTAAATGGTGCTCAGTTTGAACATTTAATACACTAACGGTATCCTAACGCTTTGTCGTAGTCATGTTTTATTTTACTATGTTTAGCGCCCTTTTCAGTAATTTAAGTACTGTTGTACTCAATTTCAGTTTTGGTATTTAATGTTATTGTTACATTTGTGATTTACACTCGCAAAATACTAGATCTTAGCATTGTAACAAAAATCACTCTTTTGTTAATATCACGGTTGGCCATGAAATAAAACATATCGAACCCATTATTTTTGTACTTGCAATAAAGTGTTCTATTCAAAACTAAAATAATATACAGGGTGTTCTATTTAAAAATTTCAAGCTGACATTACTTCCGGTTAAACTGGAAGTTGAATTGCGATAAAAACATTCGAACTAAATACAAAATATAGTGTAATATCTACCCACCAAATTTAATTTCTACATCTCTAGAAACTTCAGAGATATTTACTTGGTTCCATACATTTGCACATCACTGTATATATATACCGTATGTGTCAATTTTCATTAGGTATATGGATTTAATGTTTACATGCGATTTATACGTATACAAATAATATGTGGCAACGTGTGTCACCCCTACTATCCGTCACCAATCCCGACAACAATCGACATCACAACGACTTTCTGCGATCTTCCCACTTCTACATTAAATGTTTAGCTGCGAACACGTTCCGATGGCCGCCGCGATCTAGTAGTTTATTATTATTTTCAGAATCCTTTTTTATTTGCCTTATTTTTAATTTTATTAGAATTACGCTTTTGTTTGTGACATGCAGCGTGAACGCAGCTTAATAATTCTCTGCATTTACTGAAAGGAAAAAGAAAAATCCTTCAATGCGTAAATATTATTTTTGAGCGCAGAAACACCCTAGTCAATAGTCCAACAGCTACTGCTAACTTGAGCTTGTATCGGTCTCGCGCTCGCATTGAAGAGGAAAGGTGGGGTGCCATGTTGTCACGTATTGCATGAATTAATCGCCTATGGCTAATGAAAAATGACACGTGCTGTATATATATATATATATATACAGACTGTCCAGAAACTCTCCTGACAAACGAAGACCGGAGATTCCTCAGATAATTTTAAGACAATTTAACCCAATTCACCCTAGTCCGAAAATGCTTCCTAAGGTCATAGGCGTCCGTTTTGGGTAGGTAAACAGTTATTTTAACGCATAACTTTTTTGTCTTTAACTTTTAAGCATTTGTGACACTAGATTATTAAATTTTCAGGTATTCTAGTACTAAAAGGTACTCTTACTTTAAGTCGGTAGGATACACCGTTTTCTAGAAAAATCGATTTGAAAATTTTTCGTTTTTTCGTCATTAAAATTCAATTTATTATTTTTTGCACTAGTTCGCTCTGAACTGCCAACAGAAATAAAACCTACGTTTTTAATTGGCAAATTGTTGTCAGTTCGCGAAGTTGAAATGACGAAAGATGAAATGACGAAAAATTTTCAAATCGATTTTTCTAGAAAACGGTGTATCCTACCGACTTAAAGTAAGAGTACCTTTTAGTACTAGAATACCTGAAAATTTAATAATCTAGTGTCACAAATGCTTAAAAGTTAAAGACAAAAAAGTTATGCGTTAAAATAACCGTTTACCTACTCAAAACGGACGCCTATGACCGGTACTAGAAATTCGCAATTGATGGAATCGATTCATCTCTGGAGGATAAATAAGCATACCAGTTTTTGTTTTTCTAAATAGAAGCGTTCGGGAGATATTAAAAAAAAACTAATTATAAGGCACCATCTTCAAAGAGCTCTAAGCTCCCTTAGGAAGCATTTTCGGACTAGGGTGAATTGGGTTAAATTGTCTTAAAATTATCTGAGGAATCTCCGGTCTTCGTTTGTCAGGAGAGTTTTTGGACAGCCTGTATATATTTAAAAAAGGAAATAGGTTTTGTAATTTGTTTATAAAAACGGGAATACTTTTCCGATACTTTTATCTCTCTTGCACACTTGGACATCACAATTGCAAGAAACATTTTATTATAGAAACTTCTTGTTTATAAACTTGCTAATATTATTTCATTGTATTTATTAATTTAGCGGGTCTTTTTGCTGCCCTGTTTTTTCCGAAAAAAGAAAAAAGTGCAAGTACAGCATTCATTCGATAAGTTATCTGACGTAAAGATATTACAAAGTTGAGAGAACTTGGTTTATTGGATGTACCTAATTCTTTTTTGGTAGATAACTCGCTGCGTGTATAGAGATATAAATACAATACAGCCACGGGCAGTGCCTTTTCAAATGAAAAGAAGGGGTAATTTAAAAGATTAATAATGAACATAACATCTGAGATAGAAAATGAATGAACATTTACATTTTTTATTGATCAAAGTAATTGTATAAAAAAGACACTAATATAATGTATAGATAATCAAATGTTTTAGAATCGACTGCTTGAACATATTTAATCAGAAATAGCTTGAATTCTTCATTTGATAAATATGGTATTAAGTAAAAATGAAAACGACAACTATGAAAAAAGCACAGTTTCTCGAAAGTGGATAAATTTTCACCGTTGATGAAATTTTATTATAAAACTTATATACAGAGCGTTGAAAATAGAGGCAATCTACTGACAATAGATTAATTACTGTACCCTGTCTCAGAATATTAAGAAGTGATATCCATCCAAAACCCAGAACATATAGATAAAATGTTCTAAACAATTTGATGTGACATGTAAACAGTTGCCAATACAGGGTGTCCCAGAAATAAATAGACGGAGTAGCAGGTATGTAAAGTCCGAACAGAAACAGGCCCAAATATACCGCAATAACGAAGAAATTAAAATTTAATTTTCTATGTTGTTTTTCAGATAAAAAAATTACATTACGGACCTGGCACAGAATGTATGTTTATAAATACACGTAAGAATTCTCATTTGTAAATAGAAATGAACACGCATTCATAGAAAAATACGCTTTTATTTGTATAAAACGGGAAAAAAACGTTAAATCGTACTCATTCATATATAACATATTTTTTGCCCGATGCGTCTAGATAACGCAGCTATGTAGTCGGTTGTTGAACCAGATGGGCGACCTACTTTATTGATACAGCTGATTATTATTATTTTTGAATATTCAATAAATCGTAGCTTTTCTAGCCTTTATTACAGTAAATATCAAGAATGTAATTATTTTATTCTAGCAGGTGTAAAATTAAAGTAATTAATGGTTTGATATTTATTATGAAGTATCTATTCCTCCTCCTTTTTTTTAACACAAGTAATAAGTCGTCCAGGGTCGGCGTAAGGTTTTATTTATTTTTATTTTCTGCCGTCTGCGCACGAATAAAGACTTGATATTTTGAAGGTACATTTTTACACAATCTAGCTTCCGATTTCTGCTACTCCGTCTTTTTATTTCTGGGATACTCTGTATAATAATTTATCAAATACTTTAAATTTTATTATATTAATTATATTAATAAAATGATTGTACAAAAGTAAATTTTTGGGTAAACATGTAAAATCTATTCCCGATTCTTGTGCTTTTATTTTAAATAGACATGTCCATGACTATTAAAGCACTATTTGGTAATTTATGAAATACTTAGTAATATATGTTGAGCACTTGTGAAATATAAGAATAATAAAATATAACACCTTTTTCACAAAAATTAGTTTAATAACTATATGTCACATTTCGTGTGCACTGCACACATCGTCAGTAGTAACTAGTATTGAAATAGTTATTACTGACGATGTGTGCAGTGCACACGAAATGTGACATATAGTTATTATACTAATTTTTGTGAAAAAGGTGTTTTATTTTATTATATGAAATACTTGTTCAAACTATTCTTCAAAAATGTTACCATTTATTTGATCATGGTAATCAACTGTTTTCTACCTTCGAAAAGGTTTATTTTAAGAAGAGAAATTGCATTTTTACAAATTCATTCAATTCATATCATTAATTACACACATTAAGTGTCCAGTTTCATTATGTATGTCAGTAATTGTGTTTTATAATTGGTTGTTAAATAATCGTACTTCATTATTATTCTGTACTATTTTCTTAAATTCTAAATTTTACATTAATGTAATCAAAATAAACCGGGAGGGGTCGGATTGGTGGTACTTGCGGGTCGGTGTTGGCTTTCGGGCCGTAGTTTGGTGATTCCTGAATATAGAGTTGATTTTACCATACCTATAATACATTATTGATAATATATTGTCATTCATCTTAGTGCTTTGGTAATGTTTAATACAATTTTTGAAGTTTAAAACGTTCACACTTTGTGCATGTTTAAAACTGTACGTTTTTAATCATTTTAAGTGTACCAATCGTTGTTGTTGTTTGGGCGGTGAAAGTAATTGTTTGCAAGGACCTGACTGATCACTAATTTTTGTGTTCACTGTGATTATGATGATTGTGATTAGTTTACATAACGGCAACATAACCTTTAAAAAAGGCGTGTAGTGACATCTGGTCTTGTGGTCGCATCCGTGGAAAAGATGGAAAGAAGTTTGCAAGGTGGAAGTAGTGATAATTCACATTTTAAGAATGTTCAACTTTCTAATTTAAGCTTTGCGCATTTGGCGCCATCTATGCATCCAACTTTTGCATGTTCGTTTGTAGTGAACACGATCCGGGTATGATTACTTGATCATATGTTCATGTTCATTAATACGTGATCACTATGATTAATACGAACGAAAGCAGCTATAAAGAGGGAAATATAATAAACCAAAGCAAAAAATTAAAAGAACGTCCACACTTTATGGATTGTTTATGTTCTAAATATGGCGGATATGTCCACATTACAATATTTGAACCAACAAACCTGTGGTTTGAGTGCAAAACATACACAAACAATAATAGATAACATATTTACCGACATTGTGGATTTCTTCAGCAGGAATGTCGTAGCGGTATTATCAGATCACTATGCTCAGATGTTGCGAAAGAAACAAATAAATGGTGAATATATATATATATATATAAAATTGGCAAAACAAAGTCAGGGCGACGTGGCAGTTATAGTAAAGCAGGCAACAGGTAAAACAAAAAACAGAGATTTTGACGCAGAACAAATAAATATTGAAGAGAAAGGTGGCAGTGATAAATATAACAGACTTAATTGAATTAACTCTTATCTTGTTAATGATTGTAAAAAAATGGAGAATATTTAATGGAATCACAGCGCAAAATCCTACAACACTTTATTATTACCTTGCAACTACTGTTGAAATACAAAATATTATTACAAAACTTGGAGACACTAACTCTGTTGGCTTCGACGAAATACTGGTAAAATTGATTAAATTTGACAGAAAAAATGGTTATGTGAGTGGCAGAACAACTACATAGGTTATATATGAAGTGCTACAAGATGTTTTGGATGGTATTAACGAGAATCATGAGTCTGTGGGACTGGGGCGCATTTGATAGCGCGAATCACGGTAAATTATACACGAAATGGGAGAGCGGGGGGGGGGGTGTCCCTGGATCTGATGCGCTCTTATCTTACTAACAGAAAGCAACGAGTGGTTTCGGTTGATAAAATATCTGGCAAGACACTCTCATCCGATTGAAAGGATAGGGAGACTTCCGCAGGGTTCCATTTTGGGACCTCTTTGTCTTATTGTATACCAATGAAATATCGAATATCGTTAGCTACCTGACTACGCTCTATGCTGATGACACGTCAGTTATAATAAAAGCAGATAAATAGCTATTTTAGAAAAGATAAAGTGACATTAGAATATAAAGGAGAACTTTCAACTAATAATGAAGTAAAATTTCTGGGTTTCTTATTTAGATAGCCAGTTGAGCTGCGAACGACACATAGAGTATCCATCTGGAAAAATATCTGAGTTTGATTATGCTCTTCGCACTATTGCAGGTTCTGTTAACAGAGAGGCTGCACTAAGTGTGTACTACTCAAATATTCACTCGAGATTGCGTTATGGTGTTATTTTCTGGGGGGCATCTGTGGGGATACCGCGATTGGTTGTGCTACAAAAGATGTGCTTTAGAGCAGTCTTCAATATTCAACGAAGATATTCATACAAACAGGTGTTTATTGTTAAGAAAATACTAAAGCTTCCATACTTGTAAGTCTTGGAATGTGCACTTTTTGTAAAAACTAACGACAATCTCTTCAATGAACAAGAATTGAGACATGGATATGATACCAGAGTATCAAAGCAAGTAATAAAGGTTAACAATTATTTACTAACAAACTTGAAACGAAGTCACCTAACTGAATTTAAGAGGAAGCTGTTCCGCTTGTTATCCGTCATTGCTCCTTATACTGTACAAGACTTCTTAAATTATGAATTTTAATGTGTTAATGACGTTGTTCTTCTCTTATTCTGAGACAACGTACAATAAATATAAAATTCAAAATCATTTTCACTGTGTACAACATATACATTTCAAAGCTTCCCACCCTAAATCTCTGGAAATCTGAAAATCTATGAAAAATTTTCTGAAACACTTAAGAAGTGTTATCGTGGGTGCCATTTCTTCATGTAAAAATTGACTCATCCACTTTAACCCTCTGGGCTATCGAGTAATATGTCATTTTAAAGATCTTTTGAAACAGTACATTTTGGCGTTAAATTGTTCAAAATTGATCTATTCGTTTTGAAGATTTTTTAAAAAAAATTTCGTTAGTTTAATTATTGGTCTTTTGCTTTAAGCTTAAATATCTATTGTACCCTGTAACTGCTTAAAATGTTTTATTTTTGTTTACAAAGTTATTTAAGAATTCAACTGCGGCAACAAATGTATGGACAGGCTTCTTTGGGGATCAAGTGATTGGTCCGTTGTTTTCAAACCTTTAAAATCTAGATGGTAAAACATATTTGAATAAGTTGGAAAATACTATCAATACGCTAATTATTGACGCAATCGAAAATCAACTGGATAGATATGGAAATACCCTATTTAATGAGGGCAAATTACATTTTCAACAAGATGATGCTCCTCCTCACTAAGTTCTTCCAATACGGCAGTGGTTAGACAATGTATTTCCATATAAAGCGATAGGACGAAGAGGCATGAAGCCAGTCAGATAGTCTGACTTGACACCACTAGATTTTTTCTATGGGGATATTTAATGTCTGTTGTATTTACCCCTCGACATCAAAATACCATTGTTTAGCGATCAACAAGCAACATTTTGAACAATTATTGGATTGACTTTTTCTGCAAAAAAATATTTGAATTCTTAAATAACTTTGAAAACAAGAATAAAACCTTTTAAGCAGTTAAAGTGTGTTTGAGTAATATACAGGGCCGGGAAAAAGAGCGGAACACCGAATTTATAGCTTAACTAGCACTTTTTCGAAAATTTAACTTAAATTAAGGTTTTTGTATATTTTATGTATTATTTATTGGTGTTAATAATGGAAAGAGGTATCGAGTAATAGGTCTTTTGAAACAGTGCATTTTGGCGTTAATTTTTTTTTAATTGATCGATTCGTTTAACCTGAATTAAAGTTTTTGTATATTTTATGTATTATTTATTGGTGTTTGCATATTTTCCGTTTTTGTCACATTTTTAGAGGTATGATGTCACCGGATAGTATTTTAAATGAATCACCCTATATATTTTTTTGTGTAGATATTTTTTTCCTCAATTCACTAATACCAGGTTTAGTGGGTCTCTGACTTATGGTTTCATAAGAAAAAAATAAAATGTAATGGCACCTAAATATTTATTTAATAAAAAACGAACGACAATAAAAAAAATTCTATTCTTTAAAGCGTCCATTAACTTTAACAAATGATTATGAAAATCATTTCTCGCTTAAAGGTGACATGAACTTTTAATGCAGCATTAACTTTTATTATGATATCGGGCCTAAGTAATTATCGCAGTAGATATACCAAAAACTTTTTATCTACAATATTTTTTTCTGAGTTCTGTCAAAGTAAAAACGTACATTCGAATAACACTATTAGGTACAAAAACTCCAGTTTGTTTAAGTTCTTTTATCACATTTGATTTTACAAATTATTTGACATTAATACATTATTAGTCATGTCTCAACTAAGTGAAAGTGAAAGAATTATTTTATTGATGATTGTTGGTTTTGGAGATAGAAAGAGATCTTTACAAGAAGCCGCTGATTTACTTAATGCTACACATCCTGACAGAATTTCGCCAATTTCCAAGTCAACAGTGTCTCGGAATTTACAGAAATTAACGAAACTGGCAGTGTAAAAAATATTCCCGATAATGGACGAAAGAGGACAGCTACAAATGAAGATAATGAACTTTAAGTAATTCTAAGTGTACACCAACATCCTAAAAATTCAATATCAAAACTTGCAATAAATAACGATATTAGTGAGAGATCTGTAAGAAGGATACTTGAAAGAAATAGATTTCATCCTTATAAAGTGCAATACACCAAGCCTTAAATGAAGATGATCCTGATAAACGAATGCAGTTTTGCGAAGACATCATGAATTTAAATGTTATGAATAATATGTTTATGAATAACATTGTGTTTTCCGATGAAGCAACATTTTGCCTAAACGGATTTGTAAATCGACATAATTGCCGGTATTGGTCGGATAATAATCCGCACTGGATGGAAGAAGGTCACACATAATATCAACAAAAAGTGAACGTGTGTTGTGGAATAGTTAGAGAAAATACAATTGGACCTTTTTTTTATAGAAGAAACATTCCTGGTATTAGTGAATTCAGGAAAAAAATATCTACATAAAAAAATATAAATACAGGGTGATTCATTTAAAATACTATCCGGTGACATCATACCTCCAAAAATGTGACAAAAACGGAAAATCTGCAAACACCAATAAATAATACATAAAATATACAAAAACTTTAGTTTATGTTAAATTTTCGAAAAAGTGCTAGTTAAGCCATAAATTTGGTGTTCCGCTCTTTTTGCCCGACCCTGTATAACTAAAAGATTTTTTACAAAATCTTCAAAACGAATCGATCAATTAAAAACAAAATTAACGCCATAATGTACTGTTTCAAAAGACCTATTACTCGACACCCCTTTCCACATCAGATTTTTAAGGGGGCACCTCCCGGGGGCAGGGGGTTAAAGTGCGAGTTTCAGGGAATTTTTGATAAATTTCCAGATTTTCTAAAGTGTAAGGTGGGAAGTTTTGAAATGAAGTATGTGTGCATTAGAAAATATGGTGCTTTTTTAAGAATATGTGTAAAATTCAGTAGTAATTAATGGACCGTTTTCTTGGTCACACAGGATAAATTTAGCAGCCTTATTTCTTTATTTGTGGTATGTTCTAAGTTACGAGATGTGACTTAATATTTACAGTCTCTACAAATCTGATTGTGCATTTTTATTAAATTGATCAGTGCCAGCAATTCCTGACTACGGTCTCTAACATATAGAGGTACTTGTAAGATTCTTCTAAATGTTTTACAAAATTGTCAAAAAAAGCAAAACATGTAGGACATAAGCAAATTGTTAACTTAATTATTCCACCTTGCGTTGAACGTTTTCAAATCTTCCGGATGTTTCAGTTATGAAATCCTCCACAGGCACCAGCGTCCATTCCGTGTTTCTGTAAAACATGCAACATGCTGTATATATATCAAAAGGCACAGGCACATCGTGCACATAAGCGCTTAAAGTTTTTTGTGTGTAGCTATGTTAGGTATACATATGGTAGCGTATGCTTTTTAAATGCATGACAAGAATGTAAATAGAAATTGCGTTTATTTGGTCAGGTACTTATCGGATCGTCAGAGAAGAAAATTAAATTGTATAGGATTCTTTTATGTTGTGAAGTCTTATCAACTAGAAGTACTATCTTCGCAATAAAAGCCGGATCAATAGTACATAAGTGAAGAGTCACGTTAAACGTAACAAGAACACTTTCAAAAGACGTACTGAAGTGGAAAAAATTTGAGCACGGCAAAAAGCAATGAACCGCACAAAAGGCCAACGTCTGCAAGTCGAGTGTGCTGTTATCTGTTGTAATAAAGTAATGGGATCATGTACAATGTCATTATACGTGTTTTTTTGGATTACTTTAAACTTTAAATGATTTTAATTAAATGATAATGAATATAGAGTTCCATAAAAAGCATAAATACCTAAATAGTTTTTAATAATGTGTTTTTTCTCTAAATAGGAAAGTATAATCACTAGGAATCGGAAGTTAGGTTCACACGACGTTAATTCCAGGGACGTACTGAGGACATCATAAATCTCCCTTTGATATTTTTCACACGCGAATACAAATACGTATAGAGCAGGGGTCCGCAACCTGTAGCTTGTGAACCTCATGCGGCTCACTAGAATCATACTTGTGCCTCTTGAGTAGTTTAATAGTAAAATAAAAAGAAGCTGCAATATTGTCATTGTCAAACAAATTTTAATACTTTTTGTTGATTGTATAGAAATGAAAATAATGATAAATCTGTCCGTTGTCAGCTAGTCTTTGCTGACACTCCGTTGTCAGCAAAGACCAATCGCGAGAGAACTGTCCAGTTGGCGAAAGAAATAACAAGTCAACAAATTGAAGACTTCAAAGTATTGTCTGCATATTCTATTGCGTGTGATGAGTCAAGATGTAGAAGTTATAGTTTATTTCAAATTATAAGAATATAACTTTGAACGGCTCTAATGCTTTTATTGCACCACCTTCTGTGACGATAATTATTATACCTGGTCTCCTTATTGAACGGGTACGGTTTATCTATTTGCAAACGTATGAATCTAGGGGCTGTAATGACTATAAATTAGGGTCCTATAAGATAATAATAAAACGCTGTTAATTTCAAGTATATAATAAAAAAATATCTATACATTGGGTTTATATACGAAGAAAAAATTACAAATCGTGTGGCAACATGTGTAGTGAATACATATAGATATATAAACGTAATTAGTTTGTAATACACAATAAAATGTTTATGTGTCAACGCATTTCATAAATCATCTTCTGTGATTGAGTAGTCTTGCAAACCGGTGTCTGTGTCTGAATCGTATTGCAAATTTATAATCAAAGGTGCTAGTATTTTGTACATGCGGATATATTCGTCCTCTTTTGCTATTGCGTGTTTAACAGCATTTTTACAATTTACAGCAGTTATGTGTTCCATAGCATATTTTTATCTGTGTTACACTGCTTTCACTAAATTTCGGTGTTTGATTTGTTCGTCTTATGGTATTTTTCAGTTGGGCCCATATCAATTCAATGGGATTGAAAATGCAATGGTATGGTGGTAAACGCAAAATTGTATGTCCTGCTTCTTTGGCTCTGTTATCCACATAATAATCCTTTAAATATTCTTTTGTCTTCATCACCTCTATTAATTGGTTTTTTGTATAATGATCCTCAAAATATAAATCATTTGCTTCTAAAAATTCTTTAATATCTTTCTTTATTATTACATTTTGTAGAAACTCTGTTTTGCTGTCGAGAATGTTACGGAGCGTTGTCCATCACTATCACACTATCTTTTGGTAAATTTGGCAGCAAGGTGTCACAAAACCATTCTTCAAATAAAGATGAGGTCATATCTTCATGGTAATCTAAACTTGAGGATTTAACATTTTTAGCAGATAATAGCGGCTGCCCGATTCATCCTTTTTCTGACCCAGCATGAAGAATAATTATTCTCTTCTTACACATACTTGAACTATCCACACAACCTTTGCAAATTGTGTCATGGGTGTCATACCACGTCTCGTCTAAATAACATATGAATCGTCCTTCCTATCTACACCTTCTAATTGCCGTTAAGTATTCATATCGAAGTTTCTGTAACCTCGGGCTTTCCATAATTGTGCGACGTTTATCTATAGTGTCAAACTTAAAACCAGCTTTCTTTAGCGTCCGCCACAAGGTTGCTTTAGAACACTGAATATTTATAGGCTCATCACAGATTCTTTTATGTAAGCATAAGTCAAGTGTAGATACATAATTTCCTCTGTAGAAGGAGTATATTTGCTGCCTAATAGTATCAATTTTGATACTCTTCAATTTTTCTCGGTGCTCCTTTGTCACTTCTTTACTTTCGAGGCCCTGCTTTATTCTTAATTATCTTATATATTGTTCCAAAAGGCACCTTGGTTAATTGCGACGTTCGTTGAATGTTCTGGGTTTGTAGTTCGTTATTTTCTTCCATCAGGGTATGACAATTATGAGAATTATCTGTTTTGCATCTTCTGATATATGCTTTCTCTGTCGTGCTCCAACAGTATTATCACTATCCACATCATCATCACTAACACTTTCAGCAAAAGGTCGCCACATGTTCGTGAAGTAAAGAGAGAAAAATCAAATATGTATACATTCATCTAAATTGTAATTTAATGACTATTTAACTATATACAGGGTGTATTTGAAATACGGGGATAGAGTATGATAAATGGGAAGGTGCAATTATGTAGAATATAAATCCCAAAAATTGTGAGTCAATTACGACACGAGCGCCAGAATTAAAAACCCCCGAAAAGTGTTTAATGTGCCGCCTATGGATTTAGCGCCAGACGTCGACGGTTCCACACAGGTTGAGGGGACGTAATAATTTCCATCGAAGTAAATAAACACGCATAGATATACGCAATAACAGCTGTAGACGTTATAAAAACCCCAATGATAGCATTGTTTACGATTTCTAAACAGGTGTTCATGCTAAGAGTTCAACAACCTTAATATGAAATATCAGCTGTTAAAATATCTTATTTTTCAACAACGTGAATTTTTTTTATTGAGATGGATTATTTAGATATTACGTTTTCTTCCGCTATTACTGTTATTATGATTAAATTCAACGACTTTTTACTTCCTATTTCTCACAAAAACAAATTTGTGTTGTAAAATTTGCCTAACTCTACTTATGAGAAACTTTTATTTTAATTGGACGCAAATGAATTAAAAAAAACATAATTTATTTCAGTTCGTGTGTTGTGTAAGCCATAGTCGAAACATCCACACGTAACAATCGAAAGAGACTGACCTCGCACGCCTTCACACTCCTACTTACTAACCCACCCTTCCATAGCCTTCAGTCGTATTAAAGTGCAGTGGCGCAACGAATATTTTAAAAATATCTTTGTAATTTTTAAAATTTGAATTTGCGCAAAATATTTTGGATTTGAGTCTTATAAAATTACATCATTCCATTAATCATACTCTGTCCCCTTATTTCAAATACACCCTGTATAATAAGTATATATTCAAATTAACTGTTGGTACTTATATTATCATTAAATTTTATTTAATCTAAATTGCAGTAATTACAATTTACTTAAATTTTGTCAATACGAACCTCAGCAGTTTGTTTGTGTAAAAGCTAATCGTATTGAGCGGCCAGGTAGTTATTGCCGCAGGTGGTGCAATAAAAGCATTAGAGCCGTTCAAAGTTATATTCTTATAATTTGAAATAAACTATAGACTAGTAGCGCGGTATATATCCGAAACAGGTCTGTGAAACAGGTGTGAAGAATTATTAGCATTACTGCCCGCCCCTTAAGGGTCAAACTCGTGGTGAATATACACCACGTCTAAAGTTGTCTAAAGTGTTCACCATTGCTAACTTTGTTATTATTGAAGCTACGAAGTCGATTAAATTAGCAAACTAGTAGGACTCTTCTTTGATGATTAAGAACAGAAGAGATTTAAGATGGGCCCAAGTGAGTGTTTTTAATTTAATATTAAATACATTGTGCAGTACTGATACAACGGGTGTTTTATTTTTTGTTATGTCAAAATATCTTTTATTGCTTTTTTTCAGTAAATTAAATAAATTTTTTAATAATATTTTTTCGCATTTTTTTCCATATGCTCCCCCTCCCCCCCATTTAGTTTTAATACGCCCCCAAGGTTGAGAATCGCTGATTTAAAGCAATCGATTATGAATAATGAAGAGCAATTTTAATGTTCTAATACGGTTTATAGGTCACCATCATTAGCAAGTTAGTAATTTTTTATATGAGAAAATAATGTATTTTTAATACATATTATTTTTGTAGGTAGGTAAGTGGTTAAACTTTAATACAAAAAGAACTCTTTCAGGTTGAGTTTCAGAGTTGTATTTTTCTCAAATTTTCGTATGTTTAAAATAATTGACGTACATTTCTATCTGTAGTCATAGCGTTTATAGATATAGCTTAGAAAAGAAATAAAAAAAATCAATCAAAGTAAATGCTTTCGAAAGAATTGAACCTTTCTTTTTAAATTAAGCAGATTATGCGGGATATTTGAAAGAAATGGAAAACAGAAAGTAATTTTCAATGGACCATTATAAAATCCACTGTTCGTTCTATTCGGTCTGCTTCCTGGCGATGCGGATATGATTTTAAATGGGATGGAAGGAGAAATTCAGCAGAGTAAATTAATAGTGTGCGGCGAGATTATCTTGCATAAATTAGTTTAGAAAGGACGTTAATGTATATTTTCACTTAGGACATCTGAATGTACTTGGTAATTTCATATTTAGCGTGTTATTCCTATTTTATGGAGTAATTATATTTTACTGAAACCGTTTATGTTTAATATTTGCATAAAGTGGTCAAGTAAATTTCGTAATATTTTTATATTTCCAAAAATAGGAGTCTACATATATTATAATAAAACTTGCCCAACTTATTCTAAATTAAAACCTGTGATTTCTTGCTATAGATTCGAAATACTTAAATAAAAACTTAAATGAAAATTTAATTATCGTTCTCTAGCTCTAATTAACGCAAATCTTACATAAAATTGGGGCATAGCCTTTAATCGTGCTACAAAGTTGGCAACGAGAAAATATATGAAATTTCAGAGCGAGAGAACCTTATGATATAAAGAAATTAATTAAAAAATTAAACAACAAATTAGGCTAACGTTAACTTACAAATTAACACAATTAATTAGGAGAAAACGAAAAACACTTATCTTATCTTAGAAAGAATTTATGGCCTGACACATACGGAAGAAAGCTGGAAATATCTCTTCTATTCGGGCTTCCAGGAAAAATAAACTCGTGTAATGAGAAACAAGACTCTTAGCGCTACTGATCCGGTAGCTAAATTATCTTCTTACAGAACAATTATATAAGAATCCACACAAGTACTAATAATTCAAGATGCGGTTACCACGTGCTCTTCATTTTCAGTCACTTATGACGATATATGCCTGTAATTCCACACAAAATAAGAAGCTATAAGACAAGGGAAAACGACATACATTAGAAACAATTCTACACAACTGAAGAAAAGGGAAAGTACTCACCAGATATAAATTTATCCATCGCATCAAGTAATCTGACAAACGTCGAAAAGAAAATATTTACCGAAAATTTTAAATCACTACGCTAATAATCCGCTTAACAAGCGCAATTTCTACGAGACGATATCGGTATTATTTCACCAAATAATTAGCAGTAAATAGCAATCGTAAATCAATCTGCTTCTAAATCAATCGAACGGTAAGACGCAAATGAACGAGAAGACGTTTAATTAACTCCCTTAATGATAACAGCACTAGACGGCCAAGACAATAACTATAAATTGCAATTCTACCAACATTTATAATTATACCTTCGATACTTATAAACAAAAAGGAAGCCTATTAATTACTAGGGAAGGAAGGAGAAATTAAATGAAAACTCTCTAGGACAAAACATAAGTAAAAATAAATTCTGAGTCACTAAGTTAGGCGCAACTAAGGTTGCAAACGTATCAGTCATATTTTAACCGTATTAGAGCGAGCGCAATTAAAATTGCATATAACTGAGTTGACTATGACTCGCTGTAACAGGCTCGCGAAGTAGAGATCTATTTCCTATCTTATATGTCTATTATACGTTAAAGACCGTGCTCGCCAGAAGATGGCGGAACAACCCAATAACTTAGAATTTAAAATAATTCATATTTAAATTATAAATACTGAAATTCGTTACTGCTAAATATGATAATGTGATAGATTAAAAATAATTTCAAGCGAAAATTGCTAACGTCGGACAATAATCCTATCAAAATAACTAAAAGAAACAAAATTCCGGTATATACAGAACTGTTCAAAATTAACGTAACAAAATATAAAGTTTTAACACAATCATATCAGTAATCTTCTAAACTGTCGATGACCAAACAACTGGAAGAAAGTGTGAAATATGGAGAAAATTTTGGGCGCCGTTAGTTAGTTCCTTACAAAATAAGGAAAGTATGTTAATAGTATATTATGGTTTACGGGGATTCTTGCCTGGAAAAAACTATGGTTTTAAGTGGCACAGTCGCTTTAAGCAAGGTAGGGAATCACTTGAAGACCTCTCACCAATCCCGAACTTAATGAAAATATGTCGAAAACTTAATAATGGAAGATGGTCTGCTAAAGAAGATACAACTCGTTAATTTATACACATCTTGTATATTACTTGGTAAACATATTTCAGCCGAACAAATAAGACGAATGCAATCCGTATACGTATGCAGATATGTGTTTTCGTTATACCTAGCGGTACCCTGATATGAAGATACAAAAACAAAGCGGAACTGATGGCGTCGGAATCTGTTTCGAGTTATATGTCAGGCAAAAAATTGCATCGCTGAAAGAAAGAGAGAGAAAATCTAATAAAGTACAATACGTTTTACGTTTGGGCGGGTGTGTTGTAGGTGAAAGAGCATACCGTTGTTAGCTTTTCGAGGGGGCGAGGAAAGATATTTGAATGTAAATTTGCGCCTTAGGCTAGTTAGTATGCAAGGATATGAGGATCAGCGTATTATTGTAAATAAAAGGTTGGATCTTCCATTACGTATGTTGCGCATAATAATATTGAACTTTTTTGCCTGCTCAGCCTGCTCTGTTTTCATAAGACTAAAATAGAGTTTTCCACAATGCCACTCGATAGACAGATATATTAATATGTTTTTTTTTTTAGTTTGAAGAATATACAATAGTTAGTTGGAAGGTGAAAATTCTAAATTTCGCTTAATTTTTGATCATCGTAAGAACATGTGTATCAAAAGTCGTATAACACAGTGGATGACCTTAGAGAAACTGTACTACGACATTTTGCTAATATTAATTGACGTTCCGTTAGAAAAGCAACAAAATCGGTTTTTGAAAAGATGTGCATTAATAATAATGGTGGTCATTTTGAACATCTTTAGTATTCAGTACGTTGTTTTGGTAATCTTATAATGTCCTAAATTGTTTCTAATTTATCGTTTGTTATTCTATGTTTATTACTTTCTTTGAAATTATCTTTATTTGTAATTTCAACAGAATAAACACTTAACACAATAATAATAATAATAATAATAATATACGTTTATTTAGCAATTGCTATTATTTTACATTTTCTGACAAAACAATACTTTGTTGTTTACATCAAACAATTGAACCTAATAAAGAAAATAACAGTAAGCAGACTTATATTACATACCGGGCTCTTTTTTTATCATTACACATAGCATTTTCCCTATGTGTAATGATAAAAAAAAATTGTCAATGCATTAGCGATATAGTCACTGTATAGTAGACAACCAGTTATACACTCGTATTTTGACAAGCTGTCATAAGATTTTTATCAGTCATTTTCGTTAAACTTTTTATTAAAATTTTAAAATAAAAATTGAGTTTGTAGCAGAAACACTGTACGATACACGTGTTAAAATGTTATTTTATTTTGCTTATTTTAAATTGCTCCAGTTCCTAATCACCCTCGTGTCGCAAATCTTACTCGCAAAATAAAATAGCACTTTTTAACAATTATATCGTAAATAACTAATTTTGTACAATTTTTCTTACAATTTTAAAATTCGAAATATATCACGTCGTCAACATCATAATTGCTACATTAAGGATTTCCCGCCATTTCTCACTGGCCGATACAAATAAAATAATATTCTGGAGATCCGTTTCTCTTACTTCTACCATAAATTATTTGTACGGAAAAATTAAACTTTGCAGCGTACATAAAACCTTTTACATTTATTACGAAACTGTTAAAATTTAGCGCGAAAGTATTTGATTCGGCAATAATACTTGTACTGGTAACACTGGGCGATACAGAGCAAAATAAAGCTTAGATGAATTAGGTTATGTTTTTAATAAAGAAAATGCAGAATATCACTTGGAACAAAATATTTAGTTTATTATAACAATTAAACGAACTTAAATGTGAAGTCTAATATCATAACAAGTTCTCGAAATGTCCACCTTGTCTTTCAAGGCAATAAGCAAGGCGATCTTGAAAGCAACGAAGTGTATTTCTAATAAATTCTGGCCTTATTCCATTACATGCAGTACGTATATGCTCTTTTAGTTCATTCAAGTTGCGTATTCGTACATTGTTGTAAATTTGACTTTTTAGGTAACCCCAAAGAAAATAGTCATTTGGAGATAAGTCAGCGGATCTTGGAGGCCATAGTATGGGACCAAATCTACCAATCTACCGTCTTTGAAATAAGTTATTTAAAAAATTCCTGATAGCGTTAGTAGAATGTGGCGGGGCCCCATCCATTTGGAACCAGGGTTCATCAACATTCATCATCTCAATTGATGGAATGATATGGTCTCTCAACAAATTCAAATATTTCACTGCAGTGAGGTTACCGTCAATAAAAAATGGGCCAATAAGTCTATCGCTTATTATTCCATCCAGACATTAACTTTTTGAGGGTACTGTGTTCGGGTCAGGTTTAGAGCGTGAGGATTTGTATGGGACCAGTACCTAATGGATTAATGGATAGGAAATTTAATAATTTTTCATGGATAAATGTAGGGTACAAACCGAAAGTTCTGAGAGTTGACTTCACCGTTTACGGTAAATGTAGCCTCATCAGTAAAAATTATTTTATTTAAAATTTCTTGGTTTTCATTTAACATGTTAAACATTATTTCACAAAACTCAGTTCGTTTTATCTTATCCTCTTCGAAAAGCTCTTGATGATTTGATATTTTGTATGGCCTATATTTAAATTCTTTCAGAGTTTTGTATACCGAACTGTACGATACTCCAAAATGTTTAGCTACATCTAAAAGAGATCCTACAGACCGTTCCTCTACGTAACACAGGATATTTAATTTCATGTCTTCTGTTCGAACATGATTGGTTCTATTTCTTTTTTTGTGAGAATTTAGAACACAACCATCTTCTTGAAATTTTTTAAAAACGTTCAGAATTGTTTTTGCACAAGGTATAGGCCTGTCTGGATAATTGACGGAAAACATGTCTCTAACTTGCCTTAAACTATTATTTTTCTGGTACCACATTACTATAGCCACCTTTTCATTTCTGTTGTATTTATCCATGATTTATAAATAAATTAACTATTTTTTAATAAAATGTATTTAATTTATGACTTATGTTTGAATAAAAATTCAGAAATATTAGACATAAAAAATGTTTTTCCCGTCATGGCAACCTGATTTAAAAATTAATTATACCTAAATTCTTCATTAGTGTATAACTGGTTGTCTACTATACAGTGACTATATCGCTAATGCATTGACAATTTTTTTTTGTATCATTACACATAGGGAAAATGCTATGTGTAATGATAAAAAAAGAGCCAGGTATATTACACAATGTCAGCATTTGTCTATTGATACATACAATAAATTCAATACAAATACCAATTGTGCAACATTTACTAACTAACTAACCTACTTTAAATTAGAGATACACAACTTCTAATTTCTATTATAACGGTTTTTTTTTGTCTGTACACATTTATATTTAAAAATTACTTATTTTTCTAGAATGTATTATAATTGTGAGTCTTGCACTAAATATACTTAATTTTAGACTTTTGTATTTCTAGAATTCGTTGATAACTAGGACAGTTTCTGCAAAATGCACTATGGTTAAGATCCAAATCAATTTTTAATTTTACTACCATCCTCATACAATTTACACACTTCTCGCTTTGACCAACACCATTAACACAATCAATTGTACAGTGTTCATCTGCACACCTACCGCATGCTTTAGTTACTGTGTAATCCCTAGCAAAATGATTATAACCTGCATGGTTATAGTACCTTATTGTATTTATGTATTTATATATATCGCATTTCTTCCATCCAACATAAATTTTTTTCTTTCTGTAGCATTTTTCTAAATATATCCGATTTTACATCAATTATTATGTTACCATAGTTAATTTTCCGTTTGCTGAGATACTTCCTATTTATTTTTACTTTGTCCTTTATATCACTTCCTAGTATTTTTAAGTCATTCTGATTAACAATTGCGCACATAATATCCTCTGGGTGCATGTCAATATATTCTTTTTCCACTCCTACTATAATAATCTGTGGATCTTTAAGCTTAGGATCTAACACATCATATTTATTTCCCAATTTTTTTCATATGATTTTTCAATTTTTCTTTGGAAGTAGTATCACCGCAACTAACCTTTTCTTATATTTTTTATTGTCTCTACACTTACAGACATTTTAGTAGGGTCAATTTTATTTCTCAATTCTGTGTTTGTTTCCTGGCTTTTCTGTGTTTCATTTTTTGCCTTCATAATAATTTAATCATTTCATTGAAATTGTTTGAAGGCAATCATTAAGTTTTTTTTATGTATTTCATTCATTTTTTGGCCAACTTTTAGTTTACGACAAATATCGCACACATATGTAATTATATCGGTCTCACTTAATTTTTTAGCTGTCGCATCACTTACTTTCGCGCATTTGCTATGTTTCTCTTCCTCACATATGAAACACTTCACCGTTCTTTCTGTCCTTCTGAATTCCGATTGGCAAACATAACACTTATTGTCAGATATATCGAACCTAAGTAATATTTACACGTATCTCATCAATTAACAACTTAATTAATTTTTAATGTTACTCTTTGTACTTCCCTTCATACACATAAATTTTATGCACGTGAAATTGAGTCTGTTGACCTCTTAACTCCACAGACACACAACCTTGACATCACCGATGTAAATATTCAATGTCGCGCTGCTCTTTATACACATTATTGTTGTTGGTTTTTATTGTTTTTAACATTGTTTTATTTTAAATTCTGACCATTGTTATTACACTTAAGAAACACAAAGATGCTACTTTCGGTATACAATCTCATTTGAATTGTGAGTATTTTGTGGGATTACTTTCTGTAATTGTAAGATGTTTATAAATTTTTTTTTTCTTTTGTATGTAATTATCAACAGCCCTGATGAAGGTTTTAAGTAAAGACCGAAAGCTTGGTTTTTAAAAAAGAGTCACGTTGACTGCCTTACCCAAGAAACTATCCTATATATATATATATATATATATATATATATATATATATATATATATATTGAGCCGGGTTGAAGACTGCTTTTCGTAAAAGTATTAACCATAAACTAAAAAGTACAGAACCCTTCTCATTGTTATTGAAGTCTTGAGCGACCATTCTTACTCCTGACGAATCTCCTCAAGATATCATGATCAAACGTGATTTCAAATTCAATACAAGAATTTTTATTAGTAGTAATTACGGACACTACACATTTTACCTTAGATCTTCATTTATTTACAGTCTAAAATATTGATTCTATTGATTCTTGTCAAGCATTGATTGAAAAACATTCTCGTGTGTGTGTGTTGTACGAAATAGTTTTAATGCAAACGGCCAAGCCTTAAATATTATGTATATTGTGGTTTATGCGAAACATGCTTTGTTACTTACCGAATACTCTCCGTCCTTGAACGGGGAGACCAGTCTTTACTTCTGCTTCCGGAACGTAATCGTCTCTGGCCCAGGGATCTAGAAGTTTTCCAAGTTTCCAAATGATGTTTAAGGGTGTTCTGAACCTCGGTATTCAGAAAACAGTAGAACAGGGCCACCGTGAAGCCCTGAAATGAACAAATATGCAGCAGCAGTTACTTTATTGTGTACATTATAAGATAAAGAGGAGAGAATCAACACACATTGTTACCCACAGTCGGAGACGTGTACGAAAGCACATTGTTTTCGAAAACTTTGTTATAATCAGATTTGCGATGCGTTTCGTACTAATGAGTTGGGATTTTCTTTATAGAAGGACTTGTCCGCGGCTGTAAAATAATATGATCCTCATGTTTGTGGTGCGTGAGTCGAAATAAAAAGTCTTCTTAATTATGTTACAGATACGATAAGTAATTTATGCATGGTAATACAGTGAGTCTACATTTCGACGCTCAGCATTGGTATTATAATGATTTAAATTGTCAATATAAATAGTATAAAAAAAAATTAACGTCGCAAGAAAATAAATTTATGTTATACATATAAGGGATCATTCGTATATAAAATAGAAGAATTTTATTAGTATAGTAGTGAAATGTATAAAATGTTAGATAGGATCTAAATTTATTGTAATCTCATTTCTTAATGAAAGTTTTAAAAAAAATCACAATGTTAGAAATATTGTCAAGATAAGATAGGCAACTTAAATTACAATAAAAAAAATGTCATTATTATGAAAAATCAAATACATATATGGAAACTAAGAAAAATATCCTGGTTACTTATAAACAAATATAGATGATTTGTGAATTTTGACATGAAAGGTAGAAAAATATTGAATGAGACGAGAATTTTGGAATATAGAAGAATTTATATAGAAAATTTGGTATCAAAATAATAAATACTTAATTTTACAAGTTGATTATCATAATCTACATGTTTGAGAAGTCGTAAAACTTGGGAAACTCATATATTGGATCAAATTGATTACTGAGCCGAAATTACCTTGATGTTGTTTATAATAAAAATAAATGGAATTGGACTTATAAACTGGAAAACACATATAGGAGACGTTTTACTGAAATAGAAGAAACCCATTACGAGTGTACAAATACGAGGATATTGGATGCAGTTAACTTGGACCTTATGTGACGTATTATCAGGACTTTAAGAAACTGTACCTGCAATACGCGTTAGATGCATTTTATGAAGAGGATCACTCCCATGATGAAAACAGAAAAATTGTAAAGTAAAATTTTAAACATTATTAAAAGTCAATCATTTAATTAATAATCGTTAAAATCAAACAATGAAGTAAAATTTTGAAGAGATAAAGAGAGTAATAGAATTGATCTATCATTTGTTGTAAAAAATGATTCTATTTTATATTATCTGAATAGGTAGATATTTATATTCTTGAATTAATAATTTTCATTAAGAAGGAGATGTTAATTTTGAAATTGAATTGTTGTTTAGTTGTTAAAAAGAGTTTTACATTATTACGTAAATTATTTATCCAACATATATTGTGTTTTAAACAAAATATTATTTTGAAATAAATAGCAAAATAACTTTTACCAAAGAATTAAATCCTGAGAGTATTATTTATTTTCATACTTGATTATAATTTCTACGGACTGAGTTTAGCTAGAAAGACAATAGTATAGTATATCGGTTATTAGAAGAAACAGAGCAGCGGTTAAATGGGGAATGTTTTGCAGATTTCAATGCGCGCAAATCTCATTTCAAATTCATTCGGACTTTTTACAATTTTTAGATATTTCGAAAAAACCAATATTTGCCGATTACAATTTTTCTCAATAACTCGATAACGCCTAATGCGATCGAGTTTTTTGAGGTAGCAAACATGTAGTATCCTGAATTTGTTTCTTAAATTTATCTCTCCTAATAAGCTTAGTTACTATTTCTGAATCGAAACCATTGTACTTCGCGATCTTTTTAATTAAACTAAGGTCTTTTTCATATCTATCTTTTGTAAGCGGAAAACTTAACAACCTATGGATAAAAAGCTGTTATAAACTTGTTGACGTTAGTTTCTTTTCGGAAGGTATCTATTTCTATGTCATGATTATTCTTTATAACCAAAAAACATCTAAAAAAAGTAGTTGATCATTGGTTTCCTTTTCTATTGTGAAATTAATTGTAGCTTTATTATCTACAGCAGTTATTAATATTTCCACTCCTTGTGAAAGCATATCATGCCGTGTATTCCTAGATCCAGGTCCGCAATGGAATTTTATAACTAACACTTTGTGCAAAAAACTAATTTTGAAATTAGAACCACTTACTACACCTGTTTGCGGTATAGGTGAATTATCATTGAATATCAAATATTCAACAAGAATTATGATTCATTCACGGGTCAACAAATTCAAAACAGAAATCAATTGTTTGGTTATACCAAAAATTACGGGTTTGATCCATAATTACTTTGTGGAAATTACTAGTGTAATAATCCCACGGAACATTCATTTAGCGGATCCAAAATTCAACGTACCAACTAATATCGATTTGTTAATTGGAACTACACTGTTCTGGGAAATTTTACACATGCAACAACTGAAATCACCAAATCACCATTATTACAAAAAACATCGTTCGGTTGGATTGTCGCAGGAAAATTCAGTCAATTAATATTTAATCCAACAACGTGCAATTTGACGGTTAATAAATTAGAGAATGAAATGCAGAAGTTCTGGCATATTGAACAATTAGATGAAGTACATACATGGACCTCAGACGAAAGAGAATGCGAACAACATTTTTTGAGCACCCATCGAAGACAAGATGGACGATTTATTGTCAGATTACCGTTCAAAAATCAATCAGCAGAATTAGGAGCTTCAAGAGAAATAGCATTAAAGAAGTTTCAATATTTAGAGAAAAAATTCAAAGAAAACAGCAATTTAAAAGAAAGATATTCAGAATTCATGAATGAATATATTAAATTGGGACATATGATACTTGATGTAGAAATGAAAGACAAGCCAAATGGACATTGTTATATGCCACAACATTGTGTAATGAAGGAGACGAGTTTATCAATCAAACTAAGAGTGGTATTCAACGGATCAAGCAAGACGATAAATGGAATGTCACTCAATGAGTAATTCATGGTGGAACCCACAGTGCAGTCTACATTGTTGTCTACAGTTACACGGTTTAGAACATACAAGTATGTAATTACAGCTGACATCGTCAAAATGTATTGACAAATCAGATTTGACAAAGACGATCAAGAGTTTCAGAAAATTCTTTGGAGAAATGATACGACAGAATCTATAAAAGCTTATAAATTAGAAACCGTCACATATGGGACTGCATGTTCGCCATATTTAGCGACCAGATGTCTGAACCAATTAGCATTTGAATACCAAAACGAGTTTCCGCTAGAATCATCTACGTAGATGATTTGCTAGCTGGAGCTGAAACAATTAAATCCACAAAAGGCATCAGAAAAAATATAGAAACATTGTTAAACCGCGGAGGTTTCAAATTATCCAAATGGTCATCAAATAGTACTGATGTTTTGTTAGATTTACACTGTAATGAAGATGATTTGATACAAATCAGCAAAATGTCAAAACTTTAGGACTAGCATGGAACTCCAAAAGCAGATACTTTCCAATTTAACATAACATGTGGAAGGACACCAAACATCACGAAGAGAACAATTCTATCTTCGATATTTAGACTATCTGACCCCTTCGGCCTCATTAGCCCATTGATTACTAATGCAAACTTAATCATGCAGCAGCTATGGCAATTGAAAATTGGATGGGACGAATCAGTTTCTATGGAAATTGCAAATAAATGCCACAATTTTCAGGATAAATTAATCGAATTACAGCAATTGAGGATAGAGAAATTGATCATAAATTATGACAATTTAGTATCAATGGAATTTTACACGGATTTGCTATGATATGGTGCTTGTATTTATGCTAGATCAGTTGCAGGGAATGGCCAGGGCTATTCTAGGTTAATAGCATACAAATCAAGATTAGCACCACTAAAGAAAATATCGTTGCCAAGACTGGAACTTAGCGCAGCTGTGTTATTGAGTAATCTTATCAGGCAAGCAATGAATGATTGACAATTACAGATTTCAAGAAGATACTTATGGGTAGATTCTACAATTAATTATATTAGCATGGATTCAAGCAGAATCTAAAGTTTGGAGAAAACATTTCTAATTCCTTATATTAAATAATTAAGTACTATCAATAGTGTCTCCAGAATTAGTCTAGTGAAGAAATAATGGCCAACAACAAATAACATATAAAACAATATTAATATTTAATATGCTCTAATTCTCAATTTCTGACCTAATACATAAACTAGAAGTTTTACGCAATCTTTTAATAATATAAAAACCCCCTTTGAGATATTCGCCTATTATCTTATTGGCATATCTCTGTAGTCTGTTTCGTATGATTCTTGCTACGACTTTGTAAGCGACTTCCAGTAATGCTATCCCGCTGTAATTTTGACAAAGTGTTTTGTCCCTTTTCTTGAAGAACGGACATAAGACCTACTCTATTGTTCTGGCATATTTTCTTCTCCCCACATCCTTAGTACTAAGTGATTTACGTAGTTCTGCTCCACTTGTTTTTAATAATAAATGTACTTTTTAAATAAAACAACTAATAAACTGTACTTTTGTTGTGCCCTGCATTAATCTTCCAAATCAATATTCAAACTTGACGTTGACTTTCGGTAAATTTATATTTAATTACATAAACTGTTAAAACCTTTCGAATCAAATTTACCCACCCTAAAGACACTGAATATTTTATAAGTTTGATTTTCTGTTTGTTATCGTAATAACAGAACTTTTGTACAAAAATAACTTTATCGATAAAAATGTAACCTGTCGTTTATTTTCTCATTACAGAAAACTGTTTTTACATTTGAATATATCTATCATTTAATACTTTCCCGGAGAAACGCGTATAATAATTAATTACTTTTGCTGTGACATTGCGATGATCTGTCGTATTTCGATGTGACGTCTTACAATTTAATCTTTCGGAAGATTCAAGAATAAATTGCCACAGGCTGTAGGCCAAAAGAGCGTGGGAATTTCCCGGTGACATTATTTTAATTAATGGGTTAGTACTTTTCGCGTTTATACTCGTTTTTTGTAGACGTTATAATGGGAATTCTGGAAGTCTTGCTATGATAAGCTTTCCTGATTTTAATCAAATTAAATTATACGAACTCACTAACTCTTTTAAAAATTATTTCCGCTGCCGGAAGGTTCTCCATAATTCTTTTACAACTTGGAAACAAATTAATCCCGCTGAAATTTTATTGCACATGGGGGCTATATTTATTTCATTAGGGGAGTGTTTTTCAATTATTAGATTGCTTCGGATCAAAAATATGAGAATTAGTTTCATTATTAGCCAAACCTGTTTCTCAATTGTATATACCGGGCGTCTCATTATTGGTATCTAATAATGTAGATAGCGAATAACTTTTAATACAAAAATTGTAGATAATCATAAGCTCTATTACTTGTATTTTTCTTTTACAAGTAAGTAATTTTTATTAAAATGTTAAAACTTATGAAAAGTTTGGAAGTTAATGAATTAGGAATAATATAAAAAATATCGCAGACGATGTGTGTCAAATATTGTTTAAACGTTAAACTTAGATTCTAGCTTCAGTTTAAAGGGATGTAAGTGCATGAATATACGTTAACTGCAAAATGAAATATTTAAAATTGGAATTAATAGGTATGGTCTATGTTTTGGGGGAAAGTCATTGTTTGCTGGCACAAAGATACACATCCAAAAATATCAAAATATGGAAGTGCTATCGATGAATGCTTTCCAAAAATTGTTGACGATTTGAAGAAACTGGTGTTACTGCTGCCGTAAAAAATGCAGATGCACAAAATGTTCTTTTGTTATGCGTACAAGAAAATCCTCATACAAGCGTGCGTAAATTTTCTAGAGTCCTTGATGTTAGCAAAAATTTTATTAAGATAACCTTAAAGAAGATTTTTTAATTTGTTATATGATAACTTATAATTCCTGTGATGCTTAAAAATAGTAACTCATACGTTCTTCAAGATATTGCGAAAGTTATAGAAGTTTTCAATAACGTACCTTTAAATACTTGTATTGACTGTTTGTTTTTCCAGTGAAGTTATAAATTTAAGTATGACTTCGTTAATTTTACAATTCTAAAAATAATGAGTTGAATGAACTATACGAAGAAACAAGGTAGTTAATTTGTATTTAATTTAGTTTGTTTTGCATATTGTGTTTAAGCAGAATTTCTATGTGGTGATTTATGCTGGGGTTTAGACGAGGTTGGTAGATACTTTTTTTTAATTTTATGCATGTAGTTTCATAATTTTTATTTATTATTATTGTGCTTGTGTGTTTAAAATTTGACGTGTTGGGTAATCAGGGATGTGTACAATGAATTAAATGAATGATTAATTCATAGTATGGAGCTTTGATTAATCCCAGAAACACGAATTAGTTTTGGTGGTACTGTTCGGGAACGAGCAAAGGCGCTGAGCAGAACTAATCAGAACAGAGTCCAAGTGTTAATGAATATATTATTTGTACCGTGGATTTCATTACATTTTTATTTATTTATAATCCAGTGTAAGTCAAACATTAAGAATGATTTATTTTTTTTTGATTTTGTTGATTGTAATCTTAAGTTAAATATCCATTTATCAGTATCTGACAAATGTGTTAAACAATGTATTTACTGACTTATTATTATTATTATTATTCCATAATTGTAATATTTGTTTATTACATTATCATAACATGCAAGAATAAAATTTTCTTTGTTTATATAAATATTTGTTTGTTCTATTTAGCATATATCAATAAATTAAGTTATAGGATGTGTATTTTATTTTATTTATCTGACCTGGTGACGACTTAGGAGCATTCATATTGGAGAAGGAATATTATTAATAATTTTCTGCCCTTGAGAGAAAAGTATCATTAGAGTAACCATATACTGAGCTAGTGGAATGTAAAATTGCTAAACCTACTTTACTGCAAAAAAATATTTGAATCCTAGACTAGCATGAGGCCTAGTGCTAGGATATATGCTTGATTCTGTTTTTCATTTATTATTTAAATAATTTAAATCATTGTTATATAATCGTTAATTTGCAAGAGTCATAGCAATATGTTTGTGTTGGTTCATCGTTGTTGGACACTCTGTATAAATGAATGATTTTTAATTTGTAGTGCTTATGATTATCTACAATTTTTGTATAAAAATTATTCGCTATCTAATTTTATTAGATAGCAATAATGGACTTTACCGCTCGACACCCGGTATGTATATAAGCTCTAATGTACCGTATGTTCATGAATGAATGAAAGATGTTTGAAATTACCGCTTAGTGGGTTTTCTAAAAGGTAAGTACTCCACACTGTTCACATGCCACCTACCACAGGCCGTGAAAGGTACAGTCAAAAATAATATGAATATTTTGTGAAAACAAATTTCCTTAAACTACTTACTTATTTATTTCAAACGGATTATATTCCTGCGCGTAAGTTGAGCTTTATTTTTAATTACTTGATATATAATATTTTCAACGTTATTTAATTTTATTTTTTCTAGAAATAGTATTTTTGCCGTCATGAATTCTAATATTTCAGCTAGTAATACATTTAATTACTTTTTCTGTTTTCCTAAATATCAATACTGGTCTTGCAGTAATACATTCAATTAATTTCTAAAAATTTTAAAGAGTTTTAACATGATTGTATTTCGACTGACGCTTTGGGTTCACACGGCACATTCTATTTTCACATGACATCCTCCCTGATTATTCTAGAATTACGTGGAAAAGCTCAAATATAAAGGAAGGGAGACAGAGAACAAAATTCCCCACCGTTACCTATAAAACCGCGGGGATGCATATTTCAAGTAATTTCCAATTGAGAAATTAGTGACTTAACCAACAAAAAGAGTCCGAAACAGTCTGAGTGTGCGAGTTAACGACACCTTCGGCATTGCAATTAATTGTCAGAAGTTCATTCGTGAACCATTAGTATAAGTGATGTTTGTCGAAAAAGATAATTTACGAACGTGTGGGATTCGACGCGAAGTCAAGCACTGATTGGAAACCAAGTGTACATTGTGTTGGATGTATAAGTATAATTGTGATGACGATTCTAATTGTGTTCTCCATTGATAAAGACATCATCAGCACTGAACAATTACAAAAGATTAGAACTTCCTCCAACTCATAAATATACCTGTCAACCATTATTTAACCTATCATTTCCTCTAATTTCAAGAGACAGTTACCTAAAGCAAGCCGCATTGCTGCCAGACCTGCTTGTATAAAATTATACTTTGATTTTAACAAAACGTTTTGTAATGAAGTATATTCAATGCAGATAATAATTTTGAAAAATCCTCGGGCATAATTAGAATTGCAAAACTAGCTCTTTCTTTTTTTTTATGCTGTATTTTTGTGGTAGACTGTGCGTAGGACCGGAGCGGGAGCGTTGTAGGTACGTACACGGGAATGTAATTTTCGATGTGAAGAATAATTTATCACATGAGTTGTTTATGCAAATTTTTTGCCGGTGGCCTGCCATTTTTAACTTTAAAGGCGTAAATTACCTGGAAAGTGACTGAAAATCACGAGATACGAGTACGTTCACTTGAATTTACATTAAAATGCGAATCGCTAAAAGTGCAAAATAATATAATTCCAACATGTGGAGTATAGTTTTCTTCTTGTGCCTTTTTCAGAGGAAATATCCCAGCGCATTCTCTCGCGAGTCAACAAGTGCCTGGAATTGTCAAAGTTGCTCTAGTTTTAAATGATATGTGTGCGGCAGAGAATGATTTATTTACAGTGGAATGAAAATAAAATTCTCCATCGATTTTACGCCCGAGTGAACACATGAAAAAACACATTCCGTGAGTATTCCGTCAGGAAATTGTTTAAAACATAAAATCGAGTTATAATAGCATTTAGAAAATAATTTAAATTATTCTCATCGGGGTTTTATTTATTGTACTAGTCCTTAATTTCTTCATGTCAAATACGGAGACGTTGGTACACGTGTCACAGAACAACCAAGACTAGCGAGACCAGAATACTGATTATGGCTGCTGGCGTTGTGTTTATGATGCCTGATAATAACTCAGTGACTCAAATAATCAAGACATAGCACGTCATACAACTTCGAAAATACTAAAAATAATAATCGTTTAAATGAAAATATTTTCTTGTTGCATTTGTTTTTAATCGTCTTCTTATTTGGTCATAGTCATTTCAAGACTGTAAACACCTTTCAAATTATCTCATAAGGAAATCTCGTGGACTGGATTTAATAAATACGTATGTCTTATGGAAATCTTATCTGTTTGTCCAGTTTAATTTATATTTTTATTCCTACTCCCAACCATTTAAGCCCTAAGTAGGCCTACTATTAGCAATTAAAACACCCAAGTTGATTTTAAAACGTATTAAGTTATGTTTATTAAATTCTAATCTCAAATCACAAAACGTTTAAACATGAAACTCTCCAAAACACTTGTAATTATAATACAAAAATCATCATTGTCCTAATGTATTAGGTAATTTTAATTATTAATGGTTGAATCATATTAAAGAAACGAGGCGTGGCCACCACACGACTTTCTTCTACGTATGAGCGTTTCAAATAATACAATTTTAAAAATTATTTTATGCAAAAATTATTCAAAATTCTATTCTAAGTACTTCCAGTCTCTTAATAAATCTCTACAGGATACATACTTTGTGAGATATTTGCAAAAAAATGCTACTCGCTAAGAGTAAAAGTATTACTTCCGGTCCGAATTTTGAATTTTCGTTTATACAAAAAATATTCCAAATCCAATTCTAAATTCTTTTATACTCTTGACAAATATATATAGATACATAATTTACGAAATATTTGCAAAAATCGCTATTCGATAAGAGTAAAACTGGTACTTCCGGTTCGAATTTTGAAATTTCAATTATACAAAAAAAAATTGCAAATCTCGCTCTAAATAACTTTTGTACTCTTGTTAAATGTATACTGAATGCATAATTTATGACATATTTGCAAAAAATCGCTATGTGTTCCTTCGGGTCCGAATTTTGAAATTTTTCTTATATAAAAGATATAAATACTTTTATACTCGTAATGTATCCGTCTAAAAAGCATGACTTGCGAAATATTTGCAAAAAACTGATCTTCGATAAGAGTAAAAGACCCACTTCCGGTAGGAAATTCAAAAAACTTTTATGATAAAACTTTTCTCAAATTTAATTTTGAGTACATAATTTGTTTAAACTTAGTAGTTGACGAGGTATTGGCAAAATTCGATATTTTCACCGAAGTAAACTTCTACTTCCGGTCCGGCGATTTTACTGAAAGTCTAGTCAGATCTCAAGAGGGAGATTATACTCGTAAATACAAAATTTGGAATTTATATCTACAGCGGTTTGACCGCTATCGTGGTCACACACACAGAGAGAGACATACACACACACACACACACAGAAATTTTTTAAAAACCACTTTTTTGGTATCAGGGGATTTCAAAACGTGGACATCTGCAAAAATCTCGAGGTCGAAAATTTTCGGCATCATAATACTTCCTTATACTACGTATAAGAAAGTAAAATATATATCTTTTAAAGTATTTTAAACCCTTACTTATGTTAAAAATAACTGTATATAATTTTAAGATTTCAAAATCCATTCATCTAAAATTATATAGCTGTTGCCATATTTAAATTAATTAATTTAAACCTTTTAATTACAATATTTTTAACGTATTTGTGAGCAACTTATTGTTATTATATGGTAACAAACTTTTACATTCATTATATATAAGCAACATGGCGATGAGTTGAAAGAAAATCAACGCTTTAACTGAAGTTTAAATAATTTTACAATCGCTCCAAAGAAGCGTTCATTAGCTTGTTCGTACATATTTGTGTTGGTATGCCTTTAGATTTTAAATATCAATATGTAGCATACCAATATTTTTATCAGCTCTTAATAATAATTTTTTGAAGGACATGCATGTTTATCATTTTACCTTTTCGTCATGTTTTAGGATATTCGGTCTATTCTATTGAATAATCCTGAATTGATATTCCTCCTTAGAATTAAACGACAGCCCTTCTTATCTGAGCCTCGAGTGTTGACCGAAGAAAACTCACAGGAATGAATCTATTTGACATTGGAGGTAGTAACATATATACAATATATCTATTTTCAAGTCTCATTAACACAAATTTCCTCTTGCCATTTTTTGATAAGCATCGTCTGTCTTTCCTTGTTTTCAACATTCATTCATTATTGCAATACTCATGACATACTAAAATATACTTCTTTAATACATGAAAAACAATAATAATTATAATTTTGAATAACTTATTCTTTCGTACACTTACACTTTAAATAACCTGGGTTTTCATGGATGTTTTATGTCCAAACGTTTATGATTCATATGTTTTCATATTTATTTAGATAACTGTATGCGACTAATGTAAAATTCCTCAAACACAAACGATTTTAATAACATTTTTAACTGTAATAATGATGGGATGTGTCAACACCTGTTAAATATACAACGCTTCTTCTTTAATTACATTTAAATAGAATTTTATTTTTCTCTTAACGTATTACAACTGTAATACTTGGTTTAAGATCCGACTAAATAATTTTGTTTATTATAAAACTTTATGCAAATGGAATATGGTTACTTTGATTTTCGAACTATACACGTCACTGGCTAAACTTCATAAGTTTCATTAATTATTTCTAATAAGAAAAGTCAATTGATAGTATTTGCAAACTTAGTACAGAGTTTCAGCGATGAAATTAAGAAAAAACGCCCATATTTGGCGATAAAGAAAGTGTTGTTTCCTTCAGACAATGCACCATTTCACACATCTGTTTTTGTGATGGCCAAAATAAATGAGTTAAAGTTCGAATTGTTGTCTCAAGCACTCTATTCTCCAGATTTGTCCCACTTGCGTTATTTTCTATTCCAAAATTGGTAAAAGATTTGACAAATTGATGTGGTGAAGTATGTGGTTGATACATATTTTAAAAAGCTCGAAGGTTGTCACTATATACAGAGAATTTAGGTTACTGAATATTGCAATGAAAAGTGTATCTAACAAAAACTAAACTTTGTAGAGAAGGAAAGATATTTTTTTCCAATTTTTTTCTAATTTTTTTCTAATTTCTTTCCAATTTTTTTCCAATTTTTTTCTAATTTTTTTCCAATTTCTTTCCAATTTTTTTCTAATTCTTCTCCAATTTTTTTCTAATTTTTTCCAATTTTTTTCTATTTTTTTTCCAATTTTTTTCCAATTTTTTTCTAATTTTTTCCCATTTTTTTTTCATTTTTTTTCCAATTTTTTTCTAATTTTTTTCCAATTTTTTCCAATTTTTTACTAATTTTTTTCGCTTTTCTGTTGTTAGTTCGAGTACTACTGGGGTTACCCTCGTATATCATATTGCAAACCGTTATAGACCCATTTAAAATGGCCTACAGTTTATATTAGTTAATATCGGCGGGTGTCTTTGTTTATTACATATGAACAACCACTGTTTTCATAGCAGCAGCAATCCGACTCATGAACCGCTATACCAGCTAGATGGGACCATTTGTCACGCCAAGAAAAATTGGAAATCTGCCAGCGCAGGAACGGTCCGCAGCAAAGAGAAAAGGAAAACAGACTGGTAAAAAGTCTTCAGCGTAAAAGTGAGTTTAATCAATTCTGTAAGGAAAATACTTCCTTTTTTGTTCGTTGGGAGATGATAATACGAAGGTATTGTTGGAAAATGTGAAAATGAAATATGAAAGCCACTTACATGGAGCAGATTAGAACATTATATGGAAATGGAAAAAAATGGGCCGGCAGTATGTTGAAAGAATACCCACAAACGGGAAGTGGAGATAAAAACTAAGTATAATTTTATCGTAACTTTTAAAATATGTTGATATTTTAAGTAATAAGTAAAAATTCGTGAACATGTTATGCAAAACCTTACTTTATTGATTAGGTATGGTCTAGATTTAATATACAGGGTTGCTCATTAGTGCGTCAAAGTCCAATATAGGCGTTATTAAATAGTACTGAAAAAATTTATTTTATAAAAAGTGGCACAGTAACAAAAAACACACATTTTGAAAATAATTTGAATTATACAGGGTGATGCGTTAAAGTGATACACATTCGTTTTTTTTTTAAATGGAACACCCTGTATATCTTTCGTTTTTCTTTATCTACTTTAATTTGTGTTTTCATCGATATCTGGGGTTTTGGTTTTGGATGACGCATTGTTGAGTTATTAACGAAAATTATAAAAAAAATGGTCGCGACAATGTTTACCATAATAATTCTATGCGGTAGTATTACGATTATCTAAGACAAAATTATTTAGTAAGTATGCAGCCAAGGGATGTGTTGAACCTACAAAATAAACATTTACTTTAGGGTAGATAAAATTAAAAAAACACTTGATTTCGTTTCACTTAGTTTATTAGAATATCTCTAACAATATTGTTTCGGAATGTTCTACCATTCTCAAAGAACTAAATTTGTGTGTATATTTTGTAAACTTATATATTACTTGAGGGCTGAGGGTGTGTTTATTGTACCTACTTTGACCATTTTATTACTGTGTCTATTATCGGAGTGTTTATGTATTCTGTCTGTGTGTTGGTTATGTGTAATTTTTTATGTATAGCTTTTTTAATTTCTAGTATTTCTAAATAATTAAGTTTTTTGCTTTTGTTAACATTATGTAGTAATTTACAACTATCTATATCGTGAAAGTGGAGTTTCTCAATGCAATGTTCTGCGAACCCTGTGTTTTTTGTTCCTTGGATGATTGCTTTTACTTTCTTATACGTAGTATAAGGAAGTATTGTGATGATGAAAATTTTCGACCTCGAGATTTTTGCAGATGTCCACGTTTTGAGGTCCCCTGATACCAAAAAAGTGGTTTTTAAAAAATGTCTGTGTGTCTGTGTGTCTGTGTGTGTGTCTGTGTCTGTGTGACCACGATAGCGGTCAAACCGCTGTAGATATCAATTCCAAATTTTGTATTTACGAATATAATCTCCCTCTTGAGGACTGATTAGATTTTCGGCAGACCGGAAGTAGTAGTTTACTTCAGTGAAAAAATCGAATTTTGCAAATATTTCGTCAATTACTAAGTTTAAACAAATTTATAAAGAATTCAAATGTACTCAGAATTAAATTTTAGAAAAATTGTTTTAATAAAGTTTTTCGAAATTCCTACCGGAAGTAGGTCTTTTACTCTTATCGAAAATCAGTTTTTTGCTAATATCTCGCAAGTCATGCTTTCTAGGCAGGTACATTACGAGTATAAAAGTATTTAGAACATACTTTTAAATATCTTTTGTATAAAAAAAATTTCAAAATTCGGACCGGAAGTACCACTTTTACTCTTACCGAATATCGATTTTTTGCAGATATGTCGTAAATTATGCATTCTATATATATTTATTAAGAGTACAAAAGTATTTAGAGTTGAATTTGCAATATTTTTTGTGTACATGAAATTTCAAAATTCGGACCGGAAGTGGCACATTTACTCTTAGCGAGTAGCACTTTTTTTCGAATATCTTGCAAAGTATGCATTCTATAGCGATTTATTAAGAGAATGAAAGTACTTAGAATAGGATTTTGAATAAGTTTTGTATAAAAAAATTCTTAAAATTGTATAGTTTGAAACGCTCATACGTATAAGAAAGTCGTGTGGTGGCCACACCTCATTTTTTGTGTTCATTTAGTCTTGTTTTTATGTTTCTTCCACTTTGTCCGATATAGATAGCATCACAATTTTTACAATTAATTTTATATATGCCAGATTTTTCTATATTCGTAATGTTATCTTTGCTATTGCCTAACATGGTACCTAGATTGTATTTATTTACGTTGACTACTTTTAGTCCTTTCTTAAATAGTATTTTATTGATTTGTTTATTTACTGAGGGGACGTAGTGTATTAAATGCCATTTTTTGTGTTTGTTTCTTTTATTATGGGATAAAAATATGTTTGAAGGTTTTTTCTATGTTTGTGTTTTATTATTTCGTCTATTATTTTTGGATTGTATCCGTTATTCATTGCTATTATTTTAATTGTATTTAATTCTTTATTATAATCTGTTTTATATATATAATACAATTAAAATAATAGCAATGAATAACGGATACAATCCACCGAAATAATAAAACACAAACATAGAAAAAACCTTCAAACATATTTTTACCCCATAATAAAAGAAACAAACACAAAAAAATGGCATATAATACACTACGTCCCCTCAGTAAATAAACAAATCAATAAAATACTATTTAAGAAAGGACTAAAAGTAGTCAACGTAAATAAATACAATCTAGGTACCATGTTAGGCAATAGTAAAGATAACATTACGAATTTAAAAAATCTGGCGTATATAAAATTAATTGTAAAAATTGTGATGCTATCTATATCGGACAAAGTGGAAGAAACATAAAAACAAGACTAAATGAACACAAAAAAGCAATAATCCAAGAAACAAAAAGCACAGGGTTGGGTTAGTCGTTTATTTGTTTTTATTTGTCAAATCGTTTACCCAGTACACTAAATCGAACCAAAAACAAATAATTTAGCGGTTTGTAATGAAGAATTAAAAATAACTCCGAAATTATTGGGTTTGGGTGTAGGACATTATTAACAAAAGTTAAGCGCAATTAACGCATCATTCTAAAAATTTAATAATATACGGGGTGTTCCATTTGAGAAAAATCAATAAACGCTCTTTGACGATAGCCAAATTGATTGCATCGTAACAAACACCCTTTATAATAAAATGAATGTTTGATTATTTTATAGGTTCAACACATCCCTTGGCTGCATACTTATTAAATAATTTTGTCTTAGATAATCGTAATACTACCGCATAGAATTATTATGTTAAATATTGCCGCGACCATTTTTATTACAATTTTCATTAATAACTCATCAATGCGTCATCCAAAACCAAAACCCCAGATATCGATGAAAACACAAATTAAAGTAGATAAGGAAAAATGAAAGATATACAGGGTGCTTCATTAAAAAAAATTTTTTCGAATATGTGCCATTTTAACGCATCACCCTGTATAATTCAAATTATTTTCAAAATGTGTGTGTTTTTACTGTGGCACTTTTAATAAAATAAATTTCTTCAGTACTATTTAATAACTCCTATATTGGACTTTGACGCACTAATGAGCAACCCTGTATACTTTATACAGGTTATTTCCATTTTTGGAACTTGCATTTTTAATTAATAATAATATAATAATAATAAAATAATTATAATGTTTATTCATGATAATGAACATAGTTTTCATATACGTTGACAAGATAAAGATGACGGCTACAAATAAGAATTGAAATAATCACAGTTATTTTCAATTTATTCGTTAAATGAATGGAAAGCTTTAGACACTAAATATTCTTTTCATAACGTTTTCACTGTTTTATGCGTAGTATAAGGAAAGATCGTTTCAAAGTCTTTTTTTTACCTACCATTTCATTATACACTATATTACAGTGGATACAAATCATATATATTCATTGCAACATCTGGAGTACGGCAAGGATCAAATATGGGTCCGCTACTATTTCTAATATTCATTAATTGTCTTATCACGGAGATTTATTGTGACAAGTTTGACTGAAAATACCATCAAAAGACATTAAAAATCAAAAACTGTCTGGTATGACAGACACATTGAAAAGTTTCACAGTTTTCACTTTCACGAAAGAATTCAACGCTCTCGAGATTTCGCGTGCCGACGAAGGCTCAGAATCCGAGAGTACCGACTTTTACCCAACGTTCGACAGCAATCTACACTTTCCATGTACTTCTATAACGAAGGTACAATTCATTTAAAGCCTTTTTGCAGGCGAATCCGGTAAAAAAATCTTGTTATCAAAAGTAGGCAAGAGCTCCAGTCAATTCAAACAGATATCACATTTTGAAAGGAGCATGAAGTTTTATTTCCGCGATGACAGTTTGATGTCTCGAAGTTTTCTAATAAACAAAATTATCAGGGCGTCCACAAGGTATAAGAATCGATATTTAGAAGGCACATCGAGCCACGTCGTAAAATAACTACATATGAATATATGCCGTATACAATTTATAAACTACAGTCTTAAACGTTTGCAGATTTTGTTCATTAAATACTGGAAATATCCAATTAGATTGAGAGAATTAAATACGAAAGCACAAAAGAGTCTACTAAACGGCATTACATTCATCGATCACGCATTTGTTCGAAGAAAAGTGTACTCAAAACCAGGAAATGTAACACACGTGATCCGTATTTTTAATTTTTCAGTACGCGATCCTTCAAATTGACATGTTGGTATGTGACTAATCTAAAGTGTGAGAGTATCCTTTAAAGTAACAGGTAACATTAACTCTGACAGACGAAAAATTCATCTGACGTTTGACTTGCGATGAAAATTCAATTCTAATTATGAACCGTCAACACGATCAATAGGCGATGACACTTGATGGGAAACGTCGGAATTCACTGATATAATAGCCACGGTGGTGGATAGTATTTCGTCTCAAGAATACTGTGACCTGACAGGACTAAATACTGAAAACACCAAAAATGTGACGATTGATTGACGATTGTCAAACTTTAAAGTCAGAAAGCCGGCAAATGTTGGACAGTTTGGTAATGAAAAGTGCATTTATTTAGCTAATCACCTGAGAACGTAAGCAAAGCGATAAAAAGGGAACGTTATTTACTTTTTTTTTCTTTTTGATGGATAAAGATTCTATATTTACAAAATGAAATAACATTTGTCAAACAGTTACATGGACGCTAATGAGCAGACACGATATGAATATGTAATGGCAAAAAACGAGTTACAAAATGGTTTTTGATTGATGAAATGTGAAACCTATTAGACATGTATTATTATTATTATTACCGACACATAATAAAATATCTCCCATCCTTCCCTCTATATATATTACCATAAATTGTCAATAAAATTAAAATGTTTACCACATGTAATGTAAGTATAATAATAATAACGAGTTGATAACATTTAATTTGACAATAAAATGCATGATGGCAATGCTCACGTTTTAAAGGAAATTGTAATAAAGCTGTGAGCGGGTGCAAAAGAGGCGTATTCAAGCTCGAAGGTATTGAAAAATTCAACTAGTATATATACACTAATGACAATGTAATTTGAATTATTACACTAAAATTGATTGATTGATACATTAACAAACATTCACTTCTTCTACAGTAATTGTTTACAACTGATTTATGTATTATAATAAAACTGCTAATTCTATTCGAGTGTATTTACCATGTCTTTTATATCTCATTTTATATCGGAATGTGTTCAGATATCGTTTTATTTTATAGATAATTGACCTATTACGAAAATAATTCTGATTATTCTAGCTTTTAGAACCTCGACACTTGCAATATGCATTACTTTTTCTACTAATAACGCATGCGGCATGTACTTCCTATACCGCTCGCTCGTAAGAGTCTTTATGTTCCATCCTTAATGCAAGGAGTAACAAAAGGTAAAATATATCCTTAAAAAGGATCTGACCTGTCTTAAAACGTTATCCTAAAGTAAATGTGGGAGCACATTTACTACATCAATAAATCAGTCGAAAAGGAGAATTATTAAGGACTCGCTTCCATTCATACAGTGATGTTTTATTATTTCAGGAAGCTCTAATTCACTTCTGGGTCGTGCATTTTTGATTTCTCTTACATTTTATAGCATCTATTCCTCGTTATTTTCTGAATTTATTATACGGACGGATGACGTATTTTTCATTGGATTATTAATTTATAAGTGGTATAATAATAATAGGCACTGCATCATAACAGACTTTTATTTTCTCAATAAATTTTTATAGAATGCATAATTTACAAGATATTTGCGAAAAACTCCTATTCGATAAGAGTAAAAGTGTAACTTTCGATCTGAATTTTGAATTTTTTTTTTTTTACAAAAATTATTCCAAATTTCTCTCTAAATGCTTTTGGGCTTGCAATAAATTTATATAGCATGCGAAATATTTGTAAGAACTTATATTTTTTTATCTAAAAATTATTGAAAATTAAGCTTTGAATACTTTTCTACTCTACTAGCTGGCCCAACAGACGTTGTTCTGCCCTTATCGGTAGGTGGCGCAATGAATTTGGTTTGGTTAAAGTTCCTGTTTTTTAATAATTTATTCACATTTCTTTTTCTAATAATAAATAATGAATATATTAAGTTGATGAACGCAATAACACACAATAATGATGCTTGTCTATCGAAATCCAAAAAGATATGCTGTTCATATGTCAAAGTTCAATTCTACAAAAAAATACGCCATCTATCGGACGACAGCGAATATCAAAACAGTTTTGTTAACCACACGAACATATTGTGTAGGTACATACATATAAATCATTTCTGTCCATAAATACAGAATTTGTTAATAACTTGACTACATCGCCACTTGTCAGGTCCAGAATTTGTGATTTTCTTTTCTGGCACTAGCCAACATGTATGTGAATATGAATCATTTTGGTCCATAAATATAGAATTTGTAAATAACTTGAGTATAGCGTCACCTATCGGATCCTAGCATAGCTATGATCCGTTGTCTATAAAATAATAAATGTAAACTATAGTTACATTAATTAAATATAATAACTATATTAATTTTTTTCCACTCAGGTGTCATGTGCTGTTGAGTAACGCGTCGAGCTGGTCAAGTAACTATGATCTCTTCGAGCGTGGGGTGTTACGGGATTGAGATAAAGAAAACATGTCTTTCTAATAAAACTAAGTATTTAATAGTGCTAAGGTACTTTTCTTATAATACATTAACATTAGAGAATGCGATAAAACATTAAACAAATAAACAAAACTAAAAGAATGTACTTGGCGCTATCTCAGCCTCTGAAATCTTATTTACGCAAAGCTATATTCATCCCGCTGATGACTTTCCCTAAATGTAACATTAATCACAACAAAACAAAGCAAAATGTATTAACGACTTACCGACCTTATTGTCATCCAGCCTATCGTCTACACACCACCACCAAATAACCAAACTCACAAACCAATCACTGGTGAATTTAATTATTTATAACAATAGCTTGAACATAATTTATATAACGCAGAAAAAGGAAACAACAACAAAAAATTACATAACACAATTTTAAAAAAGGAATTCAACTGGTTACACAATTATAGGCAGTTCATACTCTCTTAGACCGAATTCTTAACACACAACTTAAAACTGTGATTATTTTATAGGATGACTCAAGTCGAGGTTGAGATCCTTCGATGATTCAACAACTTTGCGGAATTGTGGAACTGTTGGAACTTCTGCCGGAACTGTCGGGACTTCGGAACTATCCTTATTTTTCTTCTGCACCTAGTTTTATCAGTTCTAGGTCTAATTTTTTCACGCCCTGTATACAGTTAACGTACCCATTTTTAGTTCTTATTGGTCGAAGTTAATTTGGATATGTTAGTTGAAAGTACGCCTTACATGTACCTTCTTATTTTGTCCTTGTCATTAATATAATTTAGACACCACTGTGTGTGATCTAATATTTTTTCAGTAGACGTAAGAATGTCTAAAACACACTTGACTAAAGGTCTGCTCCGCACACATGTTCTTCTGCAAGGGTGGTCTATACTCTGTTAAAACTCAGAATTCTACATACTTTCCGCATTATCTAGTATTATTGACATATTTATGCAATTTCAACAATAAAGTTTCCAAACAACCCCATAATAAACTACTTGAAACTCATGTAAACGGTATCTACTGGCCGTCTGCTTTAAAGTGGATGGTGCCAACAGTTGCGCATATTACTCATACCTGACAGTTTTATTTCACACACTACTACTTTCCCTTAACGAATATTTATGCATTCCTTTAAAGGTACTTGTATATTTCATTTCCCTTGACAGACTTAGAACTAATATATTTCTTTTTAGCAATATGTATATATTTCTCATTGGTCCATGTATATAGACGCTAGGTGTGGTTTTATTTTATAAGATTTCTTGTGCCGCCCCTTTTAATTTAAGGAGAGGGGTTTTACAAAATATTGACCGGAATGATTTGGGAAAAATACAAAATAATTAAATAAATGCATGAAACAAATATATAAAATTTTAACAAATAAATCGCGTAAGCCGATTTATTACAGTAGCATGAACAGGTACCGTTAATATTATGAAGTATTGTTTCTAATATCGCAGCTTAATACAAGGCATAAGTAAGCCATCTCTGTACATTTCAAATCCGTGTTGCTTTGTATACGCTACAGTGTATAGACGACGCGGATTTAACCAATGCTACTGATGATGAGAACATAGTTGTCGAAATATGTATCTAGCTAGTGTGTTTTAGTATATTTGGTGACGAGATTTTAATGTGTTCTACATAAATTCTCAGTATTCAACCTACTTACGTGAGTAGTATTAGTAAAAATTTTGTATTCTCCCGATAAAGTCATAGTAGAGTTAAATATCGTTGTTACAATAAATTATTTGAAAATTATAATTGCTTGTTAACTTCTTCCAAACATTCAAACTGATTTTTCTGTAAAAGTACGATTCATTTAATAATTGATAGTGGCATTCGATATTACATTTTCACATTCTAGGTGTGCCTGTGTAGACCGACTGTCCGTCAATACATCCCATTACTTGCACCACTAAATAAAATCTGCTTTCAGAGTTTACTAAGGGATACATTTTCACGAGTCATGTAGGAGTTGCATGTAAATACATAGTCATAGAAGATGTTTCAGTTAATTAATGTTAAACAAGTTTAACATTAAATACGCAGGTACGTAAATTATTTATCCTTGCTAATATTCTGCGCTTGCAATGCGTGTACTACAAGGTATTTGCCTTTTACATTATGGTCGTTCCTACATCGGAAGGAAGGAAGGAAACGGTAAACCTGTGTCAAATAATATTCCCGGTCGATGTATAATTCAAAATTAGCCGATCCCGACGTTTATAACGTGGGCTGTATATACAAACAGCGTTAGACCTGCCCACTGTTCTCATAATAATGCTGTACGTACCTACTAACATTTCCATGTTCTTGTTTACTTAACCTAGGAACAAATGCATAAGATTAATAGAGATTTCAATTAGAATAATCCCCGAACATCAAGCACTCAGCAGTGTAGTGAAATTAATTTGGTATGAAATTTAATATACAGCCTGTACCACTTAAAACTCCCAGGTCAAATACCTCGGAAAAGGATAAAGATATTTTTGTAAAACGCAGTTACTAAAGAATCTGATCGACTCTAGTTTGCTCTCACAATTGTGTTTTATTATGTGAATATATAGATGGCGCTGCGATAAAAAGAATTTTTTTGATCGTCATAATCTTCATTTATTTTACTTTCTTATACGTAGTATAAGGAAGTATTGTGATGATTTAATTTTCGACCTCGAGATTTTTGCAGATATCTACGTTTTGAAGTCCCCTGATATCGAAAAAGTGGTTTTTAACAAATATCTCTCTCTCTGTGTGACCACGATAGCGGTCAAACTGCTATAGGTATCAATTCCAAATTTTACATTTACGAATATAATCTCCCTCTTGATATCTGATTAGGTTTTCAGTAAAATCGGCAGACCGGAAATAGTAGTTTACTTCAGTGGAAAAATCGAATTTTGCCAATTATTCGTCAACTACTAAGTTTAAACAAATTTATAAAGAATTCATATATACTTAGAATTAAATTTGAGAAGAGTTTTATTAAAAAAGTTTTTCGAAATTCCTACCGGCAGTATATCTTTTACTCTTATCGAAAATCAGTTTTTTGCGAATATTTCGCAAGTCATGCTTTTTAGACATATACGTTACGAGTATAAAAGTATTTAGAACTTCATTTTCAATAGCTTTTGTTTAAAGAAAATTTCAAAATTCGGACCGCAAGTAACACTTTTACTCTTATCGAATAGCGACTTTTGCAAATATTTCGTAAATTATGCCTTCTATATATATTTGTCAAGGGTACAAAAGCATTTAGAGTTGGATTTGAAATATTTTTTGTATAAATGAAATTTCAAAATTCGGACCGGAAGTAACACTTTTACTCTTATGGAATAGCGATTTTTGCAAATATTTCTTAAATTATGCATTCTATATTATATATCTTTGTCAAAAGTATTTAGAGTTGGATTTGAAATATTTTTTGTTAAAATTAAATTTCAAAATTCGGACCGGAAGTAACACTCTTACTCTTATCGAATGGCGATTTTTGCAAATATTTCGTAAATTATGAATTCTATATATATTTATGTTGGATTTGGAATATTTTTTATATAAATAAAAATTCAAAATTCGGACCGGAAGTAATATTTTTACTCTTAGCGAGTAGCATTTTTTTTGCAAATATCCCACAAAGTATGTATCCTGTAGGGATTTATTAAGAGACTGGAAGTACTTAGAATAGGATTTTGAATAATTTTTGTATAAAATAATTTTTAAAATTGTAGGATTTGAAACGCTCATACGTATAAGAAAGTCGTGTGGTGGTCACATCTCATTTGATTTTATTTGAAAGAGTATTAAAATTAATGTGTATTTTATTATTTGTGCTGGTTTCCAAAATTTAACGGTTTGATAGAAATTCGTGTTTAAAAATAGTAAAAGTAATTTCAATCTTTGGCTTTATTTTGTTGAAATATTTAATTTTAATCATAAATATAATACAAGAATCATCAATGATATTCATATAGATAAAGTAAATAGATGTTTTTGTTAATGGTCTAAAAATGTTTAACAGCCTACCATATGACATGAAATATTGTACTATTATAAACAGATTTAAGAGATAACTGTCAATATATATTTTAGAGAAATGGAAGTAAATAATTATAAGTGTATGTAAATAGCGTATTGCTAATAAATATATTATTAGTATTATTAATTATTATTATTAAGGAAATATTTTGACGTTAGTTACATTTGCTTGATTACTAATTGTCTTTATAATTAGCTTTATTCAAACATTTACTCACTGCGTTGACACTGTAGTAAAAATATGGTTTTGCAAACAAATGAACACAAACTCAGTATGGTTTTAATTTATGGAGAATCCCGTAGAAATGCATCTGAAGCAGTGGGATTATATGCTCTGCGCTTTCCAAACAGGCTTTTACCAGATAGCAAAACATTTATATGTCTGTGTGCAAATTTCAGAAATTACGGTAGCTTTAACAAACAAAAACAATTAAGGCAGAATAAAGAGTAAGAGGTGATGAAATTACGGCAGCGGTACTACAAACAGTTAATAATAATCCACATACATCATAAAATAAATACTTTCCGTATAAAGTTCATTTAGTGCCCCATTTAAGAATAGGATATAATCAACGCAGACTTGATTTTCTGACAGAATTTTCTGTAATGTTAGCGAAAACCAAAAATTTTATAAATCTGACCATGTGAAGTGACGAGTGTCGTTTTCACAACAATGGTACTTTATTTAATTAAGCGTAATGCTGGTTATTGGTCAGAGGATAATCCTAGGTGGATAAGGCAAACAAAAAATCAAACAATTTTTGATGTTAACGTTTGGTGTGGAATTTTAAACGGATATAACATAGTGACTATTATAATCAAGAGTTATCACGTTGTTGGATTGGTACTAATGGTGTTTTCAGGTGGCCGGCTTGTTCGTAGGATCTAACCCCGATAGATTTTTTCTCGTGGGGTTCCTTGTAAAATTTATCGAAGTGTTAAAAAATTGATAGAAATACATTGTTAAATGTACTAGTAAAGCGATATACGTTACGTAGCGATCAAGAAGGCAACAATTTTGAACATCTTAATTGGTTATATTTGATCTGTTTAAATATTTAAGCAAAATAAAGACAAAAATTGAAATTACTCTTACCTTCTTTGTACACGAATATTTATGAAACCGTTAAATTTTGGAAACTAAAACAAAAAATAAAATTCACATTAATTTTAATACTCTTTCAAATGAAAAAAACAAATAAAGATTATAGCGGTCAAAGAAACAAGAATATAAGACGTATAGATAGGACGTATTAGGAGTATCTATACGTGTGCGCATTTACAGATGATTTGGTCGTGTTGGCACGCAATGAGATAGCATTGCCAGCACTCTTGGATATATTGAATAAATCACTATTCGTTAGAAACCTAAAGATCAACGTAAACAACACTAAGGTCATGACAGTGGGAGAAACACAAACAAAATTAAATGTAAAAATAGGCAATAACGAAGTAGGGCATGATGAAGTATTTAAATACCTTGGAGTTCATACTAATAGATCTGAAACACATGAAGCAGAAATATCCCATCGAATAGAGAATCAGCTAAACCTATATTACCTAATGAGAAATGTTTTTATATGGAACTATTGAGAAAAACTAAGATGAGTGGATGCGAAAGGTGGGTACCAACCAAAAGAATGAAGACTCGATTGCAAAGTATGAAGATGAAGTACCTGAGAGGCGTCCTAGGAGTGGTGAAGGAAGACTGGATGAAAAACTTGACAATAAGAGAGCAGTTGGAAATGGAATCAGTTGCTATAGAAATTGAAAGGAGCCAACTGAGATGGTATGGAAATCCAGTACAAATGAGCAGTGACAGACTGGTGTGGGGGTTAAGGATATCAGCAAAGAGGGCGATGAGGTTATCAAGCCAAGACATGGGATGAAAATGTGGAGAAGATATTTGAGGAACGTGGCGTAAGACAACCAAGACCGAAAGAACTAACAAGAGACAAAAAAGAGTGGCGAAAGTGTGTCCACCAGAAAATTTAAGTAGGCAGTATGCTTACAGGAACTTACACCTATATCATCATCAATATTTCAGTATCTTCTATCTCACTTAAAATCGGTTTGAAATATTTTTTTCTACTCCCATACTTTAATTGTAGTATTAGATATGCCGAACCTGCACTATAATGATGTCCATTAAGATACAGGTTTTCATTAAGATACAAGCTAATGTCCAATAGGAATACAGATTTTTCATTAAGATACAACTTTATATCCAATAGGAATACGACATTCCAATATTCATTCAATATTCAATATGGCGACTGCATATCTGACAGATATAAAAATTAATTAAATGTGACAGTTCTGCGCAATTTACTAGTAAGTAGTTAAATTTGTGCTTTTTTGAAAATATGAACGGTAAAAATGAGGGATAATGATAGTGAAATGTATAATTTGACTCCAACAGAAATTATGGAACAAGCCTTAGTAGCCACGAACAATTTATTACCAGCTAAATTTGCAAAGATGTACGGAAAATTTTACGCTCAATTTATGAAATGGAATGTTCAAAAAATAATGTTTTATTATGGGGTCGTAGAAAAAATAGTGTATGCAACTCGAATTTAATGGCTATTAAGACACTCGTATTCATTACAATACTCGCCTTCAGCTCGTATTGTAATTTTCTTACTCGTGTCTTAATAGCTATCATTAAATGCTCATTACATAAAATACTATTTATTAACACAAAATTTGTTTTTGGTAGAATTTGACAAATAAAAATTATTGCTTTTTGTTTTTTGAAGACATGCTTATTAATCTTAATATTTCCTATTTTGAGTAGATGCGTTTTCGTTATTTTAATTCCACGGTTCTTTAGTATTGTCAGAAAAGAAATTTCTTAGGAAATCTACACGTTAGAAAACTAAATTAACACTTTTTGAACCTTTTTTCTAAGTTAAATGGAATTTTTTTTATCTGTCCGTTAGCGAATTGTAAAGTAAAAATGAGATGTTGCCTTAAAAAAACCCTTTGAAGACATAATTTTTTGAAATTCATCAAGGAAATCGAAATAGATACAATCTACAGAAAACTTTTTGAAAATACTAATTGACCATTTTTTGCATTTTTCCCGATAATAAATTTTATTTGAATGTTACCAAAATTTTTCATTCACTGTATATAAAAGCTTTTACTGCCTTTGCTGAATACACTGAATATATATGTTCATGTTGTCGAATTAAATGTTAAAGGATGCTCTGGGAAAATCAACATGCTGTAAATCCCATGATCCGGCCATAATGGACGAAAAGACGAAAGCATTCAGAAAGCCTTAACATTTAGCCGCAGTCGGTACAAATCCTTCTTTGTTTAGATGTAGTATATGTTTCTTAATGAAAACAGGAAACATGTAAAGGCTGGGAAATACTTTTTCTATGGACAAATTCACTGATAATTATTACTAAGAGGAATGGTTATTAACTAGCACGTTTCAAAATAATATCTAATATGATCAAAAATAAAATATATAAAAATATAATATATATAAATCTAAATTACTTTTTTCTTTGCCGTAGCGGTTGATAAATTACTAGTCTAATAGAAACCAGGGAATCAGTTAATGCGTCATACCTAATGTATGACGTTATTTTTTTCAATGTTGTCAATTGTAGGAAGCCTGAATTTGAATTGTTATTCAATGCAGGTTATGTTCATGTATGTTTCAAATGTCTAAATGAAAGTTTAAATTTAAGGCTAGAAGAAAGGTATATGTCTATAGTAATTATGTTGATTTGCGAAGAAAAGAAAAGGACGAGTTTTTATTTTATAATATTGTTCAGGCAATTATACTTGTACTGCAAATATAATTACATAATAGAATTTAGATTAGACATGTTGAAAATTATAAAAAGTAACAGATTATTATTATAGATCATTCAAATATATATTATATACATATTTAAAATTAGCATTAGATTACAGTAACTAATAAGAAAAATTATAAATAATAATATATTTTAACCACTAAAATGTATTAAAATTTGTTCGCAGTTCTTTTATTAAAATTATTAAGTAATTATGTACCTAGTGCATTAATTTTGTAAATTTCTCTAGTATGTAAAGAAACACAACAAATTAATCCGAGTCTAAATCACAAGTGGTATCACTATTATCACCTAAATGTATAATTAATTCAGCAGCATCGTCTTTGTCAACTCCCACTTCTCTATCCCACCATTTTTGTATTTATTTATCGGTATGATTAATAGTATTTTCTCATACTCCTGGTGTAATTGTACTTAATGCTTCCTTCCACAATGAAATGCATTTGTCTTTTCTATATCCATCTCTTCCAATATGACGTTTGTAACAACTTTTTGTTATTCCCTAAATATTTTTAATGGGGTTGAAAATTCAGTGATAAGGTGGTAATTTCAAAACTTTATGACTATACTGTTCAGCAATTTTATCTACTGCATGTGGCTTCTTTGACTTATTTTCTAATACAAAACGAAATAATTGCTTTTTATACATATCGTTTTCAAAGCAATATTATTTGTCAATAACCATTGCTTAATATCTGCTTTATTCTAATTAGAGTTAGGTATTTTATTTTCTAATGTTGACTGGTACGCATTGTCTATTATAGTCATATATGAGTTTTTCAAGTTTTGTATTAACAGATTTTCGAACAAGGAAAGAAATTTATATTGATTCATTTCTCCATGATAATCTCTTTTTTTTTATTTTAGAAGAAAATAACAAAGAAGCCCCTGGAATTAAACCATTTTTGTTACCTGCATGGAGAATAATATAACGAGCCCCATCTGTATTCAGTAATTTCACACTTTTCTTATGACCATGTTGCCACTATCTGCATATGCTCCCATTTTGAAGATCCATCTTTCATCCAAATAAACAAATTCGACCCTCGGATCTCATATTTCTTACATATACGACTAAAAAAGTAAATCTTGAAAATACGTTGTGAGGTAATTCCATAAGACCTGTTCAATGACTATCTTTCAGCCATCGAAAACCAATTTTTTTTAATATAATATTTAATGATGTTAAACCACTATTAAACACGTCTCTTTCTTTATGTTCTTCTAATATAGAGCGTTGAATTGCATGCTGATCTTTTTGATAAATTTCATATATTGCATTCCTTATATTTACTGCACTAGTTCTAGCAATTTCCGTAACCGATTTTCTTCGTGGGCTAAGTATTGGCTGCTCATTCTTGATGCACTTCCCGATTCGACTTGGAGTCACCATACTAATATTTAACGCTAACCCTATGTAAGAAATATTATTATTAAGAAGATCGCCGTTTGAAAGTGAAGGAATTAGCAGTGATAACAAACATTTCCAAAACAAGCTTTCGCCGAATTCTCCATGACGAATGTGCGCAGTTGTTTTTAAACATGTGTGGAGGCGACCTAAAACCGATTTTGGAGTTGATTGTCACAGGGGATGAAACAATGGCTTTGTTTTACGATCCTCTATCGAAAAGGGAGTCTATGGAATGGCGGCGACCTGATGAACCTCGTCCCAGAAAGGCGAAAGTCGTTCAATCAACGAAAAAGGTGATGGCCAAAATATTTTGGGATTGTGATGGCATTTTGCTAATTGACTTTAAAGAGCGCAGTACAAGTGTGAACGGCACATATTATGTGTTTTTATTGCATAAATTAAGGGACGTATTCGTGAAACACGTCGTGGAAAATTCACAAAAGGTGTGCGATTATTGCACGACAATGCTGCCGACCATACTGCCGCCATTCACAAGCTGCCATCCACAAATGCGGCTTCAAGAATTGGAACATCCACCGTATAGTCCGGATATGATTCCTTGTAATTTTTGTTTGTTTTCTAATTTAAAAAAAGACCTTATGGGATGTAGTTTTAAGGACGATAGTGAGTTGCAAGCAGCTGTTATAGAACATTTTGACAGAAAAAATTGGGATTATTTTTACAAGCGTATCGAATTATTAATTAATCGTTGTAATAAATGTATAGAAGTTAGGGGAGATTACATTGCAAAATAATTTTTTTTATATTGTTCCAAGTTTCTTTTTTGTATATCAGGCCGAGAATTTATGGCGCCTACCTCGTATCTCGTTAATAGCATTGGTTGGTAGCAATGGTCCTCCATTATTTCATTCTTTTATAAAGTAGTCGATTAATGATACAACTAGCACCTTGCTTTTTTTACATTGAGCTTTCGGCATTTTAATGCAGAAATATAGTATGAAGTTGCAAAATTAGTTAGTTAAAGAACTGATTAGTATGACTAATTGGAAGCAGGTAAATAATTAACAAAAATGACAACATCGAATTTTACTGTCAATGTACAAAGAAAAAACTATTTATAATTTGTTAAAACCCCTATATAATGTGCTTCTGAAATAGTTCGTTAAAAATAAAAATATAGGTTATTAATAGTTATTATTATTCATATAAATTTTAAGTTGTGAGGTTGTCATTGGATCGTCATTAATACTTAATTGTTTACGTGCATTTATCGAGTCCCCGATTTCAATATAACACTATTTTGTTTTTTGTAACGTTTCGACATTTATTTATGTCTTTATCTGACAATCTAAAATTTCAGAACAGGGAAAATTTACACTCAAAATAAAACTCCACCTACAAATTAAAATTAGATTTATCTATATCGTTGTTGTTACTCTATTTTGCCTACTTTATTCTTCGTTAAAATACTTTGCAAACATAAACAATAAAATATTCCTCTGATACTCGATGACGAGAAAAGGCGAAACATGTTTGTTGTAAGAGCCGACCAGCTACGTTCATATATGCAGCTGCATATGCTATAAATAATAACGATATTTCTTTATTTTTATCGTGTTTTTTTTTATCCCACGGCGATTTCAAACACGAAGTTACGTAATGTAATGTGGATTCTGCATTAGTGCTTTTGAGTTCCTTAAATGCAAGTAGAGTGTAGAGATGGCGGTTTTGCTGTCTTTCGTCACAATCAAAACATGTGCAATATTGCGTCTTTCAACATCAATAGTTTATCATGTATATCGCCATGTATTTTAATACATTATTCACTACGCATACAATTAGAGAAGCACACATTTCCCCTGTAAACACTGCTAATTAAAGTACAATTTGTAGTTTTTAATTGCAAAAAGAAATTGATTGCATACTGTATGACAAATAGGCAATGATTAGTTTATGAACTTACCTGTGTTGATAGGAGAACAGCTCGCCCGTAATAGAACAAGTTCATGATGTATTCCTCACCGGAAGGTGTGGTTATCATTAAAACGTACGTCACTCCTAACAGTGGCATCAGTACTAGCAGGGCTTTTGCCGCCTTTCGATACTGCTGTGTCTCTACAGTGTTTGCTGATCTCAGTTTTGTAATTAAGACCCACATTATGGACGCCAGAAAGAACAAATTCAACACGAGGACGACGATCACAGGTACTTGGTGTATCCAGTCGACCAAGTGGGCCTTTAGCCACGGGCAGTGTCGGAATAGTATCGCAGAGCTGACGTCTTCTAGCTGTAATGCACATAGTACAAAATTAACTTCTGAAATAATGTATATGAGATATTTTGTGTTTGAAATTAAATAACAAGATCGTTTTCTCAATTTATACTCATGCGCAAAAATACGCGTTTTGAAGTCATTATGCTAATATACCATTAGCGTATTATAATCTGTACGACATATTGCTGAATACAAAAGCTAAAGCAAACCCATTATATTACTATTACAATAATAAACTCATTGTCGTGTTAGTATGTTTGCCTTTGATACCAGGAGGTAGTGAGGTGTTCTTATAAGAGTATTATGTTGTATGGAATTTATTAATAATTATCTCGATTTAAATTAAAAAAATGTGGCGCTTATCTTTTTTTTGAAACATGAAATGGTTCCTATGATATGTTAAGCACTTGTGAAAATATTAGGTATACATATTTCCGGGGCAATTGGTGACTGGACCAAAATTGCAATTTTTTATGAGGTGACCCCTTTGAAAAGAAACGACAGAAATTTCAGGTTGTGCTAAAGTCTGTTAATTTTAAATGAAATAGTAGTTCTAAATCCGCAGATATTAAGGGTTTTTGATCTTTAAATTAGCCGCCACTTATTTCAAATTTTATGGGTGCTAGAAGCGAAAAAAACGACAAAGATATCAAGTTGTGCAAAAGTCTGTTAATTGTAAATAAAATCTGTTGTAATGAGTTTACAATTTACTTTTTACCACAAAATAATTTATTGATCTAGATGTATATTTCACGTGCACTGCAGACATCATCAGTAGTAACTCAGTAAACACCTTATTTACAAGTTTATATACAATATAAATAAAATAATTAGGATATACAGAAAACACATAAATTAACTAGATAAAGCTAAACGGAGAAATATATAACATTCTATTAAATATTTGCATCTATAACCTAACACAACAAGTGGATCAATTTTTCTTGATATTATTATAATTTCTTCGAAATAGCTATTAGGGAATACCAAACATATATGAAGATAAGTGCCAACATAAATAATCTTGATGAATTTTCGAAATGATATTTTTAGGAAGGCCTGCAAAATTCTAACTGAAAGTAACTTACAACTACATAAATAAAGCTGAAATAATAAAGAATTAGCAGAAATCTGCACACTGATTTAACAGCGAACATACGTAAGTGAAATGCTCCAATACAGATGACGCTACGATACCCGAAAATGTACAAATAATATTAAAAATAGCAATAAGGGTTCTATAAAATAGAAATAATAACATCTACGATTTTATAGCGTTACAGGCCACGCCCAAAAATACTTCTTTTGTGTTATCAAATCGTAGAAATTAAAGGAATTTACTAAGAAATTAGACGTAACCCACATCGCTGAGTACCTTGGCCTCGCCAAACAATTGTTTTTATAGATAAATGTGTAATAGTTTTTATATTTTACAAATACGTTTTGTATTGAAAATCAATTCGTCTCTTCTTTTTTGAAGTAAATTCTTCAAACTAAATTTAAAATTAAGAATTACTTGAACATTTGTTTCTCAATAGATATCATTTCGAGGGCAGTTAGTTTGTTCTCGCCTATTGTACTTCTAAGAACAGTCTTTTTTCGAATTAATGGGAGAAACAACATTTCAGTGCACCGATTACATGTACACACGGAACAGCTTAAAACATCGAACGTCGTTGGACTGTCGCGGGGAACAAAGAGTGCGGGCGGCAAAGGTTCCCCCAATTAGATTTAATAATTACATGTGCAGTGAACGAAGCGTTTAGACGACGCGGTGGACTCGGACTCGCTTGGATATTAGTTTGAATAATTTACATCTCGTGTTTTAATTTATGATCTTTGCGTCTCTGACGAATTGTTTTTGGAATTAATAGGTATGTTATACTGTTATTATAAAATTATTAAAAGAATGATAAAATTTAAATATGTTCTTTAATAAGAATACACATTAAATTTAAACTAAATTAATATGATAATTTAAAACTAAATATGCATAAAAATTTGAATACTAATGTTAATAAAACCCAAAGAATAATAAGACGGTAATAATAGTGGGCATTCAACATCTAGGAACGATAATAGGCAAAAAAGGTAAATCTAAGAAAGAGAGGATAATAAAATAATTCAAGAAAATTGCGCCACTATATAAAAGATGACAAGAGACGTCATTGAAACAGGAAGAGATGGTGTATAGCGTCGACTTTTAATTTACAGAGAAAACGACATTTCATGCAAAATATGTTTAAGAGTTCTTACGGACAATGCATGCCACGGTGCGCTTCGCTCTCTTTCTGAAGTCACAAATATATTCACGAGTCAGAAACTAAATTATACAAAACAATATTACGACTGGTACTGACTTGGACCTTGATAGAGAAAAATCTTTTGTATGTGTTCAGCAAAAGGAGGAATTGTGCTATGAGTTCATAGGGATAATGGTACATGAAGAAAAAGTGGCTTTTTGAATGAACATATCTTATTGGTATCGTCAGTTGCATAAAAACAGGTCGACTGAAGTCAATCAGATATAATGCAGAGTGTACGGAAAATTGGGTATGTTATCTATAAAAATTCCTATATTCGTAAAGTTATTAGAAAATGGTTTCGGGACAATCCGTCAAGTTTTCGTAGTCTATTTTAAATTTTCGACGAGTATACAAAAAAAAAGCCGTTTGCTATAAAAGTATTAATATCTTATTAAATAAATAAAGAAAATCGTAAAAACTTATTTACCAGTAACCTATTTATAATAATAATAAGATTTTATAGAAATACTGATATTGTCAAGAAGTTAAACAAATGGACGTAACAAACGCATTGCTGTGAACCTAACTTAATCATTAGGAATTAATTATAAATTAAATTCTTTTGCAGATTTCAATAAACCTTTAAAATTTGAATACTTAATATTGGTTCCTGTATATTTATTTAAATATAAAGCTGCAGGATCTGGGTATGGAACAAAAGAAGTGGACACGGCGTGATAAACACGTGCAGCGATGCCCTCTTATATTCCATATTGCGTGAATGCTGCTTCTTCTTAAGCGTTCTTGGTGACCGAGATGGATATAAAAGATAGATATTTTGAACAGAAAATTAGACATCGATAAGTGTGCAAAACCGCTAAAATGATCTCGTTACTACAGTAAATATTTGTTTAGATGAAATCCGAAGAAATGATTTTAGTATTAGCGTCTTTTATATGCGTGAACAATCGCAATGTTTAAAATTGTATTTAATGGTGTTTAATATTTAGAATAACTAAATTGACTTTCAATATATCTTAGTATAAGAATTATATATTTTTGCTTTATTGAGTTATTATTTGAATGTTGTTTACTTTTTAATTAGAATATATCTTATCTATTAATGATTTATTTATTTTATTATACATCTAATATATAGTTTTTTATTCTAATTCTAGTATTTTTATTTATAATTATTTAAAAATAAGAATTGAAATTTATGACGCAATGTATGAAGAACTTAGGTAATTTAAATATGTATACAGGCTGTTCCATTTTCTCTCACCCTATAATGGATATTTCTCTTAATATTGAAGATAGAAGATCGGGTAAACTAGCAAGGTCGTTAAAAAATGTAAGCGGCTTTTTATAGCAATTTTAGATTTAGCATTTATTGTCAAGTTTTGAAGATATCTAAAAACAATGAAAAGTACCGAAATTTTAATTTATACATGACTTCGTAACAATTGATTGATATATTATTGAAGATAGAACTAAACTAAAAATGTCACCTGGTAGTAAGTTTTACTTAGAATTTAATAATATACGCCTATATGAGTCGTACGAATGATAAACAGTAGCGTTCAAACGAGAGTTATTCGGCGCATCCACCAAAATTTTAAAATTTGGGTCTGAAATATTCACATCGCTTTGAACTCTATACGTGAAATAATATTTTTGAGCAAGACTGGAACTTTAAATATTGATACTTTTTATATTCGGATAATAATACAGGTCAACAAATTTAACCTTGTTTTGAGTTTAAGTGTATAAGTATTTTGTAATCCAAATTCCGAAAATGATAAGATAATTACTGGAGCATCATCTCTTTTTAAAAAACCAGCTGTATTTCTCCAAAATGTATGGGTTTCAGGGTCAGTGGTATACCTCTTTATTTTCTTATACGTAGTATAAGGAAGTATTGTGATGATGAAAATTTTCGACCTCGAGATTTTTGCAGATGTCCACGTTTTGAGGTCCCCTAATACCAAAAATGTGGTTTTTAAAAAATGTCTGTGTGTCTCTCTGTCTGTCTGTCTGTGTGTCTGTCTGTCTGTGACCACGATAACGGTCAAACCGCTACAGATATCAATTCCAAATTTTGTATTTACGAATATAATCTCCCTCTTTGCAGATGTCCACGTTTTGAGGTCCCCTAATACCAAAAATGTGGTTTTTAAAAAATGTCTGTGTGTCTCTCTGTCTGTCTGTCTGTGTGTCTGTCTGTCTGTGACCACGATAACGGTCAAACCGCTACAGATATCAATTCCAAATTTTGTATTTACGAATATAATCTCCCTCTTGAGAACTTGAGCAAAATCAGCAGACCGGAAGTAGTAGTTTACTTCGCTGAAAAAATCGAATTTTGCAAATATTTCGTCAATTACTAAGACTAATTTATAAAGAATTCATAAGTATTTAGAACTTAATTTCCAATATCCTTTTTATAAAAGAGAATTCGAAATTCGGAGCGGAAGTATCACTTTTACTCTTACAGAATAACGATTTTTTGAAAATATGTCGTAAATTATGCATTCTATATATATTTATGAAGAGTACAAAAGTATTTAGAGTTGGATTTTGAATATTTTTTTATAAATGAAATTTCAAAATTCGAACCGGAAGTAACACTTTCATACGTATAAGAAAGTCGTGTGGTGGCCACACCTTATTTTTTATTTATTAAAATCGGATAAGGAATAAAGAAGTTACAGAATGGGGCGTATACTATCATTCATGCAAGTAGTAATATTTATATTCATTTTAATATTTATGGTTCATACCTATAAGTTTTTTATAAGATTTAACTATATTCGATCTTACTTATTACCGATCATGTTTGATATGTGTGTTTATTAGCAAGTTATTATTGTTAATCAATGTACACTTAACGATTCAATATACCGATTTATAGAATGAGGACCTAATTAATTAACTGATGTGTTGTAAAACACAAATATATTCTATCCTGACGTGAGAATTTATCTGTTCTCTGTTATCTAATGCCTCGCCAATATATTGTGTAATATGCTTTATACATTTGTTGCAGTAGACCCGTCCATTGTAAAGTCATGTTAAACATCGGAAACAAAATATAAATAATCTTATAGTTAATAAATACGTCTCACGAAGTACCTATATTTCGTTTACATTTTTTTACTCACCATTAATTGATATTAGTAATATATATATAATAAATATTTTGTAATATTTTCAAAGTTGGTGCTTCTTATAGTTTCCGTTGAAAATATAGCAGATTAACTGCTCATATAAAAATTTACAGAAGTTGATAGTAAAATGTTCCCGATTCGAAAACTTTTATGTTTAACAGTTTACGTGCTTAGTGGTGTTTAGTTCGCACATCTGCTATTCGCTAGGTAAAATGGATATTTTACGGTTTCACATATTTTGCCAAGAAATGTTATTATTTCATATCGACATCAGTTAAGTCTTAGTATGCTTTAAAAATTATACAACCTCAATAGATAGTCTCACGTATTTTGATGAGAACGTATGGTTGGTTTTGTATATAATAGAAGTCCTTCGAATAAATTTTTAAGTAACATTTTAATGAACTCCTATATAATCTTGCAGGAAATTTGCGTTTAATATACTAGTTCGCAGTTGTAAATTACATATTTTAAAATATGATGAGCTTCTGGTTACACTCAAACTTTTTTTATTTTAAGTTGAATATACATTGTTGAAGATTTGTTGAATTTATTTTAATACCTCATAAATTTAAACAATTCTTTTTCGTGATTCGGGGGCTGTTAATAAACTTAAACAATATACAAATTGTCTTTATGTATCAATTACAAACGCTAACCAATTAAAACAATATTAATTACAAAAAAAAACTGTAAAATATATCTGATAAATATCAATAAAATTGGGGCTTCCTTGATAACCCAACAAATAAATTTATCACAATATATCTATAAAATTATTGAGAGAAATTTCTGGCTAAATTTTGAATTTCTGTTCGATCATTTATTGCATTTTTGCAGGTTGACAATGTCTTTCTCGTGGCGATGTTGGTTGTTGCCCTCAAAACTGAGGATCTTCTAACTAAAGCTACTAATGGCGGTCATTTGATGGTCTTCTGTGTATGCTTATCCCACCTTATTGCTTGACTACACCGTACTGATGATAATGAATGAGTTATAAGCACGTCTACGGTTGCTCTACAGGGAATTTACTAATAGTCTTTTGTTCCGTGATAATCCTTTTTTGAGTATATACAGCTTGCTAGCGTCAAGAGGCGTTATCCTGACAGAACATTAAGTGAGTGTTATCAGAAACCAGAACGACAAAGACGTATTATGGGAAATGAAGAAAATGATTTTGTTATTATAGAATCTCTGGTAGAAAATCCGCATACAAGTCAGCGAAAAATAAATAAAACTAATTGAATAAGCAGACGGAGCGTCGGATGAATTATAAAAAGGCACAACTTTTCCCCGTATCGTATTCAATTACACCAAGCAGATTTGGAAGTAGATTACGATCATCGACTCGTATTTTGTTTATGAGTTTTATGGGTTTAGTAAAGATGAAAATTTATTTTGTACATTTTACGGACGAGTCATCATTGCACTATAACGGATTAGTTAATAGACATAATTAACACTACTACAGTGACGAAAATCCGCATTTATTTAGAACTCTCGATAGGCAACACAGATGGTGTGACAATGTGTGAGGTGGAATAATTGGAACGCTAGTGATAGGTCGTTTTCGGTCGTTTCCAATAAAATCAGAGAAATGGACCGACTTTTAATTTTTCTAAGAAGTATTAACCCTGAGGTGCATACATTTTTCGATGCCATTAAGCCTGATATGTTTCAGTCCCTTATATCTGCCACTAAGATATTAGTGGTTATAATATCGATCTAAAATCATTCCGATCTCCATCACTTGCGCTTCATATGAGAACTAATTTAAAAATGATATGTGATATTGCTTATAAAATAGTTTTAGAAAAGAGAAATATACCAATAGAGGTATTAAAAGAACTGAAATAAAAGATTTAAAGAAACTAATCGAAGGACATTGGTGCAATGAAATATCTAGTTGAGCATTAAAAATCTTAAAAGAAAATAAGTGGGAGAAACCAACGATGTTGCCATTAACTAATGATATTAAATTGTTTCAAGAATATCTTCAAAAATTAGCTTCTACGAGTCCCTTAGCGAAGTGGAAAAAATTCTTTGCAAGAAATTCAAAAGAGTCGTATGTGGTGGTAAAGGTACGAAACCTGTCCCAGTATTGTTTCCAAAGCAAGTACAAAGATATATTGCATGTTTGTTAAATATAAGGGGAGAAAATGATCTTGTACCCCAATCTAATCCCAATCACTTAGCAAATAGTGGCTCAGAAAATAGGTGGATGGCAGGGGTAAATGAGTTTAGATAAAAATGAAATCGAACAGTTGGCCATTTTTATGCCCCCCCCCCCACCTCCCGTAAAGCAACGATTGACTTAATTGAAAAATGTTGTACAGAATAGAACTAATCCTATAATAAAAGAAGAAATCTCACACTCACAACAAAACTACTTTTTATTTAACAATAAATACTATTTGTGTAAAGAAGGTGTAATCATGGGAAATCTTCTTTCGCCTTTATTGGTGTAAATATGTGGACGATATTTTGAGGCAAGAACCAATGAAATCTTAAAAATATACACCATATTGGCGCGGTATTTGAATCACTCCTTCTTTTTCTGAGGCAAGGTGTAGTTTAAGTTATATTTTGATAATTAAGTGTGTCATGAATTTTTAGCTTTTTAAAGATTATTAAATTCTACGCAAAAATTATACAATGTTCTATTTTTAGTTTTGTTCTACCTTTAATAGTTACGAAGATATGGATAATTGAAAATTTCGGCAATTTTCATTTTTGAAATATCTTCAATAGTTGACAATAAATGTCAAATCTGAAAATGCTATTAATACTCCTTAAATTTCTTAATAACTTTGCTAATTTAACCTATCCTATATCTTCAACATTAAGAAAGTTACCCATATAGGGACATAGAAAAGATAGAAAATGGGCATCGTGTATAATGTACATGAAAAATTAAATATTGGTTGTGAAAGATTTATATTAAGAAAAGTATTTATACCTATCAGACTTCAGTCTGAACCGCTTATATTTCGAAAGGACTAAAAATCTATAAGAACGTATAAATTTAAGTTTGAATAACATTCGTATTTTACTAAAAATGCATCTTAACTTCTACTAGATTCTATTAGATATTTGGCAACTATGGTGGGCTTCATATAATCACATAACCTTATACAGTATATACATTTGGGTTACGCAGAGAATGTGTAACACACTGGGGCACGGAAAAACTGTTAAACATTTCACAAATGTATATTCAAAAAAGTTTTCCCTCTTGGGTTGTTAGGCATTGTGTGTGTATATACAACTTTTATATTCGTTAAATAATTGACCAGGGTTACTGCTTAGGACGGCCTTCTGGTTGCCTGTAGTATGTACCGGGCTTTGAAAGTAATTCAATTCAATTCTTTTTTCTCTTGTTTAGTTTTCTGTTTTACAATTCAGATACTAGATTTTTACGAAAAAAAAGTACACACAAATTATGATGTTTTTATCATTGCAATGGAACATTTATCCTCGGAATTTGTTAGATGTGATTTGCCAACCGTTTGTAAATTCTAATTTGGAAATATTTTGATTTACAAACATAGAGACTCCATTCGGAATACACTGAGCAAAAACAAAAACTGTTTTAAAAGGATTTCAACATGTATTAGTTTTAACATTTAGCTTCGCTTTAGTTATTACAAATCTAGATTCACAATTAAACTACCAATTTCGAAATAAAATCAGGCAGATGCTAAAACAAAATTCAATTTAGATTTTAACATTTTGAAAGCGTATTGTCTGCATTGAATATATATATATATATATATGTATTGTAAACAGAAATTACGTAGAAATGTATACATCACTCACTGCATGAATAAATTATTTTCTGTACTGAAAGGTAATAAGAATGATAAAATGTATTAATTAATTAATTAATTTATACGCAGGACTTGAAACAGAAAAAACATTAGTATAGAAGGTTCCCTATATAATTACGGATGTGCCTATTATAAATAACGAAAGCGAGAATTTCACAATATTAGAGTATGGGAAACAAAGTATTTTTTTTAATATATAATAATAATAATCTAATGTTAACTCGCCTTTTATACAGAAATAAAGAAGAAATAAAATTAATTAAAACAGCGAACCACACACACAGAGAGGTACCCTGGCAAAAAATTGAAAAACAATAAATGTTGTCGCACCAAACATATAGCAGCCTAACCTAGGTAACATTCTGCAACAGTGTCACATACATATACAGGCTGTGGGAAAAGTATGGATACAGCTACAAGACAGCTATAGTGGTGTCATTTAAAGAATCGAGTTTATTTCAACAGACAATTAAATATCACAGAGTTGCAAGAATTTATAAGAAATTAGATTGCCAGGATTTCTGTTCATACTTTGATTAACTCCTTGAAGAATTTTGTTCAATGCATTCATTACTGTCAAGAAATTAAAGGAAAACGTTTTGAGCATATTTTGTAATATAATAATAATTATGCAATTTAAATATTTTTTTCATTGTCTTTCTTCAATTTTATCAAAATGCTTTATTTTTATTATTTTTGGTCAAAGTGAGGTTGTCAAGCAGTTGAGGACAGATTACAAACATCATTTCAAAAGCTAACTTAATTTTAGATAAAACGAGAGATTCTCAAGGTGTTGTGACTACGGTACCCAGTGAAATACGGCGTAGATACAATGATTTTAAATTTAGGTAGGCGCACTTAATATACTTACCAAATTTGTTTGTGATATCTAAACAAGTTACTAGTACTATCCCTAAGTTTTTCACACCAATTGCAATGGGAACAGCTGTACCATTCACCTCAATAAGCACAGATTCTTGGAGCTGCTCACAAACCCCCGATTTACCAAATAAAATCATTTGTCATTTAGCTGGATTTATGTGAAGATTATGCTGCCTACAGAAATTATGAACTGAACCCAAATCCCTGTTGATATCCGCAACTCCCTGCCGCCAAGCGTCAGGCCTAGGCGATTTGTACAACTGTATATCATCCGCATACATATGATAACGTGTGTTTAATTACATTTGACAAATTACCAGTGTATATGGGAAAAAGTAAAGGTCCAATGATTGAGCTTTCAGGGATCCCGAGTCTCACAGGCAACGGCAGAGACTGCATACCCTGCAAGATGACGCTTTGCTTAGGATCACTCATGCAATTAGGAATCAATTCCGCTGATGCCGGACCGAAGCTAATATATCATGGAATATGTATCAATCAAAATATCGTGGTCTACAGTGTCCAATGCTTTACTGAAGTCCAATAAAGTTAGTATCGTTAGGAGACCCCATCAGAAGCGGTAATAAAGTCGAATATCTCATTTCGTCTAATTATGAGAAGGAATGATCAATCCCAATGATTCCTAACAGTATGAAAGGGAACCTTTAAAATTGACTTTAAAAAAATAATATGAAATTCTAAAATAAAATGTAAATAAATTTGCCTTGCCAGCTAAGCTCAATTCGTGATCTCGAGGGCGTTTCAGATAAACAGAGATGATTAATTAAAAGGTTCCTAAAACATTATTGGGTGTTGATAATAAAATTCCATTGTATAATTTAAATAATAATTATATACAAAATCAATGATTTTATATGTTTTACAGATGAAGAAAAATCTTACGCAATATACTGCTTTTAACATAAAAGAAACAAAAACACATTAATAGATAGGTTAAATACACTTTTACAAAAATTACATTGAAGAAAATTTACCTGTATCATTCGTTGTTATCCAAATGAAAAACAAAGCAAAAAAAATAACAACTTCGACTATAAGATTATATACATACAACACATTGCTGAGATGTATTGAATTACATTACACTTTATATTACGGAGACGATGTTTATTTAACAAATATATTTACTTATTTCGTCTCTATTTGAAACTGATTTGTAGTGTTTAATTCTTTATTTCTGAATACATTTTCATTCAATGTGTTATCATCCAAACTACAAGTGACAGTGATACAGATAGTAACAGCGAATAATAAATTAAACATGTGCATAATTTGCAGTTTTCTTAGTTAAAATGCTGATTGGGGAAGTATAAATATTTTTAAAGTTGTTGTACATTACAAAGTATACTTTACTTTTTGTGATATTATTTAGCAATTCAGTTCTCTTTGTAAACATGAAAAACTAAAATATTAAGTAAATCTATTGTAATATTTTTAGATATCATGTATGTACATAACTCTAACTTCTTTGATTAAATTGCGAATATTTTTACCATAATTTAATATAAATATTCCAAAGTAACTGCAGAAATTTACTAAAAATATTTGAATACATAAATCTTGATGTAAAAATATTGAACAGGTGCATGCATATCCATAGCTCGATAAGGTTCATAAATTATATCATAAATTTGTCAAAAATAAATGTGTACAGCTCACTACATATAAGTTGAGCGGCCATCGACGCAGATGAAGGAGAGAGACTATACACGAGATGGATACAGCTGTAACAAATCCATGCGTCTACACCCCGCTACTACCACTCTTCCTCTTGTCCTTTGCGCATATGACCTTCACCGCTCAAGTTATATGAGCTGAGCTGTACATATGGCTCTATTTGGTGGTCTGCAGAATTAAAAACAGAGTATAGTTATTCTACTTTGCAATTCAAATAAATTACAATTCCATTGATTCTGTTAAATGTCCGTTTTCTTCCCCTATCTTCTTGATATTCACTGATATCGCATAGTCTTGTGAACTTCTGTTTTTTTTTACTTTAACAATTTACAATGATACCACCATTATGCTTATATAAAATTTTAAATAAATATTTAATTCACATAAATACAAAGTTTAAAATTACTTGAATTTAAGCCTGCTAAATGCATAGGAAGCGTGCCTAAATTAAGATAAGCCTAGATCCCTAAAAACTTATTCTTGTGACACAAAATATAAATGTTGCGTTATAAACCCCTTTAATTCACAGCACGTTCTTGACGTTCTCACATAAACGACGGTATATTTTCCTTCTTCCATCACCGCAAGCTCCTTTTTTCTTGTACGTCTACATATTTAGCATGTAACATGTATTTTAAATTGCGTACTTTAACCATAACAAAGTTACGTCGTATGTGAACTTTCGAGTGTAATATAAAGTGGGATACTATAAAGTTTTAAGTGTCAGCGTCAACATTTGATGTAAGATTCTGCAAGGTATGTAATTTAATAACATTGTTTCCTTAAAATAATAATAATTTTACTTATTCTGACCAGCTTTCATATTACATGTCTAACATAAATAATTTCTATTCGCTTGTTGTACATAATATAATATTCGTGTAGGTAAATTCTTGGTATTTAGGCCTTTTTGGAACGAAATGCAATAAAATACTAGGTTTAACGTTTCGACATTTTTAATACAAATGTCTTCATCAGAATACTGAAATTATAAGTATAAGTTACAAATAATGCTTCAAAAATTACTACAATACAAGATTACTTACTTAAAAATAGGTATAGCAGCTAAAATTGTAAAAATATATTGTTTCTTTTAAAATTTTGTCAAAAGACTTGACATACATCAAAATATAATTATAAATGTTAGCATATGATTTCTAGATTAACAATTTAACATTGTTGACATATTCTAATGCAAGTATCAAATAAGCATTAAACGAACTGATTTTTGAAAATATAGAGGGAAATATTTGTTTATGTAAGTAATGAAAAATAAATTTTTGTAATGACATTATTATTAGAATATGTCAACAATGTTAAATTGTTAATCTAGAAATCATATGCTGACATTTATAATTATATTTTGATGTATGTCAAGTCTTTTGACAAAATTTTAAAAGAAACAATATATTTTTACAATTTTAGCTGCTATACCTATTTTTAAGTAAGTAATCTTGTATTGTAGTAATTTTTGAAGCATTATTTGTAACTTATACTTATAATTTCAGTATTCTGATGAAGACATTTATATTAAAAATGTCGAAACGTTAAACCTAGTATTTTATTGCATTTCGTTCCAAAAAGGCCTAAATACCAAGAATTTACCTACACGAATATAATAAAGGCCAAGAAATATAAAGTATTATTAATATAATACTTATTTAAATACATAATATATATATATATATATATATATATGACGTTGTGGTTTTCCGGGTTTGGAACCGCGTAGTATTTGCTCTATAGTCCCAAGAAGGACTGCTTGGTCGACGATTGCAACTCGAACACGATCGTCCAGAAGAAGATGAGTGAGATCTCATCGAAACGTCGACCAAGCAGTCCTTCTTGGGACTATAGAGCAAATACTACGCGGTTCCAAACCCGGAAAACCACAACGTCATACTACGACCGCGGAAACATCCGAACAAATTTATATATATATATATATACATATATATATATATATATTCATATATATATATATATATATATATTCGTGTGAAATTACATGGCAGGTACAAGAAAAGAAACATATATAAATTATATAACAAAAGTAGAAATATATTTAAAAGGGCCATAACTGCAGCGGCCCTTTAAAACACTGCACCATTTGGTCTAGGATGTAGGAAAAAACCTGCAGCATAAAAAACTCCATCACAGCGTCACAATACTAAAGGTCTTTAGTTGTTAAGATCCAAGCAACAGCCTCTGTATTTAAATTATGTAAATCTGTGTATCCAAATTCAAACTTCATTCTTCAACAATATGTTTAGCTGTTTCAATTTCAGCTCCGCAATCACAAGCTGGACTCGCAATCACATGAAGTGCCTGGCTTTAGGCACTTCAATCAAAGGAGCACCTATTAATTGTTTATTAAACACCTCACATTCTAACCAAATTGATTTCCAGAGGTCATTAATAGAAAATTGTTCATTTGCGAAATCTTCCTTTCAAATTGGACTACGTGATTTCAATCTATAAGGTGGTAAGTTCTGAAGATCTTGAATAATTAAATATAAATCATCTAAATTTTGGCTATTTATCCCAACAACGTTTTAAAGCCAATTTTCTTCTTAACTGATGAGGATGAATGTTAGCCAGGACGTTGAGCCAAGGAAGTGGAGTAGATTTTACTATGCCCGTAATAATTCGAAGTGTACAATTTAACTTCATATCTACTTTACCAACATGTACGCTATTCATCCAAACTGCACTACAATATTAAGCAGCAGAATACACCAGTGCAATAACGGACGCGCGTAAAATGTTTGCATGAGTTCCTCAATTTGAACCAGCCAATTTCTGTAAGATATTATTTCTTGTTTTAATCTTCATACGCAATTTATCAATATATTGTTTATATGTTAACGATGTATGCAAAGTAAATCCTAAGTATGTTGGATTAAAATTATGTCTTAGAACAGTACCATTAAAAGATATTACATGTTTTTTATGTTTTTTGTTATTCTTAAGATGGAAGCAAGAAACTTCTGACTTAGATCCATTTTCTAAAATAATCACTCATAATCAATAGATCTCCGTTTAAATTAACTTCAATTTAATTGAAATTATTGTGTTGATAAGCAATTGCAATGTCATGAGCGTAGATGAATTTTCTAGAAGTCGTATATGGTAAATCACTTGTTATGGATTAAAGAGAAGAGGAGATAACACCGATCCTTAAGGTAAACCATTATATAATATTTAAAATTTACTACTTTCTCCATTAATAAAAAGTCTAAATTTACGATTTGTGAAAATACTTTCCATAAGTTTAATTAAATTAGTATTGCGCCACACATTATATAATTTTAAAAATAATCCATCTAACCAAACTGTATCATAAGTTAAATCAATGAAACTAATTCCTGTTTTCAAATTCTTTTGAAAATCATTCTTAATATAATTTGTTGAAGCTCAGACTTGATCACAGCAATTACGATTTGGTCTAAAATCAGGTTGCTCTATGGGAAAGATATTTTCCATAATTGGAGAAATTCTATGATATAATAATTTCTCTAACATCTTGTAACACACTGATAATAATGAAATTGGTCTATAACTAGAAGCAACATCTGCTGGCTTTCCTGTCTTCAAAACAGCTACACCTTTTGCCTTTTTAAATTCAGTAGGAACAATACCATTATTTAAAATATTATTCTAGAAACATAAAAGCCAATTACGCCCTAAAGGACCTAGATGTTTAATACATTCAGGATAAATTCTATCAAAACCAGCTGTTTTACGAATCTTTAATAATAATGGAGTAGCAGCTATGAATACTGTCTAATAATGGAAAAGTATGATAGGTGAAACTGATCCAAAAGAAACCTTAGTTTATAAGACTTATTTTATGATAGTAAAAAAAGGGCTTTGTTGTATCTTTGGTGGTGGATATTAAAGGCAAACTGAATACTCAAGAAAATACTAAATCAGACCGTGGAAGAAAAAAGCAAGAAGAAACATGTAGATGCAGCAAAATACTTTTGGACAAAATTTGCGCCTTAATTTGATGTCATAGATTATCAACAAGCATGCAACTTCATTAAACAGAAAAAGTTGTTCTAACTAATGAGGTAGTTAGGGGTCTCTGAAAAGTTGAGGAAGTTCGTAGATACTCGTATGACAATCAGAAGAACAGAAAAAAGTAACAATTGATGGCACAATGCTTGAGAAGTTAAAGTTCTGTTCAATCTATTGCAAGAAGTGATTCTTAAAGAAAGTGGCATTGTTCAGTGTACAGCCTCGATTCTACAATATGCTTGATGGGAGGGCGAATGAAATATATGTATAGCACGTTGGCGGTAATGCAATTTGTATTTTAGCAATGGTTGACTTTGCGACATAAACAGGTTTGAGTTTTCATATAGAAAAATAAAAGGAATTGTCAATGTCCAAAAATAGTAAAAACGTATTTTGGTCTGATTACTGTATTAATTGATATTAAAGTTGAATAAACATCTTCAAGTTTGCATGTGTTTTATTTAACACGCATCGGGTCCATCGATTTATCAATAAAACAAATAAAACTAGTGCCTGGAGTAATCTACAGTCCATATTCATCGTACTCCACACGATACAAAACAAACATTAATATTAATGAGTTTATACGAGGTAGGCGCCATAAATTCTCGGCCTGATATACAAAAAAGAAACTTGGAACAATATAAGAATTTCTATTTTTCAATGTAATCTCCCATAACTTTTATACATTAATTACAACGATTAATTAATAATTCGATACCCTTGTAAAAATAATCTGAGGTTTTTCCGTCAAAATGTTCTATAACAGCTGCTTGCAACTCACTGTCGTCCTTAAAACTACGTCCCCTAAGGTCTTTTTTAAATTAGAAAACAAAACAAAAAGCACAAGGAGCCATATCCGGACTATACGATGGATACTCCAATTCTTGAAAGCCTCATTCGCGGATGGCAGCTTGTGAAATGGCGGCAGTATGGACGGGAGCATTGTCGTGCAATAATCGCACACCTTTTGTCAATTTTCCACGACGTTTTGCACAAATACTGTCCCTTAATTTATGCAATAAAGACGCATAATATGCGCCATGGAGAATTCGGCAAACGCTTGTTTCGCAAATGTTTGTTATCACTGCTATTTCTTTAACTTTCAAACGGCGATCTTCTAGCACTAAATGTTCAATAATTGAAATTTGTTGAGGCATTATCACTTCAATTGGTCGACCCGATCGATCAGCATCTTGTAGGGATTCTTGTCCCAAACGGAAACATTTTGCCCACTTTTTTACAGTTGAATACGAAGGAGGTGAATCACCGTCTAAACGTTGTTTAATGTGATAAGGTGTATGCCCTTCTTTTGTTAAAAATTTAATAATCGCACGGTACTCAATTTTTGTTACGTCAGTGCTAGTGACGTTGTTTGGCTGGTTACTAAAAACTACTAGGCTTCGTACCGTCATATTTATAGTGCACACCTGGCGTATGTGCATGCATGACGTGACGGAGTTTGAACACGTTTGAACCTGTCAGGCCGAGAATTTATGGCGCCTACCTCGTATATGGCAATCCATTTATATATTTGACATTATAAACTCCTGAACAAAATTATCGCATCACTTGTTACTTTAACTATTACTTGTAGTTTTCAGAGTTTTAATTCGTGAAATATAGTATCTAGGTAGCTTAGTATGTCATTTCTTAGTATTGGAAAAAAATTGCAGTGAGAAAAAGGTGGCAATACCCGATATTAATTTTAAGTTAAATTGTGCCTTCAAGTTTAGTTATTACTGGAAGATTTTTGTTAAATTTACATTATACAACATTGAAAATATTAATTAATATATAAACTCATGCGTTATAATTTCAATAATAAAGGTTTTTGGCGAATTTTGTCTCTTATTATAAGTGATACGTTAATTTTGCCCAGGAGTTTATATTATTGTTGTAATTTATTTAACTTTTTAGTGACCCAAGAAGAGTCATTTCTACGTGTTGTGAAAAAAATCAGATCTGTCGTTGTCGTTGTCGTTGATACCTTCTTCGTTTCTGTCTGTTACAGGTTATCAAGCCTTGAAGATCTCCATGAATGGACACCGGTCAATTCGACCACGGGTACCTGGATAATCTTTCAGTCAAAAATGGTTGCGTTAATCCCACCCTTCAGTTCGACCACGTAAGTGATGTTTATTATTTACATTTTGTTTGCATAACGGTGTAGATATCTCAGAAGTCCCTGTGAACATGGAAGTGCAAAGTATGTTAAGTGAAAAAGACAAGAAGTTGTTAATTGTGGAAAGTTATAAATTTTCTAAACATTGTAATTGACTTTGAAAAAGCAATTCACAATTAAAATTGTGTTTGTTGATTTCATCTTTGTCAGGCTTGGTATAGGAAAGTACAAAATTTAGGTTTAACCAAAGAGTACAAAGACAAAAATTCCGATATTGGTGCAATTCTGAGATTTTCTTTGGAATACATTTTTTAGAACCTGCAAAAGTAGGTGATTTCTTTTCGGAGGAAATATACTCTGCGATTCTTTTAGATGACAGAGTTATAAAATTCTGTGACTATATTGTAGACAATTATATAGATAATGATTCATCTTTTCCACCATATATGTGGGCTTCTCCCACTGAAAGTATGCATCGAACAACAAATTCATGCAAATCTTTTCATAATAAATTTAACAATAATTTCTATTCTGCACATCCGAATATTTTTCCCTTTGTAGATATTTTGCTCAATTTTCAGGCAGAAACTTATATTAAAACAAATTCTGCAAAACACAATGTTAAAACAAGTTTTTATCAAAATGATGATAGAAAAATGCATGTTAGGTAGGTTAAGCAAATTTCGAATTTGTAAAAAGCTTGTCGTTGCAGTATTTACCATAAATTAACTTTTGTACATATTTTCATACATATTGCCGTGATCCCTATATTGGTCAGGCATTATAAAATAAATAAATAATTATGTAATAGAATAAGTATGTAAATAATTTTTAGCAGTAAGTGTAATTATAGAAAAATGTATCATGAGTCGCATAACCGCAACGGCGTAACATTATAATGTAAGGTATATGATAATTAAAATTGAAATAAAATTTATATAAAGGTACAAAAATAAACACCAAAAATAATATTCATGTATTCTATATTTGTAGAAACGAGGAGCACAAGATGCAATTTCAATATACAAAGACAGAACCAAATTTTATGCATTGTGTGAGAGTAGCATTGAATATATTGAGCAGTAACCACTATTCAAAATTTATAACGTACTAAAAATAAATAACAGAGAGAGAGTTATGATGAAAGATGGTGTAGTCAAAAGAGTTAGTCATTTGAATGCCGTAAAGTTATATGAAAAGGGTGAAATTAGACATTCACGACGTGAAAACATCTTTCATCATGAGTAGACGTAAATTTATAAAAATTGTTATTTGTTTGATATTCTATGTCCACACTTAACAATATGATAAATACCTGAGACTTATATCGAAGCATAATTTTAAAAGGAATATGTAAAAAAGGTATATTTTTTTTTATTCGACACAATATAATAAAGCAAAAACTTCAGTAATAGCAGGTTAAATCCAGTTTAATCCAGGAAAATTCCGGAAATAACACGTTGAAATTGGTTTAATCTGATTAAATCTACAAAGAAAAAACAATGTTTAATGTTGTTAACAGCTGCATACAAATCAACCTATATGAAGACGAGAAAAGATGGTTCGAAGATATTAGATGAAGTTGTCAAGGTCCAGGTTACTGACAATATAATTAATAAAAGAAGTATTCCAGTCGTATGCAATGTTTTTCCTATTATTTTCAAAGGAAACGTCTGCAAAAGAAAAATACGAATAGTGTTAAATAGTGGTAAAAGAATGTATTTGAATAATGATGAAAGAAGCAATGAATTCATCTATAAACACAATAAAGGATGGCGTTAATGAAAAAGGATGTACCTACCAAGATAAGAAAATCGCAAATGTGCATAGACATTAACAATAATAAACAATTTGAGTGCGTGTATATTTTGTGTAATTTCTATATGTCAAAACAATATGAGTACAGGTCAGTTTAGGGAAAACATTAAGAAAATAAATCTGAGCAGAACAATGCCAACTTAAACGTTAGTGCGAGAATTGTGGCGCTGCAGATGAAAAATAGTTTTTCCGAGCACCAAGAATTAATAAAAGGCCGGGAACGACCGAAGTACGGGAGAAGTCATCGATCCATGGGTGAAGTAGCCTAACTTTTAAAAAGGAAGCGGTCAATCTTCGATCTTTGTTTGATGATTGCAGGCGTCTAATACACTGCATAGAAATCATCCTTAGTAAATGTATTAAGTTATTTTTATTTTCAATAAGTACTTTTCATTTCATAATTAATTTTTGCCATTTAGTTTAATTTCATTTTTTTTTATTATCAATATGATAGACCAATATCAGGAGGAATTTGATGAAATGTATGAACATCATAAGTAAGTTTTACTTAAAATAAATTATGCTAAAGATGCTATGTGTAAATATTCATCTTTAGCAAAGCGTTTAAAAATTTATTTAATATTTTGGATGAGATTATTATCTTCTTTGTTATAAGTAAACTAATGTAATAAATAATGGGAGTATTGTTAACAATGTAGAAAGGCGTCAATGACACAACGTGTGAATGTTTGTTAGCGATGTTAACTATGCATTGTTAACAAGTTTTTAGATACAAAATTTTATAGGGATTTCAAATATATTAATATACGTAAAGATAGGAGCATTTTTGATAGACAATAGCTAATTTGTGGTATGTACAACGTGTGAATATTTGCATATGATGATTGGTGACAGTCTTATCAAGGTGTTTTCTGTTCTGCGGAATTTTGTATTTTTCAAAGACACTTCGTGTGAATGAATGTCTTTGTGAAAGCGAAATCTAGCATAGTATAAGAAAATTATTATTTCTTTGAAACTACACAATGTTAAAATTTTAATATAGCAAAGAGCGATATTTATTCTGAATCTATATGTTATATTTGTAATGTAATGTGTTTTCGTATTTATAAAATACACGTTTTTTTTTACTTGTAATTGGAAAGTAAAAAGGACAATTTCTTTTTACGGCCACATGTGGCAAGAGAATTATTTCATCGATACTGTTATTATAAGATGTTAAAATTGAATATAAATATTTTATGAGATTTAGTTTTTTTATTAGTAACCTTATCCTATTAATTTTAAATAAGAAATGTTGTTGAAAAAAAACAAAAGGAATATCACTACTAGAACCTACAAGAAATATACGCATGTTAATAGAGATTGAATTTATAAATTTAATAATAGTATATTACATACCAAGGTTGAGAAGATGACTATTATTGCCCGAGTGGCGAGATTAAATTCCGAGGCGCAAAGCGCCGAGGAATTTAAGCCACAAGGGCAATAATAGTCTTCTCAACCGTAGTATGTATACTATTTTTTGTACCAGTAGTCTAATTGGACCTTAAAACCTTAATAATTATGAATAAATTTACTCATATATGTAAGAATGCCTTTGTAATAAAACTTCATGTAAACAAATAAGTAGGCTATATTTTGATGTTTACAAATAAGTTTTGACGTAAATGCTGAAACTAAAAGTCAAGTATTTTTTAGATTATTTTTCATTCCATTTATAATGTCTAAAGAGTTTAGATGTACACCACCTGAAATGCGCGAGATTGCAGAACAGGCAGCTGAGAACTTGCTTCCGCATAAATCTAATCACAATCACTTATACATGAAAACATTTACAGAATTTAAAAAATGGTATAATTCCAAATATACAGTAGTAACTTCTGAAAACGTACTTCTGGCTTATTTTCATGAATATTCAAAAAATAAAAAAGCCTCGACTTTATGGGCGCAATATTCAATGTTGAAAGCTACACTTGGCCTAAAAGAGAATATTAACATATCAAAATATTTTAAATTAGTTGCCTTTTTAAAAAGAAAAACTTAAAATTATAAGCCCAAAAAATCATTAGTATTTACTCGAGGAAATTATAAAATTCTTTACTGAGGTACCCGACATATGTTACATTGCAACTAAGATAGTATGTTTATATATTAATACTTTGAAATTATTGATAATTTATATCTCTGTAGACTGGTCTTGTAATTGGTGTTGCTGGTGCATGCCGAAGGATGATTTGTGTAATTTATTAATTTCTGATGTCATCATGAGAGATAATTTAATTGTTATTCACATCCACAATAGCAAAAATGGTACGTCTCAAAAGTTTGTAATAATGGAACCACTTTGTAGCTAAAGGTTATATCGAAGATTCCCTAGTAAATAAAAAAAATATAGAATGTATGTTACAAGATCTACCTACATCTACTTACGCAACCACACCTGCAATATATACAGGAATTTTCAATATGAATTAAATAATTATTTGCATCTGTAATAGTTAGGTGATATATTGATTCCATATTATACTATCATACATATTTTATGTATTAATAGACAAATGCTTTTTTTTTTCATGTAAACAACAAAGTATTGTTAGAAAATATAAAATTAATAGCAATTGCTAAATAAACGTATATTATAATTCTGGTATTGTTAACCTAAAATTGTGCCTAAAATAGAGTTATTTATTTTGACGGTTCACAACTTGACATACTACTACTACTACAAGCATGAGTGCATGGTTGCGGCATTCGTTTTATTTGTTTTCATTATTTCCCTAGGTCAATAATGGCCTCATTATTTACCTCTTATTAGTTCCAGGTCGTGAAATGTCATTTCGTGGCGCTTTGTTACGTGTAAAAATGCTATGATTTTTAACTACTGGTACAAAAAGAATTTTTTTACATGACAACGTTATCTCTACATTCGTTAAAAATTATACAGTTTGTATTATCGTAGTTTGATTAAGTTATGCTGGTGCAAGATTATTATTTTCAATTTGAAAACAAAGCTATAGCAATATGTACCTATTTAATTATACATTTATACTAATATATTGACGAACTATGAAATGTGATTTTTCCTGTGATTCCTTTGTAAAACAAAATTTTATATTTTAAAAGGCTGATTTTTATTTTCCAATACGTGTTTTAAAATTGTCGCATTCGTTACTTATAGTTACATTATCATTAGAAACTACAGATAATCCTTTCCTCGCAAGGTCGTGGTCGAACTGAAGGGTCGAATTAACGCCAGGTCATTAGCGTGGTCGAATTGACGGACGCCGCCGTGAATATATAGGATAGTGGACAAAACGCCGGCAGTAAAAGCTAAACTCAAAAAGAAGGTTATCAAGAGTTGCTTTTAAATAAATTTTAGTAGAAGTACTTATTATCTAACACAATAATATCTTGTATCAGTTAGTATGTTTCTCCGAAACACGTTTTTGTCAATATAATGAAAATAACTAGAAGATTCACCTCCTCGTTCTATTCCAGTAATATATATTTCAAACCTGTCGGCAAATGAATTTCTAAAATTCACAAAGTTATATTAAATTTCATTCTGTGCTATTAAATGCTCATTCAATTTGACAATACAAAGTAATATTACATGTTACATCAACGAAGTTTAAATAACAGTCAGTAATATTTTGTTTTCTCGAAATACTTTTCCAGGAAACGGTTAGAATTAAGGCAATATAAAATATAAAATAAACTTGCTTTCTAACTTTTAGTGTAGACTCCCAGACATTTAAAAGGTGAGTCATATCCCTGGGGAAGGCAGATTGTGACTTTACGAGCAAAGATATTTCGAAGCGGTTTTTTTTCTTTGATAGCCACTCATTAGGAGTATCTTAAAAATTTATTTTGTATTATATATTTCATGAATTGTATATTATGACGTTTTTGTATTCCGCGCATAATACTTAGTCAAAAAGTTGTAAGATAGTATAGGCCTAAAATTTAAAGTTTGCGCCTTATTACCATTTTTCTGAAAAATTCAATGTTTCTGTAAAAGTATATTTCTCGAAAACGAATTATTAAATGGACAAAATTTGTGGTAGTAAAAGGTACACAAGTATACCAAGTGCGTGTCTAGAAAACTAGATTAAAATTACATGAGACGTTTGTGTCCAAAAGTCTTTTTTTTTTACGGAAAAGCCTATATATCGGTACATTTTTGAATTGCTTTCTAAATTTCGCATCAACAATATTTAAGACGTTATTACTTTAAAAGTGACCATGACTGAGCTATTGTCATTTTTTGATTTAGTTTAGTCAACTTTATGTTTTTCATTTGAATACGGTATTTGTGTAATGAAGGAATGTTATAGAAATTATTTATTTGCTCAGAGAGCTTGCGCTATCCTGGCAAAAGATGTTCCAGAACAGTTGCCATAAGAAGACTAATGGATACTTTCATTAGTATTGGTAGTATTGCTTATTCAATACCACGGAAACCTAAATATAAAAGTCGTTTGCTGGATATTAGCCATATCATCGTTGGATCTTAAAATAAAATAAATGTCATCGGTAATGATTACATTTAAATACCGAGTTAGGACCCTCTATTTTAAATTTATAAGAGTGTTCTGCCAATTAGCAATAACCAAAATTAATGCCCAGGTAGTTATTCTTTTTGAAAATGTGTTATTTACGGATGAAGCTACTTTCCATAACAAACGAAATTTTCATTATTAATCAAATGAAAACCTTTAACTCCTGGATTATTAGAAGATGTTCAACTTAATTTACAAAGAGATATGGATGCAAGAAGACGACAAACCACCACATTCTATGTTACAGGCACGAAATATTTTAAATGAAGTGTTTCCAGGGAATTGAATATGTAAAAAGGCAAATATATAGTATATCGTAGCTGTAACCATAAAAGAAGCAATGAAGGAAGACATTTCGTCGTTTTTTGATATAATTTTGCCAACTTTATGTTTTTTATTTCAGTACGGTATAGTGAGCCATGATATTTACCGCGAAATTGACAGTTGAATAGATGACATTTAATAAATTGCTTCTCAGTTGACAAGTATGATTTTATAACGACTTTTTTAAAACTGACCTTAAAGACATAATTTTTGCATATATAGGGGAAATGAGAATAAATTAGATATATCTTATTAGCACTACTTTTGAATCCTCTTGGTTTGAAGGATTGTTTGCCACCCGTGTTGGTTTGTAAGACCACACTTTGTTAATCTTCACTATTTAAAATAAAAGTCGTATATATATGCAAGCACTTTAATAACACCTTTATCAAAACTTGAAAGTTAACACAAATAGTATAAAAATAATATAAATGTTGAGAACTATCTTGCTATTACATCACTTATATATTTTTGGAAAGATCACTAATTCAATTTCAAGGTAGTGCTTTCGCCCTGAACTCTGTGATAGAACTGACTTTCGTATTATTACCATCGTAAAAGGAATGTGTAATTACAAAATCGCCCCCACTATTCACGACAAAAATACTGGCTATTAATTAAGGAGGGAAAGTTCCCGAAATGGGATATGCAAATAGTTATTACGAGACTTTCACAGATGATGAGTTTGTTGGAATTATAATCTTTAAATAAAGGTAATTAGGTAAAATATCTAAAATTTACAAACGCATTACTCAACGGTACCTCGTGATACATAACAATAGACATCATCGATATTAAATGGGAGCTTAACAGTAGGATTAACGCTCCAAGGCTAAAATCTATTAGGAAACGATATTAAAGGAGATATTTACAATATTATTCCTAGGAACTATACAATTACTCTAAACCTACCGTTATCAAAAGTAACGTTAATGCTGTAATAAAGTAATTTATCCTTTGCTTAACAAATATCATTAGGTTTTCCCTGACAGTCTGAATCGTCATAAAGCATAATGAGATTATAAATGCACATTTACATACGGTTTTATAATGACGTTATTTTTACTTGCATACAATCTTAACTTAAACATTAATTGAATATAAACTAAATATACAGGGCGATGCGCCAAAAACTACATTCTATACACAAAATATATAGAATATGGCAGAATAAACAACTTTTAAAACAAAACAAATTAATAACTTAATTTTAATAATTAGTGGAACAGATATTATAAAATAACAATAAATATGCACATTATTTCAACTGTTATTTAATATGAATATTTATTTACTTTTAATCATTTTTGAACACGCTTCCAAAATGATAAATCAACATTAATAAGGAGTTGAGTACTTATATTTTTGAATATCTGCCGAATGTGTTCCTGCATTGCTTCTTTTGTGGTTACAGGCACGATATACTAGATATATATATTTGCCTTTTTACATATTCACTTCCCTGGAAACACTTCATTTAAAATATTTCGTGCCTGTAAGATAGAATGTGGTGGTTCGTCGTCTTCTTGCATCCAGACCTCTTCGTAAATTAAGCTGAACATCTTCTAATAATCCCACTAAATTGCTTGATATAAATTCCTCTTAAGCTTGTCCGTTAATACTACCTTCAAATAAATGCGGGCCTATCATCAGATTACCAGGAGTTGAAGGTTTTCATTTGAATAGTAATGAAAATTTCGATTGTTAACTATTACATTACTATGAAAAGCAACTTCATTCGTAAATAACATATTATCAAAAAGAATTTTTACCTGGGCATTAATGTTAATTATTGCTGATTGGCAGAACACTCTTATAAATTTAAAATAAAGGGTCCTAACTCAGTATTTAAATGTAATCATTACCGATGACATTTATTTTATTTTGCGGTCCAACGATGATATGGCTAATATCCAGCAAACGACTTTTATATTTAGGTTTCCGTGGTATTGAGTAAGCAATACTACCAATACTAATGAAAGTATCCATTAGTCTTCCTATGGCAACTGTTCTGGAACATCTTTTGCCAGGATAGCGCAAGCTCTCTGGGCAAATAAATAATTTCTATAACATTACTCCACTACATAAATACCATATTCAAATGAAAAACATAAAGTTGGCTGAATTAAATCAAAAAATGACAATAGCTCACTTTTAAAGTAATAACGTCTTGCATGTCTTTGGAGCAACATTTAGTATGCAATTCAAAAATGAACCGATATAATGTAGGTGCTCGATTCGAGTAAAAATACTTTTAGACGAAAGTATGCCATGTAATTTTAAAACAGTTTTTGCACATGCAATTAGTAATTGAAAAAAATAAAATATGTATTAGGACCTTTTTTATGAACAGCACTACCAATAATGGTGTCTATCTAATACGTCGTTTGCCAAAGAATGGCACTAAATATTTGTGGATCTTCTTTGATACAAGGTGTGCCTTTCGTTAGTATTTGGGAAGGGTGGTCCAAAGGGACGAAGATAAAATGGTCAAACTTCCTGGGCTGATGCCAAGAGGGCAGTTCTTGCCTGGTGGTCCACTCCATACTATTGTACGGAGCACCGATATGGATGGGAGCGCCGATTATTAATAAAAACAGGTTACAGTTACAAAAGGCGCAGATGAAGTCATTGATTAGAGTCGCTGCTGCATACAGGACGTCACCAGTTGTGGCTCTTCTGGTTATTACGGGGATTCCCCCGATAGATGTAATGGCGCACGAGAGGAAATATATCTATGAAGGAAAAAGAAAAGAAATAGGTAGGAATGCAGAAAGTAGAACTCTTGATGCATGGCAGGATAGGTGGAATAGCAACATACTTAGAGGACAGTGGACCAAGGAATTCATACAGAACTTGAAGGAGTGGATGGATGGAAAACATGAAAGTCTCACACAGGTTTTGACAGGGCATGACGTTTTCAGATCATATGCAAAGAGAATAGGTGAAGCCGCACGAGAGGAATGTGTGTACTGCGGCTGCAATGACACTGTAGAGCATAGGTTCCCAAAGTGGGCGATAACGCCCCCTTGTGGGCGCTGCAGGTCTAAAGGGGGGCGGTAAGAGACCCAGAAAAAAAATGGGGGCGTTGTGTAAAGGCTTAGGGGGCGATTTGTAATTTCATCTAGAATCTAGGAGGACTCTTAGACACCGACTGAGCTCTCAACTCTCGACTAGGGATGGGCGATAAACATCGATGTTCATTGAACATCGATATTTTAGGATCGATGTTCGATGTTTTTGCATCGATGTTTGCAATTTAGATTTATCGATAAACTATCGATGTTAGAAGAAATATAGTGAACATCGAACTTTTAAGCTTGACAAAATGTATTTGCACTAATCACAAAATAAAACAGCGTCCTCTGTTGACAAATACAAAAATGTTTCCAAATTAACAGCTCACATACAGGCTACGAGGATGTAAAATTGTCTACGAATAAAAGAAGTATTTAAATTACACAGTGCTATATCATATAAATTCGAATATTTCATTTTAGGCTCTTTTAAATATTACTCAGTATAAATATTTAAATAATATATAATTAAATACATAAATTTATAGTACTTTTAATGTGCAGAATAAAAGTTAAATTATGTATGCATGCAGAATAAGTGAAGGAGGTAAACGTATTTTCATAGAAAAAGAAGGGAGATAGACATTACCGATGTAGGTATACTTCTTCGGGAAATTCCCTAGTGCGTACAATCATACACGACGATACACGTATTAAATGCAAGATGACACATCAGAAATATAAAACCATATCCATATGTATCTCGGTATTTGCCAGCGTAGTCAAAAAAAAATGCAAGACTATAAAATCCCAAATAAAAATCGTTCTCTTAAAAAGCTTTGATACACGTAAATGTATATATTTTTTAAGTATCAGACGATTTAAGTCATGTGGTTGTTTCATGCGTAATTGCATAATATTGTTTTTTTATATAGTTTTTTTTGAGTAGTTTCTAAAGTTAACTACATATTATAAATGTATATATTTCTTTTATTATTTTTTTTGAATAGTGATATCTTTTATATCATTTTGTTAAGGACGTAAATTAATTAAGTTATAATAAAGTTTTTGTTAAACTGCCAAAAAATAAATCTATAAAACTAATTATCGATGTTTAAAAACATCGATGTTTGGTAGTCGATATTTTGCAACCATCGATGTTGATCAACGATGTTAACATCGATGTTTGATATCGATGTTTACCCACCGATGTCCCATCCCTACTCTCGACTACAGCTTGTGAACATCAACTAATATTAATTAAGAGATTGCTCAAACCAACTCGGTTCGATATTTCTCTCCGAGTAGTTCATATATCTGTCCTGTTTTATTGAATAAATAAAATAAAAAACATATCAATCGGTCGCTCCGTTTCGAAACGAAAAGAGACACAAACAAACAAATAAAAAGGCAACTGTATCAATCGGCTGGTTCATAGAATACTTGTTCTTACTTGTTGAGTACGATTGAGCGTCGAATGAGATAAACGAGTTTATGCATGTTTGTCTTATTCCTGTCGGTGCGTGCTGCTTATGCAATCCTATATAAACAACGTAATATTTATTTTATTTTCATTTGCGGTTTCGCGCGTAATAGATAAGCAGTACTTAAGTTCAACACTTATACTTACGTATTTCTCAAAACAAAACAATGTCGGAAGTAAAAAAGAAGAGACGGCAATACTGTGCGGAATATATTAAATTCGGATTCATTGAAAATCCTACAAACCCATCGTCGCCTTTGTGCCTTCTATGCCTAAAAACATTTTCGAATGAAGCAATGAAGCCTTCAAGATCATTTGAATAAAATGCATCCAGATAAGAAAGACAAGAATGTAGCATATTTTCAAGACCTAGAGAAGAAGCATAATACTCGGCCAAGTGTAGCAAAACTCTTTTCGGCGGCTGCTAAGCAAGATGACGACGGACTTCGAGCTTCGTACAACATCTCTTTGTTAATTGCTCAAAAAGGCAAACCACACAACATCGGAGAAGTGTTAATTTTGCCAGCAATAAAGGAAGTAATAACTACTGTGCTTCATAAACCGGCCGCAGATATTATCGGAAAAATTCCTTTGAGTAATAATTCTGTGCAAAGACGAATTGATGAAATGGCCGGAAACATAGAAGAATCATTGTGCAATCATCTGAGGACTAGTCAATTCTCAATTCAGCTCGATGAGTCCACTTTACCAACTAATGAAGCATTGTTGCTGTCTTACGTGAGGTTTATTAAAGATGAGAAAATATGTGAAGAACTATTGTTTGCTAGAAATTTAGAGACCGATACAAAAGGCAAAACCATATTCAATACATTGGAAAAGTTTTGTGATGAGAAAGAGATTCCCTTGAAAAATATTATATCAGTTGCTACGGATGGCGCTCCGGCTATGACAGGGTGCCATAAAGGCTTCATAGCGTACGTAAAAAATAAAATTCCAGATGTCCTTGCTGTACATTGCGTTATTCATAGACAACATTTGGTTGCTAGAAATTTAAGTGAACGACTACTTCAATCACTGCAATATGTCATCAAAGCAGTCAATAAAATTCGTAACTGCTCTTTGAATGATAGATTATTTCATCAGCTTTGTGTTACTAATGACGAAGATTTCAACCGTTTGTTGTTTCATACCGAAGTTCGTTGGCTATCAAGAGGCAATTGTCTGACTCGATTTTACAACCTGTTTGACTCTGTGATAGAGTTTTTGGAAACTAAAGATACAGAATTGCGCAACAAGCTCATTACATCAAAAAATGATATAGCTTACATGACAGACCTGTATAAATTGTTCAACAACATGAATCTCCAACTGCAAGGCGATGAACTAAATTTAATTAAAACAAAAAATGTCGTTGCTGCTTTCGCAGCCAAACTGCTTCTACACAAAAAGAATATGGGCAGACGTGAGTTTCATAATTTTCCGAATTTATCAGTATCCTGCAGTAACGACGACTTGTTTGCCTACTGCCAACATTTGGAAAAGCTCCACATTGACTTCACCGAACGATACCAGGATATTTTGAACTTGGAAATACCAGACTGGGTGTTGGATCCGTTTTCAAATGTCAACACAGCAATATCACCACATCTGGAAGAAGAACTTATAGAATTGACAACGAACGAGGAAATAAAAATCAAGTTCAAAAATGGCTACCAAGAATTTTGGCTACAAAAACCGATCCCGCAATTGTACCCTGGATTGTGGTCAATCATTCAACGATTCTTGATAGCATTCCCATCGTCATATTTGTGTGAACGTGGATTTAGTGCTGTAGCAACGCTGCTTACTAAAAAGAGAAATCGTTTGCATGTTACCGAACGTGGTGACTTGCGGCTGTTCTTGAGTAAATTGGAACCTGATATCAACAAACTTATTAAACAGCATCAGATTCATCCTTCACATTAGTTTTTATATTAGAATCGATTATGTTTGTTTTATTTTGAATTTTGAATAAAAGATACTTTGTCTGAATACTATAAAGTTGCGTTTCAATAATCATTCTCATTGGCAGGTGTAGCCCGTAAAAGTTAACTTGAGACCTGAGCGCCGTTGTGTACTACCTACTACGCTCAGGTCTCAAGTTAACTCATTCATTCTAAACGAGACTTTTACTATAACCCATAGTAAAAGTCTCGTTTAGAATGAATGTTTAATCTCCGCTAATATAGCTCACAATAATTAATTTAATTTGAAGTTATAGTGGTTTTTGAGTAGGTGAAAAAATGGGGGCGCTAAAAAATAATTTATTCTCAAAGTGGGCAGTAGGCAAAATAAGTTTGGGAACCACTGCTGTAGAGCATACAATATTCAAATGTGTGCGATGGGATGGGTTAAGGCAAAAAGCAAATAGAATGGTGGAGAAAGAAGTAACACCAAGGAATCTAATAGGAACGGTGTTACGTTGTAGAGAACATTGGGATATACTGCATGAGATGATTAAGACTGTTATGAAAGCAAAGAAGAAGAAGAAGAAGAAAGAAAACTGCGGAACGGGCGGTAGTGATTTTATGATGTCGATATGAATATGCGATAGTTCCAGGAAATGCGCTAGGGGGAATAGGGAGGTTTTTGTGGGTAGGCCGTGCGTCTAAACTGAAAGTCCCACACTACCATGTTGTGATAGACATAAGCACATGGTGCCCATAAAAGATATCCACCTACCAAAAAAAAAAAAAATTCGTCGTTTCCGAGAAATATAATTTTATAAAAACATTGAGCTTTTCAAAAAAATGGTAATAAGTCGAAAACTTTAAACTTTAGACCTATACTATCTTATTACTTTTTGACTCAGAATTTTACGTGAAATACAAAAATGTAATTATATAAAGGTACTCCTAATGAGCGGCTATCGTATGAAAGAAATCGTTTTGAAATATCTTTTCAAGTCACAATTTGCCTTCCCCTGGGAGTTGACTCACCCTGTATTTGCATTATCTTCTCAAGTAGTTAAATCACATATTGAACTATGAATATCATATATCAATATTGGCTTCATTTTATGCATAGAGAAGAGCCAGGCACTCGAAGCGTCAGTTATACATACATACCTATACCTTCTCTCTCGGTAGTTTGGAATATTTCGCACCAACCCTACAATTATAATTTCACCAGCGAGATTAATTTCGTCAAATCGTGACGGAATAAGTCTAATTAATATCGCAAATGGTTTCGCACCTTCTCTAATTAAAATGATAGAGCTCGGAGAGCGCGAAATGATTATAACTGCAATAATATATGAAATGAGGATGATCTAAAATTATTCTTTTGGAAATTAAAAGCTATGAAGTAGGCGCCATAAATTCTCGGCCTGATATACAGAAAAGAAACTTGGAACAATATAAGAATTTTTATTTTTCAATGTAATCTCCCCTGACTTCTATAAATTTTGTACAACGATTAATTAATAATTCGATACCTTTGTAAAAATAATCTGAAGTTTTTCCATTAAATGTTCTATAACAGCTGCTTGCAACTCACTGTCGTCCTTAAGGTCTCCTTTTAAATTAGAAAACAAAAAAAATCATAAGGAGCCATATCCGGACTATACGGTGGATGTTCCAATTATTGAAAACCGCATTCGCGATCACGTTTTTGTCGATTTTGAACACTGTGTGCGGCGGTGGCTTTGCTCGTAACATATTTATTTTTATGTCTGTTCTCGGACTTACTCACGCTTTATTAATATATTTTTCAAACGCCCTCGAAAATCCTGTTGCTCCTAAGTGCTTGATGGTAAACACTATGTCGTACCATTTAACCAAAAATGTAATTCTTATTCGTTGGTGCTAACCAACAGTCCCACCATTTAATGTATGCATTCATAACAGATTATTTAACGAAATGGCATAAATATTTATTCCCATAAATATTAAATAGAATTCCCATTCTATATAATATTTGTTTTTCAATTCGGACTGTTTTTAACACATCTATTGAATGTAGAAAACTCACCCTTATTATACATATTATACGTATATGTATATGCGATAATGCATTTCAATTTTATTGACAATTTATAATAATATAGAAAGAAAGATGATAGATATTTATTCATGAGCGGACTGCATTAAAGACTAACATAAATAAATGACCCATACAATAGTAATAATCGATAATAACAATAATAAATATCTAAAATGTCGGTTTTCTGATGTTCGAACTTGACAACTAGTCAATTAAAGTGTATATTCTTTATCGATAGTTTTTCGTATTCCATAGCACGTCTCTCGATTATTATAAATGCCAATCTCTGATAATAGATTCATTATCTAATACTGTTAATTTACGGCATTTTTCAGTCGACAAAGCACGTTTTATTGCACGACTGATGCTATTCCTTCTTGAATTTTCGTACGACTGCGAACGTTAATCAAACATCAGATAGATATTCCATCTTTCAATTCAGACGTTTCCTGTAATATTAAAGTCAACCTAACGTGGATCTTGGCATGTCATTATCAGCTGTGCCGAACGACCTCCATATTGAATGTACGCATTTCGCATAAAATTTAGACACTATTCCGTCCGCCAATGGTGACGTTTCCGAACAATTGTCATCGCGAACTGAAGCTGACACTATTACGACTACGTGTGTGCCAAATTTCAAGGCTGTAAGTGCGATAGATTCGTCTGGCGTAATTACTCCACTTGGGACCGCCGGTAAAATTTCATTCTGGGGACCCCTTCCTCCCAATCCTTGATTAAACCCAAAATAACAATCAAGGCTTTTTTTTAAATAACAGAATAATAACATAAGAACCAAATATTACTAGATGATTCTATAATTTTATTGATTTATTTATTGTTAGTTATTACATGAACGAAAATGCTCAACAAAAATTAAAATTTTTTTTTTGGACTTTCATTTTGGCAAAATTGTCAAGTATTTCATCAATGACCACCAGATTTTGAGCCAGGGACTGTTCGATTGACAGTATTGTTAAATTGTTTCTTGTACTATAAATTCTTCAAATATGTTTTTATTAATTTTAATTTTAAGAACGACTGTTCGGCACTGGGGGTAGATTGTCAAAAATAATATTAAAGCAGTACATACTTCATTCAGGAAAGTTTGGCGACACAAAATAATTCCTTATAATCAATAAACCTTCAAGTTCTCTTATAGAGGTCAACTTTTTCATATCGTGTCTGAAAGTTGACCGAAAACTGAGACTTTCTTTTGCAAATATATCACATCACATACATCTTGTCTATACTAATCGGCAAACTATATAACCCTGTCCAATATTTCGAATCCATTTAAAATTTTCAAGGATGCAGGTTGTAAAACACTGAAATTGTAAACGATTTAACTCATTCCAAAGTAGCGAAATCTCAACTGATTAACGATGATGTCTAATACAGAATTACATACTGGACGTATTTTATATGAACCCTCGAGTTTCCTAAAGCAGCAAGCGGTGTGGAATATCATAAAAGATGAGACAAAGAAAAAAGTCAAATAACTAATAGCAAATGAATTAAATGATTTCTTAGCGACACTTGGAAATAACGTGACAGAAAATATAAATATTAATAACAACAATGACTTTAATATGGAACATATGCTGTGCAAAGGAGTGGAACAAACTGTCCTAGAGTCCTGTAATCTTTCAGAACGCGCGGTAGTTAATATCGTAAAGGAGTTGAAAAATAAAATATCTATGAATATATATGGTTACAAACTAACTTTATTGAAAGAAACCATTGACGTACTAGCGGGACCCTTGACGTATGTTATAAATGCATTGATAAGGAGTGGTGAGTCTTCAAACGAGCTAAAATTGACCAAAGTAGTTCCTGTACACAAGAAAGGGGATAAATCGAGTGCGAATAATTACAGACTTATTTCAGTGCTACCAGTACTATCCAAGCACCAACTGTTTACCGAAACCCAATACGGTTTTCGGACTGGGAGATCGACCTTGACAGAAATGTTAGATATGGTAGAAACAATCCTGGAGGCGAAAGACGAAGGTGAACAAACTACAATGGTAACTTGCGACCTCAGCAAAGCATTCGACTGTCTCACATAAGACTCTGCTGAGAAAACTTTGACAATATGGAATGAGAGAGTTAGCTTACGACTTAATAGCATATTATTTGGACAACAGGAAACAAATGGTGTGATGGCAGAATGGATTATCGGATGTAGCCATTGTAAATGTTGGAGTGCCGCAGGGATCTAGTTTGGGACGGCTAATATCTATAACTTATATAAATGATCTGCCGGCCAGCATTATTCATTGCAAAACAATAATATATGCAGATGATACATCGGTCCTTGTATGGGGGAGCCTCGAGAGAACCGAAGTTCTACTGGAAACGGCAATGGAGGATCCAAAAACATGGTTCACGGCCAACAAACTCATGTTAAACCAAATGAAAACCCAGATAATACACTTCAAATCAAATGAAGAAAATGAGAAAGTGGTAAATTTCCTAGGCATAAATGTCGACAACCGACAAGCACTATGTAAAAGATTAAATAAGCAAAACGCACAATAAAAAATGTTCCCATGCTCCAAGCAACAAAAAGTACCTACTACGTAGATTCTCATATGGGGCATGTCTGTGAGGATGAAGGACACTCTAATTCTAAAAAAAGAGCAATTATAGAATTCGTTGTGGGTTAAAGTACAATGCATCTTGCCGGGAACATTTTAAAAGTGAAGGAAGACTTACTTTGGTTAGTACCTAATTTATTCGTGTATCGAACATGTGAACTTTCATCAGTATGACACGCGAAATGCAGATGCATTGGTAATCCCACATCATCCCTAGAGTGTTACTTAACATGGAGTGAATTACTGGGGCCTCAAATTGTACATACGTCAGTACAAAAATTATGAGTAGCAACCAGTTTAACAAAACTGTAAAAACGATATTGACTGATTCTAAAGAATGTTATTAATTAAATTTATTATCACTCAAATCTAGGAATATCCTCACTCTGTTTTGATCCTTCGTATATACAAACAATTTTATTACTCCGTTTTTTTAGAAAATGTATTTTAATGTTTGTTTTATCAAATTTTATGTTATATATTGCAGTGACCTTGAGTTTGGTGGTAAATTGGAAATAAGCATAATCAAGATCACTTCAAGATTTAATTTAATTAATTGTTATTTTTATTATGATGTGTATATAAATATCCATCATGTCAATATTTTGCCAAAATTTAATTTTTATTTACGTTAAATAATATGAGAATGTTAGTATAATTTTTATAAAAACTATAATATTAGAATAAGCATAAAATGTTACGTGAAGTATAACAAGAAAGTGTTTCTCGCACGAAGAATACTGTTACCGGGAGAGATCGATAGTGTGGCTCGGCGAAAACAATATTTTTCGCTAGATGCATTGGATGAGTCATGAATATGTAAACAAGTTCATATTTACATGTTTGTTTACCTTTTCGAAAGATTACTAATGCACTGCTTTCCCGAGTGGTGCAGCACTGCGGCTCTGTATTTCTGGAGGTGGTATCGTATCGTACCGAAGACAAACGGGCGTTTTTGTGAAGAAAAATATCAATATAAGTCCGGAACCGATGAGAAACCGGCAGTTGCTTGGTGTAAAACGCACTCAAAAGAGGAAAAAAGGAGAAGTAGGTGGAAACCTCTTCTTCCTCTTAAATGTTATACTAACTTAAAGGTTTATTCATGAATTTGAACTTAGAATAATTTTCAAAGAGATTTTTCGATACTTATAAAATTTTCAACAAGAATTAAAACTTGTAATATTTTCCGTAATAATTTTACTGTACTTATAGAATTTTCTAACCGAAGTGGAACTTAGAATAATTTTATGAATTAGATATCGTTTTTAATTTGGAGTTTAATTTACATTGAGACTTGTAATTATTTTGGAAATAATTATTTATGTTAGAAGCAGTTTTATTGAATTGGAACTTTGAATTTTTTTTTATTTTCTAGGATGTTTTGTTTTGTATGTAGGGTTATTACACCATGCATTATGATAAAGCATTTTAGTGACTGTAACGATCAAGTTGAACAGCATAATAATTTTTTTTTATAAACATTTTCTTTACTATTTTATTTACCAGATTAGAAGATTTGTGGTTAATAATTTTATTTTATGTATATAGGTATGGAATAATTGAACGGTGATCAAGATTTTTCCTTGATATATTTATATATGATGGATGAATTTGAAGCGGTGTACGAAGAATTAAGGTGATTTAATAATGTTTGTTATAAATGTGTATATAGTGTTGTACAAAATTTTCTTGAGTGGTGTTTTGTATTGGAATCTCAGAGTGAGGTAAAGTTTTATTTTATTATATATATATATATATATATATATTTACTATTTAAAAGAAACCCATTGAGAATTTCTTTGTTTTAAACAACTTTTCTTGGTGTAGCGGCCTCAATTAAAATTACGAATTGGATTAAAACAACAAAATTTCTTTAACGTTTCGACTTTTATTAAGTCTTTTTCAAAAATATTAAAAAGTTTACATAGATATACATATAATGTCAAACCACAACTGTAAAAAATAGAGACAAAACAATGAAACTACAGAAAACATTAATTTAATTAATATATTTTTATTATTATAACAAATGAGAAAAAACAGTGGACTTACCAAAGTCATTTCGAAATAAATATCCATTTGAGAGGTATTTGATGTTTCCTCTCGTTTTTATTACTATTTCTTTTTTGTTTTCATTACATTTTAGTGTAGTTTCCTAAGTTAGTGGTGGAAACCAAACATTTTATTTTATAATTACTTTTCATAATTGAAATAACTTTAAAATTGTAACCGGTTTTGTAAAAATTGTGTGTGTGTCTGGTGCTTGTATACATTAAAATATTGCTTTAAGTGTATGTCTATTTTTTCGCGTACAGCTTAAGTTTTTTATAATAATTCTTCTTTTATGAATATAAAAGGTTGTTATTTTCAACTAACACGGAGAGGATATTTCTGCATGTACAGTATGTTTCAGAAATATATGATTATTGTATAAGAGGGTAATAAAATTTTGAAAGGCCATCGATCTCACTTCTATCATTAACTGCATTACTATTCTGTACTATGTGGATCATCTCAAGGACATTCCTTGCCTTTGTATTCGTCTGTTTTGTTAAGATTTTAGTATTTGCGAAATTGAAATTATGGTTGAGGTTTGTTTGGTGTTTTTTTAAAGACGTGGAGTTTTTGGCATATTTATGTCCCTTAATTCTCTCTTCTAATAACTGTTTAGTCTGACCAATATAAATTTTGTTACATGTCTCACACGGGATGCTGTACACTACGTGTGACTGTTTTAGGGGTGGAGTAGGATCTTTAAGTTTAGTATATAAAAATTTCATGCTGCTATTGTTTTGGTGACCTATTTTGAAATTATATGGTTTTAATACTTGGCTGAGTTTTTCTGATAAATGCCTTACATATGGTATAATGCACAACCTCCTAAAATATATGGTTATCCAAAGTTACATAAAGATAATATCCCACTTAGACCTATTGTCTCGTGTATACAAAGCCCATTTTACAACCTATCAAAGTACCTTGCGGGCATACTATCGAATGTAGTTGGTAAAAATGAATATTACTTAAAAGACTCATTTGACCTCAAAGACAAATTAAAAAACACCAAAATTGATACAGTTCATAAATTAATATCATTAGATGTAGAATCAATGTACACAAATATACCGCTTAATTTAGCAAAAGATGTTATCAAAAAAAAATGGAATGTAATTAAAGATTTTACACAAATACCTATTGGAGATTTTTTAGAAGCAATAGAAATAACCTTAACAAATACATATTTTCAGTATAACACTAAATTCTACAAACAAATTGAAGGCTTAGCTATGGGAGCACCCATATCAAGTGTCATTGCCCAACTTGTGTTAGAACACATTGAAGAACACGCAATAAAAAACTTAGATTTCCAACCGACGTTATACAAAAGATACGTTGACGACTGCATAGCCTTGATCCCAGAAAAAAAGATACAGTATTTTCAAACTCAATTCAATCTGTTCCATAAACAATTGTGTTTCACTATTGAAATAGAAAAAAATAATTCCATAAATTTTTTAGATATGACATTACTCAAGCAGAACAATAAAATTCAAACTATATGGTACATGAAACCCACCGCATCTGGAAGATACTTAAACTACAATTCCATACAACCTATATCACAAAAGAGAAACGTAGTTAAAGCCTTAGCTGATAGAGCCATTTACCTTACCAGCCCAGAATATAGACCAATTGTAATAAACAGAATTAAAGAAATATTAAACAATAATAATTACCCAGATAACTTCATAAAGAAAATTGTCAAACAAACACTACACAAATTTTACAATAAAGAGACAAGAATCACAAAAAATATGAATAAACAAACTCCAGAACCAACTTATATTCCTATACCATATGTAAGGCATTTATCAGAAAAACTCAGCCAAGTATTAAAACCATATAATTTCAAAATAGGTCACCAAAACAATAGCAGCATGAAATTTTTATATACTAAACTTAAAGATCCTACTCCACCCCTAAAACAGTCACACGTAGTGTACAGCATCCCGTGTGAGACATGTAACAAAATTTATATTGGTCAGACTAAACAGTTATTAGAAGAGAGAATTAAGGGACATAAATATGCCAAAAACTCCACGTCTTTAAAAAAACACCAAACAAACCTCAACCATAATTTCAATTTCGCAAATACTAAAATCTTAACAAAACAGACGAATACAAAGGCAAGGAATGTCCTTGAGATGATCCACATAGTACAGAATAGTAATGCAGTTAATGATAGAAGTGAGATCGATGGCCTTTCAAAATTTTATTACCCTCTTATACAATAATCATATATTTCTGAAACATACTGTACATGCAGAAATATCCTCTCCGTGTTAGTTGAAAATAACAACCTTTTATATTCATAAAAGAAGAATTATTATAAAAAACTTAAGCTGTACGCGAAAAAATAGACATACACTTAAAGCAATATTTTAATGTATACAAGCACCAGACACACACACAATTTTTACAAAACCGGTTACAATTTTAAAGTTATTTCAATTATGAAAAGTAATTATAAAATAAAATGTTTGGTTTCCACCACTAACTTAGGAAACTACACTAAAATGTAATGAAAACAAAAAAGAAATAGTAATAAAAACGAGAGGAAACATCAAATACCTCTCAAATGGATATTTATTTCGAAATGACTTTGGTAAGTCCACTGTTTTTTCTCATTTGTTATAATAATAAAAATATATTAATTAAATTAATGTTTTCTGTAGTTTCATTGTTTTGTCTCTATTTTTTACAGTTGTGGTTTGACATTATATGTATATCTATGTAAACTTTTTAATATTTTTGAAAAAGACTTAATAAAAGTCGAAACGTTAAAGAAATTTTGTTGTTTTAATCCAATTCGTAATTTTAATTGAGGCCGCTACACCAAGAAAAGTTGTTTAAAACAAAGAAATTCTCAATGGGTTTCTTTTAAATAGTAAATACAATATACGGCCAAGAAACTAATATAAATAATATATATATATATATATTTTATATGTATATCAAGTATATTTTATAGTGCTTGTGTGTTTGATATTAACGTGTTGGGTAATAGATCAGGGATGTATGCGATGAATTAAGTAGTTGTTTAATTCATAGCATGGAGTCCTGGTGAATCCTTAAAACACGAATTAGTCTTGGTGGTACTGTTTTGGGAGCGAGAAAAGGCGCCAGGCAGAACTAATCAGGGCTAAGCTAATTGGTTAAATGCGCAAAGACATTATTTTTTTTTATTAAGTTTAAATTTATATATATACCTTAAGGGGTGAGCACATAGTAGTGTATGTTCGGGTTGTGTCCGACGAGTTGAAAAGCATACTCGTAGGGTGGAACTTTGGGGTACCTACCAGTGTGAATTTGCTTTCTGATGGTACTGTCTTGGGAGTGAGCAAAGGCGCCAGGCAGGACTAATTAGGGCAAAGCCATTTCCTTAATGTTTATATTTTTGTAAATAATAAATCGCGTAATTTTTTTTTTATTATTCATATTCCAGTACAATCCACAATATGCAATGAATTTTATTTTTTGAGATGTTGATTGTTTACATGTATCTTTGACGAATATAAATCATGATAATCACGTTTATTTTTAAAATATAATTTTTTCTCTCGATGTTATGCTTTCATTAATTATAATTTCTTTATTATTTTGACTATTTGATCATGATATGTGTGATTTTATATGATGTTTTGAAATATTTAAATTTTTGTAAATATATTTGTGTAATTTAAAATTTCCCTTTTTTTAATACTTTCTTTTAATAAATTAGATGATAAGATTTATTTTGCATTTTATTTTCTTTACCTGACCTGGTGATAATTAAAGACCATTCAAATTGATTGGAGAATTTATTTATATTTTCTGCCCCTGAGTGAAAATTTTCTTTAGTCATTCTAAACTGAGCTAGTTAAATGTAAGATTGCCTAACCTACAATTTAGCAGAAAATTTATTGAATCTTAGTCTAGCATAAGGTCTAGCACTAGGATGTATGCTTGATTCTTACTTACTTATTGATTGAACAATTTAAATTATTTTTATATAAATCTCAAATTGCAAGAGTCACAGCAATATGTTTACTCACTTATAAGTATCTACAACTAATTTCATCTACTTATGTTATGCGTACTTATATTGCTTGTATTATTTATTTAGAAATTCTTTAGAAGAATTTTTTATATACCTGACATGTCAAGTAAGCTTTTGGATGACGAATAAAATACTACTACTATTAAAATTCCCCCAAAAAAGGTGAAATGCCATTTCGATGAAATTTCTGAAGAATTTCTGCAAGACCCAGAAAATTTATTTCAATCTTTACTTGGAATAAACTGAGACATGCAGAAGTTCTAAAGGAAGACCAAATACCTTACATCCAGTAAAGTATGTGGAAGCATTAATTCTGATTTGCTAGTAGATAATACTGATAGTAATATTTATTAATTCTAGGATCCGACATTACTTACCGAAGAATCAAGTGTCATGAAGCTCTTCACTACAGCCCAAACTACAATGAACAAACCAGGTATACCTAAAATTAACGAAATACATTAGAGACTTATATAATGAACACAAATTTAACAGAATTATTGAATTTACGAATATCTTTAAAGAACTTTGCGGGCAACAAAAATTTATCTTTCTTCATGATTTAACGAATTAAACCTTGATTTAATCAACTTTCAAGTAGTCGTTTATTAGGGGATGATGAAAAATACCCAATGGTAATTAATGATTCGGCATTTCCCATTATAAACAGCTTTTGCATGTTTAAATATTTTTAAATAGGAGATACTATAAAAACGTGGTTTTAAAAAGATATTCTAAGCTATAATGAGCTCATCGGAAAACATTAAACGCATATTTTATTTTAAAGGGAAAACTTGAACAGTTTACTTTTAAAGATGATATAAAATCTTACCCCAGCCAATGCAAGCGTAAACTCGTAATTTGAAATTCTCTCGGGTTAATGTCTTCACGACAAGTATGTAGAGGTACAGGCCTGCGGAGTAAAAAAACAAAAGTTATTTTAATAAAATTAAATAACATGGAGAAAGAATTCAGACCTGCTTTAGCACAGGCACGAGGCCCTATCACAATATGGAAATGTATAAGTATATGTGAAAAATTCTTGTTTCGAAGTTCGAGAAAGTGAATTTAGATATGTATGTTTTACATTTTTATTAACAACAATTTTTTTGCTCCAGAAAAAATATTTTTCCTCGTCAAAAAAGTCAACTGTCTTTTTGAATATTATGCTGCATATATTTCTTAAGCTTCCATATCAGTTCTAGTAGAAACGAGCTTCGGATTATTTCTTTCTTGTGCTTTGAAAGTTAATTTAATGTCACTAATTGCCAAATATCAAGTCAGAATGCATGTGATACATATACAAATATACAGGGTGAGTCATTAGCAGCCGCTTCATCGATTGCTCTTTTGTGTTTTACATAATAGAAAAAACAATTACTGGAGTATTCATAGTTGCTTGTGGCGCACTGTAAGCTCTGACGCACTTCCGGATTCACAGGAAATGCACGGAACTTAATTCTTTTAAATGACTCACCCTATATATTTTTGGATTTTCTAGTACTGCTTTAAATTATCTATTCAGCGGTTCATTATTTTTCAAAATTGAGCCAATAGTTTTTGAGTTATTAATTTTTTTTAGAAATATTTGACCAAAACACGTGTTCAGAAAAAAATCATTTTCTCATTGTTTTTAAAAGTGAAAACATTAACTTTGGTGGTGCTTGTAGCCACGAAATTTCTGCATCATTTGGTATGAGTTGCCTCGACAATACCTCAAAAAACTTTTTTTTTCGAAGCTTACTTCTCGAAATTTTCACATACCAAAAAATAATTTTTTTTTTTGGAACACCCAGTATTTTATTGTGGCATTTTGTACCTTATTTATTCTCTTTAATTTCTGTTAAAATGTCCTATACCTATATTTTGTAATTTCTGAGATAATCATTATAGGAGCAATTAGTGGTCAAATAAAGAACTATGAGCGCTGTTGTTCTATGCACCCAAATATTCGTTCAGCCAATGGAAGGCTGGAACGAGGCCCGACTTCTTTTGTCAACTATCAAACAAAGTAAATGTTCAATCCAACTATCCCAAAAGTCATAATTTTACAGAATGAAGGGCATCATATTTCCATTTGTTAATTTCGGCAATGTCCAGTTATTTATTTTTTTTATACTACTGGTTAAGAACGAAATAAAAAAAGGTTATGTTTACTGACATATTTGAATATGCCGCCCCACTAAAAGGTGCATGAAACAATGCGGTTATCTTCAATTTAATTTGCCTATTGGCTCGTATTCTTTCATTGTTAAAGCTCTTCATAAGAGATGGCTGTGGTTTTTCAAAATTATAAATTTATGTCTGAAAACTTTGATAGACAAAAAATTAACAACAAAATAACGCAATTTAAATAACCCAAAATTATTGAGCAACATAACAAGAATCAAAAATAAGAAAAACTAATTTCATTAAAGAATATGTTCAACATAACCACAACTTTGCGCAATGCACGTGAGTATTCTGCTTTTTCAAAGAAGTACTAACGTTACGTAAAACGTTTCGACATATTCTTCTAAACGCTTCTCGGATTTTAATGTTCATGTCTTCAAAAAGTGTTGAAAATCCGTCCGTAGAAAACGAAGGCACTCTTCTTCATCGATATCTTCTTCAAAGAAATAACTTCCAATTAAGTAAATACCCACTATTCCTTCCCACACACTTAATAATGAACGATTTTGAAAGTTTGCAGGTGTGATAAAGTTGGGGTCTTTATGTGTTATAATAACGAATGGATAAGAATGTTTAACGTGCTTATCCATTTTAATAGGAGCTGGCAACAACAAAAAATTGAGAAAGTTAGGCTAATTTACCTGCTGCCTATTGACAAGACAAAAATGTAAGCGATTCTGAAAATTTCTTTCATCTAACCCTGTGTATGAATATGCTACGGATGAATTACATATTTACTATTTATTCTGGATTCTCAAATTTGACTTACATCTAACTGACGATTAATTTTCGTAGTACTAGTATTCGACTATACTCGCAAGTACCATAAACTTATTATCCTCACCAGCTATTGATTTTGTTCGACTTTTTCTTCATATTTAATACTTTCTGTTCACTCAAACCATTCCTTTATACTTTCGAAGATTTCTGGCTTCGGTTGACTTCTACCAGGGATCACTGTGCACAAAGTCTGGATGCTAGCAAGGAGTTTCTTTCAGATTTACCCAAAATGTCAATCATATCTACTAACTCTTCATAAAAATAACTCATTTTGATGATAAATAATAGAGATGCTTTTATAAATTTTACATACATGTTTTCGAGTTTCTTTAACCGTTACTAAGCCAATAATTGCTATAGTGAAGGAAGTTATAAATGGGCAATACAACTCGTTACTATATTAAATAAGAAAAATATTGAATTATTTCACTTATAATATCTATCTGTATTATCAAATACCTCTTACTAGCACAGTCACTTAACTAATAATACTTCTGATATTTATTTTAAACTGTTAGAGTATGAGATATATTAATTAGAATTATTTTAATTTAAATATACTATAATTGCATTTTATCCTTTCAAAAGTTTCTATTACTTTATTTTAAATCAAACTAAATTCCCTTAGTCCGAACCTGTATCATTCTTTGCTAATGGTCAAATACATTACTCCTAGTAAGATATTTATGTTATAGTTGGTAATCCTGAATTACAGGAAAATAATCTGCGAGTACATCAATTTAATTATATATAAATCTCAGAGAAATATAATCATAAGGTTCTATAAACTTTAATAAATGGTTAAATTGACTTTACAAATCTTCTAATGTTCTATATAGGAAGTATTCCTATGCTATATGAATATTATACTATTAATTATGTTGTTGTACTTTTTATTTTAGGATAGCATTATTCTACTATACCAATAACCTAATAAGAATTATTTAGTACGTAACACAGTGAAATAAACATGGATATAATGATATATCAATCTGTATATTGCAGTATTATCAATTATCACATACACAATGCTATTATACGAAATGAGAAAAATGCCAAATATATTACAATAACCCTTCGTAAACTTGTTCAATATCCATCTCGAATAATATCAAAGAACTTATTTATTTCTAACATCTTAAATGACACAAGGTAAGTTGCACTTGTATTACATTGACAGTAATTTGTAAATTTATAATGTTTGAGAACTAAATGCATTAATACGTTTATTTAGCCATATAAATATAAAACACTATTACTTTCTCAAATTATGTTCCAATATATTAGAATATCATTTTCTAATATTATATAACTTTATTTTACTATTATTTTTGTAATATCGGCGCTTATTATTATCTAGCACCGATTTCACATCCGCTTCTTTTCAAAAATTATTGTAATCTCCTTGTTTTATTTATTTTCATCTCCCTAGTGATATTCCAAATTTTAAATCATCCAGTTATCGATTAACACACGATTATTATAATCAATATAGATTTTATATCTGTATTCTATCCTTAAATACCTTTTATAATTTAGTACTCCTATTATAATAAAACTATCCATGAATTTAGTAAGAATTTTATGTATTTTTGAATTATTTTAACTATTTCTCACTAACATATCAACTAAATGTCAAATTGTCAATGAACTGTCAATTCCCATATTCAAATTTAAGCGGGAGAATTTAATCGATTTTAACGATTCATTTTACCAAAAATTAAATTCTTAATGTGAAAATAAAACAAACAAATGTTTAAGATTTACACTGTATTTAATAATAACGACAGCTGTTTCGCTACACTGTAGCTTCGTCAGGTTAACATATACAATAATAACTATCTACATACACTTGACTCTTATATATAGTGTGTGGATATTAGGAATTCTAAGAACTGATATGTAAAGAACAATTTCTTGTCTAAAAGTGTCGGGTCTATACAAAAAGTACGTGAAACTAAATCTATTGCAAACAGATGTTATGTGTGAAATTAGGTAAACTGTATTACTAACTAAATATATTTAACAATGGTGATGAGTTTTACTATCTACATACACTTGACTCTTATATAAGAGTCAAGTGTATGTAGATAGTAAAACTCATCACCATACATACATACACTTGACTCTTATATAAGAGTCAAGTGTATGTAGATAGTAAAACTCATCACCATTGTTAAATATATTTAGTTAGTAATACAGTTTACCTAATTTCACACATAACATCTGTTTGCAATAGATTTAGTTTCACGTACTTTTTGTATAGACCCGACACTTTTAGACAAGAAATTGTTCTTTACATATCAGTTCTTAGAATTCCTAATATCCACACACTATATATAAGAGTCAAGTGTATGTAGATAGTTATTATTGTATATGTTAACCTGACGAAGCTACAGTGTAGCGAAACAGCTGTCGTTATTATTAAATACAGTGTAAATCTTAAACATTTGTTTGTTTTATTTTCACATTGAAAATGGATTTACATCAAGTAAAGACCAACTCAATCCAAGATTTAAATTCTTAATACCTTTTCTCATCATTAATGTGAATTGAACAAGTTTTAACAATATAATAATACATATCTTAATACACAACTAATATTAAAATCTCTACTTTTCAGATTTTGGTGTAAATAGATGAACAATGAAACTTAGCCAACAATCCATATACAGGATGTTTATAAAATAACTCTAAGTATAATTTATATTCTAATAAATATTATATTTTAAGTTTTTTATTACGAACAATAAAGAAAAAACAATAAAAACAATAACAATAATAATACGTTTAGAGATTAATAATAATTATTTGTAGATAGTTTGACAGATGCATGATAATTCCGAGCCGAGTGCCTACTATGTTTTTCAATGGGTACTATGTGTAATTTTTACTGTGTCATAATACGAATTTAAATATCTCAATATCAAAGATAAGTATAAGACATACTAACAAAAAAAAGGGCTCTTAAGAGCTTAATATGATTTTGTAAAAAAATATTGGGCGTTTTATTTAAAATAAATAAATTGTTTGTGTTTAAAGTTTCTTCATTATGCATCACCTTCGCGAACACCCAGTATAAATTAAAACAGGTTCTGCATATAAGTAACACTTTTTACACCTTGTGTGTATGCCATACCAAATTATTTTTGTTATGTCATGATACTCTTGAATTATAGGCAATTAAAAAGGTAACTGTAAATGTCACCATTTAACTTAATCATAGACTCTTCATAAAAAATAGTACTATTTTAACGCGAAATTCAAATTTTAACTTATATATTGGGTACCTATTTCAATTTATAAGAATGCACCTTCGTTGTGCTAATGATTTATGAATCAGCCTGTATATATTTTCAAATTGTAAAGCAATGTCAACCCTATCAACTACAGTATATGAATAATATTATAATAGGTGTCTCGCCATTTTCATCTGAGCACCTGCAATCTTAACTTATTTCGGTAATAATTTTGTCTTTTAATACCTCGTAACTTCACGGATTCCTTTCGTACACTTTATTTATCAAGTGTCCTAATAAAGATAATTTATATGGGTTATATCGGGTCCACGCACACTGCTAGGCAGCTATAACCAATCGATGAAAAATTCTCGCAAAAATGCCGTGAATGCATTTGCAATATGAGTCGCAGCTTGTTGTTGTAGCAGATGTTGTAGCCATTGTTGGAATATGAAATCGCGTTACTCGATATTTCACAATGTTGGGCAAATTGTAATCTGTTTATCGAATAACTATTATGATTAAAGTTGGTCAAAAAGAAAAATGAATTTAAAAAATAGGTACCGGCTGTTTTACCATATCTCTGTTGTTATAGATGTTAAAATTTTTTTTAAATAAAAGTTACTCGAAATATTGCTCTTCATATTTTAAAATTATTTTGAACTATACACAATGTTTTTTTGTATCGTATATAACTTTTGGCTACGTGGTTCGATTGAACTTCCAATTCTGAGAATAGACAACCCAAGTTGTAATGTAATTCTAAACAACATGCGTAGATATATCGAAATAAACATTAATTTTACATTGTTACGTTTGTTTGAACAGACCCCGTACATTTTCAGATATTGGGTTTAGTTTAATTTGATTATATTTATGACACAATAGAACCTTCTTTAGTATCAATTGCTTTTATTTTGCTTGGTCTCCTCTTGTTTAATTTATCTTGTTTTATTATTATTTACGCATCATTTCGTAGGAATATCTCTCCATTGAGGTATTTATCGCCTTCTAACGGTGATTTTTCGCACTTGGTACTGTTGTGCAAATGTGAGTTAGAATTATGGAATATTGTTTCAATTTACGCTTTTGTTGAAGCGTAATTTGTTTTCTTGTAATGTTAAAAATCAAAATTGTTTTATGGATCTTCGTGGTTGTTATTGTTTTAACTTGTTAGGTAAATTTAACTTTCTTCTGTTGGCATAACGTCGTAGCATGTTTGAAGGGACGCGTGCGTGGTTTGATTTATGCCATTTGTCATTTTGTCACCTATCGATACACACCAACACAGCGGATATTATCTTCGAATTCTCTAGCATCTGCTGATTTATTAGAATTATCGTGCATCATCCCCTTAGGTATGGGTATATTTAAGCAGAACTATATATTATGCTTATTGTTTCATAGTTATCTTCTGATTAAAGGATATCTTTTCACAATTCAAGATGAAATTCCGGTAAACCTTTGTTTGTTACTTATGTCTTTAAAATCAATTGTCAGCGCTAATTATGAAATCTCCGTTTCCTTTGTGTGTTCCTCCATGTGTACGAAGCTGAATATTGCAAGATTTAATTTAGGCGAAGCTTACCTGAGCCGCCTCCATTTTGTCTATGTACATGTCGTTGCTGTATTGGTAGTTATCCGGCATGCTGTTCAGCTGGTGTTATGTATGAATTGTTACGTCAATTTTTGAATGGAGGTGTAAACTCCAGAATTTCGTTTCATTTATTTACGAATTTCTGTTGTTTTAGAAATAAATACGAATTAATTTGAATTACTAACTGTTCCGCCATCTTTTGGCGAAGAACGAACGTTATTGTTACGTTCGTCTATTTTCCTAGTTAAACCCTGATGTACGCATTTCTTGTTGTTAATTTGTGTTAAAGAATTTTTCTTTTTTTTATTTACCTATTTTTGTTCATGTAAATAGTGGATCTTCTTCTTCTTTTTCGTGATTTATAAGTACAACGGAATAATTAGCTGTGGATAGGGGGCGATGCAATAGCACAATTAGTTCCATTTTCCGTTGTCATGGCGTTCTTAGCGTGCAATTTTCGGAGTGATATCTTACCTTGTTCACTTTTGATCTTACCCTTATCAAGTTTAGAAGCAGCGTTGATTGTTGTTCGTGTGATTCCTTGCACATTTTTATTAAAGTATTTACCGTATTGAGTAGAGTGGATTATCTTCGCAAGGAATTAAAAATTTTATCGTGTCTTATTTCCGACGCACGTCGAATTATTTTTCGTACATACGGACAATGGAATCACCTTGGTAAGATTTTTCCCTTCTTGATTTGATTTAGACTTTTAGTAACGTATTTCGTTTCCCCTTTTATCTTTAGCTTCTAGTACGACGTAGAACATTGCACACCTTTACCAAATCAAATTCCTTGGCACGTGCTCAGGTAGACGCCATCTTAGCATCCTCCATTTTCCGGTTCGAGAAATCATTGGAATTTTGAAAAGGATATTTTCCTCCATCTAATAAGAGGGTTAATATACCACCATACCGTTTACGGGAAACCTTCTGTTACTGCGATCGTTCCAAGAGCGAAAATTACAAGAATTTTCCCATTACTGTGGTCACTGTACCTGTCGACAAGCTATATTTTATGTTTTTATCTTCCTTTTGGGAGTGTTAATTTGTAATTTACTATAATTTAATTTTTGCCACCTTAAGAAAATTAATTTCTTAATTTTATTTAATACTTTTAGTCCAAAAATTGTTGTCTTGATTCCGAGATATTTTAGTGATCGGATGCTTAGATCATAATTAAGCCTTTTGCATTGTTTCTGTGTATTTCAGTGTTAAAAAACGTTGTTCTAAATTCTTAATTTAAATGGTGGATTATGTAATTTTAGAATCTTGCCGGTTATTATCCAATTTTGTAGTAATTCTTGCCCGATACAAGGGTGATGTGTACATTTAATTTATTGTTGTTTTTGATTTTGATTTCAGCACCTTCAGCCAGATTTATTCTAATTTACTTTATTTTTAACAACCCTCAGTTGATTAATTTTCACCTTTGTACGTTTATATTTTTTTTATATCTACAGGGCAAACCTGTAGGTGTATATTTGTAAATTTGCTGTAAAACCTTAATTTAATTCATGTTGTATTTTTAATTCTTTTGAATATTATATTTTGTGTTATACAGGGTGACCGAATGACACGGTTATTTTATGTGAACTTCACATAACTTAATTTTCCTTCATCCATTACTAGTGACTCTTAACTAGAGAAGTTTTGGTATTTTCATAATTTCAACTATTTTTTTTTTGTTATTATTATTTACTTCAAATGTTTTTTTTTTATATTAAATATTAGAACAACCGTTATTAACTAATAAGTTTGTTATTTTTGAATTTCGTGGTACAGTCTTATTTTCCGCTACCTTGGTATCATTAACCGATTCTCTCCTGGGTCAAAGATCTTTTGGGGTGGGAGAAAATTACATAATAGGGGTGGCGCGCGTCCGAAGATTCACCCATCTACGGTTTTATGTAGACCCACGCCCACCAAGACGAATGAGCAAGCGGCAGTTCCCCCTTTCCTTCTTCAACAACTGTACTTAAGGGAAGTGAAAGGTAAGGCGTTCCTGAAGTTGTACACATTTAGCCGTCCGAAACTTTGGATAAACATTTTGCGATGTTGCTATTGTTTTAGCTTGGTCAACCATTTTTATTTGCTTATATGTGCCGGAACGGATGAATTTATTTAACTTACGACGACGCCGTTTCTCTGCGCCCTTGCTGAATTTTCCAATTTGAATTCGTGAGGGTATAGCAGAATTCGTCGAAGTGATATTGTGATTATAATCGATGGACCAAATGCGGTAACATTTTATTTTTAGTGGAAACATGGTATGCTAGGTGTTATATTTGAAGAATAAATTTAAACGTTAGAGTTTTAGCGCTTAGTGAATTGCTATGGTTTTAAATTGACCCAGATTTTATTGTACTTTTATGGGAATTATAGTTAATATATTTTAATTTGAACGTTGCGGAATTCTTCGAATTTGGGAATATGCCTGTCCATTTCTCAGCATCGCAGGCATTTTGAGTTGTAAAGTTAAATGCTTTAGCGAACTGTCTGTTCGGTTTAACTATTGATTTAATAAAATGTGTCAAAAATTAGTGAATTTGTGTTTGGATGGAGGTGTCTTTCCATCGAAGCTAAAGAACATAATAGTTATCCCTATTTTTAAGAAGGGTGATTATTATGACATTAGTAACTATCGTCCTATATCTTTAATTCCCATTTTTTCAAAAATTTTTGAAAAATGTTTAGCGAAACAAATCACAGATTTCTTCGAATTGAACCGTATATTTTCAAATCTTTAGTTTGGGTTTAGGAAGGGTTTGAATACGGCGCTTGGCGTGCTCGACCTTGTCAGTGTTGCCTGTCAGGCATTTGAGGATGGAGAGTGTCTGGAGTGTGTTTTTTGTGACCTGAGTAAGGCTTTTGACTGTATTTCGCATGGTATTCTCTTGCAAAAGCTGGGAAAGTCTGGATTTGACGATGGAAGTGTTTCCATTATAGGAAGTTAACTGTCAGACAGGTATCAGCAAGTAAGGGTTGGGGGGGTGTCGAAGAGGCGGGGATAGGACATGGGGTGTGCCCCAGGGCTCCATTCTTGGGCCACTGCTTTTTCTGATCTACATCAACGACCTTCCAACAACCTGCGATCGAGAATCTCACTTTACATTCTTCGTCGATGACACCACCATTTTCAGGGTAGATAGGGGCTATTTTGAGGCTCGGGGGAGTGTGGACGGGGCACAGTCTTTGGCTGGGCAATGGTTTAAATTGAATAAACTAATTCTTAACAACAATAAAATACAAAAAATGATTTTTTCGACGAAGGATGTCCCGGAGGGGAGAAATGAAAAGGGTATGGCTTTCCTCGGGGTGCATCTGGACCCGGATCTCCGCTGGGTGGCTCACACCGAGGCACTGTGCGGTTGGCTCAGTTCATGTGCTTTCCCTCTGAGGGGCTTGGCGGGTAATGTGTCTGGGCCTGTGCTGAGGAGTGCCTATTTTGCCCTGTGCCATTCACATATTATGTATGCTGTTTTACTTGGGGTCATTCTGCTGGAGCTATGAGAGTATTCTGTATACAAAGAAGGGCAGTCAGAATAATATCGGGTCTGTCATACCAGGCTGACTGTCAGCAGGCTTTTGTAGATCAGGGGATCTTAACCTTGCTCCCTGTGTTCTTCCCTGAGAATCTTGTCTACGTAAGGAACCACATTGACGAATACCCCGCACACAGTGACTTGCATCCGTATGCACCAAGCATGGCGCAGACCTAGCTGCTGGCTATTGGCGCCTGGAAAGATGTCGAAGTGGCCCGGGTTATTGGGCGGTTAAATGTTTTAACAAAGTGTCACTTCATCTGAGGACTCAACCTCTAAGAAGTTTTAAAAATATATTAAAAGAGTTTCTCCTTAGTAGGGCTTTATATAGCATGGAGGAATGTTTAACGTGTAATGATGTACCGTAGCTGAATGTGTGTTAATGTCTAAATTTTTAACATTTTTTTTTAGTTGTGTAAGTATAACATTATACATGGCACCAATAAATGAATTGAATTGAATTAATAGTTAATTTGTATTTAATTTTTAACGAGAGACAGTTTAGCAGTTTGTGAATGTCAGTATGTATTTCGGTTTCAATTTCTTACTTTTCATTTAACCTAATATACCATCCCATACCATATAGTTGTAATGTTGAATTACGAGTGAACCTCTTGGACTAAATGTTATTTGTGGATAAATTTTAATACGTATATACATATAGAGTGTTAATATATTTCATATTCAAGTATTAATAAATAAATTTGTACTTTTGTTTCGATTAATTTAATACATATTTCACAGATAGTTCATTTAACAGCTGTTATAATTTTTCAAATCATTAGTAACTCATTGGTCATCTTTATATATTTGTAATAACTTGTTAGGTATGGGATCTCAAATCATTTTTGCCACTAATTGTGTGAGTTACTAACTTGCGCTATTTGAATTTTGAATTCTTGTACAGGTTCTTGCAAATGTATGCACACTTGCTGTGTAATGTTTGATGTAGGTTTAATAGCCTGGGACATATTTTAATTTTCGTTACTTGGTATAAATGCGTTTCTTCAATTTACTTCTCCAATTAAGAACAAAAGCAATGTATTATTAAAATTAAAAATATATGTATATCGTTCCAAATTCTGAAATTTACTGTAATGTATTACAAAAGGTCTTACATAAATATTGACTCATAATTCTTAGATCAGCCATCATATAAAGTACATATAATTAAAAAAAAAGGGTTTGCACTGAACAAGCGGAAAGAACAAAACGAAACGAAACAAAAATAAACTTGAAAAAGGTATAATATGTAATTACTTAAATTATTCGTTTGTGTTGGGATAGGACACACCACTCTTGTATTCTTAATTACCTTCGACGAACATCCAGAAAAACGTCGTCAGATGAAAATAATGCAGTAGGATCATGAGAAATATGCACGGCGTGTCGCTCTCGAAATTTAAGATATTTAACTGAAAAATAAAAGAATACTCTGTATTCCAAACGTTGCAATTCGTACAATATGTTTTTCTTCTTACCTCTACGACTAATGTTATGATCCACATGAAGTACACACACATATATGCGCACATCAAATTTGTGTGGATTCGATTTCTTAAGCACCTTAAGTCTCTGAAATAAAAAAGTCTATGGTTTACATTGTACAATTTTTCCTGAAAATTACGGACGTGTGTGTATTGTGATACTATACAACTTCAATCATTGAAGATGTGTTAATAGTTTTCAATAATAAAATATAAAAAGTAAACTATCACATCTTCACTACCAATATTATTTTGAAAGATGTATGAATTCTCCCTTCCCATATTATCTTTTAAAGGAAATGGAATAAAACGTTGAAATATAAATAAAACAAAACTACAATAAAAATACTAACTTGATGGCCATGGCTTACCCGTGAAATTCGGTGTTTTTTAAACAAACGAAGGAAATTTAAGAAAATCATAAATTTTGAACAGATCTTCCAAATAGCTTTCAAATGAGGGGTTATTCGACACCCTTTGCCATTTGCTAAAGAGATAATAGCTGAATATCGGGGGTTCTTAGGTATGGTAGATCAACACCAGACCAAATATTCACATTAAAGGTGCTGCAAAATAACAGTTATGAGCAAAATCTTCGACTTTGAGTTTTGAAAAAAGAAATTTTTTTTTAAACTTTAACACCCTGCAGTTCAAAAGTTAGGACATTTAGGACATATGTTCATAATAATTTTTTTTCACAAAATGGACCCAAGAATAACCCCCTTAAATATTAGCATGTTATTATGAAACATATGATATTTACACTACAGCGCCATCTGTCAGAATTTTAAAATAAGACATGGTCAGAAAGTTAGTATTTTTATAGTGGTTTTGCTTTATTTTTGTTTCAGTGTTTTATTCCTTTTTGTTTAAAAGGTAACGGAGGGGGGCTTTAGACACATAGTATACAGGGTGTACCACTTAAAACGCCCAGGTCAAATATCTCGGAAACGGATAAAGATTTTTGAATTGTGTAAAAAGCATTATTATTATTATTATTATTATTATTATTATTACTACTTTTTACAAAATACAAATGTTTATCCGTTTCCGAGATATTTGACACGGGAATTTTAAGTGGTACACCCTGTATATTGATTTATTAGAAATGTCATGTGATAAATGAAATGTTAAACGCATATATAGTAAAATAAAAAAATATTTTAATATCATAATTAAAAGGTTTACTGTATGTTAACTGTATTCTTTAGTTTTATTTCTTATTAAACACAAACTTACAGGTTAGAATTCTGAATTATTAATTTCTAATTTAGAGGTAAACTTGTTATCCTAGTTAACTTACTTAAAATAAGCGAAAATTGCGATGGCAATAGATAGAGCCAGTAAACTTAGGATGTACCCTGCAAAGTAGATTGTGGTCGTTGTTAATATCTTTTCACTTGTTTCATGTTCTATGATTGGTGGGCAGCCGTAAACGCTTTGGGACCAGTTACCAGTGTATAAGCAAGTCTTGGTTACATTATCTGAAACAATAATGAACTATAAATACAAATATTTTACAAATATAATAATAACAATAATAATAATAAAATGTATATTTTCTCAAACGTAAAAGAAAATTTGAATACGAGAAAAATATATATGTATATATTGTCCCTTGAATGCAGAACTAATCTATGCCCAAAAGTTGCCAGTTGCAGTTTTTTTTTGCAAAAATTGAAATATTTCGAAAGTGGCAAACTTCAAATGCCAAGTTTATTAGACAAACTAGCTTTAAAATTATTCCATTTAAAATAAGTAAGTCGATATTCATTTCCGCTGTAATCAGAAGAAGAGAAAATTCGAAACTATTTTAAATCGGTAACGCGAAACTAATATATGCAAAATTTCAAAGCTCAACCCTTATTAGTTTTCTATATTGTTCTAACAAAATCTCGTCGTGATATACCCTAAGTAAATGTTGCACAATTGGTATGTATTTGTATTGAATTTATTGTATGTATTAATAGACAAATGATGATGTTGTGTAATATATATATATTTATGTAAGTATATTAGTTCATAATTATTTTTTTAGGTAAATATGTTTAATGTAAACAATAACGTATTGGTATGTCAGATAATGTAAAATAATAGCAATTGCTAAATAAACGTACATTATTATTTGTTTTACAAGAAAAGGGATTAGAATAAAATATTTAAAGCGTATTTATTTTGTTGACGTTATAATAGGATTTATTGCACAACACAGTACTGCCAATTCAAATTTTATTGCCGTGAATTTCTTTTGGATAACTACGGCTCTTACTCAAATATATTATGGGCGTATAGTTCAAAGTAAGACTCTTACTTTTGCGCGGATATCCGTACATCCGAGTCGTCAATATCCGGGTACTCGAATCTTAGATTAAAGTATCCGTATATCCGGATTCTTGTTTTTAAATTAGGAATACTGAAATCGTAATCTAAGTTCGTTCGATTAACGATTACAGTAATCGTAATTTCAAAAATTGTTGAATTACGATTTTCTAAGTAATCGTAATCGAAGTTGTTCAAAAAATGTCGCAGAGCTAAACGCGGCTCAATTAAACTGGTACGCGTTATATATGAAGGCAATAATTATCCGAATAAGAATAAGTTTTTAAAATATACCAGAAATTAAAAAAATAATGAGGTGTGGCTACCACACGACTTTTTTATACGTATAGAAAATTAATTATTCAAAATCCTATTTTGAGTACTTTTATTCTCATAATAAATCATTATAGAATACATACTTTGCAAGATATTCGAAAAAAAGTGCTACTCGCAGACCGGCTTTTGAGCGTACTGGCGAAGATATCTCGCTGTCGAAATTATTAGTGCTCGTTCAATGAAGCTCCGCATCAGTATTCGTTTTTTTAAAATTTCGTGGCACGTAAGAGGACACAATTAAATTGACTTTTGGTGATTGACTTATTGCTATTTTGGTTAGTTCTTTAATTTGTATGCCGAAATAGCGTTGCAGTTGCTATGGAACATGTTGCTGCATACATTATACTTGTATTACACACATATTTAGCATCTGCCAAAAATAATGTATGGAACTTTTTAAAATTTTTAAAATATTTTTTTGAGTTGTGTAATAGACATTTTATATATGTAATTTAATGATATAATAATTGTCATCTACCCGGGTACCTCGATCATAGACACAAGGGTTAATCAGAATACAATTAAGGACAGCTTGATATTTGAGGCGTCATAATAAAAGAACCGAAACCGTATATCCGGATAATCGAATCTAAGTTAAACAAGTATTCGTATATCCGGATACCCGGATATCCGGATAGTAAGAGCTGTAGTTCAAAGCGATGTGCATATTTCATAAACAAATTATATAATTTTGGTGGACGCGCCGGATAAAACTACTATTTTTTTCGTACCTACAAATTCTCTCGTTTGAACGCTACCGTTTATCATTCGTATAACTCATGTAGGTGTGCATGTGTATATTGATAACCAATAAACAATGGGAATCTAAAATAATAGCAATTCCTAAATAAACGTACATTATTATTTGTTTTAGACGAAAAGGGATTAGAATAAAATATCGAATGCATATTTATTTTGTTGACGGTATAATATGATTTATTGCACAACACAGTATTGACAATTCAAATTTTATTGCCTTGAATTTCTTTTGAATAACCATGGCTCTTACTCAAATATATTATGGGCGTATAGTTCAAAGCGATGTGCATATTTCACAAACAAATTTTATAATTTTGGTGGACGCGCCGGTTAACACTACTATTTTTTTCATACCTACAAGTTCTCTCGTTTGAATGCTACCGTTTATCATTCGTATAACTCATGTAGGTGTGCATGTGTATATTGATAACCAATAAACAATGGGATACAATTGCTGTTGTGGACTAGAAAGTTTCGTTTACGAAATCGATATGTCCAGTGATATTTCAGAAAATCTCGTTACGGTAGCCGACAAAGCCGTGCCAAAGTAAATCTGAAATATTAATGTGTTGCCCGAATTACCCCCGGGGGTATTCGAACAACGCTTTACTCCTACAAACGTGTGCGTGTGCTGTTGATTCTGCGCAGAATAGGCAAACTTTCGAACGTACTCTCGTTCATAGTTTGCTATAAAAATTCACGGCATCCTGCCGTAACTAACCCTTATCTATTGGCCGTAGAATGTTTCAAAAGCGCGTCCGTGGTAATTACTGTAGAGCGTTACATTTTACCACCGGTTGAAGAGTTCATTTCGCCGTCTCGAGTTTCAAAGAAGAAAAAAACTGAAGAGCTCGGGGGCTTGATTTCCCTTTGTCTGTGCACTCTTCTTCGATATAATTTTCTAGCTATCCACGTTGTACATGCATTTGCATATCTTTAACGTCTCTTATGTAAAATATTATAGTTAAAACTCAGATATTTTAATATCTGTATCACGAATGCATACATATATTATCTGTTCAATTTTTATTTAAAATTCTCAATAAGAATCAAATCGCTATTTCCTAGTTAACTTGTATACTATTTAAATTCATTTGTTAATTGTCAAAATTAGGAATTAGAATAATTTGCCCTGTATCGATGTTAATATCCGAAATAATTTTTTATCTATTGAGTAAACTCAACTACACGAAATTGTAATGAAGTAAAGCACAAAAATTAAATATTTTGGAAATTATTTATATATACTAAAAGCCAATCCTTTTTCCCTTTCTAATCGCCTCGGTTGGAGGAGCTTAACCGAATCGCCTTGGTTTCTAACCTAACCGTTAAAATCGACAAAAATTGGCAAAACGGTAAGAAGAACTCGTCTCTGGATACGCGAAATTGAAAGCTGTCCTTTGGCGTGAGCGTACGGACGACTTTAAAGGGTTCCTCGACGGAGAGATTTTCCTCCTAAGTGGAGCGCGTGCAGAGATACGGGCTTCTAAAGGGGAGCTTGCATTCCATGTTGCAACAGAAAAATGGCTTGCGTTATGACCAATTCCCACGACAACCGATAAAAATCGTAAAAATGTCAGATATGACAGGCACGCGCGAAAGAATTGTAAAAGTTTCACTTTGTCGAAGTTTCACTACGACTCATTTAAAGCCTTTCTGCACTGTGATGGAATTTGATGTTTCGAAATTTTCTTATAACGACGGACAGTGCTAATTTACAGAAAAACGCGTACACGTATCAAGATTCATAATTATCAGGACGATGAGCGCAAAGAATTGACATTTAGAAGACACAAGGTGAAATATATTGTTGGTATATCATTTAAAAATTACAGTCTTAGACGCTTGCAGGAGTCGTTTATTAAAAACTGGAACTATCGAAGATCGAGAAAATCAAATACGAACGCGTTAAAGGGCATTAACTTTACTGAAAAATTATAGAGAAGATATGCACATTTTTAATTCTTCTGTGTGCAAACTTTAGCCGAAGAACATACACCGAAGAAAAGCAGTTAGTAAAGTGCTAATGTTATGTATGTAATGCGGAATATTCTTTAAAGTATCGAGAAACTTCAAACATCCAACTGAAGTTTGAATTTCGACGATAGTCTTACGAAAATTGAATTTAAGCTATCACATGTAAGTACAACAGAAACAATAACGATTTTTTAATATTATAAATACGCTTCTCAATACAAAAAAAAATAACGCACACTAGCCACATTTACTTATTTCAACAATGACGGTTAAACGTCAACTACTTTCAGACGCAATGACAATTTGAGCAAAAACTTAAATTAGACGTGTATACAGGGCACGTCAAAAGTTTAGAAAACCGGGCATTATAAAGAGCATCAAGGCGATGCTCTCGTTTTAAGCGATTCAAGCTCGAAGAGATTGAAAATTCAACTAGTAGTATAATCTATTCACGATTGCGTAACAGGTTGGAATAAATCACAATTAAGTTATTTGTATCTGTTTTGTGATTAATTGAATCGGTCTTTTTGTTAATATAAATCATTTCAAGTACTATTCTGTTTTTATAATTACGTTCTTTGCTTAATATTTGAACATTGCCATAATCAACAATATGTTTAAATTCCAAAAAAAGCCCAGCTAATGCACAGGAACGTTTACCTACCCTGTAATCTCTCTTGTGTTGTGAAAGTCTTTTTACTTTCTTATACGTAATATAAGGAAGTATTGTGATGATGAAAATTTTCGACCTCGAGATTTTTGCAGATGTCCACGTTTTGAGGTCCCCTGATACCGAAAAAGTGGTTTTTAAATAATGTCTGTCTGTCTGTCTGTGACCACGATAGCGGTAAAACCGCTATAGCTATCAATTCCAATTTTGCATTTACATGTATAATCTCCCTCTTGAGATCTGATTAGTTTTTCAGTAAAATCGGTAGACCGGAAGTAGCAGTTTAATTCAGTGAAAAAATCGAATTTTGCCAATATTTCGTCAACTACTAAGTTTAAACAAATTTATAAAGAATTCATATTGCTGTGTGCTGTACCAGCAACATAATTATAAAAATAATGATAATTTTCACTATATTTGATATATTAACTTATTTTTTATAAACAGCACGTACTTTGCAAGTACGCGTGAGTTCTGGCAGTGTATTCAGCTTTCTTTTCTCCTGGTAAATCTCTTGCTTATTTTTAAATAGGGATAAGGTTATAATTTGTATTAAAGAAAAATCAAAGTCTATATAAAATCATACTTGTATATTTTATTCTAATATTAATAATAGATAGCATCGCTATACTATATTCACCACAAAAAAAATTATAAAAAGCACATAATTGAAACAAAACATTTGTACCGTATTCTCGGTTGTAATGTTTTATAGAATAAATATATTGATAATGCTAATCAAAAAAAAAATATTATTCTGTTTTAAAACAAAGAAGCTCAATTGAATGTCGATAATCTGTAAATATTGTGCTAATTCTATTTTTATCAGAAACATTATATTTGCACGTAATGCCCCGATAATTTTAGAACTGCGCAATGGTCCATGTTCGAAGATAAGCTTGAATTGATCACTGGCAACAACCATTCGCACGTATTGCAACCAGCGTCTCAAAACCCGCCACATAGAAACATTTCCCTTTTGTAATTGTATATTTTATTTTAAATTTTAAATCAAAAATGAATTGCGAGAATTAACGATGCCTGATAAAGGTATTTGAAAATAAACATTCGCACGTTGTATTTTCTTATTACCCAACACCATTAATAATCCTTTCTGTGTTATATAATATAAAAAACTAACGAATTACTATTTACAGGACAATATCTATTTTATCCTTACTGCTCAACGTTATTCTGGAATAAATATTTTCACATAGTATTCCTACAAACGCATTGCAGCATTGATATTTCTTTATAATTGAAAAACTCACTTTGTTTCATTAAACATTTCTTCAAATTCTGCCTTAGGCATCTCCATTTTGAAATACAAAAAGAATTATCAAAAGGAAGAATTATTATTATAAATGAAATTAAAATGAAAATGAAATTAATATACTAATACAAAATGAATAAATATTCGTAGTGTATATGACCCTATGCTTAAACCTTTATTAGCTTTTTCAAAAAGTCTTTATCTTTCGAAGTCGAAATTAGAATCTCTTCTTGTTTATTCCTGTTCTTGAATTTATACCCGAAAAAAAATATGTAACGCTTGTTACGCCATCCACCGAACTAAAATTTAGGTTGTCACCCTGCATCATCTGTGAAATCTCCGCCCTTCATTTTCTTCAAGTTGTCGTTGCTACACTAACACACGCGCACATATTGTCTTTTTGACAGTTCATTCACTTAAACGTCAATACCTTAAACCATTTGCTTATTTAAAAGTCTTTTCCCTAAACTATTCGGTATCTTCAAACAAATTTTGTACTATATTTCTTTTTGTAGGTCTCCAAACCATGCAAGCCTGTACAGTCTATGAAGCTTCTGTGCTACACATACAAGTTCATGAATATATATATATATATTATTTACTCAGCTGTCTTTTATATAAAAAACATTTGCTGATCGTATCGTGTCAGAATGTATACTTATATCCTTTTCTGTCTATAGTTATAAGTTTAAGGTAACTTTTACAATTTTTTAGCATGATTTATAAAAATCCCTCTTTTAAAATTTATTACATTATGTATGCTTTAAATGCATTATTTATTCTATAATATTTTCTTCTCTCGAATAAAGTATTTGATCCTGCTCGTACAGTTTGATGGCGTTTAAATGACTCACTCTCGTCACTGTTCCATCATTCAACATCACTCTCTCTCTCTATTGCTTGCTTTAAGTACCTTTTTATCTTTGAACAAAGGTCTATTATTTAGAATATTTAATGCAATTTTTACGCCTTGAGAAAAGTTAGGTTGCGTTTTATTGTACACAAACCATATTTCTTGTTTATCTTTTCTACAAAAGAAATATATTACTTAGACTTACTTTGTCTTTATTTTGTACCTATATAATACTTAATTTTAATATACTTATTTAACATATAATTACAACAATAAATTCATTTGATATCAGAATTTTCTATACTTAAGTAAATGCAACCTTTCATACACTTGTGTTATTTGTATTGCAAACATATTGAAATCATCAGTTTGTAATAAAAATTGTTGATATTACTATTTCTTTTATTTTTTTAATACTTAAACTAGTTCTTAATACTATTCTTATTTTTAATATGCAAGAAACCACGGCAATATGTACTTAAAATTAAAATCTAGAATAATTTTATTTATAAAGTTATTCGAAGTAGGTCTTTTACTCTTATCGAAAATCAGTTTTTTGCGAATATTTCGTAAGTCATGCTTTTTAGACAAGTACGTTACGAGTATAAAAGTATTTAGAAGATAATTTTCAATATATTTTGTACAAAAAAAATTTCAAAATTCAGACCACTTGCCACTTTAACTCTCATCGAATAGCGATTTTTTGCAAATATGTCGTCAGTTATGCATTCTAGATATATTTATCATGAGTAAAAAAGTATTTAGAACTGGATTTGCAATATTTTTTGTATATGTGAAATTTCAAAATTCGGACCGGAAGTAGCACTTTTACTCTTAGCGAGTAGCACCTTTTTGATAATATCTTGCAAAGTATGCATTCTATAGAGATTTATTACGAGAATAGAAGTACTTAGAATAAGATTTTGAATAATTTTTGTATAAAACAAATTCTTAAAATTCTATAATTTGAAACGCTTATACGTATAAGAAAGTCGTGTGGTGCCACACCTCATTTTATTTCAATAGTTGCGAAGTTGACCTATGTAAACTTTATTGCAATCTTTACATGGAATTTTGTGTACTACACTACCTTGGTTTAAAATTGGTTTTTTGTCCTATGTTCTAGAGCAGGGGTGGCAAATTAACAGTGAAGTGTGCCGTATTTTTAAAGCTAATCTCGTTGCGGGCCAATATACATACATTGAATACAAATTAAATCTTACTTAATCATTAAATATTTATTATGTTCAGATACAGTTGAGCAAGGTAACAATAAAATTTAAGAAAATATTAGACATATTTTACGTATTTATTATCTGTAAATATTCAATCTTAAATTAAAAATGAAAACTAAAACATCCACCGTATAGTCCGGAGGAAGGAATAGAACAGGAGAGATAATAAACGGGTGGGGGAATAGGTATTAGTTAGACGAAAGTTATCACTTTAAGGTAGGTCAGTTATGGCAATATTGACCAATCATAATTTATAGAATTAGTATTTTGAATAACTTGTCATATATTTGACATGTTTGATTATGTGTTCAGTGGCGTAACATATATATTTTAGGAATATCTGTTTTATGTTTTCTTTAATACAGTTAGAATAAATGTCACTATAGAAAAAGAATAGAAGGATTGAAAAAACAATGCACTCACGATATTTCTTTAATTATTATTGGACTAAGAACATATTTTAAATGATTTTCGAGAACATACGAAGTGTACATATACCCTATATAAAATATTTATGCATGCCTATGCTTTGCGGTGGCCATATTGAGTTACCACTTTGGACAAATATTATTTTTAACGAGACTCTCTCCTGTTCTATTCTTTCCTCGTAGGTCCGGATATGGCTCCTTGTGACTTTTTTTTTGTTTTCTAATTTAAAAAAAGACCTTAGGGGACTTAGTTTTAAGGACGACAGTGAGTTGCAAGCAGCTGTTATAGAACATGTTGACGGAAAAACTTCAGATTATTTTTACTAGGGTATCGAATTATTAATTAATCATAATTAATAATTATTACAAAAAATCCTTAAAGAGTCTGCTTTTTTTAATGGAGTTTTAGAGTTATTAGAATAGAATATTCGTATTTATAAACCTTATCGTGGTTTAAAGGCAATCAATGAATTTTTGTGACTTCACATACTAAACCACGAAGAGCAAGTTGTTTTATCAAAGGGCTAAGAAAGGAACGTATTTTTATTAAAATAATATTAATAAAGTGTATATAAAGTTTCCTTGTATTGAATATGAGAAAGCATTGTTGCGTGCTTTTGGCACTTCTGACTAATTTAATTTCAAAATGTTAAATAATATCTGTTTATTTAAATTAACAAGTACTAAATTACTTAAGAATTCCAAATTAATTATAATATCATTCTTTTGGCTCCCACTGTACACTATTATTAATCTTAATACGCAAAATATATTCAAAATTTAAAATACATGTATTGCAATTCCACAGCCAAGCTTGTTCAAATTTGTGATGAGATCATTCGTTATATTTTATTTTCAAGTACTTATTTCTTAAAAATAACATCTGAATAACAACGTTTATAATCTAAAGTAAAATTCTTTTTATAAAGCAAATATTATAATCACGTACGACAATTTTTCTCAAATACCCCTTTTTATGACAAGATAAAAACTAGATCTGGGCGCCACGAGTATGCTCGTGTTATGAATAGCCCCTTTATTTAACAGTATCCTGGGAATCGAGCAATTGAATCTATTACATCGTATGCGCCGTGTGCAGAAATTCCTTCTTAGAGCATTCTCGAAGATTCTGGAAGGGTGGAAATGACGTAGCTTCTTCCTTATTCCCACTCCAACGGTACGAATAAAAAGGCAAGAACGCTTAAAAATATATATATTTTGTTAACCGCCTAGTGACCATCGACATAACTAAGTAATTTTAAGTGTAGACCATTGGCGGTCGGTGGCTATCAGATGTTTGACGCATAGTCCAGTAGCAATTTAAATGTTGAGATTATTACCACAGTGTAGTAATATAGCAGTGTCAAAAGCTAGTCAAGTGATGATTTAACGTGCCTAGTGGTTTTAAAATTATCAAACGATCATTAGTCCAGTCTAAGAGAAGATTCGGCCGATCACGATAATTCACCTTATGGGAATTTAAAGCAATCTTAATACTGGACCGCTGCCGTCGGATTCCGTTTCCTGTCAAACTACCGAAGAAATCCATCTTATCTTCGGGAAAAGTCATCGACCCGTCGCATACCCGCCAACCACGATTATTATCGTATCTGCACACTTGAAGGTAATTAAAGTATTACTTATGTCTCAGAGCGCTTAAAAATTATTGTACCGTCGCTAGAAAAAATCAAAGACCATTCCTTCTGGTTTTGTAATAATACATCTGTATTATATAGTTCCGTCGGATAGCGTCAAAATACCTTTGAGGATTAATCCATATCTCTTTGTTCACATTTTTATTAGAATAATTACACTACTGTAAATAATGGTATTAATCTAAAATTTCGAGTTCATTGTTAGAATCTTTGTAATATTTCCTATAATATCATAACCTTAAGTTAATCTTTTAAAAGTTCCAATACGAATTATTCACTTTGTCAAAATAATACATACATTAGTTGTTGTATTTTGTTCAAAATTTTTAATTTACCATTGGTATTTTTTTACGAAGATATTGTAATAAGTTATTTGTGTTAATCTTTGTGTAACAATAATTTATCTGTCTGGCCAGATTATCAAGTTAAGAATTGTGTAATCTGATGTAAAATGTGGAAATGAAACCTCTGTTTATTAGTGTTAAATGTTTATTGTACCTTGCTTTCAATTATTTCATGTAATAAAGATTGTTAAGTTTACGACGCTTGTGTTCTAAATTAATTATCCTTCGTTTCTTGAGGTAATTCAATAAGCTCAATGAATGTTTCTTACTTTCTTTCACTAACATATCTAGAGCCACGATATGCTAATTCTAGTGATAATAAAATTATGATCATATTAATCAAAGTAAGTGGCGTCCAGTAATAACTTTATAAATAATCACAAGATCATTCAAGTAAGCAGTTAGCTATCTAAAAGAATCAACACCGGTTACCTGAGGAATTTTTGATTGGGGATTGTGAAGCATAAGATTAAGGTAGGTGAGTTTTGTCATTAAATTAGATATACGCATTCATTCACTCCTTGTTCAATTATTAGTCATATATATTCATTGCAGTAATAAATAGTAAACGACCCTGAGATACTGGATGCAGACTGTGCTACTGGGCTAATTACTCTATTCTCGCATCCAGTACCGTTGCTGATTGGTAGATGTTTGATGAACAAATCCTTTAACTGTTTCTTAGATTAAACAATTCTGTATGGCAATTAATTAGCAACAACATAATCTAGTATTGTCATTACTGGGATTCATATAATGTCAAGCAAGAAGCTACAGTGTAGCGAAACAGCTGTCGTTGTTGTTGTTATTAAATATTAAATACAGTGTAAATCATAAACATTTGTTTGTTTTATTTCACATGAAATGGATTTACATCAAGTAAAGACCATCTCAATCCAAGATTTGAATAATGTATGTTTAAGTAAATTTATCGAAACATCGGTAGTATATTATTTCTTTATAAAAAGAATAGAAAAACAAGTACATAGATTAATAATATTTGTTGACATCGTTGTTTGTACATATTCAGGCGCATTTCAAGGAAATGTGGAATATTTTAGAGCCTGGAGATGCATAAATATTAGATATCCTTTGGTTTATTATTTCTCTTGTATTATTTCCCTTCAATAATAAGATCGCGCATATTTCTTTATCCGATCAATTTTGAAGGATAAACAAGATCCAGAAAGCAATAACAACACCACACGTTCTTGTTTTCTTTATATATTACTTTCTTACATGATTTGTATTGTTTTATGTATTGTGGGTAAATCAATGTTAAAATTGAAATAGACAAAAATTCAATTTCGTTTTATAACGTGCGGATATAAAATCAATGTTTACCTACACATTGCAAAATGAAATCATAACAAAAAAAAACTTACGCACAACAGTCTTGATTTACGTGATTTATACAGAACGTGCTTTAGAGGTTGTAATATTTGCAAATTATATGTGTTCTGGAGGTCTCTAACTGTTTCTAAACCCGTTTTCTATTAATTAAGCCAAAATTTCTTTGAAAAATATTAGGATGGATTTGGTCACTGGGCACGATGGGATTCCTAACTTAATTATGCTGAGATATGCATCACTATTATGCAAACCTTTATGTGCAATATTAAATTTAGCTCTTCGTACATCAATTTTTCCTGAAATCTGGAAATTGAGTAAAATCAATGCTGTATTTAAAAAGAGAAATAAAATGATATTTCCAATTATAGTATCATTAACATTCTGTCAACGTGCTTCAAAATATTTGAACATTTGCTGTATAACAAGGTATACAGCTGCGTAAGACCTTACATCTCTACACTGCAACATGGTTTCATGACAGGATGGTGTACACTTTCTAATTTGGCTGAAATTATTAAATGTATATGAAGCACATGACAAAGATGGCGAAAAGTGAAAAGTTGTGTTTAAAGTGCAGCAAATTAGTGCAAGAAATCGAAAAATTCATTACGTGTAATAATTGTAATGGGTGTTTGCACAATGCTTGCAGCCCGTACAAACTCACAGAACTGAAATTATGGAATGTAATTCAGTAAACATTAAATGGTATTGTGGAAACTGTGAAAGTGTGGCGCGCAAGAGCGAATTGAATGATATTGGTAGTAGTAAAGTCCCTTGAAATCAAAATTGTAAGTTGTTTAGAACATATATCAGCCCAGGATTTAAGAATAAAGGCACAATCTATAAAAATTGATGAACAAACAAAAATATTAAAAATATTAACTTCAAGAGATAAGCAAATAACTGAAAAACAAACTCATACTTATAGAACTAAATGAACAGCAAATTCAAAAATAGCAAAAGATGGAGATACGAGTCTAAAACCTACACAAATAGAACAGCAAATCGAAATACATAGAGAGGTCAATATACCACAAGTACATCAGTCACAAAATAACATCGACAATATAAATACTCAAAAAAAAAGACGTAAAGTTCACTGAAGTTAAGTCTAGAAGAAAGATCTTTAGGGGAAAAAAGGAAAATACAAAACTAATAGCGGCAGAGAAAATGAAATGGATATTTATATCCAATTTTAAAAATAAGACAGATGAAGAAGAAGTCATAAATTATTTAAAGGAGAACGACATATCTGTCATAGACTGTAAAAAGTTGGATATATTAAACAAAAACATTGCAGTATTTAAAATAGCGGTTATAGAAAAAAACGAAAAATTGATATTTGATGAAAACTTGTGGCCAAACAACACTATTATTAAACCATATAGATTTTTTGGGAAATATCCCGACAGAAAACAACAGATATAGCAGAAAAAAAATGTCTAATTTTACCGTTTTACATCAAAATATACAGAGTTTACGAAATAAAACCGACCAATTATCTATATATTTGCAGAGTTTGTCATATGAGGTGAATGTTTTAACTATTGACGAACACTGGTTACTACCAGGTGAAGATAAATTTTTTAAATATCCACGGGTACACATTAATTTCCTCTTACATAAGACCAAATAGAGCGCATGGTGGTTCTTGTATCTTTGTCAAGACTGGCAACACTTTTGAAAGGTTAACCGAACTAGAAAATAAAAGCATTGAATTAAATATAGATTCTAGTGCTGTCGCCTGTTTTAGACTGAGAACTATAATTATTAATGTATACAGGCCTCCCTTGGGAGATATCGAATTATTCGAAAATACTCTTGATGAATTACTGGAAGTTGTTGCGACAAGATTCGCGACATATACAATTCTTTTAACTAGAGACTTTAACATAATTTTTTTAAAAACTACAGATATACGCGCTTTATGGATATTGTGTCGTCGTTTAAATTGGTGCCAACGATATCTGTGCCTACTACTAGAGGCAATTATCAGTTACTCTAGTAGGCTACTAGAGTAACTGATAAATCGGAGTCCTTAATTTTGATAATATATTAACAAACTCCCAATCTTATAAAAGAAACGTGATAAATACCGCTTTATCCGATCATAAAGGCCAACAAATAACCTTAATAAATCATCACTCTGCAGACATAGTCAAGAAAAATAGAGAAAAAGGCAGAGTGATTTGAATTAACACGTGTAGTCTACAATTAATGTTACTTCTTAATAAAATATGTTTTTATCAATTTTTTTTTGGTTTTTTACATCTAACTAGCTTATTTAATTATTTCTATTTATATATAAATGTGGGGTTCACGGCAATATGTGTTGATGTACTTTTTATATTATTGTTTTTCTGACGTTTCCCATGCTCTGTTAGGAGTCGAGAAGGATAATGATTATTATTATGTATTAAATTTTAAATAATTTTAAGATTAAATGATTGGCATTTTGAATATGGGAGTAGACAAAATAAAATGTATTCATGAAAACTAAAAATCTTTGGTGTATAAATAAATATATAGAAATGAGGATATAGTACCATTGATAAATAACCGTAATAATTGTTAATGTAGTTTAACAAACTTTATTAATGAAAGGCAAACGGGATCTTCCCTAGAATTACATTATTCCTTGAAAAGCTATTTTTCGACATGATAAAAACTTTGTCTCTAAACGTCGTCTTCCAAGGTTTAATGAAATACTACAGTGTCGCTTACGAACTTTTCAATTAAAATAATTTACGCGAAAGAAGCGAATAGAATCGAGCTAATGCAAACGGCACAGACTTGATTCTATACTGGTCAGCAAATGACGCGGCAACTGGGTCAACTGACTGTGCGAGCCAAGACGCAAGGGTCGTAACTAACGACATTTGATGCTTTCAATTTATGTATGCTACGTCTTGCCGAGTGGAAATATTTAATATGCAAAGTTGCAAAGTTTTCGCAAAGTAAACTATACCGCCATAAAAGGTATTTACGATCGCAAAAATTGTAATGCTTTTACTTTTGTGTCTATTTTTTTAATGGAAAATCGTAAGTAGTTGTGCAATTATCCTCCGAAGATAAATATTAGTAAATTTATAGGTATCTAACGTACACATGCGATGCAATTTTAGAAAATATTTCTTCAGCGTTAAATGTGCTTTTAATTAAATATACTATAAATACAGCTCAGATTCTTGTACTGGGTTATTCATTTTAAATTACCCACCTTTTATCATCGTTATTATTGCACGTACAATAATTTTTTTTAAATAGAAGTTGAGTGGCTGAATCTGAATTTTATTTGCATGCTATCAAAAACACAGTGGCGTGCAGATAAAACAGTATAAAAAATATTTTTTTAAAATGGGATACTCTGTATATTATTATTTTTTTTTAATGGTCTTTTTATCTGATTACAAAAATATACCATATAATACCGGTATATTAAACAGTTTTTGAGTTATTCCTAAATGTCGAATATCATAGTTACTGTACTATGGAAAAGTTAATATTATTAAAGTAACCTATGAACATTATTTTACTAAAGTATTATGGACTGATGAGTCATCGTTTTCTACTAGTGGAGTTTTTAATAGAAAAAATCGAAGGTCTTGGGAGAATAAATACAACAAAAAGAGATTGGTAAAACAAATTAAAAAATCAGGAAGAAAATCTGTTATCGTTTGGTGTGACATTATCCGAAACAAAATTGTTGGGCCTATATTTTATGATTATAATTTAAATGGGGCCACCTGTTTGGAAATAATTATCCTAAAAGTTGAAAATATTCTTTTATAAAACTTTTTGGAGACCGAACTTGATGATATGATTTAAATGCAAGAATTCGAGGTCATTTGAATAGTGTATTCGTGGTATGGATAAATGTATATATTTCTTTTATTATTTTTTTTTGAATAGTGATATCTTTTATATCATTTTGTTAAGGACGTAAATTAATTAAGTTATAATAAAGTTTTTGTTAAACTGCCAAAAAATAAATCTATAAATATAATTATCGATGTTTAAAAACATCGATGTTTGGTAGTCGATATTTTGCAACCATCGATGTTGATCAACGATGTTAACATCGATGTTTGATATCGATGTTTACCCACCGATGTCCCATCCCTACTCTCGACTACAGCTTGTGAACATCAACTAATATTAATTAAGAGATTGCTCAAACCAACTCGGTTCGATATTTCTCTCCGAGTAGTTCATATATCTGTCCTGTTTTATTGAATAAATAAAATAAAAAACATATCAATCGGTCGCTCCGTTTCGAAACGAAAAGAGACACAAACAAACAAATAAAAAGGCAACTGTATCAATCGGCTGGTTCATAGAATACTTGTTCTTACTTGTTGAGTACGATTGAGCGTCGAATGAGATAAACGAGTTTATGCATGTTTGTCTTATTCCTGTCGGTGCGTGCTGCTTATGCAATCCTATATAAACAACGTAATATTTATTTTATTTTCATTTGCGGTTTCGCGCGTAATAGATAAGCAGTACTTAAGTTCAACACTTATACTTACGTATTTCTCAAAACAAAACAATGTCGGAAGTAAAAAAGAAGAGACGGCAATACTGTGCGGAATATATTAAATTCGGATTCATTGAAAATCCTACAAACCCATCGTCGCCTTTGTGCCTTCTATGCCTAAAAACATTTTCGAATGAAGCAATGAAGCCTTCAAGACTTCAAGATCATTTGAATAAAATGCATCCAGATAAGAAAGACAAGAATGTAGCATATTTTCAAGACCTAGAGAAGAAGCATAATACTCGGCCAAGTGTAGCAAAACTCTTTTCGGCGGCTGCTAAGCAAGATGACGACGGACTTCGAGCTTCGTACAACATCTCTTTGTTAATTGCTCAAAAAGGCAAACCACACAACATCGGAGAAGTGTTAATTTTGCCAGCAATAAAGGAAGTAATAACTACTGTGCTTCATAAACCGGCCGCAGATATTATCGGAAAAATTCCTTTGAGTAATAATTCTGTGCAAAGACGAATTGATGAAATGGCCGGAAACATAGAAGAATCATTGTGCAATCATCTGAGGACTAGTCAATTCTCAATTCAGCTCGATGAGTCCACTTTACCAACTAATGAAGCATTGTTGCTGTCTTACGTGAGGTTTATTAAAGATGAGAAAATATGTGAAGAACTATTGTTTGCTAGAAATTTAGAGACCGATACAAAAGGCGAAACCATATTCAATACATTGGAAAAGTTTTGTGATGAGAAAGAGATTCCCTTGAAAAATATTATATCAGTTGCTACGGATGGCGCTCCGGCTATGACAGGGTGCCATAAAGGCTTCATAGCGTACGTAAAAAATAAAATTCCAGATGTCCTTGCTGTACATTGCGTTATTCATAGACAACATTTGGTTGCTAGAAATTTAAGTGAACGACTATTTCAATCACTGCAATATGTCATCAAAGCAGTCAATAAAATCCGTAACTGCTCTTTGAATGATAGATTATTTCATCAGCTTTGTGTTACTAATGACGAAGATTTCAACCGTTTGTTGTTTCATACCGAAGTTCATTGGCTATCAAGAGGCAATTGTCTGACTCGATTTTACAACCTGTTTGACTCTGTGATAGAGTTTTTGGAAACTAAAGATACAGAATTGCGCAACAAGCTCATTACATCAAAAAATGGTATAGCTTACATGACAGACCTGTATAAATTGTTCAACAACATGAATCTCCAACTGCGAGGCGATGAACTAAATTTAATTAAAACAAAAAATGTCGTTGCTGCTTTCGCAGCCAAACTGCTTCTACACAAAAAGAATATGGGCAGACGTGAGTTTCATAATTTTCCGAATTTATCAGTATCCTGCAGTAACGACGACTTGTTTGCCTACTGCCAACATTTGGAAAAGCTCCACATTGACTTCACCGAACGATACCAGGATATTTTGAACTTGGAAATACCAGACTGGGTGTTGGATCCGTTTTCAAATGTCAACACAGCAATATCACCACATCTGGAAGAAGAACTTATAGAATTGACAACGAACGAGGAAATAAAAATCAAGTTCAAAAATGGCTACCAAGAATTTTGGCTACAAAAACCGATCCCGCAATTGTACCCTGGATTGTGGTCAATCATTCAACGATTCTTGATAGCATTCCCATCGTCATATTTGTGTGAACGTGGATTTAGTGCTGTAGCAACGCTGCTTACTAAAAAGAGAAATCGTTTGCATGTTACCGAACGTGGTGACTTGCGGCTGTTCTTGAGTAAATTGGAACCTGATATCAACAAACTTATTAAACAGCATCAGATTCATCCTTCACATTAGTTTTTATATTAGAATCGATTATGTTTGTTTTATTTTGAATTTTGAATAAAAGATACTTTGTCTGAATACTATAAAGTTGCGTTTCAATAATCATTCTCATTGGCAGGTGTAGCCCGTAAAAGTTAACTTGAGACCTGAGCGCCGTTGTGTACTACCTACTACGCTCAGGTCTCAAGTTAACTCATTCATTCTAAACGAGACTTTTACTATAACCCATAGTAAAAGTCTCGTTTAGAATGAATGTTTAATCTCCGCTAATATAGCTCACAATAATTAATTTAATTTGAAGTTATAGTGGTTTTTGAGTAGGTGAAAAAATGGGGGCGCTAAAAAATAATTTATTTTCAAAGTGGGCAGTAGGCAAAATAAGTTTGGGAACCACTGCTATAAGCCTACAGTTAGTCCTAACACTGAAGCAGAAATTGCGATACATATTGGTAATTTAGAGACGAGATTCTTTGGACTCACTAGTGAAGAATTGAGAACACTTGTTTTCCAGATAGCCGAAAAACACCAAATACATCATCGATTCAACAGAGATAAAGGTATGGCTGGTAGAAAATGGTTAAGGGGTTTCCTTGCAAGACATCCTACCATATCGATTAGAACTCCTGAGCACACATCTCTGGCAAGAGCTCAAGCATTTAATAAGGAAAATATTAAATCATTTTTCAATTCTCTTCAAGAAGTTCTGGATACATATAATATTCGTCCAGAGAACATTTTCAATATAGATGAAACTGGTATGAGCACATTTCCAACCAGGGTTCAAAAAATTCTTGCAACAAAAGGACGCAAACAAATTGGAGTCACCAGTAGCGCCGAACGTGAACAACACTACACTGCCGTATGTTGTATGAACGCAATAGGAACATTTGTTCCTCCTGCTTTTATCTTCCCACGCAAACGTTATAAAGCCGAATTAATAGATAACGCACCAGTAAGCAGTGTTGCATTTTGTCAGAAAAATGGGTGGATGAATTCTGAAACTTTTGTGAAATGGTTGAATCACTTTGTTCAACATGTTAAGCCTTCGAATGAAAATAAAGTTCTTTTAATTCTAGATGGACATACGTAGTAGTCACAAGGGGTTGGAAGTACTAGAGTACACTAAGAGTAACGGAATTATCTTATTTTGTCTCTCTGCACACTGTTCCCATCGAGTACAACCACTCGATGTGGGATTTTTTGCACCACTTGAAACCTACTACAACCAAGAAATGCAAAAATGGCTCAAACGAAACCCAGACTGAGCGGTTACCCACTTTCAAGTAACAGAGCTTTTCAACAATGCTTACTTGAAGGTCGCTACACCCTCCAATGCAATCAGTTCTTTTAAAAAAACTGGAATTTCTCCTCTAGATCCAGACATTTTTGAAGATTGGGAGTTTGGCCCTGCATCAACAACTGACAATGAAAAACCTGAACCTATAATCGACAATATGACGGAAAAAAATCGTGGCAAAGACATGCGAAATGAAAATATGAATGATGATAATAACAACAAAGCTAATTCAGAGATCTTGCACGAAGTTGAAGTCGATCAAAACGTCGCAACTACCTCAGTAAAAAATATAAGCATAGAACTAATTGAAGAGTTATCTCCTCTTCCTAGAGCACCAAGAAGAGATACAAAAAGAAAAAGAAAACGTAGTAAAACAGGTGTCATCAACTCCACTCCAGACTTAGAAGTAACTAAAGAAAAGAAGAAAGAAGTATTGGATACAGACCGAAGAAAAACAGCAAGAGCAGCTAAAAGGAAAATTAATGAAAATATAGAAGACAATAGTGACGAAAAAAATAATGAACGAGATTTTAGTGACGAATCAGATTGTGCATGCTTGTACTGCAATGAAATTTTTTCTCGATCTCGTTCTAAAGAAACATGGATAAGATGCCAGGCATGCACAGGCTGGTGTCACACAGAATGCGCTGGTGTTTCAAGATCAACTAAAATGTTTGTTTGTGACGTTTGCAAGTAGAAAAATGTTCCTTTTATAATAAATGTTTGTTTCTTTAATATATTTGTGAGTATCTATTAAGAAATCGCATCATTTTTCGAGATAAATTAATTACCTGTCCCTTTTATCGAGGAGGGCCATCATAGGAGGATGGGTGCCTATGATCGCCCCTTTGATCTTAAAAGAAAATCAATTTATCTACTGGTAAAATTGAACCATTTGAGAGTTCTAATCAACGGTCACTAAAGAAGCCTATGACCCCTTACTTTTAAGCCAATGAATGTTCTAAAATCTTAACTGGTTTCACAATTACAGTCGATTGAAGATAGGGGGTCCGTCACAGGTCACCTTCCCCTAATCAGAAAAAAAAGACTTTTATAAAAATTTAATAATATACAGGGTATTCCATTTAAAAAATATATGTTTTGTACCGTTGTACGCCACTGTGTTTTTTGATAGCATGCAAATAAAATCCAGTCTCAGCCACGCAACTTATTATTTGAAATTTTTTTTTTGTATATGCAGTAATAACGACGATGATGAAGGGTGGGTAATTTATAATAACCTGTATATCAGCATCTGCATTTCATGCAATACTTAATAAATGCATCTACTTGAAACATGATATAAATTATTATACATGATAAAATTCATTTTTGCTAAAATATTATAGATGATGAGACTGAGGTATTACTAGAATAACCGTACTTTTCTTTAAAATAATTGTCTGTCTAATCATATTTATTTAGCTTAAAATAAATCTACCAAAACCTTCAGTGGTGCAAACTGTAAATTACGGCAGTCAGCTTGTCAGCAACCTCTGCAACGTGTGTGAACCAGTTAAGCCTGTCGTTCACTGTGAGTCCTAAAAACTTCACTGTTCTAATTTCTTTGTTTGTTCCCTTTGCAAATTATATAGATTGCGTTTTTTTGTTATCCATTTGTAGACTATTACCTGCATCACCATTTCTGATTTGTGATTTCTATCCACTTCGGTACCTGTTTAAACCAGTTGGAAAGCTGTTCGATTCATAGCACATTGTTATCTGCTTTTGGAGAGGTCCGAAGTTTGCCACACATATATAAAAACTGAACAGGTGTAAATACCTCCATTATATGTATAAAAGACATACAATCCAATCCGCAACACATCTCCAAAGTTTGCCGCATTTGCCTTGTGCACGAAAGTGATTACACTCTGTATAAATTTCAAACGAGATTGAACCTCTATAAGAAAATACATTGGATTTTGAATTAAAACCCGCATAGCATATCTACTCATGTAATTCGGTGCCACTTAGACCCAATGTAGCCTAACAAAGTACAATTTAAATTTAACAAGGAATCAAATGTACATTAATATATAACGTGTTCCATTTAAAATAACAATGTTGGCATCTATTTCCGGTACAACCGGAAATCCGTCATTACTAAACATAGAGATGTAAGTTATCATACGAATAAAATTCCTAATTTAATTCGTAAAGCAGCACTATTGCAGGGCCCTGCAGAAAACGCTTGGGAGTGTATCCGTAATCCATTTGATATACGTACTATTTATAAAATATAATATTACTTTTGCAAAACTCTGGATTTTGGTTGATATTTTGTCAAAGCGTACCACCCAAAAAAGATATTGAATGAAGGAATTGCATTATGTAGTAGTTGCAAAGAGTGTACGGTTTAAAAAAAAAATGGTATTAAAATCACCACCCATAATAATTTACTCGTGTTTTTCATTAAACACTTTCACTTTAATTAATAGTTGAACTACGTATTATTTTCCTCGTCGTTTACAATTAATTAGTATCCCCTAGAACATTTATTATACGTAAAGATAACTATCAGATGGCTGATATTCTTCGAAGCCTTTAATCATATAATTAAATTACATCGTGTTATATGGCATAAAACATTCACTATAAAGCAAATGAAATAGCAGCCTTTTTTTTGTTCGCAGTTCCTACAGTATTATATTAAATAATACGTGATTTAAATGTATGAATGTACCTACACTGTGCAATTTCTTAGAATAATGTGTAGAGAGTTTAACGTAAGACTATTTAAGTAGCTTACGGTTGAAATTTCTTGTAGTAAGATGGATGTAGTTGTTCCTCCCTTTCAAGATTACATTCTGTTATGCTCAAACGTTTTCTTTATATGGTAAATAAAATTTAATAATGTAATTTTATTGTCGAATAAACACATCGCCTGTTTTAGTTTTAGTACAGGGGATTTCGTTTCCGAAAATGTACTTTTCATGTGCAATGAACTCGATGTATAGCCATAGTTATAACCTGTGTATATTACGTGTTGTTAAATTTTACTAGTGATGTATAAGATAATAAAGTAAAATTAGTTTTGTTCATTGTTTATATAGCATTTTAACGAAAGCTAAATTTTTACGAACAGGGAATTAGAAAGTAGTTTGTTTGCATAACTACGAGGGTTGTCTAGTTGAAAGACGTAGTTTGTTCCATAAAAATTTAATAAGAAACATATTTACAAATATGTACCGCCATAATCAAGACACATATTGCTGTGATGTCAGCTGTGTTAATAACTTGCACATAGTGTTAGCTAGGACCACAATGAAATTAATATAATATTAATTAGGTTTATATGTAAGAATAGGTCATCAGATTTCTTGTCCGATTAAATAGAGTACTTGTTTATTTCAGATAGGTCCGTGATAAAGGGATATCAATCAATAGAAATCTTGTCATTGTTTCCATCTGTAATCAGAAGAAGAAGGAGGGTTTCAGCAAAAGGAAGTCGTTAGAGTTTGTTTGTTGAAAACAATTTTGATTCCAACATGATCTTGCCAGGCTTCATGAATTATACGTTTCTCCCTGGTTATGCAAAAGTAAAATAAAGCAAGCAAGTCGATATCTTCCCTATTATATGGAATGTACGGCAGCTTTCTCTAGCCTACATTTCAATATAGTGCCATCAGCATCCTCTGTAGCAACTAGTGTTTCTATTTCCCTTGCTTTATGGGGGGGAGGGGGGGTTTACTTGATCGGCGAATGCCACAAAATGGTCAAATTCAACGCAAAAAATCGCAAAAATCAAGGCACTTGAAAAAGTTGCCGCTACGTGAACGAAATAATGAATATTTGTTCTAGCGACTGACGATTCAAATTTGCAATTATATTAAAAAATAGTTAAAATACAGCACTTTGAATTTTTTTCGTTTTATAGCGATATAAAGCTTACTCTGTTTAAAAAGTACTTTTTTGAATCGTGAGTACCTAGATATTTTTAATCTGAACTCGACAATGTATTTACTTTACTTTCAAAATAACCCTGGTCTCCAAAAAATTACTTTGAAACCAATGAGAATGATCACAAAGTCCGCACTAATAAATGGCAAATAGGCAACACATAATTCAACCTCTTACTCACAGTTTCGTAATGTCTAAGACCAGCTATATGGAAGGTATACCTGGTCGACTGTATTAAGCCGAACATCATATAAACAGAGAGATCTTCACCTTTTTTTATTACCTTAGGTAAACGAATGCTTCATTCAGATATCGGCTTTATTTTCTAATTATTTTAATGATATTTGGGAGAATGTATTAGATATTTAATTCTTCGTCTGGAATAAATATATGTTGTTATTATTATGAAATTTAACTTGTTACTTAATTTCTGGCGGTGATATTTTGCTTTAGATGTTGAAGGTTTTTAATTTTAAGAATATGAGCAATGTTGTAGTCAACTAAAATATTACAAAAACAATTCTGTGCTGTAACAGTAACAGTAACAGTGCCTGTTTTGTTTTTTAATAAAATGTAAATATATATATTTTATAATAATCAGATGTTTTGGATTGTTGAATATTATATTCTTCCCAATCGGCATTGATGGAGTTGATTAGCAAAATTAAATTATAAAACATTTTGTCACAGGGAAGATTCGAACTAAATTTTATCACCAAAGAAAGTTGTATTCATTATTTCATACATAAGTTTGAGTATACATTAAACATATTTGTAAAAGAAAATACGTGCGGTTGATATATACAAGCAAATTTTAATATATTTCAGATATTTGTCGGTGTTCATTTATGATTGATTACGTGATAACATTGATGTGTCTATTTTATTAGACTCTTTTTCTGTTCCTTGATATTCTTCTCGCTTTCAAAATGTATTTTATTTTTCAAGGACAAGGTTTCGGCTTTATGGAATTTCAAAAATGCAGTTTTCTTCGGCAATAAATATACATTATTATTATTAATTATGAAGTTGCACGACTTATTGTTATTTTTAACCTTACATGTTGAAGCTTTTTAATAATATGAACAATGTTTGTAGAAAACTAAAATCTGACAAAAACAATTTTATGTCATTGTAAGATATGAAATTTAGAGATTTTCCGGACTCTTCAAACTAAGATGCATTGGTTTTAGACAGCAAGTTACACAAATTTCAGTTTTCTAGATGGCAAAAGCATTTATTTAAATATCTGAGTTTGTTGTGCCTTCATGTTTTTGTTTTATTTGTACTTTGTATTTTGACCACAGGACAGTTTTTAGATTTTTTTTTGTATATGTGAATAAGTAAAAGAGCATGGGCCAAACGAGCGCATAAGCCTAATTACAGCAGTTTATCAGGAGTGACAGCAATTGTTTAATGGCGAGCGAAAAAAATGTTGTATGTAGGCGTAAAAAACAAATTTTGTTTAATTTGTGCAAAATATGGTGAATCTAAAAATCACGTATGCTACAAAAATTGGTCTTCGTCGTCAACAGCCATGGAGTCGCCAATTATTCCGGAAGGTTTTCGACATTTTGGTGAAATGCACGGTGTAATTTATGGTAGATTAATAGGGGACTGTGATAGCAGCGTTCTTAGAAAACTACGTGAGATGGCTCCTTACGGTCCCCAAAAATTATTGAAAAAATTGAGTGCCGAAATCATATATTAAATAAAATTAGCGACTGTTTGAAAAAACCTAAATTCAATTCGGACATAGGACAATTAATAACAAAAAATGTACTTAGATTCAGAGCGGCCTTGACAAAAGCAATTGAACATTACAAAAGTTCGAACTTAACAATAACAAACCAGATTGTGAAACTGCAACGTCACATTATAAATGGATCAAGACATATTTTTGGTGAACACTCGGATTGTGCTTCTTACTTTTGTCAAGGATCTAATGAAGGTGAGATCAATATGTTTGAAAAATTTCAGAATTTTAATATGTATGATAATTTTATTAACACTTTAAGTCGGCTCAGCTTAATAGTAGATCTTTAATAGGAAACGTAGATGCCAACATTGTAGAATCTTTTAATTCAGTCATTGCAAAATTTGTAGGAGGTAAAAAGATTGTATTATATTCAACGTACTTCTTACAGTGCACGTTGCAAAGCGGCAGCAGTTTGATTTAATTGTAAGGGCAACTATCACTCAAAGCTTCAGACTAAATATGGATGTATACGACAGTGTGTGAAAAAATTAGGTGTGGCCACCACACGACTTTCTTATACGTATGAGCGTTTCAAACTATCTAATCTTAAGAATTTTTTTATACAAAACTTATTCAAAATCCTATTCTAAGTACTTTTATTCTCTTAATAAATCGCTATAGAATGCATACTTTGCAAGATATTCGAAAAAAAGTGCGACTCGCTAAGAGTAAAAGTGCTACTTCCGGTACGAATTTTGAAATTTCATGTATACAAAAAATATTGCAAATATAACTCTAAATACTTTTGTACTCTTAATAAATATATATAGAATGCATAATTTACGACATATTTGCCAAAAATCGCTATTCGGTAAGAGTAAAAGTGTTACTTCCGGTCCGAATTTTGAAATCTTTTTTATACAAAAGATATTGAAAACTATGTTTTAAATACTTTTATACACGTAACGAACCTGTCAAAAAAGCTTGACTTGCGAAATATTCGCAAAAGACCGATTTTCGATAAAAGTAAAAGACCTACTTCCGGTAGGAATTTCGAAAATTTTTTTAAATAAAATTGTTCTCAATTTTAATTTTAAGTACATATGAATTCTTTATAAATTTGTATAAACTTAGTATTTGACGAAATATTCGCAAAATTCGATTTTTTCACTGAAGTAAACTGCTACTTCCGGTCTACCGATTTTACTGAAAAACTAATCAGATCTCAAGAGGGAGATTATACACGTAAACACAAAATTTGGAATTGATAGGGGGTTTGAGGGGACCTCAAAACGTGGACATCTGCAAAAATCTCGAGGTCGAAAATTTCCATCATCACAATACTTCCTTATACTACGTATAAGAAAGTAAAAAAACGGTATGAGAAGAAACATTTTTTATAGGAAACAAAAAATACATTCAGGAACTACGGACGATCGCGACTATGGGCCGGAGGCAAATGCATATTTTATTGAAGATATAAATAATCATAACAATACCAGTGTCGACTGTGTAGAATATAATTTTCAATAATTTAAAACATGTGCTATTTAGAGAATATAAATTTTTACATTTTGTAAGAAACACCGGCACTGCTTTTTTAGCAGATTTTAGTTTTCTCTAAAACATTACTCATATTATTACAAAGCCTCAACATGTAAAGTAAATACAAATCATGGTGAAAAATAATAAGAAGTACAACTTAAATAATTGATAATCATAAATAATAATAATTAAGTTATATATTTATTGCAGAATAAAACTTAATATCTAATTAATTTCGGCAAATATCATTAAAATAATTACAAATTACATAAATCGGGAGCCTTAATAAAACTAAATAAATACAAGCCAGGAGAATACATAAATGCAGGAGGCAAATATCCCAAATGTATTTGCTTTCCAGTTGACCAGGCATATCCCTTCATATTGCTAGCCGGTATCTGCATCGTGTAAAAGATGCAGGCATTTTAAACTCGGTAAATATATTCAATTTATTTCAGGCAACCCGACATACGCCGTTCGGGAATTTTTCTTAAGGAAAGCCCACCCTTAAGTGCAAATATGGACCGGCACAATAAACTGAAAATAACTCAACAATATAAACCTCCAGCCGGCCACCTTCCTTCGCTTATTCATCTGCCCTCCACCTCCTCTTCTTCCAAAGTCCCCAGCACACAAGTTTTTCCTAAATGCAGCACTATTGCACTTAGATGATGTGCAGACATTTAGTATTCCGTCTCAATTCACCAAATATACCAAATTTTTAAATTACTTTAGAATCAGTTTTCCTCAGTGTTGAAAATTCTATTATAAATTTCTGCTTTTAGCGCTGATAATATTTAATTAGGTAGGTTTTTAATTTTTTTAAAAATTACACATCGCTGAGGTTTGAACCCACGACCTCCCGATTGTTAGTCGGTTGCGCTACCATTACGCTACCGCTGGTGTCTGGGTTAGAGTCTTTAAATCGTACTGAATTATGTCAAATACCAGACTGAACTTAAGTCAGCAGTCCGACGTTCTGTACTAAATTTTTAAATTACTTTAAAATTAGTTTTTTGCAGTATCGAAAGTTCTAATTATAATTTTCAGCTTTCGGCACTGATAATTATTTAATTAAAAATTTATCTAATTAAATAATTACACTAGCCCACAAGTTTCTTCTAACTGACTTAACAGTCTAGAATTTTAGTATTTTGCATAGTTTTAAACATAAAAACTGTATTCTAACAAAGGGTATCACGTCAAATTTTCAAAATAATTTTTTTATCTGTTTTCTCTAAGATTAACATAAAATTTAAAATTAAAAAGTACTGTAACAAACTCGGGCATGTTCGCGGCTATAGCGTGAAGAGCAGCGGCAACTACAAAGGATATGACGTCACGCATTCCAGAGGGAAATAGAGAATTCTAATATATTAATCATCGCGTAATATACTAAAATGGAAGCTTCTGGAATCGATACGTCCATATATGAAGGTTGCAGCCAGCGTAGTGATTCGTTTATTGTTTAGTTGTTGGCGCGATATGGTAAGAGACAATTGAAATGTCACTGGATTGTCACTTATTACGAAAGTTGGAAGCAGTGTTTCACAAGTTGTGTTGCGTGTGATTTTCAAGAATGAAAAGCCGTGAAAGAGCCTGTAAAAATTCTCCGTACAGTTTTTGAAGTGTAAACTTCTTTGGGCGCGTTGCGTTGATTGTGGGCACTGAACAACAAGCAACAAGCTTTTGAGGGATTGTGATCAAACACGTTCGTGCACTGATGGGACCAATGGAAGGTCGAAACAGCTGTCTGTACGTTGTTTTTTCGCAATGCCAGCTTAGGGTAGATGTGCATTCATACATTTATTCATATACGAAAAAATTTTTTTTCCGTATATGTATACTTGCGTGATTTAAGAGGTGTATATATCAAATCGGTCTGGTCGTTAAGTAAATGACATCGAAATTGCGGGAGGCTTTGAATATTTCGAGGGCCTCTAGGAGGTTTAATTTCTCACATTTCTCGGCGATGTGTAAGGTTTTTACAAAATTATTAATTGTTGTATGATTATTCTCTTTTATATGGGCCGCAAACGCAGACTTAGGGCATTCATTGTCAACTTCTTTAATATGTTCTTTAACTCTCATATTAAAACTACGACCAGTCTGTCCGATATACACTCCTTTACAATCAGAACATTCAAGCTTATAAACACCAGATTTGTTTAAAGGGTTTGTTTTCGTTTTACAATTAAAAAGAATATTAGCGACCTTTGTGTGAGGTTTGAATGCTACTTTAATATCATATTTAGAAATAATTTTAGCGATTTCATCACTAACATTGCCAAAATAGGTTAAGGAGATATATTGAGGTGATTCTAATTTATTATGAGGGTATACTGAGTTCAAGGACATTTATTTAGTTAAGTTTGTTTTTAATATCTAATTGAAATCGTTTGGTGGGGTCTGTTTTCATTACTACAAGATTTTCGTTGTTTATAAAATCTAAAATTTTACTATTACAGTCTGCTTTAGATACAATGACGGTGGTATTACCTTTATCTGCTTTTGTTACAATTAAATCGTTATCTTTTGTCTTTTTTATAATACTATTAACTATATGCGCGTCAGACTTGTCTTGTGTAAGTTCATGTTTGAGGAGTTTTCCTATTTTGGCTTTGCTAAGATTATTATCTGCTATTTTCTTGAGTGCTAATTCTGATTCTACTACTAAAATATCTTTTATATCCTTACAATGAATATGTGGTGAGTATTTTGGACCAGTGTTTAACAAAGACAATTCGTCGTTTGAAAAATTAACTGTGGTAAGGTTTTTAACTCTAGGGTAAAATTGAATTGTATTATTATAACTATGTGAGAAATTTATAGAGTTTGAAATATTAAATGTTATGTTTTCTAATTTTTTCGTTTGAGTAATAAATTTTTTGTACACTAACTGACTAACTTGTTCTCTTACAGAGTCATCTAATAAATCGAATTCAACATTATGTAAATTAAAGGTTAATTCTGCATGTAATACCTTAATGTATATAAGTAGAATGTCTCTTCTATGGAACCAGTACTTAGATTCTTCTTTAATCCAAATTTTGTTGGTGGCTGCTAGGGTTTTCTTACCTGCGATGGTGTTGGTTTTGGTTTTTAATTGCACGTACTTTGGTGTAATGTTTCTCTTCAGACATTGTTGATTAAACAAAACATTCTGCATTGCCATCCTGTGTCTCAGACGTAATTTAAAATATAATTTGGCTTGTTCTGCTACACTAGCTTGTTTCAAATAATTAATGCTGTAAGCCGTTACATTGTGATAATCCATATTAAAACCATAAAAGGAGTATATATCGGACAGACTGGTCGTAGTTTTAATATTAGAGTTAAAGAACATATTAAAGAAGTTGACAATGAATGCCCTAAGTCTGCGTTTGCGGCCCATATAAAAGAGAATAATCATACAACAATTAATAATTTTGTAAAAATCTTACACTTCGCCGAGAAAGGTGAGAAATTAAACCTCCTAGAGGCCCTCGAAATATTCAAAGCCTCCCGCAATTTCGAATGTCATTTACTTAACGACCAAACCGATTTGATATATACACCTCTGTTTACTTGCTGTACTTAGATTTTTAATTTACTTCATATTTCTAATTTCTGGTTTTCCCTATAATTAACTAATAACTGTTATAATGTATTGTGTATTATCCCATGTATTTCCCCTCAACTTTATAATTACTGCCTAATACTAAGCTTAACATAATTTTGTGTCTCATTCAATACTGTGTTCGTTAATGGCCATGTTGGGCGAAACCGCGGTCACACCATTTGTTTAAATATAGTGATACAACAAAGTAAATGTGTTTTTATTGTTTTAATTTTTTGCATTCATATTTGGATTTCTTTCCTGCTAATTTAGGAAGGACGAGTGATGAACACAGGGAAAGGTTCCATCAAGAGATTGTAGAAATGGAGAAATAATATCAAAGTAGGTTATCCCGTCATGAAGGAAGATTTTCGCTCGTTTCTCTTTAGAGAAGGCAACAGGCGCCATAAACGGAAGAAATAACTTACTAATGCATCAGTAATTTTTCTTTGTGTGTAGTTATATGTTTTTCTATTCTTTGTAATAATTAAAAATTTGAGCATTTATTATGTCAAGATTTTTATACTTATCTATTTCTTTTTATAACTCCTGTATAAAGAATTTTATAAATACAATATTATTGTTTATCTACTAGCGCAGTATGATTATAACTCTAAAACTAGGCGTGGTGGAAAGATAATATTTTTACAACAGTTATTAAAAAGAATTCAATTTGTTGGCTAGAGTTATCAGAGTTAAATGCAAAAAATTATAATTTTATACCATTAAAACACCATTTCTAATAACCCGCAATATTTCCATCTCTTGCATTTCTCCATCTATTCATCATAGAAATAAAATGGATAGCACTTTTTTTTTTGTATGAAATTCTAATATTATCCTTTTAATACCGAGGTGAATAATGAATATCCTTAAAAGGTGCCACTTGTTATATTTTTAAAATGATGTTAGTTTTAAAAATGTTGTATTAGCTAGCTCTAATGGTGAATTACGTAAAAGGAAGAAACACAAAATATATAATAAGAAAATAAAACAAATGTAAGATTATTATATTTATTTTCCTGTAAAGAATTGTAATTAGTACATAAAGAAAACAAAATTAAGGGAAATAAAACGACAAGAGTGTCCTTAAGTTCTTTAATTAATTATTAAAATAAAACACAATAACACAAATATTGGTTCACGTAAGGAGTAGGTGAGATAGAAAGGGAGAGAGTGAGAGGGAACGAGTGGGTCGTTCGAATGATTGTTAGTTAGGCAGGTATTATCGGTACGGGGGTTCGATAATCTCACACCGTAAATGAATTATAGATATATTTTGAGAATGTATAAAGTAAAATTTAATGTAACGGTTGCAAGAGAAAATTAAGAATTAAAGTAATAAATAAGGATGAGGAATACTTTACTTTTGTGATGTCCTTGTTCTCCTCGGGTCCCGTAAGTCTGGGGTCGAAGCGTAGATTAATCGGCGAATCAGAATAGGGGATCTGACAAAGTACGCGAACGATTAAACACACACGCGAAAGGGTCGCGGACTGTAACTTGACTTTGTTATGTTGAAGTACTAGGGGCACTAAAACAAACGTGACTTAGAACTGGGAGGGACGCGAACTTGGAACGATGTAAAGCTGTAGATGCGTAAGAGGGAAGAAATTAAGAGAGCGCTTTTTTCTTCGATCGTGATTATATAGGCCGTGGTTAGAAGCAGGAGAGTGGGGGTGGTAAGCGCGCGAACTGTTTTTAAGAGAATAAGAGAACATAATTCGCGGGACAATCAATCAATAAATACAGGGAAAAAACATTATAATCAGATTCGTTATTAAATATAGAAAAGAATGACACCTGACTCGAGGTAGTTTGTCTAAGAAATTACTGCAGGTATGTACGTTTGTGGGGCACCTACATAACAGGTAGTAAAAGACATTACGAAAGATGAGTCACAATAGGGTTCTTTCTATAGTATTATGAGTATTTAATGCGATTGTAAAGCTGTGATGAAGAAATACATTACACCTTATATTATGACAATTAAATAAGAACAAATATTGAATAACTCATAAGTCCTTGATCTGAGAGTTAGATATAGGTTTTGAATGGGAAACAAAATAGCGATTAAGTAACATCATGACGTGGGGTCTGTTGTCGTCTGATAATTAGATCGCGAGTAAATTAATAATTAAGAAACTGCAATGTTAAGTATTTTGTGTTCAAAATAGACGAAAAGGCTTCATCTAGGTAAACGGTTAGGGATGACCTTCTGAGAAAGGACCGTTCAAACGTGACCTTAACAAAGCAATTTTTATTTTAGAAATCTCTCCTGTCGTAAAAGCCAAAGTTGTTGATGTACGGAAGAAGCGATGAGTAATTCTTTAGGCGCGAAAATGTATTACATGACTAAAATAGATAAATTAATAATAATAGAAAAAAAATCGAATTAAAGAAATTACGCGCTTCTTTTGTACATGAGGTTGTTAACACTAAGTAGTTTAATTTTGAACGTGCACACGTTTTCGCTAGAAGTCACGGTTTTCGAGTTAATCAAGAAGAACAAAGAAAATATATTTTTAAATTTTTAAACACTATCCCACCCAGCAACGGCCAGGATTTAGTACGCGGTTAATGGCAGCCCCCCCCACTGCATAAAAATTTGCGACTACACAAATTATTTCCCTTATTCGACCTTTTTTGGTATTCGTTGACTGGACTATAATTTCTTGTTCAGAATCTCATTCGACAAATTTCGTACATTATCATTAAACACGATAATTTTACAAATCTGAACGACACTTTTATTTCAGTCAATATAATATCGTTATCAGACGAAAAATTAGCCGTTTTCATTTGTTCCCTTGTAATTTTGGTCGGGTAAGGGATGTATCGGAAATATAAATCAACGCAGGTAGGTATATGATGTTCGACATCCAATAAATATCAGTAGCATAGATCAAATTAAACGGAAATGACCGGGACAATCACATATAGGCACGAAGATAGCGCAGGATATGTAATCATCAATCACCGCAAATATTACAGATGACTGTGTGGGGGAAGGTTTGCTTCGGTGACTGCAAATATCAGTGTGGGATATGGATGTGGGCTGTGGTAAATGTCGCACGTTTTGCAGCGAGGATCATCGAACATTTATACATTTATTTAGTTAAATGCAGTATATCGTATAATATAGTAATAATTAATAATTAGGCGTAGGATGCACTAAAAAACTTCAAAATAAAAAATCAACTTTCAAAAATAAATACTAATTTTTTTATGCTGACATTTTAATTTTGCCGTTAAAACACACAAATAATTTTTAAAATCCTAAATTATTGAGATTATATAAACAATTTATAATTACATTTATTTACAACGTGATCTAAACATTTTTCAAAAATAAATTTTGTACCTATTATATCGGATAGAATATTACTTTCTTATACGTAGTATGAGTTATTTTTATGTCTTTGATTTTATGTGTTTGATTTTGGTTGATGCTAACCATCTTTACGCTGGTCCAAAATGGAGAATATAATATTGTCCACAATAACCATCACTTGGAAGACCGCACAAGATCCCCAACATCCTCACGGTCATATGACAGGTATAATTTTTCAAGTTTGAATTCATATTGTGTTTCTTTTAGAAATATTGGTCCGGTTGTTAAGATTTCTCCACTTAATATCGAAGGTTTATCCAAAGACAAATGTAACTACTTAGAGAGATTGGCGAAGGAAATGGAATTTATTCAAGTGGAATATGATTGCGAATCCAGCTTGTGATTGCAGAGCTGAGATTGAAACAGTTAAAAAATATATTGTTGAAGAATGTCGTCTAGCTAGAATTGAATTTGGACGTACAAATTTACATAATTTAACTCCAGAGGCTGTTGCTTGGATCTCAACAACTAAATACCTTTAGTTTTGCGGCGCTGTGATGTAGGTTTTTTATGCTGCAGGTTTTTTTCTACATCCTAGACCAAATGGTGCAGTGTTTCAAAAAAGCGCCCCTGCAGTTATGACCCTTCTAAATAAATGTCTACTCTTGTAATATAACTTATATATGTTTCTTTTGTTGTACCTGTCATCTAGTTTCATACGAATATATATACAGCAAGAGCGCGCGAGATATGATCACCCGATGGTATACGTAAACTCGCATGTAAACGTGGTCCGATAATACATATTAGAGTTACGGCACAACATACTAGCATTGCCTGCTCATATTCGAACTCATAGTGATCTAATTATTTTTTCGCAGATTGACAAAAAGAACAAATTAAATTTTCTCTTTAAGTGATGACGATTGCTTTGGTAACTAAGTCGATAATAACGCGAAGATTGTAATACTTATAACGTAATTATGATTATCCTTATGAAATTAAATAATAATGTAGTTGTGTAAAAAGTTATAGCAGTACAACTGGGTTTTAGAATGAAATAAAAACAACCCGCCTGAAACATCTGCAGAATAAACTAAGATGTCTAGAGAAAAATAAATAAATAGAAATTTCGTGGTAAAAAAAAACTATAAATAAGTATAACAGAAATACCATAAAATAACACAAAAACCTACGTGCATTCCTCTTTGCAGCCAGTACGCAACTGATCTAAATATCTATATCTGGCGAACACAGCTAGCGGAGATCAATTTTCCGAATATACGTCCGAAGAATATCGACTGGTATCGGGTGATCATACCCCGCGCGCTCAAGCTGTATATATATATATATATATATAAACTAACTGCTTGCTTTAACATCAAAGTATACTTATAAAGTAGGTCGAACATATTGTTAGTCATAAGATAATAATTTTAAGATATCTTTATTTGTACCCAATATAATTAAATTATACTCCACTTTAATAGAGCCTACTTTTTCTACAAAGAAGTTTGCGTGTACTTTCTTTTTGCCGTCATTACAATCAAAAAATGTGAATTCCTCTAATTTAGTTAGCCTTGACGAATTGACGTATGTTTGACAAATTAATTAGTTTTGTGCTAATATTAATTTAAACCATTATGCCGCGTTTTACTAATGCAGTATATGCCGATATGGTTTTCTTGTATGGTTTTTGCGACGCCAACACAACATTTTCAAACGGTTTTCTCTGTTTAAGAGAGACAGGATCTTTCCCAAATCGTCGTGTAGAAAAAGATGGATAGGGAACGCTGAAGTAATTTTAAATGCAGTTGAACGAAGTCTTTCTACCAGTATTTATTTATTTATGCATTTATTTATTTATTTATTTATTCATTTAATACGCAACAGAAATAGCTATTTACAGGGTAATATATAAAAAAAATACTTAAAATGTGTGATCAGAATTGAAGACATCATAAAAAATTTCAGAAAGAGCCTGAACAATATCCTGCGGTTGTTCAAGTATATCGTCATCAAGTGTTAAAGATCCAAGTATTCTTGAAGTAGATCGTAAAATATCTCAAACAACGGGAATTCCTCAAACCAATGTATGGATAATTCTGCACCATAATGGGCTTTATCCCTATCATTTACAAAAAGTCCAGCATTTACTTCCTGAAGATTTAGAAAATCGAGTACGATATTGCCAGTGGTTACAAAATAATTTGGAGATTATTCCACACGTACTTTTTACGGATGAGGCCCAATTTACAAGGAATAATTAACGTAAACGTAATTCTCACATCTGGGCGGATCAAAACCCACACGAGACAATCGTGGTTAACCATCAACATCGCTTTTCCGACAACGTGTGGTGCGGCTTATTAAATAATCATCTTATTGGGCCTCATTTTTTTGAAGATCGTCTTAATGCAGAAAGTGCGTGAAAGTTTTGGAAGAAGAATTGCCGAATTATATCGAAGATATTCATTTGGAAGCTCGTCGTGGCATGTGGTTCCAGCAAGATGGGGCACCACCACATTTTGGCAGACAAGTGACGGTGTTTCTTAATGAAAATTTTCCGGAACGATGATAGGACGAGGTGGTCCTATACATTGGTCACCTCTGTCACCTGATTTGTCTCCGTTAGATTGTTTTTCTATGGGGTTGCCTCAAATCTTCTGTGTACATTAATAGTAAACCAGATACACGCGAAGAGTTGACTGACCGTATAGTTAAAGCTACTAATTCTCTAAAGAATGATTTGGTAACAATTAACTGGCAATATTCTATGACACAAAGAATAGTTGCTTGTTTAGAAAATGGCAGTTCTCAATTTGAACAGTTACTCGTGTTTTGTGTTAATTATCTATCAATTTATGAGTAAATTTTCTTTTGTAATTTATTTTTTTTTAAAATTAAATTCCTTCAATATCTACGAAATAAAGAGGAATTCACTTATAGGTCATATAACATTTTTTGAAAGTAATGACCCCTGGAATATATGGGATAAGTTTGTCAGTCGAGTCGCAGAACACCCTGTATAAACAACACAGCAAAGAATATTATTTCTTTAAATTATTCCATTAAAAATATCATCTTTGAAAGGTGTGCAGATTAAAGTGATTCAAATGCAAGATCATAATTTCTATTCGCTAATAGGATTTTGAGTGTAGGCAAAATGCATACATATTTTAAAAAGGAGATTCACTTTTGTTAATGTCAAGCACTTACTTTGATGTTGAGAACAAACAACGCACGCCTCGGTACAGACAGGTAAGGTTACTGTAGAAGGAAAAATTATAAAATTTTTTCTCGTATCTGTATTCTATGAAGTACATCAAAAGATTAAACGTTTCCGTATTCTGTTTGTTCAAACATGAAATTGAATCTTGTTCCCGTTCACTCGTTATAGTACATTGCTAAGGTTCTACTCGAACAAATATTGCAACTAAATAGGAACTTTTCAAACGCCTTGATTCTCTTTGATACGTTGCATTGTTATACAGAGTAAATACCGAAATGTAGTTTAAACAATATTTTCATTGTTGTACAGAAATAAATTAAAGATATGTAGAACGTGTATGCTTTATCTATAAGTTGGAGAATGAAAATTTATGAATCAAAATGAATATAATGTGGTTTTCTCGGCAAAGTTTCTTAGTATGAGAAGACGAATATTAACTATAAGTTTATTGAAGGTGTTAATAAAATGTTGTAAATAAATGAAGGCTTAAACCTGATGTGAAATATTTTTGCAGTGAGAGTTATATTTGAAAAATACGATTTATGTCAGGTAAATGCCGTCCATAAGTAATAATAATAATAATATTTTAACCTTAATATTACAAAGTTAGTTAAATATTAAACATTTGTGAGAACCAGGAGATTTAACTAGTATGTTGGTCCTTTCTCTTGGAGTAGCAATGAGAGTGAAATGGCGAGGTTCTCGAGCCGGCACGTTAAAGTTTATTTGAGCAAAAAGTGAAGTTCTATTTGTTAACAAGTTCAAAAGAAATTTTGCACTGTAACAGTCCCGGCGACACGACAAAGATTGGAAATCATGGTATGATAATAAACTTATATAATTAACGTCACGACCAGGGTAATTTATATGACAAATACTTTAAAAACCTCCGTTGAACACATTCTATCGAAATCTGCAGATGTCGAAGATGTGGATACTAGCATTTGGAAAAGAACAACATTTAACTATTCCTAAGGAATGTAGTAAAATAACGCGATTTAAGATTCAAAACCCAAATCTAAAAATGCGTCAAGGCAGCCAACCAAAACTAGAAAACGATGTATCCTCATAGACACTATCTCTTTGTTGAAACAAAGCTTTACAAAGCATTGCTATGTGATTCATTAGAGGAATTTTATTTCTGGTGTGAGGTGTATGGTCCATGCTTAACACTGGATGCTTCTGGTAGAATACGCAGTGTTTAGAATTCATATATGCGACTAATTTATGATATAAGGAGGTCTGACCATATATCACACTGTAACGGTTCAAAAATCACAAGCTTTTACTCTTAATTAACTATTATTTTTATTCTTAGTTGAACTAGCACAATTTTGACTAGTTTAAAAATTAGGAATAATATCTTTTGTATATATTGGTATGGTGGCGTCATCTAGCGCTTAAGTACGTTCTTTTTTAAGTCGATAAGCTGTTGTTGTAGATATCTGTTGTAATTTGGATTTTTTAAATGGAATAACCTTAATATTATTTTAGGTTACTTGTGTTTTATTTTTCTTAATAATTTAGTAACAATTTAAATTGTATTCAAATTTAATTAATTTAGGCTTGATTAGAATATTTTCTTTAAGTTGATATTGTTCCTCTTTACCGGCTTTTCATCTCGCTCATTTGTCATTTGATACCTGGTGTACATGTTATTTCTGTTTTTAATCTTAGTCAAGTAACATCGTGTGTTTTAATCGTGAACCATCATTCAATAATTTTGGGTAGGTTAATATATTGGTTTCTTTATGGAGAAGAATTGCTATAAGATTAGTATTTGTTGGTGAAGCAATTTTTCTATTTGACGACATTTTGGTCGGATTTAAATGTGATTTAAAGTCACATAGTGTTACCCTATGGTATATGACATAATATTGATGATTATTCGTATGTACTTTGGAAGAATATATATCAGGTATTTATCTATGACTTGTTTAAATTTGCTAATATCTCATTTTCATAACCTATATGCTCGTGCGTTTTTTTCTCTCCCTTGACATTTTTCTTTAGAACTAATTTTTCTCTCTATTCAGGGAAATTGTGAGACGTAATTGTGAGACGAAATCGTGAGGCGCAAAATCTTGAGAATGAAATTGTGAAACGTAATCGTGAGACACTAGTACACAATTGTATGTGGGAATTGTCTATTAAGCCCTCTGGATTTTGGATGCCTGATATTTTTGTTCCGTTGGTAACTTAAATCCTTTGTTCTTGCCCATCAGCTGTGTGTTTACCTTTTGCATCGCTGTTGACACCAGCTGATGAAGTCCCCATTGGACCCAGACATGGTGGGATTGAGTTAATTTCTTTTATATTAATTAGTATACGCAGATATAAGATCTGTCGATCCTTCTGATCGGAGACTCTTGAATAGTTTTTTTTAAATTTTGTAAATTTATTACGTAACAGCCTAACTTTAACATATAATTTATAATTTTTCCTACATAAAGCCCATTATACAGGGTTAACTTAAATAATCTTTGCTCTATGTCATACATACATTTAGTAATTTTGTAAGAGAGATAAACAAGAGTAGCTTATTGTAACTTTGATTTTATGTACTAGGTTAATTATTAATTAATTAATTAATTAATTATTTAAGTGGTCGCTTTGACCTGTAACATAACCTATTGGAACGAAAGATTTGCAAATTCTTCGAAACCTTCAGTAATATATCACCTATTGTATTTACTTTAAATTTAAGAGTGCTTTATTTATCATAACTCTTAACTTATTCATTTCTGTTTATTATTTAGCCTTCATTTTTTTATAGTTGACTGACAGTATAGTTGAAGCTACTAATTCTCTAAAGAATGAATTGGTAACAATTAACTGGCAACATTCTATGACACAAAGAATAGTTGCTTGTTTTGAAAATGGCGGATCTCAATTTGAACAGTTACTGTAATTTCGTGTTAATTATCTATCAATTTATGAATAATTTTTCTTTTATATATATTTTTTTAAATTAAATTCCTTCAATATCTGCGAAACAAAGAGGAATTCACTTATATGTCATAAAACAATTTTTGATTGTAATGACCCCCGGCATATATGGGATAAGTTTGTCGGTCAAGTCGCGGAACACCCTGTATATTAAGTCTTTTACTGTCTTGTTTGAATTTCACTTTGCTTTTTCACTGGTATTTCTCGGAGATAAACTCACAGAATATTAGGTTAGTAATTAGTCGATTAAAGTCAGTAGTACACATAATTAATTACTTTGGGTTTAAATGAAAGTCGAGCGGAATCAGATTTCCATACTTGATTTTTCTATATATTTGTTATAATTTTTCTCTTTTTTATGATGTGTGCAAATAACAGAAGTTCGAACCCCACAGCTGGCACTAAAAAAAAAGTGTAAGAGACTTAAACTTGCCAATAAATTCAAACATAATTTTGGTCAGAAACAGCACTTATTAAGGACACCTTGAAGACGACAGAATACTGTCTGTTATTTAAATTGTATTCACAATTTAAATAACGATGGCAATAGCGCAAGTTCCAACTCAAATTACATTCCATTATTAACAATTACGTCATGAAGTACTTGGATGAACGGCGTCAAAATTCATTAATACCTAAGTCAAATTTTTTCAAATATTTAAAAACGTTATCAGAATCATATTGCCTCAGAGATATTTTGTAGATATAAACTACTGCAGCACCGAGCAGAACATATCATTAGTTAATTGCTGAAATTCCATATTTTACAATAAAAATCGTATCGAGTTTCTGTCAGAGCTGCCGTAACCAGAAGTTCATATTACGAGAAGTTTAAGTTGTGCAGAATTTCTGAAAATGTCGTTAAATATAATTATCCTTATTAAACTCTTCAGGACATTAATTATTTTGAAAAACATGTTGAAATAAACGGTAAAAGTAAATCAAATGTCATTTTAGTACATAAGATGTTCTGTTTATTTAAGAACTCTATTTATTATTAATAAATGTTGCTGATTTTCCTTTTTTAATTAAAAAATGTTTGTTTTATTTAATAATAAAAGTGAAGTAACAAAGTAGTATACCACCAAATACTATATATACATATATAAAAACACAAAGTAAACTTTAAAGAATTTCTTCTGTGCTAAAGATAGAAAACGGTCTCGAGTTCTTTACTGTGATGCCCTGAATTTTCTTTTACTCTTGTTTAATTTCCTTCAGGCCATAACATATTAACACAAAATATAAATTGGTAAATGGTCGACAAGTATTATAACTATAGACCGGACACGAGCGGTTCATGACTCATCGCCCATGGGCGCACTATTGAAATTTTCTATTTTCAAAGGGTTTTAATTTTATTTATATAATGGGATAACAAGTGGGTGGTGATGTACAAAATAAAAAATACGTTAATATTTGTACATTTTGTAGTTCAAGTCGATTAAATGAGTATTAATATTTACTAGTAATACTTTCTCAAGGTTCTCTTCTGTAAGATTTGTTCTCTTTGAATGAAGTACATCCTTGTAGATAGAAAACGTCATTTCTCCATCGCAACTGGTTAAATAAAAGTTATGTCACGGCCTTGATAGCGCGCACCGACAGCTAGATCCAATTGGCTATGCATTGGTACGTTGAGAACTTGCGCGGCGCCATCTTTTGATACAATTTCCAACGAATTATCGCGAGTCAGTAATCTTAAATTAATGTTGTTATTTATGCCTTACCTACGTCTCCATATTAATAGTGACATCATTATGTATAGCTTTGTGGGACGTATTTAATTCTACACTTAGTATAACTTTGTATTTAACGTATATTTGTTAAAATAAAATTCCTGACGGTCTGACAATTACGACGCTGTTACCGTACTTAGTTAACGAGTAATTACAGATAAGTATTAGCAAATGAGATATGCTTATCAAATTAAGGTGAATCGTGCAAGCGCACAGAAATAGTACACTGGAGAACACTTTGAACTAAAACGCGATCAATTTATATATCTACTACATTCATTACTGACTGTACAGCGCCGATGTTTCTCGGCAAACGCATCAGTACAAAATTTAATTATGATCGTCGGGAATATAACTAGAAATTAAATGCACTAGAAAATATAAATGGCAGAAGTTAATGGAAAAGATGAAAATGTCTATATGAATACACGATATTATTATATTCATAAAATTAATTATTACACAGTTCTACGAAAAATACTTTTTAAAATTGTTTCAGTTGTGAGTTTTAAAAATGAAACCCACAAAGCTATTGCATATTTGACATTTTTATTGTTAGTATATTACACTAGATTGTATCTGTTGCCTAAAATATTTTAGGTGTTGCTCATATATACAGAGTGAGTCATCTCCGCGGGAAAGGCAGATTGTGATTTTATGTTTTTCCCTATGATAGCCGCTCATTAGGAGCGCTTTTAACTTTATTTTGTATTATACAGGGTGTTCCATAGCTTAGTGGTTGAGCATAGTTATAGTTTTTTTAAATGGAACACTCTTTATTTTATTACATCCTTATATTCCCCGTATAATTCTTAGCCAAAAAGACATTATACTACAATTTTATGTTTTTTATTTTAATACGCTATTTTTGTACTGAAGGAATGTCAAAGACATTAATTATTAGCTCAAAGAGTTTACCATCAGCGTATCCTTGACAGAAGATTTCCCATTACAGATTCCTTTAGAAGAGTAATGGATACTTACATTACTACTAATAGTATTGCTAATTCAAAGCCTAAATATGTGGTAAATGATGAAAAGCAATTAAGAATTCTTGTGCCAACAACAGAAAATCCATACGTCAGTACCCATCAAATAAGACTTTTGCTGGATACTAACCAAAACCATCGTTGAAAGAATATTTTTTTTTTGCTATGGGGGGAAAACCTTCATAGGCACTGGGACCCGACCTTTTGATCGGCAACCAATAGTGCCGGATTCTTACCGGCTAAAAACCACCCCACCTCTTCCTACCCGTGTTCCGGAACCGCTCGACGCATATCATCGGAATGCGGGTTGTGATTTTCCTAATAGGAGTCTCAATTTGTCTATGTGTAAATTTTACCCATTGCTCTATTCTTGGAATCAAATGTTTTGTCCATTGAGCTACGTCTTCCGTACGTCCCACTTTACTTGCCACTGTCGCAAAGTGGTTTCTCTTTCTTCTTCTTTCGCTTCTTTCGTTCCACCATCTCGCCTTTGATGTAGTCTTGTTCTCTCTTCGGCCATTAGTTCTACCGGAACCATTGCGGTGATTACTTGCACTGCACTTGCCGATACTGTTCGAAAAGCACTAGCCACACGCAGTAACATTTTTCTCTGTACTTTGACCATCATTTGCCTGTTTCTTATTACTTTCAAAGAGTCGTGCCATATTGGTGCTCCATACAACATAATTTATTGTACCACATTATACCACATCTCCCTCTTTTTGCTTGCTAGTCCCTTGACATTTGGTGTAATTCGCATAAGAGCCGCTACCTTCTTCTCCGCTTTTAGGGTTGCTTCCTTTATATGCTCCCCGAACTTGCAATTTTCATTTAATAGTAAGCCTAGATATCGTATCTGCCTCGATGGTTACTATTTCAGTTCCTCTACAGTAAAAGTTAACTCCGTCTTTGTTTCTTTGTCCTTTTACTATGAGTGCCTCTGACTTTTCAGGTGCCAGCTCTAGCCCATGTTTCGTCATCCAGTTGTTTACAATCTCCGGAGCCTCGTCGCCTTTGCTTACCAGTTTTTCCTTGTTCTTAGCGACCAACATTACTGCTAGATCATCCGCATAGGCGACTGTCCACGCATCCTCCGGCATCTCTGTTGAAAGAATATTAGGATGAAGTAAATATCATCCGTAATGAATACATTTATAATATTGAGTTACGCGTCCATCATTTTAAAGCTACAAGAGTGTTATGCCAATGGGCAATAGGGCCCTCACACTCTGCGAAACCTTCGTTTATTGGCCTGGATATCTTGACTCTGCCATATATCTTAATAGAAGACCTGGCAAATCATGTACATAACAATAAACATAATTATACAGTAAGCGTGATTTGCATTGTATTAGTAAGAGATCTGGGGATGATTTTGCAATACCTAAATCCAGATTAAAATTACACCAGTACTCTCCCCAGGTACTCGCATTAAAGATTTATAATAAATTACCGACAAATATCAAGCATCTAATGCACAATCACTTTAAATATCAACTTCACCGAATTTTGTCTGTGAATGCTTTTTACTCCCTACAGGAGTTTTTAGATTTTAATTTTAAACTGTAATGTTACATACTATATTTACATGTAGCTGGTTTTAAGCTCTAAACCTTCATTAACACCAACAATAAGACTTAGCCTTTATATTGAGTGTTTTTTATATTTGTGTTTGGCTTTTTATCTTACTTATATTTTGTTCCATGACTTGTCCAATATACCTTTGTATAACTTGTGGATCAATAAACTGTTCTATTCTATTCTATTCTATGAGAACTAAAATGAATGTCTGGGCAATTTTTTTTGATAGTGTGTTATTTGTGGATGAACCTGATTTCTATAGCAACGGAATAGTCGGAGAAAGACATTTTCATTACTATTCAAATAAAAACCCTTGCAGTTTTCTGCAAATTCAATTCGTATTTACAAAAAAATAAAATGTGTTTGTATTAGAACCTTTTATTGTGAACAACACTAACAAAAATTGTGTTCATCTAATACGTCGTTTTTGAGAAATATAATTTTATGGAAACGTTGAATTTTTCAGAAACATGGTATAAGTCGAAAACCTTAAATTTTAGGCCTATACTATCTTACCACTTTTTGACTAAGAATTATACGGGCATTATAAAAATCCATTTAAAAAACTATAACTACGGTCAGCCACCAAGTTATGGAACACCCTGTATAGTACAAAACAATTTCGGTTAGGGTGTTTTTGAAAAACATCCGAAAAATCTGAATTCACCAGATGATACTCAGAGGTTACCAACAGCCTGCAAACCAGCATTATTAAGAAAGAATTTCAACAAGAAACACCAAACTAATACACATACATCGCAAACCAGTCTATACACTCCAACGACAGGCCCAACGACACGGAACCATGCACACACTCATCCAAGGGTTGTTATGCTTATTTTTACGTTTTGCTAATGTTTCGCATTTCTTGTGCTTTTCGCACTGGTTGATATTTTAAATTGCAACTTTACGAGCGTGCCTGATATATATTTCTGGTGAACTAGTTTGACATGCTTATATCTATTGTGTAAACTCATTTCTGTTTCTTAGGATAAATTTATTGAAATCTAATTTTGGGTCATTCGCACGATAAAGTTAATTACTTGTGTAAATGTACTTAAACCTACGTTTAAAATAACTATTTTCCGAGGCCATTTATATTGCCGTTCTGACCTACCTGCATTGTGTACGTAGTCCTAATTTTTTTTCGGTTGTAGCATTGTTATTTTCATCGACATTTTATGTCTCGGGCTCTGACATCTGTGTACATTTGATTGTCTCCACCTTAGTTTTACTGCTTTCCTGTCACCATATTTGTAGAGGGAAATATTGTGTTAGAATATTCTTCTAGCACCTTGCTTATTTTACTACACCTGAATCCAGTACTGTGACAATCGAATAACCTCTTTTGGCGTTATAGAAGGTTCTTTGCTTAAAAAGAAAAGGTATATTGTGGCATGAGAATAGCTTTAGACTTCGTGCATACTTATTTTCTTCCTTCCCGGACATGCACTTGTCATTAACAGCGGGGCCGTCCACAGAAATTTCATTGTCCGTGTCTTCCAATGTACGTGACCTTTGGATGTAAATCGTCGCATCCACGTGCGTTATTTTATGCCTGTAAAGTACGTATAGATCGGGGCTACGCCCGTCGGTTCTTGTGCGTGCGAAATTTGGTTAGATTTAGTCTATTTACCTGAGTTCCGGACATTTATAATGTGTGATGGGGCTGATTAGCGTTTGTTTACAAATCTATTTGGTTAGATGTCATGCGTGCGCTGGTGTAGCTGAACTTTTCCTTTCATATTATCTAACTTTATAAATTTTACGTGCATTGTAGGTGTGTTTCAGTAAATTTTATCATCATCTAAGTTATGAGCATGTTTGTGTTTAATTATATAGGTCACGTTATTGACGCTCTCTTTTGTAATTAAGTTTTGTGTTCGTTAATTTTATTTGAATTTTTCCCGCTTTCTATTCTGAGCCATTTCCGTGTTACGTCATATTTTGGGCGTGCGTGTTCGTTGTCGGGCATGATCCGAGGGGAAACACGTTCTCTACTTCACTTTTCAAGTCCATCTTGCCGAAAGAACAATAATACAGAACTGCTTATTTTCGTTTAGTAATTTTATTACTATGTCTAGTAGATTTTACGCTTAGGCGGCTCTGAAGAAATAAGTAGTGGGTGTCGATACCTTAGTATAGGTGCATTATCGTAAATTTTATCGTATTACCGCTTTTCGAATTTGCGATCTACCACGTGATGGATTTTTGAATTTAAATTTTGTACTTTTGTGTGACTTGTGAAGTCGATTTCGCGGATCTCCAGTAATTTGGGGTAAGTTGAGTAAATCTTGTGTTAATCTTCGGGGTTTTATCTCTGTTTTTTTTTCTTTTTCTAATTTAATAGGATTTTATTGTTGGGTACGAGGCTAAGCCTTCAGTAGCTATACACTGAACATGGCCGCCGTACATTCCTGTTGAGGAACATAGTGACTTCCATCGTCGCTCTAATAGTTGTACCTTTCCATCCTACTCAGTGGCTTCTGGTGGAACTTCTCCGACCAGCTAGGGAGTCTTCCTCCGCACCGTGGCCAGATAAGTACAACTATATACATAGTTTTCGAAGTGTGATTCGACTAATTTATCGATATTTTGTGCCAGTGAGCTGGACATTTTACCTTACTTTTTATGTTCTAAGACTATTTGGGTGGTTATAAGATATCTATTGCACCACTTTATCATATGCGTGGTCACATTTATTCCTAATTAAATTACTGTTAAATTGTAAATTGTTTTTGCCGTACACAGAGTGACCTTAAGTAGGTGTTGATTAGGGCTCTCGTTGATGTGTTTAATTTTTATTTTTATAAAAATTCTAGAAAATTCATTGCCGTTAAAACATTAACTTTTCATGTATGTTTTTTTCCTTTGCTAATTTCTGAGCTAATTAAAATTATTTATGCAATTGTAAATTCTATACCGTAAGCTCAGTAGATTCTTTTGTGTTAAATACTAAATTTTCCTTTGTGTTTTTTTGCAAAGCGTCATTTAATCACTTAACATTTGTAAACAAGTTACTTTAATTAATTCTTAATTTTGATTATGTAATCATATCCATGTTTTTGTAAATTTAATGATTTTCTCTTTATTTTTCTGTCTTAAAGTGCTAATCTTAAAACAACTTTCTTTTTATTTGTGTAACAAATAAAACCACATATCGTAAAACATTGCCGTTGGTGGCACATTATAAAATATCAATTGTAGAAAAGCCTGTGAGGCGACGAAACGTTTCTGCTGCCGACCGTTCCCTGCCGATGCGCAGAGATTATGTCATTAGTGTTTAAGACTTATCAAAATTTAATCTTGTTTAACATTTTCTAAATTTCAAACCGACTAGTCAAAATATTTTCAAAATTTATTCTTGTTCAACATTTACTAATTCATTCTGTCTTGTTAATACTTCAACATTTTTTTTTTAAAAAAAACAAACAATTTAATATATATCATTCTACATATCGTAATCTCTCTTTTATTTTACCTCAACATATTTTGTATAATTTTTGTGACTAGCACATGAATAAGGTTTGGCGCAGCCGGCCTATACAGGGTGATCAGTAGGAAACCCGCTGGAGGGACACAGCCAGTGGCTGTTCATAGGAGACGCAGGTAGGTTACCGTTTAAGGTAGCATAGTGTCCTGGTGCCCGGACAACGTCGCTCGCGTCGTCGCCGACCGACGCTCTATTCTTTGTTCATATTATCTGAACCATCACGCCGTCTGCGACTTGAGTTAGCTCGGCCATGCGTTTTCCAATTTCATCCATCTCTCTACAGTGATTTCCTGATTCCGCAACTTATATTAGGCTATTTTCTTAGTGCGACGTTGATGCGGGTGTAACAGGGTAACTAACCAAAACGCTGAACGAGTACAACAACCAACATCACCACGAGGAAGACATTGTTAACCTGGTGGTTTTCCGTTTATGCTTACATCTCCAAGGTTATCTCACCTTATTCCTTGGCTACACCGTACTGATGACGACCAACGAGTCAGAAACACCTGTCTACGGTTGCTCTACAGCAGAAATTACCCAATATACTTCTATTTGTTGTATATATATATATATATTCTTTTCTTTACTTGCGTATGTGGTACATGTGTTGAAAATGAAAAATAATACATTTTTTTTACATGTTTACGTTTCTATGCATTTAGCACCTTTTTCAAAAGTCACTCTTAAAATTTATTATATTCTTAATTCTTATAATAAATACATTATTCCTTAGAATATCATTATAAGATTTACCAAAAGAAACGTTTAAAACGTACATTGAAAACAATTTTACATATTTTATAATGTTTCGACAAAATGAATTTTAAGAGTGGCTTTTGAAAAAGATGCCAAATGCATTGAAGCATAAAGATAAAAAAACTTATTTAGAACGTCTTCGATTGTAGCGGCAACTCGGGAATAGCCTATAGTAAGCAACCTAAAAAACATTGCATATAACGGCATCAAATTCTGGTGAACCTCTGGTTTAACGTCAATTGAAATACATGCGTAGGCAATAATTACTGGGAATTTCCGTATTTACAGAGGTATGTGCATTGTAAGAAATAGGAAGAACCTCATTTCTTGGAATGTATAAACCATCTAACAATACACTACTATGTACGTTACAGTTTGAATGAATGATTTATAAACCGCACCGAATATGCGATTCAGAAATCGCTGCCAAAGAGATTTTTGTGCAGTTTTGCTTTTGTTGTAATGCAACATATGTAATAACGCATGTTACGTATAGGAATAATTATGTAAAAATTTGTTAAACTACAGTTTTTCGAAATTCGTCGATCTCGTGAAAAGCGTCATTCGGTTACAACGTCAAAAAAGTGTCGGTCCCGCTGATGACGCTATAACCGTGTTGCACTGTATTTCATTTTATTTAAGTAACTGTGTTCCCACCTTAACTAAACCAGATATCCTTAATCTGCCATAAAAGTATTTGATATTTCTGAGTAACATGGTGTATCATCTGTTGATTGTATCAAATAGAATTGCACAAATAATAGAGTTTACTTTTACGTCGCTTTTTTATTATGCCAATTTCAGTTGACACAGTAGGCGTACGTACATACATTTATATATGCATTACAATATAAAACAGAATGTGTGTATTTATAGTATCAAATTAAATAGTAGAATAAACGGTGCCTATTTTTTTGTATATAAATTTTGTGTATTTTATGTCACAATTATTTATAGCGCCTTACATTAAATAGTAAACTTAAACATAACATAAATTTATGGAATTTCCAAGTTTAATAATCTAAAGTAACGTAATCAATTTCTAATCTTGTACATTTGCCATTATCTTGCACAATATAATCCGTGTTATTGATGGTACCAATGCTTCGGTGTTACTGCAACCTCTGCGTAAAACAACTCGACTTTAATTACCTTTTGCGAATGCATCATTAACTAATTTAGTTAGTATTGTAGCTGGTTTTGTTTTAGTATTCTACATGGTAATTTATTTTATATCTAAGTGTGTTATTGTTCTTCATGTCATTTATTACTGAGTTCATCTGATCATAAATTTATATGTGTTCCTTGATTTTGTTTTTCCACTGTATTTATATTAAAATATCCTATGATTATATTTTTATTTTCCTTTGTTTGTATATTGTTTTTCAGTATTTTTTCTAGAATTCGAAATTACACGTTTGGTGTTTTATATACCTTGGTTAATACAAACCTTTCGTTGCTAAGAAATATGGTTATTATTTCTATTTTATGCCATGTTTTGTTTAAAAAGCTATCATATTTTTTTAGTTCTCTAATGTATATTTTAGTATCGCTTCCTTCGGTATTTTTGGAATTCAATATTTTTATTTCAGAAAATTAATTTTTGATGCTTGTGTACTGTGTAGGTCTTCTTTTTTTTTAATTATCTGTGGTTTTCATTTTAATTTTCTGGCTAGTTTCTGTTTTTCTTGTATATACATTTCCGTCACGTCGCAAATGCTAGCTTATTTGATTTTTTTAAGTTATCTAGCATTGTAAAATATAGTATTTTTCATGACTGTCAGGGTTGTTCGTTAATGTAAATCTATTTCTCCCTTTTCGTTAGTAGTCGTAGACTGTGATCGATCCAATTTTTTCTCATTTTAAAAACATATTTTTGCATTTTTTCTCGTTTCAATTCAAAGATTATGGGACTCTTGTCTTGTACATTTACTCGATAGTATTCAATTATCTTGTCTGCATTCTTATTTAATTTCTTCATAATTCTTTTTACTCTATCTTTTCTTTTGTATATCTTGTTTTTGTAGACCATTTAGAATAATATTATTTATCATTTTCTTTCGCTCTATGTCATCCACTGCCTACTCCAATTCTCCCACGCTTTTTTTGTAATTGCTTGTTTTCTTTTTCCTTATACCAAGAAGAAGTGATCTGTATCTCGATCTGAAAGTCCTTTTTGATTCGCATATTAATTATAAATAAACGCTGTGTCGTGAATTCGCAGATATAACCTCAATTTCTTGCTGTTATCGACGAAAATTTCAAAATAACTCAGTAACATGTAAATGGTATCTTTGGTTTTAATTTTTAAATATGTAATTCAAAAATTTCTTTGGGATATAGCGGCGAAAAAGGGAACAATAAATACAATTAAACCATTTTTATCTAACGTTTCGACATTTATTAATGTCTTTTTCAAGGTTTATTAAAACCTAATATCGTCTAAATTTCTGCTGATCCTCTGGAAGGTAAGGCTTCCAATTTCCATATTTTCACTCATGGATATTTATAATATTAAAATATTTTTTATGTCCAGACCTTAATTTGCTATATCCGTTTAAAATTCCACACCAAACGTTAACGCCAAAAACTATTTGATTTCTTGTTCGCCTTATCCACCAAGGATTATTTGCTGACCAATATCGAGCATTATGCTTAATTACTGTACCATTGTTGTGAAAACGACATTCATCACTCCACATGATCTGATTCATAAAGTTATTGTTTTCCGCTAACATTACAGAAGATTCTTTCAAATAAAAAAACAAATGAGGATTGTGGCGATCAAAAAAATATATAATCTAAAATTCATAAGAGTGATATTTTCTTTTTAGATTATTATAAATGTATAAAACTTGCAATACTTAATAAAAGTGATATGTGAATATAAAAATTTCGATCTCAAATTTAAAAGCATTTGTATGGATCAACCAGTATATAATAAAAATAACGTTATGTAACTCAATATAAAATAATTGAAATTTCATATATATTCAAATATCAAAATAACAAGTATGTAATTACATAGTTACGACACAGGATTAGACGGCATGGAAAAAATAATGGGGCAGCATTTTTTTTTTATAGAAAGTGATGCAGGGCCTACGCTAAAAATTAGAATTGTTTTTTTAAAGAAAATTAAGTGGAAATATAAGAAGATGCTTGTATAACACTGCAACGTGTCTAATCTAAGTTTAGAAAATAAATAATTTTGGAATCTTAAAATACCATTTCATTGTCTCGTCGCTTCGATCACACTATGTTTCTCTAATCGGTAGAGGTAACACAAATTAATTACAACGATTTTTTCTGTTCAATAAGATGAGTTAGAAATTGCCTCTTAATTACCGTCTACATTTAACACATACACTCATGAATAACGGAGCGAATTACTTCTCGGTAAGTGAATACACCATCAGAGAAGTGATTAGGCGTACATTCAATAAAGTAAACATACAGACCTGCAAGTTATTTTATTTAAAAACCGCGTTGTCTATACACCGCAGCGTATACAGAACAACAACTTTATTTTAAAATAGCTAATTACAATTTACATATACGGAGAATCATGGATATATTTGCGGTATGTAATGTATTTGTATGTATAAAAATATCGAATTTATTTCGGTGAAAATTAACAATAGTATTTAATATTTATTTAATATATGTTATTATCATTCGAGAATAGAAGTGCAAAAAGCTACTCTGTTTATTTACGAAAAAACGGATAATATTAAATTTAATACTTAATTACTGTCACTCAATTATAATTCAGTTCATTTCGCTAATTCGGATTTGTTTTTATCTGTCTGCTTTCACACTTGAATCAATACATTATCATTCCTCTGATATACTGAATATATTCGGATATACATACAAATTATCGTCCAAATATACACAAACTATTTCCCATTTGTAATTGAAGATCTCCATTAATAGGCGAAATTACAATTTGCATTATATCCCTGATTACAGTAACTCTAGCGTATTTGGTTTAAGCTTCGGATTTAATAGAATCAGTTAACACTTCTGATCGTTACTATATGAACAGCAAATCAAACATTCCGCTGCACTGACATGTTAGACAAACAGGGTCGAGTATGTGGCAGAAGTTCCGTCCTCACCTAACACATATTTGTAAGGACTTTTGCGGATGAAACGGGTGCAAAATAAAAATAATTTAACATGCGATGAGGGTAAATTATCTAAAAATATCGTATTGTATCTTAAATAAAATGTTTCATTCTGTTAAATATCGTGAATTATAAATTAGTATTTACTTATTTCTAAAAACAATATCTGAAATGAATTCAGATTCATATTTTATACAATGTTTGATAAAAAAAAATAATGAGAGAGAGAAAGCAAAAAACTGATCTCAAACATGACAGATAGTGAAAGTGTTGCTGATACTATCTGCGTATGGTTTCTTTTAGTTACCGGACAATTAAACTCTGAACTCTATTACTAAAAAAAATACAATGTAATTAAAATATTTTTTTATTGTGCATTCTACACAATTATGGTAGCAAATAGGCAATAAATAACTCATAATTTAATTTAAACAAATTCCTGAACAAAACAGCCAGTAGCGAAGGATGCTGAATTACAATTGCACCGAAGTAATATGCACCCTCATCACGCAATAATCTTCTTCTAAACCAACAAGAATAGGAAGACAGATTGCTATTTGTTAGCTTCTGTTAGAAAATCCTCAATTTTGAAGACAAAACCGACATCACCACAAGACAGATAATGTCAACTTGAACATTATTTGACCCAGGTGTGACAATTCATAGAAATATGATGTCGTAGATATGTGTCAATTAAAAATAAATTACTGGAAGCTTCTAATGTAGTGTAACACCAGAAACGTATTTCAGATTCTTTGGTCCTCATCAGTACACTAAATCACAAGAATACATGTCGATGACTTTGATCATGCACGCAACATTATCAAGGTCAGTAAGAAGGTCCTTAATTGTCCTTGCTTTTCATATGCCCACAGAAACTTCCTTGTTTCTGTGGTAACTTGATCTTCACTGAGCCTAGGTTCGTCTTGGATTTGCTTGCTCCACCTCAACAGATTCTATGCTGCCTGCATGAGCGAAGTCAATAAGGAGGTACCAGAATCGGCTGAAATTCTCTACTCCTATCATTAAAAATCGCAAACACTCCAAAGACCTCTTTAAGTCAAAATAAAGTAATCTTATCTGTCAACTGAATATCGTACTCATTCCTAATCTCAAAAAAGTTATGGCTTCTCTCTCTATTTCGGTGTAAACTACTAAAAGTTTGACCAATTGCGATGACATGGCAGTAAAAAGGAAACTCTACAGGAGACTCATAATGTAGTGGAAGGAATTCTGCTGAGAAGTAAAATTTTAAAAAGGCTAGACTGCATGACACGTTTGTCTTTTTTTTTTTCAGATAGTTGTTTAAACTACTTTAGAGAGGCGATTGTAATAAATTTTTGTGTACAAGTATACTGAAATATACTTTTGAAAAAGTCGTAAAGGAATATTGCGAATGCTAAGATTTTAGTTGTTCAATCTAGAAAAATATTCTAATCACTTATTAATGAATTCTGGTTACTCTTGCGTTTACAAAAACGTCATCCGTGCAAAGTAAGCTTTTCGACATTATGTAGCAGACTGTATATTTATTATACAGGCTGGGAAAAAAGTATGGATAAAGCTAAATATTTTAAACACGGTTTATTGGAACTTATTGAAATTTGACACTCCGTTTGAAGGAAAGGAAAGATTTTCTTCAGTTTTACAGGTGTGTGAAGTTGGCACCACAACTTGCGGCGCAAATGTTGCTTTTAGTGCCAAAAGTGTGCGCCTAATATGCGCCGTCGATATCTGAAGAAAAGACACCGGCGCATTAATTTGTTACAAAGTTATAAACAAAAATAGTTATTTAGTATCAACTTCTTACCAGACCAAAATTTCCGGCGCAAACTATCAATTTAGTGCAAATCGTTAGCGCACAACATGCGCCGTCGATATCTAAAGAAAAAACACCGAAACAGTTAATTGTTATAAAGTTATAAACAAATACAATTATAGGGGTGCGTGAAGTTAGCACCGCAACATGCGGCGCAATTGTTCCTTTTAGTGCCAAAATGTTGCGCCTAATATGCGCCGTCGATATTTGAAGAAAAAACACCGGCGCATTAATTTGTTACAAAGTTATAAACAAAAATAGTTATTTAGTATCAACTTCTTACCAGACCAAAATTTCCGGCGCAAATTTTCAATTTAGTGCAAATCGTTGATATCTGAAGAAAAATCACCGAAACACTTAATTGTTAATTTGAACATTTGCGCCGCAAGTTGTGGTGCTAACTTCACGCACCTACATAATTGTATTTGTTTATAACTTTATAACAATTAAGTGTTTCGGTGTTTTTTCTTCAGATATCGACGGCGCATATTGGGCGCAACATTATGGCACTAAAAAGAACATTTGCGCCGCAAGTTGTGGTACCAACTTCACGCACCTCAGTTTTACACCGTCATTTGTTTTTTAATATACGAGGTAGACACCATAAATGCTCGGCCTGACAGGCTTATACAGGTTCAAACATGTTCAAACTCCGTCACGTCATACATGCACATACGCGAGGTGTACAATATAAATATGATGATTCCAAGCCTAGTAGTTTTTAGTAATCAGCCAACCAACGTGACTAGCGCACAAAAATATCTGAAGTAACGACAATTGCTTCCAGAGTTCTTGAGTAAAGTAAATGTAGAGAGGCTAACGATTTTAATTACTTGTGGCAATGAAGAACAGTTGATAGGGGTTCCAATCCTTGAAAATGCTCGTAGTACGGGCATTACTCAGGCTAAAGCCGTATTATCAGCAACTGAGCAGTGGGGAGCAGCTGGAAAAATTCAGGCAATATGTTTTGATACCACGGCAGTAAATACTGGTCGCTATAGGGGAACCTGCATTGTGCTAGAGCAATTATTAGAGAAAAATCTTCTTTATTTAGCATGTCGCCACCATATTTTAGAAGTTGTTTTAAATGAAGTTTTTAATTGCAAAATGGGCAGATCCACCGCTCCTCAACCAGAAATTTTTCGAAAATTCCAGACTGGGTGGTCTAAGCTAGACAAAAATAAATACAAAACGGTTATAGATAAAGATAATAGATAAAAAGATAAAAATGTTAGAATTAAAGTAAGTAATCCGGAACAATTAAAAATTCGCCAGCCCATGGATAATTATAAAGAATTCATCCAACTTTGCCTAATTTATTTAGGACGTCTACCACCGAAAAAAATTACTTTTAGAATACCTGGAGCTCTTCATCACGCCAGATGGATGGCAAAGCCATTTATTGCCTCAAAATATATCTGTTCAGGGATCAATTTTCATTAACTGATTTAGAGAGAAAGGCTATTGAAGATATTTGCTTATTTATAATCAATATGTATGTAAAAGAATGGTTTAACGCACACAAGCCCACCCTGGCCCCAACCAAGACCTACGATTATTAAAATCTTTAGTTCAATATAGAATAATTGATAAAGAAGTTGCAGACAAGGCATTGTCTAAAATAATTAACCATCTATTGTATCTCAATTCGGAGCAAGTTGCCTTTTCATTTTTCGATGATACTTTGAAAAAAATGTGAAAACAAGCATGGTTACAATTTCTACGATTTTTTCGAAAATCACCCGTTTCAATATTATTTTTGCGTTTCTAGACTTTTTGAACTCACTGTACATGTAAATCTTACTATTGAAATGGAAACGTGTAGATTCGTTGTACGTTGTACAAATCACTTTTATTAAATATTATCTTTCCTTAATTTAAAAAGCGTCTGTATAAAAAGGACACGTCTTGTATTAGATTCTAAAAATAAAATTTTCTCGGTGGTGCTTTCTGAATCGAAATGAGTTTGTGAGTGCATCGGCAGCGGAATTGTAATATTTCTTTTTGACGAGTTCAATTTTCACAAATACCAGTTAGAGAAGAAATATCAAACATTGTTATAATATGCAATTTTACGGGTTGGGATGGGAAACTACAGTGAAAACAATAATTATACTTATTTGTCGCCTGATTACTAATTATATGTTAGAAGAATACCTGATAAGAAATCATCTACATTCATATTCATATATTTCATATGGTATTATTATTATTATCACACATTATTTATAAAAATAATTAACTTTAATGCCTTTTGAATTATATTAGATTATGGAAAACGTCAACAACAAAATACAATACTTAACAATATATACAAGAAATTTCATTAAGTAGTTATAATAAACTGAAGCACGTGTATGCGCGTTGCTTGCTGTAATGCCAGATCTAGGGCAGATTGTATCAGTCCTCCAAGATAATGTCTCTTAAATATATTTTGTAATCCAATAAATTCTAGAAATTATTTCTACACCAAAAAGGTAAAAACGTATTGATATGAAAAACGTAACTTTTCCCAAAATTCGGGATTATATATATGAGGATGTTCGTGTAGTACAGACAACCGGCTTCTTATATTACGCACATTTATTTTTCAGACAGTTGTGTCATACTGTGAAGAGCGCCCTTCACACAAACATATAGATGCCCCAACGTTATTACCCCAAATACGTTTCGTCATTTCTTTACGATTTACGGGATCAGCCAATACATATTTTCTTTGTCCCAAAACCCAAAGCGGACTCCTTCAAAGAAGCTCCCTTGATACACACGATATTAATATCGATAAAGGAAATGAAATTGCTATATTAATTTCTAGTACATGTAAACTATATATATGTATTTCTTTCTTTACCACTATTTTATTTAAAATTATTTTCTTACTTGGGTTTGTGGTTTTTCTTTTTAATTAAAACTAACACATTTTACTAACGTTTCGATGTATTTAACATCTTTTTCAAAGGTCATAAAACATATAACAGTTAAAAACACATTACAAACTACGGTACAACATGATTTACACTATACTATATTCACCGAACCAATAGAGTAGCAAAAAACGCGTGAACAACACGTGACTTTTAATACTGCCTTTCTATTGGCTCTGAGAGTTACATACAAATCCTAAAACACACGATATCAATCATCTGCTTTCTGTGATTATGTCACATGATTGTGACTATACCCATGCAGCAAAAGCACAATTTTAGAGAAGGATAAAAATACTTATTTGCTAATGTAGAACAAGTGAGCATATAGTGTGCTAGTTGAGATAAATAACTGTCTGTAATTTTAAAATATTCGTTATATATGTATACTTTTTGCTTTGCTATATTGTATTTTGTATTGTTCCTTGTGTTTGCGCTTTTTGTATTTGTTTAAGTTGTTATTATTATTATTATTCTCAGTATTTTTAAAGAGTCTATTAATGATTAAAGATTTATTGAAGGTAAGATTTATAAATCGTAAACAAAGCAAATGGTTTATAGGTTAATTATGTTTCAGCTTTGCAGAAGTGTTGAATTTAAGTTACTGTGTTCACCTGTTTATACAGTACTGTGCAAAAAGCAGCCAGAACTGACGAAGAAACGAGTAAAGAGAAATTTTACAGTGCTAGAAACAGAGTGTACTGAAAATATTTAGCAAACATCAACAAGAATGCCCAGCAGACTCTAAGACAGTTGACTTCACAGCCGAAGCTGCACGTATCTGCTCTGCAAGTCTTTTTAATATTTTGCAAGAACACAATGCAAAAGATGTGAAACCACCAAAGATGAATCCATTCATTCTTGAAATTACACAATTTAATTTGGTTTTAATACATGTTTATTACACTAAGGACCGAATGACAGTGTTCAAGAGTCTCACCGCTTACATTTCTTAACAACTTATTTATTTTATGTGGAAAAGTACGTTTTTGATTAGGTGAAACATTTATAAGAAGTTAATTAAAAACCAATGGATGTGTAGTGCATTATTGTGAAATGTGAATCAATACTTTTTGCTCACTCTACATGCATGGCTGATAACAGCCGAACATTGTAGTTATGTTGGTGCATTATTATCTCAGTATACGAAGAAAAACAAAGCCAGTCGTGCACTGATTAAGGATTAATTATTTAAACTTGCCTTTAAACTTACAATACCTTTACAAAACAATCAGAGGTTTGTTTTACAAGATTTATTTATTAAAATAGTTTCACTTAATTATTATAGAAGCAATAGTTAATAAATAAATAGTAATAAGAAAATAAGTTTAATCATACAGAAATATTATGTGTAAGATTATAAAAGTTTATTATAAATATTTAGCGTACAATGTATAACAGTGTAGGACTTAAGAAAATGTAAATAGATTTCAAATATATTAATAAATAAATTTAACTCATTATTGAAGTTTTGTGTTTTGTCTGTAACAAAATGCCTATTTAAATTCTAAAATAATTGCCACGTTGTACAGGAATAAATTAAGATTATATAGTGCCATAAATAATTATAAATACAAAATCATTTATGACTTACATATGTTAATTAGAACATTAAATAGAATCACAATTTTATCTACACTGTTTAATTTTTGCATATTATTACACTTTTTTAACACGATACTGGAATGAGATATTTTAAGGTGCTAACGAGTTCTTCCATTAGTAAAAGCTGGAATAACTAAAATTCTCTTGCAGAATTCCTAATGCTTCCTTTATTAAAAATGATCTTTCTCCTAGAACATATCCTGGGTTAATATTGTTGCAAAAATTACTTCTTCCATTCATTTTTCAGATGTATGTCATCCCGAGTTTCACTAATGTAGCACATACTTCCCTGAGGAGTTATTGCTATTAAAATTTCTATCGTGCTTATAAATAGAACAGTACTGCTGCTGAACTAAATTATTATCTGGTTTTCCAATGAAAACTTCAAAGCAGGCAATAATTACAGCTGTTTTTTTCTTGAAACACTTCTTTCAAGCATACTACAATACAGAACCTTCTGGTCACATAATTATAAGTTTTAGCCTTTGATAACTAAATAATGACCTTAGCAAGTTAATTTAATGAGATAATTGTTTAATAAGAGCACTTATAGTCAAATTTTAATGATACAAATCTGTTTGTTTACCAACAACGGCCATATTGAATTTGATTTAACAGGTCGTTGAATTGCCCTATTTATAAATATTTTGTTGATATGGGTTATGTTTGAGATTTGCTTATTTTAGTTATCTAAAAAGACAAAACATGCATTTTTTGTAAATTTAAATCGGTTTAGTATTTTATATAAACTAGTAAATTGTTGTTTTCCAAAATTTGAACATGTAATTAAAAGATTTTATAAACTTCATTGTTAATATAAGCACTCTATTGTAAATTGGGCTGTGCACGTGTTACGGTCGTGGACAGCTCGTGATTACTCTATATGTTGAGTGAACAGAGTATAACAATAATTAAAATTCCTTTTATGTATGGCAACGGGCAACCTACCTTAAAATTCGTTTCGTCAAACATTAATATTTTCGTTTAATTAAAATGTGAAAACATTTTGTTTTCAAATACATTTTTAACGTGCTTATTGTTTTTCTTTTTATTGTGTAAAAATAAACATATATTGTAGGAATTATTTTACTTTAACTCACACGTTCACGTGTATATATTCAAATATAATATCTGCATACATGCATCACCTCGATTTGTCTTTCCTAAATGTTCTTGTTACTATTTTTTATTGTTTTTTATTATAATCTGTAAATAATATGTTTATTCTCTTTTAAAAGTTTATAATATACAAGGATTCAAATATCAAAATTCAATTTGAAGAGAAGCTACTTTGTCATATATTTATTGCTAATTTTGAATTATTGAGTGGTATAAATTTGATAAATTTGCAATGTCTGATCTGTCATTTATTGAGAATTTTCGTTTTTTAATATGAATCATTTCTAATATATCCCTTGCTTTTTGGTTATGTTCTTTGTCCAGAATTTTCACCCGATTGAAATCAAATTCATGCCCAGTATTAGTAGTATGTTTTTTCAATGCAGTGCTGTTTTTACAGTATTTATGGCCATTCATTCTGCTTTTTAGGTGTTGTTTTGTTTGTCCGATATATACACTTTCGCATTCCTTACATGGTATTTGATATATCAGGTGTGTTTGTTGACCTTTCGGTATTTTAGCTTTTAAGTAAGACCAAAGATTTTGTAAATTGTTATTGTTTTTATTTGCGATTATAATATTGTATGGTTTAAGAATATTTTGTATATTTGCCGATAAATTTGGCATATATGGAATGGCTACGTAATTTTTGTTATCATTGTTATTATTGATGATCTTTTAGTGCCCTATTTGAGGGATAGAGAGCAAGTTGTTGAACTCAATGGACAAACATCATCTTTAAAATCAACAAAGAATGGGGTTCCACAGGGCTCAATCTTGGGTCCCCTTCTGTTTATACTATATATCAATGACCTGCCGCAATGCTTAGCACCGATGGAATGTTGTTTATATGCGGATGACACTGCCTTTTTGGTGACTGCAAGAGATGAAGAAGAGTTGAATGAACAGGCGAAGGATATTATGGAGAAAGCCACGGAATGGTTCCTTTGCAATGGTCTACAACTAAATGAAGGGAAAACACAACAACTTACGTTCTGTGCAAAAAATCAACCTTCGAACGGCAACGTATGCTATCTGGGTCTGACTCTGGATAGTAGGCTTACTTGGGAGGATCATGTTTCCAGCCTGGCTGATAAACTTGCAAAGGCAACATACACAATAAGACGTATGAAAAGTGTTGCAACTCACGAAGCTGCAACAACGGCTTACTACTGCAACTTCCACTCTAAGATGAGCTACGGAATCTTGGTATGGGGCAGCTTACCATCGGCAGAGAGAATATTTCAAATGCAGAAGAGGGCTGTTCAAGCGTTGTATAGTTTGCGACATCAGGATAGTTGCAGAAAATATTTTGTAAAAGGGGCTATACTTACATTACCATCTATATATATATACAACTGCATTAAGTATGTCATTTTCAATGAGAATGAGTTTGCCGCAAATGGGGACTCCCACCAGTATAATACAAGAAACAGGGACAAACTGCGAACCCCTTATCACCGTGTGCAGACTGCCCAAAGATATGTGGACTACTGGGCGCCAAAGATTTATAACAAAGTGAAGCACGTGCATACAATGAATGGTAATACTTTCTTAAGTAAAATATCAAAATTTTTATTGACAAAAAGTTTTTATTCAATCAATGAATATTTAATTAATAATTTTAATGATATACAATTTTAATCTGTTTGTTTGTTTGTTACTGCATATTTTGACTTTTCATGTAATGATTATATTACACTGAATAAAAAAAATATTATTATTATTGTGTTGTTTGTGTTGATTGTATGATATGTATGTCCTTCTTTTAATAATTTTATTAATTAAATCTATGGGATAATTATTGTTAGTTACCGTTCGTTTTACTTTATTTAATATTTCGGTTCTGTATATAGGCATGTTAATTTTATTGCACGATCTACTAAATTTATCTTTTTTTTTAAAAACATAAATTTAGTAGATCGTCAATTTTTTTATGTGTAAAAGTTGTAGCTGAATTAAAGTTGATATATCTGCCTGACCAAGTCTTCTTGGCATGCCATTTTGTTAGCAATCAATTCCAAATTTTGCATCTACGAGTATAATCTCATTCTTGAGACCTGATTAGATTTTCAGTAAAATCGGCAGACCGGAAGTAATAGTTTACTTCAGTGAAGAAATTGAATTTGGCCAATATTTCGTCAACTACTAAGTTTAAACAAATTTATACAGATTTCAAATATACTTAAAATTAAATTCAAGAAAAATTGTATTAAAAAAGTTTTTCGAAATTCCTACCGGAAGTAGGTCTTTTACCCTTATCGTAAATCAGTTTCTTGCGAATATGTCGCAAGTCATGCTTTCTAAACAAGTACATTACGAGTACAAAAGTATTTAGAACATAATTTCAAATATCTTTTTTATAAAAGAAATTTCAAAATTCGGATCAGAGGTAACAATTTTACTCTTACCAAATAGCGACTTTTCGCAAATATGTCGTAAAATATGCACTTTGTAAATATTTATCAAGAGTACAAAAGTATTTAGAATTAGATTTGCAATGTTTTTTGTATAAATGAAATTTCAAAATTCGGAACGGAAGTAGCACTATTACTCTTAGTGAGTATCACGTTCTTTTTTATAATATCTTGCAAAGTATGCATTCTACAGAGATTTATTAACAGAATAGAAGCACTTAAAATAGAATTTTGAATAAGTTTTGTATAAAAAAATTCTTAAAATTCCATCATTTGAAACGCTCATACGTATAAGAAAGTCGTGTGGTGGCCACACCTCATTTTTGTTATTTGTATAGATAACATATGCTTTTACTTCGTGCATATACGTAAAGGGTTAAAGGTATTTTTTGTATTCCACATAACAAACCATTTGTTATTACAAATTACAAACATTAATTTTTGTTTTTATTCCAAAGAACAAAGAAAACACGCGCGCTTAATTATTAGCAAGAGGAAAATATATTTTATATTCAGCAACCGTAGTGACGTAATATACTCGTACATCACCTTCCGTTAAAACGTAATAATAACAAAAGGTTTCCAAGCATTTCGAAAACTCAGAGGCGGCCATGGTAAGGCGGCCTGGCATCACAGGGTTGTAATTAACAATGCAATGAATAATTTGCGAAGCTAAAAGGTCTTTGTTGAAATGATTTTTCAAAAAGAATCCCGTGAATGTATCTTTGCAACATGGTTAGTGCTTTAAAATTAAGAAAACAAGTTCAATTCACTCAATTTTTGAGTTAGTTCTGGGGCGTGAATAATTCCACAATTACATTGATAATAATATTTTTTTAATCCTAGAATATATATTGCATGTACAGAGTGTATATTAATAATTGAAAGGCGTTTGAATTTCCCGTTTTCTATCTTTTTTTTTGCTGTAAGTTGGTGCCAAGTACTAGTCAAATCTCTGAGGCTGTAAATATTGTATATCATAGGCGTAAGTATAACACTTATTCAAGATATTTATAATTTAAAATTTAGAAAATTACAACATTTGTTCCATATCATTACAAAAGTATAAAACTTATTCATGATATTTATAATTTAAAATTTTGAAAATTACAGCATTTGTTCCATATCATTACAAAAGTATAACACTTATTCAAGATATTTATAATTTAAAATTTTGAAAATTACTACATTCGTTGAAAATTATTACAAAAGTCTAACACTTATTCAAGATATTTATAATTTAAAATTTTGAAAATTACAACATTCCTTGAAAATTATTACAGAAGTATAACACTTATTTAAGATATTTATTATTTAAAATTTTGAAAATTACAACATACGTTGAAAATTATTACAAAAGTATAACACTTATTCAAGACATTTATAATTTAAAATTTAGAAAATTACAATATTTGTTCAAAATTATTTCAAAAGTATAACACTTATTCAAGATATTTTTCATTTAAAATTTCGAAAATTAGAATATTTGTTCAAAATTATTACAAAGGTATATAACACTTATTCAAGATATTTTTCATTTAAAATTTTGAAAATTACAGTATTTGTTCAAAATTATTTCAAAAGTAGAACACTTATTCAAGATATTATAATTTGAAATTTAGAAAATTATAGCATTTGTTTAAAATTACTACAAAAGTATAACACTTATTCAAAGATATTTTTATAATTTAAAATTTTGAAAATTACAACATTTGTTCAAAATTATTACAAAAGTATAACACTTATTCAAGATATTTATTATTTAAAATTTAGAAAATTACAACATTTGTTGAAAATTATTACAAAAGTATAACACTTATTCAAGATATTTACAATTTAAGATTTTGAAAATTATAACATTTGTTCAAAATGATTACAAAAGTATAACACTCATTCAAGATATATATAATTTAAAATTTAGAAAATTACAACATTCGTTGAAAATTATTACAAAAGTGTATCACTTATTCAAGATATTTATAATTTAAAATATTGAAAATTACAACATTCGTTGAAAATTATTACAAAAGTATAACACTTATTCAAGATATTTATAATTTAAAATTTTGAAAATTACAACATTCCTTGAAAATTATTACAGAAGTATAACACTTATTCAAGATATTTATTATTTAAAATTTTGAAAATTACAACATTCGTTGAAAATTATTACAAAAGTATAACACTTATTCAAGACATTTATTACTTAAAATTTTGAAAATTACAACATTCGTTGAAAATTATTACAAAAGTATAACACTTATTCAAGATATTTACAATTTAAGACTTTGAAAATTATAAAATTTGATCAAAATTATTACATAAGTATAACACTTATTCAAGATATTTATTATTTAAAATTTAGAAAATTACAACATTCGATGAAAATTATTACAAAAGTATAACACTTATTCAAGATATTTATAATTTAAAAAAAATTTTGAAAATTGTAACATTTGTTCAAAATTATTACAATAACAATTATTCACATTTATAATTTAAAATTTTGAAAATTACAACATTCGTTGAAAATTAATGCATATCTAAAATTATTCATCGATCGCTTAATTGGCGCTCTAATCGTCATGAGTTAACAACAATGATCCGAAAATGGAAACTCGTCGCTAAATATTAAAACAGAAAAACACGGGTGCAGCTTTATTCGCAAACATCAACATTATCAATGATAGTCGATGTATTCAACCAATTTCATACTGATTCATATTAAAGCATGACTGCAACTCGTTCTTAGTGTCTTGATATTAATTTGAAAATTAATATTAAAACCACTCTCCAGTTCCATTTCAGACCCACGTACACCATAATATAGTATGAGATTCTGCTAAAAATATATAAAAGGTATTTATTCAACATTGCCGAACCATCCGATTGAAGGTTTCAAATCACCACCAACTAAATGGCATTTAAACTGTACGACTGCCTTCCCTCACAAATAAAGTCAATGCAGGATTTTGCGTTACTTTCGATGTGTTCAGAAAATACTGATGGAAGAGACCTTATTCCCTCTGCCTGACTAGAATATTTAGGATATTTGTATTTTTGTACGTTCACTACTTTTATGTTTTATTTGTTTGCGTTTGCTCTAAATTTGATCTATTTCTATGTTTGTTTGTTTTACACAATTTAATTATTCCATCCTGAACACGGTAAATATTTATACAAACTTGGGTTAAAAATAAAAAAATATTTTTTTAATAGGTGTTTTGTTTACCATCATAAAAATTATAATATTTCTGTTCTAAAACTCACGGACTTTTAAAGTAATATTTAAGGTTAAATTAGCCATGTGATAAGTTATTCATTAACTGTAATACATTCAATCCTGGATTGGTAGAAAGCTGCTTTAATTATTCTCTGCAACTATAAAATGTCAGTCGGTGTTTATTACAATTGTAAATATATCTTTAATGAGATTAACTTTATTTACACCATCAAACATAAAATATGCGGGTCAGTAGAGTTATGCCATTAATTATAATCATCATAAATAAGGGTGCGTTAATGGTCGTCCAAATGCGTAATATTTACTGGTGTAATTGCCGTTTCCATTGAAATTTATCCAGCTATTTTTATTAGTGGACGTGAACGAAACATAATGCCTTTTACTTATAGACATGAAATTTCAAAAGAATAATTGATTAAAAAAAGAAAAGAAAAATTAATTGAATAAAATTATTTCAAAGAAAACTAAATTAAAATTGAATTCTAGATCTTAATACAGATTATCTAATTTTGAGTTGATAAGTAGTGCATATCGACCCTACTCTCACTTTCGCTATCAAATTTATTAATCCTTTACAAAAATTAACGTCTTTACTGTATGAATTATAAACTTAGAATCTGCAGGTTTCTTCTTGTTTCTTGCCTTATATATTCAAACAATTGCCTATCGACTATTTTTAGAGCCTCTTTTCTTCAATTAATTTTTAGGTTGGCATCATTTTCAACACGTAAAATTTTCTTGCTTGTTTTCTTTAAGTTGTCACGCTTAAACCAATACACTTAAATCGTTTTGACAGCTACATGCCAATGGCGATGTCCCAAATTGTTTGTTATTAAGATTTTACAAGTTTGTTGCATACCTTCTTGGGTAAGTATATTTTATTCTTTTCTTGTTCAGTATAATCCTTGTATTTGTATATGTATGCATTACCCTTTTCATCATTTGTTACATATTTCCGTTTACCACGTTTTAGTTTTATCCTTATTTTTCTTTTAGAAATCCTTCTATCCGGCAGTAAAGGAAACACATTCCAGACCACAGGAATGCTTCTGGCTGAACTTGAACTGCAAAGTACGTCGGCCTTCTTCACCATTTCCCCATTCTCAAACAACGCTCTCTTTTCTGGTAACACATCAATTTGTAAAGTGCTATAACAACTTTAACATTGTATTTTTTTGCAGGTTTTTAAACCACACATGACCATTTCCATTGTCTTTGAAGCCCTTGAGTTTTACATGCAAGAACTAACAAGTGTATTTTTAATTCATACTATTATTATTTACACAAAATGTTCTTATTTACGATCTGACATTTCCCATTGGAAATGTTTTTGATTTATATCCTTTTTTTGTATAACGTGTACGTATCTAATATATTTAGTTTTATGATTACTATTTTTTCTTATGAATTGGCAGCATTATTCATGTTCAACTGCGTATTTTATTCGTTCAATTTATTTATTTCAAGACTGCATCATTTTTCTCGAGCACGTCTTGTTTTGTTTACATTCATGTGGCATTTATGTGTCTTTTGGACAGAATAAAGCCTATTGATTTATTTTGTGTTTATTGTACTTAATGTTTATACTTATTTTAACTGAGATATACTAATAATTCATGTTTATTTTTGACAAAGAAATTTGTCTTTAAATATAGGCAACCAATTATACTTATATTTATATGTTTTGAACTTATATCCTAATTTTAGATAAACGATTTTTGAAATACAATTAGTGTTCTTTTTCAATAACTAAACTAATTCTTAATATTATTATTTTTGATAATGTGAAGATCACAGCAATATGTTGCACATACAATGAATAGTTAGTTATTGGATTCAATCTCAATAGAAACTTAAATGATTGTAGAGCTGATTATTCTAAAAATTTCAGGTGGGCGGTTTTTTTGCCGGGCAGTTTATAAAAATTTAGGGTGCCGAATATCGCGCAAAGTTAATTTCTTGCATTCACATTTGTATTTCTTTCCTGCTAATTTAGGAAAGACGAGTGATGAACAAGGAGAAAGGTTCCATCAAGATATTGCAGAAATGGAGACACGATATCAAGGTAGGTGGGATGCCATCATAATGGGAGATTTTCGCTGGTTTTTCATTAGTGAAGGCAACAGGCAACAATAAAAGGAAGAAATAACCCTATTTATGAAAAACTTTAATATATTAGCAATTTTCCTAAGTAAGTGTTTTTGTTTTCTTGATAATAATTAAAGATACAAATATTTGTTATGTCAAGCTTTTTGTACTTATTTATTTCTTTTTATAACTTCCGTATAACAAATTTTCTAATTACAATACTAGTATTTATCTAGTAGCGGAGTATGATTACAACTCTGAAACTAGACGTGGTGGAATGATTTGGTTTTTGGTTATGCCTTCAGTTAAAGAATGTAAGAAATGCGCACCCATTATTACAACAGTTATTAAAAAAAAATAATTGTCGGTGATTGTTATCTGACGTTTAGGAAGGTAATTTTTCATTCTTAGCACTTGTGTTATAAGTATAATAGTGATTACAATCAATTCTTAGGCCATATCAATGAACTTATATTAAGATGGTATCAGTACGATGACAATGTCAATATATTAAAAGCATACCGTATGTGTCAATTTTCATTAGGTATAGGGATTCAATGTTTACGTGCGATTTATACGTATACAAATAATACGTGGCAACGTGTCACCCCTACCGTCCGTCACCAATCCCGGCAACAATCGACATCACAACGATTTTCTCCGATCTCCCCACCAGATTGTACATTCAATCTTTAGCTGCGAACACGTTGCGATCTAGTCTGCAATAAAAGCCGTCTTATTACTGGAACGGGAAACATCAAATGGCCGCCGCGGTCTCCTGATCTAGTAGTTTATTATTATTTTCAGAATCCTTTTTTATCTACCTTATTTTTAATTTTATTAGTATTACGCTTTTGTTTGTGTCATGCAGCGTGAACGCAGCTTAATAATTCTCTGCATTTACCGAAAGGAAAAAGACAAACAAATCCTTGCAACGCGTAAATATTATTTCTGAACGCATTACAAACACCCAAGTCAGTGGTCCAACAGTTACTGCTAACTTGAGCTTGTATCGGTCGCGCTGGCATTGAAGAGGAAACTAGGGGTGCCATGTTGTCACGTATTGCATGAATTAATCGCCTATGGCTAATGAAAATTTACACATGCTGTATATACGTATCATTAAGGCTATACGTCCGGCTTCGAAATCGTTTTTCCTATTTTTATTTGTTATGAAATCCTTACCAAATTTACACGAAAATTTCAGGGGGTAAACCGTTATATTTTCGAAATTGTCCAAAGCACCCAAAATAAAAATAAAAATTTAAAAAATCCTCCAAAACAAGGCTGATTTGTAAATTGTGTATTTCTTCATATTGTAGATATTTTTAGTTTTAAATCATATAAGTAGTAAAAACTGTTGGACAATATTATTATTACATATTTCACATACTTTTTTTTCTATTTAGAGATACAAACCTGCAAGGCTTCCTTGTTGAAACAGCTTATTTGTTTTGTAAATGATCACTGCTTTGGATAAATTTATATTATTTTGATTACGTGTATAATCATTTAGAGAGAATGCATCCTGACAGTTTATATTTAGGTCGTAGTACACTCTCTTTGAGTATTCGTTTCTAGTATAGCATATATAATAAAGATAATCCAGATTAAATTCAAAAACCTAATTAATTAAATATATAATTTGCCCGTGGGAGATGCATATACGCGCGTTTATTCACGACCCTACCACCCTCACAACGTGTAGCATTACGTTTAGGATTACTAAACGGTAGAGTTGAATTCCATGGTATTAAGCTTTAATACATTTCTCATCTGATTCAATGAAACAATATTCTCAATATGAGTTCACAACATTCACCAGAGGAATACACCGGTAGAGTTGTTATGGCCTGTGGCACGGTGTTTTATTAATAATTTGATTTCTAAAATTTCACATTGTTATCTGAAGGTTGTGGAATATTATATTACATGTTTTACCTTCAGCTAGGGGGAATATGATGTCATGTAGACTGTAGTATGTATGTCGTCCACCTACGAATCTGATGATATATTAACTATTAACATATGCCAGAATAACTTACTTAAGGACGAAATTAAATATTAGATGTTGTCATAAACTGAAATTGTATAAAATCATTAAAGATTTTATAAATTTAAATTTACAAGTGATGATATGATAATAATAATAAGTATATTCACGTAAATTAAATTTACAGGAACGTCGGCGATATGTATAAAGAATATAATAACCATAAGACATTACATACTTATTTATATACGTCTCAGGGAGATGATGAAAACGTAGATTTGATCAAATCAAATTGAAGTTGTTAAAGTAACAATTTTGTGGGGTCATTTCCCCAAAGAAAGTAAGTGATTTGATCAAAAACTGTTTTAGTGAAAAGATAAAATAATATTGTTTAAATATTAAAAGTATTTATTTAGTAAACCATGCATTATTAAATGTATAGTAGGTAATAAATACAACAATAGTCATTGAAACACAATCAACATCATTTCTTTTAAAATTAATTTTCAAAAGAAATGATATTTTTAAAAACAAAAAGGGTATTTTTAGTGAAATTTTGAACACTCTTATTGAAGGTAATTAATAAATAATAATGTTCATTCATTTTTATTAAAACACGTTGTTGATTTGTCTCATCTAGAGCTGCAAAATACGTTACTTTTTTTTACAGACACACCTTTTTGTTTTACATTGTATATGTGACATCTTGTCAGTGTCAATTTTAAGTTTCTATTTTCCTAGCTGTTTTTTTGTTTTAATCTATATTTCTTTAATTTTATTTGATTTTGGTCGTTGGTAACCATCTTTACGATGGTCCAAAATGGAGAATAAAATGTTGTCCATAATAACCATCACTTGGAAGACCGTACAAGATCCCCAAGATCCGCACGGTCATTGACAGGTATCATTTTTCAAGTTTGAATTCATATTGTGTTTCTTTTAGAAATATTGGTCCAGTTGTTAAGATTTGTCAACATAATATCGAAGGTTTCCAGGGGGGAGTAGTATGTTACTCAAATGGAAGGTGATTGCGAGTCCAGCTTGTGATTGCGGAGCTGAGATTGAAACAGTTAAACATATTACTGAAGAATGTCGATGTAGGTTTTTTATTCTGCAGGTTTTTTCTTACATTCTAGACCAAATGGTGCAGTGTTTTAAAGGACACCTGCAGTTATGGCCTTCTAAATATATTCATATTTTTGTAATATAATTTAAACATGTTTCTTTTCTTGTACCTGTCATGTAGTTTCATACGAATATATAATACATTATATTTTGAATTGTTCACAGGAACACTTCTTAAATCCTTGACTTCCAAATAAGGAAATTTTCCTGCAATTTTACGCAGACTTCGGTTAGTCCGTGGAAATGTTTCGGTAAATGTCGTAATACTTATTTGAAGAGTTTTTCTAGGTAGCCAATCTTTTATAATTCCAACTGAATCCCAAGTTCGAGAAATTACTTTAGAAACTGAAGGTGATGTAAGAAACATTAAAGTGAGTAGCGGAGTACCACAAGGGTCTGTACTAGGACCAATCTTATGGAATATTATGTACGACAAATTGCTAAGGATGCATCCTCAAGGGGTTCAATTAATAGGTTTCGCGGATGACGTAATCGTAGTGGCAGAGGCGAAGACTGAGGAGGCGCTGGTGAATATAGTGAACACCGCACTACTAAGACTAACAAGGTGGTTAAGAGAGAAGGGACTACAGCTAGCACCAGCCAAAACAGAAGCAGTTCTCCTGACAACAAAGAGGAAACTGGGACAGGTGGAATTCAATGTACAAGGATTGAAAGTGATACCAAGCAGAGCTGTGAAGTACCTGGGGGTGTGGCTGGACAAAAAGCTTACCTTTGCTGAACATGTAGAGAAGACAGTGGAAAAGGTAGAAAAGACAACAACAGCGCTTCTTAGCTTAATGCCAAACGTCGGTGGGCCAAGAGCATCCAAAAGGAAAATCCTAGCTAGTGTGGTCCATTCACAGATGTTATATGCTGCGCCTATATGGTGCAAGGTTGCAAGGAATGTCAAGTTAATTGGTAGACTAAGAAGAGTACAGAGAACTCTAAACATTAGGATTTGTAGTGGATACCGAACCATCTCCGCAGAAGGGGCAGGAGTCATTGCAAGTATGCCTCCAATAGAATTATTAATTAACGAAAGATATGAAAAGTACAACGGAAAATCAAAAAAGGAAGCTGCAGAAAGTCTGAAACAGAAATGGCAAGAGAAGTGGACCACGGGGACCTACGGACGATGGACGTACAAACTTATACCTGATATAAGGAAGTGGGTGGAACGACCCTTCGGGGAAGTGGATTACCACCTGACCCAGGCCCTTTCGGGACACGGCTGTTTCCGCCGATACCTTTACCAGCGTGGACGGGTTGATGCTGAAGGTTGCCCTCACTGTGGTGAAAGTGATGACGCTGAATACACACTATTTCTGTGTGACAAGTGGAATGACGAACGTTATAGCTACCAACGCAAAACTGGTAAAACTTTTACGCCAGAAAATGCGATGCAGACACTGCTTGAATCTCAAGAGGGATGGGAAAATACGTATCGCACCATCAGGAGCATAATAGAAGGTAAAGAAAGACTAATGAGGTCCTAGACCAAAAACACCACCCACGCTGAAGTAATGCTAACGCGGTTCCAGTGTGAGGTGTAAGATGGAACACAGGGGGGTTTTTAGTTGGTATGAATCCAACACTACCTGCATACGACAACTTTGCAGGTGTCTTTTCGAAGATTTTCCCCTCTTAAAAAAAAAAAAAAAAAAAAAAAAAAAAAAAAAAAAAAAAAAAAAACCGAATTCCAAGTTGGTATAAATTATTTTTGATATCTAATACGATCCCCACAATGTTGTTTCCATCTTATGGGCCTTTATCTACCTTAGCTACATTCACCAAAACTGTGGAATTCGTTAACAGGTTTTTAAATTTCTTCAAAGAAACTTCTTTTATTTTTTCAGTTGATCTTTTCGGGTGTTTTGCACCATTTTTTTTTTGATCTATAATGCTCTCCTCTTATTGGCATAAATAACATAGAATTTTCTATTTATATTCTTCTTCTCCTACTGTATTTTCACATATTGCGTGCACCGGATTTTTACAAATGTTACATGAATGGGATCCAGTAGATTCCTAAAATCAATGTGTTGTCAGCTTACAAGCATATTTCTTCAGTAAGATAAAAGATAATAAATAGTAACAGACCCAGAATTGATCCTTGCGGTATACCATGTCTTATCTTTACAATGGCAATGGACCTTGTTCCTTTCCACAAATTGCTCACGTTCAGATACATACGACTCTAACAACACGAGATGCTGACTCTTAACTCCATAAGACTCTAGAAGTTTAATCTAGTTTTTTCTTTTCAATCCAACTTCTTAGTTAATTACTTTTCATATAGTTTTCGGTTTATGACCGGCATTATGTAATAGGTTTGCTGTTTGTTCTTTCTTAAATTCAATAATTTTTTCATTATATTCTTTTTTGTGTTTTTAATTTAGTTTGCGACAATTCTCATCATTTGTTGCCATACAGAACAATCAAAATATTTTTAAATTCTGTTATTTCTGCAGAGTAATAACTGTGCCTTTCAAAGATACTCTCTTATTTCTTTCTGTAAACATGTGCAGTTCATTATTGTTTTTATGACAGATTAACATTAACTTGAAGAATAACTTAAGAATTCTTGACAAAATAAGCATATAACAAAATACCAGAACATACTTGATAACTTCTCAAAGAACAGAAGATCTTATTGAAGTGGAAAGATATTTTCCCTGTGTGTTTGCAAGACAGGGGGTACTGCGGTTCTTGTGGAATGTAACTTGATATTTGTTACATAATTTTACATTCCGAAATATATTCTACAACTTCATAGATTAGTTATTTTCGCTTGCCCTTCAGGCAATACTCGAATCTTGCTAGTATATATGTACAAATATAACTTCATAATATTGCTTATGTATACTCGTATATTTTCATAACTTTAGCATATACAGCATGTGTCAAATACCATTACGCATATAGATTCAATGTCTCCTTTTTTTGTTGTCGATCATTTGTAGGAACCTCATTTATGTCGCTGTTATTATTTCTGTCATTGTCTATGTATTGATACATATACAATAATTGGTATAACGACTCTTTTAAAAACATCTACCCTCAGTTCCTCACGTGTTCCTTGTTATCCAAGAAATTGTTTCATATGGACCTGTACAACCATCCTCTCTTTGGTTATGCTTCCCTTTACTACATATTAAGACAAATTGGAGAAAAAGATATAAAAGAAGTAATAAATCTACAACCATATTTTACATATTTAGAGAAGGCTTTTGATAAAACTAAAAGAGAGGATATATGGAATACTTAAAACACAAAAATGATAAACAATACAATAATAATAAGTACTAAACTCTAGAAATTCTACTAGAAGATTATTGCGCATTTAACAATATTTAAACAAACTCGATAATTGTTGCACCATTTCTTAATCAATGTAAGATTTCTTTGCATATTAACTACATATTAAGACAAATTGGAGAAAAAGATATAAAAGAAGTAATAAATCTACAACCATATTTTACATATTTAGAGAAGGCTTTTGATAAAACTAAAAGAGAGGATATATGGAATACTTAAAACACAAAAATGATAAACAATACAATAATAATAAGTACTAAACTCTAGAAATTCTACTAGAAGATTATTGCGCATTTAACAATATTTAAACAAACTCGATAATTGTTGCACCATTTCTTAATCAATGTAAGATTTCTTTGCATATTAACTACATATTAAGACAAATTGGAGAAAAAGATATAAAAGAAGTAATAAATCTACAACCATATTTTACATATTTAGAGAAGGCTTTTGATAAAACTAAAAGAGAGGATATATGGAATACTTAAAACACAAAAATGATAAACAATACAATAATAATAAGTACTAAACTCTAGAAATTCTACTAGAAGATTATTGCGCATTTAACAATATTTAAACAAACTCGATAATTGTTGCACCATTTCTTAATCAATGTAAGATTTCTTTGCAGCAGTAAGCAATCTGAAGGAGAAGATATTAAACTAACATTTTTTAAGTTATCTACTTATACGAGAACCATACAGTGAAGAAGTAACAGATCATGGGTTAATAAATAGTAGTGGGCCCCAAGTTACATTTCTGCGGAACACCTCTTCCTCATCCACAATGAAAAATTTAGAATTGTCCGTTGAAATATAAATCGTAATTTAGGATGCGTAATGTAAAATGAAAAAACTGAAAGAACAAAAGCTAAAGAAACGACAAGAAAAACATTCATATCTGAATTTGAAAGAAAAAACAAACTATTTTTTTTAATAATAATAATAATTCAGTTTATGTCTTAATATTTCAGACAAAGTAGCAAAGTACAGCAAGTAAAAGAAAGATCTCACATATAATACAATATAATATAAAGTTATTTAAAATAATTAATAAAATCCTGTACAGTATAACAACAAATTTCAAAAGGATAGTCTTTCAATTTCATTTTAAAAATTTGTAATTTCATTTGACAAAACATTAAATAATTTACAACCCACAAAAGCCATGTTCTTGTGAAAGGAAGCCGTTCTATATATAGGAGGCGAAACACGACCATAGTGGCGGGTTTTATAATTATGCGGCAAACTAAATCAAAGCTACGCGATTTCTATATACATAACATAAAACCTCATTGACACTGAACACATTCCTACACGAGTCGCCCTGTCGGAGATTAAAAATAGTTCTAATAGCTCACTTTTATAAAATATGTGAACCCTGGGATCTTGACTTTTTTATGTTATAAAAATGTATACACTGTGTTTTTTCAATATTCACGGCGATCCTATTAAACTTCACACACTAAACTTATGTCATCGGCATATAGCATCACCTTAGCAGTACCAGTTAGGCAGTTACGGAAGTCATTGATAAAAATTAAAAATAACGTTGGCCCGAGGACAGAGCCTTGTGGAACACCCATACGCATTATTATATCACACGCCAAGAAACAATACATGTTTGGTTAATTACAAAGTTCTGCAGTTAAGTACTTAAACCTGAGAGAACACGAAGCGATTTTTTCCAACTCCGATTAAAATAATCGGTCAACTAATCAATGATTAAGCCTAATTGATACACTGGTTATCTCAACAGTGTTTAAGGATTTATTGTACAAAGTTGGCAATATATTTGCTAATGCATTTGATCTAAATTAGTATATTTTGTTCTATGCTTCGTTCACTGAACGAATAGAGTATCAAAAAACTCGTGATCAACGCATGATTTTTAATACTGCCTTTCTATTGGTTCATATAGCTTCATACAAATCCTACAACACACGATATAAATCCTTTGCTTTCTGTGATTTTGTGACATGATTGTGACATTTCTGACTAACCCAAGCAGCAAAATCACAATTTTAGAGAAGGATGAAAATATATATTTGCTAATATAGGACAAGTGTGCATATAGTGATTTTGCTACTAAGGAACATTATCTGTTATTTTGAAATATATGTATACGTTTTGCTTTTGCAATATAGCTTTTTGTATTGTTCTTTTTGTTTGCGCTGTTTATATTTGTTTAAGTTGTTATTATTATTATTGTCAGTCTTTTTAAAGACTCTATTAATGATTAAAGATTTATTGAAGGTAAGATCTATAGATCGTAAACAAAGCAAATGGCTTATAGGTTAATTACGTTTCAGATTTCAGAAGTGTTGAATTTAAGTTACTGTTTTTACCTGTTTATACAGTACTGTGCAAAATGCAGCGAAAACTGAAGAAACAAGTAAAGAGACATTTTACAGTGCTAGAAAAAGAGACTGTACTGAATATATTTAGCAAACGTCAACAAGAATGCCCAGCTGTCTCTAAGACACGAATTGTTGACTTTACAGCCGAAGCTGCATGTATCTGCTCTGCAAGTGTTTTTAATATTTTGCGAGAACACAACGCACAAAATGTGAAACCTCCAAAGACGTATACAAGAGCGCGATCTGGCCTGGATAATATTGATGATAATATGCGCAATATATAAAATTTAAAAATAATAGCCCTCTTTTGTAAAATAAAATTGCGAGAAACGTCACTACTCATGCCCCAATGCACTATTCCATAACGCATCCTTGAATAGTAAAAACTTTTTAGTGTGGATAAATTACAAGACTTGCCCAATTGAAACAGAGCGTAACACGACTTGGCGAGTTTAGAACATAACTGGTATATGTATTCCGACCACTTTAAACTCTCATCGACAATGGGACCGAGCAATCTATAACTGCTAAACAAATTAATTTCTGAGTCGGGCATGGTAAATCTTGGGATGTTAAACTTTCTTTTGTTATAAAAAAGCATACACAGTTTTTTTTTCGATATTCACGACGATCATATCCTAACTTGACCCACTTATTTACTTTAGACATGGCCACATCAGCAGCACTAATAGCATCGTCAACATTGTTTGATGAAACCACTAAACTTATGTCATCGGCATATAGCATCGCCTTAGCAGTACCAATTAGGCAGTTAGGGTACTCATTGATAAAAATGAAATATAACGTTCGCCCCAGGACAAAGGCCCTGTTGAACACCCATACGTACATCAGTGCTACCAGAAAAATTCCCGTCGATTCTCAATCTCTGTTTTCTTCCCGACAAATATAAGTCGAACCACATAAAACAGTTACTATTTTCACCGTATCTACTAAGCTTGTGCAGTAATATTAAATGGTCAAGAGAATCAAACGCTTTAGACAAGACTATTAGCATACTTAGACGTGGAAGATGTGGGGATCATGTGATGAGACCAATGTCAGGTCGAAACAGCTGTCTGCGCGTTGTTGTTCGCAATGCCTGCTTAGGGTAGATGTGCATTCATACATTTATTCATATACGAAATTTTTCGTGTATGTATACTTGAGTGATAATAAACTTTATCATCCAACAGACAAAATCCATTTATAAAACAAAACAATAATTACACTAAAAATATCAACATACATACATACCATGTGCTTGCCGGCGACCTGCGGATACAGCTTACTATAAGATAAAACGACGACACCGAGAGTTTGTATGAGTTAGTACGAGAACGCAATATACAAACTGCTTTTTGGTTGAGTGTAGTGTTGGAAAAGAAGGGACTCGAGTACATTTACGCTGAGGCTAGACGGGCTAGACTGACTCTCGTTTAATGAGGGCAACAAGGATAGATAGCAGCTGTACTGCAGTTTGTATATTGCTTTCTCGTACTAACTCATACAAACTCTCGGTGTCGTCGTTTTATCTTATAGTAAGCTGTATCTGCAGGTCGCCGGCAAGCACATGGTATATGCACAACGATTTTTCACCACAGATGTCTCCTGTACGCTAGATATTTCAAAAACACAAACTTTTAGTTTAATAATATAATTCTGAGTTATACTGCATATGTCTGAAAAACCGCAGAATTATTTCCCTAGAAGCATTTCCCAGCATTTATATGACACGACGTGATCCCCGGAAATTACAACCGCGCTCTCGAAATACTGACCTAAGTACGAGGGTTGAGAATGTTTAAGTCGCTGAAGAAGCGATTTTGAATATAGGAACAGGATGACCCGATGTAAATCATCTCTGGAAAATAACTCGCTGGCTGATTTAACATACATAGCAATTAGTTGTTCCGTGCATTTCGCATGGATGCTGCCCGTGCTTTTTGCATAAATCTCACAGTTAGCGGAATTATTTACTGTGGCTTTCGCTGCAAATTAATCACACAGGGCAGTAAACATAATTTCGACGGTAACAAAATCATCACCGGAGGCTATTAAATCATATGCTGATAGTATATTCGTGCAGAATCACTTTTTAATTTCGATACGCGATAATTTCAAAATGTAATTTGAGATTTGTGTTTGCCCAAAAATAATCATCGGAAAATAATAATCAATGCTAATTAAGAAAATTGTTCGAACTTTTCTGGATAATTCTGGATGATTTAACGAAAAAAAGGAAAATGTAATTAGAGCAGTGTTGCCAAAAACCCTCTTTAGTGGGAAAATAAATAATACAAAATGTTTTGAAACAACGGAAGTCAAGGGTAGAACTTTATTTATATACATTGTGTGTAAAAAGTGTCGCGAAAGCTACACGCAGCTACAGTCTACTTTCGGTTCTGAACAAAAACTGATGTCGTATCATGCTTCGTATGCATTCAGGAAGCATTTGAAAGAACCATACATTTGTCCACACTGTAGCCGCATACTATTTCGATTTTCGAAAACATTTTACTCGCTATTAGTATTATCAGATGGTAGATCTGATGTTTTGAATTCTACCCCGAGACTTTGATTATGTATACTATAGATATACAACTGAAGGTTAATTCGGGACAGTAGCCACCAGAGGGGTTCGGCAGTAGGATGTGCCAATTCATGAACTTCTTCCGCTAAATTTGTTATGGTAAAAGCAGTCTTCTTGTAGAAATAAAAAGATGCCAATGGGATCTTAAATATCTTCAATTGAGGAATATGACAGTCATTTTTTAAATTTCAAAAATAAGTAATTATGTGATTGTGGATGTTAAATGTTATTCTGAAATACATATTGCAAGACGAAGTAACGAAGAAACGTAATTTTTCCTATATATTTTATCTTATAACATAACTGACAATGATATTGCAGTACAAGCTGAAAAGGGTTCAAAGTACTAACCTTTAATAAAATCTTTGCTCTGTTGGGAATTAGTTTGTTTGTGTAACTTTGCTGAAAGCTACTTTATCATAGTAATTATATTGTATAGGTTATGTTGATATGTAATTCAAGGGTAAACGATGTGAAAAGCAAATCAAACAAAATATACTCTTAATGTAAAATTTAATAGAAACCACAAATAGAAAATATATTTCCATTTTTTATAAACTTCCGGATTAAATTGTGAGAGTGGGGATGAGAATATTTCAAAGTGCTTTCAAGTAATTTCATTGGCTTACCAGTTTTCATTCATCGATATTAATTCATTTGAAAGATATCAGAGGACGACACATTACTACAGGTTGTATTACTATAGTATTAATAAACAAGGCCCCAGGTATAATTTGCTCTTCAAATTATTTATTGTCAAAATAATACATATAGAAAAATGTTTAATTACAACAGGATTAGTTCTTTGTTTGGGATTTATCTCTATTACCTACGTAATTGTTGGAATTGAAAATCATCTGTCTCTAAGCATAGTTGTAATCCACGAGATATTGTCTGTACTACTTGTTCGAGCCTTTCTGGTGTAATTTCCAACACTGCCGCGTTAAGGCTGTTCTCTCACAATCACTTGCATTGGTTGGCGGGGCAAGTGTGCGGGGAACAGCAATCGTTGTCTCATGCGAAGTGTCGTTACGTTAACGTTTGAACCCCTTTTAACTTGAGACAGAGATAGTTCGATGTGGAGGAGAGTGGGGTGAATATGCGCTCAATACCTGCGCACTGTAGTTTATGAGAGTGCTTGACAGATCCGGACCGACCGACTGAGGGCTATTTCTTATTCTTAGCAGAGAGAGCGTTTTAATTCGTAAGATTATGGGAAAAAACGATTCTAACTACCGTAGGGGTAACAAACCTCGTCTGCGACTAAATGCGTCAAGAATAAAACGTAAAACATTTCCATTAAAAAGAAAGGTTTGTTATAAGCTTTCGTTCTGAATTACCTTTTCCTATTTTTAAACTAATTTTGGGTTAGGACGTTGAAAAAGATATTGGCGAAATCGAACAACAGGTGTTGTCGTTGGATGGATGTGGAAAATCACGCACTTTCGAATCAAAATCTCATACAGTAAGCATTTGTGGTTTTTTGATTAATGGTAGAAATTATCCTGGGTATGGATCTATATGTATTAGCTAAGATACGAGAGCAATTAGAAAAATTTGCGGCCTAATGCAGAATGAAGTTACTTACTTTTTTTAAAGGCAGTTTATTTGTCTACTTAGTCTCCCTGAACTGTACCGCTCTTTGCCAACGATGACCTTTCAACAAATATATTTAAAAAATAAAGTATTTAATATATTTACATTAAGCTTATCAAATTACCATACAAGAGATTGAGGTTGTAGTGCTGTGAAACTTTTCGAAACATCTTGACCACTGTAGTGTTATATAAACCATACTTTTAAAATGGGTAAAATATTTGTGACTATAAAAGTTTATTTAAAAATGTAAAATTTATATAGACATATTATACAAATGTGGACTCCGTTTTGTTATAAGGGAGGATAGGAGAATTAAAATAACTAGACTGTACCTCTACTCTACCTGTTTTGCGTTCTTTCCTAGCAACGAATGACGAATTCATGCATCCCCAGTACAATCTAAACTATAATTTTTTTTTTATTTTTTTAAATTTACTTGTTTTATTTTAATTGTAACATCTATTTTTTATTGCACTGCCATAATTGGAATAATTTTTAGCTTCCAAGTGATATAAAATATGCTGTGGTTTAGTGGTAGATAGGTATAGTAGAAAATCTAAAATTTTCTAAAAGTAGTCTAAATTCAAACCAACTTAACAATAAATTTTTTTGTTGTATAGTAATTCTATTCTGAAATAAATGTTTCCTTCGCCAATGCGTGTAAATGTGAGAAATAGGTTATTTGGTGGTTTTTCTGGTTCGGCAATTGTTAGGAAGCGGTTTCACTTTAATGGATAAATTTGATAGATACCGCCACCTTTGACAGAAATGTCAAAATTTTCAGTAGAAACCGAATATGAACTGAAAAAGAATGAATGAATCATATAAATGGTCAAAGTTTCAAAATTTCTTTTAGGTATTAAATAAATGCCGGGCTGATACATGATCTCGTTGACACCCGGTATATAGCTTATCATTATACATATATGTATGACTTGTTTGTTTAGTTGAAAATAAACATCATGAAGTCTCTTTTTGAGTTGCACAACCACTTGTCCCAAGTTTAACTGCTCATTAAATAATTAATTTGCGATTGATAAAAGATGAAATCACCGGTTTATATTGCAATATGTGCAATAGAACATTAAAAATACATAGCTCTGACGACAATAATGACGAAGTAAACAAAGACGCTGTGCTTGAGATTATGACAATAGAGTCTGATTTTTCACATTTGGAACAAATTGCATCTTCCTTAGACTTGCCTCGCATGTCAGCCCGTATGTAAAACACTGTTCATGATAAGATTTCTGATGCGTAGGAGCAGAATATTTGGAAAGTATGAGACCAGCAGCTGAGGAAAAGAGGGAGTTAGCCATTGCCGTTGGAGATGTGGGTCAATATGGCACTCCGATGATTACTGTCGTGGCAGACGGCTGTTGGCCCAAAAGATCACATCGTAGTAAATATGATTCTTTGTCGGGAGCTGCTGCAATTATGGAATATCGAGGAAAAAAGTTCTCTTTCTTGGTGTTCAAAATAAATTTTGCACTATTTGTAAGTTGGCAGAAACGGCGGATTCACAATTCTGCAAAAGCTCACAAATGCTATAAAAAATGGATTGGATCTTCTTTAAGTATGGAGGCCGATATTTTAGCAGAAGGTTTCGTTAAGAGTAAGGAAATGTATAAACTGATCTACCATCAAGTAATTGCTGACGGATATAACAACTGCTGTAAGAAAATATTGGAGTCAAATCCATACGATACTGTTGTCGTCAAGAAAATTGAGTGTAAAAATCATTTGATGCGCAACTACTACAAGAAACTCAGAGAATTATGTAAAGACACTACTGCAGGACCATTAAACCTTCGCCAAGAAATTCAGGAAAAAATGTTTCATTGCTGTTTTATCAAGACGTACATACGTGAATTCTCTGCGTGTCTGTCTTGTACATTGCTATGAGCCTTCCTTGTGAAGGGGTAAATCAAAACGCGAATGATATAAAATTGTGTTACGGTCATTGGATATTGAGGCCACAGCAAAAAAAAAAAATTAAAAATGTTAGCAATGTTCAAAACAGAATCGTCAACAGAAGCACAGTAGAGATATTTTTCATTTTAGAAAAATCACTTAAGATTAGGTTGGGCAATAAGTAGGGAGCGGAATCGAGCGAGTCATGACTCATCGCCCATGGGCGCGCTATTGAAATGTTGTATTTTTAAAGAGGTTTTAATTTTATTTATATAATTGAATAACAAGTGGCTGGTGATTATAAAATACAAAATACCCTACTATTTGTTCACTTTCTCTTCTGTAAGACTTGTTCTCTTTGAATTAAGTACATCCTTGTAGATAGAAAACGTCCCTTCTACATTAGCATACACAATTGCCGCAATGTTATTAAACCTGGATTTCTATTAAAAACTGCGTCTAAGTCACTTTTAGTTATTAATAGCCACATCTAATGTGGTTAATCCATTTTTACTTTCTTATACGTAGTATAAGGAAGTAATGTGAAATTTTCGACTACGCGATTTTTGCATATGTCCACGTTTTGAAGTCCCCTGATACCGAAAAAGATGTTTTTAAAAAATGTATGTGTGTCTCTATGTGACCACGATAACCGCTGTAGATATCAATTCCAAATTTTGTATTTACGTGTCTAATCTCCCTCTTGAGATCTGATTAGTTTTTCAGTAAAATCGGTAGACCGGAAGTAGCAGTTTACTTCAGTGAAAAAATTAAATTTTGCCAATATTTCGTCAACTACTAAATTTAAACAAATTTATAAAGAATTCATATGTACTTGAAATTAAAATTGAGAACAATTTTATTTAAAAAGTTTTTCGAAACTGCTACCGGAAGTAGGTCTTTTACTCCTATCGAAAATCAGTTTTTTGCGAATATTTCGCATGTCATGCTTTTTAGACAGGTACGTTACGGGTATAAAAGTATTTAAAACGTAATTTTCAATATCTTTTGCATAAAAACAATTTCAAAATTCAGACCGGAATTACCACTTTTACTCTTATCGAATAGCGATTTTTTGCGAATATGTCGTAAATTATGCATTCTATATGTATTTATCAAGAATACAAAAGTATTTAGTGCTAGATTTGCAATATTTTTTGAATATATGAAATTTCAAAATTCGGACCGGAAGTAACACTTTTACTCTTAGGGTGTAGTCCTTTTTTCGAATATCTTGCTAAGTATGCATTCTATAGCGATTTATTAAGAGAACAGAAGTACTTAGAATAGGATTTTGAATAATTTTTGTGTAAAAAAAATATAGTATAGTTTGAAACGCTCATACGTATAAGAAAGTCGTGTGGTGGCCACACCTCATTTTTTAAATTGAGATTCGATTTTCAAAATATGTCATTAGTTTAGGCAAATTTCCAAAGTGTTCCTGAATGAATAACAACTGATTTTTTAAATTTGGGATTTGTGTTAGTTCCTTGCACTCAGAAATACTTCGAGCATCGTCATTTAAACATGTAACGAAATTTTGTAAACTATCGAAATTCTCTGCATGAAAACTATTTCTGTGTATGTTTTAGCAAAGCTAGGTGACGATATTTTACAGACTTTGCAATAAATTTCGGAATCACTGACAATTAATTTTTATCTCAGAAAAAGTAACATGAACAACGTTCTAGATCTAAATAAATTATAACTAAAAATGTATGCGTATGTTATTGAAACATACATATTATATTGCGAAATATAAGGTAAATATAATGAATTTTAAAAACTCGTCACCCTTGTACCTACGCCGATGAAGAAAGGATTTTATTCATAAAATTCCTTTCAGCAGGCAGTTTTTTCTCTGATTCTCTGGAGTAAACAGATGTTACAGTTCGCCCTATGAATTAGTGCTATTCAGATATAATGTAAACAACACGCAGTTGTTTACATTATTTCTTTTCACGGCTGTGGCTCCGTGGTAGTTTAGCTCGCTCGATTCCGCTCCCTAGCAATAAGCAAAGCAATAGCATTCAGGAAAAACGAAGAAATTCCACTTAGCGAAAAAATAAATCGCTTGAAGGTGATATTGACAATTGACATTGGTTGACAGATTGGTTACTTCTGCGAAGAGTTCTATGTTCCTACGAGCTGCGTAATGTCATCCATTAAAGGAACAAGTATGAAATTCACATGATTTGTAGGCTTAGGCTTGTTTATGTTTAATATGCTTTTTTTAGATTTATATACCAAACTACTGACTTATAAAAATCATCTTATAAGACATGCATCAAGTCTAATTTATGACGTTAACAACAACATCGTTGAACAATTCAACTCAGTCATTGCTAAGTTTGGTAGTGGTAAAAGAATTAATTTTTGCAAGAAAAGTAGGTGCGGCGCCGCCGCCGTGGTAAGCCACAGCACAAAGAGACCAACATATAAAATGAAAAAGCATCTTGGATATGGAATCAGTCCGGGAAAATTTGCAACAGAAATAGAAATTCGAAATAAAGAAAAAAAGCCAAATGGAAATCCACGGCCGTTCGAAAGTACTTCAAAAATAACACAAGTGGGGAAAAACTAAAAAGTTGTGATAAGTATTATGGTGAAAACTGTGAAAAACCTGATATGCTTCCAGGACAGTTTAATTTAGAAAAGACGGCATTTCTAAAAAGGCTACACTAATCTGAAGGTGAAATCAAAGAAATTCAATTTACTAGTCGAGGTCAGCAGCAGTGTGAAGTGTGGTACCTCGAAAGACAAAAAGACTGACAGCATCGAGATTTGGCGAGAAACAGCTTACGAGTTTGTTTACCGTGTTTGCGAACACGGTAAACAAAGTAAGGAGGTTGCCAAGAAAAAACTACAAGAAATTATTGAAAAGCAAATACAGCCGTGCGGTTTTTTCATACACTCAAAGTTTCCTTTCTTGGGAACATCCGCAGAAGGCCTCATAGAAGAGAGGAGGATTGTGGAAATTAAGTGTCCTTGGTGTGCGAGAGAGGTTACTCCTGAAGAAGGAATTACGAAAAAGAAAATATTTTTTTTGACAAACAACTAGCTGAACACCAGTCACAAATGGTACTATCAGATCCAGGGACAGTTACACGTTACTAAGTGGTCATATTGCATCTTCGCAGTATGGACGCCTCAGGCCTTAAAAACAGAAACTATTTCTCGAAACGATTTTTTTTTTGAAAACAGGAATGGGACTTTACCTAGTTTCGTTTTATAAAAATTGTGTTTTACCTGAACTTGTGAATCCAAGAAAAACGAGAAATATGCCTATAAGAAAACCCGATTGCAGAGAACAGGCGATAGAGGACAAGAAGAAGGAGGAGAAAGGCAACGTAAATGTTGACCATTTACAAATATAGATTGGTAGTAGGTAATTTTGATAGTTTGGTTGGCACGTAAATAATAATAGACGTCTATAATTTGAATTTAAGTATGACAACTATCATAATTTGAAGTTTTCAAAAGCTTAGCATGTACACCAAAATTGATTACCTAACAAACTTTAAAAACAGCCTACTCTAATGAGGAAAGTATTTGAAGGCACGGTATATGTGATTTATTAACTAAGAAAGTATACACTCAATGTATTTGTTTTGTAAATGTGAATCTCTTTGGGATAATATAGAAAAGGCGTGGGAAGAATTAGTGGCAGATGAAAATTAACTAATTCAATGTCCATCGTTTAAATAAAGTCGTTGAAGAAAACGGCAGTATGATTAATTTATTAATGTTTTCTTATTTTGTTTTTGTATTTATTTTTATTTGTATTTTATTTTGCGTGTTGATTATTAAATAATTATATAATATAATAAGTTTTATTTAATGTTAATATCTTTACAAACAATAATTTCAAATATAATAATAATCAAGATAAAAGATAATTAGAGCCAATCATTTTGATGACCAATGTCAATAATGAAGGCATTATTTAACCTTTCAAATACAGGATAAAATAAGCAATTTTCACATTGACAAAATAATTACAAAATTAGCAATAAGACATGTACACCACTTTATTGCACAGAACTGTACATGCATACATCAACAGCCGTTAATGTAAAATAAAAAGAATTTTGTATTCCGGTTTGCCTGGAATTTACTAGTTTCTTATGTAAAAATAGCAGCATAAATAATGAACGACACGAAAGTTTATCTTTTGGGCCCCTTCAATTTCTTTTAATACTTGCAAAAGTAATTTCTGGCGAACTCTGCTTTGCATGCAGGGGGCGCCACTTCCCAGTGCCTAAATACTGCCTTGCAACGGGTTCGGGGAAATTTGATTACTGGCTTACTTTTGCAATTTTTTCAATTTTTATTTTGGATTCTTGAACAGCAAATATGAAAGCATGATTGTATAATTTTACTTTTTTTCAAACATATTTAAAACTGGCTTTTTTAATTACACGAAAAACGTTGATTTCCGGTTGAATATCGCATTAATTCAGTTATTAATATTTAAAATCTATCGTTATACAATCATCCATTGATCTTTAAACAACATATTAAGACCAACTAGAACCAAAAATTCACAAATTTGAGTGCACAATTAGTTTTCTTCCAAACGCTTGCAACGTGGTAGCCAATCCGAGCGTAAGAACAGCCTTAATTCTGTCAGCGGCTTGAGGATAACTTTCTTCTTAATGAAACCCCAAACAGAAAAAAATGAAAGTATTGAGATCGGGGGATCTTATGGGCCATAAAATAGAACGGCCGCGACCAATCCATCTGGCATCAAGACAATTTGATAGATAAATTGGCCGGAGGTTTATTATGCTCAGCCAAACATTAATTGGAAACCTCCTTCGGTGACCATATTCTCAAAATGCATGTTGATTTTCATCCGCCCAATGGTGAAAATTATGGGTATTAAATTCACCATCTCTGATAAACATCGTTCCAAAGAATAAGTCTTAAAAAGTTGTTATTTTTTTGAATCCTATTTAAGATTGTGTTGCAAAAATATAATCGAAAAATGTTTTAGACGAAGGAGGTTTTATCGTAGAACCAACTGAACGGTTTTATTACTAGGGATATTTATGGTTGAAGTTAACTGGCGCATACTAACGGAGGCATCTTCTTGTACTGCATCTAGAATTTGCTCTTCGAGTTGTATTGTACTCTTTTCTCTTGGTCGACCAGCATTAGCATTTCTTTTAGTGACCAATACTTTTTATATAAAGTGAAACTCCACCAGTTCTTCTATTTTCTGTGAGTGCCTTTATTACGTTATATCCTTTAATTGTAATTTCACCATCAGTAATTTCATCATCAACATGGTAGCTAGCTATTTAGTATCAACTTCTTACCAGAGCAAAATTTCCGTCGCAAACTTTCAATTTAGTGCAAATCGTTAGCGCCCAATATGCGCCGTCACAAATTAATGCGTCTGTGTTTTTTCTTCAGATATCGACGACGCATATTAGGCGCAAACTTTTAACACTAAAAAGAACATTTGCGCCGCAAGTTGTGGTGCCAACTTCACGCACCTTACATGAACTACTATGTCTTGGCATTACAAAATTTTCCGTACATTTTCTTAAAAAAAAAGTGTTAGCAATCGCTGAATTATATTTCAAACAATTTTCTTATTAATTAAAATTTGAAATCAAAATATTATGGTACTACATGCGTAACTTAGTTTCGTCAAAATATGGATTTCCGGTTTTGCAAGCAAGCTCCTCGTATACCTATAATCATAATAATACAAACACACCGCATAGAAAGTTTCTTTATAATATTACTGTAGATATTATACATGTTTCAAATCAATAACAATTTCGTTACGTGTCAGCTTTAAAATTAAAGTTAATAACTTGAGGGACATCATTTCCAGTTCAAATTGAACAGAGCTTTTGTGCATATTGTGACAGGAGCGTCCGCTGTCTTGTTAGAGTGGAAATATCGACGTAATTCTGATAGAAAATGAATTGCACGCTAGAAACTTTAATGCAAGAGATATTAATTAGTTCCACAAGTTCAGCACCCTGTCGCTTTTCCGAACAAACATCATGATAATTAACGGACTTACATGGCAACCGTGGTAGCAGCAGTATGGCGGAATAAATATCAGAAAAGTTGTTTCCATTTTGTGAATGCTAAAAGTTAAATTAACTTACCCAGTTCGCAACACTAAAACATATTACTGGCATATTTCACATCTCTGATTTTATACAATATACAACGCTGTTTTAATGTATGTACATATTTCCGTGCATTCATTCTTAATGGATACTCATTGTGTATATGTATATGTGTTTACGGCCTTAAAACACTGACCGCGGAATATATGTTGTACATACATTAAACAAGGTTATTATTACGTTCTTCACATGCCTGTCAGAGACATATGACTATGTTGAGGCATGTTTTAGAATATGAAATAAACGTTATAGTGGATGTTGATTATATAACTACTCCTGTTATACCTGATGCGACAAGTGATTATTAAGCATTATTGTTTAACAGCTTTGGAAAGAACGGACTACAGTTTTATTTACTTATAATTAGGGCGCGGACATGAGCGGTTTAAACTACGACGAAGTTAAAACGGAGCAAACAAATAATGTAAACAACACACGCTTACTGAATAACACTAATTCATATGGTGAACTGCAACATCTGTTTACGCCCGACAAGTGCCCGAGAACGAGAGCAAAAAATGCCCATAAAATAAGGAATTTATGAGTAAAATCCTTTTTTCATCGGCGTAGATAGGAGCGTGAGAGGTTTTCACATTTTATTACATTTACCTTATATTTCGCAAGAAAAATAAAATTTTCATTCATACTTACGTTAGTTTCGTTTTGTCATTGTTTTGACTGTTAATTACGTACTTCGTAATTTTTGTAATAGTCTGTTTAATACCGGTTTATTCAATCGGCATCTCCCAATTATCTAGACGTAAGTGTGCACTGGATTTCGTTTAGTTTCACTAACATACGCGTACATTTTTAGTTATCGTTTATTTAGATCTAGAACGTTGGTTATGATACTTTTTCTGATATGAAAATGAATTGTCAGTGATTCCGAAATTTATTACAAAGTCTGTAAAATATCGTTACAGAATGCCAAAATATCGCACGTTCGTCACTTAGCTTTGCTAAAACATACACAGAAATAGTTTTTATGCAGAGAATTTTGATAGTTTACAAAATTTCGTTACATGTTTAAATGACGATGCTCGAAGTATTTCTGAGTGCAAGGAACTAGCACAAATCCCAAATTAAAAAAATCAGTTGATATTCCTTCAGGAACACTTTGGAAATTTGCCTAAACCAATCACATATTTTGAAAATCGAAATCTCAAATTAAAAGATGGATTAACCCCACATTAGATGTGGGCTATTAATAATTTCAAAAGTATTCCAAGTGACTTCGGATGTGGCCTTCGGCAAAAGTTAGACGCAGTTTTTAATAGAAATCCAGATTTAATAACATTGCGGCAATTATGTATGCTAAATAGGCTGAAATAAAAGAATATTTTCAGTACGCACCTATAACCAGTTGCGATGTAGAAAGGACGTTTTCTATCTACAAGGATGTACTTAATTCAAAGAGAACAAGTCTTACAGAAGAGAAAATGCACAAATAGTAAGGTATTTTGTATTTTATAGATCACCAGCCACTTGTTATACAATTATATAAATAAAATTAAAACCTTTTTAAAAATACAACATTTCAATAGTGCGCCCATGGGAAATGAGTCATCAACCGTTCGTATCCGCGCCCTATTTATTAATAATAATAATAATCTTTATTGTCCAACAGACGAAATTCCAATTACGGGATAAAAATTAAATATACAGTACATAACAATAATCTAATAATATGATAAAATATATAAATAATAACAAAAAGGCAATCTAGTTTTAGTATATGAAAATTGAAACATGACTACTACGACTGCTTACAAAAAGTAAATAAGAGAATAAATAAAAAATACTTGCAAAACATAGGAAAAAAAAACAAAATTATAAATTAATACATTATCTCAAGAAAGGATCAGGGATATGCGAAGTAATTTTACTAGGAACTTGGCATTACTCAGCTCCCTTCTGCTGCCTAAAGCATCGACGGAATGTCTGTCAAGGAGGGCTGCATAATCCACTTCCGGATAATAACCATCGCTTTTAAATGAAAGATATTTTAAGAAGCGTCTCTGAATTGTTTCAAGAACCAATTGCAGGTATAGATAATGCGGATACCATATTATAGAACCGTATTCTAACTTAGATCTTACAAGTGCATAGTAAATACATTTTAATGCAAGGGGATTATTAAATTGTCTAGAAGATCTTATAAGAAAGCCTAATGATATAATTGCTGAGGCACAAGTTTCAAGGTGCCATTTGTGAAGGAAAACTTCTTTCACTTTTATTACCTTTTTGATTTTAGTATTGTACCATGGAGGAAATGCTGACTTGGTGAATTTAACTTTTTTAACGGAATGATCCAATGTAGCGTACAGTTTTTCATAGAAACTGTAGCTATTAGTCTGACAGAAATCCGCACTGGATGGAGCAAGTTCATACGTAGTATCTCCAAAAAATTAATGTTTGTTGTCGACTCATTGGTCAGATTATTATTGGTCCTTTTTTCAGTAATGACAAATGACTGTGAAAACTAAATCCTTCTAACACTGTGCCAAATTTCAGCGAGTTATAATAAACCGTTTTCAAAATATTTAGCTGTATCCACACTTCTTTCCCAGCCTGTATATAGTAGGTACATAGTAACAACAACACAAATGGCGACGTCAAACGACAAATTATACATTTAAATTGTGAATTATCCAAGGTTTATCATTATTCTAATAAAGGAGAATACGTAAAGTTAAATAGAATTAGTATTATTAAATCTGAAATTTTATGTATTTAAATTTAAATTAAATAACTCCTGTTCTGTTAAATGAACGACATGAATTTCGTTTATCTAAGTAGGTGATGTTTGTATTTCGTGTATGCTTATTTATTTTATGCGTGGAGCTTCTATTTACTTAGTATTCTCTATGCTATCTTTCTTTGTTTCAACTACATCAACAAAATTATATTATACGTCGGTGTAATTCTCAATATAGAATTTAGTTACGAAAATTCTGAGTCTATTCCTTCCGTTAACTTGAAGTTTATACCTATTGCTGTTGATTATAACCGTGCATACTTTCATTGTAGTTATACTGATTATTCCAGTTTTAACTGGTGTTTAACATGGAAAAATTTCAGTAAGGCCATCGATGTTTCTAGAAATGTATTATCAAGTTATAAATCATTACAATATTTGTGCAAACACAAAGTATTTTTGAAATGCTACATGAACTATTGCCCAAATGGTACCTAATTCCAAACGTCTTACTAGAAGAAAAAAGCAAGTGGACGATTATGTTTTGAGAATTATTTGTTTTAAAATGTCAGCTCATCCCAGTTACAACCAAATTTTGAGATAGGCGCAGTGAGGGTAAATGTGGTTCATTAAGCATTTGAGCTCTTATTTAATTTTGGAGGAATATTGCCGAAAAAATTTAGCTTTCTAGAGAACATAAGTGGTATAGCCTTTGTGAGCTCAGTCAGAACATAAAGCACATTTATCTTCTATAGCATATTTGGAGTTATTATCTTCTGCATAATCCTCACTTTCTGAGTCACTAATTCGGTATTGAGTGGAATTGTGTTTTGACCTCGGTATTTTCATTCATCCTACCTTCTACTCTTCGTGGTTTTCATCGTTGTATTTTTTCCTTAACTGTTGCTTTGCTACGATAACCTCTTTCGTTTGTTTCCTTTTTCCTTTCTTGTTTAACTTTACTTTTTCTTCGGTTTTCGTAGTCCATGTCCACACTTTCAATACGGGGACAACTTTGACTCCTTCTATTTTTCTCTTCTAATAATTTATTCGGTACATCTGTCATAATCAGGGAATGCTGTTTTTTTTTCTATTTTTTTTTGTTTTATTTGCTCTTGAAGGTCTAGGCAGAGAAAAGTTGTCTTGGTAATAAGTGTTCAGTAGATCTGGTTTTGTGATTTGTTGTGAAAATGGTGTTGACGATCTCGGAATGTGCAGTTTTTCTCTTTTCGGTATTATTTGTCTAACTGCTTCAGATGTATCTCATCTATTTAATAACTCCGCAGGCTCAACGTCCTCATCAGTGAATATCTCGGGATTATATGAGTATATTCCTGTGCATCTGAATCCATTTATCGCTTTTACTTTCTTATGTGATGACGAAAATTTCCGACATCGAGATTTTTGCAGATGTCCACGTTTTGAAGCCACCTGATTCCAAAAAAGGCGTTTTTAAAAAATCCCTCTCTCTCTCTTCCTCCCCCCCCCCCCCTCTCAAAACGCTATAGATATCAATTCCAAATTTTATATTCTCGAATATAATCTCCCTTTTGACATCTGATTAGATTTTCTGTAAAATCGGCAGACCGGAAGTAGAAGTTCGGTGAAAAAATCGCAAAATTCGAAATTAAATTTGAGCAAAATTATATGAAAAAAGTTTTTCGAAATTCCAACCGGAAGTAGGTCTTTTACTCTTACCGAAAATCAGTCTTTTGCGAATATTTCGCAAGCCATGCTCTTTAGATAGATACCTGACGAGTATAAAAGTATTTAGAACTTGATTTTCAATAACTTTTATATAAAAGAAATTTTAAAATTCGGACCGGAAGTAATACTTTTACTCTTATTGAATAGCGATTTTTTTCATATATGTCGTAAATTATGCATTCTCTATATATTTATCAAGAGTACAAAAGTATTTAGAGTTGTATATGCAATATTTTTTGGATACATAAAATGTCAAAATTCGGACCTGAAGTAACACTTTTACTCTTAGCGAGTATCACTTTTTTTCGAATATCTCGCAAAGTATGCATTCTATAAAGATTTATTAAGAGAATAGAAGCACTTACAATAGGATTTTGATAATTCTTGTAAAAAAATTCTTAAAATTGTATAATTTGAAACAGTCATATACGTATAAGAAAGTCGTGTGGTGACCACACCTCATTATTTCTATTGTACACAGTATTGAGTATACATTGTTAAAAGGGTTTGTAACTTCAAAAGTGTTATTTTTTCGTATTGAAGATTTTTGAGATATTCCCTTCACTCATCGTTATACGCTTTTTCGAAGACCCGTAGAATGTGCCACCCTGAGGTTCAAGTTTATGGGTTTTAGGCGTGTGTGGTGGAATTGTAAAAACCACAATACCATTATTCTTCAAAATTATAAACGTCAAGAGTTAAATGGTCGAATAGCTGTCCATTATTAAGAGCACAGGATCATACGCTGTAGATTTTACTAATTTTTGGAAATGCTGCAAATAGTTCAGGAAAATACATTCAGTAATACAGCCGTTTTCTGAGTAAATATATGCTTCAGTAGGGTCACTCTTTTGTAGTTGCAAATTTATTCGTTTTCTACAATAAATAAACATGAAAGGGATATACACTCCTGATGCGGAAAAAACACATAAAACAATTATAATTCATCCTCTTTCTCTTATACTTCCAACTTGTTGGTTTCCTGGATTCTAAACCGTCGAAATTTCTCTTTCGTCTGTAATGAATATTCTATTACGAGCAAACTCATATTTGGTCATTAATGTTTCTAAATTATTGAAGAAAATAGTCACTTCTTCTATGTTGAATGCAGTTACACTGGTAATATCCGTTGCTTCTGGGTTTTCCGAAGAGATTGAAAGATTGCGTTTTAAAATGCCTCTTAGTCAACCTTTTCCAGCACTATTTTTATCTTTACGGAATGGCAAACCAAGTTATTTTTCGATCTAAATTTATATGCAGCCTTTTTAGATTCTCCTTAGTTTATGTCCTAGAACATCTTAGATAAATAAATTATTTGATTTGCCAATTTCTTTACAAGTTTAGTTGCAAGAGCTGTGCGATAACCCAGAGATGGACCATCAAAATTATTCGCTTTCAACCTTATTGGCAAGGTTGATCGAGGAATGTTAAAAGTTCTTTATACTTTTCTTACTTTTTCTCTCCGCGATTAGTTTCAAGTTGTCATTAATTCACATTGCCTTTTCTACCATGCGTTTTTATGTTCTTACCATCTGTAAAATAAACGAAAAAGAACATTAAAGCGTGGAGATGGGGTAGTGATAGCCGTCCATCACTACCCCAGTCAAGTTGGCGACTATGACCCCAAATGAAACCATTTTTTTCAATTATATTTAATAAACAAATGTCTACTCACCGTGGACACAGGAACTTCATTACAGACACTACTGAAAACACACAGAGTCTTGTTTCATTAAATTAGTCAAATTTCCCCAATAATGCAGAGTTTGCATATTTGCATAGTTCACTAGTACGTCAGAGATGGTGCCATATGTTACAAAAATTCAGAACTAACTTTTTTTTAGTTTCGCAGTCGCAGTTACATACATCGCACACTTCTTCATGTTCTTCCAATCACTAATTGAGTTTTGAAGCAATATGTCAAGATTCGATAAGAAGATAATTAAAAGCAAGTATTTCTTCTGTGTTTTTCTTAATAAATTTTGTTGGGCCGCCTTTATAATTTTGATTTTCCTCTGATCCATGCGTACAAAAGTCTACCCATCATTGACCTAGGGTATAGGATGGATGTGCCACCTCTATAAAACCGCACTCATCTATTTCTTTCAATTTATAAGAAGCAGCATAATCTTTTGATCACAGTTGTGGGGCCTTTTCTTACTGTATTCCAATGATCAACGTTCTAATTCTTTCCTTATATACTTCTCTTGCTATTCTGGAACGATTTTCCATGTAATCAATCAATAAGATTCCTTCTGCTAATAAAACGCCATCGGTATCACGTTTTCTGGTGAATTCTACGTTTGTAACTTAGAGAAAGAAGCTCATTGTGGTCAACCAAAGCCACCAAATATGTCAACCCAGTTTTTTCAGGAGTGAGGAGTTTCAAAGTCAACGAGATGAAAGCTTAACTCTAACATTCTTGATGTTTTTATTGGTTGGGTTGGGTTGGATTGGGTTAGTTCTTCAATTTATAAGAAGCAGCATAATCTTTTGATCACAGTTGTGGGGCCTTTTCTTACTGTATTCCAATGATCAACGTTCTAATTCTTTCGTTATAGACTTCTCTTGCTATTGTGGAACGATTTTTCATGTATTCAGTCAATAAGATTCCTTCTGTCAATAAAACGCCATCGTTATCACGTTTTCTGGTGAATTCTACGTTTGTGAGTTAGAGAAAAAAGCTCATTGTGGTCAACCAAAGCCACAAAATATGCCAACCCAGTTTTTTCAGGAGTAGGGAGTTTCAAAGTCAACGAGATGAAAGCTTAACTCTAATTTTCTTGATGTTTTTATTGGTTGGGTTGGGTTGGATCTTGCTTCGACACACTTTCCTCATCTTGCGTCATTCTCAGTTGATTTTCTGTCCCATCGAAGTCGTTTTGATCAGAATTCTAGATGAATTGGTGAATATTCCTGGTTTATTTCCTTACCTCGTTAAATATATGATTACGCTTCTGTGCTCTAGCTGCATTTTACCATTTTTTTTGTATTATGTAAGTCTACTCGAAATCAACAAAATTCTTTGGATATGAAAAAAATTTGGTCAGTAAATTTCAAATTACTACGACAACTTGACGACAAAAATGTTCGATCGTGAATTGTTTTCGTCATGGCTTGGTTGATAATAAAAAATTCCAATCGTCAATAAGATTCTTAAGTAATATTATATATTATATTTAACAGAATCGTACATTATTATTGAGAGAAAGATGTTCTTAAAACACGAGTGTGATCAATCAATCAACTCAAGTAAATGCTGATTGCGTTTTTTCTTTTACAGCACGTGTACTACATCTCTTTCATGCAAGAAATATTTCAGGCGATAGAAATGTAAATTTAAATGAAGAGTGACTGCGTGTCGGTTTTTAGGAGTACATTAGACAGAATGAAAATGTGATCTTATGATGATTAAAATTCGAAATGAACGAGAAATTGTAGCATGTTAGTGCGGAGAAGCGAAATTTGCATGGGATTGTAATGTAAACTTTGCTAAAATAAATAACTGCTGGCGTTTTGAGTGTTAACGATAAATTACTTTCGCACGTAATGAATAGCTTGACGTAAGTTATCTTACGAAGGCGTCAGGAATGCAGTCTATACTTTTAAATACTATGGATGAATATTACTTGAATGAATTGTGTATTTGAAAAAAGCAAGAGAAATGTATTTATGCATCAATCTATTGGGAAACAGCAGAAAAAATGGTTGTTTATGAATATGTTGACTACATAAAGCCAATCATTTAATTTATTAATGTTTTTTGATAGCTTAATAGTTTTTCTTCCGGTTGATTCTACTGTGAAAATTGCAAACAACACTGATTCTTTGGGACATGTAAAAAGACTATTCTATATGCCAGATGTATTTTCTTACATTTATAAACGAGTTTAATATACACTCAAGCTTATGCATTAAAAACTTGAATACAATCTCTCTTTATTTGCTATTAAAATTTACTACAGTTCACCGCACATGTCTTCCATATCGCTGGTCTTATAATCCGACAAAACTTCTTGCCGCAACTCTGCATTCAAGGAAATTATACCTAAACAAATAAACAACAATCCAGGTTAAACATCGCATTCCAATCCTAACACTTGACAGTTGACACTGCATCGCTTATACAGGGCGAGTCTACGATCTCACAAAGTAAATTTACTCTTTATAATATAATTAAAAATTCGCGCACTGCAGTTAAGAAGGTTGTCATTACTTCACAATTTAAAAATATACACGCTTATACAGAGTGATCCATAAACATTGGTATATTCATTTTTTTTTAATTGAACTCTCTAAAATAAGTTCAAAATTTCGCGTTAAAATAAAAATAGTTTTTATTTATGCTATTATGAATAAAGTCAAAAAGTGACATTTACAGCTGTCTTTTTAATTGCCTATAATCCCAAAAACTGATAAAAATAACACGAATAACAAAGAAAAAACAATAATAACAGTAAAATACGTTTAGAGACTAATAATATTCTGCAGGAGTTTTATAGAAGTATAATGTATGTGATACAGTGGCTACTCTGTTCTTCCATTGCTATCATTATTTTTACTGCGTCATGAGTCATGAATAAGATTTAAAATAAGTTTGAATATTTTCTAAAATATCGAAGATAGATGAAGGATATATTTAACAAAAGAAAATGGCTCTGAAGGGTTTAATATGATTCTGGAAAAAATATTGGGCGTTCTATTTAAAATAAATAATTGTGTTTAATGTTCTTCATTATGCAACACCTTCGCAAACACCCAGTATAAATTAAAATCGCAACAAATCATTTATTATTCTATCGTGGCACTTTTGAATTACAGGCAATTATGTTAACGATGTATCCAAAGTAACTCCTAGGTATGTTGGATTAAAATTATGTCTTAGAACATTACCTTTAAAAGATACTACAAGTTTGTTATGTTTTTCGTTACTTTTAAGATTAAACTTCTGAGTTAGATGGGTTAGGACAAAACCTCCATTTTCTAAAATAATCACTCAGAATCAATAGATTTTCGTTTAAATTAACTTCAATTTAATTGAAATTATTGTGTTGATAAACAATGGCCATGTCATCAGAGTAGATATTTCTTCTTGAAGTCGTATCTGGTAAATCACTTGTATATAGATTAAAGAGAAGATAGAAATACCGACCTTGAGGTAAACCATTATATAATATTTGAAATTTACACATTATATAATTTAGAAATAATCCATCTAACCAAACTGTATCATAAACAGCTGTTAAATCAATGAAAATAATTCCTATTTTCAAATTCTTTTGAAAACCATTCTCTATATAATTTGTTAAAGCTAACATTTGACCACAGAAATTGCGATTTGGTCTAAAACCAGCTTGCTCTATGGGAAAGATATTTTCCATAAATGGAGGAATTCGGTGATATAATAATTTCTCTAACATCACTGGGCAACAAATTTTCGAAAAGTTCATGCTTCCAAGCTGAAAATAGTCATTTCTTAATGAATTCAATGTGCTGAACACGAAAATGACTAAGAAAAAGCTGAATTGGCTACGGGTTTTCTGTAATATGTACGCATATTTCAGAAAAAAGTGTACTTATGGCAATATTATAATACATGGTAAGAAAACATTTACGCATATTTCAGAAAAAGTGTACTTATGTCAATATTATAATACATGGTAAGAAAACATTAGTCTGCTTCCGGCTTTCGACTTCTTTTGGCCTGCCGGTTGTAGTGGACTTGTGGAGCATCTCTACTGATTGTCCAACAATAGTCAGCTAGCATTGACGTAGACCATTTGCCTTGGTACCGTTGCTCCATGGTGGCAATGTCCTGATGAAAGCGTTCGCCGTGCTCATCGCTGACTTGCCCGCAGTTATCAGGAAAGAAATCTAAGTGGGAATCAAGAAAGTGGATCTTTAAGGACATATTGAAGCCGAATTCATGAAACAAAGCCAACATATCCTCAACCAGACACTTGTAATTTTCTGCCTTGTCATTCCCCAGGAAGTTTGCTGCCACTTGATAGAATGCATCCCAAACCTGTTTTTCTTTACCTTGAAGAAGTTCCTCAAACTTGGGGTCTCGGAAGAGCTGTCTAATTTGAGGCCCCACAAAGATGCCCTCTTTAATTTTGGCTTCACTGAGTCGAGGGAATTTGTCATGCAGGTACTTGAATGCTGGTCCATTCTTATCCATGGCTTTTACCAAGTTTTTGACAAGACCGAGTTTGATGATGATGATTTTGTGTGGCTGTGCCAATGGTGGGTGCTGTACATTCGTTTCTCCAGGCTTAAAAAATGCTCTCGGAGGCCAGTCTTTCTTGATGTAGTGCAAATCGATTGCTCTGCTGTCCCACAGACAAAGAAAACAGCAGTACTTTGTATATCCCTGCTGCAAACCCATCAACAGAGATACTACCTTCAGGTCAGAACATATCTGCCAGCCATAATTGCTGTAGTTAATCGTCTCCAGTAGCTGCTTTAGATTGCCGTAAGTCTCCTTCATGTAGACCGCATGTGCAATAGGTATGGATGGAAGCTGGTTCCCATTATTCAACAAAACCGCCTTTAGGCTCAGTTTTGAAGCGTCTATAAACAGCCGCCATTCGAGGGGATCATGTGCAATACCGAGAGCTTGTAGTAGACGATCAATATCGCAGCAGAACACAAGGCTTTCTTCTTTCTTAAAGAAAGATTCGAAGAGCTGATAGCGAGTGCGAAATGAAGTCACTCGGACATTCTGTTCCAGAAGATTCCACTGTCGAAGTCTTGAGGCCAGTATCTCCGCTTTGCTTTTCGACAGATCCAAATCGCGAACAAGATCGTTCATTTCATCCTGGGTAATTTTATGTGGTGCAGATGTTTCGTCAAAGCACGAAAAGTCATCATCCTTACTGCCACGTTGAGGAGAACTCGCCGACGCATGGCCATCCTCATCGTCTCAACTGATAGAAAAATCTGTAGGAGGTTCTGGAATTGGGAGTCCTTCGCCATGAGACACAGGTCGCAGAGCAGATGGTATGTTAGGGTATTCAACTGTCCACTTCTTCTTCTTCTTGGTGATGCCTCCAGAAGCTGGTCGTACCATACAGAAATAACAGTTGTCAACGTGATTGGTGGGCTCCCTCCAAATCATGGGCACAGCAAATGGCATTGCCTTTCTTTTGCCATTAAGCCACTGTGAAAGATTTACGGCACAAGTGCGGCAGCATACGTGTGGGGCCCAGTCTTTGTCCTGGTCGCCTATCTTGCAACCAAAATACAAATGATACGCTTTCTTAACTGTTGCACTGATGTTCTTTTTCTGTGCAGCAAATGTCACTTCTCCGCAAATATAACAGAAGTTATTTGCACTATTAACACAGTTACGAGGCATTGCTACTGTTTAGTTACTTTATACTATAGCAATCACTTATGTATGCTAGAGTTTCGAAAAATATGCGCGAATGAACGGACATTGCACGAGTTAACTGTCACGTCGGCCATTTATAAATAAAGTATAATTAGCTATTGCTTGATATTGCGCAATCAATTTCGCAACACTCTCAATGGAAACTTACAGTAAATGCTGCATTAACTTCTTTGCATGAAGGGGTGATGCAATATGACGCAAAATTTCGTAATTTCTCACTAAATTGCATTACATTATGCAATAGCATCTATACAATGGACAAAACGTCAATATCTCTTGAATGTGAGCCAATCAACTTTTTTCAATGTGATATTCGTGTTCAGCACGTTGAATTCATTCAGGATTGGGTACTTTCACCTAAGAAGCAATTTCACTGTTGACCAGTGCATCTTGTAACATACTGATAATAATGCAATTCGTCTGTAACTAGAAGCAACATCTGCTGACTTTCTTGGCTTCAAAACAGCTACAACTTTTGCTTTTTTAAATTCAGTAGGAACAATACCATTATTTAAAATATTATTATAGAAACATAAAAACCAGTTACGTCCTAAAAGACCTAGATGTTTAATAAATTCAGGATAAATTCCATCAAAACCAGCAGCCTTACGAATCTTTAATAATTTTATCACTAAATCCAATTCCTCCATAGAAAAGGGTTTTGTAAGATCATCATTTTTTTGTATTAATAGATTTTCTTTTCTTGCGCAATAATTTCTTCATATTTTTGATTTCTATTTTACTTAACTTTATCATATTTGAGACGTCCACTAATCTTGAAGCTATGGTAATACCTCTGATTTTTTATTCTACACTAAAAAGTAAATTTACTTTGTCAAATCGTTGACTCATCCTGTGTTCATACGTTGTTTAAAACTTCAACGATTAGCATACATCTTTCAAAAGGTTAAGTTTCAAGTCGTTATAGGACGTTGGATATTATTTTTAACCATATTTTTTTTAATTTCCCTTTATTATTTTTATACAACTCAGTAATATGTTTTGACGTATTATTTTTTACACTACATATATAATTAACAAGCAATTATATAAAAATAAAATCTTTTCTTTATAACTGCCAAATTAAAACATAAATTTATAATGAGCAGTCACATATTTAAGCGTTCGCAAGTTAAATCTTATCGTTCCTTTACAGAACAAATATTTTTACATTTCTATATAATTAAAAAATTATCATTAAAGAGACTGAGTTCTGTAAAATTTTAACGCCAACTCAATTATATCTACGATCAACACAAAGAAGAAAAAACGGAATTTGCTGAAAAGACTTTATTATTCTTTGCTAATAACCGAAACAAAAGGAAGACTTTCAAGACTAAATTAAGTTTTCTCGCATTAACCACCACCCTGGAGTAAATGATGTGTATGAATAACCATTAATAACGCATTTATCGCGTATTAGGATAGAGGTAACAGTATTAACAAAGCTCATTCATCACTGACGGATCCATTAAGTTTGAGTTTAAATACGTAATTCTTCGGAAGCTATTAATAATATCCATGCTTTAATATACCATACGTAAAAATCATGTTTAGCACACCTAGTACTTGAGCCGTGGCGTAGTCGCACAATTCAGTAACCTTGTTTGCTTTACCAGCTTGAAGTATATTTACCTACTACCAAACTTCAGACAAAATTAATGTACTGCATTGTAATGAAGTGATAAACTTTGTACTGGCATTAGGGAAATTAATTTGCGAATATTAGTTCGTAGACAAATACCTTTAAGTACCCAATTTATATCTTGTAATAACAGTAGTAATCTAGTTAGATCGGCCGATCAGGGTAAGTAAATACTTGATTGATATGGGATTAATTTTCAGAACTATAGGCTTACCAATTTGAGAGAATACGAAATAACTATCACGAGAAGTTATATACAGGGTTAGTTTTAAGTAGCGTCATTAAAAAAAAGGGGATAAAAAAATATGAGTAATGTATGTACGTACAAAAAAAAATCGAGGTACAATGTCCACGCAGTGACGAGAAATTGATTTTTCTTTCCTCGAATCTGAGCCTGTCGCAGTTAATATACACACATAATAATTTTCATATATAGGAATTTAAGTTTCAATATAATATATATATTTCTATTTAACGAAAAAAAAACATAGTAATGCACCGAAGTCAAAGAAGTAATAACTAAAATTAATGCCCAGGCATTTTCTTTTAATAATGTGTTATTTAGCGATGCAGTTACCTTTCATAGTAAGGGAATAGCCAACAAAAGAAGTTTTCATTACTTTTCAAATGAAAACACTCATGTCACTAGATAAGTAGATAGATGAAATATAAATGTATGGGGAGGCATTCTTGGTGATCGAATGATAGGTCCGCACTTCTTTGAAGCAATTTTTTTCAGGGAATTTAATGGAATTATTGGAAGATGTTCCACTAAATTTACGAAGAGACATGTGGATACAACAAGATGGCACACGGCCATATTCTAGGCTACAAGCAAGGGATATTTTAAATGAAATGTTTCCAGGAAAATGAGTAGGTCGTGAAGGCCCTATTCACCTGCGTCCTAGATCTCCGGATATTACAAAATCAGATAATTTTTATGGGGACAAGTAAAAGCGCAACTGTGCAGAATACTTGTAACAACAAAAGAAGCAATGCCGGAACATATTCGTGAAATATTTAGAAATATCAATCCTCATGTTCTTCCTAAAGTCGATATATCATTTCTGAAGCGTATTGAAAAATGTTTAGAAGTGAATGGGAACTCATTTGAATATTTGTTGAAATAATGTTTGCTTATTTTAGTATACATAGTTATTGTTATTTTGTAGTTTCTTTTACACTAATTACAGATCCGTTGATATAACCTGCTAATTCCTGTTTCTGTACTTACTCTAATTAAGGTAGGTATATTAATTATTATAAATAAATTAAAAATTCACAATGCACAGTCACCAAAAATATATGGGCTCCCAAAGATACACAAAGAAAAGGCCCATAGCATCATGTATTCAAAGTCCATTTTATAACTTATCAAAATTTTTAGCAAATATTTTATCAATATAACATGCAGAAATAAATTTTTCATAAAGAATTCTTTTGACTACAAAAAATATTTGGATACACTTAAAATTAATAATGATGATAAATTAATTTCACTAGAAATAGTATCATTATACACCAACATTCCAATAACTCTAGCCATAAAGACAATTAAAAATAAATGGAATGAAGTCAAAGAGTTCATACTGACATACCGCTAAATGATTTTTTAGACACTTTGGAACTGACTCTCACCCATACTTATTTTCAGTATGACAATACATTTTACAAACAAATTGAAGGTGTAGCTATGGGAGCACCAATATCTAGTGTTGTCGCCCAATTAGTATTGGAATTTATAGAAGAATCGGTCATGAAAGAACTAAATTTCCAGCCATGTTTTTTTAAAAGGTACGTTGACGACTGTGTAGCTTTGTTACCTGAACATTAAATAACATACATATTTACAAAATAAATTTAACTAATTTAACCATAAATTAAAATTTACTTTGAAAATGGACAAAAATGAATGTTTAAACTTCTTAAATATGACATTAATAAAATATAACAATAGAATCCTTACAAAATGGTACACAAAACCGACATTTTCAGGTAGGTATCTAAATTTCAACTCTTGTCAACCAATTACACAGAAAAAAAGTGTTGTTATAGCACTTGCTGACAGTCATAAAACTCACAAGTGCGGAATTTCGACCAGCTATTATTAGAAAAGTCAAAGAAATACTAAATAATAACAACTACCCCTCAGAGTTTATCAACAAAATATTTAAACAGAGATTAAACAAAATATATAATAGTGAAAATGTCCAAAAAATTTTAAATAAAAAAAAAGAAGTTAACAACCAACAAAAGAACCCCACATATATTCCTATGCCATATATTGCAAATTTATCAGAAAAAATCAACAATATTGTGAGACCATACAATTTTAAGTTGGCATATCAAAACACCAACAATCTCAAGTACCTACACACCAGATTAAAAGACCCAATACCATTAATGAAACAATTACATATTGTATACAGTGTGCCGTGTGAAGATTGTGACGGAGTATATATTGGCCAAATCAAACAACTTCTCGAAGAAAGACTAAACGGACATAAATATTGTAAAAATTCAACAGCTCTTAAAAAACACCAAACAAAATATAATCACCAATTTTACTTTAAAAATACAAAAGTTCTCTAAACAAAATAATACCAAAGCGCGAGAAATATTAGAAATAATAAACATAGTAAAAACTAAGAACACAATAAATGACAGAAATGAAATTGACGGTTTATCAAAAATTTATCATCCAATAATTCAATAATTAGCATTTAATAAATATAATTAAAGAAAAAGACAAAAATGAAACAACAACAGCAAGTTAAAATTACATTAAAAATAAAATAATAAAAAAGGAAAAAAATTAAAAAAGGAATGTATAAAAATAAAGACACACATTCAATATAGACAAAATGTGCTTACATACGAGTATATATATTTATACTACACAATACAATTTTAACAAACGTGATAAGTTTTTATAAGAAGACTGAATATATGTATATAATGTACAAAGACAAAAAGCATCATATGTTAAATGTTCTTCAAGTATTTAAAATCTAAGTTTTAAACTATGTGTTTTTCTCTTACAGTCCTGCTTGTATGATTTTATGTAATAAAAATTTTGATAAAGACAGGTAATACGTAGAAACGTTAAGTATTGTGTTAATTATTCGTTCTTAAAAAAAACCCACTAAGAAAATAGGCTGCTACTCCAAGAAAACAAATATTTAAATTTACATATTTACACGGAAAATAAATGAAGAAGGTTTTTCTTTTTAATTAATAGGAAACTTTATAGAAAAAAAGAATTAATTATTATAGTAAGTGCAGAAATATTTTGTTTTAAAATTTGTTTATTATACCATATTCTATATATTTTATAAAATATATTGCTAGCATAGAGTGTATCGTCAATACAATTGTGCAATATAACCAGTTTTTATATAAACATGTAGATATACAGGGTTATGATAAAGTAACGCACAAAATTCATAAAACGTACAATGTTCATTTTTGAAAAAAATGCAAAAACACGTCAAACAGTTTATTTTATTCCGCGTCTTTTAACATAAGTCAAAAAAATAAAACGTCAAATTTGTCAAAGTTATGACGTCATCAATATTTTTTTTTAAATATGAAGCTTGGTTTTTTTTTTACTTTATTTGATAAAGCTTGTTTTTCTGCATTATAAAGAAATAATTGAAGTAGGGGTCACATAAGAAAAAACAGAGAATTAATAAAAAACAAAATAAACTTTATTATAGTAATAACATTTAAATTAACTAAACAGTCCATTAAACCAAAACGATTTCTTACAGGAATTGTTCAAACTGTGTCCCTCCCGTTCACTATCTGACATAGGCCAAGACGATGGTAGACCTGATTTACAGAGTCTTCGATCATCTGCGGAGTTATACGAGTCATTTCATGTCTAATTCGTTTTTTTTTTTAGTTTTTTCTTATGTGACCCTTACTTCAATTATTTCTTTATAATGCAGAAAAACAAGCTTTATCAAATAAAGTAAAAAAAAACCAAGCTTCATATTTAAAAAAAAATATTGATGACGTCATAACTTTGACAAATTTGACGTTTTATTTTTTTGACTTATGTTAAAAGACGCGGAATAAAATAAACTGTTTGACGTGCTTTTGCATTTTTTTCAAAAATTAACATTGTACGTTTTATGAATTTTGTGCGTTACTTTATCATAACCCTGTATAAATGAGACACTTACCAAGAACACAGAAGTAAAAAAAAAAGTAGAGTAATGGTATATTATATATTTTTGGAATGCAGTTTTATAAACAACTGAAAATCTTAAGCTAGTAAACATTATTTTCGTCATTCCCCCCAATACACATCATATCTCTAAGATAATTCTTAGAAAAAATCATTTAAAAATTATGCTTGTCAACTAAGTAACAACTTATTAAACGGCATCCATTCAATTATCAATGTTGCAACAAATATTATGGATAATAATATAACGTTGACAAAATTATATCAAAAAACGACAATAGCTCAGTAATAGTCACGTTTAAAGTATTAACATCTGACATGAATGAAATTTAATAAGCAATTCAAAACTGGTCTGATATACAGGCTGTTCTATTTCAAAAAATTGACTTTATTACAGAAACGTGTTATGTAAATTTAATCCACTTTTTTGCACGTGCAATTAGTGATTAAAAAAAAAATTAAGACATCTTATTAAGAATAATACTTCAAAAAATTGTGTCCATCTATTACGTCGTTTTCGAGAAATATAATTTTTTAATAACTTCGAATTTTTCAGAAAAATGGGAATAAATAATAATAATAAATTAAAAAACTTTAGATTTTAGGCCTGTACTGTCTTATTACTTTTTGCCTAAAAATTATACGGGGAATACAAAAATAGTAATATGTAGGGTGTTCCATTAAAATAACTATAACTATTGGACACCAAGTTATGGAACAGGCTGTATAATACAAAATATTTTTAAAATACGCTCCGAATGAGCAGCTATCATAAGAAAAAAAATCGCTCTGAAATATCTTTACTCATAAAGGCACAATCGTCCTTACCCGCGGAGATGACTCACCCTGTATATCAAAGAACAAAAATGATAATTGGCCGAGAAACTAGCGAAAAAGATTATGGAAGTAGATTATGTTTCCAAAATTGATACAAACTTTAAATTTTTATAATTTCCTATATATATTATACATATTCAGAAATATACATAAGTATGCAAACAAAACACAGGTATAATGCACGGTATAAATGGGAAGTTTTATTTAAAAATAAAACAACGGTAATACTGTAAGCAAAGTAGGTCGCTTTGAGGAAGGATCGACGTGGTAAGTCGACAATATTTGTTCAAACGTGCTTTAGTGCATTGATCTCCTTTAGGGCATTGCAAGCTTCTCGCAGAAATTGGTTTTGCCTCCTTTTTATTCTCATATATGTAGTACGTGAACAACTTCTGCATGGAACAAATGGAATTTTGTGATGTTAATAATGCAAAAAATTATAGTTTATTGTATTTTAGAAAATTAAATTTTAAATTACTTTTATGCGGATTTTTATATAAAATATTATAGAGAGTACCATGTAATAATTGGCTGATCTTTTTCAAAAATCTTCGTATAAGTCCGAATAAGGTGTTTAGGGAAAGGAAAATTGGAAAAGTTGCCCGGAAAATTGGAAAATTTGGGATAACCATAAGTGGCTATTCGAACAATAAATCAGCGTAATTTCTTTTGTTCGTTATGATCCTGGAGAAGTATTCAGGAAAAAGTTGGAACATTCACAGACGATAGTCGGAAAATTTGAGACAAACTACACAAATCATATTTTTTTTATACACTTTCAATCATACACGAATGAGAACGATAAATTTGGTTAATCCTTTTTTTTGTTTTGTTCGTTATGCTCCCGGGATAGAAGTAACTCAGTTGAATGTTATAATTGAAAAATCTATAAGAACTGGAGGAAGATCTGGAAAAACGCATTACAGTCAAAATTATAATAAAATTACATTTGTTTTTACATTTGTATTGTTCCGCGACCTGTCCAACAAATGTAGTTATCTTATTTCTATTTATTTATCAATTTTATATCACTATGTAACCGACTGTCATACAACATTTGGGCACGTAGCCATTTTTATTATACAAGGTGCTTCACTTCACAATCGGTCCTTTTCAGGACCACCATATTACTTGTGTTAAAAAAAAGGAGGAGGAATAGATACTTCATAATCAATATCAAACAATTAATTACTTTAATTTTACACCTTCTAGAAAAAAATAATTACATTCTTGATATTTACTACGATTTATTGAATATTCGAAAATGATAATAATCAGCTGTTCCCGACTACAAACACATTAACCCTTATGTGAGCACCCGGGTACCCGGGTACCCACCTCGTCACATTTTTGCTCGCAACATTCTTAAAAAAATTTTTTTCGGTTCGGGCCTCCGGATCTACAGAGTTTAACTCATTACGAAGAGATTCTCATAGCTATATCCAGAAACATTTTTTTTTGCAATAGAAAAATGGACTTGAAGTAAAGTTAGTCCCAGGGTACCCGGGCACCCACTGGAGAAAAATTCGATATATACATCTGTAAATCAATGGTAATGTTACTAAATGTTTAATTGGGATAATACTGTTTAATAAATGAACAAATACAATAATTTATGTTGTAAATATGATGAAAATTTATTTAATTGTCGCAGTCTACACATGTAATTTTCGTCACTGAGTGCTCATCGGACACAGTCTGTCGCAGTTTTTACAACTATTCCGAGTTTTCCTACGTCTTTTTGTAGTTAGTTTGTAACAAACATGGCATGAGCCGGTAACTATTTTCCTGCCCGACTTATCACGAGGTTCAGCTTCTCTTATAGCAGAAGTAGAAGCAGCAACTACACGCTATTTTTAAACGTGAATATAGCTTAATTCATTTTCAATAATGTTTCATTAATCAAATAAATCGATTTATAGCGATTCTGTTCACATCTGAACTCAAAAAGTGATTAAAACTAGTAGTGGGTACCCGGGTACCCCGGGTGCACACGTAAAGGTTAAAGAGCAAAACCTTCCTATTATAAAAATAAAAACAATCATTTATTGTCTGCAATAAAGTGCGTCGCCCATCTGGACCAACAACCGACTATATAGCTGCGTTATTTAGACGCATCGGGTAAAAAATATGTTTTATATGAATGAGTACGATTTAACGTTTTTTCCTGTTTTATACAAATAAAAGCGTATTATTCTATGAATGCGCCTTCGTTTCTATTTACAAATGAGCATTCTTACGTGTATTTATAAACATACATTCTGTGCAGGTCCGTAATGTATTTTTTTTATCTAAAAAACAACATAGAAAATTAAATTTTTAATTTCTTCGTTATTGCGGTATATTTGGGCCTGTTTCTGTTCGGACTTTACATACCAGCTACTCCGTCTTTTTATTCCTGGGACAGCCTGTATATACCGGCTGTCTGTTTAAGCTCGGCCACCGGCCATATCTCGGCAACCGTTTATCGTACAACTTGGCGGAAAAAATCTTGATAGTAAAATGGACCACCGGTATTTCAATAAAAATATTTTTAAGTTCCGAAATAATCGTAAGGGGGCGCGCTTCTCAAGATCAATTAAAAAATCGGTAATTTTCCATTAAATTCTAGATTAAGATAGTTTAAAATTTTTACTAGCGAAATTTTGAGACGTTTTTATACAAATTTTATTTAAAACTTTTTGATCTAAGTTCCATACGACGGGGAGGGTGGAGGGAAGTATGTCTGCGTACAAAAGTAAGAATAATTTCGATTTGCATCAACGGATTTTAAAGTTTCTGGGCTTCTTAGATAGAGAATTTTTCAAAGAATTGAATGATATGTAGTACTAAATTACGTGGTTGTCAAAAAAAATTATATATATTACTTGTTTTTTCTTTAAAATTTTAAATGGAACGGTATATTTTTAATATCGTGATATTGAAGCACATAAAAACTGAAGAGAATTATGAAAACCGGAAGTTGCTACCTTTTTTTGGCAAAATAAAAATTTTTAAATATAAATTTATTTATTTATTGCGTGTAATAGTTTTATTTCAATTTTAAGAGAGTCACTAGACAGTGTAGAGTTCGCTTTCACTTGAATTTTCGTCATACTCTTCTATAAATATTTTCAAATTCTCTAGCTATTTTAAAATTTGATGTCATGTCTTTTTATACATTGAAATAAAATAATAACAAAATAATAATAATATAATATATCTTTTAGGGTGGTCCCTATTATTAAGAAAAAACATTTTTTTCTTTTATTTTACGGGGCACCCCAAAATTTGATTATATACCTTAAAAAAAAATTCAATATTTTTTTCATAATTTTTAAATAACTTTTAAAGGTCGCTACCAAGCTTTGAATATTAAATAAATACTTAAAATTTCTGAATTAGTTAGAATTTTTTATTCATAAGTCAGGACGTCAAAAGTGTAAAATTATTGTTATTGTTACAAATTAAGACATATTATCAAAACATTAAAATCCTTTATTATAAAGATACAAGGGTTGATTTGTTAGGGTATCTTTTCCTATACTCCTTCACCAATAAAAGCAAATATTGCTTTTGTTCTTCATCGGCTGTGATCAATTTATTATACTCTTGAATTAATGCAACACTACGCTCAGCTATATCGTTCACTACTCGCATAGAGTGAACGATTTTTTTTGCAGCCACAAAATCAGCATCATCGTTCCAAGTTTCCACATCTTTATTCAAAAACTTTGATGAGATACCCAGAATTTGGAAAAATCGCAAAGAGTTGCTAGTTACGAAGTCCTCAATGTTTTCTTCGTCGATGTGCTCGATGTCAATGTTTATTCTTTTTGGGCAATCTTCTATGGCTTCAATTTTTTAGTGCATCTACCATTTTCTTTTTATCTTGTACTGGAAGTTCGTCGTCGAAAAATGCAAAAGACACCAGTACCTCCGACAAATACCACAAATGGCCCAGTATTTTTTTTAGGGCAACAGTAGCCATTTTTTGATTTATTTTTTCAAAGGCTGTAAGATCTTTCAATAATTGTAAGTCGTTTCTTGGTGCTGACCATCCGGTAGAGGCTTGAAACCAATATTTTACATATATTATCACTGTGAAAATGCTTATTTCTCTTACAGCTTTCTCTTCGTTTTTTGACAGTTTAAACTGATGTTTAAATAGGAAAATTTTCAAACAGTACAAAGCCCTTGCCATCCATCTAGCTCGATGTATACCAACAGGTTTCCTAAATGAAACACCTTTTTCGGGAACTCCTCCTAAGAAAATGATTGTGAGATTCAATAATTCCCTGTAGTCATCTCGAGGTTGATGTGCTTGTAATTGTTTTTTTGCAAAAGAAATTCTGTCTGCGGCGGATTCTACAAGGATACTTGATTCGGTGTCATAAGTAATTGATTTGTAGTCGCTTTGTTCAATGCTGACCCAATTTTTCTTAAACCTTTTGAATAATTGAATATCAGGACCACTAGACGAACCGAGCGATTGATCCACTACAGCTGATAACATAATTTCCATTATATGATGGCGACATGCAAGCCAAAGCATGTCTTTCTCCATTTTTCGCTCTAAAAGAACACAAACTCCATTTCTTAAACCAGTGTTTACAGCAGTTGTATCAAAACACAAACTACTTACTTTATCGCTCAAATTCCATAAATTTATTGTTTCGTAGATAACTGACGCACTTGCTTCACTTGCTCCATGTTCCAGTTTTGGAACTGCTAGAAGTTGATCAATCCCATCTCCCGATACCAAAATTGGCAGCCGATCTACAGTTTCCTGCCCAGTAATATCTTCAATTAACTTGCCATCCCAGTGAATTGTTAATGGCAAATTAGGTTTGAACTCGCTTTTGAGAGACTCTGCAACTGCTTTTCGATTTTTCAAACGGTGCCGACGAATGGAAGATCTGTTGACATGTCTGATGGATCACATCCAGCACTTTTCAAAGTAGATGTTACGACCATGGTTGCTTTTCTGTCACTCAATTTAGAGACATCAAGACTAGAAGCTAATGGGCTGCTAATAATGTCTTTTCGAGCTCGTTTTTGGGGTGGTTGCACTTTCGGAGATTCTGATGGAACTTCTGAATCAGTTGTACTTGTTTCTTCGCTGGTGTTGGTAGATGACGACGAAAGAAATGACAAAGAAGAAAAAGAGCACTTTTCTGTCAAAGTCAAGATATTTATGTTTTCACGTTCACGCAGTTTCTGAAGCCGTTCTTCTTTCTCTTTTATTTTCTTAATTTTTTTTTAACTTTTTCTATCTACTGAACCAATAAAACCCTGGCGATTTTTTTGTCTTTGTGCTAATAAAAACTGCTTGTCCTCTTCGACAGTTATAATATTTAAAACATCACAATGAGCTATATCAAATAAATCGTCTAATTTTTGTTGCCAGTCTTGTTCTTTTTTCTTTAATGCTTCCGTACGTTTTTTCTTGTTCTCTTTATTTTTTTTCAGATTCTGCCACTCTTTGACGTGTTTTTCGATTTTACAGATTACATGTTTTTTTAATCTCGTTGGTATATTAGCTTTTTCCCACAAGTTTATCACTTCACATGCAGCCAAAGTCGCAGATTCATGAATGGTTTTCTTTTCTTCACTTTTGTAATAACAAAACAAACGTAACACTTCACCAATAGATGGTAACCTTGACTGGTTTAGTTTAGGCAGTAATTGGCCGATCAGCCAAATGTTGGTTTTATTTCTAGTAACTACGCTGACTCCGCTACTAGTAGATGCCATTGCAAGTTGAAACAAGTTTGTATGTTTCTTGAAACAAAACGCGTGTGCTTTCTCGTCAATGAATTAATACCGACTGAATTGCGGGCGGGCTTTATCTCGATGCGTAGGTGCAGGAGAGGGGGACCTATACGTGTCTCTGCATGTTTCACTTTAACAACGCAAAATAAACACTTATCTTAATGAATTAGTGAGACTCATAGTCGAAGTAGCCATAAAATAACTTTTCGTTAGTTTGACAACTGGTAGCGACCTCTAAATTTTGTCCAAAAATTAAAAAAAAAATTACTACTTCATATTTTATAGTAGAGAATCGAATGAAAAGGTGCCGCGATAATATTTAAAAACTCGAAAAATAAGGACCACCCTAAATTATCTTTATTACCCAACAGATATACATCTAATTATAGGAAAACAGCAAAAATAATTTCCATAACTCATGAACTAAGTAGACAATAACGAGAAAAAACAATATAATATAATGCATTAGTTATAACTAAATCATTTCCTCATAAGTAACCAAAGGGTATAAAAATTGATATCTAATTCATCCCCGCCTATAACATATAAGTAAGTAAAAAACCTATTATTATACCTAAACATAAATAAAATTGACCAAGTAATATAAGGGAAAAGAAAAATATATTTAAATCAGAAAGTACAAAAAATAAAACAAATAAAACTTCAACACATGTTAACTTATCGATTAAAAGAGAGCACAGTTAAACTCTTGTTGATGCAAAAGCGAAGATATTTGGTTTCATTACCCTTATTGAGTTATGTCAGAAATATATTAATAACAAAAACTTTGAACAGTTTCATTGGCTCCAAAAATGTGAAGTAAATGATACCGCTTTACTTGTTATTGTCAATCATCTGAAAATTCTATCGGCTGATTTAAAATAAATTGATTTTCCAACATGGATGATGCAGCCAATGTTAGTGGATTTGTCTGATATATCAAATATGCAGTATCAAGAAGAAATCAAATACCCAAATTTAACCAAACGTGCAAGAAAACTATATTGTTACCGTTTCCATCTTTATATTTAGCCGAATGTGGATTTAGTGTTGTAAATGATTTACTGGTAAAAAAAAGAAATCGTCGGGATATAACACAACGGGGAGACTTGAGACTGAAGCTAACCAAATTGGAACCTAACATAAAATCTCTGTGCAGCAAGCATCTAGAGCAAGAATCTCACTAAATTAAAATATTAAATTATTATAGAAAAATCTTTATTAAAATTATTTCGAATTTGAATTTCAGTTTTTCATTATATGTTTTGAAAATTTATTTACTGTGTTTCGATAACAATTTCCTAGTGATATCTTCCTAAAACCTATCATTTAAGTTTCTTAAGTGAACAATTCAATTTTTTAATATTAAAAAATATGTATTTGTTACATAGGGGGGCACAAGAATTTTAGAAAGGCTTAGGTGGGGCATGGCACAAAAAAGGTTAGGAAACACTGATCTAGAGCATGGCTCTGTTGCTTCACCTTACAAACGAAGACGAATTTGAACTAAAGGAGTAGGAGTATGACAATGAAAACAAAATGTATAGAAAGGCGCAAGTGTAGACTCGGATGATTATTCATATATTTGTTTTGTCTCTGTCCTACTAGTAAAATCACTATATGCTCACTTGTTCTACATTAGCAAATACGTATTTGCATCCTTTTCTAAAATTGTGATTTTGCTGGGTGGGTGTTTTGCCTTGGCCTCAGAAATCTATAATATGTACTTGCAATAAAACAACTGACAACTGGCTAAGAAACGTCAGCCCTCCCCCCTTACAACAGCACCTCTAGCTCTTTATAACTAAATATTAGTAGTTATTTATTAATAAACAAATAATTATGTGCTAAATATCACAAGAAGTAACGACCGTTGAAATCGTGACATATGGAAGTATGTACTTATTTCATTCCCTAAGTGGTTGAAATCGAACCAGTCGTTATCCATTGTTTACACATATTTGTACGGCATAAAATAGTTCAATGAGATTCAATTTTTAACCTACTTTAACTGCGGGATTAATTTCGATCAGTAACTCGTTCATTTTAAACACTATGCGTCGCAGTTTTTCAAAATCACGAAGAAAGAGAGGTAGTTGCTATTTATTAAAAAACAAGAAGAATGAGTGTGCTTAAAACCACACGGCAGAAGTGAAAACTTCAAGGCGAGGTTAATAATACGAAATACACGCGTATAATATTCAGTAACGTATTAAATAAAACGTAAACCTCAACCATCCCCGTATCTAAAATTTCACACTTATACGCCAATTTTCAAAAAATTCTTCCGCTATTTTTTTTTTTGACATTTTGACTTTGGATTGGTGATCGGCGATCTAAGACACCCCCGTATCTAAAATTTCACATTCATACGTCAATTTTCAAAAAATTCTTCCGCCATTTTGTTTTTTTGACATTTTGACTTTGGAATTGTAATCGGCGACCCCCAAAACCCCCGTATCTAAAATTTCACATCCATACGTCAATTTTCAAAAAACCCGTCCGCCATTTTTTTTTTGACATTTCGACTTTGGAATCGTGATCGGCGACCTAAGACACCCCCGTATCTAAAATTTCACATTCATACGTCAATTTTCAAAAAAATCTTCCGCCATTTTTTTTTTTTTTTTACATTTTGACTTTGGAATCGTGATCGGCGACCCTCAAAACACCCATATCTAAAATTTCACATCCATACGTCAATTTTCAAAAAACTCGTACGCTGTTTTTTTTGTTGACATTTTGACTTTGGATTTGTGATCAGCGACCGAAGACACCCCCGTATCTAAAATTTCACTTTCATACGTCAATTTTCAATAATACGAAATACACGCGTATAATATTCAGTAACGTATTAAATAAAACATATTCGCACATTTATTACATTTACGCGAGCGGCCATTTCGTTTGGTCGGTTCGGACGTATGTGTATGTATAAATAGACGATATAAATACTCGCTTACGGTCCCGCGCTTGGTCTGATGGTAACGTGTCGTCTTCATACCCGTGCGGCTCGGGATCGAATCTGTTCTGGAACATGCATTTATTTATTCATTTAAATTTCAATTTAATTGAAATTAAATACCTTTACATATAGGATATATTTATTTATCTTGTTCCCTTAGCCGACTTTACCCGAACGAGCGTTACACATATCCGAGCGTTGCAGTCAGTCTTGTTCAGTGCCTACAATCAGCGCAACGCGCCTAAAGAAGTTTACACTTCAAAAAAACACGATAGCATTAAAACCAAATGGATAACAAATATACCGGGTGCCCACACGAAAACTTTATATTGAATTATTTCTGGTGTTTTTGAAGACAAAAACTTGAAATTTTGGGTGGTTGTTCAGGATATAGGGGGACAATGAATAGTGTATTTCATACCGCCCCATCGGGTCACCCGCCGCCGCCGGCCACCCCCACTCCAATATTTTAAATGACACCCTGTATTTTTTTTGGTGGTTTTGGAAGAACACAATTTTCTTGATATTCCTATGTGAAAAAACTAGTAACACACATTATGACATTTATGAGATATTTAAATTTAAAAGTTTCAGATATCAGAAATTATTAACTCCGAAAAATCATAAGTTAGTCATGGAAATAGTTTGCTTTAAATTAGAATTGTCAAAATTGTGACTTTTGTGTTTCATTAATATTAATACTTGTAAAATTGTTCTTAAAGTTTCGGCTTTTTCGCTGAAATGGTTTATACTCTTGCAGAGAGAGAACTGAAATAGTGATTTTGTATGGGATTGCAAACAAAAATTATTCCCAAGCGGCGACGTTATTCAATGAAAACCATCCAAACAGAAACGTATCTGTTGCTTATGTCAGAACGCTAATAGAAAAATTTTTGCAAACTGGATCTCTAAATAATAAAAAACGGAATACGAATAATTATGGTGTACTAAATGAAGCTATGCAACTAGCAGTTCTTGGGCATATTAATTTAGACCCAGAGCTTTCGTTGAGAAAATTATCCGAAGTTTCGGGAGTGCCAAAATCAACCTGCCATAAGATATTAAAATTAAACAAAATGCACCCTTATAAAATTCAACTTCACCAAGAGTTGGGTGACGGTGATTTCGACAGAAGAGTCGAATTTTGTGAAATAATGACACAGATATGATTCGGCAAAATGGAAATGTTTTGCGAAGTATTTGCTTTAGTGATGAAAGTTGCTTTTACTTAAATGGTCTTGTGAATAGACACAACTGTCGATATTGGAGCGACGTAAAACCCCATTTTTTCCGAGAAGGCAACACACAATATCCCCAAAAAATTAATGTATGGTCTGGAATTCTTAATAACCAAGTAATTGGCCCGATATTCTTCCAGGAAAATTTAAATGGACCTAAGTACTTACAATTTTTGGAAGAGCTAATACATCCTCTTATCATACAGTGTCTAGAAGAAAACTTGAATGAAATAGAGGAGGAGCAATTATATTTTCAACAAGATGGAGCTGGGCCACATTACTGTTTAGACGTTAGGAATTATTTGGATAATATTTTCCCAGGACATTGGATTGGACGTAGGGGCTCTATTGAATGGCCAGCTCGCTCCCCCGATTTAACTCCCCTAGATTTCTTTTTGTGGGGACATTTGAAGTCTGTTGTTTATAAGACACCGCCACAATCAATAGCTGATTTACGTAATAGAATAACAGAGGAATGTCGAAATTTAACGCCACAAGTGTTCGAAAATGTTAGAAATGCTTTTGAAAATAGACTTTATTTATGTTTAAATGTAAACGGTGAACAATTTGAGCATTTAATTTAACTAAAATGTTGTGAATAAATCTTGTTTTAAGTATTTCCATGACTAACTTATGATTTTTCGGAGTTAATAATTTCTGATATCTGAAACTTTTAAATTTAAATATCTCATAAATGTCATAATGTGTGTTACTAGTTTTTTCACATAGGAATATCAAGAAAATTGTGTTCTTTCAAAACCACCAAAAAAAAATACAGGGTGTCATTTAAAATATTGGAGTGGGGGTGGCCGGCGGCGGCGGGTGATCCGATGGGGCGGTATGAAATACACTATTCATTGTCCCCCTATATCCTGAACAACCACCCAAAATTTCAAGTTTTTGTCTTCAAAAACACCAGAAATAATTCAATATAAAGTTTTCGTGTGGACACCCGGTATGTATTTTTATCAAATAAAAGGGCTCCTTATTCAAAGATTTATTTTTGATTTATACCATACTTTTGGGGCGCACTGTATGCTATTCAATTAATAAAATTTGCAATACTTACAGGATGTGTCATAGAGTACTCCACCAAATTCCGAAAAGCAACTCATCGTAACGGTTGTGTTGTAGGGAGCTGGTGGCCAACAGGTGATACTGTCGAACGTGGTGTTACAGAAACCTTCGCGATATTTCTCGCCCAGCAACAGAGACTCATTGTAATATTTATTTAAGCACTCTTCTATATTATACGTATCGTTGTACATAAATAGGTCATAATCGCTCTCTTCGAAATAAGGTTGAAATTTATTCCAGAGCTTCTCAATGTCCTGCTTGGAAGAACCGTGCGAAAGAATATCCTGTTCGAATTCACTGCCCAACGCTTGAATGGGAATATCCGCGTCCATCTCTTCGAAGTTCACCAATAACACTTTAATAAAGATTTAGTCCACGCGGCGGAATACAAACTACATCTTAAGAATAGTGAACGACTTTATTTCTTAATAAGAAAAGTTTTAGTACTTATTGTTTGATAAAAGTTTAACCCGATTCGGTCTGACTCGGAATGTTTTTATGAAATTTCATAAGATGATGCTCTATGATTTTGTCGGGTAAATCGAATTACGCGAAAGTTTTACAGGATTTAAAATCGCGTAACCGGAAGACGTCGAAGTCACAACACTGAACATAGGAAACGCTGTAAACTTGTTTAAATTTTAATTTCACTTTGAATTTATCTGCGTACCGTTCTATCCACTACTATAGTAGAGACTTCTGTGCTGGTCTTATCTATATTTTATTTTTATTCCAGTTTGTTTAGGTTGTCTAATTTATGGTTTTATTGTTCTAACGACCTGTAACAAAAATAAATATCATGTAGAGAGACTATTATTATCTTAATTGGTGTACAGTAAAGAATGTTTATGTGAAGATTTGTTCGTACAGTAATTTTTTCTTAACGACTTCATTCATTAACACTTTAGAGCTTTTATTACTTGTATTTAATTTCGAAGAGAAAAGAAAAATTCAAATTTAGTAACTGTTTCTGTAGTAGGTTTTTTAATTGTTTTCAATTTTATTTAGATTGCGGTAAAACTACTTACCACAATTAAATTTATAAGATGATTAAATTATTATGACATCAGAGGCCAGTGAAGAGATAAACTTTATTATTGGTATTTGGTAATGTAGATAGCAAAAAAAAAATTAATACGAACATTGTATGTAATCATGATCGGAGGAATTAAAAATATTTACATTTATACAGGGTGGCGCACCACATTCCTGTCGGTTTTTATACAAAAAGGGGCAAAATATGTCAAAAATCTTTTTATCGAGAGTTGTGTAAGTTCATTATGGGCATGCTTTAAAATTATTTTGAAATATACCTACAGAGTAATTCAAAATAATGTTGCGCACCAAAGTTATGAAAATTTAAATAAAACACCTTGTACCTATATTATGGCATATTCTGATACCATAGATTAAATTAAGACCACTTATTGTTATATTCCGTATATTTAACTCAACTTTTTTCGATAAATTTTATTATTTTTGAAAATGTACATCAAAATTTAATAGACATTTCTCTCTTACATATTTGAGTGAATTATTTACATACAAAAAGTGGCAAAAAATTTTAAAAATCCTTTTATTAAGAGTTGTGTGGGTTCATTAGGGACACGCTTTTAAAATAATTTTGAATTATACCTACAGATTGATTCAAAAAAATTTTGCGCACCAAAGTTATGAAAATTTAAAAAAAAAACAGCTTGTATATTATGGCATATTTTTATACTATAGGCCACTTATTGTTATATTCTCTATACCTAACTCAAAACTTTTTCGAGACACTTTAGTATTTTTGAAAATGTAGATCAAAATTTAATAGAGATTTCTGTCTTATATATTTAAGCGAATTATTTTAAATTGTATTTATTGTTTACTCAAAGCATCAGGCTTAAGATAAGTTAAAGTTGATATCTAAAAATTACACAGGGTGTTTAAAAACAAAATTTTTGTTTTGACTAATATTAAAGACAAGCAACTTCTTTTATTTTAAATGAAACAGTCTGTATTTATTACCATAATTAGATGCTGCTCTGAATGTTGAAAAGCTTGTGAAAATAATTTTTACAACTTACTCACTTTTTTGATTGAAATCTTTTCAGGAAAATTGCATACTACAATTCTGGAAATTTATCTCAATTTATGAAGATCCTAAATATTCTATTACAATTTAAGCTTGCGTTTGCTGGTTTCCTTCTTTAATTGCATTTAACATACTAAAACATCACTTAGTCAAACGTATTTTCAACTTTGTATATTTCCTTGTGTGCAAAGGATGTACTTTCAACAATCATTCTATTTTTCTATGCAAACTCAATTAGATTTTTCCCATTTTCGTTTGATATACAGTGAGCTCAAAAAGGTTGGAATAAACTCATTTAAAATTCAACCTTTAATTTTTTTAAAAAACACTGGGACCCGTCAATTTTTATTTTTAGATGGGCATTTTTTAAACTAATTTTTGTTTATTCAGGTGACTCAAAAAAAGATTTCATTTGACACTTCAATTTTTTTTAATTGAAACACCCATTTTTTATTTTATTTTCGGATTCTACGTAAAATTTTGATCACATTTCATGTATTATAACCTAAGTCCAAGTTAAGTTCTTTTCTAAAATAATCAATGTAATTTAAAAAAAAATTATTTAATTCTAAATAATAAATGTCTCAATGATTCGTAATTAAATTGTGAAATATTATTTAATAAATGTTGAAATTGGCCACCACCAACATCCTGGCAATATCCGAGGAGATCTTCGAATTCTTGCAAAACATTGTGCACTATTTGAGGTTCTATCAGTCTCATTTCTTGTCTTATTCGGGATTTAAGTTCGTTAATATTGTTCGGTCTGTTGATATACACTTAATATTTTAGGTAGCCCCACAGATAATAGTCTAACGGGGTCAAATCAGGGGATCTGGCCGGCCATTCTATTGGGCCCCGTCGACCAATCCACCTTCCAGGAAAAACACTATCTAAATATGCACGCACCGGGCGAGCAAAATGGGCTGGTGCTCCATCCTGTTGATACCATAAGCTATCATTGGGAATGTCAGGATCTTCTGGATTTGGATACACTACAGCAAGCGCAGGTATCAAATCGAATTCTAGAAATTCTAGATATCTTTCTCCAGTCAAAGTGCCGTCAAAGAAGAAGGGACCCAAAATTCTGTTTCCAATAATCCCAGCCCAAAAATTTACTTTTTGAGGGTACTGTGTGTGACACTCCATAATCCAATGCGGGTTTTCTGTAGCCCAATAACGGAAAGTTTGCCTATTCACGGTTCCGTTTAGGCAAAACGTTGCTTCATCCGAGAACACAATTCTTCGTGAAAATTGAGGATCATCAATACATCTCTCCATCATTATTTCACAAAATTGCATTCTTCTACCTGGATCGTCCTCATTTAGTTCATGAACTAACTGAACTTTATAAGGATGCCATTTATTTTTATGTAAATAGTTTAATACAGATCCTTGACTAATTTTGTTCTCGTCAGCAATAGCGCGACTAACTTTAGGTATGGTTGTTCTCTTCAACGGATAATAGCACATTCAACTGCACATCTTCTGAGATAGTGGGCCGGCCTTTTACATAATTATCTCTCACATGCCCCAAATCCCTATATTTTTTTTCAATTTTACTAATAGTTGATTGAGATATAGGCGCTCTGTTTGGGTATTTATTGTTGAACAGTTCGGAAACTTCCAGTTGGGTACGCATCCTATCTCCATAGCCAATCATCATTAGTATTTCTATGCGCTCCCTTTCATTTACTCGTGCCATTTTACAGTTAAAAAAAACTACTTTTATTAGAACTTTTATACAAATGTTTAAATACTTTTGACAGGGAATGAACTTCAACGTCAATGTTAAATAACCTAGGTAACAGATAAAAATGGTATTAATGTTTAAATGTTTACAGTTTCAGTAAATTTGATTATGTTTAACTCCTAATATGTACAGTTTAAATGAAAAGAAATAAGCTAAGTTAACTTAGACTTAGGTTATAATACATGAAATGTAATTGAAATTTTACGTATATTTCGAAAATAAAATAAAAAATGGGTGTTTCAATTAAAAAAAATTGAAGTGTCACATGAAATATTTTTTTTTGAGTCATCCTGTATAAACAAAAATTAGTTTAAAAAATGCCCATCTAAAAATGAAAATTGACGGGTCCCAGTGTTTTTTAAAAAAATTGAAGGTTGAATTTTAAATGAATTTATTCCAACCTTTTTGAGCTCACTGTAAGAAGTTTGCTTTGTCTTCCAATTGTCGCGACGGTGGATATTCCTCCTTTTTTCCAATTTTGACATTTTTAGCTCTTAATACTATTTTTATGTCATGTGCCGGTATTTTGTTAAGCTCCTCTAATATTTTTCATAGAATTCTAATTTCTCCTGATCATTTTTCTCTTCCGTTGGCGCATGGATATTCAACAGACTTAATTTTCTGTTTATATGCCTGGTTCTTATGTAACATATTCTCTGCGATATTGGTTTAAACTCGATTACCCTTTTTTGTAACACTTGACTGACCAAGAACCCAGTACCAAAAATCGTGTCCTTACAACCGCTAATATAAAATGTATCATTCACCTGGTTCTCTTTTTGTTTCGTTTCCTGGATGGCTAATATATTCACTCTGTATAAACTCATTTCTGCTACTAAATTCTTAAGACTTTCTTCCTTATTTGTACTTCTTACGTTCCATGTCGCAAACCTTCTTATCCTTTCTTTACTCAGATATCCCTTTCTTGTCATTTTCGTTATCTTGTGTCCGTCCTTTTTATTAGTTTGTTTTTCCTAGTTTTTGTTTTTATTAATTTTTCCTCTTCCTTATTCCACTTCCATACATCACCTTCAACAATTATCTTATTATTTCTCATTTTTCATAGTTTTTCCCTTCATTCTTTCCTCATTAGCTGTTTTTCTGATTGCTTTTTGCACATCTCTTTCTTTTGTAGTTAAATCATTATTAATAAAAAGCCTTCCGTCTTTCACATTTTTCAACATGGATTTATTTTCCATCACCTCTTCTTTTGCATCAGTATTTTCCAATTCTATTAAGTATGACTTCTTACCTATCTTGCGGGCATTTTTAATAACAGGCGTGACATTGGAGTATATCTCAAGAATATTACTCATGGTTTTTCTGAATTCCTTGGTGTCTGAAGTATCTACTGACGTAAGGTATAATATTGTTTTCTTTGGCTTTCTTTTCTAAGTATTCGATTTTATTATTTTTGTGTTTGCCAGTTCTTCTTTAATTTTTCCATTTTCTGTTTTGATAAATTCATTTTCTATCTTTATTTTCTCATTTTCTTCTTTTAGGTCCTTAAGCACTTTTTTTAAATTCTTTATGTTCTTTTCGCATCTCTTTCATATCATTGTTCATTTCGTTCATTTCCCTTTTCGTCCCTGTCATTAATTCTATAAGATGGTTAATTTTCTTTTCACACTCTCCTTCTCTCTCTTTAGGGGTTTATCATCTTCCCTTCTTCTTTGGGGTTCTCTTTGTTCTTTTACTTATCCCAAATACTCCGCCCTTATCTTTTCTCTCTCTCGTTTTTCACTTGTGTAAGAACTGGTCTCTGTACCGGGTGGCCAACTAAGAATGGCCGCCGGCTATATCTCAGAAACCAATAGTCATATTGCTTTCGGGTAAAAATATTTCAAGTTAAAGTGCCCAAGAGAAAATGCTGGAAATTATTTTGGAATTTGTAAAATGTCCGCAAGGGGGCATAACAGTCAGGATAAATGTTTAAATTTAGAATTTCTTCATATTTTTACTAATTAAGGGGTATTGAAAATTTTTGAATTTGATTCCTTACACATTCTTTAATACTTTTAGTCTTGCACATTTTTTACTATCTAGTGAAATAAAGTGGTGGGGATAGTTCAAATGTTTTTTTAAATAAACTAGGATTACTCCCGTTTGGCCTAACCGATTTGAATAAGTTTGGTCTCATTTAAAAGAGCCTTATTTGCTCTACAAACTGAACTTGTGTTTTTGTATCTCGGACTTTTGCCGTCACCGGTAGATGGCGTTAACTGAAATGAAAGCAAATATTAGATTTTTTTCAAAAAAGTTAAATACAATGATATGTTTCTTTTTACATAAACTAATAAAAAATTAAAACCTCTACATTTCGGTAAAAAAACCAAATTTGTATGTTTTTTTAGAACAGGAGATATTGGCAAAAATAGATGAAAATGCATGAATTCTCTTGTTTTAATTGTCTTTTTTATTATGATATATATATTTATATAAATCAAAGAATAAGGAATTATCGCGGATACATAAAAATCAGAAAAAGAAAAGTATTGGGTATAATCCGCTGTAGAGCAACCGTAGACACGTGTTTCTGGCTAATTGGTCGTCATCAGTACTGATGACGACCAATTAGTCAGAAACACGTGTCTACGGTTGCTCTACAGCGGATTATACCCAATACTTTTCTTTTTTTATATTTATATAATATAGTCTACTTTTTGTTTGTCTTCTTCAGTAAAATTCTAACACGCAGACCAAATAATAAAATTTCACAAAAGCGGAAGAAATGTGAAAGGCATTCCCGTAATACCGATGCAAAATATATCAAAATATATTAAATAAAAAAAAATAACATTTAGTTAGTTCCTGTTTAAGAAACCAAAATTACATTAATGTAATTTTATACAAACGTTCGAAAAACATGTGTTTAAAATTTTCATATACTATGATTTACTATACTAACAATTAATACTAACACTATCTGAATAAAACTAATATTAATCACTAAAATACCTACAATTACATAACTCTAAAGACAGGTTTGTAAAATTTTTAATGTCGGCCTAATGCCCATCATTGTTAATGAAAGCCTGCAATCTTTGCCGCGTGGATAAAACAGAAATTTCAATTTCCGCCTCCGATATGTTTCAAAAACAATGTCCTTAACTCTCTCCCATAAATAAAAACCTAGAATGTTGCGGTCTGGTGACCTGGCGGGCCAAGGAAAGGTACTACCCCGTCCAATCCACCTGCCAGGATATGTCTGATCTAAGAAATTCTGGACGTTTGCCGCAAAATGCGCCGGGCACCCATCGTGCTGAAAAAACATATAACGACGAACGACATCTTCTAATAAAAGGGCAGCTCATTCAGTAGAAAAATTAAATAAATCTCTCCAGTGAGATGATGCTGTGATCTTTCAATATATTTTAGACCGTAGTTATACAAATGCCCAACTCTCTACTTATGGTTCTGGTACCTACATGTGGATTAAATTCAATATACGCTAATACTTTTATAGCATTTTCTTCGGTTCGGCCAGTAGGTTGCCTTCTATACACCGGAAAATTAATACTTCCGGTGGTCCTAAGCCTTTCGGCTAACCTACGAAAAACACTGCTCGCATAATGTCGTCATCCAGGGAACTGCATAGCATACAGTCTGGAAGCAACTGAAGCATTTCGCGCATGCATTCGAAATAGACACCAATCATATCGAATGCCTCTCCATTCGCTAACCGGATCTCAGTAAAAAAGAAGTTTTCCCAAACACAAAAAAGTAAACGAAGTCAATCAAAAACTGACAATAATATTTATTATTTTCACAACTCCTCGTTTTAACACAATGAGAGTTATTGTTTTATTTTTTCATAGCTTACTTTTTTATTTTTAATAGTATATTTTTGGATTAAAATAAGTATTAAAAATAATCTTGCTTTATTAAACAGGATCTTTTAAAGTGGTATAACATTTTTTTTGATAATAATAATATATGTAGCTCAAAATTGTTAGCTTTATGAAAAAAGAGCCAGTAAAACAGGATAATTTATGAATTTTCATCTATTTTTGTCAATATCTCCTGTTATAAAAAACATACAAATTTGGTTTTTTTACCGAAATGTAGAGGATTTAATTTTTTATTAGCTTATGTAAAAAGAAACATATCATTGTATTTAACTTTTTTGAAAAAATGCCTAATACTTGCTTACATTTCAGTTAACGCCATCTACCGGTGACGACAAAAGTCCGAGATACAAAAACACAAGTTCAGTCTGTAGAGAAAATAAGGCTCTTTTAAATGAGACCAAACCTATTCAAATCGGTTAGCCCAAACGGGAATAATCCTAGTTTATTTAAAAAAACATTTGAACTGCCCCTACCACTTTATTTCACTAAATAGTAAAAAATTTACAAGACTGCAAGTATTAAAGAATGTGTAAGGAATAAAATTTAAAAATTTTCAATACCCCTTAATTAGTAAAAATATGAAGAAATTCTAAATTTTAACATTGATCCTGACTGTTACGCCCCCTTGCGGATATTTTACAAACTCCAAAATAATTTCCAGCATTTTCTCTTGGGCACTTTTACTTGAATTTTTTTTACCCGGAAGCAATATGACTACTGGTTTCTGAGATATGGCTGGCAGCCATTCTTAGTTGGCCACCCGGTACATGACATATATGAAAATTTATATATATATACACCTTGTGTATATTATGACATGTTTTGATACTATAGGCTACATGAAGGCCACTTGCTGTTATATTCCCTATACTTGACTTTATACTTTTTTCGAGACACTTTACTATAATACTAGGGCGTATTTTTATGTTATTTACCTAGCCATGAAAAAAAGCACATAAGAGAACAATAAAAATTATTTTTCTACATAACTCCCTTCAACACTAATACACTTATTTCATCTTTTTTCCAGTTGCTCTATACCCTCAGAAAAAAATTGCTTCGGTAACCCCGCAAAATATTCTTCAACAGCTTCTTTGAGTTCTTCATCAGACGCAAACGCTTTCCTCTGAGATGCTTTTTTAAATGTTTGAATAAGGGGAAGTCTGCCGGAGCCAGGTCGGGGCTATAAGGTGGATGCCTTAACTCTATAAACCCACAGTCATTGATTATCTGCTGAACTTTGTTTGTCTTATGAACCCAACAATTGTCGTGCAGCAACAAGGTCTTTTGTGGATAAGAATGCGGGCGTTTTTCCTCTAGAGCAGTTTTTAAATTTTTAATTGTGTTTCCGTAGGCCTCTCCATTTATGGTAGACCGTCTCGGCATATATTCAATAAGCAAAACTCCTTCAGCATCCCAGAAAACAGTTGCCATCAGTTTTTTTTCCAGAAAATTGTGTCTTGGCCTTTCTTGGTGGTGGAGAGCCCTTATGAACCCACTGCTTGGATTCTTGTTTAGCAGAAGGATCCCAGTAATATACCCAAGTCTCATCCCCGGTAATAATCCGAAATAAAAATGTTTTGTCCCTCTCCAACTGGACAAAATTTTCTTGAGAAACTTCTTTTCTGCACAGTTTTTGTTCAGGTGTAAGAAATCTGGGTATCCACCGTGCAGGCACCTTCTTCATACCCAAATCGCCATGCAAAATTTTGAGAACACTTGTTTCGGATATCCAGACTTCATTGGCAATGACAGAGATCTTTACACGCCTATCTTTCAGTACCAAATTTTCGACTTTTCGCACAATGTTTTCAGTTCGAGTTTCAACGGGTCGTCCGGACTTTGGGTCATCATTAATTGACTCTCGGCCCCATCGAAAGAGTTTAGACCAATATTTTACTTGGAAATAAGATGGCGTATCTTCCCCATATACAGCAGACCGGATGTAGTAGTTTACTTAAGTGAAAAAAATAAATTTTGCCAACATTTCGTCAAGTACTAGGTTTAAACAAATTTATAAAGAATTCATATGTACTCAAAATTAAATTTGAAAAATTAAAAAAGTTTTTTGAAATTCCTACCGGAAACAGGTCTTTTACTCTTATCGAAAAACAGTTTTTTGCGAATATTTTGCAAGCCATGCTTTTTAGACAGGTACGTTACGAGTATAAAAGTATTTAGAACTTAATTTTCAATACCTTTTGTATACAAAAAAAAATTCAAAATTCGGACCGGAAATAACACTTTTAGTTTAGCGATTTTTTGCAAATATATCGTAAATTATGCATTCTATATATATTTCTCAAGAGTACAAAGGTATTTAGAACTGGATTTGGAATATTTTTTGTATAAATCAAATTTCAAAATTCGGACCGGAAGTAACACTTATACTCTTAGCGAGTAGCCTTTTTTTAAATATCTCGCAAAGTATGCACTCTATAGATATTTATTAAGAGAATAAAAGTATTTAAAACAATTCAGAACAACTTGTGTATAATTTGAAACGCTCATACGTATAAAAAAGTCGTGTGGTGGCCACACCTCATTTTTATATTGTACGTCAGTGAATTTCTGTCAGTTGGGTGACATTTAATAAACTTCAATTTTGGGACCATCTTACAAAACCAAAATTGTTTATTTGGCACACTGTCTGAAGAGTAAGCGAAGCATGCTTGCAAAATGAATTGCCACGTGTCACAACACAATCTCAACATCATCTACAAATTCATTTTCATAACTCGTGTAAAATAAAAGATTTATGTTTAACCAAGAATCTCAAGATATACGATTGCAATAATAAAACCACCAATTTCAATACTGTACATGTATGCGGCGGTGCATTATCTCTGCGGCATATCTAAATTTAAATGCCGGAGTAGATACTTTTACCGTATTGTAACTGTCAGACATTAAGATGTAAGTGGATATTCTTGTGACATCCATCCGTGTCTGTCTGACAATAAGCAGTGATATGAGGGTGTTTGTAATAAAGTTTTATGCGGATGGAAACGCTCTAACAAGAATATCTTCAGACGTATCATTAAATCTCATACATATCCCTACATATTCGGTGTCGTAAATTTGCACGCTCGGAAAATAAGGACGTATCTGATACGGCAGGTCCTTCGGCATAGATACGTACATTTCTACGTAGCTAAGTGTAGATATTGAACTTTTCACGATATAAAATGTGCACAACGTTTTCTGATCACAGGCTATAAATATAATAATACACTTATTTAAGTTTGATTTATTGCTGATTAAATTGTATGATATAAAGGAGTCGCTTTGAATCAGTAATTTTGAAATGATATACGGAGTATACTTAATGCATGAGTTATGGAAATTGTTTTTGCTGTTTTCCTATAATTAGATGTATATCTGTTGGGTAATAAAGATATATTATTATTATTATTTTATTTCAATATCTAAAAGACAGAACATGAAATTGAAAAATAGGTAGAGAATTTGAAAACATTTATAGAAGAGTATGATGAAAATTTAAGTGAAAACGAATTCAACACTATCTAGCAACTCTCTTCAAATTGAAATAAAACTATTACTCGCAATAAATAAATAAATTTATAAATAAAAATTTTTATTTTTCTGGATTGTCTTCGTATGACTATATCTTCGTCAAGAAAAAAGGTAGCAACTTCCGGTTTTCATCATACTCTTCAGTTGTTTATGGGCTTTAATATTGCGATATTAAAAATATACCGTTCCATTTAAAATTTCGAAGAACAAACAAGTAAGTAGAGTGTATGCTTGCAACGAGCCGTTGCAAGCATACACCTGTAGACAACCATCTAACTTCGATGTGCAGAAGTAATTGGTTAAATTCCTTGTCGTTTACCTCACAAAGAATTGGAAAATTGATTTAAGAGGTTGAGCTTTAATTTTATTGATACAGTTAATACAAAACTGTAAAGCTTTATGTAACTCTGGATTCAGATATTTTGCTACAAAGTTGTTTCTATGTAACATACAATGAATAGTACGTATACCGGCCACTTTTTCTTTGAGAAATGTAGCGATACCTCGGTAACGCCCTACCATAGCAGGTGCGCCATCTGTGGCTGCTGCTATTATATTTTCAAGCGGAATATCATATTTATTTAAATATTCTTGTAAAGATCTAAAAATTGTCACGCCTTTTCCATCAGTTACAAGATATTTAGCAAATAAAAATTCATCGATGACTCGTCCTTTCATTTTACTGAAATATCTAACATACACCATAAGAATAGCAAAAACGTCAAAAACAGATTCATAAAGTTGAATAGAGAACTTGCAATTTTGTTAGTTCCTAAACTACCGTATTTTCTATTTCTTCTGTCATTTCGTCAATACGTCGTTTTACAGAATTTGCGCCTAAGGACTTTAAAACATTACCGGAATCTTTTTTCAGTACATCCTCAATGACGTCTTTAATTGCAGGTATAACAATTTATTCAGCTAGTGTGTATCGTTTTCCCTTCTTTGCTATATTAAGCGAAATTTTGTACAAAGCTATTAAGGTTTTAACTTCAGTAGACCGCTTCATAAAACTTTTTATAGTTGGTCAACATGTGACTTTTTCTTTAAGTTTTTTGAAAAATTCAAGTTCTTTATTTTTTTATCTGAGTGAACTCTTTCAAGATAATCTTTAATTTTTGACGGTTTAATGTAGTCATTTCTAAAAGTTTTTTCGAATTGAAGACACATAGGAATCGTTTCATTTGTCGGTGAACAAATAAATCCAAATTTCAAATAATCCAATGAATAATACCGATATTTCTTTTTAGAAACTGAAGCTGCCATTCTTTAATTAAGGTTCCATAAATAAGTTTAAAATGAGTTGATATACTATACTCGCTCAGATTAACTCATACTTTTGTTAAATAGACCACTTTGGCAACCTCTGATTATTATACTATAGTATGATGCAGATGCAATTGGCATCCTGTTCTTTAGAGCTACAAACAGATAGCTCTTGCATTTTTGTAAGAAATGGAATTCTTGTTAAGGAAATGAAAAATCTATGGGATAAAAGTCAAGAATCCATAGTGGAATGTAGTGCTGTCGAACTTACTGAGAATAAAATAATTGTGGTTAATGTAAAATTTAGGCAACAATGGTTATGCAGACGAGCTTCCTATTCCGCATTTATTGTATGTCAGATAATTTTGAAAAAAAGCTATGCAGGGTTGTATTAGGTCGGTTAAGCTTAAAAAATTAGTCAAAGTTAACATTAGTATATTTAAAATTAAAAAGCTAAATTTTTCATTTTAATTTATATGCAACAATATCTGCAGCATATTAATGAAAAAAAAAAGTCGATTCCAAAAATAAACTATTTTGTTAATACTTTCACTTTATACAAAATTTTATTCCATTTTCTTATACTGTGTGTCCAAAAAGTCTGGAAACACCCAAATAAAATCGAAACGGATGATTTTTGAGAAAAATGCAAAAACAGGTCAATTAGTATTTTCAAAAAACTACTGGTTGATGGTATCTGTTTGGAATTTTTGATGACCTTGAAAAAGTTATGATGTCATCAAAAAAAAATTAAATGGCAACGTCACATTTTTAATTTTATTTTTGATAGATCTTTTAATTGTCTAAATGACTGTAAAAAAATTTCTCATTTTACTTAAGAAAATGACCGAGAAAAATTTAATTGCTTCTTCAAAAATGGAAAAGTTTGTCTTTAAAAAAAAACATAGTTGGCTTAAAAGTCGATTATTTTTCAAACTCATTTTGTTTTATTTGTGATATTCTGTCAAATACGAATTGTGCGTAAGTTAAAAAATCTGTTTACAAATGGTTTTAAGTGAGAGGGAACGTATTCAAATATTGATGATGATTGGTTTTGGGGATAGGGCTCGTTCAGTTAGAGAAGTTTGCGACTTATTTAATACAGAACATCCGGAGCATGCCCCAATTAGTATTTCTGCAGTGAGTAAGATTCACAAAAAATTTCAAGAAGAAGGCCATGTTCGAGATCGCCCTAGAAGTGGTCGTCCAAAGATCGCAGAAGATACGCAACTCGACGTATTATTGTCAGTAGAGGAAACTCCAAATTCTAGATCACGGCAGCTTGCTCGGGAGTTTAACGTATCGAAGAGTACAATTGGTAATATTTTCCGGAAAACTAAGTATCATCCCTACTAAATCTGTTTGGTTCATGAGCTGTCTGAAGACGACTTCGACAGGCGTGTACAGTTTTGCGAACAACTGATGCCTATGTGTGATAATGATCTGTTTTTATCAGAAATATCTTATTCTCAGATGAAGCTACGTTCACATTACATGGGACTGTTAATAGACAAAACTGCAGGTACTGGGCACGCCAAAATCCACGCTGGATGAGAGAGGTACGTACAGTATCCTCAGAAATTAAATGTTTGGGCTGGTTTAATTGGTAAAAGAATTATAGGGCCTTTTTTCTTCAACGGTAACCTGACGGCGGAAATATATTTGGATTTTTTACAAAATTATTTAATTCCGTCATTAGCAGAAATATTTCCGAACCATGAAGATCCTAATTTGCCCAGACAAAGAATTTGGTTTCAACAAGATAGGGCTCCACCCCACTATGCGGGAAATGTTCGGCATTATCTCGAGAATACCTTCCCAAACAGATGGATTGGCAGGAGGAGGCTATCGAGTGGCCGGCTAGGTCGCCAGATCTGACGCCTACTGATTATTTTTTGTGGGGTTACCTAAAAAATAAGGTATACGCAACTAAACCTGAAAACTTGGAACACTTGCGTCAACGGATTGAGATTGAAGTACGAAGGATCACTCCTGAAATGATAGAAAACGTTCAAAATGAATTTTATTATCGTTTAGGGTATTGCCAAGATGCTCAAGGACAACATTTTGAACATTTATTGTAAGAGTTTTTGCTGATTTATACGATTAAAATTTTCTTTGTTTATAATGATTTTTATAATGATTTTTTTTTCAAAATTTTTCTTAAGTAGAATGAAAAATTTGTTGACTGTCATTTAGACAATTAAAAGATCTATCAAAAATAAAATTAAAAATGCGACGTTGCCATTTAAATTTTTTTTGATGACATCATAACTTTTTCAAGGTCATCAAAAATTCCAAACAGATACCATCAGCCAGTATTTTTTTGAAAATACTAATTGACCTGTTTTTGCATTTTTCTCAAAAATCATCCGTTTCGATTTTATTTGGGTGTTTCCAGACTTTTTGGACACACAGTATAAGCACCATTTTGGCGGTGGCGGTAAAACTTGGGTCCCCCGGTATATGTATATAATTGTAAAGTTTACTTTACTATGTATATGTACGAAGAAATAAAAGTTACTTGAGACAACAGAAAATAAAATTTAGTCGAAAAAAATCATTCATTGTATGGTCGTTGAAGTCGAGCAAAGAAACCTGGAGCATATGAAATTATAGTTTTTTTTGACTTTTTCCATTAATTCTGTATTACGAAATAATATTTTTAAGTCTATTCGAAGCCTCGGAACTGTCTCTCGGGTAAATCTACTCAATATCGAAAATTGAAGTTATCTCCGGAGAGAAGTTTCGAACTGTAGCGATCTAACCAGACGTTTCGTGGACTGTCGCCAAAGAAGATCGACATTTACTGAATTACCTATTTAAGAAGGAAACCATACATGACACCGGCTAAATCAGATATGTTCCGGTTAGATGTTAACTCGGTTGAAATTGAAAAATTTCCTTTAGTTCGTGTGGTATCCTCAAAGTAAGTCGAGGATACCTTGCGAATTCTAACAAAAATGAAAATCAATTTCACGCGCGTACGATTATTTACTGAATTCTTTTATAACTTATATAGATCTGTACATACAATGTGTCCTCGGATAGACTGAACAATATGGCAAAAAAAATATTTGGGCCTTTACGCAAAAATGTCATTCTTTATAAATTTTTTGCCTGGCTCAAAACCTCCAATTCTGAAACAATAATCTAAATATTATTTTTAGCAGCTGAGAAAATTACAAAAATACACTTGAATTCAAGGATTTTTTTTTTAATTTTATTCAACGTGGTATCCGCCAACCTCTACACACTTTTCAGATCTACGCACAACACATTCTTTATAAAGATTGTGAATCATATCTTCAGTGACAGAATTGACCGCTTCTGTAATTTTTTGTTTTAAAATTTCGATATTGTTATCTAAATTAGTGACAAGAATTTTAAAACTTAATAAATACAGACCATTTAAACCAAAAATCGTTCACATATTAAAGCTTTCTTTTTTCACCAACCAATGAATGCCGAACGTTATTTACAGGTTTTACAAACTTATATCAATGACTTCACGGACGAACTACCTATACAAGAACGTCAAAGTATTTGGTTCCAACAAGACGGTGCCACATGCCACAGTACATTAAATGTTAGGGAATATCTTGAACATTTTGCTGTGACTCTTGCAAATTAACAGTTATGTAAATTTATTTAAATTATTTAAATATTAAATCAGGGCAAAATCAAGGATATATCCTAGTGCTAGGCCTTATGCTAGACTATAAGGATCTTATAGTTTCTGCAGAAAAGTAGGTTAAGCAATTTCATACTACACTATCTCAGTTTTAAGGTTACACTAATGATACTTTTTCTCAGGGGCAGAAAAAATAATAATAACAATGCTCCTTCTTCAAAGTGAATGCTCTCAAGTTGCCTCCAGGTCAGATAAAATAAATGAAAATACAGAAATATCTTATAACATAATTTATTAAGAAATTAAATTAAAACAAAATAAGTATATCTACAAATAAAGAAAATTTATGTACAAAATCACACTCTTGAATGTTATCATAATATGATAAAAAAAAAACTAATACAGTAATTATGATCAAAACAATAATAAGGATTAAATCAGAAAATATTCCACCAAACACACTTGTTACATACTCATTCATAAATATTTATGCTAAAGCAATCAACAAGTCAAAGTTTTGCTAAATGTCGTGATTTATACTGGCTAATAAATAAATAAAAACATAATGGATTCCCACTGTCCACATAATATACACATTAACACATGGACTCTGCTTTGACGTTAATACTGCCCAGCGCCTTTTCTCGCTCCCGAACAGTATCTTCAAAACAAACGCACACAAATTGGTAAGCCAGGGCTCTACAAGTACATCTTTCGACTCGTTGCACACATCCCTAGCGTACACAACCACGTGTCCAGTCTTAATGTAATATATCTATTAAATTATTATTATGTGCTTAAATAGTGTTTTAAAATATTGTTCTGATTAGTAGTGCCCAGCGCCTTTTCTCGCTCCCAAACAATACCACCAACACCAATTCGTGTTTCTAGGATTAATCAAGGCTCCATACTATGAATTAATCACTTACGTAAATCATTGTACACATCCCTGACCTATTACCCAGCACGTCAAATCTTAATACACAAGCACAAAAAAAATGAATTGTGAAAGTATATTTATAAAAAGAAATTAAATTACCAACCTCGTTTAAACTCCAGCATGAACCAACACATAAAATTCTGTTCAGCACTATTTACAAAACAAACAAAAATAAACACAATTCAATCCAACCTTAATTCTTCATATAATTGGTTAAACTCATCCATATCAAATGTTTATATAAATAAACTTTTACACAATAAAAATATTCTAAAAAAAAAACTTTCAACAAACTTAATACTTTTGACCTTCTACAGATTTGCAAACGTAAAGTGTCTATACTTTTTTCCAAAATTAAAAATAAATTCTCCCATTAAATATAAAACAAAGCTATTACAATTACTAAAATGTTACAACGTAACGCATAGTGTGATTCCATCGCGTGTCAAAATAAAATATTCAAGTTCCCCAAAAATATTTGTCTCTCTTAAAGTATTTATAAGTTTTATCTATTGAAAATTATTCTAAGTTCTGATTTTTATTTAATTCTTAATAATTTATAAGTATAAGCAACAGTGTTTTTTTTTTGAGCGGTTCGCACCTGCATCAATCTGCCAAATTCTCGCGTTTTACCCTTATATTAACATTTATCTTAATAAAAAATTTAGACATACTCTGTATCGACTATCTTTTCACTTCTTAAAATGCATATCGACTTAACTGCCTCTTGCGACTAAACAATACATCTCTCGCTTGAGATGTAAAGAAATATTGATTGAAATGTTGACGTGTTTATTTCAATTATAATGTACAAAAATTTTTAAAGACATCAATATGTAAATGTTACAAATAGTTATTACGTTATTTACAATATATAATCTAAGTATTTATTGCCATTTATGTGTTACACGTTCGTAATTGTTGATAGCATATATTATATTGAATATACTTCGGGCCAATCCATTGAACGGTCTCCGACATCATAACTTTTTCCCGCTGAAGTTACAGAAAACGCTTTGTTGTGGACATTTACTTGATATATACGTCTTATTCTAATTATTAATTTGTTGAATAAAATTTATAATAACATTCTTACACTATTTTAATTAATTTAATTGAGATTTTCTGAAATCTTACAAGGGAGATAGTTTAATTTTGTTCATGACTTTTAAAAATTAAATGAAACTAAATTTAATTATATTAAATCTAAAAGTGAACTGGAGAAAAGTTGTTTACAATTCAATTCCAGACTTAAGATCACTGCAATATGTTCCATGGAAAAATTATTCACAGATACTCTAATCTTTTTTGGCCTGCTAGATCCCTTGACTTGACCCTCCTTGATTACTTTTTATGGGGTTACTTGAAACAAAAACTTTACCAGAAAGGGCCGTTTCAAGATGTTAACCATTTGGAGAGGATAATTATAGTAACATGCCAGGAAATTTCTCCAGAAATGATAAGGAATGTATTACGTCAATTTGCCAAAAGAACAAAGAACGATTAAAAGTATTGAACGAAATGGATATGTCGAGGCATTAGTGGAATGAGTGAAAATTAAATTTCTATTTATTTCTATTATTAATATTATATTAGTTACACAACTTAGTATTTGTTTGTATATTCTTATTTGCAAAATAAAAAATTGGGAAATTGTTTTATAGTTTTCTCCCACAATCAAAACAGTTTCTATTTTCTCTTCACAAGTTAATAACGCTGCCAAGTTTATGAATCATAAATTCTAACGCGTTTTGACATTCACTTTTAAATATTTCTAGCAAACAACAAATCATTTGTATGTCAGTGCATCCTAGATAACATGTAACTAGAGTTAAATGCATTATTATTGTAGACAAAAATAGAAAAAACAAATTTTTCCCTATAAATGGATGTAATTGCATATTTGAACGTAATTTTTAGTTCTAGTCAACTTTTTTAATAACATTATTCGATATTGTCAAATATAAAGGTACTTTACCCCTTGAGTAAAATTAATATTTTTTGACATACCTCGTACACAACTAAAAAATGTAATATCTGATGATCGCACTTTAGATTTTACAACATGCAATAATTTTTATGAAGAATAACTTTTTCCCTTAAAATTAATAATAAAAAAGTTTTCCGTATGGTTCCAACTTAGTGAGACATATTATATAAGATATAGGTCCTATATCTTATATAATATGAATATATTATAGGATATAGCATCATTATTATTTCTATGGGGCGCATGGATTACACTTCAGGCTTTTATTCTTCAATATTTGCATGAATTTATTATATTATCCTATTTTTTTGAAAGTTTGTGTACCTACGTTTTTTTATCTTTTTTATTTAATTTACTACTTACATAATATTCTGTAATTACAGCGCATCTTTACTCGATGTACTTCTCAAAATATTGCATCAGGATTTATATGCGTATAGTTAGCGTTTCTGAGCTAATCTTATTACTGTCAGTTAATTATTAAATAACATAATAATAAATATTATTTAAAACAATTTTCTAAGAAAAAAATATGTGTAGATGTTAGTGTAATATTTCATTAAAAATAATATTTACACATCTTCCGAGTGTATTTGTAAAACGATTAGAATGCTAATCTGAACTTGTTTTTATATATGTTTAAATAATGATGGTGACCGATAATTTTATAACAGACTACCATTCTAATGTGCATGAATTTCACAGAAGTAGTATCATTTAGACATAATGTACAGAAAAAGGTCTTCAAATATTCTTAAAGTTTCTATAAAAATTAATGTCTGTATATTTTTTCTACCGTTCTTTTTTAATTTTGGTAATTATAGCAAGTTCAATCCATCTCATATAACTTAAATACAAGAAAGCAGTATAAAAACATATACAAATTAAGAACTTTTGTCAAAAACAAAATTGAAAAATCCCTTACCACAAAAATTAAAAAGATATAAAAAATCTATATAGGTATTTCAGCAACTAAGTTTTCATCTTCTGTAGAAATCTGTAGTAGAACAGAAAAAAGTGTTAAATGTAGTATTTTTGGCTAAGGTGTAAGCTTAGAACATATGCTCTTCACCAAACCACCAAATAAACAAATAACATTGATTTCTTAACAAACAACATCCCTTTATATACATACTACCTAAATCTAGCGGGACAATAACGGAACCGTGACCACTGATCTGTATAATATAAATGGATGAGCAATGCAGTAGGATGCACGTGGAATTTTTATGTCAAATTGAATACTTATCTCAGGGCTTACGAGTATGCGTAGTCCCTAGTCTTTTGACATTCAAATGTGAAATCACTAAAGTTCCGAACACCGCGCCGGTCTCAATACACCTGCATATACCAGCTTTTTGTTTATATTTTTGGAGTATTTTTATTAATAAAAATGCGGAAGACATTGAAAAGGATAACATCATACAATTCTCGACATACCATCACTGACATTGTTATCCCAGAATGTTGTTATTTCTGGTTTTGTTGTCAAGCAATTGAAGCGCATTGTTAATTGTGCTAAATGTGTGTCCGTACTAGAAGAAATCTCACAAACATGTGTCGATAATGCTCGTTTTCATCTTTTGAATAGAAAAAAATCATGGTGCTTTAATATGTCCTTCACAAGATGTCACCAAAGTATGTAAAATAGTTCAAGTTCAATTACGCCATATTCTTGTACAAAACAACAATAAACTTCCTGCAGAGGCAGTGTTTTTTGAGCTATTTGTACGTTAAATTTCTATTACCTTGATAGTAGAAAATAAGTACTTTTTATCCTCAGATACACATATGTTTGATTCATCTATTTTATATGAATGTCACGTTTCTCTTTTAATTAAGCAAGTTGTGCGATGTATAGAGATGCAAAGAAACAAACAGTAGTAGAATGTGGAGAACTTCTAAGAAAAAAGCTCTCCACATTAATACTTTCTTATAATCAATAAATATTTCAAAAGGAATATATTGTTTTTTTGAGTATTTTTTTAAATTTCCCTTAATAAATAAGTATTTCATTATCTTCAGATGCAGATTTTAAGTTTAAAGTGCATGTTCTGTTACATACTTTTCGAAGCTTTTATTTTATGTTATTGCGCATGTGCGTCAGCTCCGTGCGCAATTCGTATTTGATCACAGTTTATAACATGCTATTGCTCATCCATTTATATTATACAAATCAGTGAGCGTGACAGACTAATCACCTAAAATTACAATAATTCTTACAAACTGGACTGGGGTATTGGTTCATTGTCAGAAGTCGTTAACTTACATCGCTTTCTATGTATATAAATACTTTCGTAAGTGTCTAATTCTCTAACATTATTTACAGTTTTAACTAATCTAAGACTATATGTAGGCATACCGTCGCCTAAGTCGAAAATATGTCGCGCAACGCTTGATTTTTCCGGTCTGTTGTATCTGAAATGTGCAATGTGTTCTTTGTAACGAGTTGAAATTAAACGCCTAGTTTGTCCAACATATTTTTGATTACAATCTTTACAGGTTATTTATAAATACCAGATTTTTGATCTACCTCAATTTTATCTTTAGCGTTCCCTAAAAGTGATTTTAATGAACGACCCGATTTAAACGCGATTTGAAGATCCTGATCTTTAAAAATGCTGTTAAAATTTCGTGTGTCTGATCGATACGGCAAAGAAACAAACTTTTTAACACGAGTTTATTGAATATGTTTCCTAAATGTATGTCTCCTTTCTCCTTAGTTTAGTTACTATTTCTGAATCGAAACCATTGTACATCGCAATCTTTTTAATCGAACGTTCTTTCTTAAATCTATCGGAAAACTTAACAACCGATGGATAAGAAAATTAAAAGAAGCCATCTTTTGCTGGAAACCATGATTTGAATCCGCTGTTATAAACTTGTTGACGTTGGTGTCTTTTCGGAAGATATCTATTTCTATGTTATTATTATTTATAACCAAAACAATATGTTTTGGTTATAAATAATGATAATAATTCTTCTTATTACGTTTGACATTGCTGAAACATACATATGTAAACATGTAGTAATATAATTAGTTTTTGATTAACACTTACTTTAAATTCATGAGTTTTAAAAATCTGTGTAATTTGCTCGATTCATTTTTAGTATGGACACATCTATAGTTATTTTTACCATGACATTATTAAGAGTTAGAAGCAGTTAGAAGTTTGATTTTAAAACAAAAACTGCAATGTCATACAGTATTACTGCATATCAATTAAAAGTTTCAAATGTCTCTACACTGGTTCCTGAACTCTTAAGCCGTTTGATGATTTATGCTAATTCAAAGAACGAATTTTATTTAATAACATAATATTTTATTGAGGTTATGTCACACTATCAATTTTGACAATTTACAAATAAATTCTAAAGAATGAAGAAAATTTGCGCATCTTCTCACTGTCACTAGGATGTAGGAAGTACTATCAATTTGATTGATAGAAATAAAATTCAAGTTGAGAATAGAAAGTTAAAATTGGACAAGGTATATTTCATGACGAAAGAAAAATTTGTAATTTGTTAGTGAGTGTTAATTTTATTAACAGCCAAGTGTCGCAATTGATATATTACTAACTACATTTAAAATACTAGATACGTAATTTGAAAGAAGCAATACATTTCAGATACTCCATATATTTATACTTATCGATTTAGTAAAACTAAAATAAACCAATTATGTACAATATGTTTGGGAAATGTTAATATTTTACTTAATTTGTTCTCGAGAATCCGTTGGCTCTGCAGGAGTACTTGTAGGTGTAGGAACGGGAGTTGGAGTAGGAGTATTGACTCCTTCGAGTTCCTCTTCATAGTGTTTTCGCTTTGGACTGGAAATCTTCCTTAATAATTTGAAGAGTTTCTTGAAGCATTCGCATATGAAACCAAGTATTACGAAAAAGCAGAATAACACAAGGAATATCGCCAAGATTACTAATGCAATGAGCAATTCTATTTTCATCGTTTAAGTTTCCAGAAAAATAATATCCATTAGAGAAATCTATTATATTCAACTATATAAATATACATTAAACGTCAAAAATGCCAAATTTGACAAGCATTAACTTTGGCAATAAATATTTGTTCCATCTGTTGGTCGTTTAAGAAAGCCACGAATAAACTGTCAAACAAAAATATATTTTTAGAAACACGTGCGATTGTGGCGACATCCTAGTACTAACTAGGCCAAACTCATGCGTAACAGGTTACATATCTAACTGTTGTCTAATAAGTTGCCTATATACTTTGTTTTTTGTATATACAGGCTGTTCCTAAATATCATGTACATAAGGAAAGGGGTAACTATTTGGTTTATTTTGTGCCTAAAATTTCATATAAACATAGGTCTGCAAACGCTTCGTTACCAATATGCAGGGTGTTGAAATTTCAAGAATTTTTCACTTTTTACTGTATAGCTCCTGCAGTTTTTTTACGATTTCTAATGTCAATTGTCAAATTAATAAACTCAAGTGATTATCTGAATAAAGCCAGAGCCTGCTAGACCATTTTAAAAAAATTAATTTTCTCTGGCGAATTACAGAAAATTGTTTTCTATTTTTTTTCTCGATAACGGTCAGAGATAAGAAAAAAATATAAGAGATCAAAAAGTTTCTAAACAAGACAGAAAATTTATTGCGTATTTTAGAATCTAGCAGTGGCGCATCGCAAAAAAGTTCAGGGTGAGAAAAGAGGGCATGACCCCGAAAAAATTATTACCCTGTAGATTTACATAATCATTTGGCATGGCTAATGATGCAGGCCTTATAGCGTAACCTACCTTCCAAATTTGAACAAAATATCTCAAAAACTGCAGGAGCTATACAGTAAAAAGTGAAAAATTCTTGAAATTTCAACACCCTGCATATTGGTAACGAAGCGTTTGCAGACCTATGTTTATATGAAATTTTAGGCACAAAATAAACCAAATAGTTACCCCCTTCCTTATGTACATGATATTTAGGAACACCCTGTATAATATACGAGGGCCAGTTAATAACTAATGCCTCCTATTTTTTTGTCCTTTTAATTGTAAAAAAATAAAAATTCAATTACATAGGTTGAAAACCAAAATATTGATGATTAATTTGTCACTTTTTAATATAATCTCCGTCTTTTTCCACCGTTTTGATCCACGTACACATTTTTCAGTCTTCCATAAATACATAAAAGCGTTTCACGTTCTGCATTCAAGAATTCAATTACAGAGCGCTGTCTAATACGAACATCGATGTCGGCCATTTTTTAAGCGATTGCAGTGCAGCCACTTGTTGACGCAGAAAGTTATAAATATTGCAGCGGATTGTAGAAGAAGGTTTGAGGAATAGCGCCAAATTCAAATTATTTACTTAGGTAACTTTATTGAGTTAGAAAAAATAGGAGGCATTAGATATTGACTTAGCTTAATAGTTAAGTAATAAAAAATATTTTAATACAAAATCAAAAATTTACAAACACCTTTTAATAACTAGGAACAAAAGGCTACTAACTTTGCTGCATTCAATACTTGTAACATATTACCAGAAGATTTTACCGAATGTTTATTGTTGTTTTCGGACGTATTTGAAGTGATCACATTTTCTTTTGTATTAATATGTTCAACAGTTGGTTGAATTTTCGATTTGTTACAAATTTTTGGTATGATTTAGATAACCATTGAGTTCATGAGGAAATATTTACCTACTCTAATTTTCTGGGTGCAGAAGAGTTGTCACCAAAACGTTCTTCACATACAAAACAGGTTTCTAGTTTTGAACATATTCAGGGCTTCAATCCACATTGGTTTTAAATCTTCTTATTTTCGGAATTTAAAAAAGTTTTCACTAATATTTATTGTTTACAAGAAGAAACAGTGGTGTACACTTTACATTTTGTTTGTGTGTGTTTTATTTCATATTCTTTAACTTTACTGGTGCTATGTACAAGTAACTTCTCAATTAAAATGTGAATATGTTTTGAATTATAGATTGTGGGAAATTTAGAAAGTCTTTTTACAAAAACTTTTAGATATTCCATCATTTTAAACTTAAATTCTACAATATATCATTTCCCCGTTTCTATAATTCAAATATTTCGGAATTGGAAAAACGAATAAAAAACATGAAAAATCATCTTTACTTTTTCTTGTTTGTTTTATTACTATCAAGTAAATAAAATAAACAATGACTTCTTAAAATAAAATTAACTAACGTGGTGTATTTTCAAGTTCTCAACGTCTCTTTCTTCTACGTTTAGCATGAAATAACATGGAATTCAAAAGTAAAAGAAAAAGTACAAGAAATTAACAACAAGAACTTAAAACATACGGAATTCCAAGTAATAGAAGTAAAAAAAATCTTACCACTGGAACATCTAATTCACATAGTGTCAGTCTTCATTGGTTTTGGAATTCTAAAAACGCCTGAAGCTTACATGCGCGAAGCGACTAGGTGGGAAACACTGATCACAATACCGTCATGACACATGACTCGCAGCTTGCCTCTATTATTGACAGAGTGGCCCTTTGTTAATTAATACAACTGCATTGCACAATACATGCAGTGCCCTAACTGACTGAATACATAAATAATTTTACCACATCGATTAAAGATTATTATTATGCAGAATATTATTTTTTCGACCTTTATTGCCAGTGTTTATAGTTTGCTTAATTACTTATATATTTTTAATACATTTAAAATCTCTAATAGAGGCTTCGTAAGTGCAATTCAACTTAAAACAATAAAAGACATGAATAATAATTACATTTTTTGTTTTTATTACTATCAAGTAAATAGAATTTGCAATAATTTCTCAAAATAAAGTTAACTAACGTAGTGCCTTTTCAAATTCACAACTGCGCTTCCTTTTGCTTTTATCATGTAATAACGTGGAATTCAAAATTAAAATAAAAACTACAAGAAATAAACAACACGAACTGCAAACATAGGGAAATCCAAGTAATATAAATAGACTACATCTCATCACCGAAACACTTAATACTCATATTGTCATTCTTCATTTGCTTTTGGAATTGATCTTAGACTTACATGCGTGCAGCGACTAGGTGGGAGACTCTGATCACACTACCATCATGACACATGACACGCAGTCTGCCTTTATTATTGTCAAAGTGGACATTTAGTTAATACACCTGCATTGCACAATACACGCAGTGCCCTAACTACGCAGGCCTAGTAGTCTGGCCGGGGTTCAACTCGTATAAAAATTGACCCACCCTGAACTTTACGACATCGATTAAAGATTATTATTATAGAGTATATTATTTTTTGTCCACTTATTGATAGTGTTTAGAGTTTACTTAATTATTTACATTTTTTTTTTTTTTTGGTAGAATGAGAATTTTATTAATACATTTAAAAACTCTAATGGATGCTTCGTAAGTGCAATTCACGTTAAAACTTTGAGGAAACTTTTAGTCCAAGTTTAACGGAAGAACTAAGTTAAGAACGTATGAAATTATAGTTTCTAGAAATACTTCCTGCACATTTAGTCGACTGCAGCAAATTTACATACAAATAAAACTTTGTAAACTTCTCAGGATTTCGCAAAATAGGGAAGTGTGTATATGTAAATAACTCATGGATCTTTTATGAGTGACGTAAAGCTATTCAATTGTGACAGAACTGGTATGAACTACCGTTTTATGAACTCGTTTTCGTAAGTTTTGCACAGCCAGACGTTTAAATTCACTTAACCTCCCATCTACCGAACACTTATCTCAATCCTCCATTAAGCTTGATGTGGAACGTACAAGATCGCTTTTATAGTTAATGTAAATGATCGTATATGAAGCCTGCTCGTTTGCATTTTATAAATAGTGGGAATAACTTTAGGCAGTTCACAGTTGTAATTGAATAAATAAACTTTCAGCATAAACGATTAACTAGCAAAATTAGTTGTATAAAGTGGAAGACGTTGATGTGCTTTTACTGAAGTTAATGATGGTTTTAATACGCATAGATAGAACTGTTAGGGTAATACGGATATAATCGAAGTTGTAATGAGCCCAGGAATAACAGTTATTCCTGGGCTCATTACAACTTAATAGAATAAAGTTTAGAAAACTAAATGAATTATAAATGTTACTAACTTTTATTATTCACATAATATCATCTAATTCAAATATCGCAAAGTTAAATGTCTGTGTAGCGAATTATAAAATACCTTGCCTGTGATAGAGTTTAATTTGTGCAACCTGTATAAAGAGCTTTGCACTGAAAATAATAAAACTACAGCCAAATTATAAATTTTTAACACTGAATTTTATTTATGATTTTATGAACTTATATTGATACATGTACAAAATGTGACAGTCTTTAAAATTTAATTTGAATAGATTTCCGGCCAAATGGAAATATGCCTCCGTGATTCCCTTGCCTAAGATTCAGGATCCGATGGAATTCAAGGATCTGAGGCAAATTAGTACATATCATTCCTACTTTGTCGAAGATTTTGGAGAAAATAATTTTTAACCAGTTATTTACTTTTCAATCTGGGTTTAGAAGTGGCTACAGTTGCGAAACTGCATTGTTGAATGTAACGGATGATGTTATTACCGCTTCTGATGAGGGCCTTATTACGATACTAACTTTATTATATTTTAGTAAGGCGTTTGACACTGTGGATCACGATACGTTGATTGATATTTTAAGAAATATTAGCTTTAGTCCGACAGCGCACAGTGTTTCGATCAGTACAAGTTAGCTGGACAAAATTATTTAAGTAAATTTTCTGTTCCTAATGCATTTATTGAATATTGATTTTAAGATTTTGTTCACTCTAAACTGAAAACGTAAAGTTCTACATATATTTAACTGGTGTTATTAAATAAAAATGCGTTTATTGGGTAAATAAAAATTTATTGTGTCTATAAAAGATAAAAAAAGTAACCAGAAAATTCAAAATTAAACCTAATTATGAACATAATTTTAAAATACCTACTACTAATACCAGGTAATTCTTAACTAATCACTATCATTAAATTCTTCCTCTGATGAATCATCTGTAACATAGTCCTGTAATATAATATCTTTATTGGTAGTGGCTATATTTATACATATATTTTCGGGTGGAGGTATTATTAAATCTAAAACTTCGGAAGGGAGATTACTAGTCTTTTTTTAGGAACTTCTCTCAAACTGTTAATTACAGGATCAGATGTGATCAATAACATATTTAGTAAATCTCTATTCGTAGCATTACGTGATCGCTTCTGTGTATGACGTTCTCGAAATCTTCTGCAATCTTTATTGCGAGCTTCCTGAGCTTCCTCAGATAGCTGCCCGATTGGCAAAAGAGTGAATTTGATAATTTCAGCATTATGCACAAGAATTTTGTGCACAGTAACGGGCATGTAATACCACGAGTAGAGACTCAAATACAATTTTTTCGTGTCTTGTGCTACATTTATAAATTTGTCTATATTGATGTCATAGCCCGATGCTAAAGCTCTAAGTAAGGTGTCAAATTTTTTTATAAGGTTTACATCCAAACCTGTAATCTTTGCACTGAGCTCGGGATTTCCAAACAATCTGCGAGCAGTATTTCCGTCGTTGGTGTTGCCATACCCTGCTTTGGGTTTGTCTACAATTAAACCCATCTCATTTTTGAATCGTTTCTGAATATTGACGGAACGTTGCTTCACAGTACTTTTATCAGCCCAATCTCGCAGCTGCCATTTTTTAACTTCTAGACGATAACTTATATGAAGCAAGCATTCGAAACAACGAATCCAGGCATGCAATATTGATAAACCAAATCCAAGGTTATCTTTATTCGCAACGTACTCCCTGGACTCATCATTCATTAATTTTGGAGTAGCTCCACAAATATAACACTTTTGTGTCGAAGAAGTTCCAGTCAAAGCATTGCACACTTTACCGTCAATCATTGTTAAAAGTAATTCATGCCTCACAGATACCTCATAACCATCAACATTACACATTGTCGGCAGTAACCCGTTTATTTCCTCCAAAACTCTATTTGTCTCAGACACGGTAAATTCAGTAGTTTCTTTGTAGAAAATAAACTTAATTGGACGACAATACATAGTCGACGATGGTCGAGGATTCTGCCATGCAATGTTACCACTTTCGTCACGTAATTGCAGCGGTACAAGTGAAAACACAAATAAAAATTCATCAGTGTCGTCACTATTGCTGAATTTTTGTTTGTTCGTGCTGTGACCTGAACTTCCGTCACAACCCCACTTACTAATAAGGGTGAAGGATGAGGCAGGAGACATGCTTATTACTTCACGCTTAGCAGTAACTAAACGTTCAACAGTTTTATCTAAAATCGCCTGAAGTTTGATTTCAGCACGGTTTTCATTTACAAAAATTTGATCCTCAGGAGGAAAACATGCAGCTTTAGCTTTTCTAATGCTATAAAAAGAAGGAAATACTTGATGTCCCGCTTTCATGCTCCACTTTCGAGTCTGTTTATAGGAGTGGCTAGTTGACTTTGAGTCAACATAGTATGCCAAAGCTTCTTCTATGGTTAAACTTCTCGGATTGGTGTTGTCAGTGGATTTTTTTTCACTTCCTTGCATTCTTCTGAATACTCACTAGCGTGAGCGTGTTTAATTACTGCAGCCAAGTCCCTATAACCAGATAATCGCGCTGAAAATTCCGCGGCAGTAATTAACTCGGATGTAGTCCGCGAAGCGATTAAGTCCTGAAGGCGTCTCCTTTTTGTCTTGTCGCTCGACTCATCGAATATCTTGCGAGGCCGCCCAGGTGCATTAGAACATCCTGATGTGGATGGTTGAGATTGGTAAAGGGAAACATTAAAGCGTAAATCTCGTGCCATCCACAATGAATTTTTCAACAGAAAGCGTTCCCGGTTTTTTCCACAATTCGTCCATTTCTCAGATAATTTTGAGGAAAATCTGCTGAGAGCATTTTTTGTTTCCCTCAGTGAAGCTTCGGTGACACCCGAAAAATCATATCTTGAGGACAAGAGCTGGTACAACATGCCGTTCTGATCTTTTTTTTCATGTTTCAGCCATTCCTCAAAAAGATCTAGTTTCAAAATAGTGTACACGCAATCTTAAAAATAAAAAAAAAATAGTTGTACAAAAATGTGCAGTTAAAAATAATTATACTTTGAAAGCAAAAAGTAGCAGCTATGACATAAACAAATTTTAGCCTGGGGGCATACAGGGGCATTTAGTTTCTGGACTTATAAATACAATAAATCGATAAAAGTACTGTGATTTTAAGATTTAATTTCCCCCCCCCCCCCCTAATTACTGATCTATGTTTTATATAGTTCGTTCAAAAATTAAAAAGTACTCACCTTTAACTTTACAATCCATAACGAAAATATGTTTATACACAATAATAAAAAGCACTGTAACAAATTATCGAAAACACAGCAGAATAACGAATAATTCAAACGCACTCTACTATTTTCCATTCATACACATCTTAATTACCACTTCCGCTTAATGCAAAGAAAAGCAAATTTGAAATCATGTCTATTGAGAAGTTGCTTGTCACATTTTTATGACATTTCTCGGAAATTCGCCAATGACTTTTGACCAGGTAACTACGTTTGATCGAAACACTGTGCAGCGGTGGGATTGATTGCTGATTACTTGACTGATCGTGGGCAAAGTGTCATCTTGCTGGGTAGGCAGTCTCTGCCGTTGCCTGTGAGACTCGGGGTTCTTCAAGGCTCGATCATCGGACCTTTACTCTTCTCCATCTACACAAGTAATTTGCCAAATGTAAAAAAGCACTCACGGTATCATATGTATGGGGACGATGTACTGTTGTACAAACCGTTTAGGCCTGACGCTTGGCGGCAGGGAGTTGCGGACATCAACAGGGATTTAAGTTCGGTTCATGCTTTCTGTGGACAGCATAATCTTCATGTGAATCCGGCTAAATCACAAGTCGTTTTGTTTGGTAAATCGAAAATTTGTGATCAACTTTGGGAGTCTGTAGTTATTGAGGTGAATGGCACAGCTGTGCCCATTTCTAGTAGTGTGAAGAACCTGAGGATGGTACTAGACAACTCGTTTAGATACCGCGAACAAATTGGTAAATATATTCAACAAGCCTACCTTAATTTAAAATCACTATATCCACACCGCAACGCTTTGGGTACCGCTGTCAAATCAACGCTTTGTGAGTCTCTCGCGGATTCAAAGAATCCAGAATTCCTGTCTTCGATATATTTTCGGCATACTGAAGTATGATCATGTAACTTATAAATTATCCGAGCGTGGCTGGCTGAATATGAGACAGAGACGCAAGTTGACGAATTTATGTTTACATCACAAAATATTTACTTGTAAAACCCCTTCATACTTGCACGATAAGATCTGATATCGTTGTGATGTACACAACATCACAACTCGTTATCGAAATCTCATTTCGCCACCGCTGAGCCATACTTCCCTCTTCAAAAGATTTTTTTCTAACGACATTTATTTCAGTCACAATGACATACCTGATCACTATAAAACTTTATCAGTTGACTGTTTCAAGAAGAGGCTGAACCATGACCTGATTCTCAATGGCTAGTTATTGCTATTTACCCTTATTTACTCATGTTTACGTGTATGTGCGTACATTATTGTGTATTATTTTTATGTATGCGTGTATGTGGATGCCACTGTTGCAGGATGTTACCTAGTTTAGGCATGCTATAGTTACTGCTATAATATCTATTGTTCTTTTTTTATCAGGGTTTATATTATATTATTGTGAATTTTCTGGTCTATAGAAAGCGAATAAAGATTATATTATAATTATTATTATTATTATTATTATTATTAAACATTCACAAAATGCAGAGATAGTGCGGTCCAGTGAAACCAAACTAGAGTTAGATTAAACAGCGAAACTTACCAACATCAAAGATATTTTACCTAAGATAACTTGTAGACTTATAATGTTGGTGTCCATAATTTAATATCTGGGGAAGTTGATATGTTTACTTGTGACTAAACTTTGTCTTCTAGAGGCTCGCAAAAGGTGCAATTGTGTTTATTACAATATATCAAGGCGTTTCCTCTAAAGATAACAAAGATAATCATATATAGTGATTCATGTGGGGGTCAAAACAAGAATAAAAGCATTTGCAAATTGTTCATGTTCTTAGTAAACGCAACTCAAATAACAGAGATTCAGTAACAAAATTTAGAACCCAGTCATACTTACATGGAATTCGACCGAGATTTAACCGTTATAGAAAAAATAAAAGGCAAAATCCAGTATTTATTTCCATTCACTGACGGCAAGCTATTAATAGTCTTTAAAAAAGAAATTAGAGTACATGAAATGATCAACAAAAATTTCTACTCTTTTGATTCGGTGATAAAAAATCCACCGAAAAACACTACAGAAAAAGCTATAAAATTCGGAGAAATTGTTCACTTTCAATATAAGGAAGTGGTAAAAACGTTTTCTTTCCAGTTCTAGCCAACTTTGCTACATTCTTTTGCATTCTTCAAATGTGTTTGCAGTTCTTCAAACTTTGGACGCCCGCCTTTATCATCAAATAACACACTTTTTATGCCGCTGAATAAAAACCAGTGAAATCAAATTTGCTAACTCGTCTAATCTTCAAGCTCTTCATAGTTTTATACTTCCTATATACCAATATGGTACATGAAGAGAGCTCCAAAATCCTGAAAGGTAAGGTAGGATCAAAAAATAACGCAGAAAATTTAGAAAATACTGAAGTACTACGCCCAACTCAGATGTTAATGTTGAATCTGATACTGAAGACGTATATGATATGTATTCAGATTATGAATAATTTGATTTTTCGAATAAATTACGTTTTTCGTTAAATGTGTATTGAAATAAAATATTTTGTGCATAAACGATACAAGTCCTTCAAATTTTAAAAATTCTGATGTTACTGAAAATGTTTGCTCCGGAAAGGAAAAGGTTTGTTGATTTTTACAACCTGTATAAATTCAGGATATACTAACTCAACAACCAATTAACTTTGCAATGGTACTACTCAAATTATTAAATTATGCTTAAAATATCCTTTTTGCACCAAACCCTTAATTTTTTATGTCAATTTATAGTCATTTTTGGTTGTACAAAGTTGGCTTGATTGTTTCTGAGGTAACGAGTTGTAGTGTTCGAGGTGAACACATATTCAGTTAAATATTAAAGTGAATGTTATGTTCATGCATATCAAAAGCAGTTTACCAAATATATGTAATCTTTAAACATAATTCATAGATCTACTGTCTCAGTATCGTAAATTTATACGTTAGGACAACGTTAGTGCATCCGGATTAATATTGAAGAGTGGAAGTTAGTATATGTGCCAAAAACATAGTTTGGAGATAATCGATTAAAACTATATCGGTTAAGGTTTATTAAATACGGGGAGTCAGAGAGTTTGTAGGTAATTTTTTATATGCAATGTAATTCAAATCCAAACACCAAAAACCCAGAAAATATTGAAAAAATAACTACCTATTACGAATGTAAAAAAATATTTTGGGCGTTTCCTAGCGCTGCTGAAACATCTTCAATGTTAAGTAGCTTTTAAGGAATCATATCATATACAGGGTGCACCACTCAAAAGTCCCAGGGAAAATATCTCGGACACGGATAAAGATATTTGAATTCTGTAAAAAGCAGTTACTAAAGAATCTGATTGACTCTAGTTTGCTCTCACAATTGTGTTTTATTATGTAAATATATAGATGGCGCTGCGATAAAAAGAATTTTTTTGATCGCCATAATCTTCTTTTTTTTTTATTTGAAAGAGTATTAAAATTAATGTGAATTTTATTATTTGTGTTAGTTTCCAAAATGTAACGGTTTCATAGATATTCGTGTTTAAAGAAAGTAAAAGTAGTTTCAATTTTTGTCTTTATTTTGTTTAAATATTTAAACTGATCAAACATAACTAACAAAGATGTTCAAAATTGTTGCCTTCTTGATTGCTACATAACATATATCGCCTTATTAGTTCTCTTCCGTATTAAAAATATGAAGACAAACTGAGTATGGTTTTAATTTATGGAAAATCCCGTAGAAATCATCTGAAGCAGTGCGATTATATGCTCGACGCTTTCCAAACAGGCCTTTACCAGATCAGCTAACATTTATAAGTCTGTGTGCAAATCTCAGAAATTACGGCAGCTTCAAAAAACAAAAACAATTAAAGCAGAGAAGAGTAAGAGACGATGAAATTACATCAGCGGTAGTAGATAGAATAGGAGAGTTCTAGATCACACACTCCACCCGAGGGCACGACTTCAAAATCCTTGGTTTTTGCCCCCACCATTTTTTGAGTTTGTCAGACCAACAGCTTTAAACAGATATGAAACTGGTCTGAACAGCTTTCAAACAGGTGTACCTGTTCAGACCAACAGCTTTGAACAGACATCAAACTGGTCTGAACTGCTTTCAAACAAGTGTACCTGTTCAGACCAACAGTTTTGAACAGATATCAAACTGGTCTGAACAGCTTTCAAACAGGTGTACCTGTTTCGAGCTGTTGGTCTGACAAACTCAAAAAATGGTTGGGGTAAAAACCAAGGATTTTGCAGTCGTGCCCTCGGGTGGAGTGTGTTGATATAGAACTCTCCTATTCTATCTACTAGCGGTACTACAAACAGTTAATAATAATCCACATACATCATTACGGCAATTAAAAGAACAGCATGATCTCAATGTAATCTTCTGCCGTAGGATTTTAAAGGAAAATAAATATTTTCCGTATTAAGTTCATTTAGTGCACCACATAACAATATGAGATAATCAACGCAGACTCGATTTTGTGGCAGAATTTTCTGTAATGTTAACGGAAAAGAATAACTTTATAAATCAAATCATGTAGGGTGACGAATGTCGTTTTCACAACAATGGTACCTTAATTAAGCATAATGCTCGTTATTGGTCTTTTTTTACATAAACGAACGTGTTTTCCTTGGCCATCATATAGTTATAGTATAACATATAGTTTTCTGACGATGACTATGTTCTGGGGTTCCACATATAAACCTTTTAGCATTTTGTCCATAAAACATCTTTATAGCTTGTGCTTCAAAATGTGGGTTAAGCAGTGTATTTATGCTTCTTTCTTATTCTTCCCTAATTTTAGCATTCTTTTTCAGATGATTCTCTTATATATTTAGGACAGGAATTGTAATATAAGAAAAACTGAACTTTATATAAAATTAGAATTTACAATATATACATATTCTTAAACACAATAAGAATTAAAACGTTTCGATAATATAAATATTATCTTTGTCAATTATTTAACACAAACTAACTAAATCAAACATTAAAACACCAATAAATATTAATAAAACTGTAACATATATTTGACAAATATTTTTTTGACAAATATATTGGCGGCAAATATATGGTACAGAATAAACAATATTGGTGTATCCTAGATGACCCAGAATACGTAAATGAAGCAGACATAATACAATATATTAAATTATTGAATGGTATGCTATTGCCAAATTATTAATTTCTGTTCGGTCATTTACTGCATTATCATGTTTCTTAATTTGTATGAGCTCTAGAAAGTTTCTAATTTTATTGATATATATTCTTAAATAACAGTATCACAGCAATATGTCCTTTTTGTACCTTATTGTAATGTTGATGAAAAAGAAAACTCTTAAAAATAATTTTTGAGAAACGCATTTTCGGATACATCTTTTAATATATTCCGAATCCCAAAACTTTAGTAATTTATTAATAATTTATAGTAATTTAATATTTTCTCCGTCGCCATTTCACTGTTGAGAATGTGGTAACTAGCATAACTCTAGGGAATGTAAAATATTAACACTGAGGGATCACTAATTACAAGAAAGGTTTATGGACTCCATATACGCCTATAAATATTGATTAACTACGTAGCAACTTGAATATATTCCTTAGAAATGAAAGAAAAATATCCAAATTATTATCTATCTTATTGAGATATTATTCATTTAGTAATAGAGGTGTTAATAAATGTTTAAATTGTAAATGTTATGCTAGAGTAATAAATAAATACTGGAAATATTACTTTCTACAAATACATTTCTACATACTAGAAATTCAATAAATCAATTGTTATTTCTCTTTGGGAATAAATATAATTTATATTACTTTACTTGGGTTTCTTCATTTAACTCATAAACTATTTATATAAACAAAAAGCTTTATTATCGTCTTTATTATAAACATTTTAAATGTAAAAAATGTGTACATTTACACGTGCAAACGTATAATATACAACTCTTTATGGTAGCGAAGCAACACGACGTTCCTTGTTCAGTTCCATGATTTATTCGCGAAAGGAGTACTTTAAACTAATGTAACTTACAAACAATCAGGTATATTTGACAACTGTCACTATAACTAAACTTGTAAACAACTGATTAAAATTGTCATACAAAAATTGTCACAAAAATTATCGCCTACTAGATAGGCTTAGCGGAAAGAGAACATCCCTCGTATGTTCTTTTCTTAGAACTATTTAAATTAAAATATTCATCCCATTTGGTAATCATTTTAAGAAAACTCTCACAGAAAGAAAATTATAGAAAATATTCTTAATTAAATGGGAAAATTACAGCCACTTTCGAGTATCTGCAATTTCACATCTTCTGAAAGGAAACCAATAACGAAAGAAATTTAACCGGCAAATTCTAGGCACAAAGTGGACCATTAGAGAGAATAAGTACCGATCCGATTGAATTTACCACTGTACGGGTATAGGTCTTTGCTACCGTCTTAAATGGCATTAGATTTCCTGTAATATGTGAAATTGAGTGTTCTTAAAAACACTTACTCGGTGAAATAGAAAGAAAATGAGAGGCACTTCGACTTGAAGAACTGCGGTAGAAAAATACGGGGAAAGAAAACAATTTCGTTTATTTAATATTGCGTTTTCCTTTGAGTATTTATATAAGAATGTCAGTGTTCTGATATTTTACTACGTGGAATTCGATTGTTATTGCGACCTTTTTGCAATAACTATTTCCGTTTTGAACAGTTTATAGTATTATATTTAGTTGAACTATAAAATTTTAAGTCAATTAGGTTACGAACAAAAAATGTATGTCTATGATTTGTATTGAATTTTAAATGTTTTCGAAATAGTCAAAAGACAGACATAGGAAACACTCTCTTCAAGATTATTAGGAAGGATTTCTCCATGAATTTCTTAAACTTGTTTTTGAAATAGGTTATGGGCAAAAAATTTAAATGTATGATTTGTATTGAATTTTAAATATTTTAGAAATGGCCAACAGACAGATATAGAAAACAGTCCATTCAAGATTACTAAGAAGGATTCTTGATGAATTCTTAAGCTTGTTTTTGATTACAATACTTTCAGAATGCTCTTGAAAGAATATTCCAGTTTTTTTTTTTACAAATCAGTAGTTTGAGACGACAATATGCGTGGCAGTATGCGCTTTTACCTAGAAAAGATAAGAGGACTTGAGGAAAGCAAGTGATTTTAAAGCCTTATTAGTCGGCTTATATAGATGTCTGGGGCCCCCCACTAGAACACTAGTAAGCGCGAACATCTCTGACGTATGCAGAAATTACGTGGCGTGTACCATTCCACTATGCACACGGAGAGTTTTAGATAATTTGAATATTAATTTAAATCAATTCGTAAATTAAATCGTTACTGGACAATTAAAATAAACATTTGATTGCATATAAGATATCAAAGAAAGTTAATAAAGAAGTCATACATATTACGAATGAAAGTCATGAAAAATATGTACAATATTGACTTGTTTAATAATTTAACGATGCAGGATCGTTACAGGTGTTATAAACAATAAAACGGCATTAACAATTATTCCATCGTTTTTTATTGATTATTATTCTGTTTGTGAGAGAGATGCTTGGATTGAATTCAGTGAATCATCCGTAAATTTAGTGGAACCGCGTAATTAGAATGTAGGTAAAGACCATTTGAATAAATTTGGCGCCTCGTTTTAACTTAGAAGCCCGAGTCCAGTTTGTACGAATTATTGTAAGTTTAGGTGATGAGTCTCTCAATCTCCACTGTTTCGTTATTGTCCCGCTAGATTTAGGTAGTATATAAAGGGATGATTTTTGTTAAGAAATCCGTGTTATCCCACTGGTGATTTGGTGCCGAGCATATCTTCTAGGGTTACACCTTAGCCAAAAACACTACTTTTAACACTCTTTTCTGCTTTTCTACAGGTTTCTACTGAAGATGAGAACTTAGTTGCCGAAAAAAGTATAATTTTTTTTTATATCTTTTACTTTCTTATACGTAGTATAAGGAAGTATTGTGATGATGAAAATTTTCGACCTCGAGATTTTTGCAGATATCCACGTTTTGAACTCCCCTGATACCGAAAAAGTGGTTTTTAAAGAATATATGTGTGTCAGTGTGTGTGTGCGTGTGACCACGATAGCGGTCAAACCGCTATAGGTATCAATTCCAGATTTAAAGTATAATCTCCCTCTTGAGATCTGATTAGATTTTCAGTAAAATTGGCGGACCGGAAGTAGTAGTTTACTTCAGTGAAAAAATCGAGTTTTGCCAATATTTTGTCAAATACTAAGTTTAAACAAATTTATAAAGAATTCACCAAGAAGTAGGTATTTTACTCTTATCAAAAATCAGTTTTTTGCAAATATTTCGCAAGTCATGCTTTTTAGACAGGTACGCTACGAATATAAAAGTATTTACAACTTAATTTTCAATATCTTATAATAAAAGAAATTTTAAAATTCGGGCCGGAAGTATCACTTTTACTCTTATCGAATAACGATTTTTTGCCAATATGTCGTAAATTATACATTCTATAAATATTTGTCACTAGTACAAAAGTATTTAGAGTTGGTTTTGAAATATTTTTTGTATAAATGAAATTTCAAAATTCGGACCGGAAGTAATACTTTTACTCTTAGCGAGTAGCACTTTCTTTCGAATATCTCGCAAAGTATGCATACTATAGAGAGTTATTAAGAGAATAGAAGTACTTATAATAGAAGTTTAAATAATTTTTATATAAAAAAAAATTAAAACTATAGTTTGAAACGCTCACACGTATAAGAAAGTCGTCATTTTTTAGTTTTTGTGGTAAGAGTTTTTTTCTTTTGCATTTTGTTTCATACATTCTTGTGTTAGAATGTGTGCCATCATAAATTTTAAGTATTCAAAACTAAGTTTTTATAATAGTAATAATAGTTTATTCGTTGTAATTACCATTACAAGAAAATCAGTAAATTAATTAAAAATGCAGAGTTAGTTGTATATGACAATAAAACAAACAACAACAACAACAAAATAACGTGTATATAATGCACCTTTCTAAGTATTTAAAAGCCATTAATGTTCTAAGTCACACTTTAAGAACTCTTCTATTGAATAAAAACTGTGATAACTTAAAATATCCTCCACTTTTTTTATGAATTATTTGTCCCTCTCTTCAATATGGTTCTTAATTTTGTTATACAGTTTGGGCCCACAATAGTCTACGTAGCGTTGTGTCGTTTGCAGGCGGTGATATGGAATTTGGAATTTTTTCTGTGGCGGGTTTCGTAATTATGATGACCTCCATTCAATCAATATATACTTTTCTTGTTCTTTTCTAACGTATTTTATACATGTAAGTATATAAATAGGCAAGGCAAGGTCAGTATTCTTTCTTGTTTAAAATGTTCTTTACAACCACACGTATATTTCAAATTAAAAACAGCTCTAATCCCTTTTTTTTTGTAAGTAGAAGATTCTTGTTGCTGCAGGTGATGTGCCCCAATACAAAATTTCATAGCTTATCCTACTGCGAAAGTTCGCAAAATAGGCAGATTTTGAAGCCGCATAGGTAGCAATAGTCTTCAGTCTTCTTATACCTAGTATATATAGCTATCGTTAGCGAGTTAGCTAATTCTGATATGTGCATGTCCCAAGTGAGTTTATTGTCAATCGTGAGCCCCAGATATCGAATGGCGTGGGATGACTGTCCATTTCTTGCTGAGAAACAGAAATGCTGTGTTTTCTCTTCATTTAATTGTAGTTCATTATCTTGGAACCATTTTGTTATTTCTTCCATTACCCGTTTGCTCTCTTTTCCAATTTCGTCAATCGACTTTCCAGTTACTACGTAAGATGTATCATCAGCATAAAGACAGCTTTGTTTAGGTGTTATATTGTTTTGGAGATCATTAACATACATCACAAATAAAATTGGTCCTAATATCGATCCTTGTGGTACCCCATTATGAATTGGTCTGGTATTTGATATTTCTCCATTTTAAGTCCACTTTCTGGCATCTTCCTCTCAAATAAGAGGCAAGTAGATAATGTTCCGTACCTCTAATACCATAATAGTATAGTTTCTGTAGTAGAATTTGGCGATTTACCATATCGAAAGCCTTACTGAGATCACAACATGTCAATTCGCATCGTTCTTTATTACCGTAGGCGTCAATTACAGTCTCCATCACCTCCAGTATTCCAGTCATTGTGGATTTGTTTTTCCTGTATCCATGCTGCTCATTAGATATATAGTTTGTTCTTTCAAAGTATTCTAGTAGACGATGTACTATCAATCGTTCTAAGATTTTGGAAATTGCAGGCAGAATAGTGATGGGCCTGTAATTGCTGCAATCATTCGGATCTCCCTTTTTATGAACTGCAACAGCTCTTCCTACTTTCAGTTGTTCTGGAAAGATACCTTCGCGAACGCACTTATTGAAAACTGTTGTCAGAACAGGTGTTATTTCATTTTCTACCTCTTTAATGATATTTGTTGTAACGTCATACACATCTCTGGTTTGTTTGTTTTTCACATTTCTTATTACATCCGACACTTCTATTTCTGTAATAGTTTTAAAATAGAACGAACATCTATTATCTAGTCTCATATTTTCTAGGTACTTCTGTATTTGTGTATCTGATTCCGTGCTTATTAGGATCTGTTTTACACTGCCCATAAAATAGTTATTAACTTCGTTTGCAGAGAGTTTTAAATCCGATTTTCCTTTATTTCTAGTTTTATTTGTTTCCCTGTTGATGACCGTCCATATAGCTTTTTGTTTGTTACATGCTTCATTTACATATATTTGATTTGCATTTTGCTTTGCTTTATTTATTTGATCGTGGAAGTTTTTCTTGTATTCTTTGTATGATTTGTATATGTCTTCATCTTTAGTTACCTGGGCCATTGTTCCCAGAGCGTCCAAAGTGTTAGACATTTGTTTTAATGCGGGAGTATTCCAATAGTCTACTACGTCACGACAATTTAGTTTATATGTTTTCCTGGTTATAGGAAAATGTTTATTAAAATAATAAAAAAATACTCTATGAAAATTCTCAAAAGCTTCTTCTGCTGTCATTTCATCGAAATAATCCCAAACATGTGTTGCCAGGTCATTTTTAAATAGACCAGTTGTAAGTTCATTTATTTGTCTTGTGTACAAGACATCACGTGCAGCCGCAGACACATCATCGAAACCACCCAACATCAGTCGGTATACTAACATGGCGGAGACAAGTAATGTTAAGTGTTCCAAGTGTAAAATAACTCTAAATCATACTACAGAAAAAATTCTAAAATGTTCCAGGGTGTGCCAAAATATATTACATTATTATACGTGTAGTACATACAAGCCGTCGGAATTCAAATTCATAGAAAACAATAAAAATATAAAATGGATATGCGACGAATGCGCAAACATAAGCTGCACAGGCATGGAGGTCAGCATTATTATTCTATATATAAAGAAACTAGAGGAACATACTCAAGAAAATACAAAAATAATAGATACATACTCACAAAAAATAGATGACAAAGTAAAGGACATCAATACACAAATACAGTTTCTCGCCACAAAAGTCACACTTTCACAAAATACAAAAATAGATCAACCGAGAGTAATATCAATACTAGTAAACCACAAACACGAGCACAATCGCTTTTGAATGAAACAGAAAACTTGAGAGAAAAAGTTGAAACAAAACAAAACATAGGTAAAAATACATCTCCTTCAAAAAATAGAAAAAACAACATAGAATATATAAATAAAACTAAAAAAGATACTAATGTTAAAATACAGGCATGTGCATCAGCAGCTACAATTACAGCGGCAGAACAAACCGCAAATGAAAAGCTGTTTACAATTATTAAAGGTAATAAATCAAATACCACGCTAAATGCGATAGCAGCAAGGAAGTGAATATTTGTATAAAATCTGATGTATAATACGAGGGAACAGGATGTAATAAAATACCTGAATGATAACGATATATTGTGAAAACGCGTTACATTCAGTTGCACGTCATACTAGATTCATGACGACTCGCCTTGTATATGTTGCCGAATCTATTTTTATTTCTGTCAGTGACATTTGATATAACCAAAGAAAAAATTATTCACAATACAATAACTATAACGTAATATATTTAGTAATTGAAATGCTCTAGGGCAGTGGTTCCCAAACTTATTTTGCCTACTGCCCACTTTGAGAATAAATTATTTTTTAGCGCCCCCATTTTTTCACCTACTCAAAAACCACTATAACTTCAAATTAAATTAATTATTGTGAGCTATATTAGCGGAGATTAAACATTCATTCTAAACGAGACTTTTACTATGGGTTATAGTAAAAGTCTCGTTTAGAATGAATGAGTTAACTTGAGACCTGAGCGTAGTAGGTAGTACACAACGGCGCTCAGGTCTCAAGTTAACTTTTACGGGCTACACCTGCCAATGAGAATGATTATTGAAACGCAACTTTATAGTATTCAGACAAAGTATCTTTTATTCAAAATTCAAAATAAAACAAACATAATCGATTCTAATATAAAAACTAATGTGAAGGATGAATCTGATGCTGTTTAATAAGTTTGTTGATATCAGGTTCCAATTTACTCAAGAACAGCCGCAAGTCACCACGTTCGGTAACATGCAAACGATTTCTCTTTTTAGTAAGCAGCGTTGCTACAGCACTAAATCCACGTTCACACAAATATGACGATGGGAATGCTATCAAGAATCGTTGAATGATTGACCACAATCCAGGGTACAATTGCGGGATCGGTTTTTGTAGCCAAAATTCTTGGTAGCCATTTTTGAACTTGATTTTTATTTCCTCGTTCGTTGTCAATTCTATAAGTTCTTCTTCCAGATGTGGTGATATTGCTGTGTTGACATTTGAAAACGGATCCAACACCCAGTCTGGTATTTCCAAGTTCAAAATATCCTGGTATCGTTCGGTGAAGTCAATGTGGAGCTTTTCCAAATGTTGGCAGTAGGCAAACAAGTCGTCGTTACTGCAGGATACTGATAAATTCGGAAAATTATGAAACTCACGTCTGCCCATATTTTTTTTGTGTAGAAGCAGTTTGGCTGCGAAAGCAGCAACGACATTTTTTGTTTTAATTAAATTTAGTTCATCGCCTTGCAGTTGGAGATTCATGTTGTTGAACAATTTATACAGGTCTGTCATGTAAGCTATATCATTTTTTGATGTAATGAGCTTGTTGCGCAATTCTGTATCTTTAGTTTCCAAAAACTCTATCACAGAGTCAAACAGGTTGTAAAATCGAGTCAGACAATTGCCTCTTGATAGCCAACGAACTTCGGTATGAAACAACAAACGGTTGAAATCTTCGTCATTAGTAACACAAAGCTGATGAAATAATCTATCATTCAAAGAGCAGTTACGGATTTTATTGACTGCTTTGATGACATATTGCAGTGATTGAAATAGTCGTTCACTTAAATTTCTAGCAACCAAATGTTGTCTATGAATAACGCAATGTACAGCAAGGACATCTGGAATTTTATTTTTTACGTACGCTATGAAGCCTTTATGGCACCCTGTCATAGCCGGAGCGCCATCCGTAGCAACTGATATAATATTTTTCAAGGGAATCTCTTTCTCATCACAAAACTTTTCCAATGTATTGAATATGGTTTCGCCTTTTGTATCGGTCTCTAAATTTCTAGCAAACAATAGTTCTTCACATATTTTCTCATCTTTAATAAACCTCACGTAAGACAGCAACAATGCTTCATTAGTTGGTAAAGTGGACTCATCGAGCTGAATTGAGAATTGACTAGTCCTCAGATGATTGCACAATGATTCTTCTATGTTTCCGGCCATTTCATCAATTCGTCTTTGCACAGAATTATTACTCAAAGGAATTTTTCCGATAATATCTGCGGCCGGTTTATGAAGCACAGTAGTTATTACTTCCTTTATTGCTGGCAAAATTAACACTTCTGCGATGTTGTGTGGTTTGCCTTTTTGAGCAATTAACAAAGAGATGTTGTACGAAGCTCGAAGTCCGTCGTCATCTTGCTTAGCAGCCGCCGAAAAGAGTTTTGCTACACTTGGCCGAGTATTATGCTTCTTCTCTAGGTCTTGAAAATATGCTACATTCTTGTCTTTCTTATCTGGATGCATTTTATTCAAATGATCTTGAAGTCTTGAAGGCTTCATTGCTTCATTCGAAAATGTTTTTAGGCATAGAAGGCACAAAGGCGACGATGGGTTTGTAGGATTTTCAATGAATCCGAATTTAATATATTCCGCACAGTATTGCCGTCTCTTCTTTTTTACTTCCGACATTGTTTTGTTTTGAGAAATACGTAAGTATAAGTGTTGAACTTAAGTACTGCTTATCTATTACGCGCGAAACCGCAAATGAAAATAAAATAAATATTACGTTGTTTATATAGGATTGCATAAGCAGCACGCACCGACAGGAATAAGACAAACATGCATAAACTCGTTTATCTCATTCGACGCTCAATCGTACTCAACAAGTAAGAACAAGTATTCTATGAACCAGCCGATTGATACAGTTGCCTTTTTATTTGTTTGTTTGTGTCTCTTTTCGTTTCGAAACGGAGCGACCGATTGATATGTTTTTTATTTTATTTATTCAATAAAACAGGACAGATATATGAACTACTCGGAGAGAAATATCGAACCGAGTTGGTTTGAGCAATCTCTTAATTAATATTAGTTGATGTTCACAAGCTGTAGTCGAGAGTAGGGATGGGACATCGGTGGGTAAACATCGATATCAAACATCGATGTTAACATCGTTGATCAACATCGATGGTTGCAAAATATCGACTACCAAACATCGATGTTTTTAAACATCGATAATTATATTTATAGATTTATTTTTTGGCAGTTTAACAAAAACTTTATTATAACTTAATTAATTTACGTCCTTAACAAAATGATATAAAAGATATCACTATTCAAAAAAAATAATAAAAGAAATATATACATTTATAATATGTAGTTAACTTTAGAAACTACTCAAAAAAAACTATATAAAAAAACAATATTATGCAATTACGCATGAAACAACCACATGACTTAAATCGTCTGATACTTAAAAAATATATACATTTACGTGTATCAAAGCTTTTTAAGAGAACGATTTTTATTTGGGATTTTATAGTCTTGCATTTTTTTTTGACTACGCTGGCAAATACCGAGATACATATGGATATGGTTTTATATTTCTGATGTGTCATCTTGCATTTAATACGTGTATCGTCGTGTATGATTGTACGCACTAGGGAATTTCCCGAAGAAGTATACATCGGTAATGTCTATCTCCCTTCTTTTTCTATGAAAATACGTTTACCTCCTTCACTTATTCTGCATGCATACATAATTTAACTTTTATTCTGCACATTAAAAGTACTATAAATTTATGTATTTAATTATATATTATTTAAATATTTATACTGAGTAATATTTAAAAGAGCCTAAAATGAAATATTCGAATTTATATGATATAGCACTGTGTAATTTAAATACTTCTTTTATTCGTAGACAATTTTACATCCTCGTAGCCTGTATGTGAGCTGTTAATTTGGAAACATTTTTGTATTTGTCAACAGAGGACGCTGTTTTATTTTGTGATTAGTGCAAATACATTTTGTCAAGCTTAAAAGTTCGATGTTCACTATATTTCTTCTAACATCGATAGTTTATCGATAAATCTAAATTGCAAACATCGATGCAAAAACATCGAACATCGATCCTAAAATATCGATGTTCAATGAACATCGATGTTTATCGCCCGTCCCTAGTCGAGAGTCGAGAGCTCAGTCGGTGTCTAAGAGTCCTCCTAGATTCTAGATGAAATTACAAATCGCCCCCTAAGCCTTTACACAACGCCCCCATTTTTTTTCTGGGTCTCTTACCGCCCCCCTTTAGACCTGCAGCGCCCACAAGGGGGCGTTATCGCCCACTTTGGGAACCTATGCTCTAGGGCTTCAGTCTTTCTCAACTTATTTATTATATTGATTTAGATTGTCGAAAAATCTTAAATGTTTCATTACGTATCCATAATATAATTTAAAATAAGCAATATTTACGCTATTCACATTAAATTTAACACATGATTATAGAAAAGTTTGTAAAAAGCCTCGACTGTTTACAGAAACCTTTCGGCATTATATTCAATGGACGCAAATAAATAATAAATACACTTCTAAGAAGCACTGTTTTTAAACAATTTATATCAAAAAAAAATAAAACTTGAAAAATTTGACAGGAAGAATATACACAATGCACGTCTTTATGACAGATATGATTTATCTGTCAACACCGAATTGAACTATTAGTCTATTAAAAATATGTAATAGAGAAATTTAATATTGTAACGGAAATTATGTGTTTATTTGCCATGAATGCGTATATTACGATCAATTTAGTAGTAGTAACTTTTTTAGTTTCTCTAATACAGTTATGACAACATATAAACGTCATCGATGACATGCAACTGAACTTAACGCGTCTCCAGTATATCTCCTTTAACGTGTGAAAAACTAGAATTAAGAAACAAAGACATAGCGGCCTTCAAAATTGCCATAAGGGGTGATGACTGGGATGAAATATTTGTTCCGGAGCTGTGGCCATTGAATGTTGTAGTCAAATTTTTCAAAAAGGGCCTCATTGACACGGAAAAATTTACAAAATTGAATAAGAATTTCCTCAAACATAAAGACAAAAGTAACTTTTTACTTGCAAATATCAATATACAGTCGATAAGTAATAAAATGGACAGATTAAGTTTTCCATTACAGAACACTGGCTAAATAAACAAAAACACGAAAGCTGTAACATTCCAGGGTATGATACGGCCAGTTCATTTTGTAGAACAAACCATACACATGGTGGAACATTGATTTTAATTTAAAAAAAAGCACCAATACAGAGAGCTTCCACAATTAATATCATTATCGGAAGAAATACATTTTGAATTAGCGGCCATAGAAATTCCAAAGGAAAACACACTCATTATTTCAGTCTGTCGATCCCCAGAAAGAGAATAAATATATTCTTGGATAAATTAAACGAAGCTATGACAACAGCGACAGATTTCATTAACATGAAAAAAATCTACCTGGCTGGCGATTTCAATATAGATGTTCTTAAAAACACAACAGAAAAGAATAGATTAGTGGATCTGTTGGGGTCATACTATATGCAATATAAATTTGAAAAACCATCTAGGGTTACTAGCAGAACATCTTCCTGCATAGACAACATTTTCACGAATGTGGATATGCAGCACGTGGTGGCCGCGGAAACTGTCGAGATGCAAAAAGTCATGTAAAAGTAATTAAAAGTAAAATATCTCCTCACTTAGCAATATTTACAATATATGTGGCTAGAACGCTGGATGACAGACTACAAGTGCACACCCTCTCTATCGACTTTGCGAAGGCATTCAACAGAGTAGACCACAATACTTTGCTTTATAAACTGACCAAGTTTTGGAATTAGAGAACGGTTAATCCAGTTATGTGCTTCGTATCTACATGATAGGCATCAGATATTTTTTTTGTGGGGGATATAGTTCCACATCGTTTACAGCAACTTTTGGAGTTCCGCAGAACTCCAATTTAGGTCCGCTAATATTTCCATTAACAATATTGCATACGAGATAGAGTCCAATATACTTCTGTTTGCTGACAAATTGAAATTATTTCGATATATAACCAAGATTGGTGACCACCATCAGCTACAGACTGACATGGAAAGAATGCGTGTCATTAAAAAAAAATTATGCATTTCCGGTAAAACCGGAAGTGCGTCAGAGCTTAAAGTATTTTTAGAATATGCGCCACAAACAACCATGAATCTTCCACTAATTGTTTTTGTCTTACTTAAAATACAAAAGAGTAATGAAAGAAGCGGCTTCTAATCACTCATCCTGTATATTTTTGTTATGATTATCCTGTAATTCCCGGAATTGTTTGCTTCTGTTAATTAATTCAATTTAATTTAATTTAATTTAAATGTACAAATGATATGCTTTTCATGTTTTCCTTTTAAGTTAAAAATAGATTACCACGAGCAATTTTTTTACAATAATGAATAGATTTTAACTGACAAGGTTAAATTACTGCATTAACAAACTTCCTACTAAATCGATTTTGTTTACATGTCGCTGCTTAAAATGTATATATACCTACTATTACATATTTATAAATTCACAGTAACGAGAAACTTTGATAATTATACCAGCAAATTAAGCTTTCAATTATTCACGTGGTTGATTAAAAGGACTAACAAACATGCATCTTAGCGCCAGATATGGATACCGGTGTGCATTACACATTATTAATATAAACAAAATATGCAAATATGTATGTATGTATGTCCGTATTCCCAAAGTAATATACATAATTTACAAAATCCTTTATCATGAATATATGTATTTTGTATCTCCGTATGAAATGTAATAACAAAAGTTTGCAAAAATTGATTACTTGAAAATGGACTTTCTGCACCAGCGATTACAATGCACATTTAGTCCGAATTTAGAAAGTTGTTTAGTGAATCCTACCAGGTTCATTTTTGTTGGACGTTTTTTGGTTACTGATGAAATAGCAGTGTGTCATTTATTTATTTATTTAATTATTTATTTATGTAGTAAATGTCCATTTTGTAAAGGATTAGAATGGAAAAACACAGTAATATTACTATCCTCTTTTATTCTTTACAAAGGGTATCAGTTTACTCCGAGTACTAGTTTCAGCACATGGCCATCATCAGCTCAGAATCTAGGTAAATCATTATAAAATATTAGAATAGACATCCTCAATTAAAGTATTACCAGTAAAAATCACAATTTAAATTTAGCAAATTAAAGAATACTTACAGTCAAAGAAAAATCAAAAAATTCCATATATAATGCGGATGCATATGATATTATAAGAATAAAATACTCATTTTACTTAAAAATTAACACGTTAAAATTTCTTTGAAAAACGAATACAAAGACAAATATTACATTACAAGTTAAAAATTCAATACTTTTTGAAAACAAACACATGACAGGACAAAAGACGTTTCCAAAAGTATATTGTAAAATAGAGGGAGAACCGAATGAATATCGCAAATCTAATCACATTAAAAATAGAACACCCTAACTAAAAACATAACTTAACGAAAATAAAAGAACCAGAGCATATGTGGAAATATACATGAGAATCGTGTAATAGATAATGTAGTTAGGCAACCAAAAATACAGCGTTGTACAAGCTATCATGTCGTTACAGAACAAACGCTAAAGAATATAAAATTCATTTCAGTGTTTCAAGAAATGAAAAAAGTGGTTTATCATGTGTGTAGATTTGATTGTTAAGCAAATTGAAATGCTGTTTATGTCTTTCAATTTCCAAAGTCTCGAGCAGGTTGAGTTTTAAGCTCTTCGGTTGTTTATGTAGAATTGAAATGTTATCAAAATCAATGTTATGTCCAGTTTGAAGTCTGTGTCTATAAATATTAGAAGAAAATTGATTTTTATGTTCATATATTCTGTTACTTAATTTACGACCTGTTTGACCAATATATATTGATGTGCATTGACCACACCTCACAGAATAGACACCACTTTCTTCGAGGATATCGGGTTTTGGTTTGATATTGTTTAAAATGGTGTATAGTTGACTGTTAGTTTTAAATGAAAGCTGAATGTTATATTTATTAAATATTGGTTTTATTTTAGTAGTGATATTATTGTAAGGAAGAGATTTATATTGTGTGTCAGGTGAATTAGGTTTCTTTTTGTAAAGGGGATCTTGTTTAAGGATAATTAATTCTAATATTTATAGACACAGACTTCAAACTGGACATAACATTGATTTTGATAACATTTCAATTCTACATAAACAACCGAAGAGCTTAAAACTCAACCTGCTCGAGACTTTGGAAATTGAAAGACATAAACAGCATTTCAATTAACAATCAAATCTACACACATGATAAACCACTTTTTTCATTTCTTGAAACACTGAAATGAATTTTATATTCTTTAGGGTTTGTTCTGTAACGACATGATAGCTTGTACAACGCTGTATTGTTGGTTGCCTAACTACATTATCTATTACACGATTCTCATGTATATTTCCACATATGCTCTGGTTCTTTTATTTTCGTTAAGTTATGTTTTTAGTTAGGGTGTTCTATTTTTAATGTGATTAGATTTGCGATATTCATTCGGTTCTCCCTCTATTTTACAATATACTTTTGGAAACGTCTTTTGTCCTGTCATGTGTTTGTTTTCAAAAAGTATTGAATTTTTAACTTGTAATGTAATATTTGGCTTTGTATTCGTTTTTCAAAGAAATTTTAACGTGTTAATTTTTAAGTAAAATGAGTATTTTATTCTTATAATATCATATGCATCCGCATTATATATGGAATTTTTTGATTTTTCTTTGACTGTAAGTATTCTTTAATTTGCTAAATTTAAATTGTGATTTTTACTGGTAATACTTTAATTGAGAATGTCTATTCTAATATTTTATAATGATTTACCTAGATTCTGAGCTGACGATGGCCATGTGCTGAAACTAGTACTCGGAGTAAACTGATACCCTTTGTAAAGAATAAAAGAGGATAGTAATATTACTGTGTTTTTCCAATTATTTATTTATTCATTTGCTTTTAAATTATAAATGGGTTTATAAATAATTTGATATGTAAAATAAATAAAACATTAAATTTAAGTTCAAAGAATATACTGAAGATTTCAATATCATGCAATACTAATAACACAAGTGTATGATGAGTTGCATATATTTAAATATAGAGAATTTAATAAGATTTTTAAATATTATTATTATCATTACACGTTAGATAAATATTAAATAGGTACAAAATAAAGACAAAATAAGTCTAAGTAATATATTTATTTTGTAGAAAAGATGAACAGAAGATATGGTTTGTGTATAACAAAACGCAACCTAACTTTTCTCAAGGCGTAAAAATTGCATTAAATATTCTAAATAATAGACCCTTGTTCAAAGACAAAAAGCTACTTGAAGCAAACAATGGAGAAAGGGACATGTTGAGGGATGGAACGGTAAAGAGAGTGAGTCATTTAAACGCCATCAAACTATACGAACAAGATCAAATACGTTATTCAAGAGAAGAAAATGTTACACAATAAACATTTAAAACGTACAGAATGTGATAAATTTAATAAAAAAGATTTTAAATAAATCATGCTTAAAGGATAAAATTTACCTTAACTATAGACAGAAAAGGATATAAGTATACATTCTAACACGATATAGCCAGCAAATGTTTTTTATATAAACGACAGCTGAGCAAATAAAATATATACATTCATGAACTTGTATGTGTAACACAGAAGTTTCATAGACTGTGAAGACTTATATGGTTTGGAGACCTACAAAGAGAAATATAGTATAGAATTTGTTTATAGTTTTTTGCAGATAAATATATTACCATGTGAAAAGTCTTGGGTAGAAATGAAAGACAACGTAGTGGATACGACTGACCGTTGTAATATAAGTGATATGGGAAGAAGAATTCCTGTTATCTGCAATGTATGTATTTCCCATTTTACCGAGTCCAGTCTCTTCTAAAAAGGAAAATTTAAGGATTATGTTAGCGAATAGGAGAAGGAAGTATCTAACAAATGATGAGAAAGGCAACAAGTTTATAAACAAATACAAGGAGGAATTGTATTTTAGGGAAAAGACTTTTAAATAAGCAAACAATTTCAAGTGTTGACGTTTTAGTGAATGAACTGTCAAGAGACAATATGTGCGTGTGTTAGTGTAACAACGACAACTTGAAAAAAATGGGCAGAGATTTCACAGATGACGCATAATGCTAATCTAAAATTTAGTTTAATGAATGGCGTAACAAGCGTTACATATTTTTTTTCGGGTATAAATTCAAAGAACATGAATGAACAAGGGGAGATTCTAATTTCGACTTCGAAAGATAAAGACTTTTTGAAAAGCTAAGCCTAGGGTAAAATACACTACGACTTAATAGATATTTGTTCATTTTGTATTAGTATATTAATTTCATTTTCATTTTAATTTCATTTATAATAATAATTTTTCTTTTGATATTTTTTTTTTCATTTTAAAAATGGAGATGCCTAAGGCAGAATTTGAAGAAATGTTTAATGAAACAAAGTGAGTTTTTCAATTATAAAGAAATATCAATGCTGCAATGCGTTTATAGGAATATTAAGTGAAAATATTTATTCCAGTATAACGTTGAGCAGTAAGGATAAAATAGATATTGTCCTGTAAATAATAATTCGTTAGTTTTTTTTATAACACAGAAAGGATTATTAATGGTGTTCGGTATTAAGAGAATACAACGTGAGAATGTTTATTTTCAAATACCTTTATCAGGCATCATTAATTCTCGCAATTCATATTTGATTTCAAACTTGAAATAAAATATACATTTAGAAAAAGGAAATGTTTCTGTGTGGTTTTGAGACGCTGGCTGCAATACGTGCGAATGGTTGTTGCCTGTGGTCAATTCAAGCTTATCTACGAACATTGGCCATTGCGATGTTCTAGAATTATCAGGGCATTACGTGCAAATATAATGTTTCTAATAAAATAGAATTAGCACAATATTAACAGATTATCGACATCCAATTGAGTTTCTTTGTTTTAAAACAGGATAATATTATTTTTGATTAGCATTATCGATATATTTATTCTACAAAACATTACAACCGAGAAAACGGTATAAATGTTTTCTTTCAATTATGTGTCTTTTTTATAATTTTTGTGGTGAATATAGTATAGCGATGCTATCTATTATTAATGTTTGAATAAAATATACAAGTATGATTTTATATAGACTTAGATTTTTTCTTTAATACAAATTATAACCTTATCCCTAAACAAAAATAAGCAAAAGATTTACCAGGAGAAAAGAAAGCTGAATACACTGCCAGAACTCACGCGTACTTACAAAGTACGTGCTGTTAAGAAATAAGTGAATATATCTAATATAATAAAAATTATCATTATTTTATAATTATGTTGCTGGTACAGCACACAGCAATATGCATTTCTAATTTAATTCTAAAATGAAATAAAAAAGACATTTGACATACCTCCTAACTTTCGATAAAATTTCAAACAAAAACAAAATTTATTAGCTTTAAAGTACGCGTCTCGCTTTTGATACAAGCAGACGTGTAGATACATGCTGTAGAAATCTTCTACACGTATTCCTGTAGTGTATCTCTCACTCCGTCTTCGTGTACTAGTGTTTGTATTATTCATTTATTATTTATTCACTTACTTTTACATGTATAGCCTATTACCTTGCAAGTACCTAAAACAGGAGGCCGGTTGACTACATTTTGTAATTGTTATTTTGTAACTTGAAACATAAAATATAATCAATAAATCTTTCAGACCTACATCTCTTATCAATCAAAATAATTTGAAATAAAATATTCGAAAATCTAGAATTCCAAATCTGACGGTTGCTCTAGGTTCTTCTAGATTCATTCTATATTGCTCAAAAATATATCTCTTTCTACCTGATTGCTTTTCAAGATTCTTTGGAACAATTTTTAGAACAAGTAGAATAATCTGGAAAAACTGTTAGGATTTTAGCTTCCGAAAAAAGGGATGACCGAAATATATGTTTTTTTTTTCCTGAAATTGTCCATATTCCGTCACTTTCTGAACAATTTTGGATCAGCAAACTAGAATTTCCCTGACTCATAACAGTAAAAACCAGAGCAGTATAACTTTACTGCAACGTCATTTTATCACACACTAAACAAACCAGACTGGTAACTTAATCCCAAATTTCATCCAGATTACGCCTCCTTGTTTAGCAAATAAAAATATCAATCCTCTATCTTTGTCATATTATCTGAAATGGAGATGAGATGGCGCTAGCGTCATTTGAAATTTTTTGTTATGTTGTAGCTATACCGTTGATTGAAGGAATACATATTATTCCTTCAATCAACGGTTATATGTGATTCCAAACAATATTTCAAATTTTCGCGTATTATTGCAATTCTTTCTTGTTGTACATCAAATTAAGTATAAGTAAGTTGATATTGATCGCGAGTTTATGATTAAATAAGTAGAGAGTGAAAGTTAATGAATTGTGGTGTGGTGTTTTAATCATTGCACTGTATTTTATGATTCCTTTATCACTAGAATTAATCAGAGGCGAATTCAATAAGGTCAAAACTTCTGCCTCCGTTACATTTACGGTATCCGCAAGCACAAGCAGATATCTTACAAGCTTAAGGAGTGTCGCTGGCTGAGTATGAACGATCGTCGCGGCCATCATTCTGCGGTTTTGTTTTACAGCATTGTTCAATGTAGACAGCCGGCTTATCTACATAATATCACTTACCGGACGGATATCCGCAACATTAATATCCGACATAGAAATGTTATAGGATTGCCCCGACATCGGACTGCTGCTTTTGAGCGTTGTTACTCTTACCGCATCGTCAAATTTTGGAACTCTTTACCTGAGTCCTTCGGAGGCATCAGTTATAGCGCTTTTAAAAAGAAATACAAAGAGTATTGCAGGAGTCGCGGTGAATGTCCCGCGATTTCCTTGATTTGCAGTGTTGTTGCTCGTGTTTCAGATTTTTTCTGCTTCTTCTTTCTTTAATTAATAATTGTTTTTTTTTCTTTTTCTTTTGTATCGTTGAGGGGCATGTGCAGAATAACATACGATCAAATTTCCTGGTCAGTCTGAGCACATGCCTTTTAATCTTCTCCATGTATTTGTATGTCTTTCTTTTTTCTATATGTATACATGTATACATATTGCAGTGACCTTGAGTTTGGTGGTATATTATAAATAGACATAATCAAGATCACTTCAAGATTTAATTTAATTAATTATTATTTTATTTATTTCATCATGATGTGTATATATATATATATATATATATATATATTCATGAAGTTAATATTTTGCCAAAATTTAATTTTTATTTACGTTAAATTATATAAGAATGTTATTATAATTGTTATAAAAACTATAATATTAGAATAAGCATAAAATATTACGTGAATTATAACAAGAAAGTGTTTCCCGCACGAAGAATACTGTGACTGGGAGAGATCGACCGTTTGGCCCGGCGAAAACAATATCCTTCGCTAGATGTATTAGATGAGTCACGAATATGTAAACAAGTTGATATTTATATATTTGTTTACCTTTTTGAAAAATTACTAATGCACTGCTTTCCTGAGTGGTGCAGCACTGCAGCTATGTATTTCTGAAGGTGGAATCGTATCTGCCGAAGACAACCGGGCGTTTTTGTGAAGAAAAATACCCATATAAATCCGGAACCGATGAGAAACCGAGAGTTGCTTGGTGTAAACCGCACTCAAAAGAGGAAAAAAGGAGAAGTAGGTGGAAACCTCTTCTTCCTCTTAAATGTTATATTAACTTAGAAGTTTATTCATGAATTTGAACTTAGAATAATTTTCAAAGAGATTTGTCGATACTTATAAAATTTTCAACAAGAATTAGAACTTGTAATATTTTCCGTAATAATTTTACTGTACTTATAGAATTTTCTAACCGAAGTGGAACTTAGAGTAATTTTATGAATTAGATATCGTTTTTAATTTGGAGTTTAATTTACATTGAGACTTGTAATTATTTTTGGAAATAATTATTTATGTTAGGAACAGTTTTATTGAATTGGAACTTTGAATTTTTTTTTATTTTCTAGGATGTTTTGTTTTATATGTAGGGTTATTACACCATGCATTATGATAAAGCATTTTAGTAACTGTAATGATCAAGTTGAATAGCATAATAATTTTTTTTTTATAAAGGTTTTTCTTTACTATTTTATTTACCAGATTAGAAGATTTGTGGTTAATAATTTTGTTTTATGTATATATAGAATAATTGAACAGTGATCGAGATTTTCTTTTATATGATGGATGAATTTGAAGCGATGTACGAAGAATTAAGGTGATTTAATAATGTTTGTTATAAATGTGTATATAGTGTTGTACAAAGTTTTCTTGAGTGGTGTTTTGTATTGGAATCTCAGAGTGAGGTAAAGTTTTATTTTATTATATAATATATTTTTTTTATATGTATATCAAGTATATTTTATAGTGCTTGTGTGTTTGATATTAACGTGTTGGGTAATAGATCAGGGATGTGTGCGGTGAATTAAGTAGTTGTTTAATTCATAGCATGGAGTCCTGGTGAATCCTTAAAACACGAATTAGTCTTGGTGGTACTGTTTTGGGAGCGAGAAAAGGCGCCAGGCAGAACTAATCAGGGCTGAGTTAATTAATTAAATGCACAAAGACATTTTTTTTTATTATTATTTTATTAAATTTAAAATTTATATATATACCTTAAGGGGTGAGCACAAGTAGTGTATGTTCGGGTTGTGTCCAACGAGTTGAAAAGCATACTCGTAGGGTGGAACTTTGGGGTACCTACCAGTGTGAATTTGCTTTCTGATGGTACTGTCTTGGGAGCGAGCAAAGGCGCCAGGCAGGACTAATTAGGGCAAAGCCATTTCCTTAATGTTTATATTTTTGTAAATAATAAATCGCGTAATTTTTGGTTATTCATATTCCAGTACAATTCACAATATGCAATAAATTTTATTTTATTAAAAATGTTGATTGTTTACATGTATCTTTGACGAATATAAATCATGATAATCACGTTTATTTTTAAAAATATAATTTTCTTCTCGATGTTATGCTTTCATTAATTATAATTTCTTTATTATTTTGACTATTTGATCATGATATGTGTGATTTTATATGATGTTTTGAAATATTAAATTTTTGTAAATATATATTTGTGTAATTTAAAATTTCTATTTCTTTAATACTTTCTTTTAATAAATTAGATGATAAGATTTATTTTGCATTCTATTTTCTTTACCTAACCTGGTGATAATTGAAGAGCATTCAAATTGATTGGAGAATTTATTTATATTTTCTGCCCCTGAGAAAAAATTTTCTTTAGTCATTCTAAACTAAGCTAGTTAAATTTAAAATTGCCTAACCTACTATTTAGCAGAAAATTTGTTGAATCTTAGTCTAGCATAAGGCCTAGCACTAGGATGCATGCTTGATTCTTACTTACTTATTGATTGAATAATTTAAATTATTTTTATATAAATCTCAAATTGCAAGAGTCACAGCAATATGTTCATGATGAAAGGAACAAATTCGTTTAAAATTCAGGTAATTATTTTGCAGAAAAACGTTCGGACAGGTCCATTAGTATTTTTAGTTGTAAATTTTTTGACATAAGAAAATTATATATAGGATGTCTAAAGAAGACCATATGCAGCAATTATTGTTTTTTTTTAATAGAATACCCTGTATATTATGCCATATTTGAATTGTGTGGTAAATTCTCAACACTTTTTGTGTAACATATTGCTGTGACCTTCAAATTATATAAAAATAAAAAGGTTAAGAATTAGCTTAATTGGTGAAAAAGAACATTAATTTTACTTTAAAAACGTTTATTTTTAAGATGTAGGCATTAAATAAAAATGTATACTAGGAAGCACATGTTTTGCCTATATTTAAAAAAGGGAATTAAGAATAAAAATATATAGAAATTAAGTTGAATAAATACTAAAAGAATTAGGTATAAAAACAAACACAAAATTAATCTATGCATTCTATATTTTGTAGAGAAGAGAAACACGAAATATGGTATGTCTATAAAGAGACAGAACCAAATTTCTCACAAGGCATTAGAACAGCTTTAAACATTTTAAGAAATGGACCATTATTTAAATACAAAAATATATTGAAAGTAAACAATAGAGAAAGAATTATGTTAAAGGATGGAACAGTCCAAAGAGTAAATCATTTAAATGTCATTAAGTTATATGAGCAAGATCATATTCGGTATGCTGAGATGAGAATACGATTTTGAATAAATAAATGTAAATTTTAGATGTGTATAATGGTACCAAGTCATGAGAAATAATTTGTATGACATTTTTATATTACTAATGAACGGTAAATGAAATGTTTGACGGATTGAAATTTCATAGCTACCTAATTTAATCTTAAAATTTATTCTTTCATTTAAAGCACTTCAAAAACCTTTGTCAACATGTAGTACATGATTGAAATTAAAAAAAAACTCTTTCTGAAGGTGTGTAAATGCAATATGACGCCTATAAAAAAATGGGTAGTTGATGATGGCCAGAAAGAAACGAAACGTCTTATAAAAATGTCGAGTACACCATTGGATAGAGGTTTAAAAGTGGACATAAGGATGTGGTTTTGTTTTTCCGCTACAAGGCCAAATGTAGGTGCTATAGGTAAAAGAACAAAATGGGTTTTTGCGTTTTTTTTTAAACACAAACGTCATTTATCGCAGGTCCATTTTCTTTACGGATTCACAACAAACACAAAATGTAACAACTTTACCACATTTACATCTATACTCTATACCCAATAATAAGCGAGATCCTCATGGTGAGGGTCGAAAATGAATCAGCCTGTATGATAAATTTGTTTTTGAATTATGAGATCATTGTGAATATTCCCGGAATTTTCTGCTAAATAAATTTTCTTTTTGAATTAATATTTAACGCTCGTATACTATAGAGTTTTCATATTTCGATGACATATATATATATATATATATATATATTGATACCCAATAAGCTGTCACCTCCGTCATTTAAATCGCGCGACCTAACCTCCACATTACAACACTAAAATATTTTTATGAAACTTTCAAATATATCATGAGGGGAACTTCTAAAATAGGTTTCTCAAAAGAGGGGTAAAATATATTTACTTTTATTGCATATATTTTTTTTAGATACACAACAAACGATATGACTTCAGCACTATACAGATATGCGCTCGTTGTACTGACCTCCAACAACGTTGTCAATTTGTGTAGAAGTCACTACTTGCAAACAACTGATAATTTATATATAGAAAATAAAAGAAAGCAAAGCGCTGTTCATATGACTTGTATTATATGTATGTACATATATAGGGCGGAAAATAGCGCATAAGTTCGATAATCACACACTATTGAATTTAGATCAAAATTCAGCTATTACTATATTTAATTTTACATATTTCGAAATACAGTTTTGTTTACAGAGCGTTTTGTCATATTAATAACTTAATGGATGATTCTTTAGAAGACAATTTAATTTTACTGTGGTATATATACCCTGACCAAGCGTTGATCGTTAAAACCGTTGAAAATCTAAGAAATGTTGTACTTCCCCGGTTAAGATAAGGTGCAAAGAAGCAAATTAATTTACAACTTATAAACCTCGTTGCGTTAGGTCATTAAAGTTGAGTTTTACTTGGCTATACTGTCTCATCTAAATTCTAGAAGATGCTAAATATAAATGTTTAAAAATGTCATATATCAATACTGAATGTTTTGAAAATTTTATTATTTCACACTCTTCTAAACATGAAATTTTAATTAATTATAGAGCGTCTCGCAATTAAATGTTGATAATTTCTTGAGGGATCTTTTTTTTCCAATTCTTTTCAATTACGAGATATAATATGTTTCACTTATTTTTATTTTAGATAATTGTGTAACTGAGTTTTATGGAAATTTCTCAATGTAAAATGTAGTTTACTTATATTAATTTATAAAAGAATGAGGTGTGGCCACCACAAGACTTTTTTATACGTATGTGCGTTTAAAGTTATACAGAGGCTGTTCTATATTACATTTTAAATACTGTTATCTTAAAATATAAACATGCGAGTAAAGGTGTTACTTCGGGTCCGAATGTTGAGAATTTCTTTATACAAAAATTATTCAAAATCCTATTCTAATACATCTATTCTCTTAATAAATCTCTACAGAATGCATACTTTGCGAGATATTTGCAAAAAATGCTACTCGATAAGAGTAAAAGTATTACTTCCGGTCCGAATAATGAAATTTCTGTTATACAAAAACTATTCCATGCGGCTCCAAATGCTTTTGTACTCTTGATAAATCTATCTAGAATAAATAATTTACGAGATATTTGCAAAAAATCGCTATTCCATAAAAGTAAGTCTTACTTCCGCCCCGAATTTTGAAATCCTTCTTACACTAAAATTGTATAAAATCAAGCTTTAAATACTCTTATAGTCATAATGTATTTATCTAGAATGCATGACTTGCGAAATATTCACGAAAAACCGATTTTCGACAAGAGTAAAAGGCCTACTTCCCGGTAGGATTTTCGAAAAACAATTTTGCATAGAATTTTTCCTAAACTTATTTTAAGTACATTTGAATTCTTTATGAATTTGCTTAAACTTAGCAGTTGACGTAATATTGGTAAAATTCGATTTTTTCTTTGAAGTAAACTACTACTTCTAATCTAACGATTTTACTGAAAATCTAATCAGCTCTCAAGTTGGAGATTATACACGTAAATATAAAATTTGGAACTCATAGGTTTAGCCGTTTGACCGCTATGGTGGTCAGGACAGACACACACACACACAGAGAGAGAGAGAGAGGGAGAGAGAGAGAGAGGGAGAGAGAGGGAAAGAGAGGGAAAGAGAGGGAGAGAGAATACTTCCTTATACTAAGTACACAGCTGAAAATTTTGTATCGAATTTCACAAAAATTGCTTGTTAATTACGATACACACAATACCTTGTGTATAACCTTGCCCAACAGTTTCTTCAGTATGCACTTTTCCCCTTCTATCATTTATAATCCGGAAGATTGAAAATTTAAATAAATTATAGTGTGTTTTGCTTTCACTCAAAGCAATTGTGCTATATTTGATACCCCCTTGTGAGTATTTCAACACAACTAGTTTGTGCAGCGACACACATTTGTGAGAACGATTAAAACTTTCAACAGTGTATAAGAAAGTAAGAATATAGATTATTATACATATATTGAGCAAATTCGAACTAAGAAAGAACATAAGGCTTTCTCTTTTACTTTCTTATACGTCGTATAAGGAAGTATTGTGATGACGAATATTTTCCACCTAGAGATGTTTGCAGATGCCCACGTTTTGAAGTCTCTTGATACCACAAAAGTGGTTTTTAAACAATTCTGTTTATCTGCTTGTCACTCTCTCTCTCTCTCTCTCTCTCCCTCTCCCTCTCTCTCTGACCACAATTGCGGCCAAACGGCTACAGTTATCAATGCTACACGTCATATTTATGAATATAATCTCCTTCTTAAGAACTGATTAGATTTTCAGCGAAATCGGTAGACCGGAAGTAGTAGTTTACTTCAGTTAAAAAGTAAAATTTCAATAATATCTTAGGGCAGTAAGTTTAAACAAATCTCTAAAGAATACAAAAATACTCAAAAATCAATTTATTTTATTATTATTATTTCATTTATTATTATATTTTTTTTCTATAAAAAAAGTTTTTCGATATTCTTACCGGAAGTAGGTTTTTATTCTTATCGAAAAATGTTTTTATAAGAATATCTGGCAAACTGTGCATTCTGTACAGATTTATTAAGTGTTTAAGAATTGGATTAGGAGAAATTTTTGTATAAAAACAATTTTTAAATTCTGACCGAAAGTAACACTTTCATTCACATGTTTAATTTGAAAAAACTTTTATATAAAAAATTTGGAAGGCACATATATATTAGAAAGTAGTGTGATGCCCACACCTCATGTTTTTGCTTACCACCATATTTTGCAAACAGATAAGCCTATCAATTCCAAATTTTAGATTTACGAGTATAATCTCACTCTTGAAATCTGTTCAGATTTTCAGTAAAATCGGTAGACCGGAAGTAGTAGTTTATTTCTGTGAAAAAATCGAATTTTACCAATATTATGTTGCTAAGTTTAAGCAAATTTATAACGAATTCAAATGTACTTAAAAGTAAATTTAAAAAACCGTTTTCAAAAAACTTCCGAAAATCTTACCGGAAGTAGGTTTTTGTCGAGAATCTGTTTTTCGCGAATATTTCGCATGTATTGCCTTCTAGGCAAATACATTATGAGTATAAAAATATTTAAAGCTTGATTTTCAACAACTTTTTTATAAAAAAAAACATTCGGACCGGAAGTAATACTTTTACTCTTATCGAATATTTTTTTTGCAAATATCTCGCAAAATATGCATTCTATAGAGATTTATTAAGAGAATAGAAGTACTTAGAATAGGACTTTAAATGCAAAGTATAAATAGTAAATTTTTAGTACTTTTCTCTGCCAGACAGACTGTTCCATTGTTTTTCTTAGAGTTCAGTTCAGCGAATAGTATATAATTCTAAAAATGTGCGTTGATATGTAGAAATCATGTAAACGAGTCATGTTTTTACTAATTGCACCCATAAGAGTTCTTCGATCGTTACTCGTTATTTCATAGGAATTTTTCATAAATTGTAAAATCTTCGACGAAAAATCATTATATTTCAGAAAAGTAAAAAATCGCCTAATATATCTTGATGTTAATTTAAGCAGCTCTTAAAGGTATGTAAGGAAAAGCATTGCGTTCTTTTACGGAAAAATCATGTTTCTGTTGGTTCGTCTTTCCAGAACAGTCTGTATAAATGAAGATATTGTTGGATTGCACAGTTCATGGTTATCTATAATTTTTATATGAAAAATATTTTGCTTCTACATTATTAGATATTGATAATTAATTTTGTCATCACTTCGGTGGGTATAATAGACACATATTTTAAAATATTAATTAAAGAATTGTGAGTGATTCGATGCTGGTCTTACAAAAAGCTTATATAGTACTCTTTCCTTTCGTACACAGAAAGAGAAATCAAATAAGTCTATTCTTCTTTAGTTAAAACTTTCCAACATACTTTTAAACAAAAAGTATTCTTAAAAAAACTTGTAATCACCAGTAATCACAATTTTATGAAACGTCCACATTTGGATACAATTTGTAAATACAAGAATTTAAGATCATTTAAAACTGGTAGAATTAAATTGCAAATACATCAGAATCCAAAGATTCTATTCCTTATCAATCAGAAGGAGTAAAAAATAATGTAACGAACGTCTTACGTACTAGTGTATACAATTGCTGTAATATTTTATTTATTTAATAATAAAACCTGTTCTAGGGGTGATAAGAGCGAAATTTTAAATTTCGTTATATAAGAAAATAAGCTCTGCTAATATTTCAACGTTAATCAATTAGAGATTGATGAAAATACGAATTTAAACGGGAAAAATGATTTGACCTTAAGGCTTTTTAATATTTATTTTTCATTACTGCAATAAATAATTTAAGGAAATAATGCATTTTAGTTTTATCATTCTGATTTTTTTTTAAATATAAGTATATCTTTTGACAAGTCGGCGTCAGGTTAGGGCTAGATGGTACAAGTAAGTACCTTGAAGAATTCTTCAAGCTAAAGCAACATGAGCAACATTTACAAGCACTCCGAAAGATGTCTTGTGTAACAATGAACAAGATGTCTCAAGCTACAACTTGCATGGTTCCAAGCAAAATCTACATTTTGACAAAGACAGCAGAAATCTACAGTTTATATTAAAAAGAGTCAAGGACACTATTTTCTATTTTTATATTGTATTGTATTGCAAGACTTTAAACAATAATGAAATTAAGTTATAAAGAATATAAGACATGAGTTTTGCGAATTTGCAAATAAAGGAAATGAAATACATGTTTTTATATATTTTCAATATTATAACTGAATGCAATAAATTTAAAATAAATTCTCATGCAAAAATATATTCGTATTGCGATTAAACTAATTAATGGATCGCTACTAATTTTATTTGCAATTAATTACACTGCTGCACTGCTAATAATAATAATCGTAAAGGAATATTTGCTTATAATAATCAAAAAGGTAAATAATTGCTTTTCGTTAAGCGTAGCGTCATTAAAAATATTATTGATACAATGCTTTCTTAAATAAATACAAAAAATATAATACTCTTACATGATCGCGCAGTGCATGTCTTTCTATGCAGATATTTCACAGAAGTCAAATCGAACAGTTTGTATCCAGCAGAAATATATAAAAAGCGATATATTATAAACAGCGACAGAGTTATATTGTGCATATTATTGACAGAAGTCAAATCGAACGTTCTGTATCCAGAAGAAATATGTAAACCGCGCTATGTCATCAATAACGACAGAATTACATTGTGATAGAATTAACTTCAATGTTGCCATTTATCAGAGGTGACAAGATGCGGCTCGTATCAATTTGTGTGCATATATCTGATGGAGGTGAAGTCGTGCCGGTGGTATCTAGCTTGAAGAGCGATGCTAGCGTCAGCGGCAAATGCCCGAACTAAAAGATTGTTCTGCGGGTATATATGGCTAAAATGACCTCCACAATAAATTTTGGCAGACGACTTCTACTGACATCTAAGGACCATTGAAAGCAAAAGCAAGGCAAATCGTTATGACTTCCATTTTTGGAGGACAGAACGTTATATATGAAGTAACAACGTATTTCGTATATCTACTTTTGAGGTAACAACGATACACTCATCAATATATATATATATATATATATATATATATATATATACTGGTGCATTTTCTTACAGAACAAGGTAACACATACATTGTTACGTTCCACAAGATAAATGAGATGTAAATCGCGGAATGCAAATACGATGGCACTTGTTGCTGAATGAAAGCAGCCATTCATATCCGAAGGTGAAACGGTTCCGTCATTTATCTGCATTTTCCATACTAATGGCTCCATTGTTTGCTCTGCAGACAGCCAAACAATGATTAAAATTTCTGAAAATTATTCAGACGTTCCGCGCACAAAATCTGAAAGTTTACTTGTTAAATCTGTCCGGTAGCAACCGTAACGCACAGATATAAAGCGCATATTCGCACGGAAGAAATGAAATAAAAAAGAAGCGTTTGTATATTTTACATTATACATCTCTATATCAGGCAGGTTCCCGTTTAGACGGTAAAAATTAATCTTTGCGAAAAGACAAAAAACAAAACGAACTCCAACCCATTTTAATTCATGAATAATGAATGTTCGTAATTTAAGTAAAAAGATAAAATGTTTGCTGTAAATAAATTATCTGGATTCTACGGAATCATTTTTGTTAAATGATTTCTTGAGTACTAGGTGTACCTACTTCATGGATATTTTTATTGTTCTTGTATATATATACACTACGTGATCATTTTGAACTGTCCTGAGTTGGCCATACTGATTTTAATATGGGAATTAATTAAATTAATATGGGATTTTTATTTATTTTTGTGGTTAGGTTTACTATTTAAAATTCTCCTGTGATAAATGTCAATGAAATTGAGTTAGTTTTAAGTTGAATTGTATGAAAGAATTTTTGTAGTAATATAGTAATTGCACTTTATTTTTTATCATAAACAATAATAAATACATTACAACTTCATTATTTTAAAACATAATCCCATAATTATGTCACCAAATAAATACATTTTATAAAAGTTGTTCGAAATGTCCACCGTGAGTAAGACATTTACACATATTATTACTACAACATGCACTTGGGCCAAACTATACTGAAGAAAACCTACACTTAGTAATTTCCACATTTACACATTTTCACATTATTAATTTCTATATCTGCCACTTTTCTGTCATTTTCACATGGCTAGCATTGTCTGCCATGTAGTGAAGTTAATTGTTATCTGCAATACATTACGGAGCTAGGTGCGTGAAGTTGGCACCACAACTTGCGGCGCAAATGTTCTTTTTTAGTGCCAAAAGTTTGCGCTTAATATGCGCCGTCGATATCTGAAGAAAAACACCGGCGCATTAATTTGTTACAAAGTTATAAACAAAAACAGTTATTTAGTATCAACTTCTTACCAGACCAAAATTTCCGGTGCAAACTTTCAATTTAGTGCAATTTGTTAGCGCACAACATGCGCCGTCGATATCTGAAGAAAAAAACACCGAAACACTTATTTGTTACAAAGTTATAAACAAATACAATTATATAGGTGCGTGAAGTTAGCATCACAACTTGCGGCGCAAAAGTTCTTTGGTCTGGTAAGAAGTTGATACTAAATAACTATTTTTTTTATAACTTTGGAATAAATTAATGCGCCGGTAAAACGAACATTTGCGCAGCAAGTTGTGGTGCCAACTTCACGCACCTTGCGGAACTGTCGACAGAAGCTACAAATGATTGGCTTGTGCGGTACAAAAGCCCAAACAGATAGAATATCTCGAAGGAGAAATCTTTTGTGAAAAAACGCAAAGACAGGTCGATTGCTAATCCAATGGGATACACTTTAATAACAACAAAAACAAGATTAGATATGAATTTTAAAATGATAAATTTAAATATGCAGCACAACTACGTAATAAATATTTAGATATGTGTCTGCGAGCTCCTATATAAAGTTACGCTTTAGAAATAGAACGTGAATTTCAGACTGGTTTTATTGGTATAGGTACAAGAGTTCGTTTATTAAAATTTAAAAAGATCTCTTCCCACTTGGGAATTTCCTCTACAGTTTCTTCACAATTTATTATTAAACGTGATATCCTTTCTTATCGGTATTATAAATCGCATTGCTACAGACGCAGGTATAGATATGCCGCCCTTTGATTTGAAGAATCCATAAGACCCTTGGGGTGTTAAATTTACGATAAACTGATTGGAAAAGCTAAAGGTGGTAGAAGAAGAGTGGGTAGTATGTGACAAGGAAATAAACTTACTAATTCCTCAAAAGATAACAGACTATTTGTATTGATAAGTAAAACAAAACAGCTTTGTAAGAAAACTACTCTATCCCAATATTATTATGTATATTTTAAAGTCCATTTAGAAGGCTTTTAGATTTTTGAAACAAATATAATATTAAACTACTTTTATGGATGGAATCGAAAGTTTTTAGGATTAATATTAGAAAATATGAATCCGTATTTCCAGAATTAAGTTGATAAAGATTACTGTTCTCGAATTATTGCAGAAAAATACAAACAAACCATTTTAATAATAATAATAATTATTATTATTATTATTTATTGCCCAAAAGATATCTCCAATTATAGAACAAAATTACGTAGAATGTATGACATGCATATTGCCGTGATGTTTATAGTTTAAGAATTAGAAAAATTGTTAAATAGTTAAGCTTTGGAATAAGAACATAAATTCTTAATTTTAAATATACAGTTTAAGGTATGCCAAGTACAATGTTAAAGATTGAAAAGGTGTATAATGAGTTGCATGCATTAAGGGGCAATGTCATTATGAAAAATGTATATAGTAATTTAAGTTTGAAAAAATATTAAGAAGGAATAAAAAATAAACACAAAATAAATCCATGCATTCTATATTTTATAGAAAAGACGAGCACAAGGTATGGTTTGCATATACAAAAACAGAACTAAACTTCTCGCAATGTGTAAGAATAGCATTAAATATTCTAAGAAATGGACCACTGTAAAATGTACTGAAAATAAATAACAGAGAGAGAGTGATGTTGAAAGACGGAACAGTGAAGAGGGTGAATCATTTAAATGCCGTAAAATTGTACGAGCAAGGCTATATTCGGCATGCTTGTTATGAAAACGTCTATTCAAATGAATAGAAATAGTTTGTAAATTTGCACAATGATTTTAATCTATAAGAGAATTTTATAATCACATTTAAGAATATAATAAATACCTGATACTTATATCTAAAAACATTTTAAAGGATATATACAAAAAAGTGTTATTTATCCGAGACAATACATTACTAAGTGTATGTATAATGTATATACTAGACGTATAGGTAAAGCACATCTTTGAAATGTTATTTGCATAAATGTAAGGGCATCAAAGATAGCAGGATAAACCTTGTGTGGTTCTAATAATTTGCAAGCATAAATAACATCAACATTGTTGACAGTTGTATGCAAATCAATTTACAAGAAGCCGAAAGGAACTGGGTAGAGCGTAGAGGAGATGCTGTAGAACTCGGTATTACTTGTAATGCAGTCCTAACGAAGAGGATTCCAGTGGTGTACAATGTATTTCCGATCATAACCAACAAAGAAATCTACAAGAAGAAAGTACGAATAACTTTAATTAACGGGAAAAGGAAGTTTATAATTAATAATGAGAGAGGTGATAGGTTCATTTACAAGCATAATGAGGGATGGCATTAAGAAAGAAGAATATACCTACCGAATATGAAGAATCTCAAGTGTGCATAAACTTTTAATAAACAATTTGTAAGTGGTGACATTTTGTGTATTCATTAACTGTCAAAAATAGAATAGGTATATCTGACTGAGGAAAAACTTATAAAAAACAAATATGAATTGGACAATGCCAACATAAATGTTGGTGTAGAAGTCGTGGCGCTGTGAGTGGATAGTCGTCTTTTGTTTCAAGGGGAAAAGTTATAAAAGAGCGCGAAGAACGAGATGAGAGGAGATAAAGCCGAACTTTCGAATTTACTAGACGTAAACATTTTTGATATCGTTTAATAATAATAGTAGGGGTTTTGATACACTACGTTTATATTATATTAGTTTGAATGGATTAAGTTTATTTCTGAATTCCAGTATAGTTTTAGTTTAGTTATTATTAATTATTTGCTGCATTTGATAATTTCATTTTCAAATATATATCAAAATGGTAGACATCAATAAAAAAGAAATTGATGAATTGTATGAGGAATATAAGTAAGTTTTTTTTAAATAAATATACAGTATTGAAGGTGAAAGACGTACTCTAGGGGTATTATGTGGAAATATTTACTTTTAGCAAGGCGTCAAACATCATCAATAATTAAATAAAGTATTACTTTGCTAACTTACATTGATTTTTTATTGTAATTGAGGGAAGATTGTTAATGGTGTTGAGGGCACTTGAGGTACTATGTGCAAATATTTGCTTCCTGTGTATCACTGGGCATTATTAACGATAGTTGTGGTCAAATTTAATTAAAATTTCAAGTAGAAAATACGAATAGATAGTACTCTGTGCGAATATTTACATTCGACGATTGGTATAGGTCATTTTCAAGATATTTTCTTCTTTGCAAAATTTTAGATCATCAAAGGCACTATGTGCGAATGTATGTCTTTGTTGAAATAAAAATTAGCTTCCTTTGGGAAAAGGTTATTTTTTTTGAATCATAAATATTATATTAAAGGATAAAATAGCAAAATAATATTTTTCTTGAATCGCAATAGAAAATAAAAAAAAAGGAATTATGTTTTTCTATGTTTTATAATTGTGAAGAGACATTCTTAAAACAGCCACATGTTGTCAATAATTTTTCTTTTGATATTGTATATTGAATTAAAATATGAATATAGATGTTTTATGAAATTTAAGAATTTATTTTATTATTAACCTTATCCAAATAAAAACTTAAATAAGAAACACACCATATGAAACGAGGAAAGATCACTGTTAGAACTCACAAAAATAAATTGAATGTTAATAGGGATTAGATTTATAAATTTATAGGTGAATATTTTAACAATATTAATGCAATCCCAGCATTCATTAAATAGATATGCAATTTTGTATCGTTAAGGCTACAACGTTACAATTGTAGTTGCATTATTGCAATGCTACAGCAATATCTTAAATGTAATTCTAAAATGCCTATCTAGAGTCTTTACAGACAGCAAAACTCAAAAGACGAATAAGTACAAAAAAAAAATAAAGTAATAAAAACTTACCTAAAAGCAGGTGAATTTAACAATTCAGGTAAGGTTGAGTGATGTATATCAACACTAATACATTTGACATTGAATGTATAACAACATTTTATATATAAGTGACCTATGCATCACATTGGTGCACGCATGAGATCATAAAAACGTCACTCTCGATCAAGACGAAACTCTCGGGGAAATAGATATATTTTAGGAACCGTCTCTGCATCATTTCAATTGCTCAAATCTGATTAATATAATTAGGACACCAAAGAAAGGAAGCATACTCAAGTTTAGAACGCACAAAGGAACAGTAAATTCGTAAAATGGTATCTGACGATGTATAATTCCCAGTGGCGGCTGGTACTACAGGGCACAAGGGCACGTGTCCATGTAATTCAGTGCATTATTTTATTTTATTATTTTTACGTATTTTTATAACGATGGTATCAAAGTTTCCTTCCGCACCGCATACACTAGCTAACACTCAAAAATATGTTCCGGGGCACGATTTCAGATGTACCTCTTTCGAGTATGAATCAGCTCGCTCCGCTTATCTTCGCCATATGCGCTTTTAAAATCGGTTCGGGGCACAAATTCGCTAGACTCCAGTTAACGTCTTGCATTCATTGCGAGTGCATGTTTTCGCTGCGTTACCTTGTGTGTGTGATTTGAAAGCCTTAAAGTAATGTTTATTATTAATGATGGAAGTTAATTGCGTGCAAGATGTTTTCAAAACTCCGCTATCATTTGAGGAACAACTTTTAATTAAGAAGAAGGGAGGGCCTATTCCAGAACTTCAAATAAACTACACTTCCACAAGTAAAACTCGAACTTACAATAGAGTATTCTATAAAAATATATATGAAAAATATGAGTGGATGTGCGGATGTTCACTAACAAATAAACTATTTTGTTTTATCTGCTTAATTTTTAAGAAAGAGGTTAGTACGTGGAACAACGAAGGGTTGAATGATTTAAAGCATATCGCAGAGAGTATTCCAAGTATTTTAGCAGCATTTTCTTCATTGTGCATCCTTTTTCTGTTTTTGGTGTTATGTACACTATCTGTTCTTTCAAATTTTCTACCAAATTTCGTAAAGCATTAACGCACACGTGAAAATTAATAAATTTTTGTTGAAATTTTTGAATTGCAAAGTTATAAAAAAACCTCACCATTTCCATAACATTGAACGAGGTAAACTCTTTGTTTTAAAGTTAGCATTACTATTAAGTAAGTCTCATTAAAGATTCACAAATACGTAATGAAAATGACAGATGCCAAGTAACTTGATTTACCTATTAGATTGTCATGGAAGATGACAACATAATATAATCAAACCAAAAACTTGCTTAAATTTTTGTGTGTTATTGTAATTTTTCAGCTGCTAAAAATAATATTTAGGTTACTGTTTAAGAATTGGTGGTTTTGAGACAGGCAAAAATGTTATAAACAATGACATTTATGCGTAAAGGCCAGTATAAAAAAACATTCCGTATTGTTCAGTCCATCTGGGGACAACTGTATATTATATTCTCTTTAGTTTTAAAAATTACATATAATCGAGCACTCTTTAAACTTACAAACTTCCAAACTTAATTTAAATATATTTAACACGTCCACTGTACGATGTATTATTACACAACGTATTTGTTTTGCGGAAATATTAGATTTCATACTATATTACATATCACCCGCTTAGAATTCTTTCCACAACTTTTACCTTTTTCAATCAGTGTGTTTATCCCAAATTTTAGACCCTAAGTAGATTTACGGTCTCTCAGAATCAGACGAAGGTATACACCTGTCTACAACAATACGATTTATATATTCTTTCTTATCAATTCACGATTAATAATAAATTCTGAAACGGTAGGCGAAATTTTCAATTGAATACTGACCGTTTTAAATTTTAACAAACTCAATGATCTCCATTAACAAAAGCAGTTTGAAATTTATGTTTTATTTCTAAAGCGCTGTTAGACACGATCAAAGGTAATAAAATTTTCCGAAATCGGTTATGTAATATTGATCGACTAAATAAAATATTCTATAATGTTGCTATATTGAAGACAATATTGATTGAGCTTTTATAAAACGTTGTTTCTTTTAACATTAAAATATTTAACAAGTGTTTCGAAAAGTTCCGAGTCGAAGTAATCCTTAGAAACTTCCATCCATTTCTGAGATCAGAGTATACTTTGTTTTTAAATTACTTGGAGCACCTTTAAAATCACGTCTTAAAGATATGCAAAATAATTGGATTACATCTGACCTAATTCGTATTTAATAAATTACTCGCCTATTGACGTTTTAATGATTTGACAGTTATTGTGTATATTTTATGGCTTGTTTTTCTACTTAAATTCTTCATGTATTACGAATACTCCATAAATAATGCGGTGTGACCACCGCACGACTTTCTTATACGTATGAGCATTTCAATTATACACAAGTTGTTCTAAATTGTTTTAAATACTTTTAAATAAATAAAGCTGTAAGTGTGTTACTTCAAGTTCTAATTTTAAGAATTTTTTTTATACAAAAAATATTTAAAATCCTATTCTATGTACTTCTATTCTTTTAATAAATCTCTGTAGAATGCATACTTTGCGAGATATTTGAAAAGAAGTGCTACTCGCTAAGAGTAAAAGTGTTACTTCCGGTGCGAATTTTGAAATTTCATTCATACAAAAAATATACCAAATCCAGCTTTCAATACCTTTGTACACTTGATAAATATATATAGAATGCATAATTTACGACATATTTGCAAAAAATCGCTTTTTGATAAAAGTAAAAATGTTACTTCAGGTCCGAATTTTGAAATTTTTTTCCTACAAAAGGTATTGAAAATTAAGTTCTAATTACTTTTATACTTGTATGTACCTGTCTAAAAAGCATGACTAGCGAGATATTCGCAAAAAACTGATTTTCGATAAGAGTAAAAGATCTACTTCCGGTAGGAATTTCGAAAAACTTTTTTAACAAAATTCTTCTTAAATTTAATTTTGAGTACATATGAATTCTATATAAATTTGTTTAAACTTATTGGTTGACGAAATATTGGCAAAATTTATGGACCAATATGACTCATATTCACAATATATGATAGCTTAGTGACAGAAGAGAAGTTCACAAAACCTGGACACGATAGATGGCGCTGTTGTCGAGGTAATAATAAATTTTATATTTATAAACAGAAATTATATATATATATATATATATATATATATATATATAATTTCTGTTTATAATGTCTTCCTCGTGGCGATGTTGGTTGTTGTCCTCGAAACCGAGGATCTTCCAACTGAAGCTACAAATGGGGGTCTGTCGCCTGATGGTCCACCGTTTATGCTTACATCTCCAAGGTTATCCCACCTTATTCCTTGGCTACACCGTACTGATGACGACCAAGGAGTCAGAAACACGTGTCTACGGTTGCTCTACAGCGGAATTACCCACTATTCTTTCCATGACTATTTTATTAATCCGCACTATTTCCATTGATTAACTTTCCAGGGTCGGTTGGCACGCAGGTTGACAATGTCTTCCTCGTGGCGATGTTGGTTGTTGTCCTCGAAACCGAGGATCTTCCAACTGAAGCTACAAATGGGGGTCTGTCGCCTGATGGTCCACCGTTTATGCTTACATCTCCAAGGTTATCCCACCTTATTCCTTGGCTACACCGTACTGATGACGACCAAGGAGTCAGAAACACGTGTCTACGGTTGCTCTACAGCGGAATTACCCACTATTCTTTCCATGACTATTTTATTAATCCGCACTATTTCCATTGATTAACTTTCCAGGGTCGGTTGGCACGCAGGTTGACAATGTCTTCCTCGTGGCGATGTTGGTTGTTGTCCTCGAAACCGAGGATCTTCCAACTGAAGCTACAAATGGGGGTCTGTCGCCTGATGGTCCACCGTTTATGCTTACATCTCCAAGGTTATCCCACCTTATTCCTTGGCTACACCGTACTGATGACGACCAAGGAGTCAGAAACACGTGTCTACGGTTGCTCTACAGCGGAATTACCCACTATTCTTTCCATGACTATTTTATTAATCCGCACTATTTCCATTGATTAACTTTCCAGGGTCGGTTGGCACGCAGGTTGACAATGTCTTCCTCGTGGCGATGTTGGTTGTTGTCCTCGAAACCGAGGATCTTCCAACTGAAGCTACAAATGGGGGTCTGTCGCCTGATGGTCCACCGTTTATGCTTACATCTCCAAGGTTATCCCACCTTATTCCTTGGCTACACCGTACTGATGACGACCAAGGAGTCAGAAACACGTGTCTACGGTTGCTCTACAGCGGAATTACCCACTATTCTTTCCATGACTATTTTATTAATCCGCACTATTTCCATTGATTAACTTTCCAGGGTCGGTTGGCACGCAGGTTGACAATGTCTTCCTCGTGGCAATGTTGGTTGTTGTCCTCGAAACCGAGGATCTTCCAACTGAAGCTACAAATGGGGGTCTGTCGCCTGATGGTCCACCGTTTATGCTTACATCTCCAAGGTTATCCCACCTTATTCCTTGGCTACACCGTACTGATGACGACCAAGGAGTCAGAAACACGTGTCTACGGTTGCTCTACAGCGGAATTACCCACTATTCTTTCCATGACTATTTTATTAATCCGCACTATTTCCATTGATTAACTTTCCAGGGTCGGTTGGCACGCAGGTTGACAATGTCTTCCTCGTGGCGATGTTGGTTGTTGTCCTCGAAACCGAGGATCTTCCAACTGAAGCTACAAATGGGGGTCTGTCGCCTGATGGTCCACCGTTTATGCTTACATCTCCAAGGTTATCCCACCTTATTCCTTGGCTACACCGTACTGATGACGACCAAGGAGTCAGAAACACGTGTCTACGGTTGCTCTACAGCGGAATTACCCACTATTCTTTCCATGACTATATATATATATATATATATATATATATTAAAATTATTATCGACCGTACAACACAATAAAACAAAAAGGAATTGCGGGAATGCGGTCTGTATTAAATTGAAACTCAATCGTTCACACTCAATATTTCGACATGTATTTCATCTCTTCATCAGGAGCGAAGCTACAATGGACACAATTTGATACAAATTACAACCAACAAACTCTAATAATTTAAAATAATGTCTTTTAAAAAATAAAAAATAAAAGAGAGACAAAACTTACAACATAGAGTCAGTCACTGGCACCTAATCATCACAGAAAGATCACGAAATTTATTAATTATACAAATCATTTCGTCTTTATACATTTAAAACTCCTTCAAACTACACATATATACATACATATATCTAACGTTCGAAACGGAATGAAGAGCGTATTTGTCACGATGATAACACAAACAAATTTTTTTCTTTCTTTTTTCTAAAATACTAATAAAAATAAGCGAAACCTGAAGGAAAAGAAAAAAAGAAACAAAAAAGAGAGGAAACCAACGAATAAACACAGAACAAAAATTACCATAAATAATACAATTGCATTAGAGATTTAAAATATTGAAATTGTGTTGATGTTAACTTGTTTTTTGATAATAGTAAGTGGTTTATGAACGTATCTGACGTTGACTTTCCCGGTAACGTTGTTGATTGCCTTTCACTGGGCCCAAAGTTCGGTGTGTCTTGTGATGTAAGTAATTTTGACATTGAGAATTTTTTGGGAGATGTAGAAAACATCATAGATAGTGTACCTGACGCTTCCCGCAATACTATCAGACCTAGAGTTACTAACGTGATTACTAATTTTATGCATCATTCACGTTCAACTGTGTCCCCCTTTCAATCGATGTTTAAAAAAACTAGAGCCTTTCTTAAGAATCATCCTGATGTATATATTTTGCAGGCTGACAAGGGCGGTTGTACGGTTGCGATGAATAAAACTGATTATATTGAAAAAACAAAAATCTTGTTGAATGATGACTCTACTTACAAGAAATTAAAAAAAGACCCAACTACTAGAATACAGAGATCATATAATCTACTGATTAAGTCTCTTAAGGACAGTCATGAAATTCAAGATGGTGTGGCGAAACAACTTATGATTTATAACTTAACCACCCCTAAATTGTATTGTCTTCCTAAGGTTCATAAACCAGATATTCCCTTGCGGCCCATAATCAGTTCGATCAATTCCACAACCTATAATTTGTCAAAGTTTTTGGATCGTATATTAAATTTAACGTTTGCCGAACGCACAGAGTATAATATTAAGGACTCATTTTCTTTAGTCAATGCTTTGGATGGTTTCAAATTACCAAGGAATTATGTACTAGTTTCCCTTGATGCGGTCTTCCTATTTACTAATATACCTTTACCATTGGTTTTGGACATCATTAGACGGAATTGGGGTTTGGTGCAGTTTCAGACAACGTTGTCACAAGCATCGTTCTTGAGTCTTGTTCAATTCATTTTCGATAATACTTACTTCAGTTTTGACAATGATTTTTATTCCCAGACTTTCGGTACACCAATGGGTTCTCCCATTAGTCCGATTTTGGCGTTGATTGTGTTGGATTATTTGCTGGATAGTGTTTTGCCTCTTTTACCGTTTCGGGTTCCATTTATATATAAATATGTAGATGACATTGTTTGTGCTGTGCCAGGAGATAAGGTGCAGTTGATCCTTGACACATTTAATTCAGTAGACGATCATCTCCAATTTACAGTTGAGACGGAGGTGGGTTGCAGTGTCCCGTTTCTTGACACCCGACTTATAAGGTCTGTTGACAATGTCATAATTTTTGATTGGTATCAGAAACCCACATCATCAGGAAGATTCTTGAATTACTATTCCAATCACACAAAAAGTCAAAAATTCAATACGGTAATTTGCATGAAAAACAGGATAACAGCAATTAGTGATGGGCAATTCTTGCAACGGAATCTGGAAAAACTTTTTAAATTGTTCCTTAATAATGGATATCCTAGACACGTGTTAAGAAAGTTAATATATAGCTCCAATTTTTATGATGGTCCCTTGGAATGTGGTGAGGCTACCAATGTACAATTTAAAAGATTGCCCATTGTGAATAATTTGACTGATAATGTTGTTAAGTTGTTTAAGACTTACAGTAACATTAGAATAGCTAAATACAATAACTTAACTACAAAGATTTTCTATAGTAGGTTGAAGGATAAGATCCCGTTACCACTCACGGTTAATTCTATTTATAATGTTCCTTGCTTGGGTTGTCAAGGGTGTTATATAGGTCCCAATGGCTAAAACAAAGGCTTGTTCAGCATAAAAGTGACTGCCGTATAGGCAAAAAATCATGTGCATTGGTGGATCACCATCTCCAGACGGGACACGTTTTTGATTTGGATAATGTGAAGGTTTTGACGGTGAAAGATAATTACAATAATCGACTTTTTTTGGAGGCCTGTCACATTAACAAGAATGAACATAGTGTTAATTACAAGTCAGATACGGATAAACTCAGTGTAATTTATATCAATATTTTAAATCTCTAATGCAATTGTATTATGGTAATTTTTGTTCTGTGTTTATTCGTTGGTTTCCTCTCTTTTTTGTTTCTTTTTTTCTTTTCCTTCAGGTTTCGCTTATTTTTATTAGTATTTTAGAAAAAAGAAAGAAAAAATTTGTTTGTGTTATCATCGTGACAAATACGTTGCTCTTCATTCCGTTTCGAACGTTAGATATATGTATGTATATATGTGTAGTTTGAAGGAGTTTTAAATGTATAAAGACGAAATGATTTGTAGAATTAATAAATTTCGTGATCTTTCTGTGATGATTAGGTGCCAGTGACTGACTCTATGTTGTAAGTTTTGTCTCTCTTTTATTTTTTATTTTTTAAAAGACATTATTTTAAATTATTAGAGTTTGTTGGTTGTAATTTGTATCAAATTGTGTCCATTGTAGCTTCGCTCCTGATGAAGATATGAAATACATGTCGAAATATTGAGTGTGAACGATTGAGTTTCAATTTAATACAGACCGCATTCCCGCAATTCCTTTTTGTTTTATTATATATATATATATATATATATATGTACCTAAACAATATGTTGGCGTGGTCAACAAAATTGTTGCAGCCGTTCGAAAGATGGCGCTATTTTTTTTTGGTTGAGTTGAATTTTGACAAATAAACAATAATTTCTCTTTGAATTTCGACATAGGCTATTTTTCGGTCCCCATGCCTATTCTGCAATTGCACTAACGACCTCTTCTGTACATGACTTTATTATACAAAGACTTTAACAAAATCAAACCCTTTGCGCCACCTAACGGAACGGACAGAGCAACGTTTGCGAGGGCAGCTGGTATTCTATAGTTGATTAAGAATTTTGTTCGCGACCTTTTTGCAGAAAATTAAATAATAATATGCAATTAAAGTCAAAGTAGAAAATGTGTTTATTACTTGCGCCATCTATGACCAATAGTGCAGGTTCGTTATTCTTTGTTATCCGGAACTTTCAGTATGCACAAAAAAGAACACTACAACATTAGATCTTTCTGAACTATCTGGGATCATCTACCAATTTCTCGTCCGATATTACCTGTTTCTCGAAAAATTAGAATAAGTATTTGAGTATATTCTGGAAAGTATTATAACCAAAAAACCAAAAACAAGTTTAAAATTTTCATTTCGAAATTTTTCTAAATTATCTTGAATGGAGTCTTTCCACTATCTATCGATTTCTTAACAATTTCAAATATACTATTAAATCATAAATGTGTTTTCGATATTACTACATAAGATTTACCACAGAATAAACTTGGCAATGGGCTCTTTAGTCACAGGATGAAGTTAGTTCTAGGTTTTTTAATTAAAAAATCAATTCAAACTGAATCGTTGGTTGACACCTGTCATAAATCTGTCAAAATAACGCGGCGAATCGGCATAACGGATAAAGCTTTTGTGTTATTTTGATTATTTGCTGTAGTAGAAAGAATATAGTATTGTTTTATAAGCTCGTTAGTCACTCATTTTACTAAACACTCGGTCCGCTACGCTTCGCTAGTGATTAATAAAACTCGTGAGTAATATGAAGTTCATAAAACTTGATACATAGTATACTATTTAATTCACATTATATTTTAACAATTATTTATTAACAGTTAACATCTGACATTTAAAACTAAATACAAACGATAAACTTAAGATTTTTTGCCCATAACCCAACTGACATCGAATATTACAGAAAATCTTTTATATAATTTTAGTGACCAAAATATCAACCCCAGTTTTTTAACATAGTTGTAATGTATACATATACAGATGTTAAATAATTACTTTATGACGCGTGCTATTGCATGTAGGAGTTATAGCAGTAGAGGAGAAACAGCGTCCTAATTAATTGTAAACATTTTATGCTTATTTAAGCTTGAAATTAAATTTGTTACTATATGTACCAGACTAATTGCAAAATTCACTAAATTGGCAGAATTAATGAATTTGGTTTCGTATTTTCGACGGTTTGAATTATAGTTTAGCTCTAAGAGAACTCTTTCATTGAAGAAATATCAGAATCATCTGCATATATTACATAATGCACAAAAGATAATCATCTAGTAAAAGTATGTGTTATTTAACCAAATTTTGTGGAAATATCTACTGTGTTGAGAGTAAATTTTTATAAAGTTTTATAAAGAAAATTTAAAAATGAATTGTTCTTTCTCGTTGTTGACCACTACTTCCTGTCTAAATTTTCTACAATGTAACCTTTGTAAAGCTGTATTTAACCTGTCTATTAATGTGTTTTTTGTTTCTTTTTATGTTAAAAGCAGTACATTGTCTAAAATTTTTCTTTGTCTGTAAAACATATAAAATCATTGATTTTGAATATAATTATTGTTTAAATTAGACATTAGAATTTTATTATATCAACATCCAATAATGTTTTAGTAACCTTTTAATTAATCATCTCTGTTAATCTGAATCGCCCTCGAGATCACGAACTGAGCTTAGCTGGCAAGGCAAATTTATTTACATTTTATTTTAGAATTTAACGTTACATTAACTTTATTAATTTTATTTTGAGTGGTTCCATTACAATCTTGACACAAACAGAAACAAACCTCTGTATCCGAATCCATAAATATTAGAGTCAAAATATTTAAAATGTGGATACAGAAAAAAGTGGATGATTAAATTTGACGACACAAACAATTCGTTGCTAGAGCGTCACCGCTCGAGCAAAATAATACAAGAAATAATAATAATAAGAAAAGAAGAATATATAAATTGTATTACAAAAGTAGAAATATATTTAGAAGGGCCATAACTGCAGGGGTCCTTTAAAACCCTGCACCATTTGGTCTAGGATGTAGGAAAAAAACTTGCAGAATAAAAATCTTCCATCACAGCTCCACAAAACTAAAGGTCTTTAGTTGTTAAGATCCAATCAACAGCCTCTGGAATTAAATTATGTAAATCTGTGTATCCAAATTCAAACTTAGCTAGAGGACATTCTTCAACAATATGTTGAACTGTTTCAATCTCAGCTCCGCAATTACAAGTTGAACTCGCAATCACATTCCATTTGAATTACATATTCTTGCACCTTCCATGACCCGTCCTAAGATGATTCAACTTACACCAAATTTTTCTTGGCCGTGTAAAGCGTCTTCCATTAGACGCGACCATTTGTTCTTTAATACACATATACAGTATGATGATAAAGTTTGGAACAACGTTCATACAAGCGTTCTATAATGTATTTAAGAAAATCGCTGGGACCAATCGATTTTTGTTTTTAAAACGTCTTTTGAAGAGTTTTTTTTTTTTTTGAAAAACGTCATCGGTTCTTGCACAATGAAAGATCTGAAAGACGCGTTTGAGTTGCAGGTGAATCTATTGAAAAAGAAAAATAGTTTTGTATTAAAAGCACTCCCTCGTCTGTCACTTAGAGCGTTCCTTAGTTGGTGATGAAATAAAAACATCTCACTATTATTTCGTACGATTAACTTACATTGTAAATGTTACAATGTAATTAACGTAATTTCTTGCCTGCCAGATTAGTAGTGCTCGCAAGCCGGTATTATCACGCGGGCCAGATATAGATACTAAATAGTTAATTATTTGATAAAATTACAGATACATTTTAAATGTGACTTATAAATATTAACTTTACCGCTTTCATTTTCTTCGATTCTGTAATATTAAACCTCAAGACACACACTGAAGTATAAACGTGTAGATTAAGACACGGATTGTTACAATGCTAGGGAACGAAATTGCCAACATACAGGTATGTACGTATTTAACATTCTACGAGCCAGATCGTGTAATAAAATAAAAGGCAACAAACCGATTTTTCGCTGAAAAGGTAAGGTATTCGGGGTCTTTATGGCTAACGAGGGTTCATATATAAACAACAAATGCTTTTATAAGCAAACATAACCATTATCTATTCTTTTCATTACGAGTCATTACGTATTTATTTTGGTAAACAGAACGTACGATTGTGCAGGTAGCGACTAAAGGAAAGGACTACAAAATTTCGTATATTGCCAATGACGGCAACTGAGGTAGAAGACAATTAGAATAGAAAACGGCGCGTCGCCATCTGATTTTTAGCAGAATTTATAGAAGAAAAAAGCTTGTTTCGTAATTTATCACTATTTCGTTTCGTATACCAATGGCACGTTTCTGAAATAATTGTCAAGATGATGTTTATCACGAAGGGGTTATGTTATCTACCTAGGTATGAATGAAAGGACTTAGAAAACAAACAAAATTTTATTTTTCAACCTAAGAACTATTAATAATAATAATAATAATAATAATAATCTCTATTCCAACTCGACTCTAAAAAAAAGTATGAGAAACGTCACAAATATGGTAAATATAAAATTCATCAATACATACGGGGTGGCTGACAAAGATCGCCCCACGCTGTAGCTCCGTTATTTGCTATCTGATTTTATAAAACGGAATTTCAAATAAAATGGTTAAGCAATCAAAATATTATTAGGAACAAAAAATTTGAACATGCGATAGTCAATTTTTTTTTTAATGGCAACGAATATTTTTAATTAATGTTTCGGATAAAGAATGTTTTCCTGATTTTGATGATGTATAACACGTCAATTTTTAAACATAAGCTTCAAGTGTGCCGTAGTTAATAACATTTTATTGGAATGGAAATTTTAAAAAAATACAAATAAATACGAAACTTATCTACAAATATTGTTCAAATTGTCTGCCGCCTTGTTGAAGACATAGTTGACACCTCCTAATTACTCCATTTGTGGCGTTGAGTATAAAATCAGGAGGTATTGCGCGGCAAGAATTCAGAATTCTTTGCCTTAAAATGTCTATAATTTCCGGACTAGTAAAATAAACCCGATCTTGAAGATAGCCCCATAACCAAAAATACAGCGCCGTAAGGTCGGGCGAACGAGCGGGCCATTGAATTGGTCCATTGGTTCCAATCCACCTCTCAGCAAGTGTCGCATTTAATCATTCATCATTTGTTAAGGCATTATGAGGAGGGGCGCCATCTTGCTGAAAGTACATTCTGTTTAGCTCGGCAATTGGCAAATCATCTAAAAAGTTTGTAATGTTTTTACGCAATAGTTGATGGTATCTTGCTTGATTTAAGATGCCATACATGAAAAATGGGCCAATTAATCGATCACCCCAAAGACCGCACCATACATTTAAACTGAATCTTTGCTGCGAATTATTCTCAATTATAATTCTTGAGTTTTCTTGGCTCCAAAATCGATTGTTCTTTCTAATAAAAATGGCATTATTACTGAAACTGCATTCGTGCGACCAAATAGTTTTTCGATAAAAATTACGATCTCGTTGTGTAACCTTTAAGAAAAAGTTGCAAAATTGCATTCTTCGACCATGATCATTTTCCAATAGTGCTTGGACTTTTTGAGAGATGTATGGTATGAGCTTGTGCTTTTTGAGTATCGCTTGTGTTGTTTGGTGCGATACGCCGACCTCATTTGCAATTCTCCGAGTAGAAGTCCATGGACTTTCTTCCACACATAAAAGAACATCCAATTCTGTATTTTCCTTAAACTGTCGACTCTTACTTTTTGGAATTTTGAAGGCTCCATATATTCTTAAATTTTGTTTGATTCTTTCGAATTTACAACGGTCTAGAACCTCTCTTGTCGGATAACGATAACTGTAGAGTCTCACAGCTTCAGCACTATTTTGATTACATTCAAAGTATACTTTCAACATGTCGGTCAGTTGATTGCTATCCATGATAATGATGAATTAAAATCACAGAAAGAATCAGAACGTTGAACTAATGTCACACCGATACACAAATGTCACAATGACAGTATTTATTAACATTTACATATTAATTGACAGTACTTATTACTTGATGCATTTGATTGCTATCCACGGCACACTTGAAACTTATGTTTAAAAATTGACGTGTTATGCATCATCAAAATCAGGAAAACATTCTTTATCCGAAACATTAATTAAAAATATTCGTTGCCATTTAAAAAAAGAAAATGACCATCGCATGTTCAAACTTTTTGTTCCTAATAATATTTTGATTACACCAATTGATAGTATTTACTTAACCATTTTATTTGATATTTCGTTTTTTAAAATGGGATAGTAAATAACGGAGCTACGGCTTGGGGCGTTTTTTGTCAGCCATAAAAACATAAAAGTCAAAATACGAGGTAGACGCCATAAATTCTTGGCCTGACAGGCTTATACAGGTACAAACGTGTTCAAAGTCCGTCACGTCATGCATGCACATACGCGAGGTGTACACTATAAATATGACGGTTCGAAGCTTTGTAGTTTTTAGTAACCAGCCAACCAACGTGACTAGCGCACGAAAATGTCTGAAGTAACGAAAATTGCGTAGCGCGCGGTCATTAAATTTTTAACAAAAGAAGTGCATACATCTTATCACATTAAACAACGTTTAGGTGGTGTTTACGCTGATTCATCTCCTTCGTATTCAACTGTAAAAAAGTGGGCAAAATGTTACCGTTTGGGACAAGAATCCCTGGAAGATGCTGATCGGTCGGGTCGACCAATTGAAGCGATAACGCATCAACAAATTTCAGTTATTCAACATTTAGTGCTAGAAGGTCGCCGTTTGAAAGTGAAGGAATTAGCAGTGATAACAAACATTTCCGAAACAAATGTTCGCCGAATTCTCCGTGACCATTTGTGTATGAATAAAATTAATAGTACTAGATGCGTACCGCGACTTCTTTCTGCTCTCCAACGTGAATGTCGAGTCGAATGTGCGCAGTCGTTTTTAAACATGTGTGAAGACGACCCAAAACCGATTTTGGAGTTCATTGTCACAGGGGATGAAACAATGGTTCTGCTTTACGATCCCCTATCGAAAAGGGAGTCCATGGATTGGCGGCGACCTGATGAACCTCGTCCCAAAAAGGCGAAGTCGTTCAATCAACGAAAAAGGTGATAGCCACAATATTCTGGAATTTTGAGGACATCTTGCTAATTGACTTTAAAGAGCGCAGTACAAGTGTGAACGGCACATATTATGCGTCTTTATTGCATAAATTAAAGGATAGTATTCGTGCAAAACGTCGTGGAAAATTGACAAAGTGTATGCGATTATTGCACGACAATGCTGCCGTCCATATTGCCGCCATTTCACAAGCTATCATCCGCGAATGCGGCTTTCAAGAATTGGAACATCCACCGTATAGTCCGGATATGGCTCCTTGTGATTTTTTTTTCTAATTCAAAAAAAGATCTTAGGAGACGTAGTTTTAAGGACTACAGTGAGGTGCAAGCAGCTGTTATAGAACATTTTGACCGAGAAACTTCAGAGTATTTTTACAAGGAAATTTGTTTCACGTTGTCCAATCTAATAAATAATATAGAATGCGCAAAAGATATCGTATCATTGCTCTGCTGTACGAGAATTCAGAAATGCTAGCCTTACACAGCTAATAAATTAATATGCTTAAAATTGACAGAAACTACATCTCGCAATGTCTCTCCTAAGAAAGTTTTGTTTTATCTAGTGTTGATGAAATACGAATCCCTTGTGTAATCCAATCTGTATAATTAAAAATAATTGATTAAACGGGTAATCGGTCTGTAAATGTAAATCAAAAAACTTTTGGTTTATATCTCAATATTTCGCATTCTTTTTTATTGCTTCATCAGGAATACTACAATGAAAAATTAATATTAACAAAAACTACAAAAAACACCAAAGCGACTACAAACCTACAACTATTTCATTAACAAATTAAAAACAACACACACATGTTGGTATGAAAACAGCGCGTCAATGTATGTACTAAGTTCTATCGTGTTCACAACGAAACATTTAAGAATGTTATATTTAAAAAGCAAGCAAATGCACGCACAATTATAATATAACAAAAGTAACTACATTACTGTATAAGAAATTAATTAAAGTATATAAAACTCTACAATAAACATTAATCAGTCATTATGGATTTAAAATATTACAATATATAGTACTTAAAAAGTTGACGTCAGTTTGTATGTTAACCATTTCCAAAAACAGTCTCTTTCTATAATTATTCTCAATATCCAAAATTTTTACTCCCTCATTATCGAAGCTGTGATTGTTTTCTTGGTAATGAATAGACAGCGCACAAGATTCCTTGTCTAACCGAGTATCACTTTTGTGCTGTGTAATTCTATTTTTTTTCAAATTTGCGACGTTTGGTCAATATACTTGCCCTCGCAATCCGAACAAGACACCCTATACACCACGTCACTCACAGAGAGGTGAGGAATTTTATCTTTGATATTTGTAAACAATCTACCGATATTCAAAGCATTATATTTAGCAATCTTTATAGTTTTAAACGGTTGGAATTGCTTAATGACACCGTTCGCAGGGCCATCAAGGAAGGGCAATTTGATATCAGAAACGACAGAACCATTGTCCAACGGATCAAAGATGTTAGATTGGTAAATTAACTTTCCTAGGAGATACCCAGAATAACCGTTATTCAAAAGTATGTCAAATAGCCTCTTTAAATAGTCTTTAAGATATACATCACTGATATGCGATGCTCTGTTTTTATGGCTATCAAAGTATTAATTTTTTGGTTATAGGGATGGTTGGAGAAAGAGTTAATATAATCTACTCGATGATGTAGGTTTCTGATACCAATTTAAAAGTATTCGGTTATTTTGGGATCCAATCAAGAGTCTCCAAGAAGGGGACACTATTATCAACTTCCGTCGCTATGGTAAACAGCAATTTGGAATGAAAAGAATTGAATTTATCTAACGTGAAGTCAATCATACTAGAAGGACATATGATGTCATCAACATATTTGAATACCATATTTATATTGAATATATTAATAGTTATTTACGAACCAAATGCGGAAAGACTACTTTTCCGCATGAGCGCACTTTGGGAAGCAAGTGCTTTTAATTGCGCGAATGCGTGGAGGATGTTCTCATGCAAGTGGTTTGTACAATATTTTTTGTACGAGCACAAATTAAAAAAATATTATTGATTAAGGTGATTAGTATCATACTTAACCTAAAATAGATTACCTAATTAGTGTATGCATTTCTTGTACGTGGGTACCTATTACTCACATGTAAATTTAGTTTAAGTTATTATATTCTTTCTTATGACGTTTTTATTCTTATATTTATAGTGAATTCATCACTTTTTGGGTTGATTACAATTAAATGTCAATTTCAATGTTACTTGAGAAATAGTCAAATAGATGGCGCCACAAATTTATTTGACGAATTTTTAATTATTACTCCTATTTCCCCAACATTTAGTGAAGAATAGTCGAGGGAATTACTATTTTATAGACTAAATTTTATTACTATCAGGTTAGATTTTTTTATAAATATCCCAAAGAGCCAGTTTTTTTTTCAATTTTTACAGTCGCCTCGACCAGGAAATACTCCTTGCTGGTCAAGCGACGCATGCGCCAAATGTCACTTGACAGGCGGTGAGTACAAAACATTCTTTTATATACTATAGCCTTTAGAAGTTCAGAACTTATTTTTCAATAATCCTATACATAAATAATAATTTTATTCATGGCTTAAGAAATTTCATTGTTAATGTAATTTAGTTAATTCAATATTCCATATTTCTAGACATTTATATTTCATGTTAGTAGTATTTAATGTGTGTCTGTGTGTACAAATGATGTAAGGCATTAATTCTCGCGAAATTTAGCAAATGCTGGACTAATTTCGTAAATAGACGCACATGCGATGTGTGATGAAATTAAATATACTATTGTATACAAAACGATTTGCGGTTTACACGTTCTGTTTATTTATTTTGCAGCGGTCTCCGTTTGCGGGTCCCTCTCTGTTAGTTCAATAAACAGAAATTTGGATAACGTCCGAGTTTATTTAATATTCCTTTACATACATTAACATGCAAAACAAACAAATTACGAGGAATATTATGGAATATGAAAGCGTCTAGGTCGGATACTCGTAAGTAATCTCTTAGTGTAAACAGTATACTCTCTTTAATTCAGACGGGTGACGACAAAAACACTACATTATAACAATTTTAAATGACAGAACTACGGAGCAAAATTTGTGTTTTTACGCATACAGTTACAAGCTAAACCATTCATTCGTTTATTAAACACATATACTATATGTTGGCACTCCTTTATATTTAAAAAGCTCACTATTATTTTAATTCTAACTTTTCAAAATCACGTTGATAAATATACAGGGTGAATCAACTATCTGACAATGTATATTTACTCTTTAACGCTTAATATAATTAAAAATTCGCGTACTATAGTTGATAGGGTTGTCATGATCAGGGTGATCAATAAATCGTTCGCACAAAATAAATGTATTTTTTTAAACTGAAAAGTCTATATACCGGGTGTGAAAATATAAATAAGAATTAAATATGTCCCAGCAGAGCGGTAAAGTTTGGTATTTAATAATGTAGAAAGCGAATAATTTTTAATACAAAAATTATAGATAATTAATCATAAGCTCTAAAATTTAAAAATATTTTCATTTACACAGAGTGTTAATTTATGTTTTTTTAAACGAAAGACTGTGTATTTTTTTTCAGTTTATGATAGCCCTTGACGTACTGATTAAACTAACATGAACTTGTATTTGCCGATTTTCAACTGTTTCTGAGATATGGCGATTTTTCTTTAAAAATTGTACAATATTTGAGAGGTTGCTATAAAATAAAGATTGATGATGAAAAATACCTATTATGGGCTCAATTAGTAGAGATATCTTTTCAGTATGTGAAAATAATGTTTATTTCGACATATCTACGTATGTTCTTTAGAATTACATACCATTCGCTAAAGTTAAAAATTCTAAAAAAAATTAAATAAAACACCCTGTATATTTATATGTCATTGAATGTATTTAAAATGTAGTAATTAAAAATATATACTTTCTAGTGCCTGTGGGCGATATTGCAAAAGCTATAAGATATTATATCTGAATAAACCGATTACGACTTAAAAATATGAGTTGCCATGACTTAATTACACATAGCATAATAAAAATTAATCGAAAAGAGTTAATTCTAATATTTTCTTTTTACGAATAAGTAATTTTTATTGAAATTTTAAAACTCATGAAATGAAAAGGTCACAGTCCAATGTACGTTATTGGAAACTTCTATAACTTTCGCAATATCTTGAAGAACTTACAAGTTACTATTTTCAAGCATCACAGTAATTATCATATAAAAAATTAAAAAATCTGTTTTAAGGTTCTTTTAATAAAGTTTTTGCAACACCAAGGAATCTAGAAAGTTTACGCGCGCTTGTATGGGGATTTTCTTGAACGCATAACAAACGAACCGTTTGTGCATCTGTATTTTCTTCGGCAGCAGTAACACGGCTCCTTTTACTTTCTTATACGTAGTATAAGGAAGTATTGTGATGATGAAAATTTTCGACCTTGAGATTTTTGCAGATGTCCACGTTTTGAAGTCCCCTGATACCGAATAAGTGGTTTTTAAAAAATGTCTCTGTGTGTGTCTGTGTGTCTGTGTGTGACCACGATAGCGGTCAAACCGCTGTAGATATCAATTCCAAATTTTGTATTTACGTGTATAATCTCCCTCTTGAGATCTGATTAGTTTTTCAGTAAAATTGGTAGACCGGAAGTAGCAGTTTACTTCAGTGAAAATTTCGAATTTTGCCAATATTTCGTCAATTACTAAGTTTAAACAAATTAATAAAGAATTGAAATGTACTCAGAATTAAATTTGAGACAAATTATCTTAAAAAATTTTTCGAAATTCCAACCGGAAGTAAGTCTTTTACTCTTATCGAAAATCAGTTTTTTGCGAATATCTCACAAGTCATGCTTTCTAGGCAGGTACATTGCGAGTATAAAAGTATTTAAATAATAATTTTAAATATCTTTTGTATAAAAAAAATTTCAAAATTCGGACCGGAAGTACCACTTTTACACTTACCGAATAGCGATTTTTTGCAGATATGTCGTAAATTATGCATTCTATATATATTTATTAAGAGTACAAAAGTATTTAGAGTTGAATTTGCAATATTTTTTGTATACATGAACTTTCAAAATTCGGACCGGAAGTGGCACTTTTACTCTTAGCGAGTAGCACTTTTTTTCGAATATCTTGCAAGGTATGCATTATATAGCGATTTATTAATAGAATGAAAGTACTTAGAATAGGATTTTGAATAAGTTTTGTATAAAAAAATTCTTAGAATTGTATAGTTTGAAACGCTCATACGTATAAGAAAGTCGTGTGGTGGCCACACCTCATTTTTTCATACGGAATACTGTGAGTTTCCTCAGATACTTAACAATATTTGAAAGGCATTCATCGATGGCAGTCCCATATTTGGATATTTTTGGATGTATATATTTGTGCCAGCAAACAATCGCATTTTTTTCATTGTTACGTTTTTTTTTTGGTTGTATTTTATCCTTTAATGGTTTATTTTAATTGTCGGAATACGTAATTCGTTTTTGATTAAATTTATGTCGTCTTCCTACTACTACTGCCATCTGGTGTAGAAGTGCTTAAGATTCCTATTGCACGCGTTCCGCCTTGCCATAGGTGTGTGTAACGTATACAGGCATTGTCGGGTAGATGGCGTATGTTGTTTCATTTAATTAATTTGTTTTCTTTAGTAATTGTTAATTTCGTTTTTCAAACTTCTTTTCGGCCTAGAGTTATGCAACAAATTATTAATAATTATTTTCCATTTTCCTATGGTTATTTGAACCTGTATTTTTGTCGTACGTTTAAAGTATTAGTTGGGTCGTTCGAACTTTTAGAACAATTGTCGTGTGCGTTTGATGATCGGGCTTGACATGTTAGAGTCTTCCTCTTTTGATTTTAACGGTCGTCGAGAAAGGTTAGACACCACAGAGCAGAATCATTTCCCTCAGCTTTACTTGAGAATGGTGGAGAGTTGAGTTTTATCGTCGGTAATCGCTTACAAAAGCGGATGTTATGGTGCTTCTCAAGTATTATTGGTGAATTTTGGCGTTTTATTTCATTCTTGCGAGGATATTTTCTTCTGGGCTTGGGAATTGTTTAAGCTGCTGTAAGTATAGTTTTCCACGTGTCTAATCGATCTTAATTTGTGTGTTTCTATATTCAAATTTAGCTGCTGGTGTTGGGCCTGACATAAACCTCATTTGAGCATTTTTGGTTTGGGGTTAAGACGTGAGAATCACGTGCTTGTAGTCTTACGGTGCCAAGGAATTGTTGTTATATCTTGCGGTGAGGGCATATTTAAGGTGCAGATTATTGGAATACTGTAGCCTTCAAACGCTATTTCTTGAGGTGTCGTTAACCGAGGATAGGAGAGCATATTCCATGTAACGTGTGGATCCGTAGGAGGTGTCGTGTTGGAAGCTTTGGATGTGACTTTCTTAAGGTATTGTGACTGTGTAAATTTTCTCTGACATTATCCAGAGGGTAGAGTTTAATTGACTAAACAGTTTGGCTAATTTTGTGTCAATATCGTGTAATTTGAACAGTGAATTTCAATTTTCCGGGCTAAATAATTAAATAAGTAATCGTAATTTCCTAATTTAACTTCTTGTGGCCTGTGAGCCTTTATGTTTTGAATTAATTAATTTAACGTAGTTTTATTAACAATAGTGACCCCATTTTGGAGGTTACTTTGACATTTTTGGAGACGTTACGTAGCCATTTTAATTTTGGACTTAGGAATTGAACTAAATTTTGGGATGTGTATGGCAGTGTAGCCTCACATCGGACTTGTATAAATTCTTAGATGTAATTTAACGCATTTTAGTCTATGATTGTAATTTATTTTTGGTATAATCTCGTAAGAAATTAATGAATTTAACTTAATCATATATTCTTCCTGTAAAGCATAGTTAACTAGCGCTATTTCTTATATAGAATTAGATATCTTACAACTTAGAGTCTGTTCTCTAACGTCGAATAGATTGTCAGATGCCTCTGGTATACAGAGTGTTTATTTTTGGGTGTCGCGTTGCATTATACGATCAAACTGTTCGACTTTGGAGGGACTCCTGGCAAGTTGCCTTATAATTGTGTACTTGTAAGAATATTGTTGGTGAATCAATGTTAGATTTAAGTTTATCCTTGTGTTCACCTGTTTCTTTTGAACTTTTAAAATTTAGGTAATGTCACGTCACTGAAATTTGAATTGTGGATCACCTTGGGTGATCATTTAAGTTTTGAACAGTCCTTCAGACCTTTTTTTTTTTATTTTTACTGGCAACCGAGTTGCGCTTGTGTTTCACTATCCTTGTTTTCTCTTGTTGTAAATATCTCTTGAATTCAAGACTATTAAAATAGCCGGATATGTTCATAACTGGAATACACTGTTGAGGTCTAGTTAAATTTCAATAAACTGTTGTTAAGTGAATGAGTGTGTATTGGTCTTATTTACTTATCACCTGGGGAGTTTTACATTGGACCTGGTCCGGGGTCTGAATATCTGTTGGGCTTAGCATATTATTACGGATAGGCGCCCTGACATCTTAACCTTCGACTTAGTACGGTGTTCGAACTCGCCCTTCTCTGACTGTAGCTGGAGGCAGTGCTGACTCCCATCTTTAACATCGACCCTTGGGGAAGTAAGAGGTAAGACTAGAGTGTTATAAGTTGGTGATTGATTAATAGACAAGCGTCCTCCTAAAGTATAATAGAAGGTTAAATACCGTGGTGGTGCCTAACTCACTACCTTCTTGGAATTTTGGGTACCGATTTGTTTAGGGCCTCGGCCATTTAAATTTAAATACAAGAGGGTAGCATCATATACAGCGTCTGCGATATTTTTTATATTATTGCTAATTCATGAACTTTTAAAATTTTAACAAAAATTAATTATTCGTTAAAGGAAAATAGAAGTAACTCTTTTTGATTAATTTTAGTTATAGTCGTAGTGCAAGTCATGGCATCTCATATTTTTAAATCGTAATCGAGTTTATTCAGATATTATATCTTATAACTTTTGCAATATCACCCAAAGGCACTAGAAAGTAAATGTTTTTAATTTAATTAACTTATTAATTCTGACATTTATTATGTATCATGATTTATTTTTTTAGGTTAGCGTCATAAGCTTGACATTTCGCATAGCTCCCGCCTTGTGCATTCGAGTATGAGAAATAAAGATCAATAAAAGGATCAATGTATGTAATAAATGTAAAATAATTACTTGGAAAGCGAAATTGGAAATTACCTAAATAATAATAACAGATGTCTTATTTAAACCTGTTAAATCAACGTTGTAATTTCTTTCATGATATGTAAAATTTACGAGAACATCTGATATGACAAGGTATGTTTATGTCGCAATTGTATATCTATATTTACCATATTATTAAAATAGCATTAAGATTTTCTTTCACCTACGTAAAGTGATTTTTAAACAGTCGCTAATATAGCATATAATATCATTTGTGAGCAATGAAAATTATACTAAAAACAATCTAAAAAAATAAAGATCTGAATTATATTTCAAAATAACCTCAATTTATAAATACAAACTAGCTAATACGGCAGGCCTAGAAGGCCCGCTGCCGCCTCTTATTCCGCTTACAGTTGAGGTACCGCTCCCCCTTATTCTTCTAAATTTATTGCGGATTTTGTCTTTATTGCGTTTCAGTTTTTGAAACACCATATAATTCCGATATATAGTGAATAACTAAATATAATTGTGTTTTAGATGTTCAATATTGTTTAGTTGTTTTTATACACCCCTGTATATAGTTTACAACTATGCAATATTTTATTCAGAATGCTTATCGGATGAAATGATTAATAATAGATTTAGTGATAATAGCAGTTTTTAAATTGAAAATGTTTAACGGCTGTCCATGAATTAAGATCGCGGGCTCGTCATTTTAATTGACATACTCAAATATACGTAGTATCTCCATAGTGTTTAATATGTTTACAACAAATTTTGTTTGGTAAATGGGCGTCGCTTTCAAGCATTCTTATAGCATGCTAATGAATGCTGATGAACTTCGAACATATAGCTCGCAAACATATGTATGCGAATGGGAAAAGTAAATTTAATTTATAAAGTATATTACTTTCTTACTACCTTTTCGAAGTCCACTATCGTTAATAAAAAAGCAGAGTATATTTTATCTAAAATTATTCTCCTTCTGTTTTTGACACAAATCGGTACACACTCAAGAGCGAGAAAGGTAATTTAATGTTAATCATAAGCCATGTTAAAGTATCCAAAGACACAATGAGCTCAAAAAGCGCAACATTTTTATTAAAACAGTTTACAATACTATTTTGATGTAAAGTGTGACCCTTTTGAAATCCACTATCATTAATAAAGGAGCACAAAATAATAATAAAAGTAAGAAACCCAAGTTTTAAATTTAAGCCCTTTTCAAGCGCCTTTCCTGTAAACAGTGCTTTCTAGAATATCCATTTTTATAAATTTTTGAAGCACCCCTGTATATACATATATTTTGTTAAGCCAATAGGATATCTTATTTAAAATTCTTCTCGAACTGTTTTTAACACAAACCGGTACACACTCAAGAGCGAGAAAGGTAATTTAATGTTAAACATAAGTCGTGTTAAAGTATGCAAAGACACAATGAGATCAAAAAGCGCAACACTTTTATTAAGACAGTGTACAATACTATTTTGATATAAAGTGTGACCTTTTTGAAATCCACTATCGTTAATAAAGGAGCATAAAATAAAAGTAAAAGTAAAAAGCCCAAGTTTTAAATTGAAGCACCTTTCCTGTAAAAAGCGATCACTGGCATGACGCTTTTCAGAATGTCCACTTTTATAAACTTTTGAAGCATCCCTACATATATTTTTTTAAGCCAATAGTATATTTTATTTGAAATTCTACTCGAACTGTTTTTTTACACAAACCGGTTCACACTCAAGAGCGAGAAAGGTAATTTAATGTTAAGCATGTCATGTTAGAGTATCGAAAGAAACAATGAGTTCAGTGAGCGTAACATTTTCATTGAGACAATGTACAATACGATTCTGATGTTTGCGAATCTACTGTTGATACGAAAAAATTAAGTATTAAATTTAAACCCTGTTCAATCACGTTTCGAAGAATCACCAAATTGAAGACGTAATAAGCGACCACAAACATCCCCGTATCTAAACTTTCACATTCATACGTCAATTTTCAAAAAACTCTTCCGCCATTTTGTTTTTTTTTGACATTTTGACTTTGGAATCGTGATCGGCGACCCCCAAAACTCCCGTATTCTAAAATTTCACATTCATACGTCAATTTTCAAAAAAATCTTCCACCCTTTTGTTTTTTTTGATATTTTGACTTTGGAATCGTGATCGGCGACCCCCAAAACCCCCGTATCTAAAATCTTACATTCATACGTCAATTTTCAAAAAAATCTTTCGCCGTTTTGCTTTTTTTGATATTTTGACTTTGGAATCGTCATCGGCGACCCCCAAAACCCCCGTATATAAAATTTTACATTAATACGTCAATTTTCTAAAAAATCTTTCGCCATTTTGTTTTTTTTGACATTTTGACTTTGGAATCGTGATCGGCGACCCCCAAAGCCCCCGTATCTAAAATTTCACATTCATACGTCAATTTTCAAAAAATCTTCCACCATTTCGTTTTGTTTTGACATTTTGACTTTGGAATCGTGATCGGCGACCCCCAAAACCCCCGTATCTAAAATTTTACATTCATACGTCAATTTTCAAAAAAATCTTCCGCCATTTTGCTTTTTTTGACATTTTGACTTTGGAATCGTGATCGGCGACCATCAAAACCCCCGTATCTAAAATTTTACATTCATACGTCAATTTTCATAAAATCTTCCGGCATTTTGTATTTTTTGACATTTTGGCTTTGGAATCGTGATCGGCAACCCCCAAAACCCCCATATCTAAAATTTTACATTCATACGTCAATTTTCAAAAAAATCTTTCGCCGTTTTGCTTCTTTTGATATTTTAACTTTGGAATCGTGATCGGCGACCCCCAAAACCCCCGTATCTAAAATTTTACATTAATACGTCAATTTTCAAAAAAATCTTTCGCCATTTTGTTTTTTTTGACTTTGGAATCGTGATCGGCGACCCCCAAAACCCCCGTATCTAAAATTTTACATTCATACGTCAGTTTTCAAAAAATCTTCCGCCATTTTGTTTTTTTTTGACATTTTGACTTTGGAATCGCGATCGGCGACGCCCAAAACGCCCGTATCTAAAATTTTACATTCATACGTCAATTTTCAAAAAAATCTTCCGCCATTTTGCTTTTTTTGACATTTTGACTTTGGAATCGTGATCGGCGACCCCCAAAGCCCTCGTATCTAAAATTTCACATTCATACGTCAATTTTCAAAAAATCTTCCACTATTTCGTTTTGTTTTGACATTTTGACTTTGGAATCGTGATCGGCGACCCCCAAAACCCCCGTATCTAAAATTTTACGGTCATACGTCAATTTTCAAAAAATCTTCTGCCATTTTGTTTTTTTTTGACATTTTGACTTTGGAATCGTGATCGGCGACCCCCAAAACCCCCGTATCTAAAATTTTACATTCATATGTCAATTTTCAAAAAATTCTTCCACGGTTTTGTTTTTTTATGACCTTTTGATTTTGGATTTGTGATCGGCGACCTAACACACCCCCGCATCTAAAATTTCACACACGTCAATTTTCAAAAAAATCTTTCGCCATTTTGTTTTTTTTGACATTTTGACTTTGGAATCGTGATCGGCGACCCCCAAAACCCCCGTATCTAAAATTTCACATTCATACGTCAATTTTCTAAAAAATCTTTCGCCATTTTGTTTTCTTTGACATTTTGACGTTGGAATCGTGATCGGCGACCCCCAAAACCCCCGTATCTAAAATTTTACATTCATACGTCAATTTTCAAAAAATCTTCCGCCATTTTGTTTTGACATTTTGGCTTTGGAATCGTGATCGGCGACCCCCAAAACCCCCGTATCTAAAATTTCACATTCATACGTCAATTTTCAAAAAAATCTTCCGCCATCTTTTTTTTCGACATTTTGACTTTGGAATCGTTATCGGCGACCCCCAAAACCCCCGTATCTAAAACTTTACATTCATACGTCAATTTTCAAAAAAATCTTTCGCCGTTTTGCTTTTTTTGACATTTTGATTTTGGAATCGTGATCGGCGACCCCCAAAGCCCTCGTATCTAAAATTTCACATTCATACGTCAATTTTCAAAAAATCTTCCACCATTTCGTTTTGTTTTGACATTTTGACTTTGGAATCGTGATCGGCGACCCCCAAAAACCCCGTATCTAAAATTTTACATTCAAACGCCAATTTTCAAAAAAATCTTCCGCCATTTTGCTTTTTTTTACATTTTGACTTTGGAATCGTGATCGGCGACCATCAAAACCCCCGTATCTAAAATTTTACATTCATACGTCAATTTTCAAAAAATCTTCTGGCATTTTGTTTTTTTTTGACATTTTGACTTTGGAATCGTGATCGGCGACCCCCAAAACCCCCGTATCTAAAATTTGACATTCATACGTCAATTTTCAAAAAAATCTTCCACCCTTTTGTTTTTTTTGATATTTTGACTTTGGAATCGTGATCGGCGACCCCCAAAACCCCCGTATCTAAAATTTTACATTAATACGTCAATTTTCAAAAAAATCTTTCGCCATTTTGTTTTTTTTGACATTTTGACTTTGGAATCGTGATCGGCGACCCCCCAAAACCCCCGTATCTAAAATTTTACATTCATACGTCAATTTTCTAAAAAATCTTTCGCCATTTTGTTTTTTTTGACATTTTGACTTTAGAATCGTGATCGGCGACCCCCAAAACCCCGTATCTAAAATTTCACATTCATACGTAAATTTTCTAAAAAATCTTTCGCCATTTTGTTTTTTTTGACATTTTGACTTTGGAATCGTGATCGGCGACCCCCAAAACCCCCGTATCTAAAATTTTACATTCATACGTCAATTTTCAAAAAATCTTCCGCTATTTTGTTTTGACATTTTGGCTTTGGAATCGTGATCGGCGACCCCCAAAACCCCCGTATCTAAAATTTCACATTCATACAATTTTCAAAAAAATCTTCCGCCATTTTTTTTTGACATTTTGACTTTGGAATCGTTATCGGCGACCCCCAAAACCCCCGTATCTAAAACTTTACATTCATACGTCAATTTTCAAAAAAATCTTTCGCCGTTTTGCTTTTTTTGACATTTTGACTTTGGAATCGTGATCGGCGACCCCCAAAGCCCTCGTATCTAAAATTTCACATTCATACGTCAATTTTCAAAAAATCTTCCACCATTTCGTTTTGTTTTGACATTTTGACTTTGGAATCGTGATCGGCGACCCCCAAAACCCCGTATCTAAAATTTTACATTCAAACGCCAATTTTCAAAAAATCTTCCGCCATTTTGCTTTTTTTTACATTTCGACTTTGGAATCGTGATCGGCGACCATCAAAACCCCCGTATCTAAAATTTTACATTCATACGTCAAATTTCAAAAAATCTTCCGGCATTTTGTTTTTTTTTGACATTTTGACTTTGGAATCGTGATCGGCGACCCCCAAAACCCGCGTATCTAAAATTTTACATTCATACGTCAATTTTCAAAAAAATCTTCCACCCTTTTGTTTTTTTTGATATTTTGACTTTGGAATCGTGATCGGCGACCCCCAAAACCCCCGTATCTAAAATTTTACATTAATACGTCAATTTTCAAAAAAATCTTTCGCCATTTTGTTTTTTTTGACATTTTGACTTTAGAATCGTGATCGGCGACCCCCAAAACCCCCGTATCTAAAATTTCACATTCATACGTCAATTTTCAAAAATCTTCCGCCATTTTGTTTTTTTTTGACATTTTGACTTTGGAATCGTGATCGGCGACCCCCAAAACCCGCGTATCTAGAATTTTACATTCATACGTCAATTTTCAAAAAAATCTTCCACCCTTTTGTTTTTTTTGATATTTTGACTTTGGAATCGTGATCGGCGACCCCCAAAACCCCCGTATCTAAAATTTTACATTAATACGTCAATTTTCAAAAAAATCTTTCGCCATTTTGTTTTTTTTGACATTTTGACTTTAGAATCGTGATCGGCGACCCCCAAAACCCCCGTATCTAAAATTTCACATTCATACGTCAATTTTCAAAAATCTTCCGCCATTTTGTTTTTTTTTGACATTTTGACTTTGGAATCGTGATCGGCGACCCCCAAAACCCGCGTATCTAAAATTTTACATTCATACGTCAATTTTCAAAAAAATCTTCCACCCTTTTGTTTTTTTTGATATTTTGACTTTGGAATCGTGATCGGCGACCCCCAAAACCCCCGTATCTAAAATTTTACATTAATACGTCAATTTTCAAAAAAATCTTTCGCCAATTTGTTTTTTTTTGACATTTTGACTTTAGAATCGTGATCGGCGACCCCCAAAACCCCCGTATCTAAAATTTCACATTCATACGTCATTTTTAAAAAATCTTTCGCCATTTTGTTTTTTTTCACATTTTGACTTTGGAATCGTTATCGGCGACTCCCAAAACCCCCGTATCTAACATTTCACATCCATAAGTCAATTTTCAAAAAATCTTCCGCCATTTTGTTTTTTTTTGACATTTTGACTTTGGAATCGTGATCGGCGACCCCCAAAACCCCCGTATCTAAAATTTTACATTCATACGTCAATTTTCAAAAAATCTTCCGCCATTTTGTTTTTTTTGACATTTTGACTTTGGAATCGTGATCGGCGACCCCCAAAACCCCCGTATCTAAAATTTCACATTCATACGTCAATTTTCAAAAAATATTCCGCCATTTTGTTTTTTTTGACATTTTGACTTTGGAGTCGTGATCGGCGACCCCCAAAACCCCCGTATCTAAAATTTTACATTGATACGTCAATTTTCAAAAAATCTTCCGCCATTTTGTTTTTTTTTGACATTTTGACTTTGGAATCGTGATCGGTGACCCCCAAAACCCCCGTATCTAAAATTTTACATTCATACGTCAATTTTCAAAAAAATCTTCCGCCATTTTGCTTTTTTTGACATTTTGACTTTGGAATCGTGATCGGCGACCCCCAAAACCCCCGTATCTAAAATTTTACGGTCATACGTCAATTTTCAAAAAATCTTCTGCCATTTTGTTTTTTTTTGACATTTTGACTTTGGAATCGTGATCGGCGACCCCCAAAACCCCCGTATCTAAAATTTTACATTCATACGTTAATTTTCAAAAAATCTTCCGCCATTTTGTTTTTTGTTTGACATTTTGACATTGGAATCGTGATCGGCGACCACCAAAACCCCCGTATCTAAAATTTTACATTCATACGCCAATTTTCAAAAAATATTCCGCCATTTTGTTTTTTTTTGACATTTTGACTTTGGAATCGTGATCGGCGACCCCCAAAACCCCCGTATCTAAAATTTTATATTCATACGTCAATTTTCAAAAAAATCATGCGCCATTTTGTTTTTCTATGACATTTTGATTTTGAATTTGTGAACGGCGACTTAAGACACCCTCGTATCTAAAATTTCACATTTATACGTCAATTTTCAAAAAATCCTTGGGCATTTTGTTTTTTTTTGACATTTCGATTTGGATACCTGATCAATGACACCACAAATACTCCCAAGAGCCGAATTTTACTTTAATCAGAAGAGAGAAATTAATTTCAGATAGCTCCGCCCACCATGAATGTATGCGTAATCGTTGTCATAAGGGCACATAAATGTTAAAAGCAATCCTTTTCCCTATTAAGGCGTACGCGTTCTGGAATTAACGTATTTTAATAATTCAAATATATAGTCATCAAAAGAACAATCAACCTGTATATCTATAAAAATGTTAAGTCAAGCGGGTGTATTATGTCGAGATTGAGATGCCCAACCGGATAAATTAATCTGATATTTTTCGTGGGACCGTAGTACATTGAATCACATGCACACTGAATCTGTGACGTATTTCGGCCATTTTTCTTACGAAATCTGTCTGCAAACGAATTTGAAAGAGCTCGTGCCCTTGTTTGCGTGCGTCTGTCGACTCGAAATAAGCACGTGAAATATCTAGAGAAGTCCGTTCTATAACACCTCGGGTCTTGTTGGGCGCTCGCAACCTTCAAAATTTCGTATGTCACGCTTAAAAGTGAATCTGCGGATATACAACGCAGTTTGTCTGCCAGTTTGACGTTTCCCGAGATTTGTATTGCTTGTCACGGCCATGACGTAAGCCATTTTGCTGTTAGAAAACCCCGAGTGCAGGCTCCTCTTTAAACGCCCGTATCTCTGCACACGCTCCACTTGGGAAGAAAAACTCGCCGTCGTTGAGCGGTTTAAAGTCACCGCTACCATCGTGCCAAAGCACAGCCGTTAATTTTGCGTATCCAGAGACGAGTTCTTCCTACCGCACAACCGATTTTCGTCCATTTTTCGAGCGTTTGGTTGCCATGGGCTACTCCGCTTTTAGTATATATAACTAGCTATAACGTCCGCTTACAGCGGGTTCGTCCGCTTACAGCGGGTTCGTCAATTTCTTTTAGTTTGAATCCCCTTTTTCGCGTCCGCTTACAGCTTTTTCATAGTTTCGTGTAAAAAGCAATCACTGTCATGACGCCTTTTAGAATGTCTGATTTTATTAACTTTTGACGCACCCCTGTATATACATATATTTCGTGAAGCCAATAGTATATTTTATTTAAAATTCTCCTCGAATGGTTTTTTACACAAAGCGGTACACACTCAAGGGCGAGAAAGGTAAATTAATGTTAAACAAGTCATGTTAAGGTATCCAAAAGCACAATGACATCAAAAAGCCCAACATGTTCATTAAGACAGTTTACAATACTATTTTGATGTGAAAGTTTAAAAGCCTGTTAACCTTTTCGAAATCCAATATCGTTAATAAAGGAGCACGAAATAGTATTAAAAGTAAAAAGCCCAAGTTTTAAAGTGAAACCCTATTGAAGCGCCTTTCCTGTAAAAACCGATCACTGGCATGACGCTTTCTAGAATATCCACTTTTATAAACTTTTGAAACACCCCTGTACATACATAAATTTTGTGAAGCCAATAGTATATTAAAAACTATTTTGACACAAACTGGTACCCACTCAAGAGCGAGAAAGGTAATTTATTGTTAAACATGTCATGTTAAAGTATCGAAAGAAACAATGAGCTCAAAGAGCGCAACATTTTCATTGAGACAGTGTACAATACCATTCTGATGTTTTCGAATCTACTGTCGTTAAGAAAAAATGAAGTATTAAATTTAAGCCCTGTTCAATCACGTTTCGAAGAATTGCCAAATTGAAGACGTAATAAACGACTACAAGCACCCCCGTATCCAGAATTTCACATTCATCAATTTTCAAAAAACTCTTGCGCCATTTTGTTTTATTTGACATTTTGACTTTGGATTTATAATCGGCGTCCGCACACACCCCCGTATCTAAAATTTCACATTCATACGTCAATTTTCAAAAAACCCGTCCGCCATTTGTTGACATTTTGACTTTGGATTTGTAATCGGAGTCCGCACACACCCCCGTATCTAAAATTTTACATTCATACGTCAATTTTCAAAAATTCTGCCGCCATTTTTTTTTTTTTTGACATTTTGACTATGGATTGGTGATCGGCGTCCGCAGACATCCCCGTATCTAAAATTTCGCATTTATACGTCAATTTTCAAAAAACTTTTCCGCCATTTTCTATTTTTTGACATTTTGACTATGGATTGGTGATCGGCGTCCGCACACACCCCCGCATCTAAAATTTCGCATTTATACGTCAATTTTCAAAAAACTTTTCCGACATTTTGTTGTTTTTGACATTTTGACTTTGGATTTGTAATCGGCGTCCGCACACACCCTCGTATCTAAAATTTCACATTCATACGACAATTTTCAAAAAATTCCTCCGCCGTTTTGTTTTTTTGACATTTTGACTTTGGATTTGTGATCGGTGTCCGCACATACCCCCGTATCTAAAATTTCACATTCATACGTCAATTTTCAAAAAACCCGTCTGCCATTTTCTTTTTTTGACATTTTGACTATGGATTGGTGATGGGCGACCTAAGACACCCCCGCATCTAAAATTTCACATTCATACGTCAGTTTTCAAAAAACTGGTCCGCCATTTTGATTTTTTTGACATTTTGACTTTGGAATCATGATCGGCGACCCCCAAAACCCCCGTATCTAAAATTTCACATTCATACGTCATTTTCAAAAAACTCGTCCCCCATTTTGTTTTTTTTTGACATTTTGACTTTGGATTCGTGATCGGCGACCTAAGACACCCCTGTATCTAAACTTTCACATTCATACGTCAATTTTCAAAAAACTTCCGCCATTTTGTTTTTTTTTGACATTTTGACTTTCGATTCGTGATCGGCGACCTAAGACACCCCCGTACCTAAAATTTCACATTCATACGTCAATTTTCAAAAAACTTCCGCCATTTTGTTTTTTTTTTGACATTTTGACTTTGGATTCGTGATCGGCGACCTAAGACACCCCCGTATCTAAAATTTCACATTCATACGTCAATTTTCAAAAAACTTCGGCCATTTTGTTTTTTTTTTGACATTTTGACTTTCGATTTGTGATCGGCGACCTAAGACACCCCCGTATCTAAAATTTCACATTCATACGTCAGTTTTCAAAAAACTCATCCGCCATATTAGATGCACCATTTTTTTTTTTGAAATTTTGACATTGGGCTTGAGATCACCGACACCAAGAGCCCCCGAGTACCGAGTTTTACCTTAATCAGAAGAAAAAGTTGATTTGGCTCCACCCACTGCGCAGTGCGTAATTATTTAAATAATTATTTCGTAGGGGCACATAAATGTTAAAAGCATTATTTTTTCCCTTAAGAAAACGGCATACCCGTTTTAGAATTATTGTATTTTAAATGGAATTTATAAAAATTATAAGAAAAAATCATGCTGTATATGTGAATGATTATTTCATCGACCGGGAAAATTATGTCGAGAAGTCCGGCGTCTTCTCTTATAAATTGCCGGTAAAATACACGAAATAAATACACAATATCGCATTCGAAAAAAAATGTTTTGCCCCGGCCTGGGTTCGAACCCGACCCGGCAAAGTCATTGAATTAAGAAGCCGTCAATCTTGCCATTGGGCTATCGACCTAATGTAAATAGTTTGTTCAACTGCCATATTTATATGTAGGCTTGACTCTATGTTCAAATCTGCAATTTTTTTTTAAATCTCAGAGAAAATAGACGTGTAATCTTTAAAAGGTTATAAAAAACGTTTTAATTGTGTCCAGATAATTAATTTAGTGCCTTGTCCGTGTCCTAAAACTAAATATATTATGTGTGTTTATATGCCATGAACCTATTCTGACGTTAATAATTACATTAAGGAAACTGGGCATACGCGTTCTGGAATTATCGTATTTTAAAATTCAAATTTATAGTAATTAAAAGATATCAGCCTGTATGTAAAAATGTTAAGTCAAGCTACCGATATAATATAATATATTCACGGAAAGTGCACATGAATGTATGTGTGTGTACATTACATGTTATGAGCATTGCACTTGATTTATTGTGTACATGTATTTCTGGCGTATTTCGGCCATTTTTCTACGATGTCCGTCTGCATGAGGAATTTAAATCACTCGTCCTATCGATATCGTATGTCGATGAAGTTGGAATAGGAATGCGATCGGTTCAAAAATGTCTGACTTTTCGATTATGTACCTTGTTGGGCCGTCAAAACCTTCAAAATTCGGAATATAAGGCTTAAAAGTCAAACATGCAAAATTTTTCGTTGGAGCTGTCAGATTTGCGAAATGTCTCTTTTTGATGACCACTACTGCATTTTTAAGTACGTAAGCCATTTTTATGTTACAAAATATTTGCGGGCTCCTCTTGAGAGCCTCGATTCTCGGGAACCCGTCCGCCAGGAGGGCCGAAAAATAGCCTACTTGTAAAAGGAAGGTGCGTTCTAAGCTTAACCGACCCGCACGACACCCTCGATTCCCTCTCAAAGGTGACAAAGCGCGCCCCGTGCAACCAATTTTCGTCGATTTTGACGGTCCGGTCCGTAACCATGGTGATTCGGATAAGCCGTATTTTCCCACGCTATTAGCATGAATCCGCCGGCAGCTTATATTAAGGAGAATAATTATGTATGTATTTATAAAATGTTTGATCATATAGGGTTTAAACAATTATTTCAATTTAAATATGATGGTCTTGTAAAAAAATAAATATCTCCTGGAATAATGTTATATGACATACGACCTTTTTGTAAAAATGTTCCACTCTTATTCGTACTACTTCAGAAAATTGATTTGTCTCTACTTGTAGATTCTACCTCTACGATGTTGACTGGTGTCGATATTTGTATGAAACCCACCGATGTCTCCTCACAGACCATGAACTGGAACTCTGGAAGAAATGGTTTCCCTCTCGAAAACACAGCAAAATACTCTTAGAATAGTCGTACTGACTCATTAAGTTCTTTTCTAACCTCTCTGTACTCCTATGATGAAAGTACGAGTCTCTCTGCACTCCTATGATGAAAATACGATTCTAAAAGAAATGGTTTTTCTCTCGAAGACTTAGCAATATTCCCGAAATACTCGTACTGACTCAGTAAATTCTTTTCTTACACCTCTGCCCTACCAATGGATCTTCTTGATAATTAAATATGGATCTCGTCTAATTGATAATCTTGATGTATGTAAGTATTCTTGATAAATTATTTCAATATCTGTTTCTATATTATTTGCATATACTATAAATCGGTAATACGACTGTTTACAGATATTTAGTTTTTTAACACTTCACTCTAACATGTATATTTTAATATTTATCGTTAGAATAATTCAATTCTAACACTTATGAACGATAACCGTGTTAGATTTGTGTAAATCTCGGTGAATTTCTTTAGATTCTCTGATTTACATTGTAAAAATTCTGTTAATAATTCTTATTCTTTGTTTTCTCATTCCCTTGACGATATTATTTTCAAATTGTCCAATTAAAAGATTACACAATATAAACCAATTTAAATCCTTTCTAAATTTCAGAATGCTTATTATTATAATCCAATTCATATTTTTATCAACGATTTCATGCACTTTTGTATTTTAAAATCTAACTCTTCTCAAAATGCTAACGGACTGTCAACTAACTATCACATCCTTTTAATCAATCCATACTATTAATTATTCAAAATAGAGTTATTATTACCTTTGCAAATCATCAACGTCAATGAAACAAGTTTTTACACAATAATTATATACATCATTATACAACAATTAATGTTTCAATCTCTTCTTTTCAGGTTTTGTGAAATTCAAAGAAATATGAAAATTTAACGAGCATTCACTATACCGAGTGAACATAAAATTAATATGCTACCTTTTATCACTAATAAAATTACACCATAAATATTAATCTATTATGTCTTTTAAAATATATAATTGTACCTACAACAAAATATTACTTAAAAATGCTATTCAATTAAATGAAAGAAATACATAACTCTACTTTGTCAATGTAAACACATAACCTATAACTATATACGTACATATATATTACTTTTGTATTGAAAAATTGAAAATCTTCTTGGTAGTAGTGGCATACAATGAATTAAAAGTAATAACAATATAATATATATTTTATATTACTTTTTATATATATTCGAAATTTTGGGCTGGTTCAATCTAAAATTGTTAATTCATAAAAAATTATTTTGGTGTTTCCAAATATCACGCAAAAGTGTATAGAAATGTTTTAGTGAATATGGCATTCAAATATACATATCTACTTTGTATTCACTTCTACCACACAAAATGAAATTAATAAGCACAAATTAAAAACTCCAAAAAGCTGAAAATCTCGAAATAGTTAATCGTGTTGTCAGTTTTGTCGTTTTAATTAATATAGTATAGTTAACTGACAAAATTATATCAAAAAGAGACAATAGCTCAGTAATAGTCACTTTTAAAGTATTAACGTCTTACATGTTTTTGATGTAAAATTTAATAAGAAATTCAAAAATGGAATAATATACAGGGTGTTCCCTTTGAAAAAATTGACTTTTTTGCAAAAACTAACAAAAGCATATCAAAAAACGACAGTAGCTCAGTAATAGTCACATTTAAAGTATTAACGTCTTACATGTTTCTGACATGAAATTTAATAAACAATTCAAAAATGAACTGATATACAGATGTTCCATTAAAAAAAAATGACTTTTATACAAAAACCTGTCATGTAATTTTAATCCAGTTTCCTGCACATGCAGTTAGTAACTGCAAAAAAAATAAAACATGCTTCTATTAGGACCTCTTATTGTAAACAATACTGCAAAAAATTTTGTCGATCTAATACGTCGTTTTCGAGAAATATAATTTTACACAAACATTGAATTTTTCAGAAAAATGGGAATAAGTCAAAAACTTTAGAGTTTAGGCCTATACTATCTTATTACTTTTTGACTAAAAATTGTACGGGGAATACAAAAATGCAATAATATATAGGGTGTTCTATTTAAAAATCTATAACTATGGTAAGCCACCAAGTTATGGAACACTCTGTATAATACAAAATATTTTTAAAATGTGCTCTTAATGAACAGCTATCAAAAGAAAAAAAACGCTTCGAAATATCTTTACTCATAAAGGCATAATCGACCTTACCCGCTTAGATGACTCACCCTGTATATTGGTAATGTACTTAAAATTTATTCAATTCTGTACATATAATTGATAAGCATGCTGATGTAATACTTTATAGTGTATGGTTAACGGTTATGCTTATCGGAAAATACTCCCATTACTCACTCGACTATAACTTTAACTCAATACACTTGTAAATTTACACACAAAAATTCGCGCTTTATGTAACATATCGAATAAAAAGTTTCTATTTTCATTTCTGTATTAGATTTCAACGGGGAAAGCTTAGAGAAAAGTAACTATAAGCAACGAACATTTAAATTCAGCAGTCACTCAGCATGTTTTCGAAACTTTGTTCAATAAATTTAGTCAGGGCTTTCAAATATTCCTGCTTAATATTCTTGGAACGTACCTAATGTATTCCAGTCAAATCTAAAGGGTTAAGGGGTGTACAATTTAAATAATGAAACATGATTCTGATGTAAAGAATTTATCGAACGCTTGGAGTTTATACTCAGCTACAAATTTGCGAAATTCAACGTGATGAAATTGTGACATCTATATTTTATTATAATGTTATATTTTATTTTGAAATGTACGTATATATTACTATGGAATTAATTATTGAGAATAAATATAATTTTTACTTTTTTAATATTTTATAATGATTTATTTTCCAAAATTTTGTAAAATCCAGTGGCGACTGGTGCTAAAGACACAAGGGCACGTGCCCACCCAAACACCAAGAAATTTGCATGTAATTTAGTGCATTATTTTATTTTATTATTTTCACGAATTTTTATAGCGATGGTATCAAAGTCTCCTTCCGCACCACACACACTAGCGTATGCCAACGCTCAAAACGATGTTCCGGGGCACGATTTCAGATGTACCTCTTTCAAGTATAAATCGGCTTGCTTTGCTTATCTTCGCCATATTCGGTTTGGGGCACAAATTCGCCAGACTCCAGTTAATGTTTGCATTCATTGCGAGTGCATGTTTTCTTTGCGTTACCTTACGTGTGTGATTTCAAAGCCTTGAAGTGACGTTTATTATTAATAATGGAAGTTAATTGTGTGCCAGATCATTTAAAAAACCCACTATCATTTGAGGAAAAACTCTTAATTCAGAAGAAAGGAAGGTCTATTCCAGAACTTGAAATAAACTACACTTCTACAAGTAAAACTCGAACTTGCAATAGAATATTCAATAAAAATATACATGAAAAATATGAGTGGACGTGCGGATGTTCACTACAAATAAACTATTTTGTTTTATCTGCTTAATTTTTACGAGAGAGGTTAGTGCATGGAATAAACATGGGTTGAATGATTTAAAGCATTACGCAGAGAGGGCAAAGAAACACGAAAATTCCGTTCCTCTGCTTGGATTTTAGTGTTCTACGCAGTGAACATACGTGAACAATTAGAGAGTGCTTATTTAGAAGAAATTTTTGGTGAGTTACAAATATTTTTTTTTTATTTTTAGTTAGACATTTATACGTATGCTTGAGATTCGCATAGCTAGGTACCTATTTAGCGATAACGCTCTGATTTTCTTTCTTGGCACTAAACCAACAAATAGTGTAAATATGAAGCATTTTGGTCCATAAATATAGAATTTGTTAATAATTTGACTACAATGCCACCTATCGGATCCTAGAATAAACAAATAAATTTCATGAATATGACGTATATCGGTCAAGTCATTCAGAAATTACACGATTCCAAACAGACGCACCACCGATGAATCACGTTCACATACAGAGAAAGGATTGCAGACAATTTCAATCTCAGCTGGTTAAACATTTCACTAAGGCTTATAAATTGAATTAAATGTATATATTAAATGAAAAAGTCTCCTTCTTCTTCTTGTTTTAGACCTATTGGTCTGTTGATTTCCGAATTCGTAGCTGTGGTTTGTCCTGTGATGTTGATTTCCAGCTGTCCTTCTATCGTTTATGTGGCCTTCCCGGTGCTCGATCCCCTGCTGGATTTCCTTCTAGTGCTACGCGTGGCAATCTGCTCTCGTCCATTCTCCTAACGTGATCGTCCTCTTCTTCTTTGTCTCCCCCATTTCAGCACGTCCACTATCCCAAACTGTTCTCTAATATTTGTGTTTCTTATATGGCCCTTTCTAGTTTTGCCAAGGATAGTTTGTAGTGTTTTCATTTCCGCAACTCTTAGCATATTCTTGGTTTTGCTTGTTTTTTCGCGCGTTTCTATACCGTAGGTCATGACGGGCCTTATACAGGTTTTGTAGATTCTTATATTGCTGCCAGTTCGCATACATTGATTCGACCAAACTATCTCTCTTAAACATTCTGATTGCGATGTCGCAGTATTAATCTGGTTCCTTAAGTCTTTGGTTGGGTCATGACCACTATGGGCTCAGGTTCTTCCCCTGTCTGATTCCGCCCGGCGTTGGGATGTTGGCAGTTGTGTGCTCGCCAGCTTTAATTTTTGTCGTGTTGCCCGTGTTTAGTTCTCGGGGCAGGTCTTTTGTCCCTTTTTAAAAATAGGTATTATAATGCTACTGTGCCAGTCCTCTGGTATTTGCTGTGAGCTCAGGATTAGGTTGAAGAAGATTGTAAGCTTTGCGTGGAGTGTCTTGCGTCCGTATTGCAATAGCTCGTTAGGTATGTTGTCAACTCCCGCCGCTTTCCTATTTTTTAGTTTCTTCAGTTTTGCCTCCAGCTCTTCTTCGCTGATTGTGTTCTCTTCCGTTGTTTCATATACCTCCAACTCGAATGCTTCCTCCGCTCTATATAGCTGTCCGAAGTGTTCTTCCCATATTTCTGGTGGGATGCCTTTTGTTTGTATTCATTTATGGACTTTTTCCTGTTTTTAAGCATTTTCCATATTTTTCTCTGTGCTCCATACAGGTCATGATCCATGCCGCTAGTAAATCTGCTCCAGTGCTCTCTTTTAATGGTCTTGATTCATGAGTTAACACTGTTCCTGATTTCCAAATATTTAGTGTGTTTATCTTCTATTGGTGAACTTTTGTAAGCTAAATAACTTTTACTTTTACTATCTACCAGTTCTCTAATTTTTTCACAAAACCACGGTTTGGAATGATTTGTGGCGTTTATGTTGATTCTACGTTTACCTATAGCAGGGGTCTCCAAACTACGGCCCGAGGGCCACATCCGGCCCGCGGACAGATTTTGTCCGGCCCGCGGAGAGCTAGCATACTTGAAAACTCCTTTTAGAGAACATATTTTTTATAGCAAATTAAATTTAGTTTACTGAAGTATTCTAATTTTATGTTGAATAATTATTAATATGACGTCTACATTGATATGGTCATGGGCTAACTACTCATAACATTGTTGTAGGCTTATTGTTATTGTTTTTGTGATAAGTTGGATAAAGAAACACAGAATTGTAATGAGTAAAGACATGTATAATATGCAGAAAATTTTACTTCAGTATATAATAACTAACAAATTATTGAAATGAATCCAACTAACATTTTATACATTTTAAATAAAAACATAACTTATAACAAGCATAATGACATATGAAATACTAATGAGATTTGTGTAATTGAGATTTTCCACTGACAATAGTTTGTAGTTGTGGACTAATTTTACTTGTACCAATTATTAAAAGAGATTTAAGATGCTCATCAGTTAATTTAGATCTGTAAACATTTTTTGTGTACTTCATTTTGGAGAAGGTCTTCTCACACAAATAAGTAGCACCAAAAACAGAAAACAGCCCACGAGCAAATTTATGCAAATTATCAAATTGTGTCAGTGGAAGACTCTTATAAAATTCCAACAAAGATGAGTTTTGATATTTGTTCTTAATTATATCACTGCACTGTAGATCAATTATTTCCATTTGAAGTTCCGGGGCTAGGGTTTCAATGTCAGTATCAAAAGGATTCTGAAAAATCTTAATTTGATTCGCAATGGCATCAAAGTCCGAGAAACGAGTATCAAAATTTATTTTCAAAGCACTCAAAGTTTCGATTGCAAAATCGATAGGAAACTCAGTCTCAGTAGTGTGGCTGAATATTTCACATGTTTTAAAATGTGAAAACATTTACTTCGTAGTTGTGATTGAAACAGTATCAATTTCTTCCGGAATGATTTGATATTAGTGTATAAATCAGGAAGATGCTGGTTTTCTCCTTGCAATCTCAAATTCAGTTCGTTCACATGTTTTGTCAAATCAACATAGAATGCTAACTTCCACAGCCATGCGTTGTTTTGTAATTCAGTAAGAGGGCGATGCTTTTCATTCAAAAAAATTTCGATTACTGCTCGAAGTTCAAAAAAGCGCTGAAGGACTTTCCCACAACTAAGCCAACGTACGGCAGTATGATAAGGTAAGTCATTTTCTCCAATCTCTTCAATAAATTGTCGGAATTGTCGGTGATTCAGCCCAAAAGATCAGTTGATATGACTGGTTTCAGAACTTCAGACATATCCAAACATTTTCCGCACAAAGACTGTTGATGAATGATACAATGTAAGACTAATGGTTTTAAACCACCGTCATTTTCTACAGCTTTTGACACAAGAGCGACCACTCCTTTATCTTTCCCACTCATGTTTTTGCCTCCATCAGTTGTAATACATTTCAAGTTTTTCCATCGAAGGTTCTTTTGATTAATGGCCATTTCAACTCCTTTAAAAATATCTGTACCAGTAGTTGTGCCATGAATACTATTCATATCAAGAAGTTCTTCATGCACTTCATAGCTTTTATCTACTCCTCGAATATAAATCAACATCTGAGCAGTATCTGACACATCCGTTGACTCATCCAAGGCCAAAGAAAACCACTCAACATGTCCATTTTTGTCGAACAGTTGGGAGGATATATTTTCAGCGATGTTTTCTACCCTTCGAGCCATAGTGTTTACTGACATACTGACACTTTTTAATAAATTTACCTTTTCAGGGCACATTTCTTCGGCTACTGCAATTATGCATTCTTTGATCATTTCTCCATCGGTGAATGGTTTTCCACGTTTTGCAATTTCAAGAGCCACACGAAAGCTGGCACGCGTTGCAGCCTCTTGTTCAGTTTTGAGTTTTGTAAATGAAGATTGCTGCGATTTCAATCCGCGCTTCATAGCTTCGAATTTTTCTGTCCGCAAACTTCCTGTATATTTTGAGTAATTTTGAAAATGTTTTGTTTCATAATGATTAAACGTTATATTCTTTGAGAACGGCTATGCTTTCATTGCAAATCAAACATAGCGCCTTCTTACTGGACTCAATTACGAAATACTGAATGTTCCACTGATCTTTGAAGTTTCTGCATTCACTATCAATTTTTCGCTTCTTTTCCATACTACTAAATCACACACAAAAGCAACAATTCCAATCAAAATACTATTACAAAGATGTCTTAAACTTAAACACGCACAAACACGTTTTAAGGAGGTACGCACTATTTTATTTCACAACAGTGTCATAGGAACTGACTTGTGGTTGCGCCACTAGCCTTCTTATATATTCCAATTACTGCCATCTAGAAGTGAGTGAAAGACACCAGAACTTTCTCGAACCAATGAGATTATTCTGTACGTGCTATTAGCGCCATCTGTTAGCGATAGAAGGTACTACCTATTTCCGCTTGTGTCCACCAGATGTCGTGTCACGTTACTCCTCATGGCTCGTACTCTACGACTAATCTAGAAATTACAGATAATGACAGGAAAATTAATAATATGCAGTGTTGCCGTTTTGCAGCCTTTTTTAAACGTTGCGTACTTTTTCGGACTTTTTTTCATCGGTGGACTATTTCACTTTTTACCACCGGCAACAATAATAATATGGTTTTGGCTCTCGGAACTTACTGGAGTAATCAGTATGGCCCTATGGCTGGAAAGTTTGGAGACCCCTAACCTATAGCATCATAGGCGGCTTGTTCTATATAGGTTTTAATTTGTTGCCAGCAGTTCTCCACTTTAGTTTGGCCTGTTATATTAGCATTTTGCAGTTTATGTTCTAACCTGCTCTCATGCAGTTTTCGGGTAGCATCCAGTGAATGAAACATAATAAGCAATATAAAGACATATTTTTTTTAATTTAATTCGTTTTCTTATCTACCTTGAATTAATCTCGAATTCTACCCATTTTTCTCCCTCCTTGACGAATTTCATACATTTATACTGCGAAATATAACAACAAAAAACTAATCTGTAACACAACAATGAAAGATATCTTAATTTTTACAAAATATGTTAAAAAAAAAAATTGATACAACTGTGTACACTACATATTTATAAACAGAATCTTAAATTTATAACTTCATACATTCTACAGCAAGAAAAGAAGTATTCGTAGGCAAAGTAATATTTCTTTCGGGAAAACATGTTGGATATATAGGTACGTACATACGTACATAAATATGTTAATAAATGAGGTGCTTATATATATATATATATATATATATATATAGTCTAAGGTACTTGAATATGAAATGAGATACATACATCCATGACACGAAACTTATTCGAGTATCAATGTGAGAAACACCTTTATATCTTGTGTTCATAAACCAAGCTGTAATGCGATGTCAAATATGTTTGTATGTAAAACTTCATTTATCTAGATATCAGGAGTACGAGGTAGGCGCCATAAATTCCCGGCCTGATATACATAAAAGAAACTTGGAACAATATAAGAATTTTTATTTTTCAATGTAATCTCCCCTAACTTCTATACATTTATTACAAAGACTAATTAATAATTCGATTTCTTTGTAAAATTAATCTGAAGTTTTTTCGTCAAAATGTTCTATAACAGCTGCTTGCAACTCACTGTCGTCCCTAAAACTACGTCCCCTAAGGTCTTTTTTTAAACTAGAAACCAAACAAAAAATAACAAGGAGCCCATATCCGGACTATACGGTTGATGTTCCAATTCTTGAAAGCCGCATTCGCGGATGGCAGCTTGTGAAATGGCGGCAGTATGGACGGGAGCATTGTCGTGCAATAATCGCACACTTTTCGTCAATTTTCCACGACGTTTTGTACGAATACTGTCCCTTAATTTACGTAATAAAGACGCACAATATGTGCCGTTCACACTTGCATTGCGCTCTTTAAAGTCAATTAGCAAAATATCCTTGCAATCCCATCACGTTTTTCGTTGAATGAACGACTTTCGCCTTTCTGGGACGAGGTTTATCAGATCGCCGCCATTCCATAGACACCCTTTTCGATAGAGGATCATACAACAGAACCATTGTTTCGTTCGTCTCCACACATGTTTAAAAACGACTGCACACATTCGACTCGACGTTCTCGTTGGAGATCAGAAAGAAGTCGCGCTGCGCTACCCATCTAGCACTAATTTAGTCATACCCAAATGGTCATGGAGAATTCGGCGAACACTTGTTTCGGAAATTTTTGTTATCACTGCTAATTCCTTTCCTTTCAAACGGCGATCTTCTAGCACTAAATGTTCAATAATTGAAATTTACCACCCCAATTGGTCGAACCGACCGATCAGCATCTTCCAGAGATTCTTGTCCTAAACGGAAACATTTTGCCCACTTTTTTACAGTTGAATACGAAGGAGATGAATCGCCGTAAACGCCGTCTAAACGTTGTTTAATATGATAAGGAGTATGCCCTTCTTTTGTTAAAAATTTAATGACCGCCTGGTTACTAAAAACTACTAGGTTTCGGACCGTCATATTTATAGTGTACACCTCGCGTATGTGCATGCATGACGAGACGGAGTTTGAACACGTTTGAACCTGTATAAGCCTGTCAGGCCGAGAATTTATGGCGTCTATCTCGTACATCTGTAATATTTTATACAAATTTATCAAAATATACTCTCATTTTTTCGTAATCATGACGAGCTTTATTGTCTTTACATTTATGCTGCTTGAATATAAAAGCAATCAAACAACTAACGACATTTCCATTGACATATCCTTGAAATTTTTATATGTAAAAATATCAATTTCAACAAATTACATTGTTCCAACTCTTGCAGTAGTAATATCACGACTACCGGTAATTATCTCGTATTCTTCGCCAAATGATATCTGTAAAAACAAAAATAGTAATTATACGGAAGTGGAATGAGATTTGGAACAATCGACACGACAGTAAATCTACAGCCTTTTAGCGATTATTCTTCACCATTTGCACTATTTCATTCTTCACGAACTAGTTTGAATGGTAATAGTACGTTTATAGTCGCTTAAAGGCACTGAATATGATACCTTTAAGAGATTTTCGTGTCAACTTTAAGTGTCTTGTCGAGAGTTCGGAATTTCCCAGTGATTTATACGTTTTAGTACCTATTTTTTTGTACATATTTTATTTTTTATTTTCTTATTCTGTAATGTACTGTCTCTCTGCACGGTAGGATGCGGAATAATTGTTTTGAATAATTATTTAATTAACTAAGGGACATGTACATTATTAGAATTTACAGCTTTGCTTAACCTCAATTGTTTGTGTGCGATAAATCGTAATTAAATTAATTAATAGTGTTGAAAAAAAGTCATCAGGTAGCCTACAGTGATAGACTGAAAAGGAACATAACCTGAATTCTTACCTTTTAGAGATATAAACTTTGAAACTTAATAAAACACAGGTGCATTTTTATTCAAATTTTATTCATCGTGTTTCAAAGATGGGCATACATATACACATATACATGCGTTTAACACACCTATATTTCGTTTCGTATGAAAAAAAAATCTAAACTTAAAATTATTCTGTAAAATTCGAGTTAATATACATGAAATTTGAAACTTAACCTCTTTCTTTGATAAACCATTACGTAGGTTATATTAACGTGTTTTCTTAAGTAAACAATTATAAATGACTTCATATTGTGATTGATTATTAGAATATAATTGTGCTCTGTGGTCCGATTAAAGATACAAAAATCAAATATTTGAATGCACATATATAAAATGTGATAGATTTTGTACGGCTCGAAAAACTATTTATTTATGAAATGCATACGCATAAATTAACGACTGATTTCCTCATGCCTTGTATTTAATGTCGGGAAGTTAATAATCGAGTTCCTAGACTTGATTAAAATACGTAAATATTTAGCAAACTCTGGTTCTTAGACCGGTGTTTTGCCAAATCGGAACGGTATACGGATATTCACCTCTTGTTCTTGGACATGCAGTAAAAGGGAGAAGGAAAGAACTCTAGGTCTCGAAACCTGATGCTCAAAAGGAAAAGACCTTCCTCTAGTGGACGATCTGGATGGCTTGCTGGAAACAAGTCCCTTTTACATACAAATCTTTCAACTTTTATAGCCAGGGAGCGCGCCAAATTCTCCCGCTTTTGAAGTAGAAAGCGAATACAACTGATCCGTGTGCAAAACGTGATGTGTCATGTACTTTTCCATTCCACACACGGAAAGCTTTAACAATTTAATATTACTTTAAATTAATTATCCGAAATTCCAAGAAATATACAAATACACAGTCGGTTACACACAATCATTAATAGAAACATAATAAAAAAATTACACATATCTTGAATGATTATTTACAGCATGAGAAATATGTACATTAATTACTTTTTTATTAAATTAACGCTGCAAGTTCGTTACAATACGTATTATAAGGAAGTATTTCCAAGGCAAACATTGCACAGACAACATTTCAGATTTTTGTCCATATCCAAATCTTTTATTTTGGTTATATTATTACACATTTCTATCAGTTGTCTATTGATTGTAGACAACCTTTCTTCAATTGTTCTTTCTATTACTTCAATTCCATCAACAGAGATATCTTCAGCTCTAAAAGAACCCGTGATTTTTTTTACCAGCTGCCAAATAGCCTTAGTCTTATGTGATTCATTGATGAAATCACTGTTAGCTTTGTCTTTTGCAATTTTTATCGCTTTGTTTAAATTATTGCGATAGTTGTTATAATCTTCTATATTTATTCTTTTGCTTAGCTTAGTCCTCGTACATTTGTCTTTTAATAATTATTGCAACCCTAATTTCATCAGTGATTCACCTTTCCTTAATTGTTTTTTGTTTTATTGTTTTATGTTTACATAAGTCATTATATTTTGTTTTAATTTTATTAATAAAAGTCTCATACAAGACATTAACATCTAAAGCATCACTCAACAGATTCCAGTCATGTTCCATGAACCATTGTTTAAAAACAGCAATATTCTCTTCATGTATTATTTTTATTTTAATTGGTTTCTGTGGTGTAGCATTTCTGACACTCAAACTAAATGTAATCATTCTGCCATCAAATATAGTATCAGCCAACCTTACTATACGAGAATAAATTGAAATTATGCAAGAAATCGAAACGTATTTTTTTTTGTTGGTCAGGTAATGTATTTAGTTTCTCTAATATTAACTTTTCCTGGAATCTGCATCTGATGCATTCGAAGTTCTAAAGTAATATTAGTTTTGTAGCAATGAGAAAACTTTCAGAGAAGTCTGTTTTAATACTTATTTAAAAGAAACTTTATAGTTATATGCTCAATTTCATTATAAGCTCATAAAATTAAATTTTTAAATGTACACATATATCGAATTATACAGCAAGAGCGCGCGAGGTATGATCACCCGATGGTATACGTAAACTCGCATCTAAACATGGTCCGATAATACATATTAGAGTAACGGCACAACATACTAGCATTGCCTGCTCATATTCGAACTCATAGTGATCTGATTATTTTTTTGCAGATTGACAAAAAGAACAAATTAAATTTTCTCTTTAAGTGATGACGATTGCTTAGATAACTAAGTCGATAATGACGCGAAGATTGTAATACTTATAACGTAATTATGATTATCCTAATGAAATTAAATAATAATGTAGTTGTGTACAAAGTTATAGCAGTACAACTGGGTTTTAGAATGAAATAAAAACAACCCGCCTGAAACATCTGCAGAATAAACTAAGATGTCTAGAGAAAAATAAATAAATAGAAATTTCATGGTAAAAAAAAAACTATAAATAAGTATAACAGGAATACCATAAAATAACATAAAAACGACCCTTGAAATAGAAATTAAAATTAGAGATTCTCTCCAGTAAATATAACGAAATAACAACTCTGGAAAAATAAATCTATATATCTATATCTGGCGAACACAGCTAGCGGAGATCATTTGCCGAATATATGTCCGAAGAATATCGACTAGCATCGGGTGATCATACCCCGCGCGCTCAAGCTGTATATATGTATATGTGTATGCATATATTGTTAAAAGAATTGGAAAAAGTGCTCGAAAATAAAAATAAAACTTAGCAAAAAATAAAAAATACCATCTGGGGAAATGAGGCACCGTCAGACGTATCGAGAAAAGTTAAGAAAGTAGGAACAAGAGAAAGAAGGAAATATGAAATGCTAAACGTGAAATGTAGGATGTAGATATTTGGATAAGACAAAAGTTTAGGAAGCAAGGACGATAATAGGAAATATCAGAAAAAAGAAAATACAGAAAAAGCCTTTTCGCGAAGGATATTATACAACTGTTCTAACTAATATATGTATATATTTTTCTACAGATCCGTTATTATCGTAGTATCATATCTATTTAAAAAATTCTTCAAGTAAAAATTACATCAAATCATGCCATTTATTTTTGTATAATATTTAAATATACAGGAATGTCCTGTTCCGCAATAATATATACATACGAGGTAGGCGCCATAAATTCTCGGCCTGATATACAAAAAAAAAAAAAACTTGGAACAATATAAGACTTTTTATTTTTCAATGTAATCTCCCCTAACTTCTATACATTTATTACAACGATTCCTAATTAATAATTCGATACCCTTGCAAAAATAATCTGAATTTTTTCCTTTAAAATGTTCTACAACAGTTACTTGTAACTCACTGTCGTTCTTAAAACTACGTCCTTTAAGGTCTTTTTTTTTAAATTAGAAAACAAAACAAAATGAAATCCGCATTCACGGATGGCAGCTTGTGAAATGGCTGCAGTATTGACGAGAGCATTGTCCAGCAATAATCGCACACCTTTTGTCAATTTTCCACGACGTTTTGCACTAATACTGTCCCTTAATTTATGCAATAAAGACGCATAGTATGTTACATAGTAACTTGATATGTTCACAAGTATCGATATAAACACGTATAATATAGAATGCGCATTGTATGTAATAATACATTCTGGAGTTTATAGCTTACGATTACATGGAACAAAGGACCTACAGAAATGTTTGTGTTAGTTTAAAAATTATTAAAAAAAAAATATTTAAATATATTAGATTTGCTTTTTAAATATATGTTACTTCTTGTGTTGTTTGTAAAATTATAAATACATGATTCATTGATTTTAATATAATAATTATTAAAATTTTTAAATGATATTTTTTTTAATTAATTAATTAATTAATTAGAAAGAAAAACTCGTTTCACAAAAATATATATGATTTATTTCATAAACTAAATGTACATTTCGTTTTACCGAAAAACTACACATACAGATAATTATATTCATAACACTTCGTACACGTCCTTCAGACATAAACAAACTACATTCTTTTTTCTTCTCAACAGATTACAGAACACCCCACTTTCTAAAATAAATTATAATAAAGAGTTAGCATACATATACAAAGTAGCCGCTGAGAACGGGTACGAGAAAGATACAATAGATCGAATAAAACGTAAATTAGAAAGGAAAAAATTAATTACCAACAGAACTACATTAGAATCCATTAAATTAGAAAACAAAAAAGTTTTTTGTAAATTTTGTTTAAATAAAAGATGGGAATATCAAATTTGGAACTTGTGTAAAAGATACAATATAATTCCTTCATTTGTCAATGAACAGAATACTAAGAGTTTATTACATAACAACATTGAAAAGTCAGACCCGTTAAAATACTCAGGAATATACAAAATTGATTGTAATAATTGCAATAAAGTGTATATTGGACAAACAAAAAGAAACGCAGAAATTAGGGCATCAGAACATTTGTATCATTTGAAAAATCACAATAGTGATAAATCAGCTTTAGCGTATCATTTTGTAAACACAGGACATACATTTTCAATCGATAATGTACAAGTTATCAAAAGAACTAGATGTAAGAATTTAAATATGTGGGAAAGTATTTATATGAAGAAATTTAAAAACAATTTATTAAACACAGATGTTTCTCCACTTAGTCAGTGTTTCCTAGAATTCATACCACCCTTACACATTCCGTAAACACCCACCATAGTTTTATATATTATTGTAATAAAAGTACGGTTAGTTTTATAGCTATTACTACAATGAGAGGGTTTGTCACTGCAAACGTTCGAACATACATATAATGTAAAAACACGAATGAATCTGTATACTACCGATGATGTTTGCTTGGCAAACGAAATGTACATTTAGTTTATGAAATAAATCGTATATATTTTTGTGAAACGAGTTTTTCTTTCTAATTAATTGTTTAATATTCACAAGTGCTCAATTATCAAGATTGATATTTTTTTTATGTACTCCCTTTTACTTAATCATTTCAATTACCTCGAATCGCCCTGAGATAATTTGAGTTGAGCTGGCAAAACAAATAATTTTACATTTTATTTCTAAAGTTTAACTTTAAGTTAAATATCTTAATTTAGAGATAGGGATTTCTCTACATTGTCACCCAACATTGGAGTGGTACCTTTACACCCTTGCATTTTATTCATTTTAGGGTCGTTCCTTTTCTGTGGGATCCCGTCATGATGGGAGATTTTTATTGGTTTCTCTCTACAATATTATTGTTTATCTACTAGCGGATTATGAATAAATTCAAAAACTTGACGTGCTGGACAGATTTGGTTTTTGGTTATGCTTTCAGTTAAAGACTGTAAGTACTGTACACCCATTTTTATACGTTTTTAACAGTTATTAAAAAAAAAATTAAATTGTCGGCTGGTGTTATGTTTCAGTTTAATTGAAGAACAATTACTATATTTCAATTATTTCCTTTCTGTTGCTATCTCTAATTAAAGTATTCCATTAGTATTTCAGTAGCTGGCCTTATGCAGTCTACATTTGAATTGTACAACAGTAAATATTAGTTTTTTGAAAAATATTCAATAACATACACGCATGTAAAACATGTGTGCTAGAGCTTGTATATTTTAATTTAGATGGACAGACAATTTAAACTGATACAATACAAGCACGTACCGATATAACACGCTTGACGGAAGCTGTGGTGCATTACGGTCCGTGCATTGAAATTCTTAAACGCTGAAATAAATTGGTTCATCAATTGTTAGTCGGCACCACTTAACCCAAATTGATTACACTGGCGTGCATTGGCATATTGATATTTGCTAGAAACAGACTGCAATTCCCCTTTTCTGATACATAAAAGGAGCAGATAACAAAGTTAACGATTTACACAATTAGGCTTTGAGAGGGTTTTCCAAGAATGATAATTACTATAGCACAGTCTAAGTTTTTAATGCACATCTATAACTTTCAAGGAAATGTATGTATTGACGTTTTAGATATTATCTGATATTGTGCTAATTTTATATTTGATTTATGATATTTTGTCTTAAATTATCCTGTCGTAAATTATTAAATTAATATGTTTGTATTCTAAGACGAATGTTCAATTAACGCACATTTTTGGTTCACTAAGTAAAGAATTATTCTATTTTATTGAACAATTATAATCTAATTTTATCAACACGTTTTCTTTAACTACAGAAATACCTAACTCATTACAATCATAACTTACAATTTGTTGTATTATAGGTTCTTCCAGATGTACTTGATTTTCTCGCACGTGTCTCGATTCTTCATTAAATTCAATGTATAATTATCGTCGACAGGCACTGGCTGTCCTTGTAAAATAAAGGTGTCTTCCAATTTTGGAAACAAATCGGTGCGTAATATGTATGTACTATCCTCAATTAACAAATACGGCTTAGGTATGGGAATTATAAAGTTAGAATATGGGATAGCATAAAGGTGATATAAATTATAGGTAGGTTTAAATAGGATAGGAACGGATATTTTAATTAGGATTTCTTTGTCGTCCATGTGACTATCGATATTGAAACATAGGTAATAATTAAAGGTGTTTTTGAACATTAGTAGTTGCCTAGGGTTATAGAGAGAATTTAATTGATACATGATGTCCCTTATTTCACTTACACATATTATTGCCGGATGTAATTTATGCATACTAGATAATATAATAGCATCCTTAATTTCTATTCTATATTATTTTGCGTTATTAATGCATTTGCATTCTTACATTTAAAAATCCCTATATATCCCTATTAATCCCTATATATCCCCATTAAATATTTTTAAATCAGTATTAATTCAAATTATATTTCAAGTTCTAAATAAATTACGTTTTATAATTTTCAATATTAAAAACTGCGTCGCATATATTCCGTTAAAATATTCGATGTAAAATATTTAGTTTATGAAAAACACTTTGTTCAAATTTAAGATTGGCGACTTAGCATTTTTGTCCGTCTAGAGTTATCTAAATAGTTCTCACAGATCCTTGTTGCATGGAATTGCGTATTTTGCATTTTCTAGTAACGTGATCCGTCTCGCTGTCGCCTAGTTTTGGTGGAATATTCTTGTCTTTCCCCCACACACCTCCGAGTCTTTAAAAGGGCTGAGAGCGTCTAAAATTATTCGTTAGTATTATTATTACGATTCATCGCAGTAATTTATTTCATCTCACTCAGTAATAATTAGTCAGTGAGTGGTAGTTGAATAATCTTTAACTCCGGTACCGACGTCCTCCCCCCGAATCGGAGTATTGATATCCAGAAGTAAGCATACCTCTGTTTGGGTGATTTAATCTCAATTTCCAAGTAACACTGTTGGAGCATCTATTGTCCTTCAGTTTGCGGCATTGGTCTGGATGTAGAGGATATTTCACCGACACCATCAAGTTAGGGCCACCGCCAACTAACATCGGGCGGTCGAGACGGAAGAGATGGTGACGATCGGGAACCATCTCCGTTAGTGTACTGGGACACTAAATTACCAAGAGTGTTTGTATTTATCTATATATGTATATCTTCATTTAATCTTTGTGTTTATCTATATATATATACAGGGTGAGTTTTTTTGAATGTTTAGCATTGGGATCTCAGAAACTACTGGAGATAGAAAAACGCTTAAATGGGGAAAGATGCGCAGTTTTACGAGTTTGATTTAAAACTGCTTTTGTTTCTCCGATAACTTTCATGGCTTATTTGATATTCAAAGAAAACTATATTTTACGATTTTCTTTAAACATGCTTAGCATCATTAATAGTAATTTTAGAGAAAAAGTGTTCAGACAAAAGTTTTAGATAATTTTACGTCAAATAAAACTATGTAGCTAATATTTTTTTTTCGTTCACCATTATCGAGTTATGACACAAACTTGTGTTTTTTTAAATGGAAACCATAGTTGGTTTTGACATCATTAAAAAGCTTATTTTTTACTGATTACAATGATATAAGGTTTGATAGGGTTATTTTAAAAAATAAAGAGGATATAGACATTTTTATGGTTTTTATGGAAAACAATTGAATTTCGAACTGATAAAATACAAACCAAACGAAAACTTATTTTGAAATCTTATGTAGTAATAAAATGAAAACTATAAGAACTTTTATTAAGGGCACACAACATTATTAATGTTCAAAGATACCTCCATTATTATTAATACACAAATTGCATCTCTTCACAACAGAATTTGTAGCATTGCGTACTTTACTCCTATCGATGTTATTAAAAGCAACTAAGACACCTTCTCTTAAATCGTCGATTGTTTCATATGTTCTTTTGTATACTGTGTCATTTAGTACACCCCACTAGAAAAAATCCAAAACTGATAATCAAGGGATCTAGCCGGCCATTCAATGGGTGCATTTCGTCCTATCCATTGATTAGGGAAGTTCAAATTTAAATAATTTCTAACATTCAGTTGATTGTGCGGAGGCGCTCCGTCATGTTGAAACCATTGCAGCATTGCTCGGGTTCTTAAATTTAAATTATCTAACACTTCCTCGAAATCTTGTTGTAACAAATTAAGATAACGATTGCCAGTTAGTGATCCATCAAAAATAAAAGGAGGAAGAACAGTTGATCCTATAACACCACACTAAAAATTAAACCCAAATTTAATTTGTGGTCTCCTATGTTCAACGTGAGGATTTGTTTGAGACCATATGTGCTCATTGTGCCTTTTAAACATTCCACAATTTGTGAAACGAGATTCATCAGTCCATAATATTTTCATTGAAAAGTGTGGATCGTTTTGACACTGATCTTTAAACCATCTACAAAAAGCTATTCGTCTGATGTTATCACATTCATGTAAAGTTTGTGATACTGATAATTTGTAGGGACGAAATGTATGCTTCTTGAACACTCTGACAATAGTGCGTTGAGAGGAGCCCATTTCTGTTGAAATTTGTCGGGTCGATGTAGATGGATTCTGAGCGACACATGCTAATATGTTTATTTCTCTATCTTCATCCATCCCTTTTTTTGATTTTGGTTTAGCGAACGAACCATAATCTGCTAAATTATTCCATAATCTCTTAAAAGTAGATAGCGACGGCTGACGTCGATCAAATAATTTTCAAAATAAACTTCAGCAGCTCTAGCAGAATTTTTCTGGCACTGAATGTAACATTCAACCATATCACGTTCTTGTACGTTAGAAAATTCCATAGCCAATGCAAACTTATGATTAACGGCCGTTTGCACCGATTATAGTTAAGTTACAATTAAATTAATTAATAGTTAATTGTCAATGTTTGACAATTAACCTGACGTAAAAGTAAAAATTAACAGCTCTCACTTCTGTGACTCAACGTGAAAGCAATGTTAGTATATTTATTTCGACTGCTCCAACGAACACTATTGTAACTCAGATTTTTTGTTTTTTGAATTACAAAACACCAAAAAATTTTTTTTTAGAAAGTTTATATCTTATAAAGTGAACAATAATAGAAATGTCTATATCCTCTTTATTTTTTAAAATAACCATATCAAACCTTATATCATTGTATTCAGCAAAAAATAAGCTTTTTAATGATGTCAAAACCAACTATGGTTTCCATTTAAAAAAACACAAGTTTGTGTCATAACTCGATAATGGTGAACGAAAAAAAAATATTAGCTACATAGTTTTATTTGACGTAAAATTATCTAAAACTTTTGTCTGAACACTTTTTCTCTAAAATTACTATTAACGATGCTAAGCATGTTTAAAGAAAATCGTAAAATTGAGTTTTCTTTGAATATCTAATAAGCCATGAAAGTTATCGGAGAAACAAAAGCAGTTTTAAATCAAACTCGTAAAACTGCGCATCATTCCCCATTTAAGCGTTTTTCTATCTCCAGTAGTTTCTGAGATCCCAATGCTAAACATTCAAAAAAACTCAGCCTGTATATAATTTACTTCGAAATCATGGGTATAGCGGCCCTGTATTTGAATAAGGTTTGTTTATGGAAGAAAAACCAACAATGGTTTTTAATGTTTCGATATTATTTATAATATCTTTTTCAAAAATATATAACTGTAACACAATTTAAGTATATCAGATTAAAATGTAAAATAGTAAAATAACTTGTATGTATAATAAAATGTGAAGTAAAATGTATTTAACATTGTTTTTCCAGTGGATTTCTTTATAGATTTTCCCGCCTGCATATTAATTGTAATTCTTTTCTTTTTTCGTTTTTATTTTGACTAAGTGGAGGTATGTACACATTTTTATTATATCTGTCTTCGATAATTCTATTACTTTACTAATTGTGTGTGTATTTCTATTGCTCGGTGCTTTAAAATATATGTCTATATGTGTATTTTTAGTTGTGTTTGTATTTCACGATTTTTATGTGTGGATGTTTTTATTTTGTTTATTTTTGTATTTTTATTTTAAAAATTGGTATGTTTAAGGAAAACACAGTGTTATCCATATATTTGTTATAAAATAGGGAAATATATATTGGCAAGGTTATTAATGTCTGTTCTATCATTTATTGCGTTTTTATGTTTTTATATGTGGGTGCTTTCTAAAATGTTGCGAGCTTTGGTGTTTTTTTTAGTGGTTATGATTGCAGTTTCTGAATAGTTAAAAGTATGATTTTTTTACTTGTATGTTTCTTAAGTGCAGCACTGTTACTCGAAAATGTGTGTCCATTTATTCTGTCCTTTAAATACTGTTGTGTCTGTCCTGTATATATTCCGTTACAATCATTACATAGTATTTTGTAAACTATGCGTGTTTTTTTTAAATTAGGGATTTTGTCTTTAAGGGGGGTGTATAGGTAGTTTAGGTTATTGTAGTTTGTGTGCGCTACTTTTATGTCATATGGTATTAGTATTTTATTTAATTTTTCGGAAAGGTTTGGGATGTAAGGTACTGGGACATATTTGCGAGTTGTTGTTTTTTGTATTTTTTAGGTTTGTTTTGATTGTAATATTTGTGAAGCTGTTGTTTCACAATTTTATCAATTTGTGAAAGTGGATAATTATTCTTTTGTAACGATGTTTTTATTGCTGTTATAATTTCAGGTCTGTATTTTGGAGAAGTTAATGTTATTGCTATGCTAATTAAATTTGTTATTACGTTTTTTTTGAAAGATGTTGGTTGTCATGAGTTGTAGATGAGGTATCGGTCTGAATATGTAGATTTATGGTATAGTTATGTGTGTATGCTGGAATTGGATCGTATTAAGGTAAAAAAAAAATAATTTTGTTGTTGATCTCTTTTTCTAATTCGAACTGTAACATGGGATGGGATGTATTCCGCTTTGTTGTTGGGTAAGCATGCAATGCAATCATTAATGTATCTCTTGAAAAAAAATGGTGTGTAATCAAGATTTGATATTGTTTCTTGTTCTAATTGCTCTAACACTAACTGTGTATTACACTAGAGATGGGTGATCCCATTGCACATCCCTGGATTTGTTTGAAAAACTGATTGTTGTATTGAAAATATGTGGCATTGAGTGTTAACTCAACACCTTTTAAAAAATCTTGTAAAGGTAAGGTTGTAACATTTTTAAGCTTGTCCCATTGTTTTTTTATTGATTCTATTGCTAATTGTTCTAATTGCTCTAACACTAACTGTGCTATTACACTAGAGATAGGTGATCCCATTGCACATCCCTGGATTTGTTTGAAAAACTGATTGTTGTATTGAAAATATGTGGCATTGAGTGTTAACTCAACACCTTTAAAAAAAATCTTGTAAAGGTAGGGTTGTAAAATTTTTAAGTTTGTCCCATTGTTTTTTATTGATTCTATTGCTAATTGTGTAGGTATATTAGTATACATTGAAATGACATCTAGAGATAAAAAAGATTTGAGATCTAAAGAGTTTTTTAAAAATGATGATTTTGGCCTGTAATATTCGATATTGAATCTGCTAAAAATTTTGATAATTTATAAAGGGGGCTTTGTATTGAAGATACTATTGGTCTTAGGGGGATATTTGTTTTGTGTAGTTGTGGGAGACCATAAATTTTTGGTGACTGTGCATTATTAATTTTTAATTTTTGTGCAGTTTCTTTGGAAATTAAATTGCTGTCAACCCAATGTTTTATCAAATCATTGTTTAATTTTTGGTATTCTTGTGTGGGTTCATTTTTTTATTTTGTTGTAGATATTGGTATTGTTTAATAGGTCGTTCATTTTGCTGTCATAATCTGTTTTGTTCATAATTAAAGTTTTATTGCTTTTGTCAGGTTTGGTAATGAGGAGTTGCGGGTTATTTTTAATGAATTTTTTGGTTATAGTTATTTTCCTATTAAGATCTTTATGGTAATTACATATTTTTGTTTGAGGTTTTTGTTTTAGTTAGTTATGACGTTGCAGGTTTTTGATCTAATTGTATTTTTATCATTATTATTCAGGTGTTCTATTGTAGCCTCAATGTTTGCAATAATGTTATGGGTTGGGATGTTACTTGTTAATTGGTTGTTTGTTGCAAAGTTTTTCCCTAAACTCAATATTTCGGATACGTCATCAGGTATTATTGTGTTTGATATATTGCATAACCAGTTATTATTTGTATGTGACTTTTTGATTTGGTTATTTGTGGTCGGAGATTTTTTTGAGTAGTAGATTAATCTTTTTTTGATGTTTTTTCTTTAACGTAATGAAAAATTGTTCAGTGGTATGTGTAATTTTGTTAAGTAGGGATAGCAGTGTCTTTGTGTCTGTGTTTTCCTTAAGCCTATTGTGTAAGAAGTCTTTTATCCGAATTGTATATTTCAAAGAGGGTGTGCAATCAGTAATGATGCAGTTTAGAATTGTGTGTTTGAAATCTTGTATTTTGTTTGTAAATTTTGTGAATATTTTTTGGTTTTCCATATGCAAGTGAGAAATCTTAAAATTACAGAATTTGGGAATTAATTCTAATTTCTTACATTTAAGTATAAAAGTCTTCTGTTTTTTAGGTTGGTAATTTTTCTTCCTTCTTTAAGTATGGTTTTGAATATTTAATGAACATATATATATTATATATGTTCATTAAATCTTTGTGTTACAATAATCATTATTTTTATTTCTTTCTTGTACACATAGTCCAGTCATTATTAATATATTAAATTTTAGTATAGTTTCTGGTATATTTGATAATTAGTTCACAGAAATTTTAAAGCAAATGGGTGCCTCAAATTTGACCAATTAATATTAATAGATTGTTTATTTGGCAATTCTCTTTATTGCTTTTCTTTTCCTATGTACCGTCTCTCTGAGTTAGTTTTTTTCTCTTTGTAACAAAGTTGCAATTATTAAATTCAAATGAATTTAGTGTAAATTGAGTAATTCTTAATAACAACCAAAAGTTAAAGTTATACTTATTTATTCAATAAGCATTTATATTTCTTTTGCTTTACTACTTTGTGTAATCAATATTACGATTATTATTATTACTATTGTAATGTACCAAATTTTCTATTTCAAATTTCTCTTTTTATTTAATAAATTGTTATTGTTTTAATTAATTTTGTGTTTACTTTGAGGTAGGCTTTTGTATTAGTTTAGTGCAATTTCCCATTTTAATTGTGCAATACTTTAACAGTGACTCCGCCTTTATTATTATAAAATGTGTGGCGCAACGAGCAGTAGTTAACATCTTTGAGTAATCTCAAGCTCTCACAAAATAAACTGAGCTAGATATACAGGCTGGTTCACAATATAACATCGACGGTCTTCTTCGAGGTCAACATCTGAAACCTTAAATACTATTATTAATCATAAGCGATTAACAATTATTTATTAAAGGACTTTGTGGATCTTGTTAATTGGCGACGCCGCGACAAGCATAGTCACTAATTACCTGAGTGTTTTGGGGAAATGATCATTGATTTGAGACGCCGAGACGAGCATAGTCTCTGATCAATTAATTTATTTCCATAAGGGTTTTTAACCGCTAATAGCATCTTTTATTAATTGATAGAATTTGATTTGTTCTAGAGTTTCTGATATCTCATCTATTTTGTTGTTAATGGCATGTTGATTTTATTTTACTGTGTTTAGTGTGTCCACTAACTTGACATTGATTTTAGAATGGAGAGGCTAACGAGTACAGCAGCCCGCCTTGCTCATTAAAGTGCCGAAGCCAGCCCGTACTTTCTTCAATATTCAGTCCTCTTGCGTCTTTTCCAGGTTCCGAAAGTTTCCAAATTATTAACATACACCAAATTTTAAAACTTGTAAAACTATCCTACTGACTGCACCAAATAAACAAAACGCCTGGTTTATTAATTTAAAAAAAAAATATTATTAATAAACCGAAGAAAACATTTATACATTTCGAATATTACAATAAGACTGACTTTCTACATCTATTGTTAAAAGAAAACTGTTTTTCTGTTGATGTTTTTTTTTAATTGGTAATAAATTGCTTAAAGAACGGAGCTGACCCCAACCTTTCTATTCAATGGTGAGAGTGGGAGAAGGGGGGATTTTCCCTACCACTTAATATTTTCACGAGTCGCCAATGACGAAAGTTGTATAAGAACCACTTTTGTGAATACATGCATGTATCCTAATTTTTTCCTTTATTACATATGTGGCCGTATTATACATAATATAGCAATTCAAATGGTATTTTCCACAAATATAGTATAGTAGTGTGTGGGAGTCGATATCATAAAAAATGAAAAGAAATCGAAGTTCCACTTTTACCTTTAAATTTTCCGTCAGTGATATAGACATTGTCGAATGACATTTTACTTTTATCGAACCTATTTCAAAAGCCAACCGAACATGTCATGTCTTCATTTATAGTCTGTCGATTTATTGTTGAGGGAATCATCAATGCCTTCATAATAAATAAAAATACGCGCGTTTTCATCTGAAATAGGACTTTCTAAAAATACACATGTTTGTTGCTCTGAGAATTGACATCAAAGTGTGTGTTGTAAGGCTAGAATTATGTTGAAGGAGAACTGAATAATATTTACGCGTTATTTACGCATTTTAAATAAATTGAAAAGACATACACATATCGGGACGGATTATTTTTGAAATTAAAACGTCCAAGTCGGTCAAGTTGACGCTCGACTGGGACAGATATACATACATATACCGGGTCGTCCAAAAGTCTGGATTCACGTGGATTTTGAGTAAACTATTCACTTTTTTGGAAAACTGAATTCTGTATCTTGAATGGGAATAAAATTGCAACTCAATAGTATTTTTTATTTCAAAAAAATTGTTTATAATTTTGAGATAAAGTTAATAACAATGTTTTTTTAAATGGAAACCTACCGTGATTTTTATTTCAGAGAGAGTACTTTCGATAAGAATTGCATTGGCATAGAAATTTTGGCTATAAACCTTACGATTATTGTTTAAATTAATATTAAATTTTCGATCCGAACACTCGTTCGCGCTTGTTCGGAAAATACACGAACGTGTCTTCTCTTACCACGTTTCCAACTGTAGGCATGGGTCCACCCCCTAATAAAGCATTCTATTGAAGGCGTTACGTTTATCTTGAATGAAAGCATTTTTTTTTTATAAAATGGAGATCTACCGCTTTTTGTCGCCGTATCCCACCATAATTAGAATTTCTATCCGTTCTCTCTCTACCAGTTCCATATTTACGCAAATTGTTCAAAATCACAGATCACAAAAATAATAGATAAAGTCAATACCAAAACAACACAATTAACAACAAACAAAACGTTCAAGAAAACAGAAAATAAAAATTCAAATTCGCTCCGTAAACGTACACTAGTAATACCAAAAACAGAATGAGATAAGATTTGGACCTTCCAAGTGTCTAAAAACGGAAAAAGACCATAAAATTATTTTTTATTAAACTACGTTGTACTTTCTCATAACGTTTAAATATCGTAATCGCGGTAGATCTCCATTTTATAAAAAAAAAATGCTTTCATTCAAGATAAACGTAACGCCTTCAATAGAATGCTTTATTAGGGGGTGGACCCATGCCTACAGTTGGAAACGTGGTAAGAGAAGACACGTTCGTGTATTTTCCGAACAAGCGCGAACGAGTGTTCGGATCGAAAATTTAATATTAATTTAAACAATAATCGTAAGGTTTATAGCCAAAATTTCTATGCCAATGCAATTCTTATCGAAAGTACTCTCTCTGAAATAAAAATCACGGTAGGTTTCCATTTAAAAAAACATTGTTATTAACTTTATCTCAAAATTATAAACAATTTTTTTGAAATAAAAAATACTATTGAGTTGCAATTTTATTCCCATTCAAGATACAGAATTCAGTTTTCCAAAAAAGTGAATAGTTTACTCAAAATCCACGTGAATCCAGACTTTTGGACGACCCGGTTATAACAACGTCCCTAGCAAGAGGAGCTGTCCTTTGCTCATCTTCATAGAGTAAAAGTCGAAAGGTATGTGATACTAAAGGCAAATATCTTACAATGTGTTGTATATTAGATAAGGTATAGTTTATTTCAAATTATAGGAGTATAACTTTGAACGGCTCTAATGCTTTTATTGCACCACCTTCTGTGACGATAATTATTATACCTGGTCTCCTTATTGAACGGGTACGGTTTACCTATTTGCAACGTATGAGTCTAGGGGCCGTATTGACTATAAATTAGGGCCTTATAAGATAATAATAAAACGCTGTTAATTTCAAGTATATAATAAAAAATACCTATACATTGGATTTATATACAAAGAAAAAATTACAAATCGTGTGACAACATATTGCTATAACCTTGCTTTCAAATTAAAATACAGTAATCTTGTACCAGCAGAAATTAACCAAAAACTACGATAATACAAAGTAGCACAATACATAACGAATGCAGAGATTGTGTTGACATGTTAAAAAAAACTACTTCAATAAGTTTATAAATTCAATCCCTATTAAGATTCATATTATTTTTGTAGGTTCTAGCAGTGATCCTTCCTTTATTCGTCAACAACATTTCTTATTTAAAACTAAATGGGATAAGGTTAATAATAAAAAAAAAATTAAATCTCATAAAACATTTGTATTAAATTCAATATTCAATAACAACAACAGTAAAGAAATTCTTTTGCCACATGTGGCCGTTAAAAGAAATTGTCCTTTTATTATTCCAACCACAAACAAAATATATATATATATATATATATATATATATATATATATATATATATATATATATATATATATGCCAAAACGCGTTGCTTTTAATCTATTACATGGATTTAAGTAATATATTATTTTTCTATCTTCAAACTTTTAATATCGTATAATTTCAAGGAAATAAAATTATCTAATAAATTGTTAATAATGCACAGTAAACATCGCTAGCAAACATTTTCACGTAGTATCTTTAATGCCCTTTTTACATCATTAACAATACTCCCATGATTTGCAAAATTAATCTACCTTAGCAAAGAAAATAATATCTTATTCAAATTATTGACGATGCCAAACGCTTTACTAAAAATGAACATTCTCACGTAGCATCTTTAGCACACGCACCACACCATCAATTATCTACCATGAATTTATTTCAAGAAAAACTTACTTATAATATTGATATGCATTATCAAATTTCTCTTGGTTTATATCTACCATTTTGATAATAAAAAAATATAATGAGATTAAACAAAGTAACAATGAATTAATTATAACGTGAAAACTAAACTACTTATTGAAATCAAAATAACTTAATACATTCAACTAAGATGATTTTATGCAGTGTATTAGTACGCCTGCAATCATATGCGTATGAAACAAAATGTTTACGTTCGATCAATTCAAAAGATCGGCAGCTTCTTCGGTTCTATCGTCGTTCGCGCCTCCTTATCACCTCGGTCCTCAAAAAAACACGGTTATCCATCTGCAGCGCCACAACTCACACACTAATGTTTATGTTGGTGTTGCCCTGTTCATATTTGTTTTCTTCAAGTTTTTCCCCAGGTTGAACTATACCTATACAGTTTTTGATAGTTAAAAATTGCACAAAATGCATACACACAAATTGTTTATTATTAAAGTCCGTGCACATTCGCGATTCTTTGTCTTGAGTAGGTATATTTTTCTTCTATTAACGCCATCCCTCATTGTATTTGTAAATGAATTTGTTGCCTCTCTCATCATTGTTTAAATACTTCCTTTTCCCATTATTTAACACTATCCGTATTTTCTTTTTGTAGATATCTTCGTTGGAAATAATCGGAAATACATTGCATACAGATGGGATTCTTCCTTTTATGATCACATTGTCAGGAACATGGACCTCGACAGCTTTATCCCTGTCTTCCAACCACCTTCTCTCATCTTAGTGTAGGTTGATTTGCACGTAGCTGTTAACAACGTTAACATTATTTCTTTCTTTGTAGATTTATTCAGATTAAACCAGATTTATCCTATTATTTCTGAAGCTTTTCCGGATTAAACCAGATTTATCCTGCTATTTCGGAAGCCTTTACTTTATTTAAATCGTGTCGAATAAAGAACGCTTTTTTTATATATCCTTTTGAAAATACTATTAAATATAAGTATCAGGTATTTATTGTATTGTTAAATGTGACCATAAAATGTCTAACAGATAACAATCTTTTTGCAAATTTATTTACTGCATCTATTCACTTTGAAAGATGTTTTCATGTCGTGCATGTCTAATTTCACCTTTGTTCGTTGATTCTGTTTTTGTATATTATGAACACATCTTGTGCTCCTTGTTTCTATTAATATAGAATACATGAAATTATTTTTGTGTTTATTTCTATACCTTTTATCATATAAATTTATTTCAATCTCAAATTATTATATACCTATCATCATAATGTTGCGCCTTAGAGGTTATGCAACTCATAATTCGTTTTAAGCAATTATATTTACAACTAAAAATTATTTTATTATTCTAATACTTAATTGTCTAACTATTTTAAAATGCTGAAACAATAAGGATCACGGCAATATGTAGTGAATACATATAGATATATAAAGGTGATTAGTTTGTATACACAATACAATTTTTATGTGTCACCGCATTTGATAAATCATCTTCTGTGATTGAGTCGTCTTGCAAATCGGTGTCTGTGTCTGAATCGTATTGCAAATTTATAATCAAAGGTGCTACTATTTTGTACATGTGCATGTATTCGTCCTCTTTTTCTATTGCGTGTTTAACCGTATTTTTCCAATTTACAGCAGTTATATGTTCCATAGCATTTTTTAATTTTCTTTTACGAATTCAATTTTGAGGAAAAGTATAATTAATAATAACAATTTGAAATGATGTTTCTAATCTCTCGTCAACTATTTGACAACCTCACTTCGACCAAAAATAATAAAAGACAACACATTTTATTGAAACTGAACTCTAATATTTTACAAACGAAAACAATGTTTAAATTGTATAAATATTTTACATTACAAAATATGCTCAAAATGCTCTTCTTTAATTTCTTGACAGCAATGAATGCGTTGAAAATAAATTCTGTAAGGAGTCAATCAAAGTATGAGGATAAATCATGGCAATCTCATTTCTTATATACATTGCAATGCAAATTCCAAATTTTAATGGTTGCAAATCTTATTCAACGAAGTTGTGAGGGTTTTCCGTGGCCCACGTTCGGTAATTCTGGCTATTTACATAAACATATAAATAGAACCATGCTTCGTCAGTGAAGAAGGTTAGGTCCAGTAAATCATTATTATTAAGATGCTCGTTAGACCATTGATAGTGCAGTATACGTTGTTGATATAATCACGAGGGTACAATTGCTGCACAACCAAAACACAACATGGATGCATATTGCTATAGCTTTGTTTTCAAATTAAAAATAATAATCTTATACCAGCATAACTTAATCAAACTACGATAATACAAAGCTGCATAATTTATAACGAATGTAGAGATAACGTTGTCATGTAAAAAAAAATTCTTTATTAAATTTATAAATTCAATCTCTATTAACATTCGTATATTTCTTGTAGGTTCTAGCAGTGATATTCCTTTTTTTTGTTTTTCCAACAACATTTCTTATTTAAAATTAATAGGATAAGGTTACTAATAAAAAACTAAATCTCATAAAATATTTATATTCAATTTTAACATCTTATAATAACAGTATCGATGAAATAATTCTCTTGCCACATGTGGCCGTAAAAAGAAATTGTCCTTTTTACTTTCCAATTACAAGTAAAAAAAACGTGTATTTTATAAATACGAAAACACACTACATTACAAATATAACATATAGATTCAGAATAAATATCGCTCTTTGCTATCTTAAAATTTTAACATTGTGTAGTTTCAAAGAAATAATAATTTTCTTATACTATGCTAGATTTCGCTTCCACAAAGACATTCATTCACACGAAGTGTCTTTGAAAATACAAAATTCCGCAGAACAGAAAACATCTTGATAAGACTGTCATCAATCATCATATGCAAATATTTACACGTTGTACATACCACAAATTGGCTATTGTCTATCAAAAATGCTCCTATCTTTACGTATATTAATATATTTGAAATCCCTATAAAATTTTGTATCTAAAAACTTGTTAACAATGCATAGATAACATCGCTAACAAACATTCACACGTTGTGTCATTGATGCCTTTCTACATTGTTAACAATACTCCCATTATTTATTACATTAGTTTACTTATAACAAAGAAGATAATAATCTCATCCAAAATATTAAATAAATTATTAAACGCTTTGCTAAAGATGAATATTTTCACATAGCATCTTTAGCATAATTTATTTTAAGTAAAACTTACTTATGATGTTCATACATTTCATCAAATTCCTCCTGATATTGGTCTATCATATTGATAATTAAAAAAATTGAAATTAAACTAAATGGCAAAAATTAATTATGAAATGAAAAGTACTTATTGAAAATAAAAAAATAACTTAATACATTTACTAAGGATGATTTCTATGCAGTGTATTATACGCCTGCAATCATCAAACAAAATTCGAAAATCGAAGATTGACCGCTTCTTTTTTAAAAAGTTAGGCTACTTCACCCATGGATCGACGACTTCTCTCGTACTTGCCTCGTTCCCGGCTTTTTATTAATTTTCGGTTCATCAGAAAAAAAACATTCTTCGTTCGCAGCGCCACAATTTTCGCACTACCGTTTAAGTTGGCATTGTTCTGCTCAGATTTATTTTCTTGATGTTTTCCCTAAGCTGACCTGTACTCATATTGTTTTGACATCCAGAAATTACACAAAATATACATGCACACAAATTGTTTATTATTGTTAATGTCTATGCACATTTGCGATTTTCTTATCTTGGTAGGTACATTCTTTTTCATTAACGCCATCCTTTATTGTGTTTATAGATGAATTCATTGCTTCTTTCATCATTATTCAAATACATTCTTTTACCACTATTTAACACTATTCGTATTTTTCTTTTGCAGACGTTTCCTTTGAAAATAATAGGAAAAACATTGCATACGACTGGAATACTTCTTTTATTAATTATATTGTCATGAACCTGGACCTTGATAACATCGTCTATATCTTCGAACCATCTTTTCTCGTCTTCATGTAGATTGATTTGTATGCAACTGTTAACAATATTAAACATTGTTTTTTCTTTGTAGATTTAATCAGATTAAACCAATTTCAACGTGTTATTTCCGGAATTTTCCTGGATTAAACTGGATTTAACCTGCTATTACTGAAGTTTTTGCTTTATTACATTGTGTCGAATAAAAAAAATATACCTTTTTACATATTCCTTTTAAAATTATGCTTAGATATAAGTCTCAGGTATTTATCATATTGTTAAGTGTGACCATAGAATGTCAAACAAATAACAATCTTTATATATTTACGTCTACTCATGATGAAAGATGTTTTCATGTCGTGAATGTCTAATTTCACCCTTTTCATATAACTTTACGGCATTCAAATGACTAACTCTTTTGACTACACCATCTTTCATCATAACTCTCTCTCTGTTATTTATTTTTAATACGTTATTGATTTTGAATAGTGGTTTACTGCTCAATATATTTAATGCGACTCTCACACAATGCATAAAATTTGGTTCTATCTTTGTATATTGAAATTGCATCTTGTGCTCCTCGTTTCTACAAATATAGAATACATGAATTTTATTTTTGGTGTTTATTTTTGTACCTTTATATAAATTTTATTTCAATTTTAATTATCATATACCTTACATTATAATGTTACGCCGTTGCGGTTATGCAACTCATGATACATTTTTCTATAATTACACTTACTACTAAAAATTATTTACTTATTCTATTACATAATTATTTATTTATCTTACAATGCCTGACCAATATAGGGATCACGGCAATATGTAATTTTTTTGTAGAGCTTTTACACAACTAGCTCTACTAATACTTGAAAACAACACATAATGAAAGACTTTCGCTTATTTAAATACTCTAGCTCGTGTAACTGACCGTGCTGATAGCCTTCGTAGTGATTTGTTGGGGCTTTGATTGATTCGTTCTTCAAGATCATTAACAACAGCGTCAGTTAATATTATATGTCTTCCAGCTGATTTATCTTCACAAATACATTTTTTTTTCGCAAAAAGCTTTACAATCTCACGCTTGTGATGGAAGAAAACTTCATATTTGACATTTTCATTAGGAAATGCTTCTACAAACTGATCGAAGCAAGACTGCAAACTGTACGACCAAGTTCCATCCTGATTGCGAGTTGCGAGTACAGACACACAGTATATATGTATGTATGTATTCTTTTCTAAATAGTCCGGATTTTTTTAATTTTTAAGTGCAAATTAGGTTATGTAATATCGTCTATAGTTACATCTTATATACAAATCTTATTAACAGTAATATGACCTGACACACTTCATACTTTTATTTAAATTGCAAAACATCGTTGACATTAAATTTAGCAAGTATAATTCTTACAATAAAATTATTTTAACTACTAATTTAACACGTTTATCGTCGAAATTGTTAAGAAAATGTCAGTAATGATATTATTCAATATAGGGTGTAAACAGTATTGTTAAACTTTATGTATTTGAAGATAAAATATGTAGCACAAATATCCACATGCATTCAGATTGCACATTAACCAATTTGCAAAGTGAAAATTAATTTTCTTCACTTTAATGTGTGCTGTTACGGCATGTTTATTGAAGACCTTACATGTTCTTGATAAATTGTATTAAAGTAGGTACAGTACGTATTTAATGTATATACGTATATGCATAATCCGAATACAATGTGTTTTAATATATACCGTACACGAGGTCTAATTAAATAATAAAATATTAATTCATGAAATTCAAAGTGATAAATGTTGAATTTTAATGATTGTCGAAATAGTAAAAAGTAACCTAAACATTATATAGGTACCTATCGTAATTTCAAAGGGTTCCTGTATTTTTGGTGCGTATAAATTTAAACTCGTATATTTGTTAACACATAATATATAGCTGTATATGCAATGATAACAAGTAATAATACTAATATGTCTCTATTGGATGCCATGATGCAATACACCTATAATACAAAAAGTAATATAACAATGTTAATAACATTACAGCGTAAATTAAAATCACAGAACCCAACCTCAAGGCGAATCTCATTTAAACTTCTTAATAATTGACCTTGCAAAAAATACAAATTCATTAGTTCCACAATGTTTAAACTTAATCTTAACCTAAAATTCGATGATGACGCAAGAAGTCACGTAGAAAAGCAAATAATTAAAAAAATGTACATATTTGAAGAAACAAATCAAGAAACGTAGCAATGTATATAGCATGCATTAGATAAGTGCTTAGACAGCCGGTAAATCTTAAGTTTATGTTTGAAACCCGGTAGTGCAAGTAACTTTAGTTCCGAAAAGAAGCCGTTGTAATAATTATAAATCATGCATATAACTTAATGACCGCTGGTAAATAAATAACCAGTCTATGCAAAGGAGGCAATATGAGCCAATATTGTTAACATATTGCTGTAAACTGTACCAGCAGAATTTAATTAAAAATATTGACAATAATTATGCTATAACCCTGCCTTAATGATACAAACTGCATAACCTTTTAATGAATGCTGAGATTGCAGTTATATAAAAAATAAAACTACTCCAATAAATTTATAATTTCAATCTCTGTTAACATTCACACATTCTGGCAGTGATTTTTCCTTTATTCATCTGGCTGTTTCTTATTTAAATTCAATTAGGATAAGGTTAATAATAAATAAGTATTTAAATTTCATAAACATTTATATTCATATAATCATTTAGTGAACAACAACACAGTAAAAAATTCTATTCATAACATGTGGCTATTGTATTCATAGATTCAAAGAAATACATTTTTTTTCTACGACGCTAAATTTTATTTCAACAAAGACATACATTCGCACGTAGTGCCTCCGAAGATCTAAAATTTAGGAAAGAAGAAAATACCTTGAAAATGACCTTTACCAATCGCCGTATGCAAATATTCACACATTGTACACACCACAGATTGGCTTTTGTCCACCAAAAATATTTGTATCTTTACGTATTCAAAATGCTTGAAATTTTATTAAATTTTCCAATATAAATTGTTAATAGTGCACAGCAAACACCGCAAGCAAATATTTGCACATAGTACTTCCATTAACAATTCTCCCATAATTTACAAAAGTTAATTTAATTTAGCAAAAATAATATTTTATTTAAGTATTGATGATGTATAACGCCTTACTAGAAATGAATATTCACACATAGCATCCCTAGCGTACGTCGTACACCATCAATTATTTGAATCGTAAATTTATTTCAAGGAAAACTATATCAGGAATATAAGTTATTCCTGATATAAATCATCAAATTCTTGTTTATTCATGTCTACCATTTTTTATAATTTTAAATATGAAATAATCAATATAACAATGAATTAATAATAATATGAAAACTAAAAATAAATACTGAAATTCAAAATAAACTTAACACATTTAACTAATTTGATTTAATGTAGTGTTTTTGAACTCCTACGATCATTTTGCATACGCGAATGAAAATTTTGCGTCCGGTAAATTCAAAAGATCGGCAGCTTCTCCCCTTCTCTCGGTCTTCGCGCCTTCTTATAACCTCGATTTTCAAACAAAACACGACTACCCGCGTACAGCGCCACAACTTCAACACTAAAAATTTTATGTTGGTGTTGCCCTGTTCATCTTTGTTTTCTTCAAGTTTTTCTCAGGTCAAAAATATACCTATACTGTTTTTTGACAGTCCAAGAATGCACTAAATGTTTACACACGCAAATTGTTTATTTATAAAGTCCATGCACATCTGTGATTCTTTGTCTTCAGTAGGTATATTATTCTTTATTATTAACGCCCTCATTATGTTTGTTATTTTCTTGTTGTAGGTATCTTTGTTGGAAATAATCGGAAATATATTGAACACAGATGGGATTCTTCTTTCTACAATCTCGTTACCAGAAACAGAGACCTCGACAGCATCACCCTTGTCTTCGAACCATTTCCTTTCATCTTCATGTAGGTTGATCTGCACATAACTGTCAACAACGTTAACATTATTTTTTCTTTGTAGATTATTCACAAGATTTATCCTGTTATCTTGAAGCATTTACTTTATTATGACATTTCAAGGATGTGTCTAACTATACATTTAGTATATCGTTTCGAATAAAGAACACTTTTTTGTATATCCTTTTAAAAAATGTTTTTAAATATAAATATCAGGTATTTGTTGTATTCTTAAATGTAACCATAAAATGTCTGACAGAAAAAAATCTTTTTTACAAATTTATATACTACGTCTATTCATTTTGAAAGACGTTTTCATACCGAGCATGTCGAATTTCACCTTTTTCGTACAATTTTACGGTATTTAAATGGCTCCCTCTCTTCACTGTTCCATCTTTCAACATCACTCTCTCTCTGTTATTTATTTTTAGTACGTTTTTAATTTTGAAAAGTGGTTCACTTTTCAATATATTTAATGCCACTCTTACACAATGCGAAAAGTTTGGTTCGGCCGTTGTATACTCAAACCACATCTTGTGCTCATCTTTTCTATAAATATAGAATACATGAATTTATTTTTGTGTTTATTTCTATCCCTCTTTATGTATATATATTTCAACTTAAATTACCATATATATACTTTTCATCATGATGTTGCGCCTTAAAGGTTATGCAACTCATTATTATCTTGACAACTATATTTACAACTAAAAATTTATTTTCTTATCCTAATGCTTAATTATTTAACAATTTTAAAAATACTCAAACTATAAAGGTCATGGCAATATGAACATCAGTTCTAAATCTTAATCTATTGTATAAGTATGCATGAGTTTTGTAAAACATAATTTTGTGAAAAAAACTCAGCAGCAGGGATGAGCGTCGACGTTTTTGTTGACATTTATTGACATTGTTATCATTGTTGACGCATTGTTGACATGTCGACGTCAACAAATAAAATCGACGGACATTATTTGTTGACGTCGACCTGTCAACAATCCGTCAACAATGATAACAATGTCAATAAATGCCCTTCACGGTATACCCGCGAACATGCTAGAGCTTGTTACAATACTTTTCTAATTTTAATTTCTACGTTAATCTTAGTGAAAACAGATAAAAACGTTATTTTGAAAATGTGATGTCTATCCTATGTTTAGATTACAGTTTTCGTATTTAAAACAACGCAAAAAACTAAAATTTTAGATTGTTATAAAAATCGCATCGGCTAGTGAAATTATTCTATTTTTAGATTTGTTCTTGGTTCGTTGATATGAGAAAGCATCATAATATTAATATCTTAAAATATTTATAAACACTGGAATTTTTTTAATCGAAAGGAATCTTCATAGATGCGTGTATTTTACAACGTGGCTCGGTAATTAATTATGATAATTGACCAGGCCTATTGTATAAGACTTATATTCACCAATCAGATAATGCTGCGGCTATGTGCTCTTAATGTCAAGTACTATTATGGATACACGTACTCGTGGTGTTGTTTGAGGTTGGTGTATATAAAACACATCGGTTAACCTGCAGGAGCGAACTATCGGGGTGAGTACTTTGTTTATCTTTCTTTGCTTATAATGAACTAATAGTGCACTAGGAGAAATACCTATGGACAGGTTTGCGTGAAGTAAAATATCGAAAAGACATACGGTAACTTGTTTCAAAATAATATTTATTCTTTGCGACAAACAAATTCAAAGATATACTCATATATACTTACACATATTCACATATACGTAATATAGGTAATTAAAATCATCTTTCTTAGCATATTATAATGTAACAAAGGTTAATATAAATAAAAGAATTTAAGTTTCTAAGCATGAATGAACGGTCTGTCACTTAGACACATAACCTCAAAACAAACAGGTTTTGATATTTTATGATTTATTAACAAAAGACATGTGTTCCTAAAATTTGAACTTTTACGGTTGATTTAAACAATATTTTGACTATCTTACGGTACGTTCATTGGAAGTTATTGAGAAATCATAAGTTGCAAAATAAATGAGTATATGTCGAGGATAAAATAATTATTGGGGAAATTTACTTCAGATTTCTACGTCAAGGGGAGTCTTTATTTGACTAAGCGGTCTGAGTCTCGTACTGTGATCTTAAATAATTATAGATACGCGGTGATTAACGTTCGTTGCGCGATCCTGAAAAAAAACGTACAAACAAATATTAATAATAATTCTCTGTTGGGAATCGATCACGACGTTTTATCAGTCTGACCAGGAAAGATTAAGGGGAAAGCTTTAACCTCCTCACGGTGCTTTTACCTGAGTGAGGTTAGCCGGAAAGTGTTAACCTCCTCACGGTGCTTCTACCTGAGTGAAGTTAAGCGGAAGGTGTTAACCTCCTCACGGTGCTTCTACCTGAGTGAGATTAACCGGAAGGCCTTCACGGCTCTAGGCCTGAAGACTGAAAGGAGGGTGTATCACGGCTCAAAAACCTGAAACAGGAATTGAATTACAGTGCTGGAAGTCAGCTTTATATATCATCTGCAGTAGACGAAAACTAGTCCAAAACATTGAATTTGCACACGAGACTCGAAGTTAAAGGGTCGCGCGAAAAATGATCGTGACATAGATAGCTGGTATTTTTCCACATACAAATAATAAACTGCTAAGAAATTATTATATGAATTACTAAGAATAATACGGCAATATATACAGTGTTACAATTATTTTGTTGTATTTTATCTCTTAATGGATTATTTTAGTTTATCGTTGAATACGTAATTTATTTTGGATTAAATTAATGTCATCTTCCTACTACTACTGCCACCTGGTGTGGACTTTCATAAGATTCCTATTGCCACGCGATCTGCCTTATCTCAGGTGTGTAACGTATACATGCGTTGACGGGTAGATGGCGTACGATGTTTTATTTAATAGATTTGGTATTTTTAATTATTGCTAATTTAGTTTTAGAGCTTCTTTTTGGGCTTAGAGTTATGTAACAAATTAATTATAATTATTTTCCATTTTTCTATTGTCATTTGAATCTGCGTTTATGTCGTATGTTTAAAATATCAGGTTGGGTCGCTCGGTCTTTAGGGCAAATGTTCGTGTTCCGCTTGAGGTCGGTTTTTGACATGTTAGAATCTTTCTCTTGAACTTTAACGGTCATCGAGGAAGCATTAAACATCACAGAGCAGATGCAGTTCCTTTGACGCTGTTTGAGAAATGAAGAATTTTTGAGTTATATCGTGTGCAATCGCTAGTACAGGCGGATTTTAATGTTGTTTCTCAAGCATTAATGTGATTTGACGTTATTATAATAAACTTGTTGAGGATATTGTTTGTCGTGGCTTGGGAATTGTTTAAGCTGCTCTGCTAGTGTTAGTGCTGGCCTAGACCTCATTTGAGCACTTTTGTTGGGGTTAAGATTTAAGAACCACGTGCTATGGTAATCTTACGGTTCCAAGGAAATTTATTGCTGGATCTTGCGGTGAAGACAGAATTAAGGTGCAGATTAATGGAATACTGTAGCCTTCATACGCTAATTTCTTGAGATGTCGTTAGCCGAAGATAGGAGAGCAGTTTTCTTGTAACGTGTGGATCCGTAGAAGGTATCGTGTTTGGTAGCTGTGGATGTGATTTTCTTTAAGGTACTGTGACTGTGTACATTTTCCTGATATTATCCAGAGCGTAGAAATTATTGGCCAAACAGTTTTGGTAGAATTTATGTCAATTTCGAGAACTTCGAACAGTAAATTTCAATTTTCCGGCCTAGCTAATTAAATAAGTCATCGTAATTTCTTAGTTTAACTTCTTGTGGCATGTGAGCCTTTATAATTTGAATTTATTAAATTAACGTAGTTTTATTAATAACAGTGACCCCAGATTGGAGGTTACCTTGTCATTTTTGGAGACGTTACGTAGCCTTTTTATTTTTGGACTTAGGACTTGAACTAAATTTTGGATGTGTATGGGCAGTGTAGCCTCACATCGGTCTTATATAAAATCTTAGTTGTTATTTAATGCAATTAGTCAACCATTGTAATTTATTTTTGTACAATCTCGTAAGAAATTATTAAATTTAATTTAATCACATTTCCTTATGTAAAGCATAGTTAACTAGCGCTAATTTTTTATAGAATTAGATACCTTATAACTTAGAATCTGCACTCTAATGTCGAATAGATTGTCGGTTGCCTCTGGTATACAGAGTGTTTTATTTTAGTGTTGACGTGTTGCAAATCACGATCGAACTGTTCGACTTTGGAGGGACTTTCGGCAAGTTGCCTTATAACTGTGTGCTTTTGGTAGGAATATTGTTGGTTAATTAATTTTAATTTTAAGATTGTTTCTTGTGTTCACCATTTCGAATTTCTTAAATTAGGTAATTTGTACGTCACTGATAATTTTGAGTTGTGGATCACCTTGGGTGACCATTTAAATTTTAATTAATCCTTCAGAAATTTAATACTGGCAACTGAGTTGCGCTTGTGATTTACATTTCATTGTTTTTTTGTTTTGTTTTTGAATATCTCGTGAAAAATCAGAGATTAGATAGTATAGCCGGTTTGTGTACAGTAATTGAAATGAACTGTTGAGACCTGAATTATAGTTTCAATAAACTGTTTGTTAAGTTTGAATGAGTGTGTGTTGGTCTTATTTTCTTATCACCTGGGGAGTTTTACATTGGATCTGGTCCGGGGTCTGAATATCTGTTGGGTTTAGCATATTTTTACGGATAGGCGCCCTGACAACTTAACCTTCGACTTAGTACTGTGTTCGAACTCGCCCTTCTCTGACTGTAGCTGGAGGCAGTGCTGACTCCCATATTTAACATCGACCCTTGGGGAAGTAAGAGGTAAGACTTGAGTGTTATAAGTTGGTGATTAATTAATAGACAAGCGTCTTCCTAAATTTAAATAGAAGGTTAATTACCGTGGTGGTGTCTGACTTACTACCTTCTTGGAATTTGGGTACCGAATCTGTTTAGGGCCTTAGCCATTTATAATTTAATTACAAGAGGGTAGCAACAGGAAAGTTCATTGTTCATCATGAATTATTAACGTTTGAATAAAATATCACTCACATATAATTTAATATTTACAGATAAATTAGATATGAATTTCAAAATGGTATTTTATTACAATTAACGAAGGAACTTCCTTACAATTTAATACGCTAGTATGTCACTGCCTCACAGACTTTCACAGATATCACCAAGAGGTTAAAGAGCGTTGGTGTTGAATTCAGTCAAGCTAGATATTTTATTTTTTCCGTTTTATAAATGAACGCCAATGCAGTGCAATTCTTTTCTCCGCATTTCTACGAATTCTCATATTGATATGAGCACAATAGATTCGTCCATTTTTATTTAATAAAAAGCAGTCCTGGCGACACAAGTAAACAAACCATAGTTGGCAAATATTTAGCATCGAGTTTCATTTCCTCGCCAATAAATAAACTAGACATTCATTGCAATCACTAGATGTGCTGCTTGTGGAACCGCGCCTGGTCGATTTAGCGCTTCGAGCAAACAGGTGCTCCGCTGGTCAGTTCATTTGTGTGTAATTGTAAGTAATACGTGTACACACACGCTATATATTATGAATGTTAATTTCAAAATGAATATAGCTACCCGTGTGTGTAAACAGTATAACGAAACGAAATAGCCGAAGAAGGCCGGTAGAAGATGGGAAACGTACAACTTGTAATTACGGACTATTAAATTATTCTCGTGAGCGATTTGCAAATAGGTACGTGATATTTTAAACAGCTGGCGTTTCAAATATTTAGTTTACTATTACTACGTATAACGAAGTATTATGATGAAGAAAATTTTCGACCTCCAGATTTTTGTAGATGTCCACGTTTTGAAGTCCCCTGATACCGAAAAAGTGGTTTTTAAAAAATGTTTCTCACTCTCTCTCCCTCTCTCCCTCTCTCTCTCTCTTTCTCTCTCTCTCTCTCTCTCTCTCTCTCTCTCTCTCTCACTCTCTCTCTCTCTCTCTGAATGTGTGTGTGTGACCACGATGGCGGTTAAACCGCTATAGCTATCAATTCCAAATTTAGTATTTACGAGTTTAAGGGTGCGTTTCAATCTTAGCAAATCCATTTCGGTTCGTATCTAAGATTTTAGCGTTTCTTAAGTACTACTAGTAATAATTGGAGGGCGCCACGATGTTAATTCTAAACCACAAACAAAACTAATTCTGAAGAAAAGATCTAAAACATTTCAAGGTCATTTTACCTGCTTATTGAATTTCTACCTACAAACGTAGATTTGGTCTGGCAGACTTTCTTTGCAATTTGATTTTATACGTATGAATCTAATCGATACTTGTCAACTTTCATGCTGAAGGGAGAAAGACGCGCGAACTTTAAGCATTCATTTGAATTTATTTGTAAAAATTTTAAATTACGTTTCTTTTATTTATAAATTAAGTTATTCTTAAACATATTCGCTAATGGTAGGTGATACTCATCCATTCGACTTTCTTATTTTCTTATTTCATATATATTTATATTTTGTAATTTATATTAATACAATGTTGTTCTCTTATTTTGGAAATAAACTAATATTATTATTATATAAAACTACACAATAAATAAACAGCAGTGTGTTTGTGTTATGAAAATAAAATATTTTCTGTAACTTGATACATTTAGTACGTAGCCTGCATCTTTGTTGATCGTGTCTAATAATAATAATAATAATAATATGCAAAACTGAAATATAGTAATATTATTGTCTTCATAACGTACCTATTAGTTCAACATTTCTAATAAATATGTTTCACCTGCTAAAAATACATGTAAAGTTAGTATTTGCAAATCCCAAGTGCCAGTTTGACAGTTGATCAGTTTTTATCATGTTTTTATTTTATTTCTATTTTGTAATTTGGCTCCTGAACAGTTTTCAGAATGGATTTTTTTTGTGAGATTACTAAGTTCGAATAAGAGAAATTCTATATACATATTTTAAGGCAAATTTGGTCATAGGTACGTTGTTACTTTATATTATAACTTTTCAATTCAAATATCGCGCCAAAACGGTACCATTTTTAACAGAATGTATTGGTTCCTATGTAAGTTAATTTAACAAGGAATTATAAGTATGCGATATCTTTATATTTTATAACATAACCTAGCCATAATTTGTGAAGCTGTGAACATTCTCTTATTATATTTTACTGTGTTATTATACACTATCTGTACGTTTAAGTACGTCACGAATATATTAGATAAGGCACTTTCTAACCAAACCGTGAAAATCGCCACCCAAACAGCTTCAAGTATTTTTACAATAAAGATGATAAAAACAGTTTTAAATATGTACAAAGATTTAACTCTACAAACACCAAAAATGAAAAGAACAGTAATTGTAATAAAAATCTTCAAAACTAAGTAAGGTAAAGGTATTATTTTAATGTTAATATATTATAAATAATGAGGCTATTATAAAGATTATTGTTATTAATCGAAACTAGAAAACCGGCGAACTGACCTCCGGAAGAAAGAGTGGGCAGGCATATGTGATTTGAACTAGGGATGCGCACGATATATTGTTTTGTAAAAAAGTATCGATGTTTTCTTTTCGATATTCGTGATTGAAATCGATATTTTTTTATTTAATAATATTGACTGTTATCGATTTTTTTATTCGATAATATCGTTTAATCAAAAATGCCATTTTACTTGTATCCTGGTAAACAATCTTTGAAATTTCACACATTTATTTCACATTAATATACAAAAGAAACTGTTCATATTATACAGAATACAATAGAATATATTTTTAAGAAAGAAGTTGGAAATTTGAAAAATGCCTACTGGGATGTTTGCTGTTTCGTAGAAATTATAATCGGGAAGCGGCAGCGGAATATTGCATTTCATAGACTTGACATCTCGTATAGTTCGCCGAATCGCCTTCATGGGGTGTTGTTATCTTTATCACAATTACTATTTCCTCAAAATTGTAAAGAAGATATGTTTGAAGATGTTTATTTTTTATTTGTATTTATGTATGTGTTTTATACCACTAGAATTATATATTTGAGTTTGGATTATCTTATACGTTATAGATGCAAATTTATATTTTGTTTGTATTTTTATTGGATTGTTTTTTATTTTTTGAGTAAATATATATTTTGAGTTAAAGATTTTATTATTTGTTACTAAATGGCTTGAAAAGCCACAGCAAAGAACTTTTAATATAAACATGATAAAAATGTCGATGTCAAGGTATATCGATATTCTTCATTCAATATTTGTTTAAAATCGATTTTGAATTTTTGATACATTATTCGATTCTAATATCGATATTTTTGAAACGTTGCGCATTGGAATTTTTTTATTTGCTAATTTGCTATATAGTTTGAACTATAAAATTTGATGAATATGTCAAAAATACTATAGACATGGTGTGCAGTTTCTATTTAAAAAATAAACGATTTCAAAGTTCTGAAAACTGCTAACAAATAAAATGTACCTATATTTACATTTTAAGTAATTAGCAACAACCTTAACTAATTTTGAAGAAAAGTGTAAAACGTTCTTAGCCGACAATTTCTTTGCGAACTTCGTAAATATAAAACAGCTATTAGGCTTTTGTCGGCGTAAACAGTCCCAGTTTAATTGATTTACATAATTCATCTCATTAGTAAAAGCATAGGCATCTTTCAATTAAGGATAACAGAAAAGTCCATATTTTAAAATATTGCAATATCATTAAACTCGCAAAATAAACTATGTAGTTACTTTATGGTTTTGTGGTGCCAACCAGTGATGCCAAATGTTGATTGTCTATTACGTACTTTCAAATAACTCGTAACATACTAAATTTTATAATTAGTAACCGCAAAAATTGTTGTTAATTATAATTTTAAATTATAATGAATATTTAAAGTATCGCATAACACACAACTAACCTCTAAATAATTGCAAGATAATAACGCCATCTATATTATATGTGCTACACTGTTAGGCGACGTAAATGTAACAGATATCTGTAATGTATGTAAAGACCCACCAAAAATGTAAACAAATTTTATTTCATGGATCACTTAAAAAATTACACATATATTTAGCTACTGTTACTATTTTTACCTTCCAAATATAAATACCGAGTGTACTTGCTATATTACATATAAATTTACCGTGTAATTTTTAAATGTAGCCATTTTTTCTAGTACTTGCAAAACCACTAACTTCCCATTTTATTTATGGCTTATATATTAACTTAATTTAAAAAAAAAAATATGACCGTTCACTTCGTTTAACCTTTATCTTCATGCTTAATGCATAAAATTTACATGTTACATCATACGCCTGAAAAAATGGAAATAAAAATGGTATTTTTCGGGTACATTTCTCTCCCGCCAAAACCTTATCAAACGCAGCCTTAATCTCCCTCTTGAGACCTGATTAGATTTTCAGTAAAATCGGCTACTACTACCGGAAGTAGTAGTAGTTTACTTCAGTGAAAAATCGATTTTTACCAATATTTCGTCAACTACTAAGTTTAAACAAATTTATATAGAATTCAAATTTGAATTTGAGAAAAATCGTATTAGAAAGTTTTTCGAAATTCTTACCGGGAGTAGTTCTTTCACTCTTATCGAAAATCAGTTTTTTGCAAATATGTCGTAAATTATGCATTCTGTATATATTTATCAAGAGTACAAAAGCATTTAGAACAGGATTTGGAATGTTTTTGTATAAGTACATGAAATTTTAAAATTTGAACCGGACGTAACAATTTTACTCTTAGCGAGTCCCATTTTTTTTTCGAGTATCCTGCAACGTATGCAGTCTATAAAGGTTTATTAAGAGAATACAAGTACTTAGAATAGGATTTTGAATAATTTTTGGATAATAAAATTCTTAAAATTCTATAATTTGAAACGCTCATACGTATAAGAAAGTCGTGTGGTGGCCACACCTTATTATTTAGTTTGTAATTCGAAATGTCAAAATGTTAAAATACCTCACAAACATGTGGGTAGCCTTTTAAAATAATTTAATAAATTTACAATTAATGGATGCAGCATCGATCAGCATTCCGAAGAATAGCATCTGTAACAAGAACTGCATCTGGAGATAATGCATCGAAAAAAATTATTTTCTGTTACCAGTAACACGAACGAATTCTATTCAATAAATACATAATAAATGTCTTGAATACGTTAAATATAATTATTATATATAATTAACAACAAAATCCACGAAAATCGAAATGTAAACATATTAGTCACTTGCAGTTAAACTTTTTGTACGTTTTAGCAAATTAAGCCTTTTTGGACACCTGCACATAATTATTAAGTTTGTAAAATGTCATAATCTAACATCAACAAGCGAATGACATGATCAGAATGTATTTTCAATGCTTTGAAAATGCATTCTTACTTCACGGCAATATTCCTTTAATTATCCCGAAAGAAGACATTATTGAGTTTTTATTCGCCTTGCCAGATGTTCTTGATTTTTATTTATCGGGCAGAATAAAAAACATAGTTTATCACAAAAAACCGATTACAACAATTGCTGCCTCCGAAATTGAAGTAACTGTCTCTACTAATCGACGAGAACACATGTGTATTGAAAATAATGGTGAACACTTTAAACATTTGTTTTTAAGTTTCTTTTTGTTTTATTTTTTTGTACTTTCTGATTTAAATATATTTTTCTTTTTCTTTATATTACTTGGTCAATATATCTTCTTATTTATGTTTAGGTATAATAATAATAGGTTCTTTTACTTACTTTCATGTTATACGCGGGGAATTGGATATGAATTAGATTTAAATTTTTAGCCCTTTCTTTACTAATGAGTAAATGATTTGGTTATAATTAATGCATTATCATATATTGTCTTTTTTTCGTTATTGTCTACTTAGTTCATGAGTTATAGAAATTATTTTATCTGTTTTCCTATAATTAGATGTACAGTGTGATTTTTAATGTCTGAAGACAGTTTGCGCCAACAATTATTTTTCAAAAGTTGGTCACACTTATTGTCACTTTAAAATTTGCTTGTATCATTTTTTTTCAGTGGCGTCTGATATTAACGGGTTCATTATTAAGTAAAAAATTTTGTTGTTCGTTTCAAATATTGCAATTACTACTACATTCATATAAAATTAATATTCCCGCTATTAAGAATGAATGCATTACGTTATTCAAACTAATGGACCAAAGACACAATTTATAATATAAATTTTATTAAGTTCATCCCAAAGAATTCCAGAATTAATAGATACATTATTATTTGTATTCACATAAATAAATTTTAGGGTTCACCATAAAAAACCATCAATAGCACTATAACAAATGTTCAAAATGTCCACCGTTGGCATCTAGGCATAGATTTACTCTCTTCTTGACATTTGAAAATATACGGTGGAGTCCTTCTTCATTTATATTGTTAACTTCGTTAACTATTGCTTCTTGCAGTTCCTCTATTGAATGAAGTCTATTTCTAAAAAATTTTGTTTTCAAATAACCAAACAAATAAAAATCCAGAGGTGTTAGGTCAGGTGACCGTGATGGCCAGCGATCCTTACTAATTAATCTTTCTCCATCATATTCGTCAAGAAATTCTAAAGTAGCACGAGCAACATGGGGTGGAGCACCATCTTGTTGAAAATACCCTCATTGTAATTCATCATCATGTAATTGATTTATAAAAGGTTGAAGTATTTGTGTGCGATATCTTTCAGCATTGATAGTGTCATTAAAAAATATTGGACCGACAACTCTTTGTCTTGACATGGCTATCCAAACACCAATTTTCACTCGATAGAAACTTGTTTCTACAAAATGATGTGGGTTTTCTGTTGCCCACGTTCTATAATTTTGGCTGTGGATGTATCCAGAAAAATGAAACCAAGCCTCATCTAACATAAATGTCACGTTTAAAACATCATCATTGTTTAAATTTTCGTTGAACCACTGACAGTATTGTACTCTTCGTTCATAATCTATATTGAATAATTGTTGTGTAACAGTTACCCTGTAAGGATACATATGCAAATTCTTCACTAAAGCTTTTCTAGTTGTACTATATGACAAACCTTAAATGAAGAAATAAAATTAATAATGAAAATAATGTTAATTAATTAAGTACATTTACCAGTTTGCGCAGCCAATTTTCGAATTGATTTATTTGGGCTTGCTTCAATCCGTTGCCTAACATCGTCGACCACATCATCTGTTAATATTGTTGGTCGTCCACTAGATTAGCCTTTGCAAATACAATTTTACTTTCTTATACGTAGTATAAGGAAGTATTGTGATGATGAAAATTTTCGACCTCGAGATTTTTGCAGATGTCCACGTTTTGAGGTCCCCTGATACCAAAAAAGTGGTTTTTAAAAAATGTCTGTGTGTCTGTGTGTCTGTGTGTGTGTGTGTCTGTGTGTGACCACGATAGCGGTCAAACCGCTGCAGATATCAATTCCAAATTTTGTATTTATGAATATAATCTCCCTCTTGAGAACTGATTAGATTTTGAGCAAAATCGGCAGACCGGAAGTAGTAGTTTACTTCAGTGAAAAAATCGAATTTTGCAAATGTTTCGTCAATTACTAAGTTTAAACAAATTTATAAAGAATTCAAATGTACTCAAAATTAAATTTGAGAAAAATTGTTTTAATAAAGTTTTTCGAAATTCCTACCGGAAGTAGGTCTTTTACTCTTATCGAAAATCAGTTTTTTGCGAATATCTCGCAAGTCATGCTTTCTAGGCAAGTACATTAAGAGTATAAAAGTATTTAGAACATACTTTTAAATATCTTTTGTATAAAAAAAATTTCAAAATTCAGACCGGAAGTACCACTTTTACTCTTATCGAATAGCGATTTTTTGCAAATATGTCGTAAATTATGCATTCTATATATATTTATGAAGAGTACAAAAGTATTTAGAGTTGGATTTGGAATATTTTTTGTATAAATGAAATTTCAAAATTCGGACCGGAAGTAACACTTTCATACGTATAAGAAAGTCGTGTGGTGGCCACACCTCATTTTTTAGTTTCGAACCGATGTATAATTCTATCTCTATGTTGAGCAAATATCTTATACGAAACAATATGGTCATGGTAATTTTGCTGAAATTGGGCCATGCAGGACTGCAGTGAATATGACCATTCAATGTGCTTTTAAAATAAAGGCATCTTGCTCATCCGAAAAGGGCATGTTCCTATAACACTAAAAATAAATGCAATCATTTTAATTGTATTGATTAAAGGTTTGTGTTAAACTTACCTAAATAACGAATGATATAGATTAATTGGTCTGATAAGAACAGTTCTTTTTAGTAAAGGCAAAAGAAATATTGAATATAAAAGCACGGAAATAACAGAAAAACACAAGAACCAAAGAAATATATTGACGAGTTGACACTGTCATTTTTAACGTGACCTTTATATATTCAACAGGATAACCAACTCCAAAACATGAAATACACTAAAAACTACGGCGGTAAATTTGAACTATCCTCAAACATTAAAAATCACACTGTATATCTGTTGGGTAATAAAGATATTATTATTATTATTATTATTATTATTATTATTGTTATTTTATTTCAATGTCTAAAAAGACAAGATATGATATATAAAAATAGCCAGAGAATTTGAAAACATTTAAAAGAAGAATCTAACTTAACTTATGTAATAAATTAAAAAATCGGTGAGAAGATTGAAATGAATACATTTATATATATTGTCTAGTGGCCCTTTCAAAATTAAAATAAAATTATTACTCGTAATAAATAAATATTAAAAAATTTATTTATCTGGATTGTCTTCGTATGACTATATCTTCGTCAAGAAAAAAGGTAGCAACTTCCGATTTTCATCATTCTCTTCAGTTTTTTACGTGCTTCAATATTACGATATTAAAAATATACCGCTTCATTTAAAAGAAAAAACAAATAATATGCATAAATTGCGAACAGCGGTCCCTGATATTTTTTTTAACAACCACGGAATTTCGTAATACATATCATTCAATTCTTTGAAAAATTCTCTATCTAATGAGCCCAGAAACATTAAAATCCCTTGAGGCAAACCAAAATTATACCTACTTTTATACGCAGACATATCCCCCCTCCAACCACCCCTTCGTATGGGACTTGAAAATTGTATAAAAACGTCTGAAAATGTTGCTAGTAAAAATTTTAATCTATCTTAATCTACAATTTAATGAAAAATTATCGAATTTTTAATTGATCTTGAGAATTTCGCCCCCTTGCGATCATTTTGGAACTATTATTGTTGAAATTCCAGTGGTCCATTTTATTATCAAGATTTTTTTCGCCAGATTGTACGATAAACGGTTGCCGAGATATGGCCGGTGGCCGAGCTTAAACAAACACCCGGTATATAAAATCAAACCGAAATATTTGATAGATAAATAGCATTAATGATGCAGTAATGGCAAGAAAAGCAAACAACTAAAATTATTGGTGAATACTTTACAGTCTTTCTAAATACAAAAAACTAATTTTCAACAGCTGTAAAAATGGGAATTCCCTGCAAGTATAGCTTCTGAATACTTTTGTAATCCTCATAAATTTACTAGGGCTGCATTATTTTAGATATTTTCATAGAAAAAGTGTTTATTCACGTGAAATTTTTGGAAAAATAGTTTAGTAGTGCAAAAGTAGCCTCTCAAATAATCCTATGTGAGAAATTTAACAACTCTATGCCTTTCTGCAAGCGCGCAACGCAATACAAAACACAAACTTTTCTTTTATTAATATTTACATAGATCACAATCGCACAATTTATTTACCATTTTATAACAATCCGAGCGAAAATTCAATTATAGTTTGTTAAAACTCGGCAACCGTAAAAATAAAAATAAAATATAGCCAGATTACGATAATATAGTGAAAAGCGCAATATTGATTTAAATTTAAACGTGTCTAAATGGCCTGTGAATTCGCGACAATAAATTTGTGTTAATACTATTTTAACACATATGAAATACGACTGCAGAGTTTTAATTTTATACTTTTCTGTGCTTCCGTAGTAATGTTATGCGGGATATTTATAATCGTGTGAAATAGGGATGATATAAAAATGTGGAAATATTTAAATATGTAGCTAAGATTAGAATATTTCACAATTTCCTGGGATTTATTGGAAATCTTTATTTGAATTTAAAGTTTTCCAAAGATCGGCAGGCACGTTTTTATGATAACTTCATTGTACATGTGCTTTTTTTATATTTTATGGCTTTCTGAAGTAAATCTGTTTATATTTAGATTTTTATGTCGGCAGTTGGAATAAACATGTTGTTATTTTGTAAGAATATTAATTATATTGAATAACAAATTTCAACTTTAGGTTTTGTCATGAAATGACAAATATTAATTTTTAATTTTTGTCGAAAACATAGAAACCGTGTCCCAAATTCGCGGAACACCTAGATCAAGGCTGCTCAAGTTTTTTAACAGTTGGGCCAAACGGATGATTCAGAAATTTTTGGCGGGCCAATAACGGCTTATTAACTAATAAAATTAAGTCGTCAATGATCCGCCAAAAATTCATAATTTTAATAAGACTTATGCAATAAAAATATCCAGCATTACAAAATTTGGTGTTTATTGAAATATAAAACAAATAGCGTCTTTTGCTAACTAAATATATATTTAATAAAACTTGTTAATGAGATTTTTGACAATGTTTTTGTTGAACTAATTTTCTTATATCTGGATTTAAATTAGTTGTGGACAGTAATACCAAGTCAGAAATATGTTGCTCCGTTAGTGACGTGCGGTATTTATTTTTAATGTAATTAAGATCCGAAAAAACCTTTTCACACACATATGTTGATCCGAAACTACATAAGAACTGTAAGGCCAGGTCCGTTATTGCAGGAAAGTCTTCTTTTGGTACCAATTTCCAGAAATCTGCAAATTCTTCTGACGAGTTTTGTGCTTTCGAAGATATTTTTTCCAGAAAAAGGTTTTTTAATGTACAATGATTTTGCAGTTCGGTAAGTTCCAACTGAATATTGCCAGGATAACTAATCATTTCAGTTAAACTGATTATAAAGGGATTTATAAAAATTTGCATATTTTGTTTTTTACTCTCAAAGTCCTGAAATCTGTTTTCAAATGACTGTAATAAGCATCTGATTTTCAATTCGTACTTAGAATAATCAATATTGGCGATATTAAGCTTCTTTTTCAAACCTGTGAGTGTTGGAAATAGATCGATATTTTCTCTGGCTAAATTAATTAAAAAAAGATTTAATTTAGTTTTAAAGCCGCTTATTAAATTGAACATAATTGGAAGTGAACAGTGTTTGCCTTGCAATTTGAGGTTCAAAATATTGAGGTAATTCGTAATGTCAACAAGAAATGCAAGATCACTTAACCACGACGTATTCTTCAGTAAATCAGTTTCCAAAGGTAACGCCTTTTTATTTACTAAAAACTCCAACACTTGTTCTCTCAAGTTGAAGAAGTGTTTCAACATGTTGCCTCTTGATAGCCATCGCACAGCGCAATACAGTTGTAACTCTCCATATTCGTTGATTTCTTCTTCAAATAAAACCCTAAATTGACGCCTGTGAAGAGCTTTCGCACGTATGTAATTTATGCAACGTACTACTGGATCCATAACATCATCCAACTTCATATCCTTTGCACATAAGGCTTCCTGGTGGATAATGCAATGATACGTAAATATTGTGCGACCCAAGAAATTCTGCAACAAAGCTACGCAACCGTTGTTTTTCCCTGTCATTGCAGGTGCACCATCAGTGCAAATAGATATCATTTTATCCCACGATAAACCCCTTTTTTCAATGCATGTTTTAATTTTCAAAAATATGTCTTTTCCTTGGGTTGTAGTTTCTAACTGACAGAATTCTAATAAATCTTGCAATACATTCCAATTTTCATCAACACATTGCACAAAAATCGCCAACTGAGAACTGCCACTTAAATCGCAAGTTTCATCTAACGCCAATGAAAAATATTTGCACTTTGTTAAGTTTTCTTGAATCTGACCGCTGATATCAACCGCCATCTCCTCCACCCGTCTCGTAACAGTGTGTCGTGAGAGTGAAACACCATCGGCTTGAGCTTTAACATTTTTATCATCACAATTTTGCGCAAAGATTGTCAAAGCCTCTTTCACAATTTCTCCATCAGAAAAAGGTTTCTTCTTTTTTGCTAAAAGCAAAGAAATTTCGTAAGAGGCTTTGACCATGGATTCGAACTCGTTGTGCATTTTAACAAACATTTTCTGTTGATTAAATAATTCCCGTTTCATTTTCAATAAATAATCATCTCTGATACTACTACCAACAGGGTGGTCTTTATCAAAATTGGGATGGTTTCGCCTATAATGCCTTTCTAAATTATATTTTTTTGCAACAGCTACCGTAGTGAAGCAAAGTACACATACGGGTTTCTGTGCCTTGCTTCCAACAAAACAATATTTACTTTCCCATTCATCATGAAAAGTACGGGTGGATATTGTCGATTTCGACGTACTTACTTTACCATGAGACATACTGAAACAAAACAACATTTTTAACCTTCCGTCCCGAATAAGTACGTACGTCGCGTCGTACACTAACTAATGAAAACATATTTGATTAATAAATGAATAACATACCTCGTACCCCAATGTATACACTTCACACAATTCAATTTTTCAGTGAAATATGTAGGTACTCCACCTTACAGACGCACGTGCACTGGCTATCGCTATTGTATTGTTTATCGTAGAGACGTAGAAGAATGATCTGAGTCACCGGGCGGGCGGGGATTACAATAGTTGCAACTTGGCGGGAAGCTTGCCTGCGCGGGCCATTCAAAATGCATCCGCGGGCAACTATGTGGCCCGCGGGCCTATGGTTGAGCAGCCTTGACGTAGATGGTGCGTTATTATGTGAGGACCAAGTATCATGAGAAAAATATGGAAAATAATCCATCGCTGTTAATTTCATAGAAATTAATATTCAAAGTTAACACTTTAGATGCCGTTTGTCTGAATTACTGTAAAATATTTTAAAGATTGGTTTTGATATGGTCAAAGGGATAACAATTTTGAACAACTATAACCAGGTTTGTAATTAATCACTCTTCTAATTATACCATTTCCAGAAAATCATTTTACGCTAATTTTACCTGAAAACAACGTTGTCCTGAAACCACTATAACGTGAAAAAATATCGAAATCAAAATTGCTTATTAATGTCATTTTGACGTTCCTATTACTACCTATGCTACAAATATACAGGGTGTATGTGAAATAAGGGGACAGAGTATGATTAATGGAAAGACTTAATTTTATTAGACTCAAATCCAAAATATTTTGCGCAAATTCAAATTTTAAAAATTACAAAGATATTTTTAAAATATTCGTCGCGCCAATGCACTTTAATACGACTGTAGGGTATGCAAGAGTGGGGTACTAAGTAGGAGTGGAAGGAGGTGCGAGGTCAGTCTCGTTCGATTGTTACGTGTGGATGTTTCGACTATGGCTTACGCAACGCACGAACTGAAGTAAACTATGTTTTTTTTAATTCATTTGCGTCCAATTAAAATAAAAGTTTCTCATAAGTAGACTTGGGCAAATTTTACAACACAAATTTGTTTTTGTGAAAAATAAGAAGTAAAAAGTCGTTGAATTTAATCATAATAACAGTAATAGTACTTACTATACATTTACTGCGGAATATCTAAATAATCTCGGCAACTCAATAAAAAAAATTCTCGTTGTTGAAAACTAAGATGTTTTAAAAGAGAACAAAAGAAATCGAATAAAGATATTTCATATTAAGGTTGTTGAACTCTTAGCATGAACACCTGTTTAGAAATAGTAAACAATGCTATCATTGGGGTTTTTATAACGTTTACAACTGTTATTGCTGTGTGTGTATCTATGTATGTATACGTTTATTTAGTGCCATAAAAATGTTATTTATTACGACTCAAATACACCCTGTATAAGGTATGCTACAACTTTGACTCAAATTCGTCTATTTCCGCGCCGGACACAGCTCCGTCATCAATCTTGCGTCATCCATCGTATGTTTATGTTTTGTGCTTTGTTTATATTTACATTTCGAAGAAGTTATATAGTATTTTTTGTAATTATAATTATTGTTTCATGTACTTGGTGCAGTTATTAGGTTTTGTAAATATTATTGTTAAGCCAAAGACTTTTAATTTGATTTAAGTGTAAAAGAACTTAAGAAGAGGTTTATAACGTAGAAGGTACTGATTTATTAAATATTGTATTATAATGCAATAGATTTGTCACTACTTTTAGCTCATCTAATATGGTAAGCTGCTGTGTCTTGAACTGCAAAAGCAGGACAGGAAACACTCGAGGAAGGAATATTAGATATTTTCGTTTATGATAATCTCAGTTTCATCAGTAATATCTGATACACTGACGAGTTATGTAAATAGGTGTGGCAATCGATTTTTAGGTTTTCAACGACCAGAAGAGGTGCAAGAAATACCGTTGCATAATGAAAAAATTACCATATGGTGCACGTTTCTGAACGTGGAATTATAGGGCCTTACTTCATTGAGGAAAACGGACGTCCAGTAACTGTTAATCAAGAGCACTATATTACTCAAGTTGTCACACCGTCTGTAGATGACCTTCCGATGTTTTGCAGATCAAGAAACTTACCCTTCGGTAGCCAGTTTTTTCTTTAGCAAAACGGGGCAACGTTCCACATAGCACATGCTACAAGAATCTTTCTGCGGGAGATGTTTGGAAACAATGTAATTTTACGTTTCACCGATTTTTCTTTTTCATCTCACTCTCCAGACTTAAACATCATCGGATGCATACGTTTGAATATGCTGAAACTATGGGTTTTTCGAGAAGGCCTCCGTCTACAATACAGTTGAAAGAGAAAATTACAGAAGCGATTCGACAGATGCAACATACCGTATTATTGAAGCAATTGGCAAAGACTTACTCACTTGTTTAGTCCTATTGAATTATAGGAAAGCAATTGACATTATTACTATTCGAAAATTATTTATGTCATTGTACACAATATGTACACATCAATGGCTGTTTTATCTGATCCTCTAATTATTGATAGGGGTGTGCCTCAGGGCTCTTTCATTGGGACCTATTTTGTACTCAATTTATGCTTCTTAGATTTACAAGTGTTTGATTTATTGTAGTTTCCATAGATACGCTGACGACACAATATTTATTATTTATTTCATCCAAGTCGATGGATAAATAATAATAATAATAATAATAATAATAAATGTCTTTATTATGTATAAAGAAATATACAAGTGAAAACACCAAAATAACGATTTGGTAAATAACGATTTGGTAAATACATAATCGCAAGGCGAACCCCAGTACAAACTGTTTACTTGACCTTGATTATAAATATGAGCAATATGCAACAAAAATAAAATCCTGCTTAAAACTAACTTAGCCTAAAGTTTGATGATGAGATTCTGTTGTTAATATGATACGGCATCATGATTATTCCAATAAATAGAAGACAATTTTATTCGGCTATAAAAATGTTTGTAATTAATCTCACAGATACTTAACCTTGAGATAAATGGTGTTTCTTTGTCCTTGGTTGAAAATTCGAAGAGTGTAACTTTAGATAACACGCATAGGTATCGTAAGCATATTTCTATTTATATCCACAATTGTATATGAATTTTAAAAAATTTATTCGTACATAAATACTTTCAATACTACTATGAAATGAAATCTTTCTGAAATTTTTGTATTGTAACATTTCTCTTAATCTGTTCCATTATATCATCTTGCATAGCATTGTAGGAGCCGTTTTTAATACAGACAGTACAAAATTCCTGCTTGCGATTTATTTATTGTACCTATACGAACATGTTAACACATCTCTCATAAACTGTGCAAGTTGGTTGAATATGAAGAGCAGACGGAAGCTAACATGTTAAGTTATGTATCATGAAATACTTTCCTTGAGGTCGCCGCCATACCTATATAATAAGATAAAGTTTATGACCGATATGCACAATCTCACGAGGTTTCAAACAAAATTGCTGCAACAACACAACACTGCACTCTACCAAAGATCATTTTCATTTCATATCTACAGCAAATACGATTGTCTATCTGATGACATTACTTTCAACACAGCGCCTTTTTGTGGAAGATTGGAGAGGTATTTACTTCGACGGTGGACATTAATGTGAGTCAATAGCAAAGGTATTATAATAATATAGTGTTGGTATTGTGTTTGTGTGGAGTCGTTTAGGTTATGCAGTGGCGCTCTTGCTTAGTGTCGATTTATATTTAAGTATTGTTAATTATACTAGCCGAAAATTAATTTTTTTTTAATAATTGTTGTAAAAATGGTTGTAGAGTTTTTACAGTCTTTCACTGAAAACATAACCAAAAACCAAATATTTCCACCACGTCCAGTTTTAGAGTTAGAAACATACTCCGCTAGTAGATAAACAATAATATTGTATTAAGAAAATTTGTTAAACAGAAGTTATAAAAAGAAATAGTTGGTAACATTATGGCGCCCAACGTGGGGCACCATAATGTTACCAAACATTTTATTAATAACATTTACTAGAGTAAAATAACAATATAAAATTATGTTTAGTTAATTAATCAGTTGTCAACTGACATTTTGGTCAGTTTCATATATAATAAATTAAACATAATTTTATATTGTTATTTTACTCTAGTAAATGTTATTAATAAAATGGTTGGTAACACTACCTTGATATCGTTTCTCCATTTCTGCAATCTCCTGATGGAAAGAAATACAAATGTGAATGTAAAAAAATGAACTTTGAGCGACATTCGGCACTCTAATTTCTTTATAGTTCTCTAACAAATTAGCCACGATATCTTGACAGTTTCCACTCTTTTGATTTCCCAGAAAATATTTACAAACATTTTTAAAAGAAGTCCATGCTGTTAGCTCTAAATCATTCATTGTACGTTCAAAATTTTCATCTTTGAACAGCTTCCTCACTAATGAACCAACAAATATTCCTTCGCAAACTTTCGCATCAGACGGCTTTGGAAACTTATCTCTTAAGTATTTAATACAGTTGCCTCCAAATTTATACGTGGGGCAAAAGTCCCGCTACCATTTTGATTGTGCGCCATCTTGGTTATGTGACGTTTAGCTCAGTTTAGCTTTAACCATTGTGTTTTGTAGACGTCCAAATGTTATAATGGATAAATATACGCCACAAGAACGAGCAGAAATAGTGACAATATTTATTGAAAATAATCGTTCCATTATTGCCACTCAGCGGAAATTGCGTCAAAAATATCCTAATCGTCCAGTGCCTCACAAAACCACAATTTATCGTTTACATGCGAATTTTCGACAGTACGGTACGACAGCAGACAGACCTCGTTCTGGAAGACAACGGACGTCTCGTAACGCTGAAAATGTGGCTCTCGTGCGCGATAGTGTTGCAGTGTCTCCAGAAACATCAATTCGGACACGTGGTTCCCAGTTACACATTTCTGCACGCAGTTTAAGGCGAATTTTGAAAACTGATTTGAAAATATTCCCGTACAAAATTCAATTAGTCCAAAAATTGCTACCGAGAGATCATGATCAACGAGTTGAGTACAGTAATGCAATCCTAAGGCTGCCTGGTGAAATTGAAGATTTTTTGTCTAAATTGATAATGAGCGATGAAGACCATTTTCTTCTCAGTGGCCACGTCAATAAACAGAACAATCGGTTTTGGGGAACACAGAATCCTGAATTAATCCATGAAACATCATTGCATCCACTAAAAACAACTGTATGGTGTGGTATGCATGCTGGAAACATCATTGGTCCCTATTTTTTTTAAAATAACCAAGGTGTTGGAGTTACTGTTACTGCTGAACGGTACCAAGACATGATTCGAAATTTTCTTGTGCCTGAAATGGAAGAGCATGGACTAGAGGACATGTGGTTTCAGCAAGATGGGACCACAGCACACACAGCCCGTTGAACAATTCAATTATTGAATGACGTTTTTCCACGAAGACTATATAATTTCGCGAAAGGGCGATTTAGCATGGCCAGCCAGATCTCCGGATTTGACAGCACCAGACTTTTTCTTATGGGTTTTTTTTTTAAATCAAAAGTGTATGTGAATAATCCCCAAACGATTCAACATCTTAAAGACAATATTCGTCACGAAATTGAAGAAATTCAGCCTGAGATGTTGCAGGATGTCATGAAAAATGCCTTAAAAAGAGCCGAAAGTTGCATAGCGAATCGCGGTCACCATTTAGCCGATATAATTTTCCAATCATAACGGAAAAAAAATTTAAAGACCAAATAAACTTTTTATGAAAACCAAACTTACTTATCTATTCTTTGAACAAAGTTATAGGCAATCAAAATGGTAGCGGGACTTTTGCCCCACCCCGTATTAAATTTACCAGGAACAATGCTGATCTTTGGCTGCCATTCTTTTCTTTGGTAATGATGCTGAACTGCTCGGCTATCCCACAAACTCAAAAAATAACAATATTTGGTAAACCCTTCTTGAAGTCCAAGTGACAAGGAAATAACCTTAAGGTATTGAATGAGATTTAATATAGGTAGTTGACTTAGTGTAAGGCGTTTCTTTTGCGTTTGTAGAATTAGCCATTGGAATTGATGGTTTTGAGTTACCATTATAAAGTAAAACTGATTTTAGACTTGTTTTCGACGAGTCGATTAACAATCGTCATTCTGCAGGGTTATATTCAATACTCATTTTATACAAACGTTATTTTACATCAGCAAAATAATCTTTCAACTTTGTAAAATGGATTGAATTTTTCGTGACGATTCTTCAATACAAAGATTTTTCTAGTGGGATGTAAAAGATTTCATTCTTCTAATCGAGATCCCAAAATTTATGATTTTTCTTTCGTTAAACCCAAATCATGTAGCAAATCATTCTAATTTGATTGAGTAATGAGATGTGGTTCCGCAGAAGGAACATATGACCGATCACTTGAAAAAATAACACATTCAAAACATCGTTTATATCTTCCTCATCCGTGGAAACTGCAGAAGAATTTGAATGCATTGGCGTTGGAAGCTCACAGTGAGTTCTTTTCAGCGATTTGCTTACAGATGAAATGGACACATTACTTTATGTTTATTTCTTTTTGAAAACCCTTCAATTTTTATCACCTAAAGGCTCCTTTTGCGATTTTGCAACATAATATAATAACAAGAATTCACAAACATAACATAAACTGCCCGGAGAATTTTTACAGTCTCTTGCACGGTTTTCCATTCTTGAAATTCACACGCAACACAACTTGTGGAAACTGCTTCAAATTTTCCTACCTAAGTCACAATTCAGTGACATTTCGTTTGTCTCTTGCCAAACCGCGTCAACAACTAAACACTAAATGAATCACTACGCCGGCTACAACCTTCATATATGCACGTATCGACATCGTGTCATTTGTAGTTGCTGCTGCCCTTCACGGTACAGCCGCGAACATGCTCGAGCTTGTTTGTTACAATACTCTTTTAATATTAAATTTTACGTTAATCTTAGTGAAGACAGATAAAAATTTATTTTGAAAATGTTACGTGATAGCTTATAATAGAATACAGTTTTTATATTTAAAACAATGCAAAATATTAAAATTTTAGACTGTTAAGTCAGTTATAAAAATTGTGTCGGCTAATGTAATCGGTGAAGTAATGACAGTGACATTATTGTAATGTACTTATTATAAATTAATGCAGCATCACCGAACCGTCAATGTTAGTGCTGTAACTACAATAATTATATATTCCTCTCTTTTTTTTTTGAGTTTAGAATTATTGAAAATTATATTCTTCTCAATCGACACTGATAAACGAAATTAAATTATAGAAATTTCACACACCCGCAAGATTCGAACATACGCTTCAGAGATTTGCCGAACTCGTTGACCAACCGGAGACATAAGTACGAATCATTTTTAACGTGTTTATTTTTATTAAGAAATATTTATAATTTAATTACGCTAATTAACAATAATAATAATAATAATAATAATAACTTTATTGTCATTGATCGCAAATACGATATTCACATTGTCATTAAAATGTACAATTGTAAAAATATACAAACAACACATAATAAACGCCATTAAAAAAGAAATTTATTATACGAATGACACAATAATACTCACGGAGAGCCGTCGAGGTAGTCATGAAGCGAATAAAAAGTTTTTCCTAAAAGAAATTCTTTAAGTACCTACTCTTTTAAACATTCCTGGACCGCCAACATCTCTGATATTGTTGGTAGCTTATTAAAGATTTTGGCAAAGGAATTCTTTGACTTTTCATACATGTTGGAAGTGTGATGCTGCAATCTTATAACATTAGTCGATCTTGTTTCGTAAATATGTGATAAAGAATCGTAATTCTGTATATTTGTTTTAACATACATTGCTGATTTATATACAATAAATGCATGGAAACGTAAGGATCTTACTGCTTTGTTCCTACATGTGTAAGTTGGTACTAAATCAAATATTAATCGTATAATCCTTTTTTGAGCAGTAAATACGCGTTTCCATCCCACTGAACGACCCCATATCAAACATAATAATGTGTGGAATAAACAAGAGCATAGTACATATTTAGTAGGCCGTTAGTATTTAAGCATGATTTAAGCTTAAATCTCGCATAGTATGATTTGTTTAATTTTTTACATACAGAGTCAGCATGACCTTCAAAAGTGAGGGCAGCATTAACTGTCACTCCTAAAAACACCGTTGAATTAGATACTATATTAGTCAGATCCTGTCGCAAGTAACAACTCTACGTTGAGAAAAAAATATGCACACGGTCTTACCACTATTCATCATTAATAAAAGCGGCAGTCCGATTTCGTGGCAATCCCATAACATTTCTATGTCGGATATTAATGTTGTGGATATCCGTCCGATTCTAGTGATAAAAGAATCATATAATACATCGCAATGATTAAAAATAGATAATATAAGCAAATTTATCAACAATATCTTGTTTCTTTGACTAATAAGATGACGATAAGGATATAACACTTTCAAGATATCCTATGATCTTTAGACCAATTTATTTACATGTTTATCAAATTTCAGTTCCTCATCCATCCAAACGCCAAGATTTTTGACGCAGGTCGTAAACGGTAATGGAATATCATTGATTTGAAAGTACAATATGCCCTTCAGTATCTCAATTTTTTGCCTGTTACCAACTAAAATTACTGCGGACTTGGCGGGATTGATTGCAAGACCGTGCTCCGTAAAGGTACTAAACACAGCTTTAAGGTCAGGGTTAACTAGCGCCTCGGCATCTGAATAATGTGATGAGTCGAACGCATAATACAACTGAGTGTCATCAGAATATGCAGGAAATTTGCATAATTCTAAAGATTTGAGTATATTGGAGGAATAGATAATATATAATAAGGGCCCACACACACTTCCCTGCGGTACACCAGATGCCAGTGAGAGAGACAGTGAAATGTTACTATTAACTGTAACCATTTGAATCCTTTTGCTTAAATATTGCTCAAAAAAACGTAAAATACCAGCACTCATACCAATGTGATACAAGATTGATAGCAACAGCTCATGATCAATCATATCAAAGGCCGTAGAGTAATCGAGTAGCACCAACTAATCACATATTTTGAAAATCGAAATCTCAAATTAAAAGATGGATTAACCGCATTAGATGTGGTATATTAATAATTTCAAAAGTGTTCCAAGTGACTTCGGATGTGGCCTTCAGCAAAAGTTAGACGCAGTTTTTAATAGAGATCCAGATTTAATAACATTGCGGCAATTGTGTATGGGGACAATGACACAAAATCTAACTGCTAAATACGCTGAAATAAAAGAATATTTCCAGTACGCACCTATAACCAGTTGCGATGTAGAAAGGACGTTTTCTATCTACAAGGATGTTGTTGCAACCCTCACATACAATGATTTCACCATTTAATACAGAATCTCATGTCAGTAGAATTACATTAATATAAATAGGGACCAAGCCCGATGCAAGGCAAACTACATTGAGTAACGGTATTGTTGACGTCGTTTTAGTTCATTTATTATGATTTAAGTCGTATTAAATGAATACATATATAAGATTATATATTTTATTATTCACACCCAGTGCTTAACTAATCACACAACTTCAGTAAAGTGTTAAAACAACGATTGGAATAATTAAAATAGATATATAAAAATTCTTATTCGCAATCTAACAAGAGTTATGGAGCTACCCAACCAAACGGCTGCCCTGGTGTCAGAACAAGGAATAAATGGTCAAACAAAGATTTGTGTAGTAGGTATACAACAATGTACTTCATTCAAAGAGAACAAATCTTACAGATGAGAATCTTGAGAAAGTATTGTTGGTAAATATTAATACTTCTTTACTCGACTTGAACTACAAAATGAACAAATAATAAGGTATTTCGTATTTTATAGATCACCACCTACTTGGCCCATGGGTGATGAGTCATCAACCTTTCGTGTCTGGTCTATAGTATTTATACGTTTCTTACGTGAATAATTCTATAATTATCTCCACACTTTGTGCTCATGTCATTAATTATGTGCAACAACATGTAAACACAGCTCTCACGATTGCCCATTATTTTGTTTATTTTGCGAAATTGTTTGCGTTTATATTTAACATATTTTTTCATAATTTATCGACTCCTCTTCTATCTACGCCTAGTATTTGCAAATGCTGTGTACTGAAAGTGAGTTAATAAATTAAATTCAATATAAGCGCGATTCCGACAAAATGCTTTTTGGTTTAATTACTGAATAAACATTTAGATCATTATTAAGAATTATATTTACAGACCCTTCACTTAATTTAATTAATGCTTTGTTACATAATTCAGTGAGAAGGAAATTTAATTTTACGAAAGGAAAGACTAGAAAGAACTGATAATATAAAACAGAAGCGCCTTGAAAAATTAAAAACAATTAAAACATTAGCATTGCAATCTTAAACATAAATTATAAATATTGTTATTTTGAATTTATACAATTCATATTCTAATGTTATTGTTATCATTTTGTGTTCTTAAGATTATTAATTGTGTTGATTTTGACTGAAATTTATGATAATTTTACATTTACTAAGGATGTGGAAATAACTAAATATCCTTTATGTATCAGTAGATATAAAATAACGTCAATTCAGTACCGCGCGATCATTTAAATTCTAAATTAGAGCAGTTTGTGAAATTTAAATTAAGTTGGTATATAAGTACTAATTTACAATTTGAATTGTGAAAGTGACGTTTCCAAATTTTTGATTTAGAACATAAGATTTTTCTTACTGAAAGTTATTTTAAAAACGCCGAACGACAAGAGAATGGTGAATGGACATATTCAGTACCGTACTGCATCGATGATTTTCAAAATGCCTTCCCTAATTTTCCTGCGGATTATCAAAAATTAGTCCAAGAAATTTACATGTGTGGCGAAATTTCGTAATGTTGGAACTGTAGGTAGGAAAGCTGGTAGTGGCGCGCTCAAAAAAAGGACTCCTGAGATTGTGGCAGATGTTGCAGAAAGAATGGAACAGTCTCCCAAAAAATCTCTTCGCAGATTAGCCCAAGAAATAAACCTTTCATATGGAACTTGTCAAAAAAATTTAAAAAAAATTTAAATCTTTATCCCTATAAGATTAACGTCGTTCAAGAGCTATTCCCTCGAGATTTTCCTGTACGAATAGAATACTGTTAGTGGTTTTTGAATAATTTAAATAACAACAACACTTTGGATTTAACATTTTTTTCTGACGAAGCATGGTTTCACCTATCCGGCTACATAAACAAACAAAATATGCGTATTTGGTCTTCGGAGAATCCTCATGAGTTTATTCAATCGCCTCTCCATCCGCAGAAAATTGGTGTTTGGCTAGCGGTTTCTAGAAGGCGTATATTTGGACCTGTGTTTTTTGAAGGAACGATAAATGCTGAGAGATATTGAAATAATTTACTTGAACTGTTTTTACAAAATCTTCATGATGACGAACTTTTACATGGGTATTTCCAACAGGATAATGCAACAGCTCACAAAACATGGGAATTCGCGAGTTTTATGATAATCGAGTCATTGAATTTCCGCCTCGCAGTCCGGACTTAACGATTCTTGATTATTTCATTTATCCGTATCTGAAAAACACAGTTTACAAAAATAACCCACAAAATCTTGAAGAACTACAAGAGACAATTTCTAATGCATGTAACGCTATAACCGTTCAGATGTTGGCAAATGCTTTCGAAAATATGAAACGGAGGGTTAACAGTTGCATTGCAACAGGGGGAGAACACTTTGAACACCTTTTGTAATTCACAATAAAACTAATTTATCTTGTAATGCTTTCATTTCCATTAAATTTAAATCGATTACACATAAGATTCACAAATGTCACAAAGTATAACATAACCGCAAATTTCAATTAATCAATAATTGACATTCTGGACAACCTAATAAAAAAAACCCACATGCTATAATTTAGAATTTAAATGATCGCGTGGTATAATATTATGTATATTAATATAATATTTACAAAAATACAAAACAAAAACATGAAACACATGACTGTGCTATATTACTACAATTTAATTTAAGTTATTGTTGATGACGGTAAAAATTCCGTTCTTTCACATAATATGCATCCTTGAAGTGTTTAGAACACATGGATATGAGGATGTTTCCATATCTAAGGTATTTTAAAATTTACAATTTCTTAAGACGAACCGATTTTTTATGCCGTGAACCGTTATTAATATACACCGGACGTCTCAGGTTTAAATTACCACGGAGCAAAGAAATAATGTAAACAACACCCAAGTTACTGAATAGCACTATTCATATGGTGAACTACAACATCTGTTTACGTCGCAAAAACGACAGCAAAAAATACCGATCAAGCAAGGAATTTATGAGTAAAATCCTTTCTTTATCGGCGTAGGTAGAAGCGTGAGAGGTTTTTAAAATTTATTATATTAACCTTACGTTAGTTTGTTTTTTCATTGTTTTGACAGTTAATTACATACTTCGTAATTTTTGTAATAGTTCCTGTTTAATACCGTTTCATTGAATCTACTTCTCTTAAGTTTCAATAATATACGCATACATTTTTAGTTATCATTTATTTAGATCTAGAACATTGTTTATATTACTATGACATGGAAGAACGTTGAGAATGGCATTATGAAACAATGGCGAATTGAATTATGGGTCATACTGATTGTATGTCCTCCATTGTCAGTGATTCTGAAATTTATTGCAAAGTCTGTAAAATATCATTACATAATGTCCAAAAAGCGCACGTACCGGGGGCCAACTAAGAATGAACGCAGGCTATATATCAGAAACCAGTAGTCATATTGCTTCCGGGTGGTAAAAAAAATTCAAGTAAAAGTGCCCAAGAGAAAATGCTGGAAATTATTTTGGAGTTTGTAAAATGTTAATGTTAAAATTTAAAATTTCTTCATATTTTTACAAATTAATAGATATTGAAAATGTTTAACTTTTATTCCTTACACATTCTTTAATACTTTCAGTCTTGCACACTTTTTATTATCTAGTGAAATAAAGTGGTGGAGGCAGTTCAACTGTTTCTTGAAATAAACTAAGATTACTCCCGTTTGGCCTAACCGATTTGAACAAGTTTGGTCTCATTTAAAAGAGCGTTATTTGCTCTACAAACTTAACTTGTGTTTTTGTAACTCGGACTTTTGCGGTCACCGGTATATGGCGTTAACTGAAATGTAAGCAAATATTAGGCTTCTTTTCAAAAAAGTTAAATATAATGATATATTTCTTTTTATATGAGCTAATAAAAAATTAAAACCTCAACATTTCGGTAAAAAAAAAACAAATTTGTATGTTTTTTAGAACACCAGATATTCACAAAAATAGATGAAAATGCCTGAATTCTCTTGTTTAAATTGTCTTTATATTATTTATATATATATATAAATTCTATTTTTTGATTGTCTTCTTCAGTAAAATTCTAACACGCGGACCAAATAATAAAATTTCACAAAAGCGAGAAAAATATAAAGATGTAATACAGATGCAAAATATGTAAATATATTAAATGAAAAAAAATGTATACCACTTCGTTAGTTCCTGTTTAAAAAACCAAAATTACATTAATATAATTTTATGCTAAACGTTCGAAAAAAATAATTATAATAATAATAATAGAATTTATTGGCCGAAGATATAACATAAAACATATAACAAAATGTATTTAAAATTTTCATAGACTATGATTTACTATACTAACAATCAATACTGACACTATCAGAATAAAACTAATATTAAACACTAAAATAATTACAATTATGTAACTATAAAGATTGGTTTGTAACATTTTTAATGACGGCTTAATTCTTCAAAATGCCGCCCATCATTGTTAATGCAAGCCTGCAACCTTTGCCGCGTGGATAAAACAGAAGTTTCGATTTCCGCCTCCGATATGTTTCGTACTGTTGTTATAATTTTCTCCATCATATTTTGCCTTGTTGTGAGATCAAATTTATCCAAACTTGTCAGACATTGTTTTAGGTAACTTACTATTATAAAGTATTACTGTGGTCTATGTAAAACGTTATCGGATAAAAATAGCCGTAACCGGTAAACAGATAATAAATGTGTCTACCGTTGCTCTACTGCGAGATTACCCTCTATTTGCTATGACTATATATAGGTATATATATATATATGATATTCCTGATGTTCTCGCGGTCCGGAAGTAATACTTTTACTCTTATCGAATAGCGATTTTTTGCAAATATGTCGCAAATTATTCATTCTATATATATTTATCAAGAGTACAAGAGTATTTAGAGTTTGATTTGCAATGTTTTTTGTATACTTGAAATTTCAGAATTCGGACCGGAAGTAACACTTTTACTCTTAGCGAGTAGCATTTTTTTTTCGAATATCTGCGGTATGCATTCTATAAAGATTTATTAAGAGTATAGAAGTACTCAGATTGGGATTTTGAATAATTTTTGTATAAAAAATGCTTAAAATTCTATAATTTGAAGCGCCCATACCTATAAGAAAGTCGTGTGGTGGCCACACCTCATTTTTATAATTATATCTTTGGCTAAATTTAGAGATATATTTGTATACATTGATTATATGTCTAAAGACAACAGAGTGTGTTTTTTTCTAATTTTTAATAATATCCGTTTTTACCGATTACATTTGAAAGTATGATTGCTAAGTATCTTGATAAATTATAAAATGGTCTCTGTATGCACGAAACTATGAGTCTGAGGGGGATATTATCTTTTTGTAGTTTGGGGTAGCCATAAATCTTCGGGGGTTGGGCGTTATTGATTTTCAAAAGAGTTGCCGTGTTAGGTGAAATTACTTGTTTCTTTTCTAATTTATTAATAAAAGAGTTATTAATTTTTTGGCATTTTAAATTTGGGTCATTTCGCAACTTTTTGTATGTTATTTTTTCAGTTAATATTTAATCCATTTTTTGCTCATAGTCTTCTCTATTCATAATAACTGTTTTATTGGTTTTATCAGCTAATAGAACCATTTATCTTTCGTTTTTTTTTTAAATATTCTTTGTTTTTTTAGAAATAATATTTTCATTTTTAGTTATTTGTGGTTTACTTGACTATTGAAAATTTAGTACGGTGATGCTAATTTTTGATCGTATTTGATTTTTTTCCTTTTCTTCTACATTTTCTGTAGATGCCTCAACGTTAGCTATAATTGAATCTATTGGAGAATTGTTTTTTATTGTATTAATGTTATTCTGACTATAATATCTGCAAATTTCTGACCCAAACTCAACACCTTCACACCTTGCTAAGTTTTCTAATATTATATGATTACTACATTATAGCGTAAAAATTCCTTTTTTTGCTTATAAAAAATTGGGTAAAAATAATTTTAAAATTTTATAAACTAAAATTCATATTTTTGTTCATATTATTGTTTTTTAATGTTTTTTATATTTTTTATATCATATTTTATATAAACAAGAAAATAATATAACTATTATTTTATTAATGCACTTTTTGCAATAATATTTTAATATAACTACACAAATTTTAAAAATAATAACATTGTTTCAGATTTTATTATATTTCTGATGACGACCAAATTAATTTGTGTCGAAACGTAAAACAAACATTCATTCTACAAGAACTGTTTAAATTTATAAGCCAAAAATACCCGAAATAACACATAATTAATAATCCTCATGGCAAGGGAAAAACCACAATATTTATATATATATAGAATTTAATTTGTTTAATAATTGACTAAGATTAAGGTAATTTTTGAATAATTTCAAAATAACTTGTTCCGTTGTTAAAAATTTAAATTTTTCATTACATTTTTAGTTTTTTCTATATAGTCTTATTTGTTTTTATAACAGTAAATACCTAAACGAACATGTGATCATATGTACTTAAACATTATTTAAAATAATATATTAAATAACGTATTTGATGATTCCCTTTATTCAATTCAATATTTCCGGTAATTTAATTTTTGGTATTCTTTGATGATATTATTATCGGCTGCCTTTACATGACGCCTAATTAATTTTAATTAACTCCGTCCATACTAGAGTTTCTTTTGAGAAATAATTAGGGGACTCTAAAGTTAATTACATGTAAGGTACTTACAACCGTCCTTACGGTGTCCCTAGCGAAACTCTTTTTAAAACGTGGGAAGTGATCGGAATTTGAATGAAGCGCGACCTGCGCTATTGTTTTCCCTCTTCCGTAAAGTTTCTTTTTGTTTACTTAATACTGAACTTACTAATAAAAAACAAAACACACAATTAAATCGAGGGAATTATGCAAATATGAAATTTAAGTTCTGCTTAGAGCCGCTACCGCACGCGGCGTGGCGATCGACACATGACGTGAAAAGCATGTTGTCAGTCTGCACTTTTCCGGACGCACCTTTGCCGGGTTGTAGTGTTGATGCAACTGAGACGCTTCGCGACGCTCAGATCTGTCGTCGCAATGATCCAGGACCATGCGTTGCGCTACAAATAAGCTCTTCAGAGTTACGGATATCAGAAAATATAATCCCGTATTGAAATCACTTTGAACGTAAAAAGGATTATATATATTTTGTTTGTTCAATAAAATATAAATGTTCGTTTCATGTGGCAGGGTTTTTACATCTTGTTAAACGAAATAATGATGTTATGATGAGAATCATTTATTATTTTACAAATACACATGTTAACATGAATACGTAATATATTTGACGTTTAAAATAAAAAATGTTGATATGTATATAACTTATGATGACAGAGTTGTGGCTATGAATGTTATTGATGTGTTTGCTGAACCTCGTTCTCAATTTCTACTAAGAATTATAAAAGAAAACAATACCCTGCCTTCTGAAGGCAGGAAAATTTACTGCTATGAAATTTCCTCTAAATAAATTATATTTTTATTGATACATACAAACATATACAGTGTGTGAATAAAGTAAGGAATAATATTCATATTTTTTTTATTACAGTCATTTTCTTTTGCTTTTCCGCTTTTGTCATTTGCGTTTCACTATTTGTCAAATGACTTTCCAATTACAAGTAAAAAATTGAAATAAATTCAAATTGAGTTCAAAACAGTTTTAATCACTTCACTACAATTGTTTCACCCTACTCGGGCTTCATCAGGTGATGAATATTATAATACAAAATATTTGTAAACGTTCATAGTTATGTCTTTTCCTTAATGAAGAGGGGGGAGTTTGTGACATTACGTTAAGAGCGGGAGTAACTTATATATTTAATGTAATATTTAATATATACCGTAGTCGACATATTTTAATTTCTGATACGAAAGTAGAAAGAGGAAAAGAGCGCGACGAAATAAACAAAAGATAAACATAAGCGAGGCTGCCAAGACAGTACACTCGACAAACGTTTTCTATGAAATGTAAGGCGTGAGGGTCCCCCGGCACTGCCTTGCTCTCCCACCACTGTTAGCAAGCAGGCATCGCTGCATATTATAAGGTCATCTTCTGCATGGGATAGAAGTACAAACCGAAATTAAAATTTGACGACTACGGTATATATACATAACAATATGATTAAGAATATTAAAAATTTTTTGAAAACTGGCTGTTTACTGATATTATAAAATTAAACAATTTATAAATATATATATAACTATAAGAATTATTAAGTTGATTTTAAATATTTAAATTTAACAAAGGTGAATTATTCACTTCTAGTTGGTCAAACAACGGCATTGCGAACAAACAACGTGCAGACAGCTGTCTGTATGTTGTTTGTTCGCAATGCCGGCTTAGGGTAGATGTGCATTCATACATTTATTCATAAACGAACAAATTTTTTCGTATATGTAATACTTGCATGATTTAATAGTGTGAGAGCGCTTACTCTCCAAGAATTACTGTTACATTGTACGTATTGTAATAGGTACGCCACCTATGGCGTGTTCATTGAATGCACGTATATCTACAGTTGCCTGATTAGCAGTTGTACTACGGAGGGCAACATTACCTTGCGATGTCGCACTTGGGTAACAGATGCCGCTGAGAATCTCTCATGGCGTTTGGTACGTAAGTTGATAATATCAGGTTTTCTAAGCTTTTGAGGGATTGTGATCGAACACGTTCGTGCACTGATGAGACCAATGTAAGGTCGAAACAGCTGTCTGCACGTTATTTGTTCGCAATGCCGGCTTAGGGTAGATGTGCATACATACATTTATTCATATACGAAAAAATTTTTTTCGTATATGTAATACTTGCGTGATATTTACTAATTCGTTTGAATAACCAATATTCTGAGCTATGGTGTAAATTCTATCTAATTCTTTATCAAAATTAATTTTATGCATAGGAACATGGATTAATTTATATAACATTGAGTGGAAAGTAGCAAGTTTATGACTAATCCGGTGGAAAGAGTTAGAATGTATCGTAATATCTGTGTGGGTAGGTTTATGGTAAATAGCGAATTCGTGTGTATCAGTAATATGTGATATTTGAAGGTCTAGAAAATTATTTTTCCAATTATTTTATCAAATGTCAAATGGTTTATCAATTTAGTTTCACATGGATAAATATTTTCATTATTACAATGGAAAATAATAACAATAATCGTCAGAGAAGGAATAATAGTAAGATAAGCAATGAAATACGTAAATTAATCATTAATTCTTTGAATAACGGTGAAGAATCTTGGTTGGGCAACAGTTTGGAATTTTGCCGGATACAGTTAAAAAAATGTATGCAACATATGGAAGAATTAAAAATACTTCAAAAGTAAGCGCAGGACATCGGTGGCAAAAATTATTAAATGTTCAAAAAAAAGAACAGATTTGTGACTGACTGGGTTGACCTGGGTTGTTCTCTAACCCTCCGCCAGGTGCAAGAAAAGCGCTTAAACAAATGGCCACCTCTTCAACAAATATCACTATCTACGATTAATAGAGCACATAAGAAATTTCATTATTCTGTTAAAAAAGTGACATTTGTTCCTGAAAGAAGAAATACTCCGGATATTATTCAAGCTCGCTTTGATTGTGCAGTGCAGTAAACCAAAATGATGTTTGAAAAAGAAAAAATGTTCTTTATTGACGAATACGGAATACAAATATATTCTCGCGTTTCACACGAAAGATCTGTGACAAATACCAGAGCATCAAAAATAAAAGCACAGTTAAGAGGGCGCAATTATTCTATTGCCGTGGCAATTAACGTAAATTCCTTGAATTTGTTTCAAATAATGGAGCTGTAGAAGGGGCTCATATTCTTATGGACAATGTTAGATTCCATATAAGTAAGGAAGTCTTGGCTCTCATTAGAGATCATTGTCACTTTTCAGTATTTCATCCTGCTTATAGCCCTTTTCTAAATCCAATAGAAGAGTTATTCGACCAGTGGAAGAAGATAATAAAAAGAACACAGTCATCGAGTCATGGGCGTAGCCAGGATTTATAACAGGGGGGGGGGGGGCAAACCATGGTCCATGGTCGTTCAAAATGTAAAATTTTAGGATAAAAAGAAAAGGCAAATGAAAACAAAACTTTGAGATTTTAATTATACTTAAATTAAATTAATAACATTTTTCTTGGGTTGAAACTAAATTTATCCAAAACTTTCTTCACTATGCAGTCCTGATTTCCCTTAAAAAATTGTCGATGCACACTCATCAAACACAACCCAGTGAGTTTGTCATCACCCATTGTACTCCTGAGCCAGGTTTTTACCCTTCGTAGGGTACTGAACGATCTTTCCACGGTAGCAGTAGTGGATGGGAAAGCACTTAATATTAGCAGTGCGTGCCTTGTTGCAGGGAAAAAAACATTAACTTCCTCCAAAAGTGCAGCCACTTCAATGTCCTTTAATTTGTCTTCTGCTAAATTCTTCTTCTTCCACATATTGTACCACAAATCTAATTCTGCAGAGACATCACCCAACTTATAAAATTCCATAAAAGATTCTGCATTATTTTTGAAATCTTTTGAAGCCATTTTGAGCATGCTTTAGTTAAAGTTAAAGCAAAAGCAGGTGTATTTTCGTTGGAGAATCTAGCACCCAAAGACGAAGTTAAAGAATCAAGATAGGGGATGATTATTGACCGCTTCCAGTATACAACTGCAGAATCAGATGGTGGATTACTTCTGTGTACTTGCTTTTGAATGACTCGTGGTACTGACAACTCAACCCCTACTTTCTCTGCGATATCAAGTGATTTTTTATATAATTCATAAGAAACATTTTCGACATCTTGTCGATCTTGTTTGATTACATCTAGAATATCATCAATATGTTTCTTCACCATAACCAAATCCATACTTTTACCTTGTAAAACGTTTACAACGGGTTCCAAAATTGCAGAGTATCTTGCAATTATGTTTAAGCCTAAGATGAAAATTGGTTTAGTAACTGCACAGTGCAATTGGTAGGCACATTTTCTTGTTGCATAGTTTCCTTCGACAGATAGATGTTCTAGTGCTTTAACAATGTCAGTGAAGCTCTCTGAAAATTTTTTTATGCTCTTGTATTTTTCCGACCATCTGGTCTCACAGAGCCTTGAAAGATTTGGAACCGATTTCCTACGGGCTGGCGATTCACGAAAGAAGGTTATTGTGTCTTTAACCGTTGCAATTGTGTTTCTTATTTCTGGTAGCTTGCTAGTATCATTGACCACAAGATTTAGTCTGTGGCTGGAGCAATGGAAAAATAAAGACTTAGCGTACTTTTTTTTAAGAATGGCCTGTACACCACCTTCTTTGCCGGCCATCGTAGAACACCCGTCAAATCCGAATCCCACACAATTATCGGCGGAAAAATTATTATCTTCTAAAAAACTTTGAATTGCGCTAGCGATTGTAGAAGCATCTTGACATTTTAACTCAATGTAGCCTACAAATTCCTCCCTGATTATTTTTTAGCTTTCACCATAGAACCTTAATCCAATAGAAAGCTGCTCTTTTCCAGCGATATCTGCTGTTTCATCAGCCATTACAGCATAAGCTTTTGCCCGTTTACAGTCTTCGATTATTTTTTCTTTGATAACCACCGCATAATTGTATGATCTCATTTTGAATTGTTGGTGAGGTATAGACTGCGTTTTTTTGACATTTATCCAAGTGGCTCTTTAGCTTCTCATCACCAGAGTCAATCCTCAAATTTAAAAGGTCAAAGAAAACTCCCTCATTTCCTACTTTTCCTCTAAGCGGCAAATCATGAATTCCACAAAATATTATGCATGAAATAATTGCTGACAATGTTTGTTTATTTTCTTCAATCGTCTTATGGTGCCCTATTTGCAACTGGACATCAACAGGAGCATTTTCAAGAAATGCTTTTGCAGTAGCTGTTGAAGATTTGTGGTAATGGGTGCCAACGTGCTTTCTACAATCTTCATGTATATCCTTAAACTTCATGTAAGGCCTTACCATAAATGACCCCAAAACTCCTTTAACTGTAGCAATTCTTGGCGGAAATAAAACACAATACAAACAAAGAGCACCTTTCAAACGACTTGAGTACACCAGCCATGGAGTATATTGATCTAACCAGCGATGGTTAAATTTTCTTTTCAAGTGAATGGCATCAGAAGCAAAATCGTAATTGGATGATGGAACCCAAGGGTTTGTCAACAATTCCTTCTTTTTTCAGAAGGCAAGTTATTGGCACAACTAACATAACGACCAATGTCATTTTCATGGTAGCCATCGCGTTCTTCAGTTTGTTTAGAGGTTCCAGATCCAGAGACAGCTTCATGTAGATATGAAGAACTACTTGAGCTTTCTACAAAAATAGATTCCGATTTTGATGTTCCGACCATTTTATTTTCATCTTCATCACAATCATTGCTTCCACTTCCACTACTGTCATCATGAACTTTTTTCCGGTTTAGAGATTTTTGACCTAAAAATAATAACCTAATAAATATCATTCTTGTTCTTAGTCCCTAGTATAAAAATTAGTATAAAACAAAACTACCATGTAATGATAGTGATAGCTTATAATGTGGATATACTATATCTCATGTTAATCTTTTTTCTCTAGATTAAAAACACAAAATGAAATTAATAGCACGTACAAAGTGCTGTTTGATCTTTAATATGTACAAATTTCAAGTTTTAATTGTGAACAAAAATTAACATGGGATATAACATATCTGCATTATAAGCTATCGTTACATGGTAGTTTTGTTTTATTTGGTGCTGGTCGACCAACCAATTTTCAAATTTTTGGACCATTTCTAATGGAATGACTCTGACTCTAAAGTTTTAATTAAAAATTTAATTTTCTACTGAAATTATTTAACTTACCTTTTTGTAACCAATTTCTTATATCCATATTGTCTTTTCTGTCTCTTTATTCTGTGGTAAAACTATTGTTACGGATTTTCCCTCTTGTTTCTCGCGCCTCGCTTTCTATTCGCCGTATGCAACTTCGTATCCTGCACTATGTACTGTACTGTACTGTCTGTCTTCGCGCCGGATAGACAACTAACTTTATATACGCTTTTGAGCCTAGAAATTGCCAGAACATTCGCATCACCGGTTCCCGTATATTCCTCACTAGTATCTCGATTTTTCTCGAACTCGAAGAAAACCAGTGGCGTTTTGTTACACTATTAAATAGGACACTGTCGCTAGACAAGAGCACTTACACACCAACTCAAGAACTCAATAGTTGTTATAAGAGTATTTAATTCGGATTCTGATGTAGGATTGTGTATTGAATGTTTCAAAATATTTCACGCTAAAACTACTTATTGAGTAAATTTATTTTAATTAATAGGATTAAAAAATGTAGTTAAATGAAAACAAAAAAAAAGTGACAATTTTTTTACCATTTTTCTCAAAAATGTCCGACTGTTAAGTGGTTGAATCGAACACTAAAAATTGACGTATCCTGAGAGTAAATCGAACACTCCTTTTTATCCAATTCTGGTGTGGGACAATTCTGGTGTGCACCAATGCATAGATCGAAAACGCTATTAATATATATTTAGCACTATGTCAGTTTTTCAAACAGCTTTGTTTTTTGCTGATGAAATATATTTTAGTGACAAAGGACACGCGAATAATTTTATTTATTAGAGCTTATTAATTAATTTAGAATGTTCATAAAAGCAACCAAACGACCACAACAACAAACAAAATATATAAAACAGATAACAAAAAAAAATATGCAGAACAGAAAAATATGTATATTTTAGATTTAATTTTTCGTTTATTAAAATTTAAAAATTATTTAATTTATTTTTGCTTCCAGGGGGGGGGCAGTTGCCCCTCCCTGCCCTTCGCTGGCTACGCCCATGCATCGAGTGAAAATGAATTATGTGAGGCCGTACATAATGCAGCGTATAAGTTCACAAAATTGTTTGAATTATGTTCAACACATGGCGATGCCTGCTTTCCAACAGTGGTGGGAGAAGCAATGCATTCGGAGGATCTTCACATTTCATAGGAAACATTTGCCGGGTGTACTTGGCAGCCTCGCTATATGTTTGTCTTTACTTTATTTCGCCGTGCTCTTTTCGTTTTCTACATTCGTACCAGAAATCAAAATTTGTCGACTACGGTATAAAGAAGAAAGGCAATTGATATAAAGGGAAAGTATTTTGATAAATGTTGATGTAAATTGTGAGGCAGGGAAAAGAAATAAAACACACCGCTAAGTTCGTTAACCTGTGATAGACTATTTATTCCATAAGGATGACAACTCTAGCTAGTCAGAAAACCACCCACAGATGGCGCGACTCTTTTCATTGTTAATGCTAAGATACATAATATCAACACTCCCACTTATCTAAACATTAACAACACTAAATCCTAAATAATCCAAGTTCCACGGTGAACTTTGAATGTTTGGACAAACACAGTGCTTTTGTAAATACCGCGCGATCATTTAAATTCTAAATTAGAGCAGGCTGTGAAATTTAAATTAAGTTGGTATATAAGTACTAATTTACAATTTAAATTGTCAAAGTGACGTTTCAAAATGTTTGATTTAGAACATAAGATTCTTCTTACTGAAAGTATGAATAGACATATTCAGTACCGCACTGCATCAATGATTTTCAAAATGCCTTCCCTAATTTTCTTGCGGATTATCAAAAATTAGTCCAAGAAATTTACACATGTGTGGCGAAATTTCGTAATGTTGGAACTGTAGGTAGGAAAGCTGGTAGTGGCGCGCCCAAAAAAAGGACTCCTGAGATTGTGCCATATGTTGCAGAAAGAATGGAACAGTCTCCCAAAAAATCTCTTCGCAGATTAGCCCAAGAAATAAACCTTTCATATGGAACTTGTCAAAAATTTTAAAAGAAAATTTAAATCTTTATCCCTATAAGATTAACGTCGTTCAAGAGCTATGCCCTCGAGATTTTCCTGTACGAATAGAATACTGTCAGTGGTTTTTGAATAATTTAAATAACAACAACACTTTGGATTTAAATTTTTTTTCTGACTAAGCATGGTTTCACCTACCCGGCTATATAAACAAACAAAATATGCGTATTTGGTCATCGGAGAATCCTCATGAGTTTATTCAATCGCCTCTCCATCCGCAGTAAATTAGTGTTTGGCTAGCGGTTTCTAGAAGGCGTATATTTGGACCTGTGTTTTTTGAAGGAACGATAAATGCTGAGAGATATCGAAATAATTTACTTGAACCGTTTTTACAAAATCTTCATGATGACGAACTTTTACATGGGTATTTCCAACAGGACAATGCAACAGCTCACAAAACATGGGAAAGTATGGCTCGAATTCGCAAGTTTTATGATAATCGAGTCGTTGAATTTCCGCCTCGCAGTCCGGACTTAACGATTCTTGATTATTTCATTTATCCGTATCTGAAAAACACAGTTTACAAAAATAACCCACAAAATCTTGAAGAACTACAAGAGGCAATTTCTAATGCATGTAACGCTATAACCGTTCAGATGTTGGCAAATGCTTTTGAAAATATGAAACGGAGGGTTAACCTTTTGTAATTCACAATAAAACTAATTTATCTTGTAATGCTTTCATTTCCATTAAATTTAAATCGATTACACATAAGATTCACAAATGTCACAAAGTATAACATAACCGCAAATTTCAATTAATCAATAATTGACATTCTGGACAACCTAATAAAAAAAATCCCGCCTGCTATAATTTAGAATTTAAATGATCGCGTGGTACGATTTTTCTAGCCTTAAATTTAAATTATAAGTTTGACATTTGAAGCATACATTAATATAACCTGCAGTATATAACATTTAAATTAAGGCGGCCTACAATTGACAACATTGCAAGAAATAACGTCATACATTAGGTATGAAATGCATTAACTAATTCACCGGTTTCAGCATAGCAATTTATTTATCATCTTTAAAGAAAAATATTGAATTGCACACTAGTAGCGATTTGATCCATTTTACTACTTTCACTAAACATGTATTCTTCAAGCACCTGCACCTGTCAAAGTAAGGTCAGATGATATTAAAAATTTAATTATCCTTTTGGAAACGCATAACCTACTCAAAAATCATTTTTTCTCACAAACAAACAGATTCCGTCAAATCATCCTGGTATAATACCAGTTCAACTTTCTTGACTTTCAGAAAAATATATATTTACCAAAAGAAAAACGCCTATTTAATTTTGACATTTTGTCTTTGCTCCAAATAAATATTTTGCAGAAATTCAAACATGCACAACCCGACACTGTACAATAATGAAACATCTTCCGGCTGTTATTTAAATGATGTTAAAGCCTTTCCTTGTTTTTGTTCTTTTTGATAATGAATATTTTAAAGAGTCGACAAAGATGATAACAAATGCTTCTCTTAATTAATTCAACGCGTTATACACACGCCGAGGTCGATCGATATTTGTGCCATGTTTTCGGCGAATTAGAATATAAACAAACAGAGAAGTGAAAAATATCTATTGTGGAAACGTACGCGTTTCCCGTAGGGTGGGCCGCTCGAAAAAGAATTCGTCTTGAGTGGGTTGTTCTTGCGTTTTGTGTTATCCACACTTATATCCGTGACTGCTGATTTTTTCCGAATATTTTTACAAGCGCAGACAACATGCTCGCAATATATTACACCTGGCGGTAAGATATATGTCGAGACCGACCGAATCACAATCAACGCTTAATATACGTCGGGGTGTCTGGAAAAGAATACTGGATACGATAAAATGATATATTAAATTCAGCTTTATTTCAATTATATTGCTGAAGAGGCAGGTGAATTGATATATTTGATTATGTCGTTGTTAGCAACCGTTAAAATAAGTAGATGTTAAGATATAACTAAAAAATTATAATCATAATATGCGTAAACGTAAGAAGAATGGATATTATTTCATTTTAAATTATTATTAAATGTCATTTATGCATGCCTATATTGCAATACAAAATCTTATATTTCTGAGTACCAACATGGATTTGTTCATAGCCGATCTACTGCCACAAATCTTGTGACCATTACAGAATATATTAGCAGGAAGCTTGACGTGCGTGGTCAAGTTAATGTTGTGTACACGGATTTCAGTATGCAGTCGATGCCATTGACCATGGATTATTGATCGAAAAACTCTCGTCGTTTGGTATCAGTTCTTCCTTAGTAAATTTACTGCAATCTTACTTGTGTAACAGGCTTAATTACGTGTTTTACAATGGCTTTAAATCCAGTACATTTTATCCAACATCTGGTGTTCCTCAGGGATCAAAGCTGGGCCCAGTGCTTTTTGTATTATTTATTAATGATTTAATTGAGTCATTGAATTGCCCAGTTCTTGCATATGCAGACGACCTGAAAATATATGGAAGTATTAACACTCTCAATGACATACAACACCTACAGGAAAATTTGAATGTTTTAAGTAATTGGTGTTCAAATTATAAACTCGGACTCAATGTTGATAAATGTTTCTTTGTGTCCTACACGAGGAAAGTCCATCCATTACCTTCTACTTATGGTATAAGTGATCGACCACTGAGCAAAGTTGAACGTATTACTGATCTTGGGGTTGTCTTTGACTCTACTTTGAGTTTCATACCTCACATCATGACCACTTGTCTCACCGCCTCGAGAACCTTAGGATTTTTAATGCGTATCTCGAAATATTTCTCAAATATAACACTTTTGACAGTGCTCTACTTCAGTTTTACAGCTAGTAAGCTGGAGTATGCCTATAATGTGTGGTCTCCTCATTATATTTACTTGAGGCTGAGTATTGAGAGGGTGCAGCGCCAAAACATCGACTATGGAGCGCTTTTGGAGAGGCATGGTGTCCAGTCTTTGAGTGGTCGTCGTGAAGAGCATGGTGCCCGATTTGTGTTGAAGCTTGTTCGTGGTTCGATCAATTGTGCGGGTCTCCTTTCTGGTTTGATGTTCCGTGTTTCCAGACCAGCCGCCCGTTCGACTTCAACATTTTCCTTACCTTTCCCGAGAACAAATTTTCTTATGCATTCTCCCCTCACAGTTATGTGTCACTTCAGTGACATTTTTTTGTAAATAATGTAATTTATTTTTATGTTTTCAAATATTGCTTTTTGTTCATTTATATTAATTGGTAATTTCATTTTTTGTATGGTTTTTTTATTAAAATTTGTGTGTATTTTTTTTGTCATTTATTAGTATTAAATGCCAACACATTGTGTTGGCACCATTTATAGAGAGATCCAAATTACACTGTAGACGCAGAGCATCCCATATAGTATCAATACGACGATAGATTTTCAAGTCGACAGCGTACGCCAACCCATCACAAAAAAAGCGATTGCAAGAGGTCATTAATAAATAGTATAAAAATTATGGCAGAGGACCCAAATTAGACCCCTGTGGAACGCCTGGTGTGGCAGCAAATTCAGCAGATTTGAATCCATTGTAGTACAAATAATTGATCCGTTCCGAAGATATGACGTCAGAAAACTTTTTTTTTAAGTCTGGAGACCGAGGAGGCCACGGTTGTATAACTTCTGAACTTAATTTTGTTTTGCTAATTATTTTGTTAATTTATAATAAAACCATTTATTATTTTAACTTTCTATTAAACGTTGTGTAACTTCTGAACTATGCGGTTTTGGACATATGTTCTTATGAACTTTTATGATCAAAATAACCCCAGGAATCAGCTCCTAAAGTTTGTCGCATATATTAAGAATCACCCTGTATAAGGGACTGTTTCTTGCCAAAAACTAAAAGTAAATTGTGTTTTAGGATGAACACTTATAATAGATCTAAATGTCATACTTGATCTGTGTTTTAACGAATTTCATTCATCCTAAAAACACAATTTACGTTCAGTTTTTGGCAAGAAACAGTCCCTTATAGGACTACCTTAAACACGCCAGACGTAATGTCCGCCGAAACGTATGCTGTTCAGAATCCAAACGACGGAATTAACACAAATAACATATCAAATTATACTCCATCTCGTTTACTCAAGCATCTTCATATATTCTCAATTTTATATTAAGGAGGGCTTTTATAATATACTCATATATAATAATAATAATCTTTATTAGCAATTGATATTAAAATATACAAATATATTACTTAGAAACTAAAACTTTTTCTATAATATAATTACGGACTAATTGTTCAAATATTCTAATGTTCTTAACACTTAAAAAACTACAATTATATCATTACTGAGCAAATTATTCCTACTTATAATCTAATTGTTACATATACACTTATATATAATTACGCTATCACATTTGTTTGTCAAATGACTACCAGCACAATTACCACATGTTCCCGCATTTTTACATTGTTTAGCAAAATGATTGCACCCTGCACATTTATAACATCGAACTATTTGTAGGTGTTCATACACCTCACATTTTTTCCATCCTATATTTATTTGTGCCCTGTCTATGATGTTGGAATACATCGCCGGTTGAACAGACAATATAATATTTCCATAGTTCTTCTTTTTCTTATCTAAGTATTTTTTTTTCTATTTTAATTGTATCTGAGACGTCCTTGTCTACGTATTGCCGTGGTATCTCGCAAGTTTATAAAATAAGAATAGCTTTAACAATTAGTTTAAGTTTTGAAATGAAATAAAAATGAAAAAAATCGTACTTGGATGTGAAGAACAATATTTGCAACAAATTACATGAATGTATATAAAGTTGCATACACATAGTCAAATACAAACACATAATTTAAAAGTCATTATTATTCAATTGAATAGTGAGTGAATGTAGAATAAAAATATTAAATAAGTATGAAATAAAAGACAAGATAAATATAAGCAATATATTTCTTTTGTAGAAAGGATACACAAGATGTATGGTATACATATCATGAAAAAGATCAAATACGATATGCAAGAAAGATAAATATGGCTGAATAAATTATTATGATTTACATGCATACAGTAATAAAACTTTATGAAAGAGTTAAAAAACTAAATTATATTAAAAGATAGAAATTACCTTAGCTTATGACTAGAGACTAGAAAAGGATATAAATATATATAAAACGTAAACCCGATCAGCATATTGCAAGCATTGTATAAGAAGGTAGCTGATAACATAAATAAAAAGTGTGTGTGTTTATGATATGTTTGTAACACAATGCTTCAGAGACTGGAAACAGACGTGTACAGTTTCATGACCTACAAAAGATAACAAAATATAAAACTTGTGTAAAGTTTATTGCAGATAGACATATCACCGATGGAAAGATCATGGATAGAGAACAGAAATGCAATGGAGAAACAAACTTGTCTTCCAGGTGCAGGCAGTGTTGAAAGAAAAATATTCGTTCTTTCCAACGTATTTCCAATCCTACCGAGTCACAATCCAGCTACAAGAAAAGTGAGGATAACATTAATAAATGGGAAAAGAAAATATGTATTGAACAATGAACAAGGCAATAGGTTCATTAATGAATACAAAGAAGGATGGTATTAACAACAAGAATAAACCTACCGTCGGAAATGCAGTACGAGGCAGTGAAAAAGATTCTTAAATAAGAAAACAATTTTCGATGTGTTGACGTTTGGTGAATAAGAACTGTCAGAACAATATGTGCGTGTGTGCGTGTGTGTATCACGGCGGCAACATGTGGGCAGCGACTTCACTGAAAGATATACTCCAATGCCAACCTAAAAGATGGACTAGAGGGCGCACTAGTCAACGTTACATTTTTTTGTCGGTATAAAAATTCGAAACAAGATTCGACAAGAAGAACTTCTTATTACGACTTCGGGAGAATAAGACGCTTTCAAAATAATTGCGATTGATATTTTTGTTAATTGTTACATAGAATAGTAATTTCATAATTTTTTTATCACGTTCATTCATAATAGTTTTCTTTTATCAATACATTTAAATTCTTTTTGAAGAGTTCAAGATGGACATTCAAAATAAACAATTTGATGAAATGTTTAAAGATAGCAAGTAAGTTTTTCTTTGGAAAAGAGTTATTTAAACTGTTAAACAAATATTGGTTTTGCGTGCAAATGATTACTCAATATAACGTTGAACAGTATAGATACAGATAAAAAAATAGGACTAATGGTGTTGGGTAGTTGGAGAAATGCTGCGTGCGAATGAGTATTTTCTTCAATACTTTGTCCAGGCATCATTAATTTGTTTCAAGTCATGTTAATACATAAATAAACGTTTTACACGGCAAAGATTAAAAGCTAGAAACAACGCGTGCAAATGGTTGTCTAAAGCAATTAATTGAAGCCAATATCAAAACAATTACGTTGATAAATAAAATTATCAATGGACAATAAAAGTTTTCATTTATTTAAATACAGGATAAATATATTTTTTTGTTTAGCATCATGAATGCATAATAAAAAGATTTACATACATTATAACCGGCATCTGGTATAGATGATATATATATTCAATTATGTATTTGTATAGAGCATTAAGGTGTATAAAGGTATTTGAATTTACAAATGATTAAATAAAAAGTATATGATCATGTTATATAGACATTCCGTTTTTTTCTTTAAACAAAACTATTACCTCGTCCCTATTATAAGTAACAGAAAGGTTACCAGTGAAGGAGAAGGAACCACATACATTGCCAGAACCCACAATAATTATTCGGTACATGCTATTACAATATAAATTAAATACAAAACCAATTATAAGCTTTTGGTGTAAAAAGGATAATTTTTAGAGCACAGCATATACAGATGACTATACCCACAACATATAGTGCAGCATGTTCTCATATTTTTATAAGAGGGCACTGCAGTATGTTGTCATTTTACCTAATAATCGCGTCTAACACTTTTTCTTTATTTTCATCAATAACTTCTGCTTCAACACCAGTAATTATTATTTTAGAGTTTCTTAATTTCAAGTCAGAAACTACATATTTATTTCCAATTTCATTTATCACTTTTTCTCTTAATTTTTCTTTAGAATTGCTATCACTGCAATAAATAGCGATACCACCTTTTCCAACAGTTTTTATTGTTTCAATTTCAAGTGCTAGTTTACTTGGATCCACTTTATTTTTAATATCCTTTTTTGTTTCGTGTGATTTTTGATCATCCTTTTTAGGTTTAACGATTAACACATCATTTTTCTTTTTCAATAGATTGCTATACAATGTGTTCTTTTCTGACTTATTTTCGGTGTTCGAAATAAACTCTAAAATTTTGTGAATCAGTACATTTTGTTTTGATATTGTTTGGAGACAATCATTAAGTTTCTGGTCCATTTCTTCATTGTTTGACACACTTTCATTTTACGATAAATATCGCATAAATATGTAATAATATCCGTGTCACTCAACTTCTTAGCTGTTTCGTCACTGATTGCAGCACATTTGCTATGTCTCTCTTCCTCACATACGAAACACTTTACAGTTCTTTCTGTTATTCGGAATTCCATGCGGCAAATATAGCACTTATTGTTAGACATATTTTTGTTGTTTTATATATGTTGACCCACTTGACAAATGGTTAATCATCCATTTGCTTCATCGATGTATTTTACTAATATTCATATCATCACAACTTCATTTATGTCTGAATAATAAATAACAATATTTTTCTTTTCGACACTGCACTATATGCAGAGCCGATAAAAATACGTTCTCGCTCTTTGAATATTAAACTACTACTATAATATTAAACTACTACTATAATATTAAACTACTACTATCAATATTAAACTACTACTATACGTAAAATATAAAATGCGAAAAATAATTATCACTTACATAAATCGATTTAAGGAAGTTTATTATGTAATAGCTATTCGTAATGATGGTTACATAGTCAAAAGTGATCAAATGTGTTCCAAATTTATATGAGGGCAGGGTATATTAGTCACTTAAAAATTCTAAAAACAACGAAAACATTTGTCTAATACATACCCTTCAGCCGAGGCCTGAATCATTCCGACATTGTGGATAGTCCGTAGATTAAGAAACGGTCTATTAAATGCTTTTACTGCGCTGTATTTCAGGTCACGTTCATGGAAAGACGATTTATAGTATCGAACACGCAACTAATCTGAGCCTATAGCGTGGACTTCATTAACTATACATCACTATTTTTTGCAAATAATGTACGACGTGTATACACAAGAACAACCAATTGATAAGTGTACAGTGGGGCGCAAAAGTTTTACGTATCTCTCATACATTTCACAAAACAGAACGGAAGATTGTAAATTAACAAGTATAAAGTTTACAGAAGAAAAAAATGTAAACAATCATATCCTCCTTATTTGGGACCTTTTAAAAATAACAACAAGCAAATCTCTAATCGTCAAAAAAACTAACGAGGAAAAGCAATATATTCTTGTGTTGTGATGCCGTTGCACCATCGTACTAGAAGTAATCATACTGTAATTGAGGAGCTTGCTTGCAAAAGCGGATATATCCATTTTGTAAAATATTTCAGGAAACACAGAAAACGTATAAAGCGTATCAAAGAAGTTAATGCAGAATAATTTTCTATATGGGCAGATTTTCTATGAGAGCTTTCCTTTTTTGTAATTTTTTTGGGCTTGGAAATACTGCAAAAAAAAGATTGTATTTATCCGGTTTTGCTTCAAAATTGTTGAAATAAAAAAAAATAAAAGTGAAACAGTACATTTCGTCCAAAATTAACACCAACCAAGTTTAACCCTTAGTTAGTCGCGTCATAAAAAATTACGTATCTGGTCGCGTGGGGTCATTATGACCCGATATCCAGAATGATGTTTCCTTTTTTAAATTCACTAATGAATCAAATCTATTTTAAGAAAATCGTACATTGCATGTCAAAACATAAACATTTTAGTAAAAACAACATAGAAATATTCTTAAAAATACTCTAATGGCTATCAACATAATCGGTACAAAAAATCTTTTTTGTGTGTGCTTTTCAAATAAAATTGTTGCATTCACTGTATCTAACAGACAGTTTGTTATCGTTTTTCCTTGGGCATTTTCCACATCTCCTTCGGGAAGGTCCAGGTACATTGGGTTGAAATAATATTTGTCAGATATATTTTGCTGCAGGCGGATACGTGTTCGCAAAATTTTTTGAATTAAATTGGAAGAACTGCGAGATACTTGGTGACTTTTCACTAATTCCTGTGACAATGATTTTAAAAATATTCTTCCTTGCATGTTGGCGGTTCTGTTTACGTTTGCTTTATATTTAACGTAAGAATTAATTGCAGCAACGTTTAAAAAATGATAGAAGACAGCTAGTGTCCATCTTTGGTTCGTCTTCCAACATTATAAGTAGCAGAGAGCTGGTCGCAAACATCAACACCAGCTTTTGTGCAATTATAAAACGTTATCTATTCTGACTTCTGAAGATATCATGTGGATTCGTCTATTTTGTCACCATGGTGCATGCTTGGAACCAAGATAACACTTTTTGATGTTTTAGGCACGTATGAGACAATTGTCATTTCCTCCGTGAAACCAGAAATGCTACTTCTAACTGATTTACCTTTCTGCGGCAAAAATTCTTTAGAAATTTCATTTTTATTTTTTCTAAGCGTGCCAACCATTGTCAATTTATAATCACTAAGCAATGACCTTATTAGAGAGATACTGGTATACCAGTTGTCTGTGGTAATATTGTGATTTGAATTTTTGATGGGTTCAACCAATCGCTTTACTGGGGCAGAAAGTCTCACAACAAATGTTCCACAGTTAGTCGCGTGGGGTCAAAAAGATTTATATTGTGCGACAGACAACATTCTTTGACACTCAGAATAATACTGATCATAAGAACCTTGAGTAGACGTCTATTTAGGAAGGTAGAGCAGGGGAAACGATTATACACTTCTTGAGTTCAAAGTTACAGTAGCGATCATGTGCTGTGGGGTCACAATAACCCCACGCGACTAATTAAGGGTTAAACAAAATTTTAAGAAAACAATCAGAATTTATACGTGAAAATTTATTTTGTCAGTTAAGCAGCCACACACTTCTTCGTCACCACCGTTTTCGGTAACCTCTTCGTTTTTATTGGTCGTAGGTGAACCAATCAGTTCTCTATATCATCGCAGATCACGTCGTTCTTGCCATACGGCTTCAAAAAATTTTCCACCAAATGGCCCAAACTAGGATTTTAAACTAGAGCTGACAGGTATTTTTTAGTTTTGCTCAAAAAAACTCACAAAAATGAATAGAGCAGATCAACATTATACGGTTAACATGTGTAACTGAATTTCGTCAAATTAGGGATTTATCCGGCTTTGCACTCAAGCTCCTCATTTCATCTTCGTGCAGCCGCCTAATAAATAAATTGGTATGATAGGCCATGTGTGGGTGGATAATTCAAGAAAGAAGGTATTAAAAGGTCCAAAATTCCCACAGATTCTTTATTTTTAGATGGTGTTTGGCTACAGGTTTCGTGAGTTTAAGAAAGGACTCACATCTTCAGGCCAAGCTTTAAAAAACAAAAAGGTGAGCCTGTGACAAAATAATGCCTGTGACAAAATAATGTAATAATTATTTTGTCACAGGCTCACCTTTTTGTTTTTTAAAGCTTGGTCTGAAGATGTGAGTCCTTTCTTAAACTCACGAAACCGGTAGCCAAACACCATCTAAAAATAAAGAATCTGTGGGAATTTTGGACCCTTTAATACCTTCTTTCTTGCCTAATAAATTATTACTTGGAGAACACCCTAATTGAAATAAATTAATTGATCAGAGACTATGCTCGTCGCGGCGTCTCCAATCAATCAACATTTTTCCTAGTAACACTCAATCAATTAGTGAATATGCTCGTCGCGGCGTCACCAATTAATGAGATGCACAAAACCCACCCTGTATATCTAGTCCAGATTATTAGTGAGAGCGTGAGATTACTCAAAAACATGTTAATTAATGCCCGTTTGCGCCACACATTTTATAATAATAAAGGCGGGGTTACTGTTGTTAAAGTATTGCACAATTAAAATGGGAAATTGCACTAAACTAATACCTACCTCAAGAAAACAAATTAATAAAAACAATAACAATTTATTAAATAAAAACAAGAAAAATTTAAAATATAAAATTTAGCACATTAATAACAATAATAATAATGGACGTATGAAATACACAAAAATATTGAAGCTAAAATTGATATAATAAATATGACTTTAACTTTTGATTGTTAAAAATTATACAATGTACACTAAATTCGCTTGAGTTTAATAATTACAAATTCGTTACAAAAAAAAACAAGAAAACTAAATTTTAGAGAGACGGTACATACAGAAAAGCAAAACAATAAGAACAGATTCAACAAATAAACAATCTAATTAAATTAATTGGTCAATTTCAGTAAACTAATTGATCAAATATGGTGCACCATTTACCTTAAAATTTCTATGAACTCAATATTACAAATATCAAAACTTTACTAATATTTAATACATTCAGAATCATTTGACCATGTGTATAACAAAAAAAAAGAGGATATTAGTGGCTATTATAACATACAAATTTAAAGGAGCATATACAAATTTAGACAAATACAATGGTTCTTGATGATCATGCCTTGCGCACAATAATATTTAACTTTATTAAACAAATATATAACTTTTAAAATTCCTGACAGCTGGTAGTTGTACACTTCTCTGGCCACACGAAGTACAAGAAATAAAAACTCAAATACCTGGAAATTTAGTGTTCCAATACGCCAACGAAGATCTTCCCGGACGCCTATTTCTGCCGCGCTACCGTTCGATGTTGCTAACGGCCCCTGAGTTGATATTGTCGGTGAGATATCCTCCAAATCCGGACCAACTCCGTAAATTGAAGGACGATAGATACTTCAACAATTTATCATTTGGAAATCGAGATTTAGATCACCCTTATCGGTGTATCCATACTGTGGACATTAACACCTCGTTTCCATTGACATCTTCACCGCAGGACTAGCTGATTCTGCCGACGCCGGGACCGGAGCTAAGATTTATTCAACTACCACTCACTATTTAATTGTACTGTACTAACTGAGATGTAACAAATGAATCTAATAATTAATGTAATACTGATTTTGTAATAGTGAATGATTTTAGACGCGCTTCGCCCTTTTAAAGACTCGGAGGTGGGAGTAGAACATTCCGGAGAATTTAGGCGTCGAAAAGATGCTGTTGGATCACGCCACCAGAAAATTCCATACTACAATTTTAAAACGTATTTTATTTGGAATTTGAACATAATTTGAATTAATACTGATTTGAAAATATTTAACACGTAATATACAGGGATGAATGAATTAAATGTTGAACGCGTCTTTTTAAACGTAACAAAATTCATTCAAAACGTTTCTCTACCACACAGCATAAATTGTAAAATTAAAAAAAAATAGGTTCAAGTTTCGCAGAATGCAGAAACGATTCAACAAAAATATGAAGATTTACACTACTCCACATCCGAGTATTTTGGGAACTGACGTACCCCGAAAGATGAAAGCACGGTTTAGCTTGCATTCAATTATTTGCTAACCACTCGCAGTAAGCAAGACTTCCAGGGTAGTCTCCCGGCAAAATAGCATGATGTGATTGCATATTAAACGGATGCATGTGTAAGTTTTTCTTTCCAAGTTTTTGGCATATTTCGCATAAGAAAGTCCAATCTTTTGAGAAAGACTTTTTAAATACTTTGTGGTTTCATTTTCCATACGTTGACGAATATCATTTATAACTTCTTCCCAACGAGCAGTTGGTCTATTAGTACGTGATTTATAGCCCACAGAACCAGTCTCACGAAAAACACCAACACAATTGGAAAGGCAATTATAAACATTTTTGGGAATTACAGCTAATTCTGGGAAATGCTCTCTGAAATCATCCCAAACATGCATGGTGGCTGTTCACCCCAAATTCTATCAATTGCACTCCAATTCGAAAATAGGCTTCAATCATGTACGTTTTTTGCACTGTATTGTAAACCATACTTGATATTCATACTTGCTTTCAGCAATTCTAACACATTAATTGATGGCGGTCAATGTCATGGTCAAAATAATTTACAAAACCGATAATTTATAATACCTGGATTAAATTCAGACATGCATTTTCTATTTCAATGCCAACTACGTCCTAAATACTTTATGATATGACGATATATTCTAGATACATTTCATGATTTCTTGTTACATTTGCAGTTGACAGAGCATCCAAGGTGTTTTTCATTTTCTTTATTTCAGGAGGAATTTTTTGTTTATCTTTTGTGATTGTTACTTCCCTCTCGGGAAAGCTAGAAAAATGTCTGGAAAGCATCCGTTGCAGATTTACGATAAAAGGTGGCATCCCATGGGTAGGCAGACAAATATTGCTTAAACTCATTTCTAGCTTTACAGTTTATTGATCAGATACGTTTTATGTTTCGTTTGTTTTTATGTGTGTTTAGAGTGATATCTGCAACAACAATTTTCTGCGCTAGATGATCCGAGATATGAAGAGTGAATATTAAAGTTTCGTAAATATTTTCGTCATAATTTAAAAAAATATTGTCATGATTATGTTCTAAATTTAATACTAGATGGCTCTGGTATAGTAACAGATAAATTGTGTGACCGAAATATGTCCAATACAGTATTTCACTGGAGCGTCCTATTATTCAAATCTGTATCTATAGATAAGCGTGAACACGTGGATGTAATTAACACCGATTTGTCAAAAGCCTTTGACTATATTGATCATATAATGTTGGTGCATAAGCTTGGTTCATGTGGTATCGTACCTACTTCGACCAGTCTGTTCAGATTTTATCTCTTTAAACGAAAATGCAATGTTACCTATACCGGACACTGTTCTAGCAGCTTATATCCGGCATGCCGCAAGGTTCCAACTTAGGTCTATTGTTATTCGTCCTATTTATCAACGATTTACTTCTCTAAATCAACTGTCCTGTTTTTAAGTAGTACGTGGATGACTTTAAAATATCTTCTGTGTTGAAATATTAATAAATGTTGCGTCGTTACTTTACACATTTATCTACACATTTCACGTAGTGGTTCCATGTTAAAAATACTGCCCTTGTGAGTTTTAACTCGTACTTTACCTTTGAGATCACACATTGGGCGAATCCTGGAGATTTTAGATAACTTGGTTTTGCAATGCGTGTACATTTTAAGGATATCGCATAGGCTTACGTATTAAGTAAAATTGAATACGCAGCACTGACCTGGCATTCCATTTATGCTTCCCAGTCGCTGGTACTGGAAGATAGCCAACGCAAGTTTGTATCGTTTAAAATCAATGGTGTTTGTCCACAATTTACTATCTTTACAAACAGGAAGAGATGCTCTTTACGAGAACTTTTGCATAAACTTGTCGTCGACGACTGTCTCTTCATACTGGAAAGAATATTCTTTGTTGGCCCACCTTATAACGTGCTTTTGTGGTCTTCTGGCCTTGCGACTCCTTGCGTTGCCAGTCTATATTTGTTGTCGCGTGTCCTGGTCGAACGTCTACCTGTATTGGTCAAATATGCGCCTAAAAGATACGCAGCCTCACGTACACTTCTAGAAATTAAATGGCAACACGCATGCCTGAAGCTCGTATCATCGTAGGTACCTCTCTCCCAGACTTTTTCAACTGTTTCTTTGAAAGTGACGTCTATACTACTGTGCGTCTCAATTGTTTGTTTTAATAAGTGCATATGAGAAAGAAAAGAGAGATGGCATCTAAAGCTCATCGGATTCGCTCAGCGGAGTTTTTCTTTTACGGTAGGTTCATCAGCCTCAACTTTTAATCTATTATTTATTCGGAATCTACAAGAGATAAAACCCAAGAAAGTTAATGACACATAGTTTATTTATATTAAGTACGTATATACACAAATAAAATTAATTAGTTACATTCGCACATTCTCATAAATCACGTTGTAATCATATGTTTATTTATTGCTTATTCGTGATCTATAGATGTCTTGACTCGTTTCTTACGAATATACAATGATATATTCGGTTGTTTAATAAATTTATTTCCACTAAGTTCGCAAGAGAACTGTCTTAGGTAATTGCAGGATATTAATTGCTGTTTGACGGATGAAAGCACGGCCAACAGCAATTAGGTAATTGCGAATAAAAACTAAAAGCTGGTAAAACAAACGGACTAAAAGATTTGTATGAAATGAAAGCAAGTTAAAAAGAGCCCGTCAAGTTAATTTACATTCAAAATGCATCGACATGCTCTTTTTTGGCTAAAAAACATGCCTTGAACACGTGAATATCTCGTGTTAACATACATTTCAAGTACGTACGTCACGACACCAAACTTTATGTAATTTAGGCACCTATGACGATATTTAAAATAGCCAATTATACGCAAATTATTAAGGCGAAATTAACAGTTGTATTTAATAATTATAGTTTCGACATTTCTATACACTGCCGAACGAAAGTTTGTTACAACTGTTTACCTCGAGGTATAACCCAACTTTCATGGTTTCATTTGCTAAGACTAATGCTATAAAGGTAACCTCAGCATAGATTCTTTTGAGAGTTCGTAATAGGATTGACATGAATATATTCGTGTGATATGGCATGGGCATTTCAGAATATCATTAATCATAAAGCCCTTTGAATATTTCTTTGTAATAAATACCTTTTAATATTACTTTGTATATTATTCTTTGCAATGGCATCTTTCAATTCATTCACATATGAGGCTTGAATTGATTTCTTTATATCAATCTTATTATTTATAAATATTGCTTTCCCATAATAGCAGCGACATCTGCACTGATACACCCGAACGTCTCCGAACAGTGGTGATAGCCAAACTGCTGCTACGGTATAATATTTCAAGCGGGCGACTTTTGCCTACCGGTAGCCAAAAGTAGTACAGTATATACAAACAGTCGCGGAAAGCGGGCTCTCCTACAAAATGATTATTATTGTTATTGTTACCGCAAAAACCTGAAACAGACTGTATCAGATTATCGCAGTAGTAGTAGAAGATGCCCGGAAGATAATCGACGAAACGTGGACAGCACGGCATAGACAACGACGTGATTTTAACACAGAAACCAAGAAGGTATCAACGGCAACCCTAGAATCCTCTTTAACCTGCTTTCGGACTGTATTAAACCACTAGAAGACAGCAAAGCCGTAATGTCCATCAGATCCTTAACGAAATGCTCTTATGTTAAGGAAGTAAAACAATTACATGTTAATTAAAGTGCAAAAATAAAAAATAAGTAATATTTTACAGAAAAATTTTGTAATTCGTTTTATAATTTTTAATGTTTTACTTATATATTCCAGTGACGGCCCGTGATTTTTTGGGACGGGAGGGCACCGGGGGTCTGAGTGTTTAATATCAAAAATTAAGTACAGACAAAAAAATAAACTCAATTTGCTATTTAATTAACTTGTTTGAAAATAAAATCCATCCGCCGTTCCTTACGATCAGCAAAATGATTAATAACTAATTCCTTGAAGTTTGGTGTTGATGTCAGTAATTGTTTTTCAATGGTACACATTGCTGAGGCACATAGTCTGCTTTCCCGCATGGTATTTCTAGAAAATGTTTTTATTCTCTTCAAAGTAGAAAAAACACCGTTATTAAAAGTTCAAAAAAGCTTAAAATGAGAGACATGTTTCGTTCGAACATTTTAAATATTTGAATATATGCGATGTTTATGTAATTATGATTAAAACGTCTATGGAAACTGTAACTTCGTACGTGTTCGAACGTCTTCGGAATGTCAGTGGTGGCCTTGCTTTGACTTGGGCCAACTTCATATGGGTTCGGACGTCTTCGGAATGTCGGTGAAGGCCTTGTCTTGGCTTCGGCAAACTTCGTATGCGTTCGGACGTCTTCGGAATGTCGGTGAAGGCCTTGTCTTGGCTTCGGCAAACTTCGTTTGTGTTCGGACGTCTTCGGATTGTCAGTAGTGGCCTTGCTTTGACTTCGGCCGACTTCGTATGGGTTCGGACGTCTTCGGAATGTCGGTGAAGGCCTTGTCTTGGCTTCGGCAAACTTCGTATGCGTTCGGACGTCTTCGGAATATCGGTGAAGGCCTTGCCTTGTGTTCGGCCAACTTCGTTTGTATTCGGACGTCTTCGGAATGCCGATGAAGGCTTTGCCTTGTCTTCGGCCAACTTCGTGAATATTTTAAATATTTGAATATAGGCGGTGTTATATGTAATTATCATTAAAATTTAGGCTGATTTATGCAATAAATTATTTCAAATTATCAACAAAAAGGACGAAATAAATAATTGCACGCCCCCAGAGATTCGCAAAATAGCAGCAGACAATTTACAAAATCTTTCGCCATCATAGTCTCGACATATTATCAAACACAAACTTTTATAAGAGTTGTACTATTCAACCTTGGAAGTAAATTACAATAGTAGCATCAGAAAACTTATCATCAACTCTGCTTAACAATTTATATTGTTAATTAGTAAATAAAATGTTAGCATGTGTGCTTTTTATTCTTTGTACAACTTCTATTGCACATGTTTGTTACATTAAAGGCTTACATTTTGACATTTAAATATAATTTGGTTGTTGTGGATAACCACTATCACCTAAAAACCAGGAATTTACCCCCTCCTTGGTAATTTGCCTTTAAATATCTGAATATAGCAGGCTGCCTCCAAATAAACGCATCATGTGATGATCCTCCAAAATTAGCATTCATGTTCAGAATTGTTAAATTGGAATCACATATAATTCGACAATTTTTGCTGTGGAAATCTGTTCTATTAAAATAAATATGTTCTTCATCCAAAGATCGCAGAATTGCTACATGTGTGCCATCGATAACACCAACTACGCCTGGCGTTCCAAATTTTACCATGAACTCCAGTTTTATTCGGTTCTTTTCTACTTCTGTTCTAGGAAATTTAACCCATCGTTCGGCAATTGCTTCAATAGCACTTGCTACTTCTTTTACACAATTACTCACTCTCTGTTGGCTCATGTTAATTGTTACCTCTTCACCGATTCCACGTTAATAATTCCCAGTGGCACAAAAGCGCAGTGCTGCCAAAACTCTTATTTCTATTGAAATCCGCGTAGAACGAGAAGCAGCTACCATAAAGGGAGTCAATTCATTGATTTGGTTTCTACATAAGTCTTTGTTTAAACGAAATAACTTGCGAAACTGCAATTCAGGCAATTCAAACACGTCAGTTGTATCTCGTAAAAACATTTTTGTCAGATTCAATTCCTTCCTACGATGTTCCTCTTCCTATTGGTTTGCAATATAATTATAAATTGGAAGCATAGTTTCTTACTCCAAAAAACAGAAATACGATGATAACCTGTAATCATTAACAAATCTAATCAACCAATTTAACAAACATAGGTTAATACAAATATACTATAGTCTATCAAGTACTACAGTCAAATACTAGATTTTGCTAACTGTTAAATAACAAAATTACTATTTATCCCTTAGTTACCTTACGAAACTCCCTAAAGGTAGGGATATCACAAAGAATTTTTTATTTACGTCAACATTCTACCGAAAGGTAACGAATGAATCCGAACGCAATAGAAAATAGATTACATAGTTGTACTTGTATACATAGCAAAGAAATTTCTTCTCTTTTCTATTTCCTACTCTATTCTATTTCTATGAAGTTACATAGTTCCACTGCTAGATTTTTTAATTCTGTCTTAATGTTACTAACACAATTCATAGTTGCATTTGCACCGATAGAAATTACAACATACACTCACCGCTGTATATTACATACTGGACTTGTGTCACCGGCACCGCAGAGAAGTGCCCTCTCGCTGACATATACCCGCTCTCTACCCACGCCACTTTAATCGCTCGATTTCTTAATACAAACGGGGCAGTCGCGCGAGATGCCCCGGAGCTTACGTCAGACTGCGATTTTTAAACGCGCTGAAAAGACGGATTGTTACTTCAGAAAACATATTATTTGTTATCAAATAAATCAGAAAAATTACATACAAATTAGGTATTTATAATTAATTTATCTGTTAACAGAAATTTGTCACGGGGGGGGGGGGGGGGGCTCCCTGCAGCAGCCGCCACTGATATATTCCAAACAGTTTTCTCACCTTAGAAACCAATAAATTATACCTCGTGTCTTCATTCTTATATCTTCCAAAAAAATAATTTTAGCATACTCTCATTTATATGATTTGTAAAATATATACCACTGCATTTTGTGGCATATAAAAGCAAATATAAAGAAAAATAAGAAAATCAGAAACAAAAATTGGAGTAAATATAATAATAAAAAATCAAAAACACAAAAATGCGTTTAACAAAATGTACCTGTGCATATACCCTTTTCATCTAGACCGAACAGATTGCACAGCAGAGATTTAAATTGTAAGTTAGTACAAGGAATTTGAAAGGAAAAGCTGAGAGAAATGGTAGCTTTTATCATATAACCACATCGTCTTTCCACTACCGTTCCGAGATCCTCTACATTGAATGAGGTTTTTCTTTTAATACACATTTCTTCTACTTTCCAGTTTTGCGTAGACGATATCTGTTTATATAAAATATAATATCCTAAGCTTTTTATGCATTTGTGTATACAGTTGTCCACATAAGTATAAGGAAAATGAAATCTCTTCTTTATTGATTACACAGGAAACTTTATAGGAAAGGAAGTTGCGTACAACATAAAAAAACATAATATTATTTATTAATAGTTAGAAAAAATTAAAAAAAAGAATTTCCGGCAAATACGTAATAATATTTTTTAACAGTTATCTTGGTCATTTGGATTGTGGTTTCTATAATAAATTACGTGTGATTATCAAGTGAAACAATTTACATTTTATATGAAATTTGTAGAGCTAAAATGCAACGGAATGAAACAGATATGCTTAATCCTATCCAATTCATTTCTAACATTTACTTGAATATGCGCTGGTGCACCGTCTAGTTGTAACCACATTCTTTGACGAATATTAAGTGGTATATTTTCCAAAAGGGCAGGCAAACTGTCTTTTAAAAATCTCCAATTACTAAAATCATATCTACCTTTTCGCTTTGAGAGTAGGTACTCATTTTAAATATATAAAATTATTTAAACGACGTCGAGTAGCGATGATCTTAACTAATATGTACTGTAGCTGTCAAATAATGTATCTGTTTGAACAGTTTGAAGTAATAATAACACCATCAAAGCCTACTTTTGAAGAATAAATTGCGAGAAATTAGTGTTTGAAATTGAAAATCTTAAATTACTAAAAAACTAAAAGAGATAGGTATAGGAAACCCTGATGTAGTTTTAAAAGAAACTAAATTAGAATCTAAATATGGTAATAAATACAGGCTGTTTCATTTAAAATAAGAAAGTTATTTGTCTTTAATGTTTTAAACACCCTGTATAACTTGTAGATATCAAGTTTAACTTATCTTAAAGTTCGATGCTTTGAGTAAACAATAAATACGATTTAAAATAATTCGCTCAAATATGTAGGACAGAAGTGTCTCTTATAGGGAATATAACAATAAGTCACTTTTATTTGGCCTACAATATCAAAATATGCCATAATATACAAGGTGTTCTATTTAAATTTTCATAACTTTCATGCGCAACATTTTATTCAATCACTCTGTATATTTCAAAATAATTTTAAAATGTGCCCCTAATGAACCTACATCACTCTTGATAAAAAGAATGTTAGAATACTTTGCCACTTTTCGTATATAAACCGACGCAGGTGTGGTGCGTCACCTGTATATATAATAATTCCTTTTCGTGATAACAAATTATCACATTTTGATAATATAGATATTATCTTTGTTAATTAATCAACATGACGTAATTAAAACATTAAAAACTATTAATAAAACTACCATATATTTAACAAATATATTATCGGCAAATCTAAGGTACTCAATATATGTACTAAATTGTAAATGAAATTATGTGTAGTTAGTTAACGCCTCTAACACCTCTTAATTTAAATTTTCATGTTTGATTTTAATGACACATACGTCAATATTATTTTTTTAGTGAGATTAGGTGCTGTCTATGATAAATCTAGATCTTCTGATCAATGTACACGGTATAAGACTGTTCTAATCCTAAACCTTCTAATTAAACAATTTGCGTCGATGTTATTTGTGTAGTGGAATTAAATGCTGTCTATGATAAATCTAGATCGTTTGATAAAACTATATAGATAATAGCGGCTGCTATGTGTTTAAATGTTTACATTTTTACTTTTAATTACACAACTCGCACTTTCATCTTTCTATGTTTTGTCACACGTTTGTCATTAAACATTTAGATCGGCATTGTCTTGTAATGATGTATGTCCTTTTTTGTTAAATCAAAGATCTTCCAATGATTCTACTTAATTGACTTGCCTTCCTAATTGTCATTTTACTTTCTTATACGTAGTATAAGGAAGTATTGTGATGATGAAAATTTTCGACCTCGAGATTTTTGCAGATGTCCACGTTTTGAAGTCCCCTGATACCAAAAAAGTGGTTTTTAAAAAATCTCTCTCTCTCTCTCTCTCTCTCTCTCTCTCTCTCTCTCTCTCTCTCGCTCTCTCTCTCTCTCTCTCTCTCTCTCTCTCTCTGTGGCCACGATAGCGGTCAAACCGCTGTAGATATCAATTCCAAATTTTGTATTTACATGTATAATCTGCCTCTTGAGATCTGATTAGTTTTTCAGTAAAATCGGTAGACCGGAAGTAGTACTTTACTTCGGTGAAAAAATCGAATTTTGCAAATATTTCGTCAACTACTAAGTTTAAACAAATTTATAAAGAATTCATATGTACTTAAAATTAAAATTAAGAACCATTTTATTTAAAAAGTTTTTCTAAATTACTACCGGAAGTAGGTCTTTTACTCTTATCGAAAATCAGTTTTTTGCCAATATTTTGCAAGTCATGCTTTTTAGACAGGTACGCTACGAATATAAAAGTATTTAGAACTGAATTTCCAATATCTTTTGTATAAAAAAAATTTCAAAATTCGGACCGTAAGTATCACGTTTACTCTTACCGAATAACGATTTTTTGCAAATATGTCGTAAATTATGCATTCTATATATATTTATTAAGAGTACAAAAGTATTTAGAATTGGATTTGCAATATTTTTTGTATACATGAAATTTAAAAATTCGGACCGGAAGTAGCACTTTTATTCTTAGCGAGTAGCACTTTTCTTCGAATATCTTGCAAAGTATGCATTCTATAGCGATTTATTAAGAGAATGAAAGTACTTAGAATAGGATTTTGAATAAGTTTTGTATAAAAGAATTCTTAAAATTGTATAGTTTGAAACGCTCATACGTATAAGAAAGTCGTGTGGTGGCCACACCTCATTTTTTATTATTACGTTTACTTACATTTCTCGTATATTTGACCAAGAATTTTAATTTATATATAATAAAACTAACAAAAATCATTATAACATTTAATGATTTTCTTCAATAATTCATAATATAGTTAATAGTAGAACTATTTTATTCCTAACTAACTAATATTGTTTAAAAACAAATATATTATTCAATTATTATAGGTAAGTATATATAATTACTACACATATTTCGTACTTTGGATGTATATCAAAATACCGCGTTTCTTCCATGATTGCTGCTTGAGAATTAAGTACACGTAAAACATTAATATCTGGATATACGTATGCTTTTCTAAATTACATTTTCAAAAGAAAAGCATAAGATTTCAAATCGAATATTACTCGCTTGGGAAACGAGTACATATTTCTTATGTATCTTAACTGTAATGTAGGTTTTCTTTAACTTGAAGATGCTTTAAATTTATACCATAACTAAAGTAGGTATATCAAAAAACAACAATTCGGTAATCTAAACCACAAACAAAAACATATTTATAAAAATTACGTGGTTATACTTCAAAGTATAGAAATCAGTTGTTAAGTGTGTTTGTTTTTTTATTGTTACATATTAATGTCTTATTTTTTATTGCGTGATATTTGAATTATCTAGAAGCGCAAATGGCTCATATATAACGACCACACTTAGTGTTTGTAAACATGCATATTAATTAGCACTGCAAGATAATCTAGACTAATATACAAAAACACAGAAATTAAAATGAAAAAAAGATGACTTTCTGTCATCTATATCTTACATAGATTTACGTTTCAAATTATACAAATGTTCTAAATTAACTATTGTTTTCTTAAAAAAGTAAACCTGTGCGTGTGTTACCTCAAGTCCGAGTTTTGAGTTTTTTTAATACAAAAATTATTTAAAATTCTATTCTAAGTGTTCCTTTTTTCTTAATATATCTGTATAAAGTGTATACTATGCGAGATATTTGCAAAAAGTTGCCACTCGATAAGAGTAAAAGAGTTACTTTCGGTTCGAGTTTTGTAATTTATTGTATACAAACATTGTTCCAAATACATTTTGTTGATATATCTGTATAGAATGCATAATTTACGAGATATTTGCAAAAATCAGTATTCGATAAGGATAAAAGTCTTCCGGTCAACTCCGGAAAATCAAGCTTTAAACACTTTTATACTCATAATGTGTCTGCCTAGAAAGCATATCTTGAGAGATATTTGCAAAAAACTGATTTTCGATAAGAGTAAAACACCTACTTCCGGTAGCAATTTCGAAAAACCTTTTTAATAAAATTTTTCTCAAATTCACTTCTGAGTAGGTACATTTGAATTCCTTATAATTTTGTTAAAATGTAGTAGTTGACAAAATATTGGAGATTATACTTGTAAGTGTAAAGTCGATTGATAGCTTTAGCCGTTTGGACGCTATCGTGGACATACTCTGAGAGAGAGAGAGAGAGAGAGAGAGAGAGAGACTTTTTTAAAAACCATTTTTTCGGTGTCAAGGAACATCTGCAAACATCTAGAGGTCGAAAATTTTCATCACAATACTACTTTATAAAAGAGTAAAGTGTCTGTATATTTCAAATTAAAATCGATCTATTAATTGTCAAATCAATTAAACAGCATAAATATCAACGTAATTATAATCTAGTTAAAAATATGCAACAAAATTACGCTGAAATGTCCAGCTTTACAATAGCTACGATTTAGAGTGTAGTAGCACATCACTGTACAAAATGCGAAAAATAAAATTACTATAAAAACACTGGCGTTTTCAAATGCAACATTGGGTAAAAATTTTAAGACAATCGTCAGACTACTTTTCGAGTTTTGCGAACACAAACATGCACCGGCTGAATTTTTATATACATTTTATACTTGTGCAGGATGAAAAATAAATATTATTATTAATATGTATAAATAAAAAAGAGGTTGATTGTACCCTAAACATGAAGCTAAAACGGATGATGCACTGGTCTACAAGATTCTCGAGTTTTATTTAGAGAGTTTCACTTTGTAAATTAAATTTACAGAAGTCAATATAAAAATGTCAGGTTAGCTAAAATGAAAGTATATAATTTGGTTTTGAAGTCTCTTTGTGTTTCATTTGCCGTGGGAGCAGTAATATTTTCATAAATTCGATTTAAAGCAAATTTCCTCGGAAAGAAAAAGTTTTAAGGATAATTAATCAAATAAAGGTAATTGGAGGATATCCGACATTGCTTTTCCTCATTATTCGAATTAAATTTTCATTTGAGCAAACGGATATATAAATTAAGGAACTTGTTATTGCACAGCAGCGAAACACATAAATTATTCATTAATGACAAAATATATTTTTTGAAGTTTTTTATGTATTTTTGTGCCCATCTTTAGAGCAGTTATAAAACGTTCAGTGTTGAACTTTTTCAATTAAATAATTAAATGGAGTTGGAGCTTCAACCGTTTACGGTCACGTCATTATTAAACTCAAACTACATAAATCCCATAAGCCGGTGTATTTATGGCTCGCTCAAAGAATCTCGTAATAAACCTTAATCGGTTAAGTACGGCGCTGTTATTTTATATTGTAATTACTAAGTATTGTTTTGTTGTATAAAAACAGCAACACTGCAATAGATTATAACCTCTTACTGCATAAATATATGCTACATATTGCCGTGGTCTCTTGCATATTAAAAATAATAGTAATAGCATTAAGATTTAATTTAAGTATATAAAATATAAAACAGACAATAAGAATAAGTTTTATTGTATTCAAAGATTTTAACATAAGAGTATACTAAGTTGCATACATTAAAGTGAGAAAACATAGACATAAAAATGAACTTATATTTACAATTTAGATATTAAACAGGTACAAAATAAAAGACGAGATTAAATTTAAGATATATATTTCTTTTATAGAAAAGAGAAACAAGATGTATGGTTTGTGTATAATGAAAAACAACCTGACTTTATAAAATGCGTGAAAATTGCACTGAACATTTTGAATAATGGACCACTGTTTAAAAATAAAAGAGAAATGAAAGCAAATAACCGAGAAAGGGTTATGCTTAAGGATGGAAGTGTGATAAGAATTAGTCATCTAAATGCAATAAAATTGTATGAAGAAAACAAAATCCGATATGCACGGGAGAAGAATGTAATTGAATAAATTATGTAAACTTGAGAACGTGCATAAGGTAATAAAACTTTATTAAATAAATCATGCAAAAAGAAAACTTTACCTTAAACTTATGACTATATAAATAAATAAATAAAAAAGGATATAAATAAAAATATTCTAAGACCATACAATGTGCAGTAGTGTTTTTATAAACGACAGCTGGCAATAATAAAGTACATTCATGAATTCGTATATGTAGTATTATATTTCATAGACTGTAGAGAGGTTTTGTACGGTTTGATGACCTACAAAAAGAAAATATAATGTAAACTTGGTTTGTAGTTTATTACAGATAAATATATCACCGTTGGAAAAGTCCTGGATCGAGGGAAGCAACGAAAAGGCAAACCAAATGGATCGTGGTAGTACGAGTAATCTTATTAAAAGAATACCTGTTATTTACAATGTATTTCCAATTTTGCCGAGAGCTGGAAATAAAACAAAAATAAGAATTGTGTTGGAAAATAGTAAAGAAGGTAATAAATTCATAAACAAATATAAGGAAGAGTTATATTAATACAAGTATACCTACATTGGAGAAATGCTGGACAATTTGAGTGAGAAACTTTTAAAGTATAAACAAACAATTCTCAAGGTGTTGACATTTTAAAGTGAAGGAACTGTCAAAAGACAATAAGTGCGTGTGTGTGTGTGTGTGTGTGTGTGTGTGTGTGTGTATTCATATCACAACGGCAACTTGGAAAGCAAAGATCTCACTGAAGACGCAGGGTGACAACTTAAATGGTAGTTTCTGAGGATGGCGTTGAGAGCGGTCACGTGTCTTCCCGGGGATATAAATTGGAGGACAAGAATGAACAAGTTGGATTAGCTGGTTATCTGGAAAGAGATTAAAAGCGACTTAAAAATCGTAGGGTCAGATACACCACGATTATTTTGATTCATATTTATTTCTTGTATTAGCGTATTAATTTCATTTGTATTTAAGTTTCATTCATTTTTCTTTGGTTAATAATTTTGTATTTTTAAATAATGGAGATGCAAATGGCTGAATTTGAAAAGTTTTTCAATGATTCAAAGTAAGTTTTTGATAGAAAGATTTATCAACGTTGCTATGCGTGTATTGAAATATAACGTGCAAATGTATATTCAATATAACGTTGTGCAACAGGGATAATAAATATTTTCCTGTAATAGTAATAAGCATTCATTAGTTTCAAGAACACAAAAATGGAATTATTAATGGTGTTGGGTGTTAAGAAGATATAGCGTGCAAATGTATATTTTCTGGCACTTTATTAGGCATCATTAATGTTTACAATAAATTTTTGATTATAAATTAATGATTTAAATTAGATTTTTAAGAAGGAAAGTGTTTCTGGGTAGCGGACTCTGAGATGCTGGATATAATACGTGTGAATGGTTATAGAGTGTAATCAGATTCAAGCTTTTTCTCCGAACATTGACCATTGCGAAGTTCTAAGTTTGTCAGAGCATTACGTGCAAATATAATGTCTCTGATGGAATAGAATTAGCATAAAAATATCAATAGTATACTAACGTTAATTGAAGTTTATTTTTTTTGAAACAGGACAATATTTTAGATTTTTATTTGATTAAGCATAAGAAAAATATATTCGTACTATAAAACATTACAACCTAGAACAAGGTACAAATGTTTTCTCTTAATTATGTTTCTTTTCAATAAAATGGTGAATATAGTATAGCGATGCTATCTATTGTGAAATAATGTTAAATAAATTATACAATTATGTTTTATATGGTTTCTGGTTTTTATTTTGAATAAGCTATAACCTTATCCCAATTAAAGAAAAAAGACAAGAGATTTGATGAGAGAATAGAAATTTAGATACACTGATAGAATTCACGTATACTTATAAAGTACGTGCTGTTAAGATAAATAAAATATATATATAGGATAATCAAAATTATCATCATCTTTATTAGTTATGTTGCTGGAACAGCACACAACATAATTTATTTGGCAAAGCCTAATGTATGACAATACTACAATTATTGTATTCCAAATGTTTATGTTGCCACAGCAATATGTGACAAAACAAACGAATTATCCAGTTAAAATTATTCCAATTTGCAGTACGACTTTTTCAATATTAGTCAGTCAGTTTTGTATTTTCTGCACAGTGTAGTACACATATAACCATTTGTTTATCTAGATAATATAGTAAAATCCTCAGAACTCAGAACTTTATTTTAGAATTCAACGTGGTTTACGTATAGATTGATATAGGAAGGATGAGGATAAGATTTTTTGATATAGCCCACACAGCACGAGAATATCTGGTGGATGTTCTGAGGATATCCCACTCCAGCTGTTAGCATATCAGGGGATGTCTTATGAAAAGTAAACGGTCATCCTTGGGACAGCCGCGGGTTGCTAAAGTGAGACAAAAGTGGACATCCTCACGATATCGTACTGACCACATCCATAGGACATCCTGAAAATTATATTCTCAGAATATTTTGAACTCAATGTCCTTGGTATCATCTATCACAAAATATCCTCAGGACATCCATTCCAGGATATCTATAGGATATACGTAATAGATATCTTGAAAAATATATTCGTAGGATATTTTGAACTCAATGTCCTTAGTACATCTGTCACAAAATATCCTTAGGACATCCATTCTAGGATATCCATTGGATATAAGTTATGAATATCTTGAAAAATATATTCACAGGATATCTTGAACTCAAGATAACAAAGTATCCCTCGGACATCCATCTATAGGTGCCCATTACGTATGTCGTTAATATATACAGGGTGAGTCATTAGTAGCCGCTTCTTCGATTGCTCTTTTGTGTTTTAAATAAAAGAAAAAACAATTAGTGGAAGATCCATGGTTGCTTATGGCGCATATTGTAAAAATACTTTAAGCTCTGACACACTTCCGGTTTCACCGGATATGCACGGAACTTAATTTTTTTTAAATTGCTCATTGTATATATTTTTAGATTTTCTTGTACTGCTTTAAATTGTCTGTTCAACTGTTTTTTTCTTTTTCAAAATTAAGCCAATTATTTTTGAGTTATTAATTCTTTTTAAAAATATTAGACCAAAAAACGTGTTCAGAAAAAAATCATTTTCACATTGTTTTAAAAGTAAAAACATTAATTTTGGTGGTGCTTGTAGCAAAGAAAATTCTGCATCATTTGGTAAAGTTACACTCGACAATACCTCAAAAAACTTTGTTTTTTCATAGCCTACTTCCTGAAATTTTCACATACCAAAAACTCATTTTTTTTAAATGGAACACCCAGTAATTTATTGGGGCATTTTGTTCCTTCGTTTATTCTTTTTCATTTTTGTTAACAATGTCCTATACCTATCTTTTGTAATTTCTGAGATAATCACTTTTAGAGCAATTAGCGGTCAATTAAAGAACTACGAGCGCTGTTGTTCTATGCCCCAAAATATTCGTTCAACCAATGGAAGGCAGGAATGTCGCCCGACTTCCTTAGTCAACTCGCGAGCTGAGTACTAGAGTGTTCTAACTGCATTTTTTTTAAAAATGTGTTTTCTTGACAAACATGGATTTTTTCCACGCACTGTTTTTTCTACATTCTCAAAATATAATTAGAATCGAAGTTTTTGTTTTAAATGTTAGTTCAAATTTGTTCTACATGCATGAAAAATTAAACTTACGTGCTTGAGTGGTGTATCTGAACAACCAATAGGAATGCAGTGATTCTCCTGTTAGAACATTTCAGCACCAAAAATTAGGATCCCTGGGATCATCCAGTCGTGTGCACTTGGTTGGTTAATTGTTGTGTTTCCTTTGAATTGAGGTCACAGAGTAAGTACCATATCATTTATTTCTATTCTTGCTATAAACAAACGGCAGTTTTCCTATACATTTCGCACTATTTTAGCTTTTGTGGAAAAAATAACAGACATAACCCTATTTTTAGATTTTTTTCTGGCGACAGTGACAGAAATATAATAATAATGAATGAAGATTCTGAGTGTGATGGTTATGCTGAATATCCTGACAGCCCAGTAGACCCATATCGGGATGAATATGATTCCGATAAGGACCCTGAATATTTACCTGATCTTGGAGAAATTACTAATAATTTTTGTACTAATACTATCGATATTTTGACTAAGGAAATTCAAAATGATGCTGTGGACAATAATTTTGAATATCCTGACAATCCTCACATTCCAATCAACACACATCGAGATGATCATGATTTTAATCTTAACAATCACGACTATTCATTAGATCTTGGAGCAGATGAGGCCATAACTAATACAAGGTGTGTACCTATTATTTCGAACCTTCTCCTAAAAAAACACCAGTAATTATTACTATTAGTATGAAATATATTTTTGTTTACTAGGCTCAGTAAGAAGCGGAAGCGTCGTCCGCAGGAATGGCAGAGAAATGTGAAGAAACGGCTACGAGAACATGGACAAGAATATGCAAATTGGAAAGGAAAAAAATGTGTCAGAAAACAGGCCAAAACTTTAAAAAAAGTGCCATCAAACTTGCAAACTTCAGTGCCAGAAATTAATTTCGGAGGATGAGAGACAAAAAATCAACAAAGAGTTTTGGATATTATCTGATGAAGGAAAACAACATTTCTATAATAAAAATACCCAGCGGATACCTAAGAAGAGAACCACTACCAAATCTGAAAAGTCTCGGCGGGAATATACATTTACTTACTATTTTCATTTGAAGGTCGAACCACTTAAAGTTTGCAAGTCATTTTTTCTAAGTACATTAGATATAAGTCAGAGAAGAATATCTTATTTTCATTCAAATAAACGTTAGGAAATGACAGGCAATCCAATAAAAATTAAAAAGGGAAAGCATATCAAGAAGAAAATTGCAGAAGAAAGAAGACAGAGCGTAATAGATCACATAAACAGCATTCCACGAATTGAATCCCATTACTGCAGACAACGCACTAAGAAAGAATACTTGGAGTCTGGCTTAAATCTTAACAAGCTTTATGAGCTATATCAAGAATGGTGTCAGGAACGATATGTCATACCTGTGAAAAAGAGCTATTACAGGCAAATATTCAATTTTGAATTTAACATATCATTCTGGACCCCAAAAACTGACAGATACGACATATGCGAAGAGTTTAGAGTTAAAAAACATGAAAGTAACGATGATGAGGAAAATGAGAACTTTGAGAAACACTTGCAACTGAAAAAGGCCTGTTATGAAAATCGACAAAAGGATCGAGGAATTGAAAAAGAAGGAGATCATGCTTATGATAACAGTGCAAAAGTTAATAAGAAGAGCCAAGACAAAACCACCGCCATAATCTGTTTTGATATGGAAAATGTCTTCGCACTGCCAAAAGCAGGAATTTCCTGCTTTTTCTATAGCAAAAAATTAAACTGTTACAACATGACTGCCCACTGCAATTTAAATAGAAAGGCTTATTGTTCTGTCTGGTCCGAAGGCATGCACGGACGAAAAGGATCTGGTCTGGCATCTGCATTAATAAAGATATTAAACGTTGTGTGTCAAGACTTTCCGGAAGTCAATAAAATAATATTATGGTCAGACTCATTCGTGCCACAGAATCGCAACTCGATAATGAGTTTAGCGTTATTAAAGTTTCTTGAAGAGCACCCCAGTGTTAATGAAATAGTTCAAAAATTTTCAGAACCAGGTCATGGGCAAGTACAAGAAGTTGACAACATTCATTCACAAATTGAGAGAAAATTGCAACACCATGAAATTTACAGTCCGTTGGGTCTTTTAAGGGCCTTGATAACTGTGAACAGCAAGAACCCATTCAAAGTGATTCAATTACAACTTAAGGACTTCAAAGATTATGAGAAAGGTGCAAAGGTATTCAATTTTATTGAAATACCTTATTGTTCAGTTAAACAACTGAAATACAAACAAGGTGAGCCGTTCACAATTTATTACAAATTGGACTACTCAGATGACAGCATAGAATTTAAAGCAGTTCGGATCAGACCTAAAACCAGAAGCCATCCAACTAACGCTGAATTGCCCATAATCAATACAGTTCCAAAACCAACCAAGTGCCTTCTCACTGAGGATAAGGTGTATCATCTGTACAAATTGTTCAAGTTCATCCCAGAAGTGGACAGAACATATCTGAAAACTTTGTTTTACGAATATAAAGATGAAAAAATCATCAAGAAATTGGCCAAAAAGAAAAAAAAGTGTTGAAAGAAAGAAGAGAATAATACAGCAAAAATAAAGAAAACTACATAGAACGCTGAAAAAAGGAAAAGTTGGCAAGAGTTAACAATAATGAATGATGAATTTATTTTTTATACTTAAAAGAGTAATGTTGTTTGTTAATAATAAAGTTTATTTCTTATTTCCATCAATCACTCATTTTTATCGAGCAGATAGAACAATAATTATCGAACAATCAAACTATTTCAGATTTAAATTGTTCTAACTGCATTTTCATTTTTTTTTTGAAAAATTCTGGAATACGAATAACTGCCTTTTTAAAACCAATTTGATCCGAATTAAGTTAATTGTTATTTTTGCCTTTTTTTAAGCCATCTTTCACAAAAATTAAGCAAAAATTTCGTCTTCTAGATAGCAGTGTTTTTTTAAATATATGGCTCTGCTGTAAATTTTGCAAACTTGCACATAGAACACTCTAGTACTCAGCTCGCGAACTGTCAAATAAAGTAAATGTCAAATCCAACTATCCCAAAAGTAATAATTTTACCGAATAAAGAGCATCGCGTTTCAATTTTTAATTCCGGCAATGTCCAGTTACAGTAGGAGTTAATAATCTTTACGTTTTTACTCCTATCTCAACAGTCCATTAGTAAGAATTTCTTTTAGTTTCACTGCTAGTGAGAGTCCTGTTTCGATTTTTTTCTTTAATCTATAATGTACGTTATTAGTACCTTTTTCCATCGCATTCGTTTTGTAAAATTCGATGTTATACTAATGTAAATATCACTTGAAGTACGCCTACTTTCAAAGATGTAGTAGCAGTAAAACAATCGATTTTCACTGTTGACCAACAGATCAAAGCGACACACAAAAGCTGTCGCTTACCTCAAGTTGTTTGTTCCGTTTTATAACTTTATCTGAATAAATGCTGTAAATAACGTCAATTAAACAACAACAAATAAGTCAAAAACGGCCAAAATCCCACTTCGTATATCTATTGTATCATTTATATTCACTCCGTTAGATTTCAACATTATTTTTCAGAAAGTTTATCAATTCAGCGTTAAAGTATAATTAATATTTTACTTCCTTAAAATTCAAAAGAAAGTTCGGTAATTTATTAGAACTTCAAGTCGGTGTACTACAAAGTTTTTTGAATATGTAGATTTATTGAATCACCTCGGGACTACGCTGACATTCTAACTTTTAAAGAAACAGTGAACTAGTCGAACATCCGTAGACGATTAATGAAGGAAGTTTGAAATCTTTTCACCCTTTATAAAGAAGCGTGTAACAATTATCGTACGAATGCGATATCTGCAAATCATGTCAGATTTAAAAAATAAAAAACCTATTTTCATTTTATATTTTTTTTATAATTTAAGTCATTCCCAAAAATGTTACTGATTTCATGGTATTGTCTTTCCATTTCTTTATTGTAAGTTATAATTTCTGCGTTTTAGTTTTTTTTTTGGTCTTGTTGCTGATATTCTCCCCAAATTCTTCTCTCTCCATATCGTAGTATCATCTGTGTTTGTATTCCTCTTGGTTTGAAGAAATAATTCGTTTTTCTCCTAGTGTGAAGAAAACGTTGTTCTGTGCACTTTATAAATCAAACGCAATTTTAGATTTTATTATGAACTATATTTGCAACGATGAACAAAAAACTCAATAATATGTTTGCACGAGTAAACGCACTCATGACGTTTTGGACTCTGTAATGTAGTGCTAATGTTTTTGAAGCACTAGATATGTCTTTGATAACTATTACTTAGTTACTGTCTTTCATTACATTTTTACCTAACATTGGAAGACCAAAATAGAGTAGGGTTAACAAAAGTATTTAGGTACAAAGTGGTGGGAGGCATTTTTAGGAATACTCACTAATATAACGGAACCGAGTAATGATCGGGATTCCCGAATGATTAAGGGATAGACATTGCTCACAAAAGATACCGTAATAAACCCACCAGCTGGGTGCTATTTAAATAATGAAATCCATCGCTTATTATAACTGAAATTTAAGTAGGTATTGCAGTTTATGATGCGCATAAAATAGCAATATACAAAACTAATTACACCAACACAGTGTTAGGCAATGCTACTAAGAAATACAAAGTTGGGGAACTTTGCAATTAGAACCTATTTAAAAGACTTCATTATGGATAACGCCTATAGCAAAAGTTAAATATTAACTACAATGTAGGATTAATTTAACATATGGTACATAAATGTACGCAAATGTAATTCTTAAAATGTAATAAACTAAATATGGAGTAAATTGTTAAATAATAATGAATATACAGGTGTACACCAAAGTAAAGACACATAACATTAAACAAGGCATCCATATATATGTACCTTTCATGTTCTTAACAATCTGCATATGGTCCCATATAACACGTGTTTCGAATTAGTTCGTTCTCGTCAGTGTAGTGTAGCCAAGGAATAATATAACTGGATATACCTGGAAATAAAAAGCACCAATCAGAGACACATACAGGAGACAGAATACCAATTGCCGCTTCCGCCAAAATCTCCTCGGTATTCAAGAGATGTCACCTGTGTGCCATCTCAACCCATAGGATATGAAATAAAGACAAAATTATGCCGTTCTTGGAATAATACATGTAAAGAATTGCATGTATCTCTGCTTGGTGCTTTTCATCGCCAAGGTTGTTCCATCTTATTCCTTGGCTACACTGCACTGACGAGAACCAATAGTTCGAAACACGTGTCTGCAGTTGCATTTTCAGAGGAATTACCATACCTCTCGGCGACGTTTAGATGAATCCTCAATTAGTAGTCTGTCTCCTGTATGTGTATCTGATTGGTGCTTTTCATCTCTAAGGTTACCCCATCTTATTCTAGAAGAGAAGACACCAGTACCAGTCTACAAGATTTGACGGATCTTGTCGGATGAATTCTGGCATTGCTGTAACTAACAGAGGATTCTAAGAACAGAACCGTACCTGTTTGGAACATAAAAAGGAAAACGTAAAGTACCAAACATAATATTTTATGTGAGAGTTTCATTTGCAAGAAGTTAAAACAGACATTTATCTCAATTTAGAAGTTAGAGAATGTCATAATATAATTGAGTTTGTTTTTGTTAAATTATTCTGTTTTGTATGTATCAAAGTTGGTACCTAACATTTCTTAACATAAAAGTAGAGTTCACCATTCAATTATAATTTAAATTGAATAATATATAAAATAGGTAGAATGATTACGTTGTTTACGAATACCTTACAATTACAAATTTGACAAATGATTGATTTTTTTGACATGAAAATTATTTGACTTTCATTATCTATCTATTTTCTAAAGTAATCTGATATTATTATTATTATTATTATTGACGATTCAATAAAATCATTGAGGAAAAATACTATGAAGACGCTGTAAAGCATCTTTGCTGTACTCTCAAAACGGGATCATTGGGCGGGGCTAAGTGTGGGACCAATATGACTGCCCCACCTAGTCCGGACTACTCAAAATTATAATCTGTCATCCCACACCTGTCAGGCCTACACTAACCTATGAAATGTTATTCCAGACGAATTCTTCTTATCAATGCCGTCTCTGCTATTGCCGCTACCTAGAGAACAAGAAACCATAATGTCTTTTAATATTATACATCTCTAATACACGATCCACTTAATACACACTCTACTTTTTACCAACACTACCTGTTTGACGTAAGTGTAGTATCAATATGGCGGACCTGTACCCGGTTTGACCACGTGACGTCGTCTCCCTACCTATTCTTTCTCAATGAATAAAATATAACCTATATAACTTGTATTTTTTTTTAATTTGACAGAATTTTGTTGCCATATCACATTCATACTCATTTCTAAATATTTTAAAAACCGACTGAATATAATTCAATTGATTATTAAAGTAAAAGCCGGAGATTTAAATAATTTGTTGCGTATTTAAATAAGATACAAATTTAAAGCCTCATTATCGTGTTGGATAGATTTTTTATCAATTCTATCAAGGTATAACAGTATAATATATATGGTTTAAATGAAAGACATGCAATGTCAAAATTTATTACACCTTTTTATATCATCTAAAGTTACACGACAATCATACTGTATAATAGAAGGAAAAGTTAACAAAAGAGACCTCATTAGGATCGTGTGATATAATGAAAGTGTATATTGTTGGACAAATTGGTTAGTTTCCCTTCACTCTTTCAAAATTTATAATGATCTTCTGCACGACTTGCTTTTAAAAAGAATACAGGACACTGAAACAGGAATACGAGCGTGAACAAAATAGAATGATTGCAAACAATTTTGATTTTGTTTACAGTTTATAAAGGCATTTAATTAAATCGAGAATAAACGCTCACTTTCCGAAAAACAAGGTACCAGGGGGTGGTTTTTATATTCTCGGATTGATAGGTTTCCAATTTTCCAATGTATTTTCTTCATTTACATGTACCAAGGTGATATTTCCTAAAAAGTGCAAATAAATAAGTCTTCCCTTTTCGATATTAAAAATGTGTTAAATGCACAATTTGGGAAAATTTTGTGTGCTCCCCTTGTTATTGTATTTTTTAACATACCTTCGCATGGTCATCTTGTATAAATTGGATTTCTTTGCTTTAGTTCTAAGTGGACTACTACTCAAGACTCTTTTCTTTCTCTGTTATTTCTTTTTGCCTATTTGAAGGGCATACTGAAATTGGAAAACAAATACTGTTATGAGAATCTCCCTTCATATGGCACATTTACAAAAACTCTGAATTTTAAGAAAAGTAACCTATACTGCAACAATTATATTTACGTCAATCTAGAGCTAACACTACACACATATTCCATAAAGAGCTAAATTGTAACCAATTTTGGATTAAATACTTACACTTACCTTCACAAAACGCACCTAAACCTCCCTAGAGTGTCTTTGAGATTGATGACACGAGGTATGAAATCAATAGAAACCAAATCGGCCATTATGGGGGTAGGCTGTGGTTAAATGGTAAAATAACAAATAATTCAGTATTATTAAATATGGATTGATGTAGTAATCTATAATTTGCGTATTAAATGCATCTATGTATTTAAGAAAACGTGATAAAGTTGGTACATTTTATCTAATAATATTGGCGCCATTTTTTACATTAAAGTTTGTTCTTTGGCTTTTTGCCCTGATTTTTATTTTTTAAAGATTATATTGTATATAAATAGAAACTTCATGTTAGTAAATAAACTGTAATCATTTATTTTGCGACTATAGCACCAGAAAATGTCTGCGTTCGTAGCACATACTTCAAATATATATATATATTGATAAAAAACCACCGCTAATGATTTTAACATTTTTTTTCTTATCAATCCTATTATAAATGCCCAGCCAAAAATGATAAAAAAACACCTTCTTATGGTATTTTTTATAATATAAAACTCTTATTAAATTTGTCACCCGTTTATTTGCTTCCGGATCTAACTCAGTCTATATAATTATGAACATGAGACTCTTTTATTTATAAATAAATTATCCATTAATCTCTTATAATATTTTAATAAAAATATTACTTTTAAACTATTCCTTTCACTTAGGCTTCCCAATATGCACCAATTTGATAATTTTTTATTTAGAAGTTGGTACTAATTCAATACTTCAAAATTAGGCATGTTCATACTTAATAATTGCTTTTTTTAATAAACATAATATTTATTCTTAGGGTCGTGTAGAAGGTCCGGTTAAAAACACTTTGTTCTATTAATACTCTATTAATTATTTACCCCAATACTTGCATCAGGTAAGCAATCAATCAACGTTAAAAATATATTTCAAATTAAATAATTATTGGTTTTTCTTTTTAAGGTTATACATCAATACTACTGTCAAATTACCATCAGTCTACCAAAATACTACTTCAATAATAGAACTATTCAATTCTCATACTATTTAATAAACAACCTAAATGCCAATATAAACGTTTTAGTGAAATGTATAACAAATAAATCTCAGTTTCCTAACTATTATAAACCAATTTAATTGACGTAGATGGTATTAATATGGATCTATTATAGTGGATACTTTATCAAACAACCTCGAAGGTAAATACTTTTGTATTTTTATAAAATATACCCTCAAATATACAAATACACCATATTTCACTTAAATTCATACACATTAATTAATTAAGACAATATTTATGATGTAATTGTATAATTTTAGATATGAATAATATTTCTTTGGTATGGAAATTTAGAAATTAAAATTCTATGGCTATATCACTATGAAATTTAAATGTTAAGATTATCAATTTATGTAAACTTGTTCAAAATGTAAATTTGTCAACTTTTATAACAATTGTAAGCTTCTATTAGCTTCGATAAATTTCTAATTAATACACTACATATACAACCTTTTGGCCAAATTAATTTATGTATACTTCTTGTTTTTCAATGATGTTTTTACAATCCTTTTTTTATCCTAGAAAACTCCTGTTCTGGATGGCATTCTCGATCTAACTGTCCTACTGGATACTTGGTTTGGAAATATGTTTAATTTCTTCGGAAAGATGACATCAACGGAATTTTAACCAATAACTGCAATTTCTCACCGGACAACAGCCTTCCCAACTTGCACTATGCTAACGCAATTCACCCTGGAACAGCTAATGGAACTCCTGTATCTCACAATAAATATTTATATTTGGTATTCTTCCAATGGATTATTACAGCTGAAATAAAGCACTGTTTCCTGGATTTGTGGACACTGGATTTTCAACGATTCTATTGTAAACTTCCGGATATACAATATTCTTTTAACAAACTCTTCAATTATTAAATATTATCCTTCAATATGGTAAGTAATCTTTCAATATTCCAATTAACAAGCTTAAATTTCTTTAAAAATTTTACCAATCACTTTTATATCACTTCACTATTTTCTTACATGTATGATTATTTAATTCATACACTTTTCAATTAATTCTGGTTTATTTTACCATTAATATTCATAAATATTTAAATTTCTTTTACAAACGCATACGCGTCTCTTAAGAATTCATAAAATTCTCTCTGTTCCATCTTTTTTTTCAATAATTCTCCTTGGTGATCTTTAACAATTTCTTAATTCAGCCAATAGATATCTTCTACATACTTTTTTCAAACAATATAGTTTTTAAATCTGTTTGACCATTTTCTATACTATTTTAACTTTATAAATTTCATTATTTTAATTCTTTTAAATTTTAATTAAGCTTTCCTATACCTTTAGTACTTAAAAATATGCATTCTTAGAAATTTTATAAACCAAATGTCACTTTTGACACTTAACTCTCCCATCCGGTTGTATGATATTTAAAATGTACTTTTCACTCAATTTTAATTATTTATCTTTCAATATTCAATTTTTAAGCATCTTTCACCTCTTTAACGTCATTTAAACTAGTTTTTACAAAATAACAATAATTCTTATAATACCATAATAACATTTAAATTTCTTTACAGATTATGGTAAAACCTAATGAAAAATGAAACTAGTCAACATGTGAATATACCAGTCGGTCCATCAAGTAATGTATCATACCAAACAATATCATTGTACAATAACTTAATAAATTCTCACATCAATTTCAACTACTTTTGTCCATATTATTATCATCTAAGTTCTTCAATTAATTAACTAAATTTTCATATAAATAAATTCTACAATAACGTTATTAGAGTCAACAGTTGAACTCTAACAATTTATATACAGGATTGCTCATTAGTGCGTCAAAGTCCAATATAGGCGTTATTAAATAGTACTGAAGAAATTTATTTTATAAACACTGGCACAGTAACAAAAAACACACATTTTGGAAATAATTTGAATTATACAGGGTGATGCGTTAAAATGGCACACATTCGAATTTTTTTTTTAAATGAAATGCCCTGTATATCTTTTGTTCTTCCTTATCTACTTTAATTTGCGTTTTCATCGATATCTGGGGTTTTGGTTTTGGATGACGCATTGTTGAGTTATTAATGAAAATTATAAAAAAAATGGTCGCGACAATGTTTACCATAATAATTCTATGCGGTAGTATTACGATTATCTAAAACAAAATTATTTAGTAAGTATGCAGCCAAGGGATGTGTTGAACCTACAAAATAATCAAACATTCATTTTATTATACAGGGTGTTTGTTACGATGCAATCAATTTGGCTATCGTCAAAGAGCGTTTACTGATTTTTTCAAATGGAACACCCCGTATCTTATTAAATTTTTGGAATGATGCGTTAATTGCGCTTAATTTTTGTTAATAATGTCCTATACCCAAAGCAAATAATTTCGGAGTTATTTTTAATTTTTCATTACAAACCGCTAAATTATTTGTTTTCGGTTCGATTTAGTATACTGGGTAAACGATTTGACAAACAAAAACAAGTAAACGACTAAAAGTATCAAACTTTAATTTTGTTAGAAGCAATATTTATAATAAATTTTCAAAGTGACCCCCATTTTGAATAGAGCACATTTGCAGCCTTGACAGAAAGGACTTATTTACGTGTTACAACTTCTCAACGGAAACTGTTTCAAAAGCACGTATTATACGTTGCCTCATATCGTATGCTGTATTATTTGATTTCGGTTCGATTTAGTGTACTGGGTAAACGATTTGACAAACAAAAACGAATAAACGTCATCAAACATAAAAAATTAAAATCTTATTGTTGCTGTTAATTAGGTGTAATATTAGTGATTTCTTAAGTTTTTGCGTTTAATATTGTCATTGTGTTATTTATTGATTGGATTAGTGGATAGGTACGTACTTTTCTTGTATATTTGTAGTTTGCCACATATTATTATTACGGTTTTTAGTTAAGTCAATATGCAGTTTGAAAGCAACGAACTCGTTCACATCATTTTCATTATGGGATCTGCCCAAAAGAATGGTCTATTAACCAAGCGAATTTATGCGCAAATATATCCTGACAGATGACAACCTTCAGTTACAAGTTTGGAAAGACTTAAGGAAAGATTCATTAGAACAGGAAATGTGATTTATGAAAAGCTTCAAAGGACAAAGACAAGTCAGTGACGAAGATAAATTGAAAGTCTTGTTATCAGTAATTGAGGAGCCCTCTACTAGTTCGATCAAAATATCAACAGAAACTAATATACCACGATCTACTGTTAGCAAAATTAAAAAATAATAATAAATATCATCACTACAGTATTTCCTTTCATCAAGAACTGTTGGGGCCTGATTTAGAGACTCGAAGGGCGTTTTACGAGGTCGCGATATTTTTTGGAATTACTGGGCATTTTTGCACTGTAGCACTGGAGGATAGACGTACTGTTAATTCAGAATGGAATACTACAGTTTATTTGCCTCAGATTCTCAAAAATGTTCTCGAAAAACGTCCAAGACGAAAGATCATCTTGCATCCAGGTAATGCTCGAATGACTTCTTGTTTTCGCAAGTAAAGGATAAATTACGGGGTTTTCGTTTTGAATCGGCCGAAGAAGCGGTTAATGTAAAACGTAAACCTCGTGAAATGAAATAAACAAACTATGGCCAGAAAATTGGAGAAATTGTTTTTAATATTGGTTTTCACGGATTCAAAATACATTAACTGTTGAGAGAATACTAATAAATGTTTTTCGTAAATAAATTGTGTTTTACTTTGCCAGGCTCAGCGGGAATAGAACGACCCTCGTATAACACTACTACGACATCTAATCCAAACGGTAAACCAGGAAAACGAAAGATTAAATTGTAACAAATAAAATATGGTTACAACAAGAAAATCTGGGATGATTAATGATGTCGAATGTATCAGCGTCTAATAGCCTCTTACATTTTAGCCTTCATGTTAGCTTTCCTGCGTTCTTATTTAACACCGAATGCCTCGGGAAAGACAATTTTCCGCCACAAGAGAAGCTATAAGTAATATCTTTGTAATATGTAGGCAAAAGTTAATATCTTGCGCATCAACTATAGTGGAAAAAACGGTTATTAATTTTAGGCTTAATAAGAACCGAAATTTTGTAAAACTTAGATCTAGTACATAGTATTAATCGGTTCATTTATATTATATTGGTGATAATCGTGTAATTAGAAATATTAATTAAAATGTCTGCCTAATAAATTCTATTGACGAACAATTGTGCCAAAAGACATAAATATCTAATAAATATTTTGATATATAATTAATGAAATTTCTTTCTTTATATTTTAAGAATATAGAGGTTGTTTTATTTTAAGATAACACCATTACTAACTTTATTGTTATTGGAACCACAAAATCGGTTAAAGAAATATAGTACTTACATTATATATTGTAACGTTTTCGGGTTCGCAATAAACAACTCGTGCAATTTATTTATTTAAAACGGTCTGTATATTCACACACGTCAAATTAATTACAATATAAAAATATAAAACTAATCGAAATATAAAAATGTAAAATAAATGTAACGCACTTGAAATTATTACAAATGAATTAACACATGTATTTATTTCACTACTGTTATTTATGTAACACTGTACCGTATTTATATCACTTCTATTTATATTCCGTAATATTTATGTAACAACTACACTCACTTATTTAGGCTTACTCTTCGACTACCACTCAAGGAACTATTTATTTATGTTTATTTATTTATCTGCCTGTTCCACACGAGACTATTGAATGAATATCTTATTCAGGAATGACTCATCCATCGGTTCAACTGCCTTTATATACGCATACGAAACATCTGGAATCATTCGCGAAAACTCCATCTTTCTCTCGATGTTTGTAGAACATACGACAGACCCTCCGTCGCCCACACATTATACACATGTGGATGATGGTGTCGCGCCAATGTTTACTCTCCTTTTGCCGTCGCCCGGATGTCTGCTTCTTTGTGGGCTTGTTTCATTACAATATTGCGATTGCAGTGGTGATAACATAATAATAATGGAGCATTCATGTTTAAGATATTCATTAATTCTGTTTAAACGGAACAACCTGTAGTATATTTTATAATAATTATATTGAGAATTTAAATCTCAACAAAAATATTATTGTAGTGTATTGTAGTACCATAACCATTGTGTGCTTCTGCCTTAGAATCAGCGTTGGTTGTTCTCAAAAACATGTGCTCAACATTGTCTGTTAATATTTTTTCAAGTACAGGCAGTTCCCGGGTTATCGACGACTCGACTTACGGTGTTTCGTACTTACGAACGTGCGCGCTCATAGTTGGCACAGAATTTTTTCGCGCTAGTTGTCAATCTACTGTTGATACTGTCGCCACGTTTGTTCTAACCTTTATATTCAATTCAGTGAGTCTGTGTTTATCTTCTCAACCATACCTCCAAAACGAAAGTTAGTAGGAAATTCAGGTGGGTAAGTAGCAAAAAGAAACGTGATTAAAATGGCAATAAAAGTAGAAATAATTATATGTGCAAAAAAAGGCACCGTCGTCCATTGGATAGGTTGGGGTTTAGTAGAAAGTATCAACTGTTACTAAACAGCGTAGTGGATTAATTATAGAAATAGAAAACTGATTAGTGATTTGGTTAGAAGATCAAAATAGGCGTAACATTCTTATTAGCCTAGCGTTAGTGCAAGAATAAGCCCGAAGCATTTTCAACAATTTACAAGCTGCTCGCATAGAGTGGAGATAGATGTGACGAAGAATTTATAGCAAGTAAAGTGGTTTAATCGCTTTAGAAATAGGACAAATAAGCATAATATTAAAGCACAAGGGGAGGCCACCAGTGCTGATGTAGCTCAAGCAAATGAATTTCCTATAAGATTGCGAAAAATTATTGAGTATGGAAGGTATCTGCCGGACAAATCTTTAACGCAGATGAAACTGGGTTGCTCTGGAAGAGGATGCCCTTACGGACCTATATCTCAAAGAAGAAAAAAATGCACCCGGACATAAAGCAGCAAAGGACAGACAAACTTCATTGCTTGGAGGTAACGCATCCGCAGATTTTAATCTCAACGTGCTTGTTTATCGCTCTGAAAATCCCAAAGCTCTTCGCCACATTACTAAAGCAACCCTTCCCGACATTTGGAAATCAAATTGAAGGACTTGGGTTACACTCGCGTTATTTGAAGATTGGTTCTTGAATTATTTTATTCATGCTGTGAAACGTTATTGTTTCAAGCACAAGATTCCCTTTAAAATTTTACTGGTGCAGGACAATACTCCTGGACATCCAACAACTTTAGATGAACGTCGACCCGATGTATTTTTACCACCCAATACTAGATGGTTACTACAGTCGATGGACCAAGGCGTCATTGTTGCATTTAAAACGTATTATTTGCGACGCACACTTGCGCAAGCTGTCAGGGCTACCGAAGATAATGTGATGACTTTGAAATACTTCTAGAACATCTATGATGCAATAAAAAAACATTGTTAATTCTTGGGAGGAAGTAAAGCAATCAACAATAAAAGAGTATGGAACAAACTGTGCCCTCTCTTTTGCGATGATTTTCGTGGAGTCAGAAAGAGACATCGCCAGTGCCAGAGAAGCTGTGGTGGATAGTGATAATACATTGCAATTAGCCATTACTAAAGATGATGTCATTGACTTTCTTGAATCTCATTCACGAGAATCAAGCCATGAAGACCTTGTAGAGATAGGGAAGCAGCTGAAAGAAGCACAAGAATACGAAGAAACGGAATATCCAGAGCGCAGAAAGTTTACGACAAAAGAGTTAGATGAAGCCTTCCATCTTATTGAAGCAGGATTAGCTAAACTTGAAGAGCATACCATATACTATGTAGTTAATTGATGAGGCTGATACATGTTGAAACTCCATATTTAACTGAATAAGTAAAATACGTAAACTTAGTTTCAAAAATTATTTAATAATATCACTACAATATTGTTTCGCCAAACTTTGGCTTCATCAGGTGATGAGAAACAGTTTCTCATCACCTGATGAAGCCAAAGTTTGGCGAAACAATATTTTAGTGATATTATTAAATAATTTTTGAAACTAAGTTTACGTATTTTATTTATTCAGTTATATACTATGTACTTATAAGAAAGTATTTTGATGAAGAAAAATCTTCGACCTCAAGATTTCTGCAGATTTCCAAACATTTATAAAATCTAGTCAGTTAAGACCCAATGAAATTCAACATTTTTTATGTTGATATGGTTACTGGAACAACGTGATGCATTGATCAGCGTATTATCAGGCAGGTCAATAACCAGAAGAGCTCGAGCAGGACATTTAATGTTAACTAAAGATGAATGAACGATCATTGAAAATATTGCTAAAATATTGAAATCCTTTAAGTTGGCTACAACTTTATTGTCATCAGAGCCTCAACCGACGCGACGATTAAAATCGTCGGTTGTGATTCACATTGATGTGATACTCATTTTGCAATCTTATTTGGAGAATTTTATTTGAAAGATTGGTAAAGATGAACCAGAAGAGATAAAAGTAATGAAATCTATTTTGCAACGGGAATTTTAATCAAGATTCAAAAAAGTCTTTTCTAGTAATGATTCAGTTACCGGTGCTTTACCAATTAAAATACTAGATCCAAGATTTAAAATGAAGGAAAACTGCTTAAAACAAAAAGAGACCTAAAATTATCTTGGAAAACAAACGGAAGTCATCAGTTAAATTTGATGAAAGTAACATAAATCCAGCAAAAAAACTACTTTGAATATTTTGTTTCCCAATGAACAAGTAGATTGTGCCAATGAAGTTGATATATGTATATTCTTAGGATGTTGCATTACAAAAAAACATGTGCTCGTTGCAATGGTGAAAAACCAGTGAAAAAAAATATACAAATCTATCAATATTTACGAAACGGTACTCTATGTCACGGCATTTCGACTCCCTTAAAGAGGGTTTTTTCTGTAAGACAAAACGTTCTTGTTTGAAGCCGGAAAATATGTTTTGTTAGCGTATTATTTTAGTAGTGTATTTTGTATTATTTGTTACATTTTTTTTGTATCTTATACCTTATTAGCGTTCTATAATTTTTGTCGCATTTCCTGCGAGTGACGTTGTACATTTATCTTGAATTCTTTCGCGCGAAGTCAGGTTACGTCTAGAATTAATCTTTTGTTTACTGTTGGAATTACGTATAATTATTTTTCTGCGGGATGTGGAATTTTCATCTAATTTATTTCTATTTAATTACCTCGTGTAATTAAGTGGTTTCCTTCATTTTTAATTAACTTGGGTTATTTTTCCTTCAATTTGCAGCGGTAGCGCCTTCTCGTGTGTGTACCATTGGTTATGCTATTAGGAAGCATTAAGATTCTCCTTCCGTTTAATGTTGTTATATTCCTTACGTCGATGCATAATTATCTGCGATTATTTCTATTTAATTATTTTCTTGTTTGGTTCTTATTAGTCTGTCCCTTATCTTTTAAATATTTTATGTAACAATTCACCTTCAACTTGCTAGATGTCGCCTTGACACCTTGTAACCCGGCCTCGTGTTCTTGTCAATTCATTCTTCCGATGTCGATCGAACCATTTAGTTGATTTTAAAAAAAAGCGATCCACTTACTTCAGTCAGTGTTCACTGTAAGTAATGGACTGTTTTGTCTATTTACCGTACAATTCACACGTTAAATCGTGGATAATTAAACAGTGATAAATATAATTTTGGTAGTTAATTAGTTTTCTACTCCGATGGTGCAGGATTTTCTTGTTGCTTGAAGTTCATCACTGGATCGGTAAGCTTACTAAGTTTCTTAATTTCTCTTTCTCCTGACTAATGCCTTGTTTCGTATATTTTTCCCCTTTTAGTTTTTTATTTTATACCGAACTGTTGATTGCATTTATTTGCGAACACGTTTTGGAATTCCAGAAGTATCACCGCCATCACGCTAGCCTATCTTCCGCTAAGCACGTGGGTGTTTAAATATATATTGGAATTTTTTAACCATCCACCGCCTTGTGGGCAAATCTACATCATTTTGGAGTCGGAATTAATATATTTCTATTGCGGATACCTTATTGAAAACCGATGCCTCGAGTGGATCAAGGGACTGTCTAGATATGTATATATAATTATTCTTATTTGGAAACGTATTTATCTGTTTTACTTTAATTAATTTCATTAGAATACGTTGCGCTTTTACCTGTAAATTCACTTTCATTAACGTTTTGAGTAGATCTTTAAGATTCAATAAGTTTTGTATCCGATGCCAACCGGATCGGCTTGATTGAAGCTATCCAATTTAATTGCTAGTTAATTTCCTATTTTGCAGTTTTAATTAATTTTTGTTCTTATAAGTGTTATAGCTAGTTACTTATTTGTTTTTTTTAAATACTAATCTACAGCATGTAATGACTGTAGATGCTTAAATGTAAAGCGAGATCTCGTTCCCCGCCTTTAATTTCTTTTGTAACACACATGATTAATCATGTTTTGAATGTATACATGTTTTTTTTTAATCATTTTTAAGTGCACTCTTGCGGTTGTCAGACCTGAATTTAATTTACATTTTTAAGCGTATAAATGCTCTTTTGGCTTTTATAGATTATTTAAATTTGGATAGTTGATTATTTCACAACTTGTTTTGTATTATATATAAGTACAGGGTGAACCACACAATTGTGGGTTTATTATAATTTCACTGTGCATCTTATTGGGCCATATATAATTCCAAACTTATTTAATAAAATTGTTATTGTGGGCCTGAAATAGAATGACAGCTGGCGCCTAAGAGTCATCGACCTTCAGTATTCTGAGTGACCCATTCCCTAAAACCGAGAGTAAGAGGCACAGGCTCCGCCCCATCTTTTCCAACGCACACTAGGGAAGTAAGGTAAGGCAAGTTGAAGGTGACACACAATAAATCTCCGAAACTTTCATAAATTTAATTGGGCGAAGCTACAGGTGTGAAACTCCGGCAAACGGGCACATCTCTAATTGTCGACCGGATGACATTATTCTAGTTACCGTTAGCGCCATATGTGCCTCCCTTTCTGCCAGGACAATCCTAAGGAGAAGTGAGTGTAACATATTTTTATTTGTAATTTAATATTAGCATGTTATGTACATAGGTACCTACTACCTATCAAACTAAAACGTGTTTTGTATTTTCAATTCTTGTTAGTTGTCTCGCAAGATTATTTATTATTTGTTTTGAACAATCAATTCAAATTAAGGTAAATAACTTCGTAAGTAAATACCTATCATTTATATTAAAATGATATGAAATGGTCGCTTTCGCTTTGTTGCCTTTTTGTGCATAGTGATAATAAAAAAGCCTTATTAAGTAATTACCAAAACATCCAATAAGGGAAACCATAGTGATTAATCAAATATTCGAATATTCTAGTAATTCGAATGTTTAAATATTTACCACAACGAATATTTGAATACTGAAATTTGAATAATTCCCGGCGTTAATATTAACTCTTTGAAATGTTCATCCTAGCTTTCTAGAGATAAAATACAACTTCTCTGAATATTTCAACTAAATATGTTAATGTCCACAGGATGTTTATTTATTTATTTCGACCAATATGTGCATGCAATTCTTAAACTCTTGGAAAATATTCATGTACTTGTTTCGCTTTAGTTTCAAAGTGGGGGATGAAATTAAAGATCCACGTTATCAGAAAAATATTAAAACATCGTTAGTCTGCCGATTAACGTTATACAATTTTATACGTTCTGTATGTAGGTACTATAAGCGTGATCATTTTTCGATTAGGTTTTCATTTATTTGCATAACTGATTTATATTTAATTGGCATTAGGAACTCACGAAATGACATTCTTTTAAAGTGAATTCGAGGTATTATTTTGTAATTTTAAATGAGATCGATACCTCATAAGAAAATTAATATATGATCCTCCGTGGAATCTATATAAAAATATATGCATCAGTATCAAATTTATAAAATACAAGCGTCAATATTATATGTAGTAAGTACGAGAAACAGGTATCAATTATGGCCAGTTTTATAAATTGGATTAAATGTCTCGGTTAACTAATCACTGATTACCTCCAACCGGCGTTTTTCAATACGAAAAAATACTTCTGTTATCCAAAAAGTGTGTTTATGTGCCAGAATCATTACATTATCATATATTTTCTTTTTGGCATATTGTATATGAGAGGTAAGGTAACTGAAGGAAATAAGGCCATGCCAAGACTTCTATATACATATATTTTTTGAAAAATAAGCAACGTTTACAAATTTCATGAGTGGTTTACCACATGTGACATGTTTGGACATATTTAAAAAAAATTATAAGTTTAGTTAAAGGCACTGTTACTGTTTTTTTAATTAAAAAAAAAGACATAGCTTTTGGCCATATTGTCAACACAATGTTGGTAATATGGCTATACTAATATCTTTCATAATTCAATTTGCAAATAACATTTTAGTGCTAATGTCTTTATTTTATGAACACAAAATATAATTAATCATCACAGTCGGACAAAGAAAAACTTTTGGTTTGTTATTCGCAGTAAGTCCCATGCACTCTTCATGCACATACTCCTGACATGAACTGCATAGTTTCATATCTACTTGCCTATCTTCATAGCACCACTTGCACTTGGGCATGGCTAACTTCTTTCAAAAAGGTATTATTTACTGACGAATCGACCTTTACTCAGAGTGGTAGCCCAAACCGTCATAATCTTCATCATTATGCAATAGACAACCCAAGAATATTAAGAGCGATTGATAAGCAGAGGCAATGGACTATAAATATTTGGGGTGGTATTATGGGCAACTTTATAATTAAACCACATTTCTTTCACGGACATTTAAATGGTGCGCAATATTTGAATTTCTTGCAATATGACTTGCCTCAGCTTCTGCAAAACGTTCCTCTAGTTCTAAGAGAAAATATGTGGCTTCCGCACGACGGTGCTCCAGCACATTTTGCACTAAATGTCCGACACTATTTGAATTAAGAATTCGAAGGTAGATGGATCGGCCCCGGTGGTCCCATTAGTTGGCCACCTAGATCGCCAGATTTGACCAAACTTGATTTTTTTCTATGGGGGTACATAAAAAATATTTTGTACCAGACACCTCCAACTACAGCAGACGATATGAGGCAACGTATAATACGTGCTTTTGAAACAGTTTCCATTGAGAAGTTGCAACACGTAAATAGGTCCTTTCTGTCAAGGCTGCAAATGTGTTGTTTTCTAGTCAAAATGGGGGTCACTTTGAAAATTTATTATAAATATTGCTTCTAACAAAATTACAGTTTGATACTTTTAGTCGTTTATGTTTTTGTTTGTCAAATCGTTTACCCAGTACACTAAATCGAACCGAAAACAAATAATAATAACTCAACAATGCGTCATCCAAAACCAAAACCCCAGATATCAATAAAAACGCAAATTAAAGTAGATAAGGAAAAACAAAAGATATACAGGCTGTTTCATTTTAAAAAAAAAATTTCGAATGTGTGCCATTTTAACGCATCGCCCTGTATAATTCAAATTATTTTCAAAATGTGTGTTTTTTGTTACTGTGCCACTTTTTATAAAATAAATTTCTTCAGTACTATTTAATAACGCCTATACATATTGGACTTTGACGCACTAATGAGCCAGCCTGTATATATGTCCGCATTTTTAAATATCTAATATAATATGTAATACCAAAAATTATAATGATGAAAATAAAATTCAATTTGAAATATGTGCATGTAACTGTAATGTTATATTCTTAGTTACTTGATACAGAAAAGAAATGTACATATTTTCAACATTTATTACGTTCAAGCTACGAAGACAAATAGAATCTCATAACGCCATTATAAATTTATGGCTTCTAATTAGTCTGTTAATTATTCATGAAATAAATCCACTGGAGTTGGCTATGCTCTGTATAAATTTAAAAATTGTTTAGCTTTTTGAATGTCAGAAACATCACATGCAAGTGAAAGATTTAATCTTTTGTTTGAAAGCAGTGATTTGAATCCTCAATTATAAATCTGTTAACATTGATACTTGAGAGTAGAAATATCAATAAGCTAAAGTAATTGTTTATGATATTGTTTAATCGGTAGTTTATTTTAAATAATTCATGTGACATTTTTCGAGTTTCGCGGGTGTTTTAAGTTGGCTACCCAAATAGAAAGTGGTACAAAATACATGTAGAAACGTTTATTGATAAAATTACATTTTTATTCACATAGTCATTTTTTGCAATATCAACGAGTAGACCTCTATATGTTATTCTATTGCATCCCAGCGCAAACTTAAAACACCCGCGAAATTTGAAAAATGTTGGAAATCTATCTTCTTTTCGTCACATCTAAATAATAATAATAATAATAATAATAATAATAATAATAATCGAAATTAATCGAAATAAGCTTCTGAGCCTTTTTGTCCTCCATGGTCATTATCATAGGTCTACACAAAAATAATTTTGAAATATTGTTTTTGTTTTGATAATTCATTTCTTATTTGTAGTAAAATGTTTGGCCTCAAGATTTCTGTAGAAGCACAATGCTGTTTGTAGAAATGTCTGTCAGTTTTTGGTGTTAGGTGTAACTACAATAGCGGCCAAGCGATTGAAGCTATCAATACTAACTTTATATTTAGGAGCATAATTTTCTCCTCTAAATGTAATTAATCAATTATTGCACAAAAAAATTTTCAATATTCGGAACAGAAGTAACACTTTTACTTTGTAAGCACAGTTTTTCGGAAATATCTCTCAAACGAAGCATTCCAAACAGATGTATGTAAACAATGATGGTATTTAAAACTTAATTTGAAGAGAAGTAATTGAGAAGTGAACGACATTTAGTTAAACTGATGAGGGTATGAGTTAATTATGTTTATTTGAATTATATACCAACTATTACATTCAAAATTACGTGTATTACATACTGAACTATACAGGGTGTCTCTAAAAGGTGCGGAAAAAACGCTACCACACATTTCTGAGGGCAATCTAACCCAACTTACCTCAGTCCAAAAGTGGATGCACCATTGCATTGAATTGCCACAAGAATAACACCCAAATTACAGAAGCATATGTGTCCATATACGGAATGAATTTTTTATATCCAGATTACTCATAAACGGCTGCTCCAATCAACTCCTACCAGGTATACCTTTTCTAGGTAAAAAACATTGGAGAATAAGAATTTTTATTTAAAAGTTAAATACAGTGTGTCTCAAAAAAGTTATTACGTTTTAAATGGATACAATATGCCGCAGGTGGCGCCCTCTACATTTTGCAATGAAAATGAGAGCAGATTTAAATTTTTTACCCCACGAAACCCCCCCTACCCAAATATTGTGACAATATACCAATTATTACAGAAATTATTTATAAAAAACTAAAACCAAATTGAACTTTTGACACTCTGTATCTCCGAAAGCATCCACTTTTGGACTGAGGTAAGTTGGGTTAGATCGTCATATTTTGCCCTCAGAAATGTGTGGTAGCATTTTTTCCGCACCTTTTAGAGACACCCCAGTATATTAAGATATTGTTTAGGATACCTATACAATATCGTGTTATTCTAAAAAGTTCATATTTAGGTGGAATAAATCTCTACAAAAATGTAAAATTAAGTTTAAGACTTTCTAAAGCTCTTTTATTATAGCTCTTTAAATAAGCTTGCACTTCTATTTATTTGTTTACTCCTTTTACTTGTTTTTTATGTGTAGTGTATCTATATTATAGTTACAATAACATAAGATTTTACGGTGTTGTTTTGTATTTTAAATTATTGATACCAAGTTTATTTTTTTTAGGAAGTGGCGGTATCTTCGTAGAAATAGGTCAATAACTTCCAGGTTATCTCAATTATAGAATTCTGTAAAACTTCAATGTGATGTAATTTAGTGTTTTTTAATTTCATAGTTGGCAAACCTAGCAATAAAATATTATAAGAAAATACTTAGCGTCGCCATTTTGTGGCATACTTTATTATAAATACAATTTGACAAATTTGTGATATCTAAACAAATTTCAGAATATTAAAAGTTAATAATGGAAACCATACCAAGAACTCATGAAGGTATTTTTAATTTTTCTTGCTTTGAAACATGTGCTATTCAAAACATTGCAGATATCGAGGCACAAATTCGAGAAATACAATCAAAGAAAAAGGAAATACCTCCAGATGGTGAAGATAAGGGTGTAGGTCTTGGCGAGAGTGGTTACTTTGACAGTGAAATATACGATGGGGGTGGTGGTAAAAGCAAATATGAGGGTTACGTGACTTCAATTGCTGCAAATGATGAAGTTGACGATGAAGATGAGGATGTTGGTTTCTCTCAGAAACGCGCAGGACTAGGTGCTCCTGTTGCACTATTAAATGATGTTGCTCAAGTAAGTATAGAGTATAAATTATACTTTGCAACTGTAAAACAAACAATGTTTGTTTTCATTTATAGAGTGACAAAGATTATGATCCTTTTGCTGATCGTAGAAGAGCAACTATTGCTGATCGTGAAGATGAATATCGGCAAAAGCGGCGTAGGATGATAATATCTCCTGAAAGAATAGATCCCTTTGCAGATGGTGAGTACTAATTCACTTTAAATAAGTTAACATATATTAAGTTTTTGTGTTCACTGTTTTTTAAGTAAGTGTTTTGATTATTTTGTGTTACTATAATAAGTTTTCAATTCTTTGAACACTTTTACCTGCACATTTCTAGTTATTCAAGACAATTATTTTGCACAAAATTTTCAAAATACAATTGGGGTGGATGAATGCTGTTTGAATCTGGAGCAAATGTAGAATTTTTAATTTAAAAGTTGATGGCATGACTTGTAGAATCACTGAATTAATAAAAATAGGCATACATATAATAAAAAACAAAGTACAAAAAGACTAATGTTATTTTGTTCTCCACCAATTCGTCATATAGGAAACAGCATAGAAAGAATGAACCTGCGACTAAAGGAAATCTCTGCATAGATTGTAAATCGGTAAATCGTTTAGAGAATGAAAGAGAGTGTGCGTTGTTATGAAATTATTATTAATTACCCCAGCCTATTTCTAGGTTCGATATGTATCCCTGTTTGCAAGAGCACCACCTTGGATATCGCTTTCACGTACGTATATAGATTTGTGCTTTACTTCACTCATTTTTAACAGTTTCATTATTTAGCAATTATAATTTACTTATTAAATTGATTTGTAGAAAATGTTTAAAATAAAGTACATATTATGTATATTGAAATTACCGGTATACTAGAATAGTGATGTATGTTGTACATTGCTATTCTAGTACATAATTAATATAGAGTTAAAAGAGTCTAAGAATAGTCGAGGATATTTTTGAACAATATTTCAAAATGTGGTATTAGGTTGAGTACTTTGTTAAAATAAAAGCAATAGGAACAATAGGTACATGTATTGGTAAATGAATTCTGTTATGTCCAACTCAGAGAATGTATTTATTATTACAGGGTGATTCAAAAAGATTGTCATGCTGCTTCAACAATATATAATGAATTCTAGGAATGTGCCATCTTTTCAGCAATAATGTGTTTCTAGAAATGTCGATATATATGATTCTCGAAATTATTCACAGAATACTTATACTGTCAATGACGTCATTACAACGCCCATTCCATGGCTACCCTTCACTGACGACGACCAATAAGTCAGAAACACTGCTTTTTCAACGGTATTGTCCAAAAATTTTTAGGCGTGTTCTAAAACCAAATTATTATTTTTCCTAATATTTATTTGTATGAACTATATGCATTTAGTATGGAAAATGTAATTGGGATATTTGCACAAAAAGTTAGATCATTTTAAACTCTGTAACTTTGCTTGATTAAGTGCCCGAGGAATTACTGTTTGGCATGTTAAGTAAAAAATTCTTTAAAAACTTAATACAGAAACCTAATTCTAAGAAGATATCTTCGACAGATAAAATGGACATCTTGGTATGAGTGTATTGTAATATTAGCGACTTATTATAATTACTTCATGTTTATACGTGAGCATTCCGTATCGATTCTCTTGCAGTTGGTTATTGTTTATTTATATAATTGAATTTTGAAACATGTATTTTTCGAAGACCAATAGAATAAAACTAATTTATCTTACTTTCGGCAGTTTAACTAACTTTTATTATGCCTTATATGGCAGCACAAGAAAAACCACAATGTGAAAGTGCGGCACATACCTAAAATATGTCATATATTAACAAGGCAGGATAGGCAATCTTTTTAAATCTCGTATTATAAGTAAGTATTCTCATTTTATATCACTATCTGTAATTAATACTGATTAATTCGAAATTAAGCACCTTTATATAAAAGAAAACTGCTTTATAAATAATGCAAGGAAAGAGTGAAGCAAATAATACCATGTTATTATTTAATTTTTACTTATTAATGCTGCAGTAATCCAAATGAATTTTATGAAATATCTGGGAATTTCTAAATATTTTTATGTCAAGAGCACTAAAAACAATGAAGGTTATTACATAAACTAATATTAAAGTCGTAAATATCTCTGAGAAGTAATTATAGATATGGAGGTGCCTCAAAATTATAGTTAAGAGCTCCTATCGATTTTAGAAAGAATTTTCTTAATTTAAAATGAGTTATGTAAAATTTCATATCTGTTAGCCCAATAACGGATTAAAATAGTATTAAATACAAATTCTGATGGTATAATTTAATAAATTACAAATTTCATGCTGTTAAAAACACCTTTATTCTTAAAGAAATGAGTGAGTGAAGTAATCAAATCTCCAAAATATTACATACTGGATGAACAGATACTACATACATTTGAATCTGGGCTAGTATTTGCCTGGCGTTTTGTAGTAAACTGTATTGCTCATCTTAAAAGTTCTATTTTAATGGTGTTTCATTTTCAGGTGGCAAAACACCGGATTTCAATGCCCGCGGTTATACACAGATTATGAAAGAGCAACTGCTCAAAGGAGAGGAAAAGGAAGTACGTATATATATAAATATATTAATCATTGTATATTTTCCTCATCAATAATTCATCAGTATCAGTATTAAATGATAGCATTTATAAGAAAACGTTATAAGATTGGACGTGGTTTAATTTAAAAGTACAAAAAACTATAAAAGATGTATAATATATTATTAATTTGTGAAAAAGCACGCAAAGGCAATTTCGAGTTTTTCCAAAATAGATAAGTAAAGTCATTAATTTCAATAAAGTTGCATTTCGAATGTACTACGAAAATGTGAGATTTAAGCTCGGTAAATTTTTATGAAATACTTTTAATTTAAAAATGTTATTAGAGCAGATTTAATAGAAAATATTATGTATTTAGTTTTAAAAAAATAGTAAGTACAATTTACTGTAGTTATTTAATTTATAATTAGCAATTAAATGCGAAAATGATTGAAATGAGGGTTTCGAGAGTATCAAATTACAAGGATACAGCCATCCTATTGGTCGGAAAATACAAGATTATCCTGGGAAAGAACCGAATCAAAAGATATATGCAACATCTTGCCGCGTTGGCTTCAGAAATCTCGAATTATTATGTTTAAACAATCTTGCAAATCAATATAAAATTATCCAGCGGTAGGAAAAATATTAAAGTACATATTTTAAAACAAGTTTCAAACGAATACCAAAATTTAATTATATCATCTCAATTTTATGCTGTTAAACAGTCATATAAAGGTATATACGATATTTAAAAAGGATATAATTATTATAAAATTTTGTAGAGCCAAACATATATTATACTGCCTTTCTGTACTTAAAACAGCAGGTTGAAATCTAAAATATAAAGAGAATATTGCATTTGTTCAATAAAAGAAATTTCAGTTAGAATTTTTAGTTAAATAACAAGTAACAAATTTTGTTTTTTCACATGGAATGAAATGAATTTATGCTATTAACATATAAATTTAATTAAGCTAGCCAAGAAAGAATTAATATATTATAAATAAGAACAGGGTATTTGTAAAACTTAAATAAAAAGAATTGTCTAAACAGTGAAGTACCACTTTTAATCTCAATATTTTCCATGATAAAATTTTTCATTAATTACAAAAAAAATCCATAATTTTTTTGTCATTTATAATTTAATATAAATAAATAATAATAATATCATACCTAAACATACACCCCCCCCCCCTGTATGATATATATAACGGAATTTTCTACTTACGTAGATTTCAACCTTTTTTTTTTTTTCGTGTACAGTTGCAGAAAAAAATATTAGAGAAAGCTAAAGATGGCTCGTTGAAAGTAACTAATGGAGAAGCAAAATCGACACAAAAGAAACGAGCACGGTGGGATCAAACCGTGGAAGAATCATTTGTACCTGCGAAGAAAAAGACGCTCTCTGTAACAAGCAATAGCAATAGCAACGCAGCTACTCCCGTATGGGATGCTGATGTAAGTATATTTTAATATTATGAATTTAAAAATTGTTTACTACAATAATAATAATAATAATCTTTATTAGCAATTGCTATTAGAATATACAAATATATTACTTAGAAACTAAAACTTTTTCTATAATATAATTACGGACTAATTGTTCAAATATTCTAATGTTCTTAACACTTAAAAAACTACAATTACTGAGCAAATTAATCCTACTTATAATCTAATTCTTACATATATTTAATTTTCGTTTTTTGCTTATCTACTATTCATTTGTAATGTATACAGTATCTATCAAACGCTGTTTGATTAGTGTCAATATTCATTTTAAATTTATCGTTTGTTCTTACACAATTTATAGAATTATATATAATTACGCTATCATATTTGTTTGTCAAATGACTACCAGCACAATTACCACATGTTTCCGCATTTTTACATTCTTTAGCAAAATGATTGTACCCTGCACATTTATAACATCGCACTATTTGTAGGTGTTCATACACGTTACATTTTTTCCATCCTACATTTATTTGTGCCCTGCCTATGATGCTGGAATACATCGCCGGTTGAACAGACAATATAATATTTCCATAGTTGTTCTTTTTCTTATCTAAGTATTTTTTTTCTATTTTATTTTATCTGAGGCGTCCTTGTCTACATATGTTACGTCATTTTGCCTAATAATCGCATCTAACACTTTTTCATTGTTTTCATCAATAACATCGCTTCAACACCAGCAATTATTATTTTAGGGTTTCTTAATTTCGGTTCAGAAACTACATATTTTTTTCCAATTTCATTTATCACTTTTTCTCTTAATTTTCCTTTAGAATTGCTATCACTACAATTAATAGCGATACCACCTTTTCCAACAGTTTTTATTGTTTTAATTCCAGTGCTAGTTTACTTGGATCCACTTTATTTCTATAATCCTTTTTTGTTTCGTGTGATTTTTGATCATCCTTTTTAGGTTTAACGATTAACACATTTTTCTTTTTCAATAGATCGCTAGACAATGTCTTCTTTTCTGCCTTATTTTCGATGTTCGACATTTTGTTCTGATATTGTTTGGAGACAATCATTAAGTTTCTGGTCCATTTCTTTAATTGTTTGACACACTTTTATTTTACGACAAATATCGCATACATATGTAATAATATCCGTGTCACTCAACTTCTTAGCTGTTTCGTCACTAATTGCAGCACATTTACTATGTCTCATCCATTTGCTTCATCGATGTATTTCACTAATAGTTTACATCATCACAATTTCATTTATGTGTCAATAATAAATAACAATATTTTTCTTTTCGACAATGCACTATATGCAGAGCCGATAAAAATACGTCCTCACTCTTTGAATATTAAACTACAACATAAAACAAATGCACTCGTAAACATTGTGTAAAATCAAAATTTACCGTCACTATATGGATTCTGAGTAAAAACAATCTGTATGCCAACCTTTTGATCTCGTCAATATTGCTTTAGTCAACCAGATCAAAAAAACACTTAAATATCAGCGGCACCTAAAGTCCAACGACCTCGCTACTTCTTCAGGGTCTTTATATTGTCTGTAAGAATCCTAATGAAGTCGAATTTACCAGCGGAATTAAGCCCCTCAAAAATTGAGAACCAAATAAACATTATGATGATTTTACATAATGTGTTTGTATTAAATTTATAAGTAAAATAATTTCAGTACATTTTCCAAATTAGCGTACACCAGCAGATCATCGCTGGGATGATACTCCAGGTCATAAGGGCAGTGAAACGCCTGGAGCAACACCTGGTCAATCCACCAGGCAATGGGACGCTACGCCAGGCGCAGTAACACCTGGTCGAGACACACCGGTACATGACAAAAGCACGAGCCGGCGAAATAGGTGGGATGAAACGCCCAAAACAGAAAGAGAAACGCCAGGCCATTCGAGTGGATGGGCCGAAACACCTAGAACCGATCGAACAGGGGCAGATTTGATTCAAGAAACACCCACACCGGGAGCTTCAAAACGAAGGTAAGAGTGCACAATGGAATAAAACTCATTTTTATATAATATACTATTAAGAGAAAAAAATCAGTTCATATTTAATAAGAAAAACATAACCTTCAAACTTAGTTTTATACGGCTGCGAGGTGGACCACTTTTCAATAATATTTTTTTACTTCGACATCGTAAATAAACAAGTTTTCAGCTATTTTCTTTCTTTCTTTCATAAGTGTTCCTTTGAAAAGATGCCTACATCATGCTGTATTGTAAATTGTGAAAGTTGCAATAATTTCGGTAGTGATCTAAATTTTCCATAATACTAATGAACTTTTAGAAACAAACAATGCAGAAATGGAAGGCTTACTGAAGCTCTTTCTTTTACAATTGAAGACCTCAGAGTAACAACGGTACATGCCACAAAATTGAGTATTTGAGAAAATCAACTTTAAAGTTTTAACTAAATCCTGAAATACTAAGAAATAAAAAAAAATTATAACTTACTATTTGAAAATTTTCAACCGTTCAAAAAATTCTGAAGAAAAAACATTTGAAAAGAAAGTGTTTGTGTTGAAAAAATTAATTTATTAAAAGAAAAAAATTGGCTTGCACCCTTATTAATTAAAACATATTGTGTAACGTTTTCGGGTTCGCAATAAACAACTCGTGCAATTATTTATTTAAAACAGTCTGTATATTTATACACTTAAAATTAATTACAATATAAAATATAAAACTAATGTATTACACTTAAACTACTATTAATAAATTAAAATTAACACTTGTACTTATTTCTTTCTATTACTAATATCTGTCCGTATTTATGTAACACTTCTATTTATATAACTTAACTACTAACTACTTATTTATTTTTTTGGCTACCACTATTTATTTCTACCGTACGACTTATATTTATATCTACGCGCGTCGGCTACCTCTTACGGACTTTCTTAATCCCGAAATACTCCGCAATTACTCATCCCGCAATTAATCCCCATATATATATTTGCATGAAAAGTTCTCGAAAAGTACCAGTAAATTCGGTAATATACCAGAGGAAATCTGGACTCTTCCTTGCTTATGCCGTACATCTGTGAGATGATATATTTACGACTTGTTTACATATCGTTTTTATACGCCGCGCCGAGATGATTTATGGTCTGTTTTTTGTTGTTGTCGCTCGAATGTCTGCTGGTTTCGTTACAATATTTAGAAAGACGTATTATTGTAAACGTACCGTCGTACGTAGTTCATAACAGGAAGTATACAGTAAACATTCTAAAATAAACAAACTTTTAATGGCAGAAAATAACAAAATTTTTGTAGCTGCTCAATGTACCTAAAGTGAAACATTGCTTTAACGACCTGTTTATTACCTTGTTACATTAGGAAAATATTCGATATTTTTTGTAATCAGAACAAAAACGAATATTTTAATTATTGTTAGGTAGTTTAAACAAAGAAGTAACAATTAAAATTAAATTAGAACTCTTTTAGTATAAACAACTTTAATTTACGTCGTCAATGTCGCTAAAGTTGTCCAAATGGTCTATCTCATTCTCATCATATTCTATAGGCTGAGAAATACCTACATTATTAGCATCAACAACGCCAATGTCCCTGTAATAGTTTAGATAAATCGGCGGTGTGTACCTTAGAAGGGCTAAAGGATTGGAAAGTTTTTTTAGATTTAAGGGAATAGGAGCATCGTATTTGATTTTTAAATCTCTTATGGTCAGACTTACTGATGTTCTTACACCTTTTCTTTTACCAATATTAGTAGATTTAAATGCTTCATTCCAAAGGTGTTTTAAAAACATTACATTTGGACTATCTTGAACGAATTTAAATGCACAGATTTTACTGAAATTAAGTTTATCCTTATTATCAGTCTGAGTTTTCTTTGTAATTTGCAGCTGTAAGTCCTTAAATGACAAAATGTCTTGCTGCTGAAGAACGATCACTTTGAAAGGATTCTTCCTTTTCGCTTTAAAAACATCTTGATGCCAGTCATCGGGAGTACATACTTGTTTTAAATAATGGCGATTATACTTTTCTATAATCGCAAAGTCACGATCAGATGGAAGATGCGTGTGTCTGACTACTAGAAATCTATGCTCTACGGTCTTGAAAATATTTTCTTTTACTAGTTGTTGCCATAAGCATACAATAGTCCAATTTTTGTTCTGTCCGCTGCAATTATCGCTATATACAACGAGCTTCGTAAATTCTTTGCGATTTTCCTTAAAATGTTTATATAATATGCTAGCAATCTCATAGCTGCCCCGCTTTGCCAAGTTTTGAGGCCACATATACATGTACCCAATATCTTCAATACAGTCATGTTTACCTAGGTTATATGCACACGCTCTTCGTAGATAAAAAGCAGTCCCAACTGTTAAATTGGCTATAGGTAGAGCCTGTTCTAAATCAAAACTTATGTGGAGGGTATCTTTTGTTTGCTTAGCATTTTCTATTTCGTCTTTGAGACTTTTTTTGTAACGCTTCTGCCCTACGATGATGTAGTTCATATTCAATCTTTAAGCGGTCTGCTGATTCCCCTTTACTCATAGAACTTTTAATCTGAATGTTGAGAAAGTCACAGGTTTTGCAATTGTCCGTTTTGGGCAGTTTAAATCCGATGTTAAATTCCTTGCAAAATACGTTTCTATAGTAGCTTTCTTTTACGGGTTGTAAACCTTTATCTCTACACTATTCGAGGTAGTGGTCATGGTAGAGACCGGAAATTGATAAGTCATAATCTATGTAAACCTTATTCGGATTTTTTTGTCTACTGTAGTGACTTGTATATTTAGGGATGGACTTTTTTTTGAATTTTGAAGTCCGTGGACTGCAAGAAACTCTTGTTTGAATATTTTGACGTCAATACCATTTATCTTGACGAAATATTGTATTGAAACTTTGCGGGACGATACATTTCTTCTTGTCTTTTTAGGGTATGCCCTTGCTTTCGGGACAGATTTCATTTGTGAAAAAAGGTAAATAATATGTTTGTTGTAATCTGACAAGTCCCACGAGCTTGAATTGCCTTTTTCGCGTCCGCTTACAGCTATTTTACAGTTTCCTGTAAAAAGCGATCACTGTCATGACACTTTTTAGAATGTTCGATTTTATAAACTTTTTAAACACCTCTGTATATACATATATTTTGTGAAGCTAATCGTATATTTCATATAAAATTCTTCACGAACTGTGTTTTACACAAATCTTTACTCACTGAAAAGCGAGAAAGATCATTTAATGTTAAACATAGGAATCAAGTATCCAAAGAAACAATGCACTCAAAGAGCGCACCATTTTCATTGAGACAGTCTACAATACGCTTCTGATGTAGCAGAGGAAAAGTTTGACAACATTTTCGAATCGTTAAGAAAAAAGTAAAAAGTATGGTAATAAATCGAAAACAATTTATCACTGATTATTATATAACTTTTTAATTACAATGAAGATAACATTATTTCATTTAAAATTAATCTCACTTTGTTTATATTTAATAAATTTCACGAGAGATATTAACACCGCGATATGTTTTATTCAGATCACGTTGGGATGAAACACCTACAGCAGCCACTCCGTCCGTTACAATGACACCAGGTGCTATGACACCACAAACACCGCACGGCACACCGGGAAACTCTACGCCGATGTTAACACCGGGCGGATCGACTCCAGTCGGAGTCAAAGCCATGTCGATGCACACTCCAACTCCAGGTCATCTCGCTTCCATGACTCCGGAACAACTGCAAGCGTACAGATGGGAAAGGGAAATCGACGAAAGGAACAGGCCGTACACAGACGAAGAATTGGATGCGATGTTCCCACCGGGCTTCAAAATTCTTCCACCTCCAGCCGGATACATCCCAATTCGTACACCAGCGCGCAAACTCGCTACAACACCGACACCGTTAATGGGCAATACACCGCAAGGATTCTTCATACAGCAGGAAGACAAGACAGCGAAATATTTAGACAACCAGCCTAAAGGGCAAAATTTACCGTTCATGAAACCTGAAGACGCGCAATATTTCGATAAGTTACTGGTGGACGTCGATGAAGAGGCTCTAAGTCCGGAAGAGCAGAAGGAAAGAAAAATCATGAAGTTATTGCTAAAGATTAAAAACGGAACACCTCCGATGCGCAAAGCAGCTTTACGACAGATCACTGACAAAGCACGTGAATTCGGTGCTGGGCCCCTCTTCAACCAAATCTTACCGTTACTGATGAGTCCCACTTTGGAAGATCAAGAAAGACACTTGTTGGTGAAAGTCATCGACAGAATCTTATATAAATTAGACGATTTGGTCCGACCTTACGTGCATAAAATATTGGTAGTCATCGAACCTTTGCTTATTGATGAAGATTACTACGCTAGAGTTGAAGGTAGAGAAATTATATCGAATTTGGCTAAAGCTGCTGGTCTAGCGACGATGATTTCAACTATGAGGCCCGATATTGACAACATCGACGAATACGTTAGAAATACCACCGCTAGAGCTTTCGCCGTTGTTGCATCAGCTTTAGGTATTCCATCCCTCTTACCATTCTTAAAAGCTGTGTGCAGATCGAAAAAATCCTGGCAGGCTAGGCATACCGGTATCAAAATCGTCCAGCAAATCGCCATCTTGATGGGTTGCGCAATTTTACCGCATTTGAAGTCCCTGGTGGAAATTATCGAACACGGATTGGTCGATGAACAACAAAAGGTACGCACCATAACCGCCCTGGGTATCGCTGCTCTCGCTGAAGCAGCAACTCCGTACGGCATCGAAAGCTTCGATTCAGTCTTGAAACCCCTTTGGAAGGGTATACGAACGCACAGAGGTAAAGGATTGGCCGCTTTCCTCAAGGCCATTGGTTATTTGATACCTCTCATGGATGCTGAATACGCGAATTATTACACAAGAGAAGTGATGTTGATTCTAATAAGAGAATTTCAATCGCCCGATGAAGAAATGAAAAAGATCGTGTTGAAAGTGGTCAAGCAATGTTGCGCTACCGACGGTGTCGAAGCCCAGTACATCAAAGAGGAGATCCTGCCGCAATTCTTCAAGCATTTCTGGAATCACAGGATGGCTTTAGACAGGAGAAATTATAGACAGTTAGTCGATACAACCGTAGAAATAGCGAATAAAGTAGGAGCCTCGGAAATAATCAATAGAATCGTGGATGATTTGAAAGACGAGAATGAACAATACCGGAAAATGGTTATGGAAAGTATCGAAAAAATTATGGGTAATTTGGGTGCGGCAGATATAGATTCACGATTAGAAGAACAATTAATTGACGGGATATTATACGCCTTCCAAGAACAAACAACCGAAGATGTGGTGATGTTAAATGGTTTCGGAACAATCGTCAATCAACTAGCAAAGAGAGTTAAACCATACTTACCTCAAATATGCGGCACGATCCTTTGGAGATTAAATAATAAATCGGCAAAGGTGCGGCAACAAGCAGCCGATTTAATTTCAAGAATAGCGGTCGTAATGAAAACATGTCAGGAAGAAAAGTTAATGGGACATCTCGGCGTTGTACTATATGAATATTTAGGTGAAGAATATCCAGAAGTCTTAGGATCCATATTAGGGGCGCTTAAAGCAATTGTTAACGTCATCGGCATGACTAAAATGACGCCGCCGATAAAAGATCTCCTACCACGCCTGACACCAATCCTAAAGAATCGCCACGAGAAAGTCCAGGAAAATTGTATAGATTTAGTTGGGAGAATCGCCGATAGAGGGCCGGAATACGTCTCCGCCAGGGAATGGATGCGAATCTGCTTCGAATTGCTCGAACTGCTCAAAGCCCACAAGAAGGCCATCCGCAGAGCTACGGTGAACACGTTCGGTTACATCGCTAAAGCCATAGGTCCGCACGATGTCTTGGCGACGCTGTTGAATAATTTGAAAGTCCAGGAAAGACAAAATCGAGTCTGTACGACCGTCGCGATTGCCATCGTCGCCGAGACGTGTTCGCCGTTTACGGTGTTGCCAGCGCTAATGAACGAATACCGCGTGCCAGAATTGAACGTTCAGAATGGCGTGTTGAAGTCGTTATCGTTCTTGTTCGAGTACATCGGTGAAATGGGCAAAGACTATATTTACGCTGTCGCGCCGTTACTCGAAGATGCCTTGATGGATCGGGATTTGGTTCACAGGCAGACCGCGTGCGCCGCTATTAAGCATATGGCGCTTGGTGTGTATGGTTTTGGATGCGAAGACGCTCTGATACATTTGTTAAATTATGTCTGGCCGAACATTTTCGAAACATCGCCGCATTTGGTGCAGGCTTTCATGGACGCTATAGAAGGGATGAGGGTGGCCTTAGGTCCTATTAAAATTCTCCAATATACTTTGCAGGTAAATATTTTTGCTAATTTTAATACACATGCGCATAAATTGGAAATGTATGGTGGTTTATCTCTATGAACAATTATTATTAGATTGTGTTACGTGCATCTTGCACACGTCCTTAATTGAGGTGTTTTTATCTAATTTTTATTGTTCTAACGCAATTTTGACAGCCGTTGAAGACTACTGATTTTATTTAATGCTGATTAGATATAAAAATACGACTTATGGGTCGTTTTCAATAACCTTTAACCATAGAGAGAATATATATAGAGCCCATTAAATAGAGAAACCGGGCAACATAAAATTTCGAGTAAATCCTGTGTATTGTGCTGGTATCTGGTGGTAGAAAGCAGATAAGACAACTATTACCATCTATACATTAAGAACGAAACTAAACCATACGGAATTTATTTGTAACTGTAATTCCAGAACTAAATAAAAACATCAAAACAAGATTATGAATGAAATATACACACATAAGTAGGTATCGTATCAAAGTGATTTATTACTGACAACAAAAAATAAAATAGATTCGGCTTTTACTTGATGTATTTCCATATTACAAACGTAAATAATGTAGTTCAACAAGTCTGTATTTTTTTGTTTTATTTAGGTTTGAAAAATCCTATCGCCCTTTTAAAAAAAACTTGAGAATATATCCATTTCTATTTTATAAATGACTTGCTTTTACTTTCTTATACGTAGTATAAGGAAGTATTGTGATGATGAAAATTTTCGACCTCGAGATTTTTGCAGATGTCCACGTTTTGAAGTCCCCTGATACCAAGAAATGAGGTGTGGCCACCACACGACTTTCTTATACGTATGAGCGTTTCAAACTACACAATTTTAAGTTTTTTTTTATACAAAACTTATTCAAAATCCTATTCTAACTACTTTCATTCTCTTAATAAATCGCTATAGAATGCATACTTTGCAAGATATTCGAAAAAAAGTGCTACTCGCTAAGAGTAAAAGTGCTACTTCCGGTCCGAAAATTGAAATTTCATATATACAAAAAATATTGCAAATCCAGTTCTAAATACTTTTGTACTCTTGATAAATATAAAATATAAATATCGCTATTCGATAGGAGTAAAAGTGGTACTTCCGGTCTGAATTTTGAAATTTTTCTTATACAAAAGATATTGAAAATTATGTTTTAATTACTTTTATACCCGTAATGTATCTGTCTAAAAAGCATGACTTGCGAAATATTCGCAAAAAACTGATTTTCGATAAGAGTAAAAAACCTACTTCCGGTAGGAATTTCGAAAAACTTTTTAAATAAAATTGTTCTCAATTTTAATTCTAAGTACATATAAATTCTTTATAAACTTGTTAAAACTTATTAGTTGACAAAATAACGGCAAAATTCAATTTTTTCTCTGAAGTAAACTACTACTTCCGGTCTGCCGATTTTACTGAAAATCTAATCAGATCTCAAGAGGGAGATTATATTCGTAAATACAAAATTTGGAATTGATACTAGTAGTGGTTTGACCGCTATCGTGGTCACAGAGAGAGAGAGAAAGAGAGACATTTTTTAAAAACCACTTTTTCGGTATCAGGGGACTTCAAAACGTGGACATCTGCAAAAATCTCGAGGTCGAAAATTTTCATCACAATACTTCCTTAAAGCTTTAGACTTGAATTTACTAGATTACGCAAACTGGTCAAGTCTGAAACACGCAGAGCTTATGAGGCATACCTCTCTGGTCTCGAAATGGAAATATCCAGGAACCCTAGAATATTTTGGCGATTCATTGGGCAAAAGACGGGTAAGTCGAGAATACCTGGTTGCTTGAAGTTTGGTGATGGTGAACTCACGGATCCAGAAGAAATAGTGGAAGCTTTTGCTACAACTTTTTCAGATGTATATCGGGTACAAGAAGTTTCTAGTACGTCGGCCTCCAAGGAAAGTCTGAACAACTTCTACATCGGGTCTATTTCCGAAACTGATACATTGGCAGCCACCTCAGGGCAGACTTTACATCTGGCCATGATGGTCTACCCAACTTTTTTTATCAAGGACTGTGCGTCCATTCTATGCAATCCGTTATGCACAATTTTCAATCTTGCCCTTCGCACGTCGACATTTCCTGAAATTTGGAAGATAAGCAGGATTACGCATGTATTCAAAAAAGGAAACAAGCATGATATCTCGAATTACAGACCAATTAATATTTTGTCCAGTTGTTCTAAGATCTTTGAGCAATTGCTGTATAATAAACTATATAACTCCATTCGGTGCTTTATCTCCACGCAACAGCATGGATTTATGTCAGGAAGGTCAACTGTAACTAATTTGTCTGAGATTACCCAGTATATCAGTTCTTGTATGGACTCAAAAGATCAAGTTGATGTTCTGTATACCGACTTCGCGAAGGCCTTCGACACTATTGACCATACCATATTGTTATCTAAACTGAGTACATTTGGCTTTACATCTATAACTAATTTGATAGCTTCCTATCTTTATAATCGTTCGTGTTACGTCTGTTATAATGGCTTCTATTCCTCGGTCTTCACCGCTTCTTCAGGTGTTCCGCAGGGCTCGAATCTTGGCCCACTATTATTTAATGTTTACATTAACGATCTTCTGTCGTTACTCAATTGCCGAGTCCTTGCCTACGCCGACGACCTGAAAATTTTCTCGAAAGTATCTTCAACTTTCGATTGTGAAACTTTGCAAAATGATTTAAACACTATCTGTGACTGGTGTAATAGGAACAAGATAAGAATCAGCATAAATAAATGCGCAGTTGTTACTTACACAAGAAAAACTAATCCTATAATACATTCCTACTCACTAGATCTTGTCAATATTCCTAGGCAAACACAAATAAAGGACTTAGGTGTTTTGTTTGATCATCGCCTGCAGTTTACTGACCACATCTACTCCGTTTACAATTCCGCTTCACGTTCACTCAGCTTCGTAATTCGATCCTGCCGAAAATTTTCAAATTTAAATACGCTAAAAACTCTCTATTATACACTGGTGCGTCCGAAACTCGAATATGCTTCAATAATTTGGTACCCTTACTATGTTTACCAGAACTTACTGATTGAGAGAGTGCAGAGAAGATTTTTAAAATATTTAATTTATAAATCATCTGGTAACTATCCGGCCAGGGGCGTCGACTACGATGAGCTCCTTCTGAGGCACAATTTCACCTCACTTTCATATCGCAGAGAGATGGCCAGTGCTAACTTTATGATTAAATTAATCAATAATGGCATAGATGCCCCCAACTTGCTCACAGAAGTGGATATAGCGGTGCCAAAGTATGGTACAAGATCAAGGGAGACATTTGTTGAGCCCAGAGCCAGAACAAATATCCTTGCTAAAGCACCGATTGCCCACATGAGCAGAAATGCGAATAAAATCTTCTCAGATCCCTTCCACTCTTCCTAGTCCTATTCTTCATTGAATTTCCAATTTATACAGGGTTGTACGCAATAACTGTTTGTTAGCTATTTGTTTCTGTTTTGCCATAGCATTAATATATTTATTTTATTATTATTTATATATTATTTTTAACACTGTACAATATCATTGTATTATATTGTCCTGTTAATGGAGTAATCTGTTGGATAATAAAGACAATTATTATTATTATTATTATTATAAGAAAGTAAAAGTGGTTTTTAAAAAATGTCTGTCTGTGACCACGATAGCGGTCAAACCGCTATAGCTATCTGTTCCAAATTTTGCATTTAGTAGTATAATCTCCCTCTTGAGAAATGATTAGATTTTCAGCAAATTCGGCAGACCGGAAGTAGTAGTTTACTTCAGCGAAAAAATCGAATTTTGCCAATATTTCGTCAACTACTAAGTTTAGACTAATTTATAAAGAATACATATATACTAAAAATTAAAATTGAGAACCATTTTATTTAAAAAGTTTTTCGAAATTACTACCGGAAGTAGGTCTTTTACTCTTATCGAAAATCAGTTTTTTGCCAATATTTTGCAAATAATGCTTTTTAGACAGGTACGCTACGAATATAAAAGTATTTAGAACTTAATTTCCAATATCTTTTGTATAAAAGAAATTTCAAAATTCAGACCGGAAGTACCATTTTTACACTTATCGAATAGCGATTTTTTGCAAATATGTCGTAAATTATGCATTCTATATATATTTATGAAGAGTACAAAAGTATTTAAAGTTGGATTTGGAATATTTTTTGTATAAGTGAAATTTCAAAATTCGGACCGGAAGTAACACTTCCACACCTCATTTTTCATCTCATTTAATGCAGAAAACATCCAAATTACGTATGGCTGGATTAAAACTGGAAAAGGAAAGGATTATTTCACCTCATATGTAGTGTGGAAGAGAGTACAAAACGATTACCTTTATTAAAATTATTTGTAATTAACAATTTAAACAATCAAAAGAATGTTCTCCATCATATCACGACACAAAAGTTTAAGTAATTCATTTAGCAAAGTAGGTGTAAGAAACAATATTTTAACACTTATTCAGTTTTCATTTCAATTTTACCAATATTTTTTTTTTGCTTGGTCGTGTTAGTCTACTAATATTATGATTTTTAAAGTACCTAGACACTACCCACAAGAGATGTTTAAATATTAATAATCCTGGTTAGAAATGAAAATATTTTTACAACATAGAATATGTTTCAACTGTTTGCATTTCCCTAATAAATTCATTTACTTCAATTTACTACATAAAATACGTGTATATAAGATATGACCAATTTTTTGGAGAAAAATCGATATAAATAATAATAATAATATAATAAAAATTTAAATTATTAAAATTGTATTATATTTTAAAATGTTAATACACACTTATTTGATGGAACGGTTAGTCCATCGAACAGGTCTATGTTGTTTTCATGTCAAAACAGATCTTGCAATTCACCATATGAATTAGTACTACTCAGTAACTACGTGTTGTTTACATTATATTCATGACTATCTGTGTAAACACAAAATTTGATATATGAGTTCTCTGTGCATTTTTTTCCTTGTCAGCAAGAGTCGGCCTTGATTTTACACACTCATTCAAAGTTTTTATATATACGCATTTTAATAAGGTTCTTATCTTTGCAATATACGTATTTTGTTGGAATTTATATTACAGATTGTATTTATTTTATTTCTTAATCTAAATAATAAAATTTATTATTAAATATGAGTGAATTAATACTAGCTATTAAGCATTATTTTGTCTATATAATAATAATAATATATATTAATACTAAAAAATATTTGAAAACACTTCACGACATCTACCAGGCATAAGCTTAATCCCAGGAACAGGTGCTGCCGTTAGTTCTGGACGTAGCCGTTCTTACCTCCACGTCCACAATGGCGTACCCAAAAAATAACATTGCAAGGGTTCTCTATATATATTCTCTCTACGCTTTAACTTTTAACTTACATTACTTTCAAAAAATATGCTTTTACCAATTATACTGTTGTACTTTTTGTAGTGATGTTTTAAATATTTAGAAACTAATTATTAACTTGTAAATCGAAATTTTTTACCGTCACTCATTAGGGGAGACCGGGGATAGTTGGCGCACTTTTTAAGTTTGAATTTTTTTACATTAAATATACAGGGTGTAAAATATATATGCTGCAATACTTACCTATGTAATAGATAGGTAAGACAGCAATTCAAATCTACAAAAAATATTAATCTATCGAAACTTTCACTTGTGCGTAAATTTAAGAACATAAACTTTTCAAATACGGTCCTGTATTCACAGTAAATCAAAATAAAAGCTATATGTTGTCTATTCAAGAACAGGAATTTCTGTGTTGACGTTAAAAAAATCCCCGGCACAATGAATTGTAATACAAACTAGCCCATTATTTACACAAGTGTGTTTGTTGTGTATATTTTTCTAAACATCCCTTTATTGCCTATCAACTGCTCGCAAGGCATTGACCTTTATAATAATATCACGCAATAAATAAATGGTACATAATTTACATTACAATTTCTTTAAAAATTCTATTTTTCGTTGCCCTTATAAGGGCAGATTTTGGTGACACAGGTCTAATGATTAAAATAGATGTTCAAAGTGACCGCCATTTGCGTCAATACAAGCTTCTAGCCGTTCGGTAAACTTTCGAAGTACACGATTGAACACAGCACGGTTTTCACGGATATGGGCCGCAGCTTGAAAAATACACCCAGCAAATTTCATATTATTTTTAATTGTTTACATAAAAGAATAACATTACTAGATACTGGTGAACATCACTCCGATTTTAGGGTTGCCACCTTTGGATCAACGTTCGCCCGGGGATCTGAATTCTGAATCTTTACAAAATTGCAAACTAGGCTTGTTTTGAAAATAAAATAACTTGTATATACATATATTGTATAATATATTATTAAGATCTTAATTTGCATTTGATACCTACAGAAGACAAATAAAAAAACGAAAGTGAACGCAACGCTTATCTACTAAGAATAATAAATTCAGTAAAAAAATAAACTTCGTTCAGGAAATGCATTACTCACAGGAACAGATAAGATTTTGCTAACTATTTGAAGTAACTGAGGCAAATCTGCATTTTGAAATATTTTACACCATATTTCTTCAGAATTTTTTAGCACAATATCTTCGGATTCTTTAATTTTGGAAAGAGTACTGTTGAGTATAATTATTTCATTATACAGCATATCATCATCTATATTTTCAATTTTAGCTGCATTTTTAGCGTCCAGGATTTTTGTATAATCGATTGTACCTGTATATTTCTTGAGGTTTAAATAGCGAAAATATTGAAATGGCGTATTTTTGTAATCGTAAAAGCGATCCAAATAATTTAAGGTTCTTTGATATACTGCAGATGCCTCTTTAGAGAAAACTTGTTTTTGATAAGGCGTAAAGTATTTCATCGCAGACATAACTTTGCTCCCAAAGAAATTGTCATTCAGTCTTTGTGTTATTTGTCCTCTGAGGTCGCTCATTATTTCGTGTAACTCCAAACTAGTTACTGTATTGCTGTTATGTGTCGAGAGCTGGCTCCGCCTACCATGTCGGGCAGTTTCTACGCAGTTTGTAAAATACTTCTGAGATCGGTGTATGTTAAGAAAGTAATCGTTACTCGGACATTATTTTATCGAAACCGTTGATATTTTCTTTACAATATAGTGTACATATACAGTGTCAGCGTCACAATACTTCCTTATACTACGTATCAGAAAGTAAAAGCAATATCTCTTCCCGTCCCTAACGCTATACCTGCTAGAAGCGCATGCTAGGACTCACACGGCTTGCGGGCAGGGAGTATAATAATTATTATACTTGACTCGCAATAATTTGCTTCTGAAACGATCTAGAAATTTATTTCTTGCACAAAAAATAATTTTGGAATGTTGGCTTTATTTTGTTTCACATATATATGGGTAAATTCTGAAAAATAAGATTAGTTACTCGATAGCTGAAAAATATATTACACAAATTGGTGGTCTACTAAAACTTTTTTTTTTATAAAATTTACACACCATAAAGAAAAATCGAAAACACTAGTATCATCCAAATACTTTAGGGTATAACCTTAAAAAAAAACAGGTCCCTAGCTCTCTGCATTGCTGAGATATCACGAGATAAGTATTAATAATTGAAGAAAATGAAAATTTTAAAATTTACACAAAAAAACGATTTTGCGACCTTTTGCGATTTTGATTTTATTTTCCAACTCAAAATTTGAATCCGGCAGGTGATTTTACATATCCAGCTTCACTTTTTTTGTGTGTTTGAGAAAATATAGATTGTATAATTAAGGGGCGGTTGCTTTCCGACTGCCAAACATGTGCGCCAACCGGCGATTATCTGAGACCATAACGCAGCCATAAATTACAGGCAGATTGGATTAGGTGACAAGTTCTTTTCTCTATCTTTTTCCTCAGCATAAGACAGAGCACGCGGACCCTTAAACATTTGTCTTTTATTACAGTTGCACGAAAAACAGTGGTACGCCTCTTTGAAATCGAACTCAGCTTGAAGCGGGCGTCCAGCCTTAAGAATATGTGAATTCAGTATATTCATGTAATGGTGAACAAAATAAATATAACTTTCTGAAAAAGATACATCAGATTTAAGATCATCTTGTATTTCATGCTCTTGATCTTTCAAAAAACTCCAAATACATTTGTGGCAGTTCTCTTCACCTAGTTCAACAAAATACTTTTTTACAGCTGGCCAGCATTTAATAATCCTTTCAAGAGCAGGAAATAAGGAAACCCACCTAGTAGTAACGTGTCGTAACATTTTTTGGTACGCGATTTCTAAAAAATCGAAACATTCCTTTAAGGCTTCAGATTTTTTTGAACTGTTTGAAAACTCTGCGTAGATTTTTAGAACGAGATTTTCTACATCAAACGAAAGAATCTTACAAGCATTTCTTCCAGCATTATGTAATGCGTGACAGTTGCAATTAGCCTTTATTAGAGAAGAATTTATAGCTAATAATTTTTGAAAAACAGAGTTGTGCACTCCATAGTTCACCGATGCATTGTCAGCACTATACGAGCTAAGTTCAGATGCTTTTAAATGAAGTTTTTTCAACGATTCCAAAATTGTTGTCGTAATTGATGCTGAAGACTCATCATTGTTTTCCACAAAATCCAATAACTTATTTTGAATGCCTTGTGCGACACTGAAATATCTAACAGCCACAGGAAAGAGTTTCTGGTTTCCCTTATTCGACGCATCACAAAGAATAGAAAAAGGTAAAAAAGGTACCGTGGTGTTAGTGCCAGTCTTCATTTCTTGCAAAACTTTTTCAATACTTAAAGGTCCTAAACAATTTTCAACAATTGCTTCAGCCTTTGTTCGTCCACAGTGAACCTTTTTTGCCAATATGGAGTCTCGATAAACATGAGAATTCAATTTGATGCCACAATCGGTGCTTAAATAGCTGTGGTGATGATTTACGGCGTGGTAAACTTGACTAACCTCAATAACTGTTACATAATTTTCTTCGAGACTAAACTTTTTTGGCATAAACGCTGTCAGCAATTTATTGCTTTTAATTGTATTGGCAGAAGCGGTGTGTCCTTTTGTTTTCAAATGAGACCTCACAGATTTTTCCCCGTCGTATTTTACAGTAAACTGTACGCTGCAAATTGTACATTCCGCAGTGAAATTATCGATTTTGATTAACCAGTTTTTGTATAATGGGTTTTCTTTCCACGACTCGTTGAACGAAGTTGAATATCTCACTTTTTTTCGCTCTGCTTCTGGTGAAGATGGCAAACTGCGACAACTAGATAAAGAAGAAACTTCATAATCACTATCAACATTATTGTTCTTGTTTATCGTACTCCTGTTATTCATTGACATTGTTCAGTTCTGTAATGGAGTTACTATTTACTAAACAGTACAATTATACTACATTTTTCTCACCTTTGTTTTTATACAGCCATCTGAGTATTTTGAGTACCTACTACACTATTAGAGCAGCACTTACAGGTTATGTTACAGACGGTTTGATCGGTTACAGAAATGACAGTGACAGCTGGTAGCTGCGTAATGCAAATGACTGTGGAACAGTGTTGCCACTACAAAATATTTTTCCATCTCTCTCACATTTATTTTCTTGTTTCTGGTTTTAAATATCGGGTCGTAAAAATTATTGTCAAAATTCAAAAATCTCCTCTTCCATCTTTCACCCGGAGAAATTCGTGTGTAAACTGGAGACCGGAGATGAGGTCTACAAAACCGGAGACTCCGGGTGAAAACCGGAGAGGTGGCAACCCTAACTCCGATTGAATTATCGACCAAATTAAATCAAATTGCACTTTGGAGCGATAACACCTGAAATTAAGACACATATAATAATTAATTAAGTCATACATTTCACGAATACATGCTTAGTTGAGTGTTGTTTATTTTCCTTTTTTAGGGATTATTCCACCCCGCGAGGAAAGTTCGAGATGTCTACTGGAAAATTTATAATTCCTTGTATATCGGAGGACAAGATGCCTTAGTTGCAGGATATCCTAGAATAAATAATGATCCTAAAAATCAATATATCCGTTATGACTTGGACTATGTTTTGTAATTATTTAAGTTACTGTTTTATTTGCAGTTGTCTTTTTATGGAGTATTAAATACGCATAATTGTAATTTGAGATGTAAAACATTGGCTATTCATTTTGAGTGCTTATTACATGCTATCGTACTACTAGACATAAGTAGCCCGATGAGTGAAAGCAGAAGATTAGTGTATTTAAAATATTTTAGCGAACTGTTAGCTTTCTCGTTACTTAGTTGGTTCTTACTTTTGTCTACTAATATGATTACCAAATACATCATAAAAGAAACTTAAAAGTTGAATTATAAATGTGTCTTTAAGTTCTTAATCTTACTGTGAAATATAACATCTTTCAAAATTAAATAGGTATAAAACAATTTATCGCACCTTTATTTAATATGTATGTACATTTTTTAAAAATAAAATCTCTAATTTAGTATAGTAATTTCCTTGTATTACTGATTTAATTTTTTTTATATAAAAGTCAAAATGAGGTTGTGACTGAAACTCCTATAATGTGTTTTGAATTTCGTCGATTATGAGCGTGATGAAGCATTGAATAATAAAGCGAAATTTCGAGAGTTGTGCACATAAGATATTCTCTAATTATAAGATCTCTGTGTGTCCATGTTGTTGAATAAATGCCACTTTCTCTACAGATTCGTATAAATCATATTGCACCGATTTGTCTGTAGAAGTCGAAACTCTGTTACTCTTGCCGTAAGTACCTTGAAAAGTATTCTGCCACTGCATATCGTACAAATGACCGGAAAATTATATATAGACGTCTTGAAGGGTGCTGAAAGCGAATATATTCCCAATGGAAAATAAAAAAGAAGGATTTATTCATTATAGTTGAGCTATTGACATGAAGATGGCGCTACACATTTAAAATGAAAGCGAATATGGCATTCAAATATGGATATTTGTTATGCCTTCGCTTCTAGCACCGATAAAAGTTGAAGTACCTATAACAAAACGTTATTATGGTAGACATATTGGAGAGCTTGGACGATGTATACGAAGTGTACAACAAACATGGCAAAATTCCTTAAAATCTGTCACACCAGAGACTTGGAGAAAAACAATACAACACACAGAGAGATATAAAAATATACAAATGGTGGGAGAGGGAAGTTGCAGTTGATCGTGAAGATCCTGGGGAATTTATTATTAATGTGAATATGGACAGTTCAAGTGAAGATGAACAGTCAGATTGAACTTAATATTACTTTTTTTATGCTTTTGTATTTAATATCTGTCACTAATATAATAATAAAGTCTACTTCCTGTGTTTGATTATTTATTACTTATTATTAAAGTTCATTTTTCACATATTTCTGACAAATCTATAAAGCATTATTAGATCATACTTTTTTTTTAAATATCGATTTTTAGGCTTAGAAATTAATACAGTTTGCGATAAAATTGCCATTGAAAATCGAAAATTAGTGGATCATTTTATGAACTAATGTTTGTTTATGTAATACAATCATATTTTTTAATCGTTTAGTTTGTTTTAGTAATTATGCATCAGCCTCAATAAAAACTTGCAATAGACTAATTGGTTTTCGTAACCTGTACTTCTAATTTGACAGTTGTTTATATCATTTTTATATCTATCAGCTTGACAACATTGTGCAAACGTCATTGATGACGTGCACCTAATCTTACGATGCAACTCTATTAAATGGTCGCATTCAGCAGATGCAACTGTTCAGAGGTTGTACTATGGCGGACTCCCCAAGGTGGACACCTAATGTACCCTGTGTAACAAGTACGTAGTACATTACATTGGTATAAGTCAAAGTGACACAACTGACTGAAACGCCACTAATTGAAACCATATTTACAATACATAAAAATACTATAGCAACTAAAAGGTGTCCACTTTAAAAAGTCCACCGTTGTACACTCACTCTGAACATGTTGCAGACCGGTCGTCATTTCTGCGAGCGAGAATTTTCTAAGCTCACTAAAACTTACGCCGAAAGTTGAAGCAGAAAAACAATGTAATATTATTGTTTATTCGGTTTAATCTGTATAGTTCTAACATATGACAGCAGTGAAAAGTACTAAATGGAAGGTGATCACATAATAGTGGACGATTCTGTACAACAAACACTCAACGGTTGTTAAGTAAACACTTGGAGCGGGAACGGTTCGCGATCCATCTGCTGAAAGCGACCAGCAATAAATGGGTAAACAAATGACTCGCCTAGCAAAGAACCACTCCACTGGCAACCAATTTTTTGAAAATAAGTGATATATGAACATATGTAATAAAACTATTTTAGGTACTTATGTTTTACAGCAAATTGTAAATTATTTTAAAGACCTAATTGTGTTCTTAAAGAAAATATGATACATGACAAGGAGTGAGCCTCTGGTGTGCAAAATTAGAACTATAAAGTAGAATTACCGAACAGATGCAGTAGCAACATTGCATTTTTGTAGTAGCTTAAACGGGCAAATGCGCTGTTGCTACGGCATCTGTTCGGTAATTCTACTTTATAGTTCTAATTTTGCAAACCAGAGGCTCATTCCTTGTCATGTATCATATTTTCTTTAAGAACACAATTAGGTCTTTAAATAATTTACAATTTGCTAAAGACATCAAAATATCTGTTTACGTATTGTTACTACAGAGCGGACACGAAAGGTTGATGACTCATTGTCCACGGGCGCACTATTGAAATTTTGTATTTTACAAAGTCTTTAATTTTATTTATGTAATTGGATAACAAGTGGGTGGTGATCTACATCTGTATAAAATACAAAATACGTTATTATTTGTTTATTTTGTAGTTCAAATCGAGTAAACTTTCCGTACTTTATTTATCTTACGAAATATAATAAATTTTAAAAACCCCTCACGCTCCTATCTACGCCGATGAAAATAGGAAATTTACGCGTTAAATGGACTTTTTTTTGCTCTCATTCTCGGGCGTAAACAGATGTTGCAGTCCACCATATGAATTAGTGCTATTCAGTAATTGGGTGCTGTTTACATTATTTCTTTGCTCCGTCGTAGTTTAAACCTGGGACGTGCGCTCTGTAATTATTACATCAAATTAAAGTGGCTGATACATATATGCTTACATTGACCACTATTTCTTGCTCTGCAAGTACCTAGAATCATTCTTGTTACACTTACGCGACCCTTTAATAACATATGGATTGGCTTGTAAAGCACTCGTTTGTAAGCGCAAGCTACCTATATCAATATTATGCTCTTTTTTTTTGTAATACCACATAAAAATGTGATTAGCAGTGAATACTTATTCTCTTTCCTGAACACATGAAGAATTTATATCACCTTATATGTATGTATTTAATATATTCCAGCATTGAAAATGGTAAAGGAAGTTCCACTTTCCTTCGAGTGAAAAACTCTAAAATGTTATAATTATAAGCTACTGTAAAGAAGCCTCTAAGTACACGTTCAAATTCACCTTTACAATATTTAATAGGAAATCGAAGAAAACAGCTACATTAACGGAATAAATGTTAAGAAAGTACAACGGAAACAAATGGCAAAACACTAATGTCACTTATTCTAACTTCAAGACCCGTAACAGATGGCGCAGTAATCTTAGCAAAAATCTCCAATAATCTGAAAAGTAACAGTTACGCCATTGTGTTCACAAAAAGAATATTGTACTTTTATTGCAATGAATAGATAACTCATGTAATTGAATTGTCTTTGTTATTTCAAGACCTTTGTTTCTTTGCCTAACATTAAAATAATAAATATAGCTCTATTTATTCAAGAAAAACTTCACTATATCATAAATTGGTAGGATAACTAGACAGACTAAATTTATGAAAATGGCAAATGCTTTTATTTATTTATAATTAACATTGTCCATGTTCAACTTAATAACAGAATTTACATACAGTAATTACATAATGCTTATATTTTGATATACATATATTTTACACAAGTAATTAAGTTAAAAACATTTTAATCATTCAGTTCCTTAAAATTTATATTTGTAATTGTTGATATTCACAATTATATCCTTTTCCCTATCTTCTTGATTCATACTTATGATCATCTTTACTTTTACAGCCATTCTCTCTATATCTATCCCTCCTTTCTTTACTTCTGTTTCTGGCTTCTCTGCTTCTACTTCTGTTTCTTGCTTCTCCGCTTTCACACCCCTTTCTAGCTTCCCTGCTTCTACTTCTGTTTCTGGCTTCCCTGCTTCTACTTCTGTTTCTAGCTTCCCGGCTTCTACTTCTCTTTATTTCCCTTATTTTTTCTACTTCTGTGCTCCTATCACTACTTCTCCCTCTTTTGTCTCTGTACCTGATATTATGTCTATCTTCACTTTCACGTTGGTATTCACCACTTCTTCGTTCATGCTCATCTTTAAAATAACCATTCTCAACATTACTTCTCCTGTCATCTCTCGAATTTCTTCTTTCGTTTTGATAATTGTACTTGTGGTGTTGTTGATTGTGACCATCATTAGAACTTGAAGAATTGGATGTTTTTGTGATTTTATTCCTTTTTTCTTTGCTTCTTTCTTTTGGTGTGTATTCATCTTCACTTTTGCATTTGTATTCATCACTTCTTCGTTCATGCTTATCTTTAAAATATCCATTTTCCGCATTATTCCTCCTGTCATCTCTCCCATAAGAATTAATTTTTGCATTTTGATACTTGTAGTATTTTTTATCGCGATCATCGGTAGAACTTGAGGATTTAGATGTTTTGGTGGCTTTGCTCCGTTTTTCCTTCCTTCTTTCTTTACGTACCTCTTCATCTGTACTACTTTCAGAAGTGTCACTTACTTTTGTCTCTTTCTTCAACAATTTTTTCTTGGACCTCTTCTTTTTCTGTTCCTCCTCTTCGGATGATGATGATTCTGACCTTTCTTTCCTTCTTTTCTTTTTACGAGTACTAACTTTCTTTTCTATTTTTGATAACTTCTTCAGTAACATTTCTTTTTGGTCATGTGTTAAAGATTTTATGAAATTAACATCAACATCACTATTTTCCTCATCACTTAGCATCAAATCATGGTTTGAAGATTCAGCTGCATTAATGTGTTTCTTTAATGCTAAACCATCATCTAACATTTGTTGAACCAAACACTTCTGGTCCAATATTGGACCAGCTTCTAATGACCTTGCAGCACTCATAGATAGACTGTACATGGGACATTCCTTATCTGAAGAAAACAGACTAGATTTAATGACATGAAACATCCTTTTGAGTTCATAAAAGATAATAAAGGGAATAAATGCAGTTGAGGTAACGGGCGAGTTTTGGCAAAATAACTAGTGTACCCTATAAAGGACCTCTAATTGAACAACTTTTACTTATAAAATTATGGGTGCAAACGTACAGAAATGGAGATAAAAAATAAATTAGGTACTGACCGAGTGAATTTTGCAGGTTACATCACATGTAAGATATCCCATATAGATCATTGAAATAATGAAAATTACAATAAATGATGTTTATTTCACATTATCACACACAATTTAGTTCAATTTGTATGTTTTCTTATTACTTTTATTCAATTTTAAAAGCACCATCGAATGTCAACAAAACAGCTGATATACACGTGATCTCATCCGCCGGAAGCCGCCCATTCTAAGTTAGATGCGGTCTAACGGACTCAAACGAATGGTTTCCATAGAATTATTTACTGAGTAGAGGCCCATCTAAATTGTCGTCTATATTTCAAAATTACAGGCAAATTAGTTTAAAATACGTTAATTATTGACAGATTTGTAGTTTATTTTATTTCCTTTTAATACTTATTTGTAAATTACATGCGAATCCGTAACAAAATATGTAATAAAATATAAATTATTTATAGATTTGTAGTTTATTTTATTGGCTTTTAATATTTATTTGTAAATTACATGCGAATCCGTAACAAAATATGTAATAAAATATAAATTATTTATAGATTTGTAGTTTATTTTATTGGCTTTTAATATTTATTTGTAAATTACATGCGAATCAGTAACAAAATATATAATAAAATGTAAATTATTTATAGATTTGTAGTTTATTACATATACCATGTTTTTTAAAATTATATAAAATCTATTAAAGAAGTAGGTATGTTGTGAAATAGAAAGTGGTGGGAAAGGAATATAGTCAAAAAATAGCTGTATAATATGAAAGTAACCAATATGCCCCCCGCCCCTGCACCGCGCCACATAACAAAACAAAATACGATAAATGAATGGAAATTGCAATGAAAAACTTAACCATAAATACTTCGAATGTAATAACGTACTTGTTTATTTGCACTTATTTAATTCTTAAATATGCATTTTAAAATTAATAACTGGAATTTTCGCAGGCGCATCATTTGCTTCAAAGTGTATTATAATTGTTTTCATATAAAATACCAATTTTTATAAGGTTTGATTAAAAATTTGCTGCAATAGCATAGTAAAATTCACCTTTTTTTTTATAAATCGACTTTTTACCGGTTATAATTAAATCACTAGGAGTCGTGCCAACAAATACCTTTACTTAAGTTTCATTAATAAAATTGTTTCGGTTAAGTATAAAAACGATTCTTCGGTAGTAGGTAATACAAGAATTTATTAATTTATGTTTAAATGTTGCCATGGTTATAATCACTACTTTCGCATTCGTTTCCCTTTATTATATATAATATTTGTTTAAGTCTAGATTTTAATAGATGATAGTACATACTATACATGAGCGAGATAGAGGAATACGATTTTGTTTCACTCAGACTAGACCAACTCGTGTTTTGTCGGCTCTCGGGGAACCGGTAAGTAATACACTGCCCGAGAGCCGACAAAACACGAGTCGGTCTAGCCTGAGTTAAATTGAACGTATTCCCCTATCTCACCCATGCACACACTAGCAGTCACCATAAACCATCTACCTCTATTATCCATTTTTTTAGATTTCCCTTATTACCTTTTGCATACGTAAATAATTTCCTATTTAAACCTGTTTCATGTTATAAACGAACTTACATAAATATTTTATATTTTGTTTGAAAAAAGTGGTTTTTAAAAAATGTCTGTGTGTCTGTGATCACGATAGCGGTCAAACGGCTATAGCTATCTATTCCAAATTTTGCAATTAGTAGTATAATCTCCCTCTTGAGAACTGATTAGTTTTTCAGTAAAATCGGTAGACCGGAAGTAGCAGTTTACTTCAGTGAAAAAATCGAATTTTGCCAATATTTCGTCAACTACTAAGTTTACACAAATTTATAAAGAATTCATGTACTTAAAATTAAAATTGAGAACAATTTTATTTAAAAAGTTTTTCGAAATTCCTACCGGAAGTAGGACTTTTACTCTTATCGAAAATCAGTTTTTTGCGAATATTTCGCAAGTCATGCTTTTTAGACAAGTACGTTACGAGTATAAAAGTATTTGAAACATAATTTTCAATATCTTTTGTATAAAAAAAATTTCAAAATTCACACCGGAAGTACCACTTTTACTCTTATCGAATAGCGATTTTTTGCAAATATGTCGTAAGTTATACATTTTATATACATTTATGAAGAGTACGAAAGTATTTAGAACTGGATTTGCAATATTTTTTGTATATATGAAATTTCAAAATTCGGACCGGAAGTAGCACTTTTACTCTTAGCGAGTAGCACTTTTTTGATAATATCTTGCAAAGTATGCATTCTATAGAAATTTATTAAGAGAATAGAAGTACTTAGAATAGGATTTTGAATAATTTTTGTGTAAAAAAAATATAGTATAGTTTGAAACGCTCATATATTTGGATGATATTTAAATGGATTCAGTATCATCACCCGGCAACTTCGCGCTAAATTTTGGCTAAAATTGCATAAAGAGTCCGCTGTAGACTATCATATAAAACTTTATCAAAAATGAGGTGTGGCCACCACACGACTTTCTTATACGTATGAGTGTTTCAAATTATAGAATTTTAAGAATTTTTTTATACAAAAATTATTCAAAATCTTATTCTTAGTACTTCTATTCTTTTAATAAATCTTTATAGAATGCATACTTTGCAAGATATTATAAAAAAATTGCTACTCGCTAAGAGTAACAGTGCTACTTCCGGTTCGAATTTTGAAATTTCATATATACAAAAAATATTGCAAATCCAGTTCTAAATACTTTCGTACTCTTCATAAATTTATATAAAATGCATAACTTACGACATATTTGCAAAAAATCGCTATTCGATAAGAGTAAAAGTGATACTTCCGGTGTGAATTTTGAAATTTTTTTTATACAAAAGATATTGAAAATTATGTTTCAAATACTTTTATACTCGTAACGTACTTGTCTAAAAAGCATGACTTGCGAAATATTCGCAAAAAACTGATTTTCGATAAGAGTAAAAGTCCTACTTCCGGTAGGAATTTCGAAACCCTTTTTAAATAAAATTCTAATCAATTATCTAAAAAAATGGATAATAGAGGTAGATGGTTTATGGTGACTGCTAGTGTGTGCATGGGTGAGATAGAGGAATACGTTCAATTTAACTCAGGCTAGACCGACTCGTGTTTTGTCGGCTCTCGGGCAGTGTATTACTTACCGATTTCCCCGAGAGCCGACAAAACACGAGTTGGTCTAGTCTGAGTGAAACATAACCGTATTCCTCTATCTCGCTCATGTATAGTATGTACTATCATCTAGACTTAAACAAATATTATATATAATAAAGGGAAAAGAATGCGAAAGTAGTGATTATAACCATGGCAACATTTAAACATAAATTAATAAATTCTTGTATTACCTACTACCGAAGAATCGTTTTTATACTTAACCGAAACAATTTTATTAATGAAACTTAGTAAAGGTATTTGTTGGCACGACTCCTAGTGATTTAATTATAACCAGTAAAAAGTCGATTTATAAAAAAAGGTGAATTTTACTATGCCATTGCAGCAAATTTTTAATCAAACCTTATAAAAATTGGTATTTTATATGAAAACAATTATAATACACTTTGAAGCAAATGATGCGCCTGCGAAAATTCCAGTTATTAATTTTAAAATGCAAATAAACAAGTACGTTATTACATTCGAAGTATTTATGGTTAAGTTTTTCATTGCAATTTCCATTCATTTATCGTATTTTGTTTTGTTGTGTGGCGCGGTGCAGGGGCGGGGGGCATATTGGTTACTTTCATATTATACAGCTATTTTTTGACTATATTCCTTTCCCACCACTTTCTATTTCACAACATACCTACTTCTTTAATAATTTTATATAATTTTAAAAAACATGGTATATGTAATAAACTACAAATCTATAAATAATTTACATTTTATTATATATTTTGTTACTGATTCGCATGTAATTTACAAATAAATATTAAAAGCCAATAAAATAAACTACAAATCTATAAATAATTTATATTTTATTACATATTTTGTTACGGATTCGCATGTAATTTACAAATAAATATTAAAAGCCAATAAAATAAACTACAAATCTATAAATAATTTATATTTTATTACATATTTTGTTACGGATTCGCATGTAATTTACAAATAAGTATTAAAAGGAAATAAAATAAACTACAAATCTGTCAATAATTAACGTATTTTAAACTAATTTGCCTGTAATTTTGAAATATAGACGACAATTTAGATGGGCCTCTACTCAGTAAATAATTCTATGGAAACCATTCGTTTGAGTCCGTTAGACCGCATCTAACTTAGAATGGGCGGCTTCCGGCGGATGAGATCACGTGTATATCAGCTGTTTTGTTGACATTCGATGGTGCTTTTAAAATTGAATAAAAGTAATAAGAAAACATACAAATTGAACTAAATTGTGTGTGATAATGTGAAATAAACATCATTTATTGTAATTTTCATTATTTCAATGATCTATATGGGATATCTTACATGTGATGTAACCTGCAAAATTCACTCGGTCAGTACCTAATTTATTTTTTATCTCCATTTCTGTACGTTTGCACCCATAATTTTATAAGTAAAAGTTGTTCAATTAGAGGTCCTTTATAGGGTACACTAGTTATTTTGCCAAAACTCGCCCGTTACCTCAACTGCAGTTTACCCGATAATAAAAATATAAATAAATGAAATTTTAGATATCTACTACTTTCTCCGATAGTTACTGCATATAAATTAATATACCTGTATTAATGTGACCCCATTTATGACATTTGATGCACCTGACATTTCGCACTTGAATACCAAATGGTTGATCTCTGATTTCTTGATCACCTTTGCAATAACTTTCTCTTGGTGCATTATATTTACGTTGCCATTCAAATTTGTATTCAGGCTCATTATTTTCACGTTCCCTTTCCTTACGAGCCCCTGGTGGTGGTTCATACATAAAACTTATGCTCAACTTGTCTTTGCTTTCTTTACTAAGCATCGCTTTATTATCATGCAAGTCCTGTTCCTTTTCATACTGCTGACGTAATTCTTCTTGCTTCTTCTTGTAAGCGTCAGCTTTCTGTTCTGCCATCCATACCTACAAAGTAAAACTACGGCTTTAAAATCAATTTTCTTAAAGCAACAGACATACAAATTGTAATTTAAACCAATAGATGTGACTAGCTAATGCAATATATGCATTATGCTGTAATACCTACTATCATTTGAGAATATGTTCTCATAAAATGGTATAATCATTATGTTAGTAGTATTTTATGAAATAAAAGATGAACGTATAAATGTGTGTTGAGCTCCAGAAAAGTATGCTTACCCTTTTCAGATTATCTCTAGAAGCAGGGTGGAAGAATTTCTTGCACATATAATTATTAAAACCTTTCCCCATTTTGAACTATTTATATTCTCAATTGAAAAAATGTCTTCTAGTCTATTCTTTCTTTAATGTTATTTACGCAGTACTGTAATCAAAATTAATTTCTAATCGATGTCATACAATATAAACTGTAAACTGACACATAATATGTCAAAAATAAGCATTGCCAACACAATATGTAAATATAGTAGTAGTAGTAGAGATACAAACCAATAACCATTGGCTGAAATGTTTCCTGTTTCGTCTTATCGGACAGTAGTTCTACCATTTTATAGTAGATGTCACGGCTGCTACAAAATCATATATATATATATATATATTAAACACATTTTTTAGCGGATTGTTTTTAACTGTCTTTTTAAATAATCTTCAAAATACCGAGAATTAATTGATTTTTTCTGAAGTAGTTCAACTTTCTTCTTTTTGATTTGCTTTAAATATGTTTATTTTGTTTACACCTTGTTCTGGAATTAAAGATTACTATTATGATTCCGCTACTATTAGACGCGCCTGAAGAAAGTGACAATCAGATACAATAGAATCTCAGTTACTCAAGCTCGAACATTTCCTGTTTCCGTTATAAGGATCTCACTATTTTATAATAGATGTCAGGGTTGAAAATTTTATGGCCAACTGAATATAGTATACTAACATACCTAATGAGATTTTGCGATTCTGCGTACTTGGATTCTGCTAACCTAAAAATTCCGGCCTTTACCTGGCGCCACCTATCCTAAGCATTTTAAAGTATTCGGTAATCGCATGGGAGAACGCAATAAAAATAATTTATATTTGAGTTTTTTCAGTTTTAGTAACGTTTTCTTACCTCATCATTAACTTACATCTTTTTATGAGAAACGTTTAACTTACTTTTTAAATTATCTTCAGAATACTTACAATTATTTATAATTTCTTATAGTGTAATTTTTTCCAGTCAACTTCATTGATATTTGTATTGTTTACATCATGTTTTGGGAATGAAAGTTGCTGAAACATTCCTCTTTTCCATCCACAGATGATAATTTCATTATTTTAAAGAAGATGTTAGGACTGCAATAAAGTATTTGAAATTAATAAATATATAAAAATAATATTGAAGTTTCGCAAATTTTAATCATTTTATCTTGCTTATACCATCGATCTTAAGTCTTTTTATCATCTTCTTTTGTTATGACTTGCTTCATTAGTGATTATACTTATTTGTTGGAACTTTGTTTTAAAGATTACCATTATTGTTCTGGTAATATTATTATCATATATGTCAGCTAATTATAACAAATTATATAGAGATATGTTTTAAATGTTTAGTACTTAACTATTTTGTAATTCCTTATATTTTTTATGTCCTATAAATGGTTTGTACTGTTGGACAATAAAGATTATTATTATTATCATAAAAATCACCAAAAACTAATTGATATTAAACCATTGGTGACCTACCTATTAGAAAACTAGTGAGAAATATTTACGTAGAGTGCGTTTATAATGAGAGTCGTGACACGGATGAGATTAGTTCTGATAGGTTAACGAAATGTGTACCCACATAATGGTGTCTTAAGCAAGAATATATTTTACAGATTCAATCTTATCTTTATCATGTTTTTTGAAAATACATATCCATTTAATACGCAAATTACATGTGAAATACTGTATCAATCCATATTAATTAAATAATAATACTGAATTATTTGTTATTTTACCATTTGACAGACAGCCACAAGTATCCACATAATGGCCGATTTGGTTTCTAATAGTTTCTATTGATTTTCTAAGTCGTGTCATCACTCTTATTATAAAGGCACTCTGTAGTGTATAGCGACATCTAACGAGAACTTATTTAATTTTGCATGACATAAAACGAAAGAGTTTAAATAAAACTAAAAACTCTACTGTAATACATTTATTAAAACATTTATAAATTTGCATAGTGTATAGTATAAGTAAGTATATATTTATTTTATCACTAAATAAAATTATCCTTATATAATGTAATATAAATCATAACAAATATAATATTTATATAATATATATATATCGTTATAAAATAACAAAATTATTTGTTTGTAAAATATATTTTATTCTTCTTGGTCCTTTAAATAAATTGTACTTGTTTTGTTCATATTTAATAACAAAGCGATGTCAAATTTATACAAATATAAAATACACATTTAAATAATAACTCTGTCCCTTACTTTATTATATAATAACATATTAACGCTATCGTAGTAACAGTAATAATATTTTAAAAAATAATTTTATACTAATTATTTTACAATTTTAAATTAATTTATTCATTTATTTGTTACAAATATGTATATTTACGTTCATGTTTTAAATGATTTAAATATTCGAATGTATATATATATATGTATGTGTATGTATTACGAGTGTGTGTATTTCGTTTTTTTCTTTTTTGGTTACTGCGTTTACGATACTAAAAATTAGCACATTCATTTTTTAACACGTAATGAGTATTTTAGCGATGCGATTAACATGATTCTTTTGAGCTAAAGATAATATCGAATGTACACTTGCTTCAACTAAAATCGCAGTTAAACTGTTTAAAAGGTGTGTATAACAAAAAAAGAATAACATTTTTGTTGAAGCATCTGCACATACATAACCTATGTACAAATATGATTGCTTTTTTTACACAAAATGCATCATGACATCCAAATATAATAATAAATTAATTATAGTAATACTTGTAAGTCTAACAGAAAAAGGAAGAATATATTAGAAAAGGAATATAATTCATATATTAGTTTGGCATACATTAATTCACCGTTAGAAAATCACCGATACTTCTTCAGTGATACATTTATTAAAACAGAGACAATTGAAGGAATAGGACATTATTATGATGAAGACAATTAGAGTTTTCATAATAAATAAAATGTATTATAATTATTATTAATGAGATCAATCTCAAGTGAAATGTGGTGGTATTGCAAAAATCCCTAAATTAGGGTATTTTTTTGTTAGATAGATACCTATTTTGAATACGTACAATCGCTGTCATTTTGCTTCACTTTCTTGTCGTTGAATTATCCTATTTTACTTGCTTATTTCTGTGTTCCTACGTTTTCCCTAATTTGTCATTATAAAGACAGTATTATCAATTAAATATTCAGCTCTTTGGCTATACACAATGCATATACATAAGTGTTTTTCAATATTACCAAGTAGTCAGTGTTGCCAATTTAAAATTTAGTCCACGCAACCTTCACTTGAGATTGATCACACTTTCATTTTTGGTCAATAATGTATGTAAGCTATCTTTTTTAAAATAATTCCTACTTTCAATATATGCAAACATATACTGGGTGTTCCATTTAAAGAAAAGTAACTTTTGTATATAGCGCGAAAATTAGAAGTTCAACTGTCTTTTCGGTTCTGCCATCATTGTTCACGATAAAAATGCCGACTTAATTTATAACATCCTGTATAATACCAACCTTTAAAAAATAATTTGCTGTCGTGGTAATTCAAATACCACCTATGAATGTTTTTCCTCTTTATGTGTATGCCAAAAACAAAATGATTTAGTAATATAAAATTACGTATCACTCGAGATCGTGCAAAAGCCAGGAAAAAAACAGATCTCGAGAGGAAATCTAATAGCTACAAGCTATATTCGTATGAATCTGCCAGATTAAGTTGTTGCTATAGCACATGATATTGATCCAGATTTTGTCTGCATGCCAGACCACGTACTGTTGCCATCACTATGGGTGTTTAGATTGAGCTTGGACATCGTTGGGTCCCACCTTGAACTCACTGAACATCTGTGGGATATATCAGACAGGCATGGTCAACGTCGGCCAAATTCACTTCAGACCCTTGAGCAACTAATAGAAGCCCTAGCCGAATAATGGGACGGTTCGTGCGAGATATGTCATAGAGATGACAAGAATTAATCCGAAATGCTGAAGAGCAAACGCAATACTATACCTATACATGGGTGAGATAGGGGAATACGGTTCAGTTTCAGTTAGACCGACTAGTGTTTTGTCGGGTCTCGGGGAAGCCGGTACGTAATACGGTGCCCGAGAGTCGACAAAACACGAGTCGGTCTGTCTGAGTGAAACTATGCCGTATTCCCCTATCTTGCCCATGTATACCTATAACCTTAACAGTGAAAGAGCATGACAACTCCAACAAAAATTAATTTTCGATTTGTTTTTTGCAGTTTTCTAAGAAAGAAATAGTTAGGTTAGTGTTACATCCTTTAATTTAATAGAAAAAGTACGTTTTTTGGAATAAGTATGGTGCATCTGAACATCAGCAGCATTTTAAAGGTTACAATGGTAGAAATAACTTTTTTGATCACATAAGTAGTTTTTCATAGTCAGGTCGTTTTAGCAACCGACACGGCCAAAGTACGAACTAAAAACGACGATTCAATAGCAATACAAATTTCGATCGATCGGAACAATTTCAAAACAGTAAAATTAAACTAATTAATTAATATTTCAGGATATAAACCTTCCCATAGTAGAATAGGTACTATTACATGAAAGCCAGTTACAAATTAAATATTATAAATGAAGCCATTAAATATTATTATTTCTACACCTATATTTTACATAATATTTGGCTATACTGTTTAGGAGGCAAGCATTGTTTTGACAAATTTAAAATGTTTATTTGACAATTTATAACAAAACGTCAAACATAATTATAACAAATGTCGAAAAGTGTTTGAATATTATTATTTATGACAGTCCTGAAATGACTTTTGTAGGTTATATTACTTGACAGGTAAAATTTGAAGCCATTTTAATTTAGTGGTGCATGTCGGTTGCGAGAGCGACTCAACTAATAGCTAAATTACTTTATAACAATTCCTATAATACCTATATACGTTTTATGTCTATTCGATTCCAATTTGTCTCTGTTTTTTCTCAGTATGAATGTATTTTTGACACTCAATTTCGATACTTCATCCGAATTGGACTAATATACATGGACGATTTAATATTTCTTTTACATATCGTCAAATATGTATATTTGCTTACAAGTTGAGTATTTGATTGTGACTTTTTACGATTCTTATTATCTACTGTTATTGCAATCAGTCCAATTGGGAAATCAGTATCTTTCGATTTGATTAGTTATTTCGTTATTTTCCGAGGCGTGCTGTGCGCTATCGAGCGCGTTTTCCTACAACCGCTCTGTCACGTACACCTTGGTGTCACCTTTCGGTGATGGAGAACGCACAGCGTACGATACCAAAATACCAAGAGCCACCAACACCATACCAAGAGCATTCACTACAATTCCTTCGTCTTTCCATTGATAATAAGAATCCCTGTAACGTCTACTGTTAGTCAAAAAGCACAATACCAAGCAGTTGTAAGTAATATGACATGTTAAATGTAAGTGTTATTTTTGTTTTTCGGTTAAGTGAGCCATCGCCAACTTCATTCATATATACAAGACTGTTTCAATTCATTTCAAAATAGTTTTGAGGGAAATGGATTACAGCGCCCTCTATTAAGTTCAAACGGAACTAGTGTTATGTCAAATTAATTCTTTGGGCTAATTTTTAATTAATATATATCCAGAAAATGTTGACATGTTGTTTACCATATATGTCATCCAATAGCGTTGTTAACTATTCCACTCAATCGCTGTATAGTTAGAGTTTGAAAACTATATATATAGTGTCGTCGCAAATAAGCACCATTTATTCGGACGCATTTGTTGACTGATAAAAACTTTTAGAAGGTGTCAATAACGTTAGAACGTTGAATAAATATAAATCACCTTTGTATTACTTCAATTGTGTTGCCGGCGGAGGGGACAGAATCGGCAAATATACACTACTACAAACCTTCTTTAAACTGTAATTGAGATTTTAAAACTGAATTTAGGAGAATTGTTCGAAAGTAACTTTCACGAAAACTGGCAGCAACTAGTTTTCTCTGATAAATTTCGGTCAAACGTGTTTAATAGAATAACAGTTTGTCTAAGGAAATCTTTTAATACTTGACTGCATGAGTAAATTAGTAGTTCTGTACCATGTTCAAACCAAGCCAAGAATGATGTCATATCTGGCATTAAAAATTCATTATTACATATTTATCATTTCTCTGCGTTTCATTGACTACTATATTTTACCTCGTTTTAATTCTCTTATCATATTTATTTGTAATTTGAACATGATTTGTGTTAAAATCAAATAAATTTATATTTTTGCGTAGGTATATTGTTTTTGGCGCATGATAAAATCGTATGCCACCACATGAAAATGCTTGGATAAAGCAATCTTTAGACAAGATATGGTTCTAATAATCTGTCATATACCAATTGCTTGCCTGCAAGTTGCGGATGCTTTTACTGTGTGATAAAACGGCGACACCGAGAGTTTGTATGAGTTAGTACGAGAAAGCAGTATACAAACTGTTCTTTTGGTCGAGTGTAGTGGGGAATTCTAACTGAGGCTAGAGTGACTCGCGTTTAATCAGTGCAACAAGGATAGCAGCTGTACTTGCGCATTTCATTTGAATTTTGTTAACGGTCGATGTCTAGTCAACTAGCACATTTTTAAATCGCGTTTCGTCCATCTAATTTAGAACAATTACAAAATTATTGTATTTTCGAATCATCTTACCCCGGAAATGTTAACAAATGTCCGTTGAAATTTTTATAATCTGCTGAGTTACTGCTCAGCTCAAGAGGGAGGATTATTTGAGCATTTAATAAATAATTACGTACTTGTAGAAATTAATTTTTCTGTAATAATTCCATTTTTAACTTTCAATTAAATTCCTTGTTTTTGCGTTTATACTTACTGAAACATTTTGTTTAGTTTCATGCAAATTTATTGTTTACTTTCAGAGTTTTTGTTTGTTTCCTTTTCTATTTTATAATACTACGGAATTATTTACTTTTTATCTTAATAAGAGTTTTGCTATTGTTACGTTTTCGTTTTTTATATCAGCTATATTTCTTATCTTTGATATTTAAAAAAAAAATATTGTTTTCAAGTTTTTAGAATTGACGATCATTTCTTTTATTTACTCATACAATTTGGGAAGCTGTGATGAAATCCGTTACTAAAATTAATTAGTGCGATTATTTCTCTCTACTTATAAATTATCTACGTACAGCAGTAAATGGCTTTATTCTTGGTTAAAGAATTTGTTAACAGTAACAGTAGCATTTTTCACGGACTAACGCAGTAACGCTTTCTGCGGCGTCGACTTTAAAGTAGCTCTAATGTTAGTAACAGAGGCTACCCCCTTATTCTCCCACTTATAGTCGATCAGCTTGTCTAGTATATTCATCCGCAGGTGGATCGTGTGCACACTGTATAGTGGAACTATATGAATGTAGTTGGCAATGATGAATTAATTAAAAGTCTAAAGCGATGTATAAATATTATTGTTTACGCGAATATAATGAAGAATTATATTCACGTAGAATTGTATGTGATATGAATATCAGTTAGGTGTTATTGAAGTGATTGATTCCAAAGAAGATTATTGTTTTGTGCGAACATTATTATTTATATTGTGTTTATCAAATTATTAACATGCTACACATGCATTCTTAAATCTTATTAGAGTCAAGTAATAACTATATACAACGTTTTCCTTGGTTTGACAATGCACATTCTCTTTGTGTATCATCTACGATAATAAGGATAAAAGCTCTGCCTGTGTTAATCTAGTTTTCGAGTTATTTCAGAAAGAAAATATTGTAACAGTGACAGAAATAATACATATTTCTTTCAAACAGCAGATATTATGATAATTTCTTTTATCAGATCACTAAATTATCATATCATATAACGATATAATATGAAATAGAAGAAATACACAAAAAAGCATTAGTAAAAATGATAGTAAAACAGATATAATTCTTTCTGATACAAACTCATTCGAATTTTTCTTATTTCCAAATTATTATATTTTTGAAGTATTAAGTTTCTATAGTGTTCCACTTTCAATTAAATTTTAGTTATTGTCTCCAACTGTGCAGAAGTAACCAGTACTACCATTACCTTACAAATGTTCTTATATAAACTGTATAATATAATATTAATTGCATTATATCTAAACAGTTGTAGTCTTTTTATAGTAGAAATACGATAACATTTTCACAAAATCACGAAAACAAATTTAGTTTGCTATTGCAACCGTTGACACGTGTTTCAGACTCGTTGGTCATCGTCAGTACGGTGCAGCCAAAGAATAAGATGGGATATCCTTGGAGATACAAGCAATAACGGAAGAGCATCAGAATGACAGACCGCCATTTGCAGCTTTTGTCAGAAGATTCCGAGATTTGAGGATAACAACGGATATCGCCGCGAGGTAGACACTGTCAACCCGCATGTCATACCGAATCCAGGAAAAATAAATAATAAAAGGAATATTGCGGATACTAGAAATCAAGAAAAAGATTTCTTGTTTTGATGGTCTTCCGTTATTGCTTCTATCTCAAAGGATATTCCACCTTATTCCTTGGCTACAGCGTACTGACGACGACCAACGAGTGTGAAACAAGTGTCTACGGTTGCTCTACAGTGGTATTTACCCAATTTTACACTCTTTCTTGTACATATGATATTAATTATAGTGGTACAAATATAGAAATATATATTTACTAGAATAATGAAATTATTAAAGATACACTCACATTCGTTGTCGATTTATACTAGGAATGCTATGAAATAAATATTCATAATAATAAAATATTAAAAATTCGTATTGCTTCACCTATCGCTATACATAATTACTTTTAAAGAAATCCAAAACATTATTCCATGATTTTAATCCACTTAATACACTATTAATTTAGTATACGTATGTTTCTTTTTTTACTAAATTACGTAAAAATACAATTTATAAAATCCAGTTATAATTACCCTAATATATTATCTTGATATTCACCGTAAACAAATTTTACTGCCAGCAAAATTAAAATAATCTCGTTTTAATGTGTGATTTGATTTGATTTTTATGAGCTAATATTCGCCATTAAAACTAGACAATAGTTGCATGTTTTATTATTCTAGCTCAAGATAAATATAGAATATTTCAAATGTGTCTTATTTCAAATAAGTTTCATCATCTCTAATATGTTCGTATATCTGATGAAACATTAAAGGAATTGCGAAACCTTAGAGGAAAATAATAGAGGAAGTTATTATTCTGATCTAATATGCATAGTATCTCATTAGGTGTCTGATTGTGAAACTTTTCTTTAATTTAGACAATGACATTCAGTCATGAATTATGAAAACAATGTATTAGATTTTTTTTTATGACACTCCTCAAAAATATTTCATTTAATGACAAAATACTTTTGCACTATTAATACTATTAACTCACTAAATATCATGGTCAAGCAATTAATAAATGTGAAATACGAAAGTCTACAATTAACCAATAAGTTGATCAAGAAATTGGACCCTGTTACGCAATAGGAAACCAAACAACATTTTGTGGCAAAAAGAGATGCTTTGTTGTCTAACTAAAATAACGTTTTCAGCATTTTACAATAGAAAACTAATTCCTAGAGATTTTGTGGGGCCTCCTATTGATGGCAGCAACCAATTAAAAATTTTAAAAGTCGTTTACCATATTTTTCAATCCAGGATTACTTGGTGCCTTATTACACTATTCTAAGTTTTTTAACGTAATAGCTCCAATGTTGCTTGCACCTCTTATGCATATTATTGCACATTATTGACAGCAGTTTGATGGTAGTTAGTAATAGGGGTGGGACAATAGTAGATTTTTGTTCTACTACCAAAGGACGATATTTACGGTAGACACGGGAAAAGCAATTTAAAGTCTACTAAAATGATTGAATTATTTATATACTTTATTTTATATTATTCTAACTTCAAATATAAAAAAATGTAATATATAAGTTGACCGTTTTTCAGTTTTGCTATCAAAATTAATAAGACTTGCATGCCAGTATCGAGTTAATACGACTTTTATAATTGTATTTGTTGAAAGTGTTATCAGCAATGCTCCTAATGCTGAAAGTAAAAGTGAAAATACTCAAAAGGAGGTTCTTGTGCTGTACTAGTGTAGTAAGTGAACAGATTTCTAAAGAAAGCACTACTAGTTTTGCAAGTAAGTTTAAGAAGAAATACTGAAACTGATGATTATCAAGTTTTCAAAGATTCGGACTATTCTTTGAAAGATATATATTATGGGCCCTATTCAAGTGATGTATCCACGGAGGATGAAATGGAACTACATAACATATAATTATACGAAAGGATAATACAGAAGCGATTAAGAGCAAACTTAGACCTAACCCTCCAAGAAAATCAGGCAGGTTTCAGGCCGGGCAGGAGCACGCAGGACTGGATATTCTGTTTAAGGCAAATTTCGGACAGAATTCTAGGTAGTAACGGCAAAATGTACCTATGTGCAAATGACCTAGAAAAAGCATTCGATACACTTCCGAGGCATAGAATATGGTCATCGCTGGAAAAGAGAGGGATTAAAAAAGAACTACACTAAAGGCAGTCAAAAGTATATACACCAACACGAGCAACATAATAAGAACTGAAAGCGGATATTCAAGAAGCTTTATCACACTTAAAGGAGTGAGGCAGGGCGGAGTTCTGAGTCCCCTTCTCTTCATAACTGTTATGGATGATATTGCAGGAAGTGCCAATAGCCTAACAAACGGTATTTATGTAGGGTCCAGAAACATTCAACCTATAATAGCCAAGGAATTCTTGTATGCCGACGACTTGATAATTGCAGCTCCTAATAAAAATGTCCTGCACAGAAATATAGATATATGGCACGAAACTTTAAAGAACTTTGGAATGAATATTAATAAAGGAAAAAAGGGAAGGTTAGATGGTTATCCAATAAAGGTGACAGGAAACCTAAAATATCTTGCAACCATAATCAACCACAAAGGAGATATAGAGGCAGATGTGAATAATAGAATCAAAATTGTAAACTGTTTATATCATGCACTGAAGTACATATTTTTAAGTATGGGAGAGGTCAGTAGGGAAACAAAGACAAAGATTTACAAAACAATATTTCTTCCGACACTATGCTACGGCTGCAAGTCATGGGTATTGTCTAAGAGGCTGAAATCAAGAATAACCGCCACCGAAATGCAGATTTTTAAGGAGAATAGTTGGTGTTACCAGATTGGATAGAATTATAAATGAGAAGTTACGAGAAAAACTAGGTGTAACAGCAGTAATAGAAAAAATCCATGAAAAAACAACTTAGTTTGGTTTGGACACCTCACACGATAGAGTAACACGAACCCTTTGAAAGAAATATGGGAGGCCGGCTGAAATAAGAGGAGACACAGAGGTAGACCAAGAAGAGTATGGAATCAGGAGATAGCGCAGCTGTTGGCAGACCAGGAAAGTACCTGGAAAGATGCTCAAGAAATATCTAAAGATAGGACAGGATGGAGAAAATTCTGCAAAGCAGAACACCTCGACGCCTAACGGCAAAAGAGGATACAGATAAATGAAATGAATGAATTATCAGAAAGCATAAAAAAACACTGGCCATCAAGGACGTCCGATGAAAGGAAGAAAAAGGAAGTATGAAGGACAAGATATACAGAAGAAGAAGAAACATATCAACAATAATTGGTAATATTATTCAGCTAAAGGAAAATTAGTACAACCAAAAGAGTTTGTAGATTTTTTTATGTTCATGTATCATGAACTGTCATAAGAAAAAGTTTTTTGAGCACTACTTGGTTTTATCCGACTATTATGTATCCCGCTATTACTTTCTTATGTGCCTGCATAAGAGAACAAAAGGTAAAAAGACAAAATACAACTGCAGAAATCCAGTGAATTGCTAGAGTATACTCGAATAATAAAAATGTAATTTGTAAAGATCTCTTCATCAAAACCTGCGGATTTCCACTAAGCATGTTAAAATTTAAATATTATCAATACTTGAACGCCGAGATATAGTCGGTGGTTAGAACAAAATATCATTGGACCAATAACAACAGTATGTATGACTCTTACACAAATGTATAAACTTTATAAAGATGTGAATATGATGAGCTTTGCCTGATAATTTTTTTTAACAACATTTAATTTAAAATGAAAGAAACCAAAGGATACATGTAACTAGTGTGACACGTAAGATGCCAAAATTTAAAATTTACCTGCAAAAGAAAAGAAACAAAGATCTGCCTACTTTGGAGCACAACATGCATCTAGAAGAAGCAGAAAATGCTAGAAATAATATGAACATAGATATTATAGAGTCCAATCAAAATGGAGGCACAGACACATTAACCTACGACATGGAAAAAACTTTTTGCCATAGCTATCTACAAAGATCGTCTTTTAAAAAAGGCAGTTGTGATTACACAGCTGTGGAATTTTCGCGGGAAAAGAAACAAAGTCTACTTGAAACTTGCGGCTTAAAGGACAGGTCGTAGATCACAAGAAGTGGGTTCTTGTTTGGTGCTCTATATTGCAAGCTATATCGCGAGCACGCTTAAGAGTCTTATATTATGGTTGATTCATGCTGGGACCAAAATAGGAATATTAAGGTTCTTATGTTGAAATGCGTACTTGAAAAGTCCACTTAGAACAATTCGATTGCGTTTTTCAATTTCAATGCACAGTTTTTTTACCAAATGACAATGTTGAATGTGCCCTTGTGCAGTATTCAAAATTGATTACGTGGAGGTAATGGAAACCTTCCAAAGAAAACATCCCAAAGATAATAGTAGATAACATAATAAATTAAAATAGTTTTCATTAAAAAGGAAGAAACTTTTAAGCACTGAAAAGCTAAATAGGAAAAAACAAATAGGAAAAAAAATTAAGGAGATTCTGATTTTTAAAGAAAAATCCTACAGTATCTCCAATAAAACAAATTATGACGACACTGATGTATATACAGACATTAATACTAAGAAAAGAAAAGGAATGCAGCTCCAAACATTAATACTTTCAAGATATCAAACACCTCTTTGGCCAAACGGTAAGTGGGCGGCTGAAGCTAAACTTACGGATATTAAGAAATACCATCATGTAATTCCTGTAACAGATCATCCATCCTACATAAACCTCATGCGTGATGATACAATCGCAGAAGATACAGACGATTATAAGAATAACTTAGATTTCCATGTAGACGATGGACGATTTTGTAAATTGCTTTTTGCAAAAGAGCACCAAGTGTCTTTTTTTAAATTATGCTTAATTTTGTTTTTGTTCATTTTACTAAGATTATAAACCAATAAAAACAATAAAGAGAATGATTGTCTTTTTTCCTATAATACCCTATTATTTTTAAAGGTGAGCCTTGTTGGTTGGTTCTCTACTGCGCAATGGAGTCCATTTGTCAAGCAGCGTTCAGATATTTCACTTTTCTTATGAAATTTTGCAGGAATTTTCTATTGGCGTCACTATTATTCTAGGTCAAGGTTCATAATCCAAACAAACCGGATACTTCTTTTTATGGCGTGTATAGTAATATGGAGTTTAAGAAGAGACTATTTCAAAGTAATTTTTATAGAAGTTGTGTACATAGATTGACCTTTTTTGGTGTTACGTATGATATTTGAATTGTATTCTAACGATTCATTATAGTTTAACACATAAAATACTTGTATTTTTAGATTTATAGACAATATATCTTTGTGTTTATAACAAACAGTGACTGCTTTTCTTCATTATTCTGTTAAAAATCTTTATGAACTTGCAAGTTTAATTATATTAATAATATAAAGCAATATACTTCAAGGAAAGAAACAATATTTAAATTGTATCCAGCATAGAAAGTTATTCTAATAAAGGTTTTGCATATACAAGTTCGGTAAAATTCTTTGATAATTATAATTTCATGTTTTTATGAAGGATCTAAACGCGAAAAGCTTAAATTACTTACTATATAAAGGTATAATGATTCAGGAAAAACAGCCACAGTTTGTTGTATTGTCTATAAATCAGAAAATACAAGTATCTTCTGTGTTAAACTATAGTAAATCACTAAAAAAGTGTTTTGGATTATGAACCTTGGCCACTCTCAATAATGACGTTAGAGAATTGTCGCGCATTGCGGCAGCTCGATGTATGACGTAGTTATACGTAATGCATTGTACATAACCAAAATTTTCTTTGCTTTATCAGTAAAAGAGTCGTTCGTAAAATAAATAACATTTTTTTATTTCAAATATTTCTAAATAATAAAAGCACTCTATCGAAATGAAATAATTGATTTTTATAAATAAAATATATGTATTATATATTCCAATAATATATCAACATTTAAAAGCAAGACAATAAAACTACAAATCAATACTTAAAATAAGCGGAAAATACATAAAAATAAACAAATAAAAAAATATACACAGTACATATCAGATGTTCTTTTCATGTCGTATGTGCACATGTTATTCCACTAGGAATGATATAGAATGTGTAATTTGAAAATCCATCCTATTTGGATACCAGAGTAGCTGGCGAATTCTAAAGAAGTCGTGCATTAAGGGTAGAAAATCACAGATCTCCTGATCGTATCAGAATGTGTGCTCTAAATCGAAACTCATCTCTTTGCAGGATGTAGATCATCAATACAGTGAGTGCGACCAAGCACATGCCTATGGTATTCACTACAATGCCTTCGTCTAGGAGTTTATTGTATGCCCTGTTTCTGAATGTTAAATGTACATTTTCTATTATTACAAAGTCAGAACATGGAAAATTACAAAAGACAAAATTGATACGTAATAATAATACACAGATATACTTCGATACATGGTCGTTCCAAACAAAATAACGCATAATATTTACTCAGATTATTTTTTTTTAAATTTATTTAGTTGATGTTAACTAGTCTTTGCAAATATATCAATAAATAATAACAATATGGAAATAAACATAACAATATTAAACAACTCTTCATTCAAGGTACTTTATTTTTTGAGAAATTCTTAATTTATATTCGTGCTAGTGTCCGTAGTGTTACAAATTAACCAAGATTAAAATAAAATTGAAATTCCAATAAATCTGAAAACACTTAATATTTCCGAAACAGTTGACGATAGGTATAGGAAAATGTACATGAAATATGTCTAGAATTTTGTGAAGAATCCAAAAATTTAATAATATGTGTTGCATTTAAAATGAAAAAGTTGGTATTGGCCACTGTCACATGACACACCATGTATAAAAAGTTTCTATTGAAAAAAATGCACAACGAAAAATACCAATCGACGTGTCTGAGGGTTTTTGCGAACACGCCCCCATTTATTTATTATCGAATTTACTCCATTTGGCAGACAGTGTATAAGTTTATTGAAATACGAAAGCCGGTTAAAATTTTTGCAAAGGACCACTACTAAGGTGGTGCTACTGAGATGTGCCATCTATACACTGCATTTTAATTCCGTGGACCACCTTTAAATTTTAGCGCTAAAAGTGGGCAATTCGATTGGTTATTTTCGAGCCCAAATGATATTTTCCTCTGATCTTGTATTTATACAACCAAACTGGTTCTTTTAAAAGTGTTAGACCGCTGCTTATTGAAAAGCAAATAATTCTCATTACTTATAAGAAGCTGAGAATTGAAAATACAAAAAAAAAGTACAAAGGAAATAGCATCGTATATAGTGTCCACAAAAGGTAATATTGTATTTTCTATCAATAACGAAAACGCAGAACTAGTAATTTATATTACCTAATACAGATAAGTTCTGCTGAGGTTTTTCAACGACATCTTTATGAATACAGAAATACAGACTCGTTTTTGAAAGTGTTACAATATATATGCAATATTATCAAATTGCTATTATGCAAAATTATATCTATATCAATAAATTAATGATTTCAATTATATATAAATAATACCGACGAAATTAATACATTAAATAATTATATGTAATTTACACGAATCAAACGTAAAAGACTGTTTAAAATTTAACATATTTATCGTATAATACAATCCATAATGAGCATGGTTATACTCGTGCATATAAACTAACCTTGAAGTAATTAGGAAGACTTGATAAAAGTTATTTAGTATGTATATCCTGTGTATTACTATACGTGCAGTTTTATAATTATATTTTATTACCACAAACAATGCATAACAGACAATATAAAACGCATCACAAATTCACATACATAAAATATAATCTACTACAAAATTATGCTACACGTATCTTTCTTAAGCACAGATAAAATTCAATGTTAAAAGGTGATTTGACGGTAGAGTGATTTTTCATAAGTTGGTAACACTTCCGCCATGACAAATATATTGCTAACTTCAGTCAAAGTCAAAATTTCGTCCAAACCTGTCAGATAGATAAATTTATACGATCGATTTTTTTTTAATGAATTTAAGAATGAATTTATTTTCGATATTAAGATTTTGACAGTACTACGAATCTCATTTTTTCAATTATCATTTAGACTCTTAATTTATACGTATTCAAATTTCGGAAGGATTTTTTTTTCTATGGATGTCGTCCATACTGGAACCGCCATTTCGTTTTTGAAATTTCAATTTCGAATTAGTGATCAGCGACCCCAAAAACCCCCGGGCCCTAAGTTTTACCCAGATTCAATCAATTTTGGAAGAACCTTTTGTTGTTTTTTTTTTAAATTCGACTTCGACTGATTTGTCATCGGTAACCCCAAAAGCTGCCGAGCACTTAATTTCACCCCAATTCAATCAATTTTTAAGGAACGTTTTCGCCATATTGGATTCGCCAAATTGATTTTTAAAATTCTGACTTCGGATTCGTGATCAACGACCTCAGGAACTTCCGAGTACCGAGTTTTCCACAATTAATTTTTTTTTATTTGTCCCAGCTTTTCGGGATTTGGACTCGGGCTAATCGGCATTAGAGTCTGGATCTTAGCTAGGAGGTTGTAAGTTATGAGAATCGGCCCAAGGTAGGTTCTAGTTTATTTTAGTTGTGTGTATTGGCGCATAGCCTATGGGGATATAGCAACAATGTTACATTTTTTTCTATTGGTCTGGAGAAAAGACTCGTAATCCTAGATCTACCCACGACAAAGCCAAAGAAATTCAGTAAAATATCACATTTAGTGTAAGGACAATTTTCCAAAAGTTACATTTTAATCGGCTTAAAAAACTGCATAAGTATAATCAAAATATTGTTGAATAAAAATTAAAATATATTTTTTACCCTAAATAGATATTTAACACAAAGTCACTCTTCCGTCAAATCATCTTCTTAAGAACTCATTTCCTATTTTGCAAATAAACTACACAATAATATGTGCTAGGTATTTTATTTTTAAGGTATCATTTTCATAAAATCTACACACATAATTTTTTTCAAAAAGGGAACTACTATATTATGTATGTGAAATGAAATAAGTAGGTACATATAATATTGGTATAACTGACGCTTAAAGTAGTGTAAAATGATGGCAAAGCTGAATGTGTAGATTAAAAGAATTATTTAAATATTGAACTGGTGTAAATACATACCCTAAACTCTCTATGACTTTCTGCGTCAGTCCTGTGAGGCATGAGGCTATCGCTAGCATGAATGTAGTGAGTCCGAATGATGCATGAATTGGCACAAGTGATGCTCTAAATTGTGCTGTTGCACCTTCACAGCACAGGAGGAGTAGAAAACTGAAGAATCCGACAATGAACTGTAAAAAAAAATGGAAGTTTAATAAAATATGCCGAGTGACTATAAAAGATTAATTCAAAAAATTCTGATCGAATACATAAAACAGTATATTATTATGATCCTCTCTTAAATGTTATCTGTTAAATTCCGAGAGTTCCCACAGCTATTTGTTTTATTTGACAATTGGTTTGACAAATTTAATTTGACAAGATAAGCATGCAAATAAAGGAAAATCATTTTTTTTGGATTGTGGTGCGGCAGTTTTGCAAAACAAATCGTTTGTCAAATAATTTGTGAGAATTGTGTTATACTTGTCATGGAGAATTTTGATAAAGTGAAAAGAATGCAATCGAATAAAATTTATTGTTGATTAAATCACCTCAAACATTTAAAATAGTTATATTATTATAGATTTAATGAGTATTTAATATATAGAAATTGGCAACTTAAACATTGTTAATTCGTAGCGAAGATTTGAATCAAAATTCATCAGTAAGTATGTCAAACTTTCTATAGTAGGATTACCCAACAGATGCAGTAGCAACAGCGCACGAGAAGTGCGTCACTTAAACGTCATACGTAAAATAACGCTTACTATTGGTTCGTTTGCAAGGACGCCCACAATAGAATAAGTTTAGTATTGTGTTTTGACAGTTTAAATTTTGCATTATTATTATTTTATTTTTTCTCAGTTTCTTTGCTTAATATCTAACAAAAAGTATTTCTGAATACTATTGTATATTGTTTTTGTGACAAACGTAAGTAAGCGCATGAAATATAACATCAGAAGATGATTTTGAAATATCTACTTTATAGGCTATAAACTCAATCCTCCGTTTAATCACCTGTGGTATCAGTATGCCCCTTTGCGTAACATTATGGAGAATTCACCTCCTAAGAAGAGGCTCTCCAAACATTTTACAGTAGAGGATAAGGAGAGGTTTTTGAATATATACAAAACCTTACAAGAACAGCCAGGTACTTCGAAAATAGATAACATTGCAACTACAGCAACAGCAGCAGGTAAATATTGAATAATAATATCAGAACGTAGTGTTTACAAGGTTTTGCAAGAATATAGTACTGAGCATTAATTTCAATCACCAAAGAAATACCATAGGAAAAAGGCCATACTGGACAACGTTGATGATGTAATGCGGAATAGCATTCGGGGAATTATTCATTCCTTTTTTTTTAAAAACGAACCTCCAACTATACAGAAAATTCTTATGGTGATAAATGAAAGAAACGATTTACCAAACTTTAAAATTTCAACTCTCAGAAAATTAATAAGATAACTGAACTTTCGGTAAAGTATAATGAAAATGTTTGTTTCTTTTTATAAACAGTTTTGCATTTGTAGTTATCAGAAGAGGAATCTTAATAGTATTCTAAAAGAAAAAAATGATATTATTACTTGGAGGAGACAATACTTACGTAAAATAAGAAAATATCGTGAAGATGGAATACCGATATATTACTGAGACGAAACATGGGTGAACGCTGGGCACACAGTAAAGAAAGTGTGGGCAGACACATCAGTACTTACTGCGAGACAAGCATTTATAGATGGTTTGTCCCCAGGCCTTAAAAATCCTTCCGGAAAAGGGAAAAGGTTAATTATATTACACATAGGTTCTGACGAGGGATTTGAAGAAGATGGCTTGCTACTTTTTGAATCTAAAAAGACAGGTGATTACCACGAAGACATGAATGCGGAAAGATTTGAACAGTGGCTTCAACATATTCTGCCCAATTTGAAAGAAAATGCAGTGATTGTTTTGGATAACGCACCATATCAGAGTCGCAAAATAAATAAACCACCTACAGCAAACAACCGCAAAGCTGAAATTCAACAATGGCTTGTCAATCAAAACATATCATATGAAGATGACATGGCGAAGGCAGAATTAGCATTAGTTAAGGAAAATGTGACCGGCCTTGCGAAAGATGCTGTAGATGAGATAATTGAAGCATCAAATAGAAAGGTATTGCGGCTACCTCCATACCATTGTCAATTAAATCCGATAGAGTTGATATGGGCACAAGTAAAGGTGTATGTTGCTAGACATAATGTATCATTCAAACTAGACGATGTAAAGGAATTATTTCAACAAGGTGTGTTCAATATTTCATGTGAAAATTGGAACAACGCAATTAAACATGTGGTTAATAATGGAAAACAAAATGTGGGAACTTGATAATTTAATGGATTGTCAAGAAGACTCATTAATCATAACAGGTGATGATTCCACTATATCTTCAAGTGACGACTAATTATTAGTGAGACTAATTTGATGCTGTTTTATTTAATATGCTCTTTTTGTAAATCACTGCTTTCTCATACTTTATTTTTCATATGTAAATTCATCTATTGTATCATGTAAGTAATCATAGAAACTTAAAATATATTTTCTCCTAATAGTATATATATTGCATTAAAAATTTCCGAACCTGTCGTTTTCTTTATTTCTTCCCATTTCTCCCATTTACAAGCGAATTGGAAAAAAATTAAAATTAAATTACTATATATTTATTAAATGTGCATTTATTTAGAAGAAAATTATTCTTTTATTTCACCTCTTTAGCTACCTTAAGCTTGCTTTTAATAAATTGTTATACAAATGCCACTATATACAGAATATTAAACAAAGTTCTTTATTATAATGTACTATTCCAACGTCAAACAAATTATCATATTACATTCCTTGTTCGCATGAACCTAGAGAGGACGGCTCTTGAATTTTATTTTCTTTTCATTTTCCTTTCGATTATACGTAAAATAATCTAAAGTAATCAAAATTATTAGTAACTAGTTGCTTAAACAAGCTTATATTACGTACCTATATTGCATTAATTTTCGTCTATTATAATTACATTTATATAGGAGAATGTAGAATACTTGCATCGAAATGTGGGGTTAGAACTACATATTTGTTTAAGTATAACGTCTAATGTCAAAATATTTATGGTTAAGGCTATGCGTTAAGCGTTGTGAATTTGCCTTTTTAAGCTATTACGTCAATGCAATGTTGCTACTGCATCTGTTCGGTAATCCTACTATAGAATATGATATGTATAATAAAGTAATTGATTGGTGTGTATCATATTATATGTATCAAACAAACTGTTTGATAAATTGATAAAAACCGAAACCAAAACCGAAACAACAAAAACGTACTTCATAAGCATTGCATCAGATATAAACAAGTTTAAAGAGGAGCGGACTGCCTTTTTCGAAGAAGTACAGCCCGTTATAAATGAACTACCCGAAAATCTAAGATCTTCATAATGGGAGACTTTAACTCTAGGATTGGCAATACAGCCCTACCAAGTATAATACAAAGGTTTAACGAAAACCTCATCAACAACAATGCAGAAATTCTAATAACACAATAACACTATGCGCCCAAAAAGAACTGCGAATTAATAATACATTTTATAAAAACAAAAACCAACAAAAATATACCTTTGGTAACACAAGATACCATAACTCACTGATCGACTACGTTATCACCAACACCTGAGTCAAATACTAGAAGACGTAAGGACACTCACGTCAGCAAATGTTGGCACAGAGTACGGTCTAGTTCTATGTAAGTACCGCTTCAAAGCGAACCGCCAAAAGAAGAAAGCACCATTGTATATTGAGAAATTCAACGTGGAATTGTTAAATGACAGTTCAACAAAAACACTGTATCAGAGTAGATTACATGAAAAAATTACTTTCAAGCAGAGGGAAAGCACGCCGAAGAAATGTGGGATAAGATCAAAGCCAACATAATAGGAGATACTATTTACATACTGAGTGGGCCACCGAAAACGAAACAGATTGAATATCTAGAAGGAGAAAACTTTCTTGAAAAAACGGGAAAACAGGTCGATTTTTGATCCAAGGGGGACACCCTTCCATCATATCTTCAACTGTGATACGTCATTCCCCTCCCCTCCATCACTCTAACCATTACAATTTAAATAGGGAAAGTACTAAATACGATACATCATTGAAAAGGTAATTGTACGGAGAATTCAGCAATGTGATTGTTGGTTGCGCTATTTTTGATTTTAGCGCCCTCTAGCGGAAAAAAAACGGTTACGTATTCCACAATGTGACACATCATTTCAAAGCTAATTTTATTAGCAACTAAATACGTAATATCTTTGACATTTATTTGTCATCATTCTCAAGTACAGACTGTCAGTGTCTTTTGTAAACTAATAAGTTCGTAGTTTCTAATATTAGAGCTCTGCAAGGTGTTTCGATTATTTAATTTTTTTTCAATTGTGCATTAAATTGCTAATAAAATTAGCTTTGAAATGATGTGTCACATTGTGAAATACGTAACCGTTTTTTTACCCGCTAGAGGGCGCTAAAATCAAAAATAGCGCAACCAACAATCACATTGCTGAATTCTCCGTACAATTACCTTTTCAATGATGTATCGTATTTAGTACTTTCCCTATTTAAATTGTAATGGTTAGAGTGATGGAGGGGAGGGGAATGACGTATCACAGTTGAAGATATGATGGAAGGGTGTCCCCCTTGGATCAAAAATCGACCTGTTTTTGCGTTTCTTCAAAAAAGTTTTCTCCTTCGAGATATTCAATCTGTTTCGTTTTCGGTGGCCCACTCTGTATATACATTTAGACGTGAAACGTATATACATATATACATGCGTTGTGATACACACCCACATCTAGTGTCATTACCGACAATCAACGCACAGGCACCGTGTTTCGGCCTTTAAGGCCTCGTCAGTGTAATCACACTAAATGTGTGCGTGTATTTCAACACATGTATATATGTATATACGTTTTAGTTAGCTCTAACATCGAAGTATTTAACACTTTTCATTTTCATAATAGGAGATGCCACAGAGGCACTCGGAACAATTGAAAATGAACTTAAATGGTAAACAGGAAGCAATGGTTCACAGACGAAGTGAAAACGTTAGCATAGCAAAAAAAGAAGCTTACATCAGATATAGAAACAGAAGAACAACAGAAGATTACCAAAAATGTAAGACGATTAGAAGAGAAAAACCCAACCTTTGAGCCAAATCTTGTTCAACTTCTTTAGAGATAAAATAATAGTGTAAAGGAAGTAGATGGAAGATACAGAATGGGACAAGGATCGATAAAGATATTTTGCTACGCTGACGACGAAATTTTGATGGCGAACCTTAATATGCAGACGTCTATAGAAAAAAAATAGTATCAATGGTCATAGCAAAGGAGCCCACTAGATGTAAACTGACTGTAAACGACAAACTCATTCACCAATATATGCAATGTACGTACTTAGAAGCTGAGACAACGAGCTCCAAAAACTTACATCAGAGAGTCAGAAAGCAAATTGAATATTTTAACTGGTTCGATGAAAATTTGAATTACGACTCTGTTTATGTTTAATACATTTTTAATTCGAACAAAAAATACAATGTATGCTTCATAATTCTCTCTCACATGAGTAATTAAAAGAACAAACAATTGTCACGAGAAACTAATATGCCCCTAGAAATTAAATTTTAGCTTAATTAATTAAACCAATTGTGAGGTCGTCAAACCCAGAAAAGCCGAAAAAAATACTATTAGGTAAACCTTAACAATTGCATTAATTTATATCTATTAACAAACAATATTATTGTTTGCATTATTTAACAGTTACGGATGTGTGCTGATAAAATAGGTAGGTTGGAATGAGGTGTGGAGTGTGAAGTCATTGTAATTCCAATTCACAAGAGATATCTGCTAAACTGGTTGTTGCAAGTGGTTTATGTAATTGAAAGTGTGTACGATTAATGCTAACTGAAGAGGTATTAAATTTATAAGGATAACGGCAGTTTACCTATATGTATAGTATTCTTAATGCTGTACACTAGATATTACAGGGCGGTTTTAATATAATAATCTACCAGAGTTTATCGTTGGCAACGAAATGTTTATTACATTTACCCAATATTTTAATTTTTTCTGTTATAACTAGGATATTTTAATTCAAATATAACAATATTGTTTGGCCGCTATTTTGGTTCGGATGATATTTGTCAGATGGCATTTGACAGTCGTAGAGAATATTATGGAGTATCTACCGCCGAAACAACGTGTTGATATTATTAAAAAAAAAAAATTTAAATTATGGATACGCGGAGAAAATAACGTGACTTATTTTTTGTTAATCATGTGCAGAGCAAACCAACCATTTTTATCGTGTAAATAAATAATTATGAAAATTTTTATACACTGGAAGATAAAGCGAGATGAATCAATTGAAGCTGCATATATAGAGATGTTCAAAGAACGTCTGGATAAAAAAAGGGACAAAAAGAGAACAAAATGCAAAACGAAAAATCCCTTACCACAAAAATTAAAAAGATATAAAAAATCTTTATACGTATTACGGCGACTAAGTTTCCATATTCAGTATAAACCTGTAGAAACACAGAAAGAGTGTTAAACGTTGGGTTTTTATATAATATGCTCTTCAGTGTATGTTGTAATTTCTATCGGTGCAAATACAACTATGAATTGCGTTAGTAACATAAACGAAATGATAGAAAATAACACACTGAGCTATGATATTAACATAGAATTAAAAAGTCTAGGTCCCCCTGGACCAGATTTATTGATTAAACTAGATCACAATTCGAAAACTAATAAAACCGTGACGAGAAAATTCAAACAGAAGCTCTTACAGTTTATCAGACTGGTTGTGTGGGTGAAATGTGCAAAATGCTTCTTTTGTTGTTGTGTGCTTCATTAGGAATTCTCCACAAAGCGAACCTGCCTGGACTTCTAAAGGTATTAGAAATTTAAAACACTTTGGTGAAAAAGTAAAAAGACATAAAGTAAGTGAAAACATCTTAGTATCATGATAGAATATTCAGTTTTGGGAAAGGTAAATATAATGTGCCAGCTGAACACTGCATATAGATTAAATATAATTCAGCACAATGAAAACGTCAGTAAAAACAGACATATTCTTGGAAAATCAATAGACTGCATTAAGTTTTGTGGCATGTTTGAAATCGCTTTAAGGGGCCATAACGAAACACAAGACTGTGTGATTCCGGGGATTTTTCGTGGATTGGTTAATTTATTGGCAGGAATTGACAGCACCCTCAATGACCACATCAACAAGTCTAATAATAGACTTTTTATGGGTTTGTCAAAAACTATTCAAAATGAATTGCTGGACAGTATCTACGGAGTTTCTCGCACTTTGATTCTAGACGAAATGAACAAAACCCACTATATCGCTATACAAGCAGATGAGACGATAGATTCGGCTACATTTTCCCAGTTAGCTTTTATAGTTCGCTACGAGTTGAACGGAAATATACAAGAACAATTTCTGTCTTTTCCGCAACCAGAGAATCATACTGCTGATGGCATTAGCAACTGTTTATTGGCAGAACTTAGGAAAATTAAATTGGACCAAACGCCTGCAAAATTAATACCCCAAGCTACGATGGCGCCTGAGTAATGAGTAGTAAAAACAACGGTGTTCAGACAAAAATTAAAGATATTTACAAAAATGTAAATTATATTCACTGTTACGTGCACCAGTTAAATCTGATAGTTGAACGGTCTGCCTCACATAACAAACAAGCGAAAGTTTTCTTTTGCAACCTACACTGAAAAAAATCTCCTTAGGAATTTTAGCTACAGCCCTGTAACTATCTTTTTGTAGTAGTAAATGTTACAATTGTAGTAAAACTATGAACACGGTTGTAGGAGAATAATATTAATCTTTGTAATTGTTTTTTGTAATAAAAACAGTATTTCGAATGTAGCAAAATGAACTAATGTAAACAAATAATTTCAAGAAGCAGTTTTTACTACATCTTGTCAGTGGCGGCTGCTGCAGGGAGGGCAACGGGGCACTGCCCCCCCCCCCCGTGACAAATTTCCCCGTGACAAACTTCTTTTAACAGATAAATTAATTATAAATACCTAATTTGTATGTAATTTTTCTGATTTGTTTGATGACAAATAATATGTTTTCGGAAGTAACAGTCCGTCTTTTCAGCGCGTTTAAAAATCGCAGTCTGACGTAGGCTCCGGGGCATCTCGCGCGACTGCCCCGTCTGTATTAGAAATCGAGCGATGAAACTGGCGTGGGTAGCGCGCGTATATACGTAGGCGACAGGGCACTACTCTATAGTGCCGGGCACTGCCGGGTGGCGGTCCAGTATGTAATATACAGCAGTGAGTGTATGTTGTAATTTCTATCGGTGCAAATGCAACTATGAATTGCGTTAGTAACAGTAAGACAGAATTAAAAAATCTAGGTCTCCCTAGACCAGATTTATTGATTAAACTAGAAGATCACAATTTGAAAACTAATAAAACCGTGACGAGAAAATTCAACAGAAGCTCTTACAGTTTATCAGACTGGTTGTGTGGGTGTAATGTGCAAAATGCTTTTTTCTATTTCGGTGCTATAAAGTTCACTTTACGACATCCGTTTTGGTTGCAAAAGTATTTCTATATCGCACGCTAATTTTGTTGTTTTGACGTTGGTAACAAAAAAAAAATGGAACCCAATTATATTTAAATGTAACAAACATGTGCAATAGAAGTTGTACAAAGAATAAAAAGCACACATGCTAACATTTTATTTACTAATTAACAATATTAATTGTTAAGCAGAGTTGGATGATAAGTTTTCTGATGCTACTATTGTAATTTACTTCCAAGGTTGAATAGTACAACTGTTATAAAAGGTTGTTATTGATAATATGTCGAGACTATGTTGGCGAAAGATTTTGTAAATTGTCTTCTGCTATTTTGCGAATCCCCCAGAGATTCGCAAAATAGAAAAAATCAAGTGAACGGTGTTTCTCTACTTTGAAGAGAATAAAAACATTTTATAGAAATACCATGCGGGAAAGCCGACTACTGTGCCTTAGCATTGTGTTCCACTGAAAAACAATTACTGACATCAACACCAAACTTCAATGAATGAGTTATTCATTGAAGTTTGGTGTTGATAGTATTTTGCTGATCGTAAGGAACGGCGGATGGATTTTATTTTCAAACAAGTTAATTAAATAGCATATTGAGTTTATTTTTTGTCTGTTCTTAATTTTTGATATTAAACACTCAGACCCCGGTGCCCTCCCGTCCCAAAAACTCACGGGCCGCCACTGCATCTTGTACTAAAATATGTTCCAATATTTGGTAAAAGTTTGAATGTATAAATAATAATATGTTTTTTAAAATGTTATTGTGTCTAGTTTTCTCCTTTAACCCTTTGTGTCCCAGACCCCAAATTTTTTAACGATTTGACTAACCATTTGCATACATAATATGTAATACATCTATTTAGCATAAATTATTTATTTCAAAATTTTTGCGCACCCCTAATGATAGTTGGGGGGTGTGGGACTTAGAAGTCCCTTCAGAACAGAAAAGACACAAACATATGGATTTCAACCCTTTATTGGTTCATCTCATGGTAACTAACAAAACAATTTTTTTTCCGTTTATACATAGATATATGCCACAATGACTACATTTTGAATATGGTCTTGATTCAATTGCTAAGGATGAGCATTGCTCACATCTTCCCCTTTTTTTGGTGAACGTTGGAAAATGGACTCCTCTATTTCCCAACCTAACATCGTTGGAAACACTATAATTGTACTTTCTCCGTTTGGAAGCATTCACTCCTGTTTGAGAGCCTCCAAAAGGGCTGGCTCGTGGACTTGAGGTAGCAGAGGTTGATTTTCGTTTGTTACAGAGAATGACTGAGTTACGGGTCATCAGACCTAAGCTGACACTGCGTCTAAATTCCAATAATGTAATTTTTTCATTTTCATCGGTGCGGAGTTTTTTGTATACAATGTAACTGTTTACAAAAGCAATGTCTAGGATGCCAAAAAATAGCCTATGCCACCATTTTTTCGAGCGTCTGTCTACACAATACGCTTCTCTCAAACGATCTGCATGGTCAACCCCTCCCATAAATTTGTTGTAATCTGGAACTATTGCAGGACAGTTGATTGATTTTCGAGTTCCATCTTTTTGCAATCGTGACACTTCGCTATGTTCTGTCCCATGGAAATTAGACAAAAAATGGACAATTCTGTTGTCACACCATTTGAAAAACGTCAAATCCAAACTAGATACTCTGTAATCTGTTTCTCCTCTCTGCATCCTTTTATCAGGAACCATATCCTTTGGCAATCCTGCTCTATCTCTTTGCACAGTTCCACAAGCTAGGGTTCTTTCATTTTTCAGCCTCTCAAGTACTTCTATAGACGTGAAATAATTGTCAAAATATAATTTTCTATTTTTATCCCAATAATTTTCTGATAGAGATAATACCACTTTTCCCCCTAATCCAAAGTCCTTGAATTTTTCATCTGCCGCGTCGTCTTTTCCTTGATATACTTGAAACTTCTTGATATAGCCGTTTTGATCTGCAATGCACCACAATTTATAACCTCTCTTGATAGGTTTTTTGGGATTGTATTGTTTGAGACTTGATCGTCCTTTGAATATAATCATACTTTCATCTACTGAAAGTTCTCTAGTTCCATTGTTTAGCATGTCAAATCTTTCGTTCAGTGCTGTTACAAAAAGTCTTATTTTATATATTTTATCTTTGTTTCCTTCAGGAATTGTAGTGTTATCATTGATATGCAGGAAAGACAACATTTGCTGAAAACGGTTTCTTGTCATTGTGCGCTTTACTATTGGTACTCCCAAGTCTTCCTGAGAGGACCAGTAGTGTTTATAACTGGGTAGTTTGTGATAACCCATAAAGAAATTGATTCCGATAAAGGCCAGAAATTCATTTTCCTTGAGATTCAATATTTTTCCTCTTTGTGTGGCATATAAATTAGACTGATAGACAATGTCTTGTATTACAGTCTGGCCAAGAAATTTCAAAAAAAAATCGGTGCAGTTTTTACAGTCCTCAAATAGGTCCTCAACTGGATTCTCATCCAAACTATAGGGCTCTATAACTGTTGCCACTTCTTTTTTTTGCCACTTTCGGTCTATCCTATTGGTTTGAGCTTTTTTCTTTCCCTTCTTTTCACATTTTTTAGGGGTTTTTTCTTTTTTCTTATTGGAAGGCCCAGCAACCGATTCCGGCTCAAAGATATTTTCGGTTTCTACTTCATCGTCCACAGCAACAGAAAATTGATCTGCATCTCCATTTTCATCTTCGCTATTTTCTTCGTCAGTGATGACGTTATTGTCTGTTGGTAACTCTTCTAATTCCGCAACTGCAGCTTCAGCAGCTGCCAAAAGCTCTGCGTCAGAAAGAAAATGTGTTTGTCGCCACGACATTGATGTGTTTGGGAATATGGAATAACCTAAAAGGTAAAAATAAATCGTTTTGATGTGGGGTAGTGTCTCACAAAATTACCTTACTAAAATATTTTCGGGCCTGATCTTTCGGGTTTGACGGGACGTAAAAGTCCAAGATAAATAAATTCACTTGAATGAAATGCCTGGAAAACTAGCCGGGAATTGTTTTTACTTTGATGAAAAGGGCACTTTATTCCACTATTTTACATAAACACAACTAATTTTAATGTTAATAATAATAAATTAGCACTGCATAAAAATAGGTAACAAATTTGCGTTGCACCCACCATAACACTTCATAATCATTTAACACAATTTTTAGTTTCTTTCGGTATAATCAGTGTGAGGGCGCTGTCAACCATGAACAAAACTGTACTGGAACGTCTCGTCAGAACCTAAATTCTGTATCTTTAATACTTGAAAATATAATCTCACTAAAAGTTGGAGGGACTTCACAGTCCCGTCAGGACACAAAGGGTTAACTTGATATCTTGGGAATACAATATTATATTGAAAATTTGCACAAAAAAGTCTATTCTAAATATAGAAGTGACATGTGCATTACTATTCGTATTATATAGAGACCAGGCGGACTGGACGGGCAAGACTGCACGAAAAATTGTTCGCCCTTTGCTATCAACACCCGCGAGACCCCAAGTTTTAGGGCCTTTTATTTTTGTTGTGCCCGGAATATCATTTGGCTTTGTTTTATTATACAACTGTACATTTTATATATGCCGTGTATTGTGCTTGTGTGGTTTTGAGAGGTACGCACGCTGTTTATTGTAAACAATTACGGGACCTTTTTTTAGAGAAGTAAATTTGAACGAACCAAAGTAACATTTAAAGGTAAGTACCTTCAATACATTTTTAGAATGATTTAGTTTATGTTATTAAATATAGTAATATGCGTACTACGTTTTAATCAATTATGGAATACACTCTGTTCGTAAATGATTGAGATGAGAACCATAGGCAACCAAATTGACAGATTGGTAGCTTTCAATAAAAAAAAAACCCTAAATATGAGTATACTCTGTCAAATATTTGTTTGGATTAAAAAGCGGGTAATCTACATAAAAATTGTATTAAAAAAAAGATGGTAACACAAGTATAATAATTATAATATTCACAATAAAAAATAGAACATTAACATTAAATGTTGAAAGCGATGTCCCACATTTTGTATGCATATGTTAATCCTTCTTTTCATATTTTCGAACACTCTTTGTAGCTCTTCTACCGTAATTTGTTGTCTAATTGCTTTTTGAAGTTCTTCCAAATTATGGAGGCTGTTCTTTAAAACACTATTTTTTAGTTGACCAAACAAATAAAAATCAAGCGGTGTAAGATCAGGGGTTCTCGGAGGCCATACGCCTTGACTAATGAGCCTATTATTATAAAATTCCTGAAGAAATGTTATTTTTTCTCTTACTGTATGTGCTGGTGCATTATCTTGTTGGAAGAAACCATTATTTAATTCATCATCATGAACTTGTGTTAAAAATTCTTGTAAAATATTACACCTGTATCTTTCTGGTCTAACAGTTTCAAGAAAAAATGCAGGTCCTATTATTTGTCTTCGAGAAATAGCAACCCACACTCCTACTTTCTGTGGGTGTAACATTACAATTACAATAAATAAACATATTATAGTAAATGCTTAATACCCGTCTCAGCTGATAGTTTTCTTAATGATTTTTTCGACTAATTGTCATACGTTGCTCAATATCATCCATTACTGGTTGTGTTAATTCTGCTAGTCTTCCCCTTTCAAATGCAATTTTTTTCATGAAATCATTTAATAATATTGTTTTTATGATTCACAAAATTATGACGATTAAAATCTATATCGGGAAACTGCTGTCTAAATTGATGAATACAAGACTCCAAGTTGTATGCCCAAGATCCATCTGGATTTTGAGTTCCACTGCAATAGTGGGCCATTAAAATGAAGGCATCTTCCTCAGAAGTGAAGACCATTTTAAAACTAAAAAGTAAACGTATAATGTTGTTGAAACATGACGTATACATCACCTTATTATATTACCTGGTTGAATTACAATAAAGTTATAGCTCTACAGGTTCTCAAATTACGCAATATAACAAGAAGAAACGGATTCGGATCAAAATATAAAGTTTAACAGAAAATGTACACAATAGACATAAGCCATATGACATAAAGGTAGGGCAATTTATTTTTTTACCAACTTAATTTTTAAATTTTGGGCGGTTAATTTGAATTTCATCTCAGGCATTTACGAACGCACTGTATTGCATATACCTAATTTGATATATCAATTAAAACAGATATTCAATTATTTAACTTAGAGTAGGTACTTATATGTATGTTTAAGTAGAATTGTGTATTTTTTTACCTTATGTAAGAACATATTCATTCTCTTGTATAGGTATTATAATTGTGAAATACTTATTTCTGCTACATCTGCTCTAACATTACTGCAATCTGTAAAGCTATTGAAAATAATTTGCACCATACCGATGACAACAGCTGAAAATGAACGGTGTTTTTCTACTGTGAAGAGAATAAAAACATTTTCTAGAAATACTATGCAGGAAAGCAGACTATGCGCCTTAGCAATGTGTTCCATTGAAAAACAATTACTGACATCAACACCAAACTTCAATGAATTAGTTATTAATCATTTTGCTGATCGTAAGGAACGGCGAATGGATTTTATTTTCAAACAAGTTGAATTAGTTCAGTTTATATTTTCTCTGTACTTAATTTTTGATATCAAACATTTAGATCCCCCCCCGGTGCCCTTCCCGTCTCAAAAAATCACGGGCCGCCAGTGAGGCATTTTCCTTTTGCATTTTGTTTCAGATTTTGAGCCAGAATCTCCATCCATTATTGAATCAAGGAGAGCACAGCATAAAACAGGCCGCTAAATTTTGTGCAGATCTATTTTCTCCACCACTTAACTACTAATTAGAAAATAACTTACCTGTATTGCGAACAGTCCCATCGTGACCAGTCCGATCCAACTGTGCAGCGAATAGAAATTGGGAATTGGGTCCGGCCAGTTTAGATTCCGCGAATCTAACACTGCCAGGAAGCCGATGGCTACGCATGGTATCGCCAGTGCGTGGAAGACAGTGTGCAGTAACTTCACGTAAATCCGCCTGCAACATCGGCATATGCGATAGAGAAGAATAGCTGCGAACATAAGAAAGAAGTAGTAGCATTTAATTCTACGCGATAAGTATAACTTATTGTGTTAATTAGTGTTTACTAGTGGTAACTCGAAGCCGGAAAGAGATTAAATGTAGGTTAAATGAGATTAATATAAAAGAAAATAGGAAGATAACCTATCTTTGTAGCATCTGTCAGACGATCCTCAATTTATTAGGGACAGCAACCAACTTCACCGCATAATAGATAATGCTGCGTTAAATGACCCACGACTGAGAAAAGATAGAAACATGATAACGCGGAAATGTGGTCATTAGAATCGTCATCAAAGTCTGTGACGTAATAGTTTTAGTACGTCTATGTGAATGTGAGTATTGTGATCGACGAATAAATTTACGACTTGTGAAGTTTACTTTGAGGTCATATTTAAATGTAGATATATCAAATTTTCTGAATGTAAATTAAGAATTTTTGATTGAAAATAAAACAATGTACTGTGTGAGTATAATCAAATAAAACTTCATTTAAGTTCAGTATTTCATTTAACAAATAGTCAAAATTAAATTAATATTTTTCATGCAGTATATTGCTTTCGCGACATGCTTATAGATTGGAGTTATTATTCAAGTAACATAGACTTTCTTTCCTGTACCGTAATGAAGAAGACTAATCAATCTGAAACACGTGTCTGCGGTTGCGATTGTACTCCTAAGAGTTTCCAATAATTTATTTTCAATTTACACATTTCCGCCTTATTATCTTTCTGTGTTTGTTATTCGTGGGTTAGTTAACGCATAGACTAGCTATTGTCTATCATGTCGTGAAGTTAGTTATTGTCTCCGATAAATTGTATACTAAGATCAGAATATGCAAGTCACATTCAAATGACTTAAAATTATTAATAGTATTTATTGCCCAACAACAAACATTTACAGGACATTCTTAAATACAAAACTCAGTAGCAATTATACTTGCGAAAAGGAAAAACGATATACCTATATACAAGGTGTGTATAAATTGGCGGACCCACTACACGCGGCGATGTTCTTCGTTAAATTCGGAGTCCAAAATCCTAATACGAAAATGTTGTACCATGCTCCATATCTTTGCACGAGGTTCCTAAAGTTCGGACTTTCAGTCTTGAAATAAGCATTATTACTTGATATTTGTTGACAGAAAGAGCTACAATTTAGAAGAAAGAAGAATTGTTGTTATTATCCTTTCGTTAAAGTTTTCTTTTTGATTTTAATGTTTGTTTTTAATATTTGTTTATTAACTTATTTTGACTAAAAACACAGCTGACAACGTTGTAAAACAATAAGTAGGCAGCCTAATGTTGTTCTAGTCAAATACATTACTACTGTCAAATTTTGACACCTTGTAATCTACTTATTTCATTCGACTTGCTTATTTTTCGTGTTTATTTGTATAGTTTTAATCAGTTTTTGGGTTTTCGTGTTTACTAGTTGTTCTGTTTGTTTATTATGAATTTTACGTTCAACGAATATGCCGATATGTATATACATGATATACGGTTTCTGTCGTGGAAATGCTAGCATGGCAGGGCAGGAATATCGAGTGCGTTTTCCAAATCGGAGGCATCCAAGTAAAAATGTATTTCGAAGGCTGGACCAACGACTTCGTGAAACATGTTTGTTTATTCCAAGAAATGCGAACGCCGGTCGACCAAGGCAAAGGCGTACCGTGCAACTAGAAGAGCAAGTTCTAGCCACTACAGGAAGATCCCTCTGCGAGTACCCGTCAATTAGCTTCTACACTAAATATTCCCAGTAATTTGGTTCTACGAGAAAACTTGCTTCATCCATACCATGTTTCTCAAGTTCAGTCTCTTTGCGGAAATGATAACTTATTTCGAATCAATTATTGCAATACAATCTTAAATAGAATTCAGGAAGGAGGTGACTTTTTAAGACGTATTCTTTGGAGGGATGAGTGCATGTTTACCAGAGATGGTGTTGTATTTAATACTCATAATTTTCATCATTGGGCAGATGAAAATCCACCAAAGAAGGTTTTCTGTTAACGTTTGGCTGGGTATAATAAACCACAGGGTAGTTGGACCAATTTACTTACCAAGTCGCCTAGATGCCGGTGAATATTTAAATGTTTTAGAACAAGTTATTGATGAGATACCGTTGAACGTACGCCGTAATATGATTTACATGCATGATGGAGCTCCTGCGCACTTTGCTAAGAACTGGTTGACTGAACACTTCCCAGACAGATGGATTGGTCGTGGCGGTCCCCTTTTGTGGTCTGCGAGATCCCCCGATCTCAATCCATTAGATTTTTTTGTTTGGGGTTTCATTAAAGGTAAAGTTTACGCTACACCTCCACAGGACGCTGACGAAGTTAGAGCCCGAATTGAAGCCGCAGTATTAGAAATCACACCAGAAAGACTTGAGCGAATAGTACAAACGATACCACAAAGATTGCAGCTATGTCTACAAACTGATGGATTTCAATTCGAACAATTATGTAGGTAATAATTACATTGATTTCTATCAAGAAGATGTACAAAAATTAGTCAATAATATCAAAAATTTTTTAAACTTTGTAATATTTTCGTAATAAATATGTAATCTAAGAAACCAATTTCATTTCGTTTGTTTCTTTTTTTAAATTTAAAATGTAAGGTTCACATGACGACGTGTAGGAATGTTCCGAAGATTATAACTACACTGAGAAAAATGTTTATTAACCAGCAATAAAATTTTAATAGTCCCAGATAAAAAATGTAATAAAATAGGGGACAGCAAAACACCATATTGGACGCAAATAAACACTAATTTCTGATATTATTATATATACAGATATTTGCCATAAATAAACTAGTTTATTTAAACGTTGTTTGACAACTATAAATATATCGCTGTTTAGCCACAAATAAACTCATTATATTGCAGTAAAAAAACTAGACGCCTAAGCCGATACAAAAATCTAGCACACTAAATAGACTACATATTTGTATAGGTATTAGTTTACTTACGATAAAGTAACATGTAAATTCATGTTAGTAATATAGCTTATTGCGGGAAGTAGATGAATTAATTAAGATAACTGAAATATGCAACTCTACTACAAGTGTTGTTTAATTGCACTATATAATTTTTTGTTTGTCACACGTATTCAGTATAGCTACTCTAGAAACGCATTTTAATTGTAGTAAGTCAATTCAGATTAATTGCAAATAATGCATATTGGGGAGCAAGTCACCAACTAAAAATATTAGGTGTTTAAATACATTGTCTCAAATACATGCGATGTGTGAAATAAGCGCATTCGTGATCACATGCATTTGGGTAAAAATACTTAAACACCGAATATAATTTAGTGGGCCATCGTCCGTGATACAATTAGCATAGTACTTACGCTTCAAGATTTTTTCGATTGTTAAGTATAAACAAATATGCAATAATACGTGTATACTAAATATTATGCCATTTCCATAATTACTGAAAATAGCTAACATTAAAGAATTTCGAATGTTAGAAAAACGCATTGAATGTATAATACAAATTTCTTTATTAAAATAAAATATTAACTTGTGTACATTTATAACAACTGACAAACGTTATAAACATTGTAATTGTATAGGTACATATATTATTTCAATGCAATACAGTAGGCATTGTTTTTATATATTTTCAATTTGCAAATGAAAGTTAATGTCTCCAATGACGCAAGCCGTGCTAGAATTCTTATTTGATGCAGGCATTTTAAAGATTATTTCTTGTATGAAATGCCATACATGCTTTGCTTCAGAGGAATATTCTAGATTTAAAGAATGGATGGACTTATAAAGTATTTCTAAGCATCTTAGAACTGAATTACATACATATTTCTTATCATTAATTACAATATAGGCAAAAGAGGATACAGATAAATAATAATAATTACAATATAGAAGGCTTCAATATTATTTATGTTTCCTACCGCTACACCAAATGGCTGTCAAGGTATGTTATATCTTTCTAGCTTTTTTTCTTCTTCTTTCGAGAACCTCTTCAAACACAGCAAAGTTCTGAAAAACATAACAAATGCAATATTTATTTGAGAAAGTTCACATATCCATATTGCAGTTTTCGATATATTAATGTTTAAATATTTTGAATATTATTTTCCATATGTTTGGGATATACGGGAAAACCATCTTCATATTGACACTACAGATTTTCCTGCAATGTGCATATCCGCAAATAATCTATTTGATTATTATCGATTTACAAAACTTTACAATGAAGTAAAAGAGTAAACTGTTTTGTTTTTTTCTATATGATAAAGAAAAATTAATACATATATACACATTTGGTGAGAACATTGAACAACTGAATAATGTCTTTGTAACGCTAATTAAATTATTTTACCTGAGCATAAAAAAAAGCTCTCCTGAACATAAGTTCGAGTAGGACGTCAATTTTTTTCCTTATTTCCGTTTTTTATCGTAATAGGTGAAAATAAGAGCGGTAAAAGTAACAAAACCTGGGTTGAAGTGTCTGTAAAAATAATAGCAATGATTAAACTCACTTATTATATTTATTCATACAGTAAAAATACCAATTGCTGTGCACATGGAATAAAATATATTTGACTAGTTTAATACCAAAACTCCGTATTAAACTAGTTTTATTGTAGTAACTGCATGAGTAACAGAACAACACTGGTAGTGTTGCTCTGTTACGCTACGGTGTGTAGACAGCGCGATTTTTAATCAGTGCTACTGATGATGACAACTTAGTTGTTGAAATACGTATTTAGCCATTTTTGTGCTTTAGTGTGGTGAAGGTGTTTTAGTGTTTTTGTGTAGTTTCAAGCCACAGACTCCAAGTTTAGTTTTTTTCAAGAACGGCATATTTATATTTGTAGGAAATTTTTCTTTACTTTATAAATAATAAGTAAACAAATAAAGAAGTGCCCCTATCTGTGGGTACATTATTTTCCATGCCTAACATCATGAATTACTATGCATGCATGCAAGTTACTTAATTATAACTTTTCCTGGCTTTTATAAACAGAAGAAAGAGAAATAACAGATTGGTTTATTAAAACATTATGAATAAAAATATAATAAAAAGAATACTTACGTTCAAAAACTGAATAATAATCTCCTAGCCCCCAGGTTGTTAAAAGAACTTCCACATTAGCAGAAGAATCACACATTTTACGCATTTACATATACCTATACTGCCTATACTACAATGCACTAATATCTATTATAAAATGAGGGAAACACGTAACATGATATAATACGCATATAATTTTCTAACGGAAATGCACGATATTAGCCGAAATTCAACATTACCTACCCAATTTAATTGTAACAAGTGTTACAGTTCACTTTGCACTGTATATTGTTTAATTACGACAGGTATGAAGCTAAGTATGCTAGGTTGACGAGTTTAATAACAGGCACATCATCTCTCATAAATAAATTGTGTAGTTGTCGCTATTATTATTGAATTCCTTGATATACTGTGTAATTGGATTAGTATATAAATTCATGTATGGTGGTAACTTGGGTTTAGAAAACTGTATTTATTTGTAAGTGATATATCGAAACAATAACCACAAGTGAAAATATATTTCCTACCAATAAATTTTTTTAGCAACACAGTTTATTTGACAAATTTTTCTCAGTGTAGCACATGCGTGTTCAATGTTGCCAATTGTATGTTTCTTTCAAATTCATTCTGAAAACAAAGGAAGCCTGATCCATCGTTTTAGGATTAGGACTTTTAACTCAAAATTTGACCAAGAATGTCGTCACGTGTAGTGGGTCTGCCAATTTATACACACCTTGTATACATATATGAGCGAACATTATTGTAAATTGCTTTATAAATTCCTATTTTTAAGATTTTTGTAAATTTTGATAGAATGACAATGGGTCTAGAGTTATGAACATGCTTTGGATCATTTTTCTTAAATACAGGGCATATTCGAGCATGTTTCCAGATATCAGGAAAAACGTGCGTTTTGTAGCTAATTCTAGTAAGTCACTAGAAATTATAGCCAAATATAGCCCAAGTAGACCTAAGATCGGTGCAATTCAAGTTAGAACTAACAATGATAGAGTTCGAAAAGTGGTCAGCAAATCGATTCACAATACTCCTGGGAGAATCTAAATTATTGCTCTTTCTATTCATTTAATGTTAAACTTTAGTTCTATTTATTGTTAACATATTAAATTAGTTACAACAACAAGAACAAATAATTTTTTCTTTTTAATTACTTTATGTATGACTTTTACATTTTATTATTATATGTTTTTAGATTTTTTAATTCATTATATACATCTGTCATTCTAGATTCATCCACTACAATTGATATTTTTGTTTATGTATAAAATTTGTATTTTGTTACATTTCTCTTCTTGACTTTTTGCAGAATATTACACACAAATAATCTACATATTCTAAGACCAACTATAGGCGTATGCATCACCCACAATCTGAATTCAAAAATATAACTCTCAGACCAAAAATAAATTCCTTGGCTTTCAAGTATGCAGTAGTTTATTTCAAACTCAAGATATGTTTAAAATGTATATTCAAATAGAATTTGAAATATTATTCCAAGAAATTAACATCATTTCGAAAGAATTATTCTTATATTTTTGGACTAAATACTTTCCAATTTCCAATTCAATGTATTACAGATATGAAAGCATGCCTATTCTTAATTCAAACATACGTTTTACTTGCCTTAAATATATCGGATAGTTGTTCCAAAACAATAAAATACAATCAAATTAAAAATGTCATATGCTCCCTTGAATATTGTAACGAAACGAACGATGTTAAAAAGCAATGTAAACAGTCGTAAATCATGCACGCCGTACGGCGTAGCTAGCGAAAAGACTGGAACGTCTCTCGATTTATGAAGAAGAATTCCCGTATCATCTGGATCTTCTGTATGCGAATATATAAGGCGGCTGGGTCATGGAGATGAGTAATTCGGGAATAAGAAGTTCGTTAAGTAGTCGACGCGCGAAACAGATCAAAGTAGAAATAAATATAAGAAATAAATAAATAGTTCCTTGAGTGGTAGCCCAAGAAACGACATAAATATTAGAGTGTTATATAAATAGAAGTGATATAAATACGGTGCAGTTTTTATTATAGTGCAATAAAGATATAAATATTACATATTATAAATAGTACTGGTAAATAAATACCCGTGTTTATTTAAATTGTAGTAGTTTAAGTGTGATACATTAGTTTTACATTTTTATATTGTAATTAATTTTACGTTTATGAATATACAGACTGTTTTAAATAAATAAATTGCACGAGTTGTTTATTACGAACCCGAAAACGTTACAATATTGTTTTATCTTTATTGGCAAGAATATCATAGGTTTTATTTAAAATTATTATTAGTTCGCGCATATATGAAGTTACAATATGTTTGTTATTTTTGTATGTGTAGTGACGCGTATTTCTTATAATTGAAAGATACAAAAACTGCCTCTTCCGCTTCGAGTTTACCTTAGGAGACAAGGAATGCAGGCAAGAAAACTATATACTTACAGAATCCACTAAATGTAATGAACCCGGCCACCATTAATACTGGGTGCAAGTTGAATTGCTTTTTGGGGGTTTCCCTCCACGCGAAGCCATCGTGGAAGTTAATAATCCAGAATAATGTGAGGGCTAGGGAACCTAATAGTAGTATACTGGCCAGCACTACGACGAGGGTGTATTCGAGCCAACTTCCGCATCCCCATTCGTTCTCTTCTTCATAGTGTCGGTGGCTGGAAACAAAAAAGACGCAATATGTATCGCTTGGTTTTTATCTCGAAAACTTCAACGTCAACAATAGCATTGGACAGGTTACTTAGGCATTATTAATGCTATATACGTACATTAAATCAATAAATACTATTAATAACTATTATAATACTAGGTGAAAATGTATAAAACCTAATAAATAATGAATAAAAAACATGGTCCTAGTGAAATTTCTTATTGTGAATTTATTTCCAATAACAAAGGTAACATTGACAAGTTTGTTTGAGTTTGATTCATTTGGTGTTTCTTGCAATTTCTATAGTTTTTCGAGTTTTTTTTTACTCTCCGCTTTTATTTTTATCCTGTTTAGTTTAATATTCATTTTTGCAGGGGATCAATAAATGCACACCACACATTGATCGAATTAAACTATTTTGCAATAAAAATATAAAGTCGAAAATAGTGGATAATCCGCAAAAAACAACTGCATATCGTAGGCGAGATTCTATACTATACTTCATTCACTGAACGTATAGAGTAATCACGAGCTGTCCACGACTGCATCACGTGCACAGCTCAATTTACAATAGAGTACTTATATTAACAATACAGTTTTATAAAATCTTTTGCTTACATGTTTAAATTTTCGAAAACAACAATTTATTAGTTTATATAAATACTGAACCGATTCAAATTTACAGAAAATGCAAGTTTTGTCTTTTTAGATAACTAAAATACGCAAATCTCAAACATAACCCATATTAACAAAATATTCGTAAATAGGGCAATCCAACGACCTGTCAAATCAAATTCAATATGGCCGTTGTTGGCAAACAAACAGATTTGTATCATTTAAATTTGACTATAAGCGCTCTTATTAAACAATTATCTTATTAAATTAACTTGCTACCGTCATTATTTAGTTATCTAAGTATGATGTTGTGTATCAAAGGCTGAAACTTATAATTATCTGACCAGAATGTTCTGTATTGCAGTATGTTTCAAAGGAGTGTTTCAAGAAAAAAAACAGCTTTAATTATTGCCTGCTTTGAAGTTTTCATTAGAAAACCAGATAATAATTTAGCTCAGCAGCAGTACTGTTCTAATTATAAATACGATAGAAATTTTAATAGCAGTAACTCCTCAGGGAACTAAATGCTATATTAGTTAAGCTCGGGGTGACATACATCTGAAAAATGAATGGAAGAAGTAATTTTTGCAACAATCTTAACCCAGGATATGTTGTTCTAGGAGAAAGAGCATTTTCAAAAAAGGAAACACTAGGAATTCTGCAAGTGAATTTTAGTTACTCCTGCTTTTACTAAAGAAGAAATCGTTAGCACCTTAAAATATCTCATTCCAATATATGTGTTAAAAAAGTATAATAATATGCAAAAATTAATCAGTGTAGATAAAATTGTGATTGTATTTAATGTTCTAATTAACATATCTAAGTTGTAAATGATTTTGTATTTATAATTATATGTGGCACTATATAATCTTAATTTATTCCTGTACAACTTGGCCATTATTTTAGAATTTAAATAGGCATTTCGTTACAGACAAAACACAAAACTTTAATAATAAGTTAAGTTTATTTATTAATATATTTGAAATTTATTTACATTTTTTTAAGTCCTAAACTGTTATACATTGTACGCTAAATATTTATAATAAATTTTTATAATCTTACACATAATATTTCTATATTATTAAACTTATTTTCCTATTGCTATTTATTAACTATTGCTTCTATAATAATTAAGTGAAACTATTCTAATAAATAAATCTTATTAAACAATCCTCTGATTATTTTGTTAGTTATTGTAAATTTAAAGACAAGTCTAAATAATTAATCCTTAATCAATGCACGAGCGGCTTTCTTTTTTTTGTATACTACAAATAATAATGCACCAACATAACTACAATGTTCGGCTGTTATCAGTCATGCATGTAGAGTGAGCCGAAAGTATTGATTCACATTTCACAATAATGCACTACACATCCATTGGTTTTAAATTAACTTTTTATAAATGTTTCACCTAATCAAAAACACGAACTTTTCCACATAAAATAAATAAGTTGTTAATAGATGTAAGCGGTGAGACTCTTGAACACTGTCATTTGGTCCTTAGTGTAATAAATATGTATTAAAACGAAATATATAATAATATCCGTACTTGGCACAGGTGGAATATCATCTATTAAATTGTGTAATTTCAAGAGTGAATGGATCCACATCTAGTCAACTGTCTTAGAATCAGCTGGGCATTCTTGTTGATGTTTGCTAAATATGTATATTCAGTACAGTCTCTTTTTCGAGCACTGTAAAATGTCCCTTTACTTCTTTCTTCGTCAGTTCTGGCCGCTTTTTGCACAGTACTGTATAAACAGGTAAAAACAGTAACTTAAATTCAACACTTCTGGAATCTGAAACATAATTAACCTATAAACCATTTGCTTTATTTACGAGATCTATAGACCTTACCTTCAATAAATCTGTAATAACTAATAGAGTCTTTAAAAGATTGAGAATAGTAACAATAACAACTTAAACAAATATATACATATATTTCATAATAACAGACAATGTTAGTCACAATCATGTGACAAAATCACAGAAAGCAGATGATTTATATCGCGTGTTGTAGGATTTGTATGTAGTTATAACAACCAATAGTAAGGCAGTATTAAAAATCATGCGTTGATAACGCGTTTTTTGCTACTCTATTCGTTCAGTGAACAGAGTATACCATAATCCAATAGCTTAAGTGCATCGGTCGAGGTACACCTCGTCAATATGTTAAGCGCATATATGACGGAGGAGATCTCGCTGGCCAGAAGAGCTCACAACTCATGCCAAGACAAGAAAGAATTCAAAGTAAGGCCCAGAAAGTTACAGGATTTTATTTTTTATATATATTTATTAAAGTCATACCACGAGCTCATGTCAGCCATCACCCGAGATGCCAAGCTCGATAACTTACCCAAACTTCCACTCGATAAAACACATGTAGTGTCATCCCCATACTGCGTAACAGCACAGTCACAAAGCGCTGCCTGAAGATCAGAAACATATATTAAGAATAAAGTGGACTCCAAAATAGACCCCTGCGGCACACCCCTGTCTACCGATGCAAACCTTGACATATAATCTCCACATACGACCCCGTTAACACTCCTAGCATGATATCTGTTTGTGAGATAGGACTTGAAAAGCGCGACATTATATATATATATTCGTAAATTGTTGTTGTGTTGTTGGTCGTATATATTTAGTTTTCTTCGAGGTTTTCTTTTAAAACATATTTTTTTTTTGGTTAGCGACCTTTTTATTATAATTATATATAAAACAATTCAATTAAAATACCATTAACGTTTCGACATTTCTTTATTATATCTTTTTCACAATTGTATTTCTTTTATATTATGCTTGTAAACAAAATTATCACTAAAAATGTTCTTCTGTTCTTCATTCTTGCCATTTTGTTCTCTGCCTTGGTAATTTTCTTGTTTTCTCCATATGGTTGTTGTCCTAAATTCTTCTTAATTATAGAAAAGTTCCAATTATCATGTTGTGTTTCCATATTTTCGCCCATAAACATATATATATAAATATATTAAAGTTATTTGCCAAATATACAAATGTCTTGAAAAAATGAATATCTTCTTGGTAGTAGTGGCAAATGATGAGCAAAATTAATAACAATATGACAACTGGTTGTCATTTAGAATACATTAACTAATATGTACATATTTGATTTACAGAGTATATATTGAAGGATCAGCTGTTTGACATTGAAAAAGAGAAACGTATTATTAGTCTAGATGAATCGAAGAGTGACATCACAGATACTAATTTCGATTAAACTATTTTATTTAAACAGTTTTATATATAAAGAACTGAATCTTTTGTTTATGAATTGTTCAATAGTTGTGGTAGTATCAATGTTATATTGCGATGTAATACATAATCATAAATGTAATGTAAACAGTAAAGTATGATACATAAATTTTTAAATACTTCGCTGTAATGTCTACATAACCTTACATTCACCAAAGACGAAACAAACCAAACTGGTAACTAAAACCCAAATTATATCCAGATTATGCCTCCTTGTTTAGCAAATGAAAATATCAATCTTCTACCATCTGAGTCATATTAACTGAACGGGAGATGAAATGGCGCTCATTTCAAATTCCGCGCCAATATGCTGCTAGCGCCATCTTCGCACCCGTTCATTCATGTGTGACAAGGATAGAAAATCTTGGATATGTTTCTATCTAGTAGGTGCTGGTCTGTGCATTCACATTGTGTGCATGACAAATGTGAAAATTTTTCCTCGGAATGTACTATTCAAAATGACTGTGCTGCTCTAGCGGTCACATCAGATTGGTTGGACTCTAGTTGAATTGCTTTGGCAACCGACATGCGTCAATACATTAAAATGTCGTCATATTCGAGATGTTGCAAAACTTCATCTGTCAAGTAATATAACCTACAAAAGCCATTTCAGGACTGTCATAAATAATAATATTCATACACCTTTTGACATTTGTCATAATTACCTTTTGAAGTTTGTTAACTTCTTCACATTAATTATGATTCCAATTTGACAGATTGTGCGTTTGCCACTCGTAATTTTTTATTTCCAAGAAAAGTCATTAATTGCTTCAGCACTAATGTGATTTGCCCAAAATCTTCCGCTTACGTTTGTACGCACATAGCATACATCTCATTGTCATAGTGAAAACAGTTTCTGAAGGCAATTTGTTTAAATGGCCGACATCATTTTTGACTAACACATCTAAACAATTTTTTTTCAGAATGTTTATGATGTAAGGAAATACTTGAGATATATTGTCGTATTCAGAAAAAGAAAAAAAACCCTATCAGAATCACTCAAAAAAACTAAGTAGTCTCATTTGAAAAAAAAATTGGCTACAGAGGCTTAAAAGTCCGTAGGGCTGGAAACCATTTTATTGGAGCATTTTATAGTCTATTTACAACCATTTAATTTTAGGTATTACTCATTAAAATCTTCTATGGATCATCTCAACCTTAGTATTCAGTACAGTCTCTTATGGGATATATACCTCTTTTACTACCGTGAGCAATTAGTAATATACTGTCTTTTTTTATTTCAAGGCAATGTTGTCAGTTCGATTTATTATGTTTATGGTTGGTATTATCGCTGTGGTGTAAGTATCACAACATAACCTTCCTGTCAAGTGTCAAATTAATATTATAATATTTAATATATAGAATAATATCCTAACAAACAAGTATTTAAAATGTCGTGTCATTATAATGAGTTACCAAACTAACCTGTCATTGTCGACCTGACAACTATGTTGTCTCTCTCCATAAGACACATACTGAATACTAAGGGTGAGACGGTTTATAGTAAATAAAGGCGCTTTTAAATCGTATTTTATATGTGGGACAGTCTGACAGTATTGTTTAGTAATGTATGTAAATAATAACGTTACTTACTACAATATATCAGAACAACAGATTAATAACCTAATTTAACATAATTATCAACACTATTTTGTGAACGCGATAATTTGTATGATAGTAGCCCGTGATCTTCAAAAGTATCTCATGCCAATTTAGTACACTAAATCAATGATAAATATTGCTCGAACACGAGCTAGCAAGTCGCAATATATTAATTAGGATTCCGGGTGTGCGCTATATTCCCAACAGAATTAGATGACTTTTGTTTACATCGTTCCAGTCGTAACTGAGAATACCTTCCGCATACAAATTAGTGTATCTCCATATAAAACCGCTAAGTACTATGAAATTTTAGTGACGTCGGGATATTTACAGTATTCGTTGAATAAAATACGGAGTGATTGTTCAATCAGTATAATGGGTGTGTAGATTACTGATTTAATGATTTCAGAGTTGACGTTTTAAATAATTTCACGTTTTACAATTTTTGGGTATTTGTATTTCGAACTTTGGCAAAAAATCATTTCTTATCTCAAATTTGCCTTTCATTCATGTGATAATAGATAGAACAACAAATATTATAGAGAAATATAATGAAATAGAACCCGTATTGGAAATTCAAATTAATAATAATAATATTTGGGGTAGGAATATGCGCCACGTTGCTACGCCAATAATGTAATGGAACCTTTAAAATTGAATTTAAAAAGAATAATATAAATTCTAAAATAAAATGTAAAATTGATTGTTTTGCCTGCTAAGCTCAGTTCGTACTCTCAAGGGCGATTCAGGTTAATAAGAGATGATTCATTAAAAGGTTCCCAAATATTATTTAGTGTTAATAAAATAAAAATCCATTTTATAATTTAAATAATACTTGTATTCAAAATCAATGAATTTTATATATCTTACAAACCAAGAAATATCCTATTCAATATAATGTTTTTAACACAAAAAGAAACAAAACACATTAATAGTCATAATAAAACTTATGACTAAGTGTGATTTAATATTACATTAATATATTAATTGATTTTAAATATGTTTTAAAATTATTAATAAAAAATATAATTAATTAAATTCTTTAAATATAGTAAAATTATAATATTAATACGTAGAAATGGGCTGTACCATTACAATAAGTCCGAGGGAGCGGTTACTCAGCCCAAGCAAAGCTCTGGTAGAGGCTCATTAGTCAACAATTTTGACGAAAATGTAAAAAATGCTGAACGACAAGTAATACACAGACTTTTTTTTATAACAATGAAGCTCCTACATACAGTTAATAAAAATTTTAATGAAATTCAAAACCCTTCCAATATACCTTCAATAAGCCGTTCATCATTATACCTACTAATAAAAAGATTAATTTCAAGTAAAATATATTTATTTTTAATATGAATAAGTATATGAAATATATTATTATTATTACATATTAGGCACATAAAGCGAAACAGAAAGAGTTTATTGATAGAGCGTAGTAAGATAAGTACTTGGAGATATAGATATTTAACAACTATTAGATCATATAGAGCCCAACAAAAAAAGATATTTTACTTAGATAAAACGTGGTTAAATGAAGGGCACACAGTATCTAAAGTTTAAGTTGATGTTAATGTACATAACCGAAGGGCAAGCATTTATAGATTGGTGGTAGATTTATAGGATCTGAAGATGGGTTTGTTCAAGGTGGATTATTATTAATTTTCCAAAGCAAAAGAACTGGCGACTACCATGAGGATATGGATTATGTTGTATTAGAAAATTGGTTTAGTGCTGTGTTAAAGAAATTACCATACGGTGCCATTATTATTATGGATAACACACCCTACCATTCTCGCAAAGTTGAAAAGATTTCAAGTACATATTCTAAAAAGGACATGCAAAATTGGCTACAATCAAAAGAAATACCATTTCAACTAGAAATGACTAGACCAGTTTTACTGGATTTGATTAGACAACATCGCCACAATTTCAACCATTATGTTATTGATGAAATGGCAATGGTATAGTTTGTAAATGAGATGGGTGTGTTTTTGTTTGAAAAAGTTACTACTTTACATTTTGCAATATTTAAATGTCGATAGTTCAACGTACACCATCATATTTAATTGAATCTGAAAGTCCAAATAATCGGTCTCCGATGTAAAATCTTCAGCGAAAGCAATAAATATCAGAAATAACAGGGGGCCCAGACTGCATCCTAGTGGTACCTCTGAAGTAGCATGGAAAATATGTGAATTGTGACGATTTTAGGCAACATACTGTCCTCTATTCGATAGATAAGACGAAAATATATGATATTAACCTATTATTGAAGCCAAATGGCTGTGGCATACTCAGCAGCAAATAGGTCAAATGTCTTAGATATGTCGGTGTATATGATATATGACATTAATTTGTCGAAAAGCATCAAAAGTGTTGAAAGTATATTAGGTGAAACAGTTTATAGTTTTACCAAAAGCTCATGTCCCTCGCAATGTGGTTCTTGTTTGTTTATTTGTTTATAATAATAAAATATAACAATAGTTTTTCACATACATTTTACAGTCGAATATATACATTTTAAATATTTATATAATAATTAACAACAATAAGAATAATAATCCATACCAAAATACACTTCAAGCCACATTATCTGTAATCGATAATAGCGTTTACTATATTTTAAAAAATTTTAGAAAAACCGAATTTTTATACGCTAAAGAAAGTAGGTTTTAATATTTACCAATAGATATCTATTACATTTATTGGAAAAGAACACATTTATACCACAGACATACAGTAAGTTTCTGTAAATTTTACATTGTATTAATCTATTGTTATTTAGAAATCTGTGTCAAAGAAAGTAAAATATATATTATTGTTCATATACGATATTCACAAGCAATCACAGAGAGCATGCAGACAGATGGTTATCTGGGTTTCTCACATCTCGAGAGTCATTTTTTACCGTGTCACTGGGACGGTAATAATTTTACTTTATGTATTTACTCACTACGTCTTTGGAGCAAATCATTATAGAATTTTCGCTCTCTTCGGCTCGTGTTTTATGATGTTTGCTCGTCAGGCTGTCTTGTTTATTAAGTTGAGTAAGTTGTGTCTATTAAATATGAAAAAATCGTTATTTCTAGCACCATACATGCTCATTCCTGTAATCAATAGAATTATGTACTGGAAGTGCATTGACACTAGGTAGTGTCAACTAACGTGTTGTTTTCAATTAGAAGTTCCAGTTATGCTACTGATAAAAGGAAGGAGTACAATAATATGTATATAAAGTTTTTTTTATCTTGTTTAAGGATCTCTTAAGATTATAAAATATTTTGTTTAAATAGTGACTTAAATACGTAATACAAAATTGATTCGATTTAATACTATTGAATGAAATGACAGTACAGTTTACATATATTGTTTAACAATAACTTTTTGTAAATTTCCCGTCAAAGCATTGTCATTACTTTTTTAATTGGAACTGCGTACCTATCGAAACGTCACAGGAGATAATTGGTTTACTTCCATAGACTTTATAAACTTATTAATATGTGATATTTATATATTTAATTACGGCGAGTTTGGATATACAAAGAACAACACATTAGCTTCACCTGGCCCCAAAAAGGAATAGATGTGTTTTGCGGTGTCTTCCATATATCATATTGACAATTTTGAACAAAATGGAAGACGTAAAATAATTAATTTTTACAATGAAACTATAGCAGCAGTTGACGCATTGGATTAGAAGTGCTTACATTATTCATGACAAAGAAGAACCAGACGATACAATTCGATTTATCACGCTGGAGCACGTACATATTCAATTAGCCATTTCAGAAGAATATTTAGAATGACTCGAAGCAAATTTTCTATTAGTCTAGGATAGGAACTGATTAACGACAATATTAAAAGAATATATCATATAAAAGAGCTGTCAATAGATCTAAAATCAACTATAGAAACGCAGTGATTAGACATTGATAAACGAATTCGTTTGGAAGCAGGAATTTTGTGTGTGTTTTAGCTGTAGATTTCGGGCGAATTTGTTAATAACTTGATTTCAGTGCCATCTATAGTATCCTAGCATAACTATGAACCATCACCTCGACAAAACAAATATATTGTGTGTAGCACTATTTTACCAAAGCAAACATTCGCACGTAGTACTTTAGTAATCTAGTGTCTCGCTACTTAAATATTTTGAAATCAGTTCACACTAATTGCTAGCAGCAAACATTTTCACATAGTACTTCTAGCCAATTAGTGTTTACCCAACAAAAGATCTTCGTATATTCGTGTTCAGGTATGTAAAGTATTGTCATGTGGTAACGCGATATTTAATAATGCTCAACAATCCACTTGGGACCAACATTTGCACGTAGTACCTCTATGGCCTATCCGACACTATTAAATATATTTCCAATTAGTAATAAATAAACTAAATATTACAAACAGAGTGAACATTCATTTCATAAAACAAATTAAGATAATTTTTATATTATAACTCATAAGGATTTTTCGTAACTCACTTCGTTTCATCATACAGTTCATCAAATTCCTTTTTATAAATACCTTCTATTTTGTTTAACAAAAAAGAAAAATAAATCAAAAGAAATATTTTCACAAAACGCTAATTAAATACTTAAATTCTATTCTTGAATACAAATTTTCAATCTTTAAAGGAACAGGTAGTGCGTATTTGCCCTACTGTATATATTATTCTAAAACGATATGCCGTCGGAGCTTCGCTTTCAAATTCGTGTATTCGCGATTAAAATCTCAGTCGAAAATGTTCATGTTCAATCTTTATCTTTTCGTTTATATATTATTAGACAAAAGATGATCGGTACATTTGCGCCCTCTGTCTTGAATTTTAAGTTTGCCATCCTGCCACAAACATGGTTAAATTTCCTTTTTGCCCATTTTAAGTTGCGCTTTTTATTCATTCACTTTGACAGCTATACAAAAAGTCCGCCATTCAAATTCTTCCTTACTTAAGTTTACAAATTTATTACATCTTATTCTAGGTAAATGTGTTATTCCTTTTCTTCTTTACTGTAAACATCTGCAGCGTTTGTCAGGTATTTTCTTTCACCATTTACTAATCGTATTGTAATTTTTTGTTTACCAGTTCGTCTATTTGGGAATAATGGAAAGACGTTGTAAACAACTTCTATCTTCCTTTCCCACCCCGTAGCAGGAAAACCCGTCGCTGCTGTTTCTTTCTCCTTATCTTCAAACCAGTTTTTTCATCTCGGGTAAGATTATTAATTCTAATATGGTACAAGTAAAGTATTGACATTTTATTTTATTTTTGCAGGTGTTAAACCATACATGATGGTCATTGATGCCTCAAAAACATAAAAGCTATAAATATAGGAACCAAAGAACACATTCCAACCTTTCATTATTATATACTAAACGTTTTATTTACGATCTAAAATCTTATAAAATAAATATCGTAGTTATATCCTTTTTTTTATTAATTGTACGTATTTGAAATCTTTTTACTTTTATTGCTAGAGTCATATTTATGAATCAATTTTATTCATATTAACATCTAAGTTTTCCTTTGCTATTATTTCATTTTCTTTAGCATATCTATCATTTTCGTTTCTATACAACAAAGCTTATTGATTTACTTTGCATGTGTATTATATCTCACTTATCTTTATATATCTAACATTTAGGCTTTCTTAAATAAAGTTTATTACTAACTATGTGTATATTTTATTTACAATATTTTTAATGAAGGAGACCATCCTTTAGGGATTGCAACCCATTTTACTTATGTGATCAATAGAGCTCTAGCTATTTAAATTTAGATAAATATTCAAATGAATTATAAATCTTATTCAATAACTAAATTAATACTTAATACTATATGTATATTTTCAAAAATTTCAGGTTCATAGCAATATGTAGGCAATAAGTACTGAAGATTTCCGTACTTACATAGGTACCTTGTAGGGAATAACAATGACCTCATTTTTTAGAATTCATAAACCATCTAACAATACACAAAAATAATAATGATGGATCCTCTTTATTCTTTACAATAGTTTCTAATATACTCTAAGGGACTAGTTTCGACATTATGTCATCATCAACCTAGAATCTAAGCAAAATTAACCGTTACAAAGCTTACCACGAATAAGTATGTATAAAAATATCAAAATGCAAAAATACACATGTATGATACTCACAGTCAAATGATTTTTCAAAGTATCTCGTGTCATAAGTTGATGTATGCAGATACAAATATTGGTTTTATAGTATCTTTCAAAAATATTCGATGGGTAGTTTTCATGTTAAAATAAGATGATGATAGATAAAATTTAGATAAAATTCAAACGCAAAATATCAACAAACACAAGTCACGTGACATGGTGGACATATACAGTGCACAATATAACATGAAGCAAATAAAATACCATACAAGGTCATGCAAGTTATTGATAAAACATAATAATAAATAAGTCACTATCAAATAACAACAAACTAGAAATCGTATAAGTCAGCTTAAAAATGAAAAAGACGGCAGTTAGGCAACCAAAGATGCAGGACGAAATTTGGTGTAATTATATAGTTTCTAAAAATGAAAAAAGGGGTTTGTCATGTGTATATACTTGATCATTTAATAAATTGTAATGATGTTTGTGTCTTTCAATCTCTAAAGTTTCTAACAAGTTAAGTTTTAAGCTTTTAAATTGTCTATGTAAAATTGAAATATTTTGAAAATCAATATTATGTCCAGTTTCAAGTCGATGTTTGAAAACATTTGAAGTTAATTGATTTTTTGTGTTCATACAATCTGTTACACAATTGTCGTCCAGTTTGACCTATATAAATAGAGTTACACTGAATACACTTCAAAGAATAAACACCACTTTCTTCTAGGATGTTTTGTTTGGGTTTTATATTATTTAAAATGTTATATAGTTGAGTATCTGTTTTGAATGAAAGTTTAATGTCAAATTTGTTAAATATTGGTTTTAATCCAATAGTGATAAAGTTATATGGTAGAGATTTATATTGTGTATTATGTGAAATATTGTTATTTTTATTATAAAGAGGGTCTTGTTTAAGAATGATATGTTTCATCAGTTTATTAATTGTGTGAATTGGGAATTTAAAATTTGTAGCTAATTCATAAATATAATTAATTTCTTTAATTTTTGAGGTATGGTCTAATGGATATGTTATCGCTCTGTGTATATAATATTGAAAAGCAGACATTTTTTGTGATATACAATGATATGAGTTGTATGGGATTACAGTTGTAATAGATGATGGTTTCCTATAAATGTCTATGGTAATGTTATTATTACACTTCGTAAGGGTGATATCGAGAAAATTTAATTTTTCTTCTTTTTCTATTTCAAGTGTAAATTTCAAGTTATTATGTAAATTGTTTATGTAACTGTGAAAAATGTGGAGTTCATCTATAGTACCCGACCACATGCATGCATGCATGTGGTCGGGTACTATAGTTCATCTAACAATACTATGTAACTTACAGTTTGAATGAATATGCGATTCATAAGCCACTGCCTAAGAAACTCTTGATGTGAATTTATGGAGTTTTGCGTTTGTTGTAATGTAAAATAAGAAAGAAAGCATGTTACCACGTATCGGATTAGTTACGCAAAAACTTTCAAATGACAGTTTTTCGAAACTTGCCTATCTCGTGAAAGCGTCCCTCGGTTACAACGTCAAACGCCTGTCAGTTCCGAGCATGACGCTATATCCGTGTTCTACTATATATGTATTTTTCTCCAGATCTTCTAGATATTTTTTCACCTAAAACATTCAAGTGAGTTATTTCTATCCCGGGAGCATAAAGAACGAAGCAAAAAAAGCATCAACCAAGTATGTCGCTCCTATCACAAGTTATGATGGAAAGTACGTACAAAAATTGTAGTTTGTCCGTATTTTCCAACTTTCCTTTGTAATTGTTCCGAATTTTTTTCCTGAAAACTGTTTCAGAATCATAACGAACAAAAGAAAAAACGCATATCCATCGCTCGAATCATGATTTATGGTCTTAAGTTCATACAAAAGTCATATAGAGAAGAGCACTTTCAATTTTCCCGGGTTTTACAATTTTCCGGGCGACATTTCCATTTTTTCTTTCCCTGAAAACCGTATTCGGACTAAAAGATGTTAGTCAAATCGATCCAACCCTTCTCAAGTGATAGGCTCTTACCAACAAACGGCTTTAATTTTTTTTTATATAGATACATGTATACGCAAACGTTAGAATTAAACATCATAAAATATAACTCATCTAAATTCAAAGTAAAATTGATTCCAAATTCTAAAACAACAATTTAATCTAAGCATAAATCTCACTGGAGAAAGTCCGTACATGCGATCTTTCTTTCACAGGTTTCACGTCTTTAACCATGTGCATGTAACGGTAAGCTCTTTTAAATTAAAACGAGCTATATAATAACCGAATATGTATTGTGAAATGTATGTGACAGGACGAAATAAACCATAAAATTCGTTTATTCCCTGTTTAAGCTTTCGCTATTTATTTATAGCTTCCTCAGAGATATCGTTATACATTGTAAAACTAATTCATTCTAATAGTATTACAAATGGAAGACTATTTATGGATAGTTTTTAATATATTTATTTAAATAAGATTCATATCCAGCACAGTTATTAATAAAATAATTAGGTATTTACAAGCAATAAAAAAATAACAAGATAATTCAGTGATCATTTGAAATTAATAAATCCCGATTTATCAAAATTGCTAATTGTAGATAATATCAGAGGTTTGAGGTTATGTGAAAAGACGAACAGTACATAAAACATGTTTTCCTATTTCTAAATTACTGACTAATAATAAATAATCACATTAGAGTTAGCATATATATAGTACAGATTTTATTTATTCACGAGAATAGAGGCAGTGTTATTAATCATATTTTGAAGTAATTTACGAGTTCAATTTGAAAAAGTTCAAATACACCTCGAATATGACAAATTATAATAAAAGAAACGTAGAATACAATTCTAAAATGTCCAAGTTGCCATTTGTATCTTCTACTTCTGCAGATTCTCAAATTTAACGACAATGAACGTCACCATTATATATATTATATACAGAGAGACCGTAAACGCTTGACAGTGCCGCTTCATCAATATATCAACTTTAGCACGAGTTTGACACACGTTCATTGTTGTAGTATGAATATTTAGTTTGTATCTAACTTCGCTATAGTGGCTCTCAATCCAATATTATGTGATTTATACATATTTGTCAGTCATATAAGCTTTTTTGAATGCAGAGTGGAAATATTCTACTGATTTGTGTAAACAACAGTTTCACACTCGATTCCCAGAAATGGAATTCCAACATGATATTTTTGCAAGATATGTCAACCGTCTTATTAGTCGTTTTCGAGAAACTGGCAGTATATCTAAGAAGCACTCTTCTGGTAGACCTACTTGACTAACAGGAGAAGTGCTAGAAGATATTCAAGGACGGCTGGACGTGAGTCCTCAGAAATCATTAAGGCGACTATCAGCGCAGACAGGTAAAATATTACTTTGTTTGATATACAGAAAATTTATTAATTCTGATTTTATGTTCATATGGAACATGCCATAGAGCCACTAAAAAACTACACATACATCCATATAAAGTATCTGTTGTACAGAAATTGTTGCCAACAAACTTTGAGAAACGCATACAATTTTGTACGTGGTTTAATGATAATCTTGCGGATGATAATTTGTTGGACATCACATTTTTCTCAGACGAGGCCTGGTTTCATCTAAGTGGATATGTCAATTCCCAAAATTATCGACACTGGTCATCCGTAAACCTTCATGTTTTTATTGAAACTGACATGCATCCTATTAAAATATGTGTTTGGTGTACAATATCACGAAGAAGAATAATAGGGCCAATTTTCTTCCATGATACAATAAATGCAGAACGATATAGAACACTTCTTTTAGAACCATTAATTAGACAACTTGACGACAATGAAAGACAATTTGGCTATTTTCAGCAGGATGGTGCTACCGCGCACACTGCACATGCTACAACTGAATTCCTCCAAAGATACTTTAATAATAACCGACTGATTACCAGAAATAGTTGGCCTCCTAAATCACCAGATTTGATTCCTCTGGACTTTTTCCTATTTGGGTATTTAAAGGACACTGTCTTTAGGACTCCACTACGTACATTATCACAACTACATGATGCTATTACAAATGCTGTCAACAGTGTAACAGAGGAAATGATTCAAAATGTTTTAATTCTCTCAAAAGACGTATAAATGTCTGTCTACAAAATAAAGGATTTCATTTTGAACATATGTTATAATATTTCTAAATATGTAATGTTACCTATGTATATGCAATATCGATCTTTGTATTAACTTGTTTTTAATAAAGATATTTTCAATTGAATGTATTTCTTGAGTTATTAAAACGAGTAAATTTTACAAAAATTCTTGAAAATAGTTCATAGGTACGTAAAATAATAGATGTCGCACGGACGAAATACAATTCAGAATATGATATATGCGGCAATTACACCATGCCTATGAAGCGGCACGGTCAACCATTTACGATCTCCCTGTACATATATAATAAGGGTAAGTATTAGGGTGGAGTAAAAAAAATATTTTTCATGTGATGCAATAGTTACAAAAAGTTACCTTCAGGATCACATATTATCCATGCCAATTTTTGTTTCAATCTATTTATATTTAGTGGATCCGCAAGATCCACGAATTTAAGAATTTGAAAATTGCAACTTTAAAAAAAAATTATAGGTATCGTTTCATTATTTGCCTGTATAAGTGTATACACTGTGTTTCAACCAAATGGAATAAATTCGATAATAAATAAATGGGGGCGTGTTCGAAAAAACGCTCGGACACGTCTATTGGTATTTTTAGTTGTGCATTTTTTTCAATAGAAACTTTTTATACATGGTGTATCATGTAACAGTGGCCGATACAAACTTTTTTATTTTAAATACAACACCCTGTATATTATTCAATTTTTGGATTCTTCAGAAAATTCTAGACATATTTTATGTACATTTTCCTATACCTATCCTCAACTGTTTCGAAAATATTAAGTGTTTTCAGACTTATTGCAAAAATTAACATCAAATAAAGAAAATTATTTTGCAATAAGTGATGATAACAAATTGAGTATAAGGAAAACAGACATACTTCTAGTCGACAAGCAGCCACAATGTTCGATGATAGCTATTCATCGATTATTCGAGCATTAAAAGAAAAATGCATCCCCATACAGTGATATCAACTCAGGAGCTCATAGAAGACGATTTTGATAGGAGAACGTATTTTTGTGAACAAATGATGGCAATGTTAGATAACAAGTGATCCAATTAAAACATGTTTAGTTTTCTGATGAGTGCATCTTTACACTTCACGGTCATGCTAATCGTCAAAATTGCCGCTGGTCGAGGGAAAATCCTCACTGGATGAGAGAAGAACATACGCAATACCCTGTAAAGGTTAATGTTTGGGCAGGAATTGTTGGAGATCATATCATAGGTCCTTTTTTCTTTGATGGCAATTTTAATGGCGATAATTATTCAACACTATTCCAAAATAATGTCGTGCCAAGTTTGTCAAACTTATATCCTGATCCAACAAATCCACAAGTTCCAGCGAATATGATATGGTTTCAGCAAGATGGAGCACCGCCCCATTACCAAATCAATGTCAAGCAGTACCTCAACCGAATATTTCCAAGTCAGTGGATAGTGAGGCGAGAATCGATTCAATGGCCAGCGCGATCTCCTGATCTGACGTCAATAGACTTCTTCTTATGGGGATATGTCAAAAGCATTGAAGACGAATAACGCTTGGGAGTAGATCAGAAGAAATTTCTATTGAAGACTAGGATGTCGCCAAGACGTTCGCGGCAAGCATATTGAACATCTCCTACATTGACATTAATGGTTTTGTTTTGTTTTTTACATTTTCAAGAAACAACCAGATTACTTATTAGTTTTTGAGTGTGTTGTAGCGAATTTGTGTAATCAAATAATTATCTTTCTTCAATGTTAATTTTTGCAATAAATCTGAAAACACTTAATATTTCCGAAACAGTTGAAGATAGGTACAGGAAATTGCCGATGAATTATGTCTAGAATTTTCTGAAGAATCCAAAAATTGATTAATATACAGGGTATTGCATTTAAAATAAGAAAGTTGGTATGTATGTATAAAAATTTTCTGTTGAAGAAAAATGCACAACTAAAAATACCAATCTACGTGTCAGAGCATTTTCTCAAACACGCTCCCATTTATTTATTTTCGAATTTATTCCATTTGGTTGATACACAGAGTATACAGTATATGTTACTAATAGCAAATATTATATTAAAAGTAGTCATATAAACAATACTACTAAAATAATTTTCTCATAAAGTACACAACACCAATACTGTCGGAGATTTATCCACTGCAATCATTGTATTCATTTTACGAATGCTCTAATATAAGTTTTTTTTTTGCAAAATTAATAAGAAAAACAATGTTAGGACCAGCGCAGAAGCATGTGGTACCCCAGTCTCGGTGCCGATTCTATCACAGATGATTCCATTTACCTTAAGATATCGGGTAGGTCCACTAAGATATGAGTCGAATCAATAAAAATTAATCTTAACAAATTTGTAAAAAACACATTTTTGTGCTATATGGGAATGTAAGGTTAGCAACAAATCTATTGGTCATGGAGAATTTTGCTTATTAAATCCGTAAAATCCGTAAACAGCGTAACATTAGATAGAATAAATGAAATTTGCAACATTCTGACGTGGTGAAATAATGTTGAAAATATTTTCTGTTTGAACAAAGAGAAAATAAGTATCGACACACAATGCAAAGAAACTATTTTATTATTTCACGTATTTCTGCAAAACGCAAAATATTTCATTTAATGCATGCAAATCAGATTTGCAGTAAAGAACAACCCACCTCAATATCTTAAACGGAATTATGTTAATTATCCGTCTCTTACAAAAACTCGCTTCAGACGAGCGGTTTGCGCTGGTGAACTGTAAATTTCAAATTTAGAGTTCATTGACACAAACCTCATCGTGTTTACCTCTTAAATGTCAATTGTGCAACTTCGCGGATCGCTACCATCATCGACAATACCAAATTCATCGATACACAACGCTCGTATGGATGGATGGTAGCAAGTAAAAGCTGTATTTACATTATATTTAGAACTCTGTGAACAAGATGGACAACAGCGAGTAGCGGTTGAATTACTCGAGTTCGTAGAACGAATACTTCTTAAGAATATAAGTATAATGAGGTCAGAAAGTATCCTTGATTGTTTTGATTTTTAGAAGTTGACTACTCATACATACAGTTTTTAAGTTTTAAATAGTAATAATCTAAAGAATGGGATTCAAGAAATAAATTTAAAACTTATTAATTATGAGGGTAAAAAATATAATTCAAATATGAAAATGAAAAATGTTAAATACTTAGATACTAGAACTAACATCAAGAAGTAAATACAATTTATATATATACATTTATACGCAAAACGTATATGCATATGAAGTCATTACTGGTAGTCGCACGTAGACTGACGAGGCCTTATAGGCCGAAACACGGTGCCTGTGCGTTGATTGTCGGTAATGACACTAGATGTGTGTGTGTATACCAACACATGTATATTATATGCATATACGTTTTGCGTATAAATGTATATATGTAAATAGTATTTACCTCTTGATGTTAGTTCTAACACCTAATTATTTAAAACTTTTCATTTTCATTTTTGATTGGTGGCGCCACCTAAAGGCTCCATTATGCGGGACACGCTTCTAACATGCAGGTTTCTCTATAGCATGCGAATGCAGCCTGAAACCTTCGCTTTCGGTGTCGCCTTTGGGTGACAGATGTCGCTGTGATATTCTCACGGGCATTTGCCACCTAAACCGACATAAGTAGCGAAACTAGTTTAAAAGTCATTACCGACAGTCGCACGTACACTGACGAGGCCTTAAAGGCCGAAAATACGGTGTCTGTGCGTTGATTGTCGGTAATGACACTAGATGTGTCTGTCTGTGTTCCAACACATGTATATATTGTCATGAACCCCATATTTAAATATAAATAGATAAGCTATTTAAATGTAAGAAATAAATAAAAATTGACGAAACCATGTTTTATTACGAAATCGTATTAATTGTAATGTGCACGTTCTAGTTTAATTAAATATTTATTTAAGTATAGTTAGTATAAGTTATAATAATCATCAAGTTAAAATGTATATAAAATGATTTAAAATAATGTATTAAATAGGTCCAGAAATAAGGATGTCAGAATGTTTTAAAATAAGTTAGTTAATACATAGATCGTAGGATAAGAAAGTTAGAATGAATTTAGATAATGCAAGTTGCAGACATGCATTTCGCACTGTTGATGAGGATACTGTTTTTCGCTTGATCTTGAGCATTGGTAGTGCTGCTGTTGGCATTGATGGTATTAGCATTCATATGCTTAGACTGCTTCTACCACATGTCCTTCCATACATAACCCACCTGGTGAACTGTTGCATAGCAGAGAGCACTTTTCCTGCATCTTGGAAAACATCACTGGTAATTCCTATACCTAAAAAAGCAAATCCTGTTAACATTGGTGACCTTCGCCCTATTAGTTTGTTGCCTGTCCTGAGTAAAGTTCTGGAAAAGATATTAAGTTTTCAAATTCATGAACATTTGGAAGCATTTGATTTGCTCCCTCAATGTCAGTCGGGTTTTCGACGTAACCACAGTTGCACTACTACACTCCTGAAGGTTACGGATGATATTCTTAGATCTAGAGATAATAACTCCATGTCTCTATTGGTCTTGCTGGATTACAGTAAGGCTTTCGACACTGTTAACTATGATATCTTGTTGGCTCTCCTACACCATCTGGGTTTCAGTGGCAGCGCTGTGGGTCTCGTGCATTCATATTTTTCCGAAAGGTACCAGTGCGTGAAGCTGCACGGTGACGTCTCATCAGCTTTGGCCTTGACTAGAGGTGTTCCCCAGGGATCCATCCTTGGCCCTCTTTTTTTCTCCCTTTACACTAGTCATTTAAACAAATGTGTACAACACTGTCAATTGCAGATGTATGCCGATGATACACAACTTTACATGGATTTTTCAAAACACGATGTACAGATGGCTGTGGATTGTATTAATCGAGACTTGCAGCGCATACAGTCGTTTTCGCGGCATCATGCCCTGAAAATTAATCCTGAGAAAACCACTGCTGTCCTGTTTGGCAATCCCTCTTTAATTCAGAACACTAAAGAACGGATTAAAATAAATGTCAATGATACGGAGATACCGTTGGTTCAGTCCGCGAGAAATCTTGGTCTGATGATTGATAACAGCTTCAGATTTAAGGAACACATCTCAAAAATTATACAGTGAGCCTACGCCAATCTGAAAACACTATATCCTTACCGATTAATTTTTGACGTTCGTACTAAGACTATGCTGTGCAAAAGTCTTGTTTTATCACACTTTAATTATGCTTCCCCAGTTTACGGTCCCTGCTTAGATAATGCGGATCGATCTCGTATCCAAAAGGTACAGAATGCTTGTATGCGTTATATTTTTGGCATACGTAAATTTGATCATATTACGCATAAACTTATTGAGTTGCGTTGGTTGAACATGGCTAATAGGAGAAGATTACATGCTCTATGCCTCTATCATAAAATTCTTGTTTCTCAAACTCCGTCATATCTAACTTCAAAAATACGTTTTCGATCAGATGTTCATAATATAAATCTTCGCAACACGAACTTGATTAGACCCCCAAAACATAGACTGGCAATTTTCGAAAGATCCTTCACATACAACATTTATCAACTATACAATATTATTCCTGTTCATTACAAATCCTTGGAACCAGGGGCGTTTAAACGTCAAATTGTGCAGTATCTCTTTGAATGTCAGTAGTGGTTCTCAGTCGTTACTTGTAAATGATTTTCTTTTCTTATGTATATACATTTTCTTTTTTTTTTTGCATACAGTTACTTGCGTGCCACCTTAATTCACATACGACTACGTAATCATAGCAGAATATTAGTATTAAGTTAGTATAGGCAAACTTTGTTATATGTCTTGTCTTAATGTTAAGGTTTTGGTGTAAGAACAGGGGATGGAAAATTTCTCCATCCATCTGAACCACGCCTTAGGGTTTCAGTTACATATTTCGTGTGTTTTTGATATATACATATATGTATTAATATATATGTGTGTGTGTTATATGTGAATATATTGTATGTATCTTGAAATAAAGCATATTATTATTATTATTATTATTATTATTATTATTATAAAATGATTTACAAAGGAAATGATCCATCAACACATAAAAGAAAAACAATAAATACATACTGTGGCAGTCCAATAACTACAAAATAAAGAATTAACTGACGCTATTTTTGGAATAAGTATTCTTGACGGCAGAAAGCTAATCTATCTGGATATAAGGTGCGAATGTTTGCTCTAAAGGATTAGTTGATGAATAGTGAACAATATTTTTTATTTATTTTTCAGTCAATAATAGATAGAATCTGGTGGACGTACATAGAAAAATTGTTGTTGTAAGGTCATAAGACAAGATAAACAATATTCTGAAGGAACTAATTTCACCAAGAATAATTTCAAAATAATATTTAATAGGTTGTATAGTGAACAATGCGTAATGATTGTGATGGTTACTCATCAAAGGTCCACGATAATTGATTAAAAATAGCAACCTAATAACAAAAATGACAATTAGGAATGCAATTCATAAGTTGATTCATTGAAAGATTTTTGATTTATCAAAAACACCATCCAACTTAATTACAAGACAGACAATGCCGATCTTTGTCTCTAACGATAAACGAGTAACAAAAGAAAGATGTATACGCGAATTGCATATGTAATTAAAAGTAAAAATATAAACATTTAGACATAAAGCAGCCGCTAATATCCATGGAGTTTCATCAAAAGATCCTCATTTATCATAAATCCAAGATCTTCCAGTAGGTTTATTTAAATGACTTGCTTTCCTAATTGTCAAACATCTGAAGTTATAGGTTATTATTCTCATGTGACAGGTACTTACGAAATGGCTGATTTTGCTTGTTTGTCGGCACATTATTTATAAAGTTACTATATGCCAAACTTGCACATAAACAAAAAAATCGAAGATTAAACAGATAAAACAAGTTCTACTTTAATTTATTAAGAATTATCACAAAATGTATGCACAAATGTAAAATGTTCTCAACTTGGACATAACTAATTGAACAAATTATGTTTCTAAACTGTTTATAAGTAGGTCCGTGAATTTAATAATAACACTAAGTGTACTTAATCAATTAAACTGAGACTCCGTGCTTATATTACAATTACAGATACATTACAACCAAGGGGAACTTTCCATTTTATATAAGAAACCAGCTTCAAAAGTCAATCGCTTTTCAATTTTAATTCTCGCCTTGCATGTTGAAAGAAATGGGAGAAAGAATTCAGCATTATTTTCTTAATCGACTGTATGCGAAGTAAATTTTCTGCTTCGCTTTAGAGATATCGAAGTTGGTCGCGTTTTCAGATTGCACTCTCGCTTGGTATCGCCACTGCTTTCGCACGGTCATTGGAACAGCTTATTTAATTCATAGCGAATTATTGAATTAATGCTGACTGCCAACCATCCACTAATGGCACCTACTTGTACTTGTACGTACTTCGCAGCAATTCATACGATGCGGTTTGTATTTGTTCGTCCTACGCTAGCGTTATCAGATAGGCATATTACACGGTTCATATCTGTCGTGTCCAATTTGCTTTTAAAACATTTCTTACGTTACATATAATACGTGATTTAACGAGTTTACGAGGCAGTCCTACGTGTTGCTTTATTTTTTTTTTAGAGATAAGAGTTTCTTAGAAACGTTCCGAAGCACAACAGGTGAAATCGTATTTCAAGAAATACAGGAACAAATAATATTTCGATCTGCAAAGGAATTTACACAGATTTTTCTCCAGTTAAATAAATGGCGAACCTATTTCCATACCATCTACACTGAACAAAATCTTAGAAAAAAGCTTATACATTTAGTTATCTGATCATCTATCAAGGAATAAAATTGTGGACTCCAATTAATATGCTTTCCAGAAGAATTGCGGTACAACATCTGCAACAACAGATTTAATAAATAATTTCAAAAAAAAAAATCGAAAAAGGAAATACTATACATTGACATGAAGAGAGCTTGCGATACAATATCCAAAACACAATAGCACACAATAACAAATAAATTTTTCACTAGATGGCACCAGCAGACCTAAATGCAAAAATAATTCAACCACGATTTATTCAAAAGGTAAATTAAACAATACATACAAATAAGACATTGTAAAATACTAACAAAAATTAATTAATATTCTGTTATTTTAATAAGTCATCAAAAACGTTGAATATTTAACAAAAAGCAAAATCTTACAAGATAACGTAAATATAGCAACCTATTATACACATTCGAAAAGGGAGATCGATATTCTGTATATTTTCTTAAGTCTTGGTTGGACGTCTTCTTTGTGAAACAAATATAATATGTATTTCAGAATACGATGGTTTGAACATATTTGCATATATTTGGAAAAACAGATGCTATGTAATATATGGCATAATAAAACCGTACAAACTGGTCCCAATATTATTAGAATTTCAGTTATTATTTAATTCTTCCGACACTTAAAACATAATCATTTATTTTGTTTTATAACATTTTTAAGCTGCATGCAGCACCTGTTTGAGAATGATTTTTCATTTACAGTGTGCAAATATAAGTATCACAAATGTATTATAGATATTCCATCAATCCATACAATAAAATTTTATGTTTTCAAAAAAAAAAAGCAAAACTACAACATAAACATAACCTTTACAAATTACTACAGTTTGACGTTTAACAAAATGTATACAATTTGGCAACTAGTACACTTGACAACTAAATATGTGATACAGGATACAAAATTCCAACCACACAACATGTACAGACTAATAAGTAATATTAATCTAACTTTATATTCTAAATGGCACCATTGCCGGTACTGAAGTGAGACGAATCCAAACTTTAGAACTCCTTCTCGCAGACAATATTTAAAAAAAAGTTAATGCGTGGTGTGCGGTTTCGTACTATGGCATTATTGGCCCATATTTTTTTGATCCAAACCCTGAGAATACAGATTTCAGCCGTGTGACAACTGAATGTGCTGATTTATCCTCAAGCTTGAATATGAATTGTAGTAAGAGTACCAAATTTGCACATGTACATTTGCATATGTAAAAATATCTGCGGCAATTCTCTCTCAGTGTCTTTCTGATACCGCAAGAGGTATAAGTGTTTCTTTATAGTTTTCTCTTGCATATTTTTCGCATGTTTTACACGACTTGATGTACGCCTCAATATCTGATAACAAGCCCAGCTAATAGAACAATTTCCTGGCTCGCATATTTGTCTTCTCGATGCTTAAGTGGCCCTCATGAAATAACTTTAACATTTGCATACGCAGTATTGAAGGAACCACTAGTTTGTGATCAAAAAATAGCTAATCATTAGTTACAATCAATTTATCTTTGATTTGTGCATAATTCCGTATAGATTCTGGAATTTCGTGTTTATGTTTTGGCCAACCATTTTGAATAAATGCTTCTTTAATAAATCTTAGTTAGGATTTAGTTGACATTTTATTTTTAAATTTGGCTTCTCGCTTGACAGACGTAGGTACATGTTGTACAACGGCATCCGTCACAAAATCAATATCACTTTTTGATTTTAGTCCAGGTTCGGTTAAAAATGCTCTATATAGATTATCTGATATATTTCCATCAATCACTAGCGGTTCTGGCGATTTACACAGGCTCTCCATTTTGCTTTCTTCCGATGATGCTCAACTAAAAATGATTTATTCCCATGTTATTACAAACCTGTTTACTAGGTCATAACACCACACAAAGTCCAGAGATTGTTTTATAACTTTATTGCTGGGATGTTACATCAATATTTAATATTTATGTATGCACATGACAAGATGCATCAGACGCGACATTCAGTCCTGACGGAATTGAACATACGAGGTAGGCGCCATACATTCTCGGCCTGACAGGCTTATTTATATAGGTTCAAAAGTCTTCAAACTCCGTCACGTCATGCATGCACATACGCTATAAATATGACGGTTCGAAGCAATGGTGCCAAGTTAGGGAATTTTTCCCTAGATCTAGGCATTTCTTGATCAAATAGGGAAAAAGGGAATTTTACTCAAAATTTAGGGACTTTTGGACAAATTCTAAAGAAAACAAAAAATATTGCTCAAGTCTTATTCTGTCTAAATTTTTCGATTTTTCAAACTTATCTACTGTTTTGCTCACTGCCATCTAGTGTATCATAGTGTTAGATTTGTATGGAGTATAAAACTGAAGGTAGGTCACTAACTAACAAGTAAGCAAGAAGCTGAGAATTTTTTCAAATAGAAACAGGGTATTCACGGGAATGTTTGCACAATAGGGCATCTTGTCCACGTGTTTGATACTTTTTCGTCAAAGCGAGCGACTATCGACTAGATTACCGAGATTTACAGCCGCCCCCACTCCCCGCTCTCTATTAGATATCAATATCCCCATCGCCGAAATTTTGTAGGACATTGTTACATAATTATTAAATATCTTCCTTAAACCGAGATATTGCGACATTCAGTTGGCCACGGTAAATTGAATTACATTAACGCCCTTTCTTAGGGAAACTTCCAAGGTAGTGTCTATGTGTGTGTACAAATATGGCCGTTCTTTACCTATTATTTAAAATATGCATATAATCCAAATGAATACATCGTCAAAATTTCTGATATATTTTTCTTCTACGAAACACGCGTCATGGGTTTAAAGGGTTCTTTTGATAAATTTGCAATAAAAATTTTATAAAAAGAATTTGTGTAAATTAATTCCATATACCATACGTAGGAGGATATTATGACTTATTACATACATTTGCATAATTATAAAATTGTTACCGGCCGATAGGTATCTACTTTATCTTAACGCCCCCCGCTAAAGTTCTCACTCTAGCGAACTTGGTGAATTATCGGAAATCTGGGGAATTTTTAGAATGGCTTCTGGGGATTTCCAACTCTATACTACGGCACCACTGGTTCGAAACGTAGTAGCTTTTAGTAACCAGCCAACCAACGTGACTAACGCACAAAAGTGTCTGAAGTAACGAAAATTGAGTACCGCGCGGTCACTAAATTTTTAACAAAAGAAGGGTATACACCTTATCACATTAAACAACGTTTAGACGGCGTTTGCGGTGATTCATCTCCTTCGTATTCAACTGTAAAAAATGAGGTGTGGCCACCACACGACTTTCTTATACGTATGAGCGTTTCAAACTATACAATTTTAAGAATTTTTTTATACAAAACTTATTCAAAATCCTATTCTAAGTACTTTCATTCTTTTAATAAATCGCTATAGAATGCATACTTTGCAAGATATTCGAAAAAAAGTGCTACTCGCTAAGAGTAAAAGTGCCACTTCCGAACCGAATTTTGAAATTTCATGTACACAAAAAAATATTGCAAATTCAACTCTAAATACTTTTGTACTCTTAATAAATATATATAGAATGCATAATTTACAACATATATGCAAAAAATCGATATTCGGTAAGAGTAAAAGTGGTACTTCCGGTCCGAATTTTGAAATTTTTTTTATACAAAAGATATTCAAAATTATAATTTAAATACTTTTATACTCGTAATGTACCTGCCTAGAAAGCATGACTTGCGAGATATTCGCAAAAAACTGATTTTCGATAAGAGTAAAAGACCTACTTCCGGTTGGAATTTCGAAAAACTTTTTTAAGATGATTTGTCTCAAATTTAATTTTGAGTACATTTCAATTCATTATAAATTTGTTTAAACTTAGTAATTGACGAAATATTGGCAAAATTCGATTTTTTCACTGAAGTAAACTGCTACTTCCGGTCTACCAATTTTACTGAAAAACTAATCAGATCTCAAGAGGGAGATTGTACACATAAATACAAAATTTGGAATTGATATCTACAGCGGTTTGACCGCTATCGTGGTCACACACAGACACACAGACAGACAGACAGACACACAGACATTTTTAAAAACCACTTTTTCGGTATCAGGGGACTTCTAAACGTGGACATCTGCAAAAATCTCGAGGTCGAAAATTTTCATCATCACAATACTTCCTTATACTACGTATAAGAAAGTAAAAAAGTAAAAGTGGGCAAAATGTTTCGGTGAGCAGTCGGTTTTAAACATGTTGGAGACGACCCAAAACCGATTTTGGAGTCCATTGTCGCACAATGGTTCTGTTTTACGATCCTCTATCGAAAAGGGAGTCCATAGAATGGCGGCGACCTGATGAACCTCATCCCAGAAAGGCGAAAGTCGTTCAATCAACGAAAAATATTATGGCCACAATATTCTGGGATTGTGAGGGCATTTAGCTAATTGACTTTAAAGAGCGCAATATAAGTGTGAACGGCACACATTATGCGTCTTTATTGCATAAATTAAGGGAAGTATTCGTGAAAAACGTCGTGGAAAATTGACAAAAGTTGTGCGATTATTGCACGACAATGCTCCCGTCCATACTGCCGCCATTTCACAAGCTGCCATTCGCGGATGCGGCTTTCAAGAATTGGAACATCCACCGTATAGTCCGGATATGGCTCCTTGTGATTTTTGTTTTGTTTTGAGTTGCAAGCAGTTTAACATTTTGACGAAAAAACTTCAGATTATTTTTACAAGGGTATCGAATTATTAATTAATCGTTGTAATAAATGTATAGATAGAAGTTCGGGAAGATTACATTGAAAAATAAAAATTCTTATATTGTTCCAAGTTTCTTTCTTGTATATCAGGCCGAGAATTTATGGCGCCTACCTCGTAGCTATATATAGCACTATATAATGCAACACATAATTATGTACTTCTACCGAATTAAGAGGGCTTACGCAGAGGCGCCGACTAACTGCCGTGAGGTGGGACCTAAGGGGGTGGCCCCATATGCGCTAATATAAATTCCGCCGTTGTAAAGTATTCGTTCAAATAAAAAAAACAGCAGAAATTTTTATTTTTCTTGTTATGTTTTTGCATTAAATTGAATACAAAGGATTAATTAAGGCTTCGTTGGGAGTACTTTCTTATAATTCAAATTATTTACTCCTACATTTCACTCTTAAAGTTGACAAAATTTACAACATCATAACACAGTTTCAGAAACTTTATTTTAAAAACTAATTCCAGTCGAACATGCATTGAGCCATTGTTTATTTGTGTTTTAAATTTCGTTTTGATATTTCGTAAATGAAAGCGGTACTATTGTTTGAACAAAACCTTCTAAAGTTCAAAATTTACATTAGCTTATGTGGTGCCACTCCCTTACGTCCTACCTCACGGCAGTTAGTGGCACCGCTGCGTAAGGGAGCTTACGCAGCGGTGCCAACTCTAAATGCAAAAACGGTTGCATTTAGAGTTAGCTATATTATTGTTAAAGCTCGATTAACATAAAAAATGAATAAATTTCCTCTTTCCCTTTTGGTTTGGTTTTGGTTCACTTACTTACCAAGAAGAAGTTCGAATCTCAGAATTGAATTTTTTTGTTCAACTAAGAAATTATTTTTTTTTTGTTCAACTAAGAAATTTGGACTATTTGGACGAACTATTACCAACATTGCAAAAAGTAATTGCATGCTATGTAATAAACAAGAAAAACATATATTAGAACTAGTTATGAGTAGTTACACTCATTTAAATGCATCAGTTGACGCGGAAAATATGTTTACGAAGAATTAATTTGTTTAAATAATTGCCATTCAAACGTAATCACTTAAATATCTCTCTCGGTGTATTTCAATCCCACGTTCGGCATTCTGTAGTAAAAATACGGGACAATTTGCAATTACAAACGTAGAATAACACAGATATACGTATGTATGTTATGCGTTACGCCAGGAAAAAATCCATAAAGCCGTAAAGGTGTGGGCAAACAGTGTTTTCGTTTCACAATGAACCCACATGAACTGTCAAAACAGATTTAAACATCATAAAAGTGTACGTTGTCTAACTTGCCTAGTGTATTTCATGATTTAGGTATACAGCCTGTTTGTAGCGTGAACTGGTGATGCTGTCAAAGGTGTTAAATAAAAATTGTTCGGATATGAGACAGATTAATTAATATTACAAACTTTTCTTGTTTGTTTTATGATGACCTTCGTACTTTATTTTTGTCATGTTTCATATAATGGTTTCGTACGTTATTTAATTAGTGACACAACATTGGTTTTAAACGGTATTTTCGTAGTATAGAGATAAACGATATCTATGATTATCAAAAAAGACTATCTTGTATGCAAACTTCTATGAATTAAGCGTTTTTCTAAAACATCTCATTTTCTATTACAGATAGAAAAGAATTTTGAGTTAAATACTTAATTTAGAAGAGTAATTTTATTTATGAAGTTTACAGTCGGAATTCTTGATGCTCGGAGACAAACAAATTTTATTTACACTCAATAACTGTCCGTCAATCTCTTTGAGCTTAATTCGCCTCTTTGCGTCCACTCACATCTTTTTCACAATTTTCTGTAAAACGCGAGCACTGCTATGATGCTTTTTAAAATCATCTCACGTTTCGACTTCGCTTAATCACCCTGACGGGTTAAGCGTGTCTGTCGCATATCGTCATAAGAAAGAAGGTATGCTCGCTTATATTAATATAATTTTTCAGGGAATTCAACTCATCACAAAATATTAATAGATAAATTAGATTTATTTAGTTTTGCCTTCAGTATTCTACAAAAATTTTAAATAAATTGAATTTGTATCAACCTCGAGAGTACCTCAGGTTTCTAACTTGTGATCTCCTCTCTTATTTAATCCTCAATGACCTTTTCTCTTAAATATTTTGTCATGATTTAGCTGATTATAGCAAACTATTTGCGTCATTTCTAATCAAGGGAATTTAGGTTCTTTGTAATTTAATTTTTATTGAGTACTTAGTTAGTTGGGCAACTACTACAAAAAAATTAAAATTAAATATAGATAAATACAATTTTATGTTAAGATCTAGCAGTTACTTTTGACCACATTAAAGACATTTACTCAGCTGGTTAAATTTTTTTGGAATTCGTAATGTGATAGATAATATTATAATATAAGAAATGAAATAAACTAGTAAATGTCTTAAGAAAGATAAAAATCATCTGAAATATTTACATATTTCCGTCTGCATACAAAGAAATTAATTAAATGTCAATTTTAGTGTTTCAGATCTTATATTATTTCATGTTGCATTAATTAATAATAATGTAAAAGACAACTGGTTAATTCTACTGATGGAAATCATGATTACATTGCATGATTGTGCGTGTGTTTAACATTCTTTTAAATCAATATGTGCAATCATAATATAGTGATAGTATTATCAAGTAGGAAATAATTATGCAACAATGGTCATACCTCTGATTACGCAAACCTCTTAGGAAAATTCTTGGCGGCATTGGAGAAAACAAGTGATATTTCTATCTCCTGCATGCATTAAACAAACGCATACTTCGAAACTTTATAAATAAATATGTTGCGTTTACGTAAGAGCATCTGAAGGATACTATTCGCAACTAATTAAAAAGTTTTAATGTACCTCATAATGAACGACCAACATTGATGAAAACATCTCGGGTGATGTACGCCGAGAACAAATTGAATTAATTACGTTAAAGTTCAACTCTTTAAATAAAATGCAAAAATGATGTTTTGATCGCGAGCTCTATTACATATTAAATGTTTTCAACGACAAGCTATAACAACATTAAAAAAAACTCTTATAATGATTTATGAAATAAGTTTCTTATATAGAATTATTAAATGCAGTGTATTTTATTAGCAATTATGTTACAGTATTATAAACGACTTGACATAATTACTATTAATAAAATTTGGCAATTGAAAGTTTGAAGACATGTTATACCAATAGAGGAATTAGACAAAAAAGAATTCTGACTCCAGCCCTATTTATACTCAACTGCTCATAGCCTACATTGTAAGGATTGCCAACTAACTAACAAGACATACACTAGATATTTTAAATAATTAACAATTGTTACGTTTTTTTTTTGGTTGTATTTTACCCTTTTAATGGTTTATTTTAGTGACGGAATACGTAATTAGTTTTTGATTAAATTTGTGTCATCTTCCTACTATTACTGCCATCTGGCGTAGGAGTGCCTAAGATTTCTATTACACGCGTTCTGCCCTGCATAGGTGGGTGTAACGTAAATCTGGTATTGCCGGGTAGATGGCGTCTGTTGTTAATTTAATTAATTTGTTACTTTTAATTTTGACTAACTTCTTTTTTTTGAACTTCTTTGGGCCCAGAGTTATGCAACAAATTAGTAATAATTATTTTCCATTTTTCTATGGTTATTTGAACCTGTATTTCTGTCGTACGTTTTAAGTATTAGTTGGTTCATTTGTTCTCTTAGCGCGTTTGACGTGTTTGGTTGGTATGGTGGGTTTTGAGATGTTAAGATCTTTCTCTTTTGATTTTTAACGATCGTTGCGAAAGGTTAGACACGAGAGCAGAACCTTTTCCCTTAGCTGCCTTGAGAATATGGAAGTTGAGTTGTATCGTTTATAATCGCTTAACAAAAGCGGATTTTATAGTGATTCTCAGGGATTATTGGTAAATCTTTGACGTTTATTGGAGTCTTTCGAGGATATTTTTTTCTTCTGGCTTGGGAATTGTTTAAGCTGCTCTGCTGGTGTTAGGCCTGATATAAACCTCATTTGAGCATTGTTGGGTTGAAGTTAATACGAGAGAAACACGTGCTAGTAATTTTACGGTGCCCAGGACTTGTTGTTGGATCTTGCGGTGAGGGCACATTTAAGGTGCAGTTTATTGGTACACTGTAGCCTTCGAACGCTATCACTTGAGGTGTCGTAAGCCGAAGATAGAAGGGCATATTCCTGGTAACGTGTGGATCCGTAGGATTTGACGTGTTTGGAAGCTGTGGATGTGATGTTTAAAGGTATTGTGTCTGTGTAAATTTTCTCTGTTATTCTCCAGAGGGTAGAATTTAATTGACTAAACAGTTTGACTAAAATTTGTGTCAATATCGTACAATTTGAACAGTGAATTTCAATTTTCCGGCCTAATTTATCAAATAAGTAATCGTAAATTCCTAATTTAACTTCTTATGGCCTGTGAGCCTTTATGTTTTTTGAATTAATTAATTTAACGTAGTTATTAACAATAGTGACCCCATTTTGGAGGATACTTTGACATTTTTGGAGACGTTACGTAGCCATTTTTATTTTTGGATTTAGAAATTGAATTTAAATTTTGGATGTGTGTGGCAGTGTGGCCTCACATCGATCTTGTGTAAATTCGTAGATATTATTTGATGCATTTAATCAATGATTGTAAATTAATTTTGGTATAATCCCGTAAGAAACTAATGAATTTTATTTAATTGCATATTCTACCTGTAAAGCATAGTTAACTAGCGCTATTTCTTTTATAGAATTAGATATTTTACAACTTAGAGTCTGTTTTCTAACGTCGAATAGATTGTCGGATGCCTCTGGTATACAGAGTGTTTCATTTTGGTTGACGTGTTGCATTATACGATCAAACTGTTCGGCTTTGGAGGGACTTTTGGCAAATTGCCTTATAACTGTGTACTTGTAAGGATATTGATGGTGAATCAATGTTAGTTTTAAGTTGTTCTTGTGTTCACCTTTTCTTTTTTTTTTATTGAACTTCTAAATTTTGTAATATCACGTCACTGAAAATTTGCAACGGAGTTGCGCTTGTGTTTCACTTTCATTGTTTTTTTTGCCTTTGCTTAAACATCTCTTGGAAGATAGAGATTTATATATAGCCGGTTTTGTACAGTACTGGAGATACGCTGTTGAAATCTGAGATTAAATTTTAATAAACTGTTTGTTAAGTTGAATGAGTGTGTACTGGTCTTATTTACTTATCACCTGGGGGTTTTATACTGGATCTGGTCCGGGGTCTGAATATCTGTTGGGCTCAGCACATTATTACGGATAGGCGCCCTGACATCATAACCTTCGACTTAGTACGGTGTTCGAACTCGCCCTTCTCTGACTGTAGCTGGAGGCAGTGCTGACTCCCATATTTAACATCGACCCTTGGGGAAGTAAGAGGTAAGACTGAGTGTTATAAGTTGGTGATTAATTAATAGACAAGCGTCCTTTACAATTTTAAAAAGAAGGTTAATTACCGTGGTGGTGCTTAATTCACTACCTTCTTGGAATTCTCTGGGTACCGTTTTGGTTAAGGCCTCGGCCAATTTAATTTAATTACAAGAGGGTAGCACAATAAACGAATTCCTATACACAGATGACTTTGTTTTAATAGCACGAAACGCAGATGAATTTATAAAATCACTAGACAACTGGAAAGATACATTAAGAGAAAACAGGACAGAGATAAACAAAAAAAAAAACATAAAAAATCTTATTTTTGCTACCGATAAGAAAGCTTCCGTAACAAAACCCAGTCAAACTCTGTCTTGCATTGATAACCATCACTCACTATTACTTAATAAGTATCCTTTAAAATATGATATTACAGCCCTGCGAAGCGACAGTTGCTGGAAATATAACTTCAAGAAAGCATCTTATGATAAAAACATCTTGGCAGGTTTAACTTGAGTTTTATTTTGTCAAATCATACTAACTTTGATGAGGCGTTAGCTGAATTTTAATACATTTTGGACAACACTATAGAATTGTGTGTACCTAAGTATTTCGTGGAATCTGGTAAGTTTCCGCCCTTATTTGGTAAGGACATTAAGCGCCTTGTTAGACTAAAAAATATGTCAAAAATTTTGAAGGCATCAAGCTAGTACATATGCTCATGACAAATATCTGAAATTAAGCATTGATAGAGACTACAAAAAGTTTTTATCTTTCACTGAAAATAATATACACCAAAACACAAAAACATTCTGGAATTTTATAAACTCATTAAAGGCCGATCAAGGCATACTGAAACGTATGTTCTGCGGTGAAGTATGTATCTGCGAATGATCCTGAGTTTTAATAAATAAACGTAGATTACCTAAAGCATGCAAACACGAATTAATTCGTATACGAAAATGTATGAATGCGCATCTACACCAAGCTGGCATTGCAAACAATAACGTACAGATAGCTGTTTCGATCTTACATAGATCTCATCAGTGTACGAGCGTGCTGTTCACAATGCCGTACAAACTTAGACAAACGTATTTAGCCCTTTTTGTGCTTTAGTATGGTGAAGGTGTTTTTGTGTTTTTGTATATTAAATGTTATTCTCTTGTCGAATCTGGGTATATTACTGTATATTCAAAGTTTTGATATTTATTTTATAAATTAATTAATTATTTATAGTTTTTTTTAACGAAAGCACTGCCAAAGAATTTTTTTTTAAATATTAAGTAATGTTTCCAGGATGTCTAAAATTGGTAGTTACGACACTGCTTTTATGTCAATAATAGAAATTAGTACGTCTTAATGACTATATACACTTTTTTCCATTACATTACCTTGAACACCCACATAAAGAATTTAACTGCCTTATCTTTCTCCAATTTTTATTATTACTGATTCAAATTACCGTCTATTATTGTAGTTCCTATATATATTTTTCTATGTTTATATTTACATATTTGATCGATTTCCCCGCAATCAATATTGTTTCATAAATAGCTAATTAATAATTTTCTTTGTTAAAGATTGTGTCTACGATTTATCAACTTCATTTTATAAATTACGTAAGCATACGCAAATTATTCTGCATTCTTTCTTTTCTAACACGACTGGCTTGTTCATATGCCTAGATTCTGAAGCAATTTATAATTTCTCAACTAAACACATATCTCCTACTAGTATTTACAAAACAATTACCGTAGGATGCCGTTTAATCTAAGCGGCATCAATAGGTTACATACTCAAAGGGAACGCCTTCAGTAGGCTGTAGAAACAAATTCCGTTTTCAACATTATGCATTTATTCTGTGATATTTCCCAATACCACCTGTTAGCCTACGACTATCGACCTAAAGCTGGAACATAAACATTGGGCAATTTAATTATGGTGGGACACTCCTTTTTGCTCTTCGTTCATCATTATTTACTGTGTGTAATGTGTGTGTTCCCAGACTTGGAAGGCATATATTTAGGTTAATTTAAGAAATATTATTCTTATTGATTAATGCAATAATAGAATGTAATATGTGTAATATTTGATTTTATGCAACGCGTTCCAGATAACCTTTCCAGCACGGGGATCTTTCTTTTCCTTGTAATAGCTTTTTACTTTCTTATACGTAGTATGTATAAGGAAGTATTGTGATGATGAAAATTTTCGACCTCGAGATTTTTGCAGATGTCCACGTTTTGAGGTCCCCTGATACCAAAAAAGTGGTTTTTAAAAAATGTCTCTCTCTCTCTCTCTCTCTCTCTCTCTCTCTCTCTCTCTCTCTCTCTCTCTCTCTCTCTCTCTCTCTCTCTCTCTGTGTGTGTGTGTGTGTGTGTGTGTGTGTGACCACGATAGCGGTCAAACCGCTGTAGATATCAATTCCAACTTTTGTATTTACGAATATAATCTCCCTCTTGAGAACTAATTAGATTTTGAGCAAAATCGCCAGACCGGAAGTAGTAGTTTACTTCAGTGAAAAAATCGAATTTTGCAAATATTTCGTCAATTACTAAGTTTAAACAAATTTATAAAGGATTCAAATGTACTCAAAATTAAATTTGAGAAAAATTGTATTAACAAAGTTTTTCGAAATTCCTACCGGAAGTAGGTCTTTTACTCTTATCGAAAATCAGTTTTTTGCGAATATCTCGCAAGTCATGCTTTCTAGGCAGGTACATTACGAGTATAAAAGTATTTAGAATGTACTTTTAAATATCTTTTGTATAAAAAAAATTTCAAAATTCAGACCGGAAGTATCACTTTTACTCTTATCGAATAGCGATTTTTTGCAAATATGTCGTAAATTATGCATTCTATATATATTTATGAAGAGTACAAAAGTATTTAGAGTTAGATTTGGAATATTTTTTGTATAAATGAAATTTCAAAATTCGGACCGGAAGTAACACTTTCATACGTATAAGAAAGTCGTGTGGTGGCCACACCTCATTTGTTTTAGTAAACACATAAGTTTTACTTGAACGTTTTTGAGGTAAGGTGAAATGGGGTAAGTGTGTATTCGGGGTAAGCGTGTAGTTGGTCATTTTTCTCTGTTTAAGAAGGTGCATATGTACCGCCGCCTTTCAAAACTAGTGCATAACTCTTTTATCTTTGCGTCCATAAAGAAGGAAACTGTATTGCGCGTGTTTCATGATTTCGGTTGGTACGATAGAAAAAGTTCATGCTGTGCTCTTGATGAATGAGTCTGTAAAGTAGTTTTTAATCCATTGCTATCTGGCTAAAAATTAATAGTTTTAATTGAAAATTCGTAGCAACATCAAAACAGGTATTATATGTGTTATTATCGTACATATTTTTCATAAGTAATAATAAATTATATATTGTTTACTAAACATTTGCCCAAATGTCTAGTAAACAGTAGGGTAAAGTGTGTAGTATATTACACACTTGCCCCTTTATATTTGTTGCTTCTTGATGGCATGTTTGTTTCAATTTCAGCCGCCATGGTAAGGGTTTATAAAAGAAAATCCAATAGAGGCAATGGCTACACCAAGACTTTATTGGAAACGGCACTTCAAGAAATAAATGCTTAGATTACGACTGCTTATGCGGCTTCAAAGAAATATAATTTTCGAGTCGAATGTGTTTTTACGTTTTTTTGAGAAATCACTGTTACAAGTTTTTGGTGAGAAAAGGCTTGTTTTTCTTACATACGATGGGAATGTATCTCATGTAGATCACCGTCTCATTATGACAGCAATGGAAAACGATATCACCATATTAAAATTACCGTCCCATTCATCCCATTATTTATTATTACAGCCATTGGATTTGAGCGTTTTTAAATATCTTAAAAGCAAGTGAGACCACGAGCTAGTTCAATGGCAAAGACACCACGAGGGTCAAAAAGTTCCGAAACAGACTTTCAGTACATTAATTGGCAATATGTGGACTGAAACTAGACCAGAAATTATTTGTAGCGGCTTTCTTAAAACCGGAATCTATTCATACAATCGTAGTGTTATTACTAAAGCACAATACGATCTTGCAGCTTATAAACGATGGGAAAAATTTAATAGAACCCAATACAGTAATGGTCATGCAGCAGATGATCAACAAAACACTTTTGTTGATTCAATTACGAATTCTGGCCGACCAAATTTATCTAAAACGCAAGATAGCAATCCTGTACCATCTACGTTTTCCGCAATGCAAGTTGAAACAAAAAAGACCAAAAGGAAAGTAGCCGGAGGATCTGAGGTTATAACTTCTACAGAGGTACTAATGCGCTTGCATGAAAAAGTCAGAACGTTATTATTTGGGACAAGTAATAGTGTTCAATAAAAAGGATGAACAATTAGAAGTGAAATTTACCAGAAAGGTTCTCTCGTTACATAAACCTCTAAAAACGATATTATTATGGTTCTACCAAAACCTACACTTGTAGGCCGACGAGGGCTCATACCGTTTTGATGTTGGATTTTTCACCTATAATATTGAATAAAAGACTTATGAATTTATTGTTCATGAGGTTCAAGACTGTTTTAGAATTGTGATCTGTTTTTTTTTATTTAAATTGTCATTTTGTTCTTTAATAAAAAGTTTATACTGTTTATATTTATTGATGGATTTTTTTCTACCAAAAAGCAATCAAAAGAAGAACGACTGTAGTTTTACATACTTACCCCATTCTAGTATAGTATTATACCTAATATAAAATATCATGTCCTTACAAACTTGCCCTCTTTTTGGGTAAGTGTGTAGTAGATAGACTGTTTCTAAAACAAACAAAAAATACAAAAAATAAAAAATATTTGAAATTAATTATTTGATCTTTTGTAAACTTGTTAGTAATTTTACAAGCTTAATTCTGTCAAAACAGGAGATTAAACAATTTAATATATTCTAGATCAGAACATAGTCTATGTTAACTAACTAACTTTACTACACCTTTACCCCACTTCACCTTACTTTTTATGCAGAATAATTTAAATATCGACTTGGATTTTTTTTGCACTTTCCATTTTTTAGTTTTAACCCTTTACTTTTAATCCTTTTCTTATGCCACGACAGTTCGGCTTTAATGCCGCCTTTACATATCGCCGAATGTATTCGCCAAAGATTCGTATACGAATATTTCGTCTAATAATTCGTGCACAAATATGAACGAATTGCTTATCCGCAATATCCGCACATCGTATTCGCAATACTCGCGTTGAAAATAAGATAGAATGATGGAAGATAAGCATGTTGCTGCTGCAATATACTATATGAGTACTACATGCAATTTTTATTTAAACATTTATGGTAACAGATTGTAGTATTGTATGTGGAATTACAGCCACAAACGGATCCTAAAAAGGCCTTCATGATTTCATAAGCAAATCATGATGTTTCGGATCATATATAACGGGTACTGCCTAGTACAGTTCCAAAAATTCTATAGTATTAAATCATTATTTCATTCCGCCATAATTAAATAACGTATATAAAATAATACCTTTTTTAATTGAAAACCTCCAAAATGTGTCGGCTCTTGTATCAATGGAATAATAAATATTTTTATCTGCCGAATCAGTTTCTAAAATATCCCATTCATCGCCAATGCTGTCTTTATCTATTACTTCAAAAGGTAACGCATCACTGATATTTAATATACATCTTTTTCTTGTATCAGCATCTTCTCCGTGACCAAATAAGTTAGCTGGATTAATACAAGCACCAATAAATTTCAGTATGTCGTTATTATAAGGGTTTTTTTTGTAATAAATGCTGTGTAGCTTTTATATACATTTTACGGGCCGAATTATAACACACTAATTGGTCCTTTTCAGGTACTTTCTGAAGTTGAGGTGTTGTGCATTCGCCAATGGTAATAGATTTTAATGGCTTCCAATTTTTTTCCACTTCAATATCAGCAGGAGTTAAATTACTTATGTAGATATTTTTTAAAAAATCTGCGTTGCAAAATTTGTTTAGTAAACGAATTATTAAAACACGTAATTCCTCTTGAAGAATGTGCACAAGAGGCTCATCTTTTTGAAAGTATCCTGTAAATCTAGTGAAAAGCCTCGAAAAATATTTTATCAGTTCAGATTTTGATATCTTTGTAGAAATAAATGTTTTAATAAGTTTGTAGTGCTTATTTTTTTGCGAACTAGAATCTTTTTTAGAGATATATTTTAGAAAATAATCAACTATGGCATCCCACTGCTCTAAAACTCCTTCAATAGCACCCTTTATTGTCAGCCACCTAGTGGACACATGTTTAATAAATCTATGCTGGGGTAACCTATGATTACTTTGAATTTTTTCGAAATCTTCTATCCTGGTAGCATGCCCAGAGAAGAAATAATATATGGCTATAATAAAATAGAGTATATCAGTTTCGAAGGCCTGAAGTCCTTGCAAAAATGAGTTATGAACAGTATGGATACTACAACTGCCAATATCTATTAAGGATTTATTTCGAATTGTTGTAACTTCTAAATTTAGTTTTCTTAAAAACTGCTTTGCTTACATTTGGACCATCAGAGCCAATCATCAATAATTTTCTTAAAGATAAATTAGAAGCAGACAATGATTTTAAAATTTCTTCGGTTAATAACTAGCCTGCAGCAGGGCCCATGAAATGAGAGTCTATAATAGGTATTGAGTTACTACCATATTTGAATTGTTTGACCAGTACCTCAAACATGTACTCGTACTTATTTGCGATTTTCTACATTAGTTGTTTCATCATACATCACACTGAAATATCCATTTCCCAAATCATCCAGCATTTCATTTTTAAAATACGGTCCCAGAGCATAATTGACAAGATATGCCAATTTGGTTCTTAATAACGAAAAACTATCTGCTACTGTTCCTGGAAACACTGCCTTAAATATGTTGCTTATTCCTACGCAAGAATTTGCAAACATGTTTCCCTCAACGTTCTTCATACACCATAGAAGTTCTGCTCCTGTAGTAGCAGCATTATTAGTGACCAATTGCATGCAAGTGGCTCTAGGTGCACCACCATTAAATACAATTTGTTGTTGTCCTGAAGCCCGTTTTATCTTGTAATTTTGTAAATGGCTGGATGATTTCGAATGTTGATTCAAAGCCACAAAGCCTTTTGTAATGTTTATCACTTTATTACAAACTTCACAGTATGCTGAATCAGTATGCTTTCGGGCCAATGTTTTTATAAGATTATCATTAGCGTCAGATTTTTCTAGCCACGAATCTTGTAATTGGCAAACCATTTTAAAATAATAAAGAAAAGGCAACAGGTAATATAATAAAGCTAACCGTCTTCGTCTGCAAATACACATGTGAACAATAATATTTTAAGTGTAAAGTAAAACGAATTATTTACCTTTGTTAATGTTTAATGCAAATGCACAACACAAATCAATCTATATACAATACATATGTTTATGTCGTTCAAGTGTTAATTGTTGTTGGACACGTTTGTTTTGACTCAACTGTTTGGTTTCGTTTAAGGAACGCGTGGACGTGACGTGACTGAACACCAATAGTGGAAGATCAAACAGCGGCAAGCGAAGCGGTGGGTCCCCGCAAATTGCGGCAAATTCAAATTTAAAAAAATAATTGTGCATGATATTTAAGTAGTCAAATTGACATAAATTCTGAATGATGTGTTAAAATTTTATCTAGATGGAAAAAATGTGGACAAAAAAGGACTTATTTAATTTTTATGGACTTTTAGGGACACGAGTGAAAAAAGGGTAATAGTCCCTACAAAAAGGGACCATTTGGCAGGCCTGTTATCTGATCCTTCAACAAGTCTCTACTTATAAATAATCTAGGTAGTGCTTTTTATTGTTTAATATTTTTTCCATCTTCTCTAAAGCAGTACAGTAAATGACTTTATTCTTGGTTAAAGAATTTGTTATTAACAGTAACAGTAGCAATTTTCAAGGACTAACGTAGTAACGATTTCTGCGGTGTCGACTTTAAAGTAGGTCTAATGTTAGTAACAGAGGTTACCCCCTTGTTCCCACGCTTATAGTCGACCAACTTGTCTCGTATATTCATCCGCAGGTAGATCGCGTGCACACTGTATAGTGATGATATTGTCTATCTTGAAGGAACGTCATATAAATTTATTTCTATTGCCTATTGTCCTGTGACATCTTAACATCCACGTTAGGTTGACTTATACAGGGTGTTCCTAAATATCATGTACATAAGGAAGGGGGTAACTATTTGGTTTATTTTGTGCCTAAAATTTCATATAAACATAAGTCTGCAAACGCTTCGTTACCAATATGCAGGGTGTTGAAATTTCAAGAATTTTTCACTTTTTACTGTATAGCTCCTGCAGTTTTTTTACGATTTCTAATGTCAATTGTCAAATTAATAAACTCAAGTGATTATCTGAATAAAGCCAGAGCCTGCTAGACCATTTTAAAAAATTTAATTTTCTCTGGCGAATTACAGAAAATTATTTTCTATTTTTTTTCTCGATAACGGTCAGAGATAAGAAAAAAATATAAGAGATCAAAAAGTTTCTAAACAAGACAGAAAATTTATTGCGTATTTTAGAATCTAGCAGTGGCGCATCGCAAAAAAGTTCAGGGTGAGAAAAGAGGGCATGACCCCGAAAAAATTATTACCCTGTAGATTTACATAATCATTTGGCATGGCTAATGATGCAGGCCTTATAGCGTAACCTACCTTCCAAATTTGAACAAAATATCTCAAAAACTGCAGGAGCTATACAGTAAAAAAGTGAAAAATTCTTGAAATTTCAACACCCTGCATATTGGTAACGAAGCGTTTGCAGACCTATGTTTATATGAAATTTTAGGCACAAAATGAACCAAATAGTTACCCCCTTCCTTATGTACATGATATTTAGGAACACCCTGTATATTACAGGAAACGTCACAATTGGCAGACAAAAATCCGTCTGACATTTGATTAACGTTAGCAGGCGCAGGAAAATTCAATATAACAGGTTATCAAACGTCAAAACAATCGATCAGTTTCAGTTTGTGATTACATCTGAACTGCTTTCATGATGATAATTATAACACATACATATAGGTATATACAGGGATTCGTCTCGTCAAAAGTTTATGATATTGGACACTAAGAAAAGCTTGCTTTTTACAGGATATTGAAAGAAAAGATGTAATCGGATGCGACGAGCCAGAATCAAGCCCGAAGATATTGCTGAATAGCTAGTATACTATAAAAGAATATGGTTCGTTATCCAAACCTACTAGAAATCAGAAATTAATGACTGAAGATGTAGAATTAAATACAGGGTGTAGATAAAGTCTGGAACAAAATTAATATTTCTGTTATCTTCGGTTTGATGGAAAAACCCTGAAACAGGTCGATTTTGTTTTTATCCCGTGCACTTTATAACATCGTGAATTTAATTCTGTCGTCATCTGGTTGCGCGCGGGCGTGACGTCATTAGTTTTTTCACCCGCCACATTTATTACCCCTTGTCGTTAGGTATTCCATTGTGCATGCAACGGTATAAAAAGTTTGGTACCTTACATAACAATATTTGGGAGAAAAATGCTTTCGAATTTCAAAAAATTAAAATTTTATTTCTAATGAAAAACTAATCAAAAATTATTTTAAAAAATCAGATAAATTATAATCCGAGGTTTATCTTGGATTGTCGTCAAACAAGACACCAAAAAATGTCAACGGAAGTGTTCAAATTGTCCGCCATTGGCCATTTGACAGTGGCCGAGACGGACGTACACGCTTTCTACGACACGTCATATTGACAGTTCATTACTTGGTGTTTGAACTTATCCATTCACAATACTTGCTCCATTGGTAGTGTTGAACGTGCATTGCGAAAATGGCGAATTTGAGCGAAAAAGAGCGGATTCAAATTCTCATTATTGTTGGTTGTGGTGATAAAATACGTAGCCATGAAGAAGCCTGTCAGTTTTTCAATGCAGACAATCCAAACCGCGCACCGATTTCGCGGTCAACGGTGAGCAAAATTGTCGCAAAATTTGCTGAAACTGGTAGTGTAAAAGACAGGGCTCGTCAAGGTCGACCAAGAATTGAGGAAGATAGAAGGGTCAATATTCTCTTGGAACTTCAGGACAACCCCCACACTTCAACAAGGAACATTGCCAGGGATCATGCAGTCGATTTTACCACAGTAGCCAAATTGCTGAAGAAGGAAAAACTTCATCCGTACAAAATCAATCGGGTTCAGGAACTGACTGAAGATGACTTCGACCGCCGACTCGAGTTCTGTGAACAAATCATGCTACGGTGCGATGAGAATCCCGGATTTGTCGACAATGTGGTTTTTAGTGACGAAGCAACTTTTACCTTGAACGGTGAAGTGAATCGTCACAATTGTAGGTACTGGTCGGGCGAAAATCTTCGATGGGTTCGAGAGGAGCACACCCAACACCGGCAAAAAGTTAATGTATGGGCGGGAATAGTGGGAGATCGCATTGTGGGGCCTTTCTTTCTGGACAGAAATTTAAACGCTGAAACATACTTACATTTCCTAAGATTTACGCTAGTGCCAACATTGGTAGAATTATTTCCGGATGAAAACACCCCCGACAAGCCTCACCCCAGAATCTGGTTTCAACAAGATGGAGCACCTCCACATTTTGGCTGGCGTGTTCGGAGTTACCTCGACGAAATTTTCCCCGGGAGATGGATCGGACGAAGGGGAACAATTGAATGGCCTGCCCGTTCGCCAGATCTCACACCACTTGATTTTTTTCTATGGGGTCATGTGAAATCAAAGGTGTACACCAATAAGCCAAATAACTTGGATGATCTGAAACATCGTATCCGCGAGGAAATGCGAAATATTGGTGCAGAGACAATACGACGTGTCGTAGAAAGCGTGTACGTCCGTCTCGGCCAGTGTCAAATGGCCAATGGCGGACAATTTGAACACTTCCGTTGACATTTTGTTGGTGTCTTGTTTGACGACAATCCAAGATAAACCTCGGATTATAATTTATCTGATTTTTTAAAATAATTTTTGATTAGTTTTTCATTAGAAATAAAATTTTAATTTTTTGAAATTCGAAAGCATTTTTCTCCCAAAAATTGTTATGTAAGGTACCAAACTTTTTATACCGTTGCATGCACAATGGAATACCTAACGACAAGGGGTAAAAAATGTGGCGGGTTACCATTTGAAAAAACTAATGACGTCACGCCCGCGCGCAACCAGATGACGACAGAATTAAATTCACGATGTTATAAAGTGCACGGGATAAAAACAAAATCGACCTGTTTCAGGGTTTTTCCATCAAACCGAAGATAACAGAAATATTAATTTTGTTCCAGACTTTATCTACACCCTGTATATTACAAACTGTTATTGAAAATCCTTCAACATCTGTTATAGAAATTGAACATAACACGGGTATTTCTAAAACAACAGCACAAATATATTTTTTTAAAGCGTCACAAATATCAATCATATAAGTCCACCATTCTACAAACCTATTGTTCGGTAACACCCGTATGTACTGACTATGTACTTAATTATTAAGTTTTTGTCTATGTATCAATATTTTTGTCACTTCACATAAGTTTTCTCCAGAAATAAAGTAAGTCGGCAGTAAAAATAATAATCATTAGTCATAAAAATGGCAAAGGTCATGTATATCGTTAGAGTTGTTATTTCCTTTATTATCGCGGTTTTCTGAATGCGTGCGCTAATTAAACGGCCTGTAATAGTCGGTTGATTCCGACTACCGTGTATTGTCTGCTGTACAAATTACTCCGCATAGATTACTATGTACCATGACCGTACAGCCAGCGAGTTGGCAAATAAATGCTCACTTAAATTGAGACTAATTCCCCATCACTGTCAAGGGCTTTCAATTTGCAGTAGTTACGTTCAACATAGGGGGCGTACATTTATTGTTGTAGGTAACTAGGAGGACCATATTTTAACTAATCCAATTTGGAGATGTCTCTAGTGCTGTTTAGCATGATTATCTCGCACTCATGTACCTTCCACAATTGCAGATTATTTATTTAACTGGTACATATTGAACATATAAAGAGAAATATAAATGAGGCATAAAAACTATTATTATTTTATATATGCATTATTTAACAAACAATAATTATTTTCATAATAGCGTAAATTTCAAAACGAAAACGTCTTCTTTCCCTACTTTAACTACAATTGATCTTTATAATTAGAGCGCGGACACGAACGGTTGATAACTCATCGCCCATGGGCGCACTATTGAGATGTTGTATTTTTAAAAAGGTTTTAATTTTATTTATATAATTGGATAACAAGTGGTTGGTGATCTATAAAATACAAAATACATTATTATTTGTTCATTTTCTCTTCTGTAAGACTTGCTCTCTTTGAATTAAGTGCATCCTTGTAGATAGAACACGCCCTTTCTACATCGCAACTGGTTATAGGTGCGTACTGGAAATATTCTTTTATTTCAGCGTATTTAGCATACACAATTGCCGCAATGTTATTAAATCTGGATTTCTATTAAAAACTGCGTCTAACTTTTGCCGAAGGCCACATTCGAAGTCACTTGGAATACTTTTGAAATTAATTATTAATGGCCTACATCTAATGTGGTTAATCCCTCTTTTAATTTGAGATTTCGATTTTCAAAATATGTGATTATTTTAGGCAAATTTCCAAAGTGTTCCTGAAGAAATAACAACTGATTTTTTAAATTTGGGATTTGTGTTAGTTCCTTGCACTCAGAAATACTTCGAGCATCGTCATTTAAGCATGTAACGAAATTTTGTAAACTATCGAAATTCTCTGCATAAAAACTATTTCTGTGTATGTTTTAGCAAAGCTAAGTGACGAACGTGCGATATTTTGGCATTCTGTGACGATATTTTACAGACTTTGTAATAAATTTCGGAATCACTGACAATTTTCATTTTCATATCAGAAAAAGTAACATAAACAACGTTCTAGATCTAAATAAATGATAACTAAAAATTTAGGCGTATGTTATTGAAACTGAACGAAATCCAGTGCACACTTACGTCAAGATAATTGGGAGAAGTCGATTCAATAAACCGGTATTAAACAGACTATTACAAAAATTACGAAGTACGAAATTAACAGACAACGCAATGAAAAAACGAAACTAACTTAAGTATGAATGAAAATTTTATTTCTCTTGCGAAATATAAGGTAAATATAATAAATTTTAAAAGCCCCTCACTCTACGCCGATGGAAAAAGGATTTTACTCATAAATTCCTTATTTTATGGGCATCTTTTGCTCTCACTCTCGGGCACTTCTCGGACGTAAACAGATGTTGCAGTTCACCATATGAATTAGTGCTATTCAGTAAGCGTCTGTTGTTTACAATATTTATTTGCTCCGTTGTAACTTCGTCGTAGTTTAAACCGGTCATGTCCGCGCCCTATTTATAATACAGGCTTTCGTTTTCTCTCAAATTGTAATCAACCATTCTTTATTTAAATATTATTGACTCAGTCAATATTATTTTCGTGAAAATACTCTTATCTAATGTTGAATTCTTTTATTAAGAAAAATTACGAATTACCTTTTTAGAACTAAAGAACTTCTTGAAACAACCTTAATTTTTTCGTTTTTCCGACTTAATTTTAAAGCTAGTTTGTCTAATAAATTTTGCCTCTGAAGTTAGCCACTTTCGAAGTATGTATTTCAATTTTTGTAAAAAAGTGCACATATTTAAAATTGTTGGTAATTATTTTGAAAAGTGGACTGCTTTAAATGCGGTATTATAAACTTTTCAAAATAAAATATACAGATTAATCAGAAAACAATGTTAAACATTTCATCCAGAAAATATCTTGTTATTTTTAAATAGCAACCTACATTTTTTCAACTTCATTGGATTCCACGTTCAAAATTAGGGGCAGTATTTATTTACTTGTCTATAACTAAACGTCTTAGTTGGTGAGTTGTTTTGGAAAATGTATCAATTCCTTTAAAGTTTTATTTTGTATAATCAATTAGGCTATGCGAATTCATGCAAATAAATAAAAACAAATTGCAATCATATTACCTGTCATTAATATGATATTTAATGGTGTTATTCAGCGTTTTCTTTATCTTCTCGCTCTGAATACTTGAAAATGTCGCGATGTGGATTTAATAACGAAGATTTTTTGAATCTAATAATTACATTACATAACAATTATGGTGAATACAATAAAGTAATCGACAGGACATGTCGTGTTTATGCGGGGAAATATATAAATCGGTCAAGACCTACCAACAATATCTTAAGCAATCAAAATTGGATTTCCTTCATTCTTGGCGAAAACAACGAGAAGAAAACCTGTTGCTGATAGTGAAAATGTGAGGGTAACATCAGGTGCTTACTTTACAACACATCCTAGTAATTCTCTAAAGTATGCAAAATGAGCATATATCGAATTTTTAAAAAGTACAAGTGGCGTGATTTCAAATTTCATCCTGCTTAACATATTAAAGAAGCCGACTTGGCAACAAGAGCAGAGTATTGTGAGCAGTTTTTAATGAAACCACAAAAAGACGACGATTTCACAAAACATGTTATATGGACAGACAAATCAAAGTTTTGTAATAATGAAATATATAATCTATACAATAGCCATTTTTGATCGGAAGATAATCCTAGAGTTGTTAAGCAACGACCTTTGAAAAACTCTTAGAGTTTCAATGTATTTCGTGCTATTAAATATGACAAAACCTCTGCTTTGTATTTTTATGAAGAAAATTTAAATAGTGAGAGATTTATTTACATCTTAAGAAACGCCACAAATTTAAATTTTAAATACACTGTCAGTAGAAGAAGGTCGTACTGTATGCTTTCAGATGGATGGTGCACCAGCACATAGTACCAGAGCTGTTAGAGGAGTATTAGAAGAAATATTTTATGGTCAGTGGATCGGAAATAAAGCACCTTATAGGTTTCCACCGCGATCACCCGATTAAACGTACGAACATTTTAAAGAGAATAAGAAAGTGTTTAGATAGAGGTGGTGATGTGTTTGAAAACTTAATTTAAGATTATTAGAAACTATTGTTAAGACTACTTCTTTTTGATATTGCTTAGTTTTTATTTAAATATTTTAAGACATTAATAAACAATGACTTGTTTTGTTTTCATTTATTTACATGAATTTCTATAGCCGAATTGATTATACAAAATAAAACTTGAAAGGAATTGGAATACATTTTCTAAAATAAATCTGAAACTAAAACATTTAGTTATAGAGAAGTAAATACATGCTGCCCATAATTTTGAACGTGGAAGCCAATATAGTTGAAAAAATGTAGATTGCTATTTCAAAATAACAAGATATTGATATTCTCTGGATGAAATACTTTGTGATCATCCTGTATTATTTTAAAAATAACTACCTGGAATTTTAAATCTGTGCATGCATTCAATTACTGGGAATAGTATTATGAGTAAAGTAATAGCCTGCGGCTATCATTTTTTTACGAAAGCTGAAATACATCAAAAATGGCTAACTTCAGAGGCAAAGTTTATTAGACAAACTAGCCTTAAAATTAAGTCGGAAATATGACTCAATCATAAGAAATAGGGTATTTCATTTAAAATATGGAAGTCGATATCCATTTCCGGTGTAACCTGAAGAAGCGAGCATTCGAAACTACATATTTTAACGCGAAACTAATATTTGCGAAATTTCAATACTCAACTCTTATTAGTTTTCTATATATTGTTCTAACGAAATCTAGTCGTGATATACCCTGTATAATGCGTTTCGTAAATATTGCAGGCTTTTACAGTTCTTTCCAAGAATTTTTTTCGATATCAATTCACTTTGAAAAGGTTCATTATTCTAGGAACAGGAAATTCTACTGAAGTCTTCGAATTCACGTTAATTAAAAGTTCAAGCTCTATTGCTCCGAGCCGTAATTGTATTTAAGTGTGAACAGTAATAGAATGCATATATCTACCGTAGTTACGCTTCTCTTGTTGTCACTGGCATGATCTGCATATCTACGTGACAATTAAGCCAATAACCGTAGGTTAGGTCGCATCTCGATTGCCGTGGCAAATTCTAATTGAATTGGTAATTTTGTGCATCATAAAGTCGTAATGCACCAGGAGACTTACACACCTCGTGATTGTCGTGGTGAATTGCATGAAAACTTAAATTTATGAATATTTCCGTGTTTACCATACAGCGAGTTCGCAAAGTATTCAAACATGTAATAATTCAAACCGAAGAAAATAAATCAAGAATAGAGTCTTCTATACCTGTCTATCCCATGTTAAATTCCTATAACATGGGCGGTGTAATATACCAACCAAATTTTAGAATGTTGGTTTGATCTTCCGTTTGTAGAAACTATGAACCTTTATCTAGAAGATACCGGTGCCTATTTTTAATTTTTTTTCTAAAACAACATAAAGATTTATTTAAAATTTTTAATGTTTTGGAAGACTTTCAGTGCAAAATTGTCAACGCATTGTGCCGCGGTTAGTGAAAATAGTGGTAAAAAGGCGACCGACTTAATCTTATCAATACAGTCAGTAATACATTAACATAAATTTATTTACAATCATACGAGTAATGTTGGCATTTCTGACTTTTTAAAAGTTTGGAAGTGTGACTTCCTTCACGTTTATTTCCCGCCCTCTATTACCACCCTCATTTACTTCTCGCCCTCTTTTACTGTCCTCATTTCTCAACCTCAATTTCAATCACAAAAATGTCAACTAGATATGTGAAAACCTTATCGGAATTTTTATCACAAATAATTATTATTAACTGTATGGTTGTAAATACAATTAATTGTTACTTATTGGAAGCTAAAATCAATGTAGATAGGTCGCCCTGCTATTGCTGATATTATGAAATAGTGATTTCTTGTCCTTCTCCATTCGAGCCAATATATCTGGATTGCTAGGGGATAACAGTTTCCCTCAGTCCAAGTGGAGTGTAGTCCTTGAAGGCCTTACTACTTAACATTTCTTTTATAATCTATTCACCGAAAAAAACTGACGTAGGTATATTTATTTGACGTTTACTCTAGAACATCACAAATCTGACAACTCAATATGTCAAAACTTTTACCGGACTTTTTATCACAAATAAATATAATAATTATGGTTGTAAATAAAATAGTATACAAACCTAGGTGAAAAACTTCATTCCTGTCTCGAGATAAAGTTAATCTCTCGACAGTAATGAAACACTTTCCACCTCGGTATGTAATATACTATTTTCTACTCCCATACTTTAATTGTATTATTAGATATGCTGAACCTGTACTTTAATGATGTCCATTACGATACAGATTTTCATTATGATACAAGTTTATATCCAATAGGAATGCGACATTCCAATATTCAAACAATATTCAATATGGCGACTGTATATCTGACAGATATAAAAATTAATTAAATGTGACAGTTCTCTGCAATATGCAAGTAAGTAGTTAACATTTGTGCTTTTTTGAAAATATAAACGGTAAAAATGAGGGATAATGACAGTCAAATGTAATATTTGACTCCACCAGAAATTATGGAACAAGCATTAGTAATTTATTACCAGCTAAAATAGTCAAGATGTACGGAAAATATTTCGCTCAATTTATGAAATATCATCCATCATAACATTATTTTCTTTTTATACCGTTGTATCTGCACGCCACTGTATTCTTGATGGCATGCAAATAAAAGTCAGTCTCAGCCACACAAGTTTTATTTGAAAAATTTTTTTGTATATGCAATAATAACGGTGATAAAGGGTGGGTAATTTATAATGAATAACATACATACATATGGAAATCTAATTATTTTTAAAATTATGATAAAATTTATGAGAAGTGTGCGGTTAAATAAGAAAATACCTCGCCGTTCACCAGAACACAGTAGCTTTCAAGAAATCATAAAAAGTATGTCTTGGTGCCGGGCTGTTTACTTAATGCAGTTCGAGTAATTTGTTTACACGTCCTTTTTTGTAAACGCCATATTAGCAAATCTGAATGTATTCAGACGAGTTTCACTATCGATTAATACAACGGGGAGGTATACAAGACTTGTGGCAATTTCTGTTTTATAGTCATTTATTTTGATTATTAATCCTCTCTTTCTAATAAATATTTTGTTAGATTTTTTGAGTTTCTTTAAAAATTTCCTGTTCACTAATCACAAATATCAATTCATTAAGAAACGCTTTGTTTTCAAAATATTATTCACAGATAAAATTTATTATGTAAAAGTGTATACAATCTTACTTTAGCCTTAAGTTAAACGCACTATACTTTTTCTCAAAATAAGAAGGAGTGATTCATATATCGCGCCAAAATGGTATGTATTTTTAAGAGCTTTCTTTGGTCACTCAAATATCTTAATCACCCAATAAGCGTCAACGATTGGTACACTTAAGACGAGGAAAAGCAATTTTAAATGTGTACAAAATGTTTAACGCCACAAACTCCAAAAATACTAACAAAAGCAATTATAATAAACATCGCCAAAACACTATTAAGATACAGTGACAGTATATGTGAAAGAACAATTTACTCAAATAAAACATTTTTACGTTAATAAAAATGTATTACGAAAGTTATAAGAATATGATATGGTGTTGAATTAGGGTATAACATGTATCTAAAAGTTTTCTCCATTTACACATGTACTATGTTCTCTTAAATTTAGGTGCATTCATAGCTAGAATATACTACATACATATCATTCACATTAGCTAATATCTGAGTCTGTAAGAGTCAATAAGCAATATTAATTAATTATATTCAGAATTAAGCCCTAAAAGACTGCAGAACAACACTACCATGTCTAGTATCATTTTTGTAAACAAAAAAAATGTGTTGGTCAGCTCTTTATCAATTGAAAGCTGGGCATATAATTAAAAACATTTACAGCATCTGCATAAGTGATTAAAAATTACTTAAAGGTACTGAGTTTAAAATAACAAAAATTTAACATTGAATAAACATTATTTAGTAATCAAAAGAATATTTTTATGTGTTAAATTGACCAGAAATATACTTTCTTCCGCGAGGAGATTTTAATCTGTTTGATTAGCATAATACACGCGTTACGGAAACAGGGAACAAGGATACTCTTCACAATCTGAGACAAGCCTGGAGAGTCAATTAAAATTATACATCTTACCCGGCAAACCTACTTTAAGACAAAACCATCGAGTGACCCGCCATTAAAGCTTGTTTCGCGTGAAATCAACTTCTGTGCCTTGCGGCCAGACAAGAAAAGAAAGTCGTTCGCATATACAGTCCGACACAAAATTATCGATGTTATAAAAAAATGAAAGAAACATCAAAATATTTTTCTATAATTTTCGGGTAGAATTGCTGTTCTGCAGATAGGCAATTGCATTTATAAAGAAGCGGCCAACACTTAATTAATTCATCCCTGTATATTACACATTAAATATTTTTAAATCTGTATTATTTCAAATTCTGAATAAATTACGTTCTAAAATTTTCAAAATTAAAATCTGCGTCGCCTATATTCCGTTAAAATATTGGATTTAAAATATTTAATTTATGAAAAACTCTTTGTTCAAATTTAAGATTGGCGACATAACATTTTTTGTCCGTCTAGAGTATCTAAATTGCGATTTTGCTGTTTCTAGTGGAGAATCGCCGTCTCAAATAGCCGCGCCCCATTGACGCCTAATTTTTCCAGAATATTCTTAGCCCACACATCCGAGTCTTTAAAAGGGCGAAGCGCGTAAAAAATTCATTTTGTACTCGCTTATCAAAACCTGTCATTTCACAATTCGATTTGCGTGCGTAAAAAGTCACTTTAAACACGAGTGCGTAAAAGTAAAGTTGGTACTTCCTAGAACTTGATTAATTTAGTGACATTTTAAAATCATAAATTCCTAACCTTAATAATATGCTACCCAGTTCGTTGTTTTTCTATGAAAATAAAAGGAAATGAAATAGAATTTTTTGAATTTGATAATTTTAAATTAAATGTCACTTCAAATAATCAATACTGCCAATTCAATTTTTTTTAATTAATATCAAGAGATTAGTAGTGTGTCATAAACGATAACGTATTTAACAATATGTATTATTATTATAGTTCTCGTACAAAAAATATTGTACAAACTTCGTGCGTGAAACATTTTGCGAATTCGTGTCCATAAAGCGCTCGCCTTTCGGCTCGCGCTTTAAACTGGTCACTCATTCGCGAAATATGATTTCACGCACTTGGTTCGTAAATAACTATTAGATTACACCACAATATTCATTGCACGTTAGATTACGAATATTATTCATTACACCTCAGTCATTTATTGTCCTCCAGTTCACAAGGCAATTAAACGGCGATTAAAAATTCACTTCAAAGGACGTCATTTTGGGACATTGGAGAATATTCAAGCAGCCGCTGTAACCGACCAACTGAAAGCTATTCTTCCAGTATCCGAGTTCCAGCACTGCTATGAGGAATGAAAGAATCGTCTCCAACGCTGTGTGGCTTCCCAAGGTAGTTACTTTGAAGGAGATAATGTGAATTTGTAATTTTATTTCAAAAAAAAAATAGAAAAATCAGTCTCATTAGTTAATTTACAAACCTCGTGTGTTAAATTTTAAATTACTTTGTTTCCTCATCTATAAATAGCTACAGTTGACCAGTTTGGCGGGATGCATTAGAAAAGGAAACGCATCGTTAGGGGTATCGTTCGTTTATAATTCCGATGGATGAACATCTGAGAAGGATTGGCTGTTGTTCTTTCTGCTCCTTGTATATAATTTTTTATGTATGTAACAACTTATCCCAAATGCTGAAACAATTTGCCCCGTTGCAGGGTACATTGACACAGTCTGTATTATATAAAAAGTTAAAAAATCGTAATTATTGTTATGTTTATTATTGTGGGTAAATATAATTTAATATTTTGATTTATTTAGATTTTTTCTGAGCTAATAAATTGGAAAGAAACAAATTAGAAATGTATCAACCTGCCCCACCCTGCCCTATCTATCTTCCTTCCAATTTAAAATATATCTAAGACAAGGCGAGAAAATAAACTAACAGGATATCAACTTCTTCCTTCTGGGCTAGTTAATTTATGTGCATTAAAAAAGTTGATTCTATAAACGGATAGAGTATATTAATGTCTCTTTTAATTTAATATATAACCGAGTCGAAAGAACACATACTAAAAGGGTATTAAATGACATATTTTATACATTTAAGATTCTTCGCCGACTTTTATGGCGGAGTGTACGCAGACGTTGAAGTTTTCAAAAAGAACCAGTCAACTTCGAAGTCGTAATATAATACTATAAAAGTACTGCCGGATACTTATTCGCAATGGTAGATGCATAGAATTGTCCTCGATTCGTATTGTCTTCCAGAAATTCTAACCGAAGAAATTCAGATGTTGTTTTGCTACCACCCACGTTAGGTACATTTCAATTATATTAAACATACGTATTATTTAAATTTATTGACTCGTGAGTAATTGTTTCTTCCCGCGTGGCATTGTGCCCTCGGGGAAAGAAAGAAACAAGTCTTACGTAAGTTAAGATTTATTAAATCATGGTGTAATAACATCAAGTTGATTGTTTCCTAGTACAAATTTCCTTTAATGTCGTATATATTAAACGAGATGTAAGAGTCATGATATACATATTCTTTCTAGCTAAGCTCAGTCGGTAGAAATTATGAAAAATAAATAATAATCTTAGGATTGAATTCTTTTGTAAAAGTTATTTTAATATTTATTTCAAAATAATATTTTTGAAAAACACAATGTAATGTATGTTAAACTACATACATTAAGTAATGATGGAAAAATCTGTTAATCACATAACAACAAATTCAATTACAAAATTAAATTCTCAGTCTTAATGAAAATTATTAAAAACAATAATAGAAATATGACTATTCAGATGATGTTTATATAAAATGGAAAAAAATTTACAATAAATTAACTATCAATTCTATTATTCTCTTTATCTTATAAAGATATTATTGAAAGAATTTTCTTTTAAATGTTTATAATTGTACTTAAAGGTTTTTCTATTTCTGTCTAGGGCCCAGATTTATAAATCATGCTCAAGGCGCTGCAGATGCTCAAGTACGTAAATACGACACATTTGCGTTTTATATAACAACCTCAAGCACCGGCCGGTGCTCAAGGCGACGAAAACAAGACCTCAGCCGTAAGGTTGTGTTCGACCAGGCTTGAGCACGCGATTGACAGATTCATTTGAAAACATAACCTTCCTACAAATATATGTTTGAAGATTTACATAGTAGTTTATGGAGTATTAAATAATGACATCTATTATGAAATTGTGATTATATTAAAAACAAAATATTTCATCAATATGAATTCCTAATTTTTTATCGTTTCCATGATATTTGATAGCAGTACTTTTAAAAATAATGGTAAAAATATGCTTACTAATAAAGGACTGGTATGTGCATGTTGAAATTAAATATGTCCAGTATTACAAGTAGGTATAGTTGTTATTCATAGCAACTTATAATTGCCCAAACATGTGTTACAGTATAAACAAAAAAAAGTGAGACATACAAGAACATGCAATGTTATTAATATATTATTTGTAACCTCGAAGGGAGAATATTCAATAATGTTTATGAACATCACCAAAAACTATACCTGTGATGCTGAAAGGACATATTTGAAAGCATTTAAATGATATTTTACATATGTAATAGTTATTCAGTATGTTCTTGTAACATCAACAATTACATTATATTTATACCTAAACAATAAATAAAAACCTCAGAAAGAGAATGTTTTTACAAATCTTGACTGCATCCTATTTTATTTGCCGGTTACTTTTTAATGAAAAATATTTTAATAATTTGTTGTGATCAATATTAGCACATTGGACATAATCTTAGCAAATATATATTTCTCTTAAAAACAGCAAGCTTACAAATCTATTAGTACAATAATTACACACACATTAAAAGAAAATTTTATTCTTTTTTTTACAATTACAAATTGTAATAAAGTAGTTCAGTAAATAATTAAAGTATGTGAATAATATTTTCACTCAACCATATAAGTAATTTAATGGAGAAAACCTACATATATGCTTGAAAGACAATTGAACGTATTTTTAAAACTAAAATATGTACACACATTGTTGCTGATGTGTCAATTTTCTTTGAATACATTCATTAAAAAAGTAAATGACCATTTTGTTATATGTAAATTAATATTTTCCTTTGGTTTCTCTATTTCCAATTAAAGTATGTCCTGAGAAGTTCTGTTCTTCTTCATATTTTTCTAGAGTAAAACTAATAACTGAAATTAATATTTATAAATTATACATCCCTACAGAATGGATATGAAGAAATCAACATTCCTAAACATTCGTTTACCATGTGCTTCAATATGCAAACATGTATACTTGGAGGTAGAATGCCATATGTGTTTAGTAATCCCTCGTAATTCCATGTGTCTATAGATTTTTACCAAATTTTAAGTGACCCCAATTAACTGGTTTTGGTAAGACACAGAAATGGACAATGCATTCATTTCATCTTCAAAAGCAACTGTTTCATATTCAAGTGGCTATAATATACTCCAGATATTGCATTTTTCTTAATTTAGAAATACTTTCCACGTAATAACTCATCGACATTTGCTGTCAAAAAAAAAACGTCTTATTAGGCTATTGTTATTAATTAGTATAGTTTCAGTTTTATTATTTCCATTGCATTTATCTGAAAATACAAATTGTTTAATTACTTACATGCAGATGTATAGATTTGAATGTTAAGCAATAACTCATAAAAATAGCTATAATTCAATATTGCATTTAAGATGTTTCATTTTCAACTTACTTTAAAAAAATAAATACTATTACTACTACTAATTATTTCTCGGTTTTACTCATATTTTTCTTTTTAAAATTGTTGGTTATAACAGCTGATCGATGTTTGCAACCAAAAGTTACTAAAATTCCCTAACGTTGCGTGCTCAAGGTCCCCCGTTCAGGAGAATTCCCGAAGTATGTTTTATAGAATCAAACGCCTGCTTGAGGCGACGATACCGAAATCCCGTGCTTACGTGAGTTTGTGGATTACATGAGCTGAGCTCCATCTATAAATACCGGCATAAGACTGGTACTCTTCATAAAATACGTCTATTCTGGATTACAGGTACAGTTTCTTAAGGTCCGGATAATACAGCATATCAGGTCCAAGTTAAATTCATCCAAAAGGTTTTTCTCGTATTTGTATACACGTCATGGGCTTCTTCTATTTTGGTAAAACATTTCTTATATGTATTTTTCAGTTTATAAATCCAATTCCATTTATTTTTATAAGCAACATCAAGGTAATTCCGGTTCAGTAATCACTTTGTTCCAAGATATGAGTTCCACAAGTTTACGACTTATCAAACATGTAGATGATGATAATTAACTTATAAAATCAGTTAGGTATTTATTACTTTTCTATATAAATTCTTCTTTATTCCAAAAAATCTGGTTTCATTACATAATTCTTTTACTTTCATGTCAAAATTCACAAACCATCTATATGTTTATCAGTAACCAGGATATTTTTACTTAGTTTCCATATATGTATTTGATTTTTCATGATAATGACATTTTTTTGTATAGTAATTTGAGTTGCCTATCTTATGTCTTAACAATATTACTAATATTGTGACTTCCTTTCATTAAGAGTGAGATGACAATAAATTTAGTTCCTATCTAACATGTTATATATTTCATTACTATTCTAATAAAATTGTTCTATACAGGGTGTCCAGAAACTCTCCTGACAAACGAAGACAGGAGATTCCTCAGATAATTTTAAGACAATTTAACCCAATTCACCCTAGTCCGGAAATGCTTCCTAAGGTCATAGGCGTCCGTTTTGGGTAGGTGAACGGTTATTTTAACGCATAACTTTTTTGTTATTAACTTCTAAGCATTTCTGACACTAGATTATTAAATTTTCAGGTATTCTAGTACTAAAAGGTACTCTTACTTTAAGTCGGTAGGATACACCGTTTTCTAGAAACATCGATTTGAAAATTTTCGGTTTTTTGGTAATTAAAATTCAATTTGTAATTTTTTGCACTAGTTCGCTCTGAACTGCCAACAGAAATAAAACCTACGTTTTTAATTGTCAAATTGTTGTCAGTTCGCGAAGTTGAAATGACGAAAGATGAAATGACGAAAAAACGAAAAATTTTCAAATCGATTTTTCTAGAAAACGGTGTATCCTACCGACTTAAAGTAAGAGTACCTTTTAGTACTAGAATACCTGAAAATTTAATAATATAGTGTCACAAATGCTTAAAAGTTAAGGACAAAAAAGTTATGCGTTAAAATAACCGTTTACCTACCCAAAACGGACGCCTATGACCGGTACTAGAAATTCGCAATTGATGGAATCGATTCATCTCTGGAGGATAAATAAGCATACCAGTTTTTGTTTTTCTAAATAGAAGCATTCGGGAGATATTAAAAAAAAACTAATTACAAGGTGCAATCTTCAAAGAGCTCTAGCTCCCTTAGGAAGCATTTTCGGACTAGGGTGAATTGGGTTGGGTTGTAATATATCTCTACAGGATTCATACCTTGCGAGATATTCGAAAAAAGATCTTTTTCGAAAGAGTAAAAGACCTAATTTCGTTTGTATTCTTTAGAAATTTATCTAAACTTAGTAGTTGACAAGACACTGATCAAATTGTAAACTACTACTTCCGGTCTACCGATTACACTGAAGATCGAATCAGATCTTGATAGGAAGACTATATACCTAAATATAAAATTTGGAATTGACAGCTTTAACCCTTTAACCGCTATCGTGGTCACACACACACACACAGTGATAGACATTTTTCTATATCAACTTTTCGATACAGGGAACCTTCAAAACGTGGACATTTGCAAAAATGTCAACGGCAAAAATTCAAATCATCATCATAAAAATATGTACTTATACTACTTATATGTATTCACCTAACTTGTGTAGTTACCGTAATCTGTGTAACAAAACGTGAAAAAATACTTAAAACTACTACTAAAGATGGGATCATCTCCGATCCTAACTTACTTAGTTAAATGTATGAACAATATCACACTTATTTTTATTTATAAACTAACTGTAAACGACGTCACTGCCATTTACTAAGTCCATTATTTAGTTTTCAATTATTTAGTATAGAATGTTAGAATATTATTAAAATTATAACGCCTGTTTATCTCTTAGGAAATTATGCGTAACAACACACACACACACATATTCTACATACCTACTCGTAGACATCTCTACAAAATAAATGTGAGATATACACCTGTAAATTACTTCTATACTTATGCAAATAATACTAACGGATTGTTAGGCTTATTCACGAAAAATAAGATTTTAATAATCGCTACTCATGACGCAATTATGATAAAAATATAAATTACGTAGTTTATTTACCTGTCGTGGTACTAATTATTAATGATATATGTATGAAAATTAAAGTGACTGCAGTGAGTGCTGTAATCATTTTTTTGGAAAATCCACGACAGATATTTTCGAAAAGGAATGTTATAGAAAATTATGATAGCTATTTTACTGAATATCGAATAATATATGTATACATAAATATATAAAATAAGAAAAAATTAATGCGGATCTTAGAATAATACAAGTAAAGAATTTCATGGGGTAACTCCGCTGAAAATGCAACTGCAGACACGTGTTTCGAATTCATTGGTTCTCGTCCGTGCAGTGAAGCCAAGGAATAAAATATCCCATCTTATTCCTCCACTGATGAGAACTAATGAGTTCGAAAAACAGATGTCTGTTGCTACAAATACATTTATATATTGTAGCAAAATTTACATTTATTTAACATTGTATATGTTTTTGCTATGACGTCAGAAGTCTATATCGTGGATCCACTTTAATAACAGTGATAGTATTAGTTCATTTTATTCGTTTGTTTGACTCACCTATAATTATATCATAATCTGACCTATTGCTATCAATAAAACATCAGGTTTTAATTCAAAACATTGTAGGTTATTTATTAATTCTTACGTCAAGATACAGGGGGAAACTTTGAACGTGAAATTCTCTCAAGTAGATTAATTTTTAACAGTTCAATAATCCTGATACAAAAAACTTGTATGTATTAAAGTTTTAGGTGACCACATTGGAAATAAAGCACACGTAAACAAAAACTAGACCGTGGACTTTTTAGATAGCCCTCGTATATAATAAACGAATATACTTATATACGTTATTATTCACACGATATGAATAATTGGATTCATTTGTTTTTTATATTTAATGTGATTACTTCGCAAGCTATAATTTATTTATGGCCGACATTAATTATTTCATTATTTTCTAGTCAAGTACTCATTATTACATTAGAACTTTTACATCTCTTACTCTAATTACAACAAATTACTTTCTTTAATAATCATTTCAACCAATTGCACACGCTCATGCGTATCTAAAATGATCTAGTTTCGTTTTTATATACACATCTACATACATTTCATTTTTCATATCACTTCTAACATATCTCTAACATACATATTCCGATAAATGCTGCACGTATCTCTTTTCAATTTCATATACTTTCCTTTCTGTAATTTATTTGCACGAATCTAAGAAAATTGCATTAAAAAGTTCTCCTTAAAATAGAAGTATCCATGTCGACATCTACTTTCAGAAGTTTGGCACGTTTTCTTTAAGCCATCGTAATGTACTTTGTGTGTCAAAAAGAAAATGGAATTGCAATAAGAACATATAAAGAGGGAAAAGAAAAGATGTTCAAAGTGTGATTTTACTTTTATTGAAGACCCCTTGAGATTCTTACATTATTCAATGTAACAAACAATTAATTTTTCAGATTCGCTTAAAGTTTTAAATCAATTAAGTGAGTTACTTTTTTCTTCGTAAAGTTTTAATTGCAAGAATGAGTTTTAAAGTTGGAACAGGGAAGCATTACAGAAGCTTTCATAAAAGGACGCTGTAATTTTGGAACAATTCAAGGGCGAATGATTTCTGCCCGTCCTTATTTTATAATTAATTTTTACTGAAAAAGTTAAAGACTTCGCTGCTGATAAATGATAAACGAAAGTGTTCAACAGTTCAACTCTCTTAGTTATATTATATAATTTGGACATGTAGAATAAGAAGATGTAATTAAAAATGAATATAATTACTATTAATATGTTTTGCATGTATAATGTATTAAAAAAGAACTCAAAATTAACCCAAAATATGTAGCTCGTATTCGCATGTTATATAAAAATGTCTATGTGACCTGCCATCAATAATTTTTTATGATATAACTGGATCTACTTGACGTCATATAATTAAATTACGTACTATTAATGCATCATTAATATAATGCAACGCATTAATAATAATAATAATAATAATAATACCTTTATTGTCCTAAAAATAGTAACAATAGCTAACCATACAGGTAATATTTAAGATAGGTATGTAGTTGTGATTATTACAATTAATGTATGCTATTTATAGATATCAGTTACAATCACGTCGCATTACAGTGTAGTACATGGAATATAGATGGCGCTAATATCAACGTTCTTTTTCGGTAGCCGGGGAACTTCAAAACGTGGACATCTGCAAAAATCTCGAGGACGAAAATGTTCATCATCACAATACTTCCTTATACTACACACAAGAAAGTAAAAATAACTAAAGTAAGTATAGAAATTATGCCAAGTTCCTTGCCTACACGTTACTTGCATTGTCTTGATAAAATTCTGCGTAAATTGGTAAACCTCCAGATCAAACTTGGCAAGTTTCTCAAAGGTTTAAATAATGCTCATTTCTTTGATGAAAACTTACCAAATACATACAGCTATATGACTAAAGATAAATAGTTGTTGATTTTTTCGCGTGCACATTGAACTTCAGAATACAACTGCGTGTATTTTAACTTCTACGTAACGAACAACATTTCTTTATTGCAAAGTTATATTAGCATTTTTTTTAAATTCTTGGAAAGAGTTTATTTGGACAGTTATTCTTTGTTCATCATTCAAATCTCGTTGGTCAGCGAAAACATTTGTTTCAGTTTTTCTTATAATTCTTCGCAGAAAAAGTTAGTCTTACAAGATATTGACGAGGAGTTCAAGAAAAAAGATATTGGTATCGGCATGCCTGCTAACAGTTTATCGACAACTTTAAAAGAAAGCGATGCATTTGAATCCGACAGAAAGTGGATTAAACTTTGCTTATACAAAGATGTGAATGAAGCCGTTTTAAAATGGATGGAATGGGTCCGCTGATTAAGGAAAAGCAATTAGAATATGGAAATTTTTTTGATATATTCAGAATTTCAAGCAAGAACCGGCTGACTAGACAAATTTAAGAAAAGACACGGTATAATAGAAAAAGTTATTTCCGGTGAAAGTGTCGTTGTTAGTAAAACAGACTGTAATGGCTGGAGAGAAACAGTGTTAAAAACCATGTTGGATATTTATGATCCTAAAGACGTTCTTAACTCAGACGAAACTGGGCAGTTCTTCAAGTGCTTGCCAGAGAAGTCATTCAAAGGTGACAAATGATTCGGAGGAGAAAGCTGCAAAGACCGAATCACAGTTATGGCTGGCGCAAATATGACTAGAACGGAAAAACTACATCCTTTATAATTGCTAAAAGTAAAAATCCAACATGCTTTGAAGGTGTGAAATCGTTGGAAGTAGATTAGAACTTCAAAAAACGCATAAACTTTTGAACAATGGTTGGTAAAACTATACAAATCAATATCAAAGCAATGTAGAAAAATACCACCAATTGTTAATAATTGCCCTGCACATCCTCACAATTTACAATCTAAGCTAAAAAGCGTAACGCTGATTTTCCCCCCGCCAAGTATGACGTCGAAGGTGCAGCCTATGGATCAAGACATTATAAAAAATATAAAATTTCATTATTGTAGGTGGATATTGATCAACATTATTAGAGGAATTGAAAAAAACGAGCCGGCAGACAAAATTTCGATCAATTTGCGGGAATACCTCCATAATGGCAAGAGTGGATATATGATGTTACCCAAAAACCAATTATAAATTGCTATTCAAAAGCTGGATTCTCTTAAGTGTCCATTGACTAGGATGATGAGGATGAATTGCAACTGTCTGAATTAAAAAAGACTTCGTGATTGCAATCATATTTTTGAAAATACAGAAATTGAAAACTATCTCGAAATAAACGAAGAAATAGCAATTGCAAAATACCCTTCTGATACATCCATTTTGGAAGGCGTGACTTATATAGAAACGATGCGGTTATAGAAGACGAAGAAGATGACGAAAATGAAAACGGTAACTTTATAAAACCTTCTGAAGATGATGTGTTGAGTGCATTCGAAACGATTCGACGAGGACTGAAATTTTGTGAAAAAGAACCGGATAATATATTTCAGTCGTTAAATAAATGTGAAAGTTTTTATGAACACCAAACGTTTTTTAAGTGTACAGTTCAGCAAAAAATTACGAACTTTATATCAAAAAATTAAGTTACAGATGTATGTACGAGGTGTGATCAATATATAACCGTTATTTTCAATTTTTTCAAAAAGTATTTATTTATTCATCAATAATCTTGTCCCCTTCAAAGTAATCCCCCTCAGATATAATACACTTATGCCAGCGTTTTTTCAAATCCTCGAAACACTTCTGAAACGCGCTTTTTGGTATCGCCAACAGCTCCTTTTTCGATTTTTCTTTTATCTCCTCAATCGTAGCAAAACGCTTTCCTTTCATCGGTGTCTTCAGTTTTGGGAAGAGGAAAAAGTCAGCGGGGGCCAAGTCCGGTGAATACGGTGGTTGAGGCATGATAACGGTTTTGTTTTTGGCCAAAAACTCACGCACAAGCATCGATGTGTGAGCTGGTGCGTTATCATGGTGCAAAATCCGTGATTGTTTTTTCCACAATTCTGTGCGTTTCTGACGAATTGCTTCTCGCAAACGGCGCATAACTTCAAGGTAGTATTCCTTATTGACCGTACGACCTTGTGGCAAGAATTCATGATGCACCACGCCATTGCAGTCGAAGAAAACAGTGAGCAAAACCTTAACATTTGACCGAACTTGACGTGCTTTTTTCGGTCTTGGCTCTTCTGGACGCTTCCATTGGGATGATTGGGCTTTGGTTTCAATGTCATAACCATACACCCATGATTCGTCACCAGTTATGACCTTTTTGAGGAAATCCGGATCGTCGTTGACGATGTTCAACAGCTCCTGACCGATGTCCATGCGACGTTGTTTTTGCTCAAAATTTAGCAATTTTGGAACAATCTTCGCTGCCGCACGTTTCATGCCTAAAACATCCGTAAAAATTGCTTGACATGAGCCGAACGATATGCCAACATCATCAGCACCCTCTGTGATAGTGATTCGACGATTATCCAAAATCATTTTCTTCACTGCTTCAATGTTTTCATCGGTTGTTGACGTGCTCGGGCGACCCGGACGAGCATCGTCATTGACATCTTCTCGGCCTTCCTTAAACCGGTTATACCACAATTGAACTTGTGTTCTGCTCATAGTAGACTCGCCAAATGCCACAGTCAACATTTCAAATGTCCTTGCGCATTTAATTTCATTTTTTACACAAAACTTAATACAATTTCTTTGATCTATTTTTTCGAATAGTAAAAAATCGAAGAGCACACCAAAACACGACTAACCTTTTTATCTGTCAAAAACAAACTGACAATCCAAAATGGCTGATATTGCCAACATATATAACAGACATGTGTACCAACATAACAGAAACAAAAATGCGAAAATCGAACATAAGTAACTCACGAAATTTGAAAATAACGGTTATATATTGATCACACCTCGTATGTATCTAGTTTTAAGATTTTCTATTATGTATGTAGTATGTGTGTATTTTTATAATAATAAACTTATGCCCAAAAATGTTTTTTATTTCTATATAGCGAAGTTTCTAGATAATTTTTTTGCGGTAATTTTGCGACTTTGCTAAAAAGAAGTTCGACTGTATAGGAAGAATAAACAACTATATGACTAAATAAGATAAGAACAGTATTTAAAATGGTTCTTAAAGAGAACTAAAGTATGAGAATAAACTAAGAATTAAAATTTTCATCAAAATTAAGAAAATATTACGAATGAATGAGAATATATTCCAATTGCTAAGCATACATCTGCACTCCGTATCAGCTCGCTTAATTCAACTGGTTGTGCCGGTAGAGAATAACGATTAACGAGAAGCGACAGTATAGACAAATGTTTTGTATCCCACTTTCGCCTCGTCTAATTTGAGTGATAAGCAACCAAGTATGTACAATCAAGGACAGCAGACTCCTGATCAGACCAAGTGCCGCATGGCATTGGTAGCAATGACGACTAGATAAACAAGAAAGCTCTCCCGCAAGGCCGCGCTCGCCCTCCAACTCATTGCTGCCTTTGCCCTCGCCCTGCCACTTTTCCGTATGTTACATGCCGTATCGTAGGTAATAAGAATAAGGATAGTTATGATACTAATTGGATTTTTACTTTCGATTTTTATTTACCATATTCCTGTGATCTAGTTTAATGGGAAATAGTAGATTTAGGATTTATGAGTCAGTTAGTGAGTGTGTAACATGGTGATCTTTGGATCCTCGTATCTAGGAAATTGTTGCACCAAGATAAAAGGAATTTGGCATATTGCTTTTTATTGGTAATGTTAACTGATATGAAAGAAATAATCCATGTATTCAAATAGTCACGAAGATAAAAGGACTGCGAAAATATTGCACAATCACCAGCTAGCCTTTTTGTCATGAAAACGCTTATAGATTCAATATGATACTATGTATTATATTTATCAATTTTAAACAGGCCATTACAACACTATATAATGAAGTAAAATATAAATCACCTAGTAGAAATGTATATTTTTTTAACATAATGTTGTAAAAAAGTTTCCTATGTTGAGAAGAATTTGCATTAAAAATGTGTACCACCTATAAAGGGAACGAGTAAAGACGACGTAAAAGTTGACATAAAAAAATTCGGGAATTGGAACATTTTCATCAAAATATTTTCTTATAACGTTCGTATAAAAAAGTAAAAAATGCGTCATATTTTTCAAAACTAAGGAAATATTATAACACTTGTTTCTTTATATTTGCGGTAATAAATGGAAATGTATTACTTTCATTATCAAAAATTCGCATGAATATTTTTAAGTTTCGATATCAAAGACAGAATTTGTACGAAATCAAAAATTTTTATATTAAGAAATTTGTACATAACTGACATTATTTATAATAGCTGTTTCAAACGGCTAGATATGAAAGGCAAATATACCTGTGTATGTAAGTAATTACTAGTAACTTGTAATAAATAATATTCACATTTTAAATTTAAATATTCTCAGAGCTATTACGAAATGCTGATGATGTTACTGGAGATATTTACACGTTCACAATTTACGCACACTATGTTTGTCATCTCATCATGACTGTATCTATACTTCAAGTACCTAATTAAAAACGGTCCTCGTTACATGGGCGTTTATTAGACCAATTATTACATGGTGGTGATGCTTATTTTTTTTTTAGTGGTTTTTAGAATAACCACTAATTAAATGTGAAGCATGTGTGTCATCTTTCACCACGTTTATGTATGTAGGAAAACGGAATAATAAAATGTGTTTTTGTTGTGTTAACATTTCTTAATCAATGAGTACGTATTTCGTAGCAAAAATTATATTGCTTACAATACACTAAAAAATTTAAGCCAGGATGGAAAACTACATCAATTGATCAGTAGAGTATTGAAAATAAGGAAAAATTAATGAGGTGTGGCCACCACACGACCTTCTTATACGTATGAACGTTTCAAATTATAGAATTTTAAGAATTTTTAATTATTCAATATCTTATTCTAAGTACATACTTTCATTCTCTTAATAAATCTCTATAGAATGCACACTTTGCAGATATTCGCAAAAACGTGCTACTTGCTAAGAATATAAAAGTGTTACTTCCGGTCCAAATTTTGAATTTTTTTTTATACAAAAGGTATTGAAAATTATGTTTTAAATACTTTAATTCTGGTAATGTATCTGCTTAGAAAGCAAGACTTGCGAAAACTGATTTTCGATAAGAGTCAAAGACCTACTTTAGGAATTTTAGTATTACTTGTATTTGTGTAGGTCGATTTCATTATAAACTCTTTTATAAATTCTTTGAATAATACGAGTCAATATTCCCCACACATTCTTCATTGGGTTTAGATCTAGGCTATAACTTGGCCAGTCAAGCACATGAATATTATTTGCATCAAAACCATTCTTCAGTCACTAGATGAGCTCGATGAACTGAGCAGTTATCTTTCTGAAAGATATATTCTTCGGGAAATAATTATGACACTAACGGCACCGTAATATTTTCTAACATTCTAATATACTCAATACTGTTTAATCTTTCTTCAATGTGCCATAAAACACCTGGTCCACAAGTTCATATTCAGACCCTAATGTTAACCGATAACCGGCCACTTTTATTATTTTCGGACACATACGGTTAATCGAATCTGGTGCTTCTGGATCGATAGACAAGAAATTTAATCATTAATAACGGATTTAAAGGTTTCCCATCACTAACGATTACCGTGTTCAAAATTTTGTATTTTGGCCCCTGTGATGTAAAGCAAATCTAAGTCGGTCTTTTTCGTATCCAACATGAATCATAGTTGAAAATCACATCTCTCTCTTAACACATTCACAGAAGCCAAATTTTGTTCGGCAGTTCAAATTTTTCTACGTACTGATTCTGGTTTACTGTTAATATTTCCTTCATCTATTTCATTTCCTAAACATTTTTCAGACACTGTATTTTTTTAATTTTAAATTGTACCTCTGCCTAATCGATTGTCCATTTTCTGCATTATCAATTATTCTTGCTTTATCAACAATATTAACGTGTGACATTTTTACGAAACGTATCGATGACACATTGATGACATTTATGAAGTCATGACTAGGGGGCGGACGTCCTTAAACTACGCCGGAGTTACAATGGAGCAAAGAAATGTGTAATGTAAACAACACACATTTACTGAATAGCATTATTCATATGGAGGACTGCAACATCTGTTGTTTACTTGAAAAGTTATTGAAAACGACAACAAAAAATGCCCATCAAAAAAGGAATTTATTAGTAAAATCCTTTCTCCATCGGCGTAGGTATATAGAAGTGCGAGGGGTTTCTAACATTTATTATATTTACCTTATCATTCCCAAGAGAAATAAAGTTACATATATGTATATACCTATTCATACTTACGTTAGTTTCGTTTTTTCATTGTTTTGACTGTTAATTACGTACTTCGTAATTTATGTAATAGTTCCAAGCACATGCTCTCCACAGAATCTGTGAATATATCAGAGACAGGTATCCGGATATTGATAGACTTGTATCCGCTTTTAAAAAAGTTTTCAGAAAAGCACCATCGAGAGTAGCTCTTCGATCTTTGTCACTGCTTCCCTCGCTAGTAATAGCTAGATGGGGAGCATGGCTGGAAGCTACTAGTTTTTATGCAGAAAATGTCGATAGTTTACAAAATTTCGTTACATGTCTAAATGACGATGCTCGAAGTATTTCTGAGTGCAAGGAACAAATCCCAAATTTAGAAAATCTGTTGTTATTCCTTCAGGAACACTTTGGAAATTTGCCTAAACTAATCACATATTTTGAAAATCGAAATCTCAAATTAAAAGATGGATTAAACACATTAGATGTGGCTATTAATAATTTCAAAAGTATTCCAAGTGACTTCGGATGAGGCCTTCGGCAAAAGTTAGACGCAGTTTTTAATAGAAATCCAGATTTAATAACATTGCGGCAATTGTGTATGGGGACAATGACACAAAATCTAACTGCTAAATACGCTGAGATAAAGAATATTTCCAGTATGCACCTATAAGCAGTTGCGATGTAGAAAGGACGTTTGCTATCTACAAGGATGTACTTAATTCAAAGAGAACAAGCCTTACAAAAGAGAACCTTGAGAAAATATTGCTGGTAAATATTAAAACTCCGTTACTGAACAAATAATACAAGTATTTTGTATTTTATAGATCACCAGTCACTTGTTATCCAATTATATAAATAAAATTAAAACCTCTTTAAAAATACAACATTTCAATAGTGCGCCCATGGGCGATGAGTCATCAACCGCTCGTGTCCGCCCCCTAGTTATGACTACTATGTTCTGTACAGTAAAATTTTAAAAGCCAGCAATAACAACTAAAATAAAGCAAAATTTTATGTAAGAGTCGGGGAGTTTTATGGTTTTATGATAGAATATCTCGCCTATCGTAAATAAAATGGGGACTCCCAAAAATACTTTAGGCTTTGGCATTTTACTTTTAATTTTGAGTTGGAATGTTTTGTGTGATACTTTCAACGAATTTTATTTATTAACGTAATATATATTAAAATTAGTATATAAGTGAACATTTTGTTTGTACCATACCTAACTATTAACTATAGATTTTCCCGCATCGCTCTTTTGAACAAGTACTCAGTAACGAATAAAAGGTAACGGATATTGAATTTGAAAGTAACGGATAGTTACAAGTACTGAAAAGTAACCGAATCCAACATCACTAGTATTGATTAGATATGGCTCCCTCAGATTATCTGTTTCCATAGGTGAAAAAATTATTGGCAGGAAAGTGCTTTAAGAGGAGCGTTTACCTATCGAAAACTATGGCCCTGCAAGGCATCGCAGTTTTGCGGTTTTTAAATTTATTTTGTAATTTAAGAATCTCAAATTTGGGTTAGCGATCCAAAAGGCATACATTTATAATGTAAAGGTCAGTTTTTGCATAAATTTATTTTCGTAAAAAAGTTATGTTTCTTAGAAGTAACCACAAAAATCCAATGGTTAATGTATACAAACTAAGGCTTGTGCACAATAGAAAAAAACAACCTCTACGAGCCAGCTGCACATTTGATGTACAAAAAAAAAATCAAATTCATGTAATTATTTTTGAAGATAAAAACATTAAATAGTAAACATTGTCACACACATTTCACACGAGGTTTTTCCAAGCTACCGCGTCGTCTATCCCCACTTTGCGGTATATCTATCGGTCCTAGCGAAAACGAAAATCTATCGGAATCGGTCGGCTATTGCAGACTTAAATCCGAGTGACAGTTTGTAATTAAAAAGAAATGTCATATATACCTATAATATTCGAGTGTATAATAATATAACAGTTATGGGCAAGCGAAAATTGGCTTATTCTAAAACATCAACAAAACAAAGAAGTAATCATGCAAATCGTATGAAAAATCAAAATACTACGGAAGTAATTTTTAGTCTCCAATTTTATTTACATTATTTTGATATTTGTTAATTCCATTTAGTTTAACTAAGTACATAATACCAATATGCGAGTAGATTTCAGAATTTAAATATTTGACGATTCATTTTATGTATATATTAAAATTTTCAACCCACGACAGAATCTGTGAATAAGACCGAAGCGCTGTGATCGAAACCGAATATCGTCTAGCTCCACCTACTCACACCCTCTTGCGTCTACTCGTCCCGCTAGTAATATAAGTTGCATACGTTTCTATTTGTTGGTAAACGCCCCTCTTAAGTCAATGTGACCGGAGAATTTACAAACCATTTCAGAAAGCCCTAGAATGTGATTAAAAATATCACTAAAAATGAAATAAAGAGAGAAAAATCTGGGGAAAGATGAAACAAAATTTCAAGGTAGCTTTGGCCTTTTCAGAAGTAACAGCAATTAAGAATTTAGAATAACATGCCATACTAATTAAATGCAGACAATGTTTTGTGTGCATGTTTACAACTACACATCGATTCAAGAAAGCAGTTCTTAATATCAACAGTTAACATGGATGTGATGTATTATACGTTATATTGCCATTATGGTGTTAATAGTATTTAGTTCTTAACCATGTTACACACTGCGCTCATTAAAATAGAAAAGCAATTATTTCAAGACAGTTATACAGGTGTTAATACGTAGATATAAGTATATAAACTGAATACTTATGTATACTGTGTATATTGAAATAACATGCGTATTATTTAGAAAGATAAACAAACATTAAAATTAGGTGACCATATTTGACGTACAGAATTCAATTTTAAATAAACATCGAAGATATGAAATATTTCACATGTGGTTCATACAAACGTGTAAGAGAATTTCAAGAATGTGCCACAATCTTAGCGAATCTATTGTCATTATTATGGTAGGTATTAGGAAATTGTCGAGCACAAAAATGCGGGAAATGCCGTCAGCCAAGTTACCGGAAAATAATATGTTGGGCTCGGTACTTATTTTTACTGTTATACTACAGAATACCTGCTCATATTTACTCACAATAAGAAATTGTAATGCTGTGTCTAATTCGAAAGTGTAAGAACGCTGGTAAATGAAAAAAATTAATCTTTGTGATTGAAGGTCACACATAACATTTACCTGCAATAAATTTCAATAAAATGTAATTATGTATATACTTAGGTAACATGTTTTATTTTATTTCCATGCAAGTGTGCTTCTATAATTTAATAATAATAACTAATAAAACTTATGTTAATTCGATTATTTATAGTTTTATAATGAATTGATCGAGTACACTTTACAGCATAAAACATGTGTATATTTCTATGCAACCAATTGAAATCACGCTTTTGAAATTGGGTACACATAAAGGAGGAAAGATGTCAAATTAACCAAAATATTTTATTTAGGAATTGAAATGTTGATTTAAAGATATTTTATCCACATAAGCATATTTTATAAATTTTACAACATTGTCCACTGTCGCAATATAATTATATACACATACAAGGTGAGTCATCTAAGCGGGTAGGGCCGATTATGTCTTTATGAGTAAAAATATTTTGGAGCGGTTTTTTCCTTGTGATAGCTGTTCTTTAAGAGCACATTTTAAAAATATGTTGTATTATACAGAGTGTTCCATAACTTGGTGGCTAACCATAGTTATAGTTTTTTAAATGGAACACCCTATATATTATTGCATTTTTGAATTCCCCGTATAATTTTTAGTCAAAAAGTTATAAGATAGTATAGACCTAAAGTGTAAAGTTTTTAACTTATTCCCATTTTTCTGAAAAATTCAATGTTTGTATAAAATTATATTTCTCGAAAACGACGTATTAGACGGACAAATTTTTTTGCAGTATTGTTTACAATAAGAGGTCCTAATAGAAGCATGTTTCATTTTTTTTTACAGTTACTAACTGCATGTGCAGGAAACTGGATTAAAATAACATGACACGTTTTAGAATAAAAGTCAATTTCTTTTAATGGAACAGCCTGTATATCAGTTCTTTTTTGAATTGTTTATTAAATTTCATGTCAGAAACATGTAAGACGTTAATACTTTAAATGTGACTATTACTGAGCTACTGTCGTTTTTTGATATGTTTTTGTTAGTTTTTGCAAAAAAGTCAATTTTTTCAAATGGAACACCCTGTATATTATTTCATTTTCGAATTTCTTATTAAATTTCACATCAAAAACATGTAAGACGTTAATACTATAAAAGTGACTATTACTGAGCTATTGTCTCTTTTAGATATAATTTTATCAGTACTATACTATATTAATTAAAACCACAAAACTGACAAAATTATATCAAAAAGCGATAATAGCTGAGTAACAGTCACTTTTAAAGTATTAACGTCATACATGTTTCTGACATGAAATTTAATAAACAATTCAAAAATGAACTGATATGCAGGGTGTTCCATTAAAAAAAAAATACTTTTATTCTAAAACGTGTCATGTAATTTTAGTCCAGTTTCCTGCACATGCAGTTAGTAACTGTAAAAAAATAAAACATGCTTCTATTAGTACCTCTTATTGTAAACAATACTGCAAAAAAATTTGTCCATCTAATTCGTCATTTTCGAGGAATATAATTTTATACAAACATTGAATTCTACAGAAAAATGGGTATAAGTCAAAAACTTTACACTTTAGGCCTATACTATCTTATTACTTTTTGACTAAAAATTATACGGGGAATACAAAAATGCAATAATATATAGGATGTTCGATTTAAAAAACTATAACTATTGTTAGTCACCAAGTTGTGGTATAATTCAAAATATTTTTAAAATGTGATCCTAATGAACAGCTATCACACGGAAAAAACCGCTTCGAAATATCTTTACTCATAAAAGCATAATCGGCCTTACCCGCTTAGATGACTCACCCTGTATATACGTATATATGGTATGTTGAGAAGCCCAATATACAGGGTGTCCAGAAACTCTCCTGACAAACGAAGACCGGAGATTCCTCAGATAATTTTAAGACAATTTAACCCAATTCACCCTAGTCCGAAAATGCTTCCTAAGGTCATAGGCGTCCGTTTTGGGTAGGTAAACGGTTATTTTAACGCATAACTTTTTTGTCTTTAACTTTTAAGCATTTGTGACAGTAGATTATTAAATTTTCAGGTATTCTAGTACTAAAAGGTACTTTTACTTTAAGTCGGTAGGATACACCGTTTTCTAGAAAAATCGATTTGAAAATTTTCGTTTTTTCGTCATTAAAATTCAATTTATTATTTTTTGCACTAGTTCGCTCTGTACTGCCAACAGAAATAAAACCTACGTTTTTAATTGTCAAATTGTTGTCAGTTCGCGAAGTGGAAATGACGAAAGATGAAATGACGAAAAAACGAAAAATTTTCAAATCGATTTTTCTAGAAAACGGTGTATCCTACCGACTTAAAGTAAGAGTACCTTTTAGTACTAGAATACCTGAAAATTTAATAATCTAGTGTCACAAATGCTTAAAAGTTAAAGACAAAAAAGTTATGCGTTAAAATAACCGTTTACCTACCCAAAACGGACGCCTATGACCGGTACTAGAAATTAGCAATTGATGGAATCGATTCATCTCTGGAGGATAAATAAGCATACCAGTTTTTGTTTTTCTAAATAGAAGCGTCCGGGAGATATTAAAAAAAACTAATTACAAGGCGCTATCTTCAAAGAGCTCTAGCTCCCTTAGGAAGCATTTTCGGACTAGGGTGAATTGGGTTAAATTGTCTTAAAATTATCTGAGGAATCTCCGGTTTTCGTTTGTCAGGAGAGTTTCTGGACACCCTGTATATATGGGCCGTTCATCCGCCCGGCACAAATATTAGATATCGAAAATTATACTTCTGTCCAAACTACATTATTAATCGTAATCATATTGCGGACACTAAGAGTGGAAGAGAGTTTTATTGATTAAACCACTTATAGATCTATAATACTGTGCGAAGCCCAAGTGATATTAATATAACTTTTTCTACTCCCATACTTTAATTGTATTATTAGATATGCCGAACCTGTACTTTAATTATGTCCATTACGAAACAGATTTTCATTATGATACAAGTTTATATCCAATATGAATGCGACATTCCAATATTCAAACAATATTCAATATGGTGACTGCATATCTGCCAGATATACAAATTAAATAAATGTGACAGTTCTCTGCAATTTACAAGTAAGTACTTAAAATTTGTGCTTTTTTGAAAATATAAACGGTAAAAATGAGGGATAATGACAGTGAAATGTAAAATTTGAGTCCACCAGAATGTATGGAACAAGCCTTAGTAACCACGAACAATTTATTACCAGCTAAATTTGCAAAGGTGCATGGAAAATTTTAACCTCAATTTATGAAATGGAATGTTCAAAAAATAATGTTTTATTATGGGGTCGTAGAAAAAATAGTGTATGCAACACGCATTTAATGGCTATTAAGACACTTTTATCGTTCGTTCTTGCCGTTGTGTCATAGGAGATTAGTATAATCATTCAACGATTCTGAGCTATCTCGGCACGGAGCTGAGGAGGTCTGAAAAGGCACTTGTCAGCGGTCTTTACAACGCGATAAGACCTACAAGCATGTTTATACTTTAGGTAGGTCAGATTTATTTCTTGTATATTTAAATGTACGTAAGTATGCGATATGCTCTGTTTAAGTATAACAGCAGGACGTTTTATTAATTTATGTTGTAACTTACTTTATTCTATTGATTATAATAAATTATTTGTAGTTGTACATTATTTTGTAAATTTGTTATTACGATCATAAAAAATTAAAGATAACGACCTGTACACACTATAAATCTGAAAGTATTAGTGAAAATCCATATCACATAATTTCAATAGAATAAAAAATTGTGCTACTGCAAAGTATGTTTGTATAATCGGTGTAGCAGAAATGATTCGTAAAGACGATTAAAATATTATCAGTTGGATAACCGTTAGGTTTAATCAACACTTTCATGATGTTAGTACATACGACAAAACAAAGACATTTCTGAGTACCTAAGTAACGAACTTTTTGACCATTACAAAACGTGCTATTTAGCTCCAATAAAATGCTTCTTAAATTTTAAACATGATTGCTTGATATAAAAGAAGGCAAAGAGAAATAAATTTTATTCAACTGTTTCACCAGTATGTATAATATAACTGTGGTATAACCATATAGTGTTAAGGGTGTTGTATAGGTACATTTTCAAATATTTACAGATTACAGGCTATCTTTAAACTTTATGCAAAAATGATTTAGATGAAATATTCTTATAATGTTTATCTACACGTCCCTAAGCATTTTGTTTTTTCAATTTTTTATTAATTGTTATAAAAAATTAAATATAAATAGATAATCGAAAAATAAAATGCGTACCGACGTATAACATATTATTGTGAACATTAATTTCTAGCAAAATTTTTTCGTATTTATTAAGATAAATGTGTAATTTGATAAGAACGAAATGCATTTTTGGCACTGCTTTAATACGCCACCTGCAGTCAAATATTTGATATATCCTTGCAATCCAAGACAGGGCGGAGTTACTTTGTTTAGGTGGGGATTCACTTTACGAGCGATATTCGGAATACAGAAATCGTTGTTACGGTTTTGAGTAGGTATTTGATTATTTATTATACATTTCATAAAATTGAAAACATTATCTAGTAACCTTGGTTTAACTTTATAAAATTAATGTATATTTTCTTTTTGTAAAATTTACTTATATTATTTTGTATTACATTTCATAAAATTGTACACATTCTATGGCAGGCTTTTATAACTTTTACATAAATACAAACTTCAACAAAAACATTACATATGATTCATAAATAATACTAGCTTTTTTATTCTTCCACTATTTTACATTTATCAAGATAAAATACTACTGACATTTATAAGTGAGTTAAAAATAATGTAAAACTAATATAGAAAATGAGATGGATATAGATGGTGCCTACTTCCTCTGTACAGATCCTCAGATATTGTACCAGACTGGTAGACGTTCAAAAGAGTAATTTACGACCAGGCAAAAAATTACTCTCAAACGATTCAGTGTTCGGACAGTTATAAAAAGATTTGAAGTAAACCAGAAATTGCTGGGAAAGGATATCTTTTATTTTAAAAATTTAACTACATTACTCTTCGTGTTATGGTAAATAAAGAACAGATATAAATAGGACTTATTATTTTACAGATGTAGTTACATAATAATAATGAATAAACATTAAACTTTAAATAATTTATATATAATAATAAAACAATGAAATTTCATTCAATACATGATTATAAGTACAGTCATTCTGAATCTTTTTTGGAAAAAAATATGCGAGACTATTTTATTTGATAAATCGTTAGTTCGACGAACAAGTCTGTCGAACAAAACCGCAGTGTGTGGGCCCCTTTAGTCATTGAATTCATGTACGAGGTTTCTCGGATACCTTGCCGGCCACCTTGTATTATAATAGTACCTATAGATATAAATAATTATCCTGTGATTTTCAATACGGCCAATGGAAAAGATAATCAAGACGATGACATTAGTGTCTTTCAACAAAATATTATTATTATTATATAGTATTCATAGGCACTAAGTAATATTTCTTTTAATCAGAATTCCATCTTACATACATACATATTAACTTATTGAACACATGTCAGACTAAAAAAACTTACAATCTACATTCCTGTGGCGCCTAGACACCAGACTAAATAAATCATACAAAATATTACTAGCACCTACGTTATGTAGAGTATGTGTAGCCTGAAAAGAGACAATTAGCACTTAACGCATCAGACGTATGTCATTTCGAATGCATCGCTCCATAAGGGCGGTACTTATAAACTGGGAACTATACAATTTAGATTTTTACTATAGCATTTAGCAAAACAGTACGTGGTAGTGGGGTATTGGCAAGCTCCAACCCTGAGTAGAACCCCCCCTATACCCGCAGCGAAGACGTCGAAATTTTTAGTTTGCTATACAACACCCTTAAGAATTATATTACGGCAATTTTTAGATTGAAATAACCAAGAGTACTAGGTCAAAGAAAAAATTACACTCGGTAAAGATCGGAACTTATTAGATTTACCGAAATACGAATCCACAAAGGGTTCATCACTCCAAGAGCAATCTTTGACATTGCTTGCAATGAGTGATGGTTTAAAAATTCCAAATGATCATAGAAATCGATAACAGATATTAATAGTAGGCGAAGAGCATCAGGCAATTAAAAATCAAGAAATAGGAAAACAGAAAAGAGCATTTAGATGTTTATAACTTTGTTTTGGCCGCGAAGTAATTAATGAATACGAAGGTAACACTCACATTTAGAACAAGTAGTTAGGCACTTGTGCTGGTACAAACGCCGCAAAATTAATCATCAAAAATACTATTGTTTATCAATCATTGATCAAAAACAATCGTTGAAAGACATTAAACGATTAAATAATCTTATAGAAAATCACTGGAATTCAGAACTATCTAGTTTAGTGCTAAAAGTAACATTGAGAAAATATAAGGCTAACCAAAACTTTTGCTACTTACAGTCTTAAGGACGTTGTCAAATTTCAACAATTTATTGTTGATGAAGCTTAAGAGGCCCATGAAAAATTAACACAGAATTATCAGACAAAAGCAAAAGAATACAAGTTTTAACAAATGTGTTTTAGCATGAAAGATTCTACTAAAAAATCGTAAATGAAATTCAGTACTGAAGAGTAAAAACATACTCTAGCACGGTTTCGCATATTCAACAGGAAGAATGTTTATTAAAACGGGTAATAACAGAGGCAAAGGGTAGTAAACCGGTACCTATTCTATTCTCCAAAATATGCAAGAAGCCAAAACTGTCAGTCAAAATTAAATTTAAAGTCCCGAACCATCGAGTCGTCAATCTTAAGGGGCTTCGCTCACTATTTCTCTTATGGAGAATTCAATGTAATCGCCCGACATCATATCTCCGTCATTTGTAATGTTATCGGAGTGAACTTTTCAGATTGACGTTCTGCAAAGAATTCACTACGAAACGGATTTTTAAGATTTTGAAATTTTTGTTTCTTTATGTGTTTAATTGATCTGTTAAAATATGAAAAGATATGAATATTTGGCCTGGCAAATTATGGGAGCATAATGTAATTTTTTCAAAGTCCGTTTCGTAGGGAACAAATTTGACAAAATAACTATGGCGGTTGCATTAAAAAATTGTTTTAAATACTTGAGTTATAGCCTCGCGCGATTTCCCGATCAATAATTCTGTGGAGCTTCGGTGATTTATGGACCACCATAAACCTTACCCTAAACGTTGGCGACAGGATTGTATAATCTGACACTTAAATTTACAATTATTGCAGTATCGGCTCCGCAGACGAGTAATATTTACAAAAGTGAGAACACCGGGTAACAACAGGTGCCATGCATTTCCGGAACCTTCTTTTACCCAAATTAAAAATTTTAGACTTTGTGATTTATTAATCAACTAACAATTAATTAAATAATCTAAAAATAGTTATTTATTAAATTTTGTTCTCACAAAATTGTTCGTCTATGCTTTCGTCTAACTCGACGAACCGATCGGAAAATAATGCCTCCGCATAGCAAAATTAGATAGTGGGAATTTGTTAGGGAATGTAATCAGTTTTATCTCGGTGTCGGTGCTGTTGAGTTGGTGTTGTTCAATCAGTGATTTTGTGTTTAGTTGCTGCGATATTTCAAAGACTAATTTTTTGTTCCTAATAATTAACTATTTTATTTATCAGGGTAAGCAAAATATAAGCACCGCATTGTATTCCGTTTACAATATATTGATTTTTCTAATTTAACAATCGTTTTTTATGGCAGATTTATTAACATTATGGGACGTGCTAATAGTGAAAGAAAAAAACTTTCTCGTGCCAAAAGAAATAAAGGAAATGCAGATGCTCTTGTAGCATGGCGATGGAGACAGGTATGATTCATACTTTAAAAACAATGTTATAAACAACAATAAACATTATACCGAGCGATCATTTAAATTTATTATTAGAATGGGCTACGAATTTTAGATTAGATTGGCAACACTGAGTGTTGACAGTTTGAATTGTCAAAGCAACGCTTCAAGCGCAGCGTTGTTTAAACATTTTGAACCGTCACTTTGACAATTCAAAATGTCAACATTCAGTGTTGCCAATCTAATCTAAAATTCATAGCCCATTCTAATTATAAATTAAATGATCTCTCGGTATTAGCTATTAATCAGTTAGAATACCTGTTCAAATTTTTTTTTTCTTCAGAAAAACCCTGAAAATCTTCAAGAACCTGACACCGTTCCTGAAACAATAAGTACTGTACAGCCTAAAGATAATTCTGTTCCCTCAACCTCACATGAAAATTTTAACCATAAAACCGAAATATTTACTTTGGATAAAGAGAAAGTTGACGCACACAGTAAGTTTGTTAATGTTTTATTACTTATTGTGTTAAGATATGATTTTTTTAATTTAGCATTAATGGAAGGCAATAGAATTTTTAATGTAAAATTTCTTTTTGAAAGTTTGGCCAAAATATGCAGTCATGGAAAACAATTCAGTTGTTCTTTCTCAAATTTGACTTTCAAGAAGGAAATTAGATGTGGTTTGATGACAAAACTTATATTCCAATGCAACATGTGTCTTGAGGTATTCGAGCTACACAACTATCCTCCAGAAGATGAGATGAACTTGAATTCCGCAGCAGTAAGTGGGATTATGTCTATCGGAGGAGGTCATTCAAATCTAGAAGAGCTACTGTCTTGTTTAAATATTCCGGCTATGTCTAACAGGACTTATCAAAAATGTCACAGTGAAATTGCTGAAAAATGGGAGCAAACTGCAACGGAATCAATGCGTCAGGTAGCTCTCAAAGAAGCAGAACACGCTCGACAAATTGGTTCTGTGGACGAAGAAGGTTATCCCCTAGTTCCTGTTGCAGTAGATGGTTGCTGGTCCAAAAGGGTCTACAGAAATGGTATCTACAACGCATTATCTGGCTGTGCTTCCATTATAGGGCTACATACTAAAGGAGTTCTGTATTCTGCGGTAAAAAATAAATTTTGTACATTTTGCAGTAGACGTAAAGGTGTTGAAAATATTCCTCACATCTGTACTAAAAATCACCTCGGTAGTTCTTCTAGTATGGAATCAGACATTTTAGTGGAGGGATTTAAAAAAAGTGTAGAAATGTACGGCATAAAGTACAATATTATGGTGGGTGATGGTGACACTAGTACTTATAAAAACGTTTTGACATCACGCCCTTACAATAATATTACTGTGGAAAAAATTGAGTGTCGGAATCATATATTAAGAAATTTTTGCAACAAACTTAAACAATGAACAACAAACACGTCATATAATAGAATAGAACGGAAACTGTTAGACAAAAATATTTTGCGCATGCGACGTGCTGTTAGAGGGGCCATTAATTATCGCAAAATTGAAACTGATAAAAATAAAGCAACCATCTCGTTACGTAATGACATATTAAATATACCACAACATTCATTCGGCAATCATAGTAAATGTGCTTCATATTTTGTTTGTTCTGAAGCTGAAAATACTATAAATTTAATTTCCGAAGAGTTCTTGAACAAAATAAATGTTATAATTTACAGTGTTGCAAATCACGCACGTAGCCTTTTATATGATGTTGACAGCAATATTGTAGAACAATTTCATTCTGTTGTTGCAAAGTTTGTAGGGGGAAAACGAGTAAACTACTCACTTTCCGATTCTTATAAAGCTAGATGCACTGCCGCGATAGTTGCGCACAATACAAAAATGGCTCATTCTACTCTTAGGCATTCTTTTAAAAATCATAGTAACAAAATTATTAATAGAATGGAATTTAGGCGAAAACAGAAAATCCACCGGCAAAGACTTTTAAAGAAAGTAAATAAAATTAAATATTGCGAAAAAGGTAATACTAATAGATTAAATGACCCTGATTACGGCGAAAATTGTCAGAAACCGGATATGTCCCCAGAAATATATAATTTAATGGCAGAAGATTTTTTACGCAAACTGGAAAAAACGAATCTGGAAATCCATAATCTAGAAAGAGCGACAATACACCAAAGCAATTCGGGAACGTGGTTAGAAATTAGACGTAAATTGTTGACAGCATCAAATTTTTCTAAAGTTTGTAAAAGAAGAAAAAATTCAAATAGTGCTAAACTTGTAAAAAATTTGCTTTATGGTACACAAAATTTAACCGCAAAATCAATAATCCACGGTAAAAATTATGAAGATATTGCTCGAAAAGAATTAGAAATATTGAAAAATGTAAAAGTTGAGCCGTGTGGATTGTTTATTGATACAGATATTTGTTACTTAGGGGCAACACCAGATGGTTTACTTGGTAGTGATACAATTATTGAAATAAAGTGTCCTTATGCAGCTTTTAATTTAGGGCTTTCTCCAGAAGAAGCCATAGAAAAAAAAAATTACTTTTTGGCAGAAAGACAAATCTGGAACTTTCAAAATAAACCAAAAACATGATTGGTATTTTCAAATCCAAGGTCAGCTACATATAACTCAGCGCGATACATGCATTTTAGCAGTTTGGACTGGACATAAAAAAATTAAATTTGAAACTATCAAACGAGACGACGATTTTTGGGAATGTAATATGAAAGAAAAATTAAAACAATTTTACTTAAAATGTTTGTTGCCAGAGTTGGTAGATCCAAGGGGGATCGAAAATATAAGAGATATTTCTTTATAGTACCGATAAGGTAGTATGTACCAATTATCGACATCGACATTTTCGGGGTTTAGTAGATTCTGTTGATACTGCACATCCAAGTCTTTGTAGTTAACTAATATATATATATATAATCGATAAACCAAATTACCCGAAGGTGTATAGGTTATTACTTTGTCTATTTACTATTTTCATATATAAACTTTGCCCACTGTTTTTTATCACTTGTCAACTTCATCGCTTCTTTCCACGTTTTGCCCCTTTTCTCTAGTATTGCTGCTACCTCCCCGTTCCACGTTTTCTTAGGTCTGCCCCTGCTCCTCCTGCCGGTTATCCTCGCATCCCATACATTTTTCGCTTGTCTGCTGTTGCTCATCCTGTTTAGATGTCCAAACCATCTTAGTTGCTGGTTTTCAATATTGCCCAATATTGGTTCTACTTCCAGTTCTTTTCTTATAATTTCATTTCTTATCCGATCTTTGCGTGTGACCCCTTTTACTTTCCTTAGGTATTTCATGTCGATTGCCTGTATTCTGCTCTTCATTCTGTCTGTCGTCACCCAGCTCTCGCTGCCGTATGTTAATACTGGTCTGAACACTGCTCTATATATTGCCATCTTTGTTTTGCGACTGATCTCCTTGTTGCTCAGAAACCACCCAGAAAGTGAGAAGTACACTCCTGCCGCGCTGGATATTCTTTCATTTACTTCCTGTTCCATGTTACCATGCCTTTCTATTTGGACTCCCAAGTATTTGAATCTATTCACTTGTTCTATTTTTTGTTCTTGAATTTGTATATTAATTTCTTCGTTATCCTTGCCGATGACTAGTATTTTTGTTAACTAATAACTGTAATGATTTGTTAAAAAGTCTAGGGGCCGATTTATAGACAGTGAATTAAATATTTAACTTCGAATTAAATCAATCAGCCATTAACTGTCGTTTACTTTACACTGCCAAATGTCAAAGTTAACTGGAATTAAAATTTTAATCCCAATCAAATGTTCTGTAAACCCGCTCTAATAGATAATTTTTAATAAGTTAACACTTAACTACATATTTTTAATTAAAATATATTAATTAAAAATACGACCGATGTCGCTTAATTATTGCCAACTTCATTCAACAAAATTCATCGCATTACCTAGCTAGCTAAATATAATACATACAAGTAGAAACCTATTACCTATTAGGCTACTTCGCAATAGATGAGTACCTAAATTAAAAATATTTTTATTTCGAAAACTTTATTAGAAACCTTATTTTTTATTTGTTGATATGTAATTAGTGCAGTTACCTTTGTACATAATTTAAATATTTATTTCAAATATAAAGCCAAATGTATTCAGCTTATGTTATTTGTATTTTTATAGAGATATCCACTGTATTATGTAAGTTTATTAATTTTTTGTTAGCTGTCTTCGGCACTTCGATCTCGAACATGTACACATATACGAGTATATCGAATTTTACTTTATTAAAATTTAACACTAATTCAATAATAAAGTGAAAAAATATTTTAGATTGAATTACCGAATTATAAACATTAAGAATGTATCTTTGACATAATAAACATATTGACCATGCTTTAAACGTAGTATTTGTGTAGTTTGTTAAAAGCAATAATCTTTCAGACATTTTCTTCTTATGCTTGCCTTTTGAAAAAAATACATTTTATAGATTTATTGATTTGAAAAATTAACTAGTCAATTAAACATAGCCAAAAACAAAAATTGTAACAACTACGGAAACCATTTCAAATTAAAGCAAAATTATAGAGATTGTAAATCTATAAAGGTAATCTGATAATAGCATAGTAAATGCCCAAGAATAATGTCGGGCGATTAAACTCAATTCCCTGTAAGAAATGCACAAAATAATGTAATCCTAAATATTAGTGAAAGAAAACTTTTGTTGCATGGGATCGAACACCTGCTGCTTCTGGTTCATACTAATAAGTCATAAACTACCTACTAATGTGCCCGAACCCTGCTTTATTGCCGCCCAGCTCATCGCTTCGAATCTTGACAGCTAGAGCCGAACTTTAAATTTTCAAGGTCGTTTTCTAGCAAGAATCCCCTTAAAGTAAAATTTTGTGTTGCTAAGCCAGCAAAGAATTCTTTTTTAAATTCCAATATGTAATAAGTGTAATAACTGAACAGGCAGACACAATAAAGAAACGGAAATAACTTAAAAATAATCTTAATTAAGAACTGCTGCAGGGCAAAAAAAAACAGTCGAAATAAACATAAAACTAGTAGTTTTAAAAATAAAACTCAGACTAATTTATTAGAAATTTGTAGTTAATATATTTTTGATAATTAGAGATCAATATAATTATTTTTTGTACCAGTAGTATAATATCATAGCATTTTTACACATAATAAGACGCCATGAAATGTCATTTCTCCACCTGAACTAATAACAGGTAAATTATGAGCATATTATTGACCTAGGTGAATAATGACAACAATTAAAGCGCATGCCGCAACCATGCAATCGCAGTAATATGTGAACCGTCAAAATTCATTGTAGTTTTACCCGTTTGGCCAGTTTCATATTCGTATATCCGCATATCATCGTCGATTTATACTATAAATCATACCTAAAATCTAAAACTTATAAATGCTCTACCTCTAAGGTAAAATAAATAACTGTATTTTAGGTTAACAATAGCAAAATATGTATGATAGTATAATAATAACAGGTAACTATTACAGATGTAAAGAATTATTTAATTTACTTATAAAAATTGATAGCACAATTATGGCATGTCAAATTTATTGATGGGTCAATTCTATTTGAAAAACCAAGATTGTGCAGATCTGTAGGCACATTAATGACAGTATTATTAATTGAGTTAATTCCATAAGTATTTACGATATCTTCAGTCGAAACAGATTGTACTGCTGATGTTGATGGAATTTGATTCATATCGAAAACTCCTGTTGCAGGTGTGGTTGCGTAAGTAGATGTAAGTAGACCTTGTAACATACATGCTATATATTTTTTATTTACTAGGGAATCTTCTATATAACCTTCAGCTACACTAGAAGATTTCCAACCACCATGTTGTTTTAACTGAAGGATGTAACCACCACTGACAGCTAAAAGTGTAGCCGAGGTTCTACGGAAACTATGACCAGCATATTACTCTGGATTTTGTAAATTTAAGTAAACGGCAATTTTTTTTGGCATCTGTCCTATTGTGTTAGTCCAATATTTTGTCTAGTACATTTACTATTACGTACACTAATACAGAATTTTGCTATATCTGGAATTGGTCTAATTTTTAAATAGTTTTTAATTATTTTGATCCAAAGCGGCTCCATTATTACAAACTTTCGAGACGAACCATTTTTGCTATTGTGGATGTGAATAAATAATTAAATTATCTTTCATGATGACATCAGAAATTAATAAATTACACAGCTCATCATTTCGGCATACACCGGCAACACCAATTACAAGAGCAGTGTACAGGGTTATAAATTGTCAATAATTTCAAAGTATTAATATATAAACATACTACCTTAAGGCTGTATTACACTTATCAATTTCTTGACCATGAACTTGATCAAGTTAAAATTGACGACAAGTCGTGTATTACACTTGTCAAGTCGACTTGATCAATTTCTTGGCCAAGAACTTGGTGGCTTAGAACATGTTCTATTTTTCTTCTCAACTTGATCAAGTTTTTAGTGATTTCTAGTAATATTCATGTTATAAAGTTTTTTGCCAACTGTGTAAAATGTAAACACAAATTCCATTTTAGAATAGCGTTAAAAATGACATGTTAATTTCATACTTCTTGAAAGAATTGTATGAGTAAATTATTTATTTTCTTTTGTATCTCTTGTGCAGTTATTTTTACATTCAATATCAAACACAAGTCTTCGGTAACTTTATTAATTTTTTTATTTCGTACTTTTGCACTATTGGTACTGCTAATTCACCTAAAAACTTGGTCAGGAAATTTATAAGTGTAAAACAGCCAAGGTCAACAATAACTTGATCAAGAACTTGCCGATAATTTCTTGGTCAATAACTTGGTCAAGAACTTGATAAGTGTAATACAGCCTTTTTATAAATTCCTCTTGAGTAAATACTAATGATTTTTTGGGTTTATAATTTTCAATTTTTCTTTTTAAAAAGGCAACTAATTTAAAATATTTATTATTCTCTTTTAGGCCAAGTGTAGCTTTCAACATTGAATAATGCGCCCAAAAGTACGTTTTCATAAATTACTATTGTATTTTTGGAATTACGATATTTTTTAAATTCTGTATATCTTTTCATGTATAAGTGTTTAGATTTATGCGGAAGCAAGTACATACTCAACTGCCTGTTCTGCAATCTCGCGCATTTCAGGTGGTGTACATCTAAACTCTCAATGAATGAAAAAAAATCTAATAACTGCTTGGGCTTTTAATTTCAGCATTTATGTCAAAACTTATTTGTCAAAATATACCCTGCTTATTTGTTTATATGAAGTTTTATTACAAGGGCATTCTTACATATATGAGTAAATTTATTCATAATTATTAAGGTTTCACTACTGGTACAAAAAATAGTATACATACTACTTCTCAACCTTAATATGTAATATACTATTGTTGTAATAGAAGACGGGCGACCCCCTATATATTTTATACAGTAATGGCACTTTTCCAATATACAATATTATTAATTTTACGATACTAATATGTATATTTAAGCTACTATATGACAAATTACAAGATCGGATTTAGTTTAGTTTTAGTTTAGAAAACTCGCCGCAGGCGGTTCGTTTTCTAAACTTAATCTCAAGATTCTCAAGCGCAAAAATCATATCTTATTTTAATGTAGTTTTGCGGATTTCCCAACATTTTATGCTAATAGACGAATTCTTTTGCAAAGCTATTAAAGTAAATTCTTGCGTTTTAAACTTTAAAGTATTAAACATATAAAAAACAATGTAGATATTTTACATCCAACTGTTTAAAAATTTATAATTTACTAAATTGAGCATTTAATAATATAACCAACAAATTACAAAGAAATATTACTATTTAGACAAAGTTAGAATTGATGTTTTAATTGATTAACATTATGTACTAGTTATACTTTCATTTAACCATAGAATAAAATACTACTTTATACATTCCTATACCTATATACACTTTAAAAATTTCCAAGTACTGATGTAATAGATAATAATAAGAAATTACAATAGACATAAGCAATCCACTACTGCATATGTAACCATAAACAATTTTTCTCTGCTTATTATACGTATTTAACCTTGTACCTGTGCAGTATAATTTGTAAACGTAACATATGCCGATAAAAGTACTATTCTATTATTCAAGTGTTTAATTTACATCACAATAAACAAAATCCGCACAAAATGTTAGCATATTACAATAATGGTAAATGTAAATCACTTTAAATCGAAATTATGAATGAAAATCTAAAACGCAATCAGAAACAATAACATATTTAGGGACGCAACAGGTTATTCATGAATTATGAATAACCCGTTAAAGTAGTATAAATAAACATTTAGAATTAACATCCAGGATTTGATGCGACCAGTTTTTTTTTTTACGATATCTAATAAATCGAGTGATTACATTTATATATTTGTATTCTGTGTCTTCTACTTACGTGTGCATCTTATTTTTCCCCATCCTGTTTCAAGTTTTTTCCACACAATTCACTCAACACGCAATTGGAAAACAAATCGAAAAACAAGAGATAACGCACAATTTAAATGTCACTGTTAGTGTTGGCGTTACATTAGCGGACACTATACTATGCGAAGTGAAGGGTCATCAAGAGCGAGTCAATGCGATAAACGAGGCGGGAAAGTGTTTGGTTATTAGAAGTAGTTTTGAATCTTAAAGTGTTGTTGCGCACGCAAAGTATTATTTATTTACTAAATAGTTTCGCCATCTTTGAGTGAAAGTTCGTATTAACAAAGGCAATTGCTTTTAATCATTGTTCTAAACCTGAGTAGCGTGTATACAAAGGATATGTTGATAATATTGGTATCTAAATTCGTATATAAACGAACATGATATACGTTCAAAATTTTTCATTCTAGATAATTTGGTTATATGTACGTATGTAAAAAAAAGAATATATTAATTTTTAAATATAAATTACCGAAGATATTAATTACCAATTTAATATCAAATTTAGAATGTCAGTTACGTAAATAATTTATTACTTTTAGCACGTGATTTTAAAAATGTTCAGCGATTACCAAGTACCAAGTAGTTTATAAAGCTTTGGATAGATGGCGTTACTTAAGGATCGTTATTTTGAGTAAGAAAGGATTCACCGGTCCTAAATAATTGTTCATTAGGATAAAATTAACAAACCGTCACAACTACACTGGTATTTTTTTAAAATAGTGTAAAAATAAAATATGGTGACACTAACTCACCATGTTTAGTTAATACATACGGTTTCTAACTTTTTTAAATAATAATTTGTTTTGTAAAAATAATCTGAAGTTTTTCCGTCAAAATGTTCTATAACAGCTGCTTGCAACTCACTGTCGTCCTTAAAACTACGTCCCCTAAGGTCCTTTTTACTTTCTTATACGTAGTATAAGGAAGTATTGTGACGATGAAAATTTTCAACCTCGAGATTTTTGCAGATGTCCGCGTTTTGAAGTCCCCTGATACCGAAAAACTGGTTTTTAAAAAGTGTCTCTCTCTCTCTGTGTGTGTGTGTATGTGTGTGATAACGTTAAGCAGCCAAACCGACATAGGTATCAATTCCAAATTTTACATTTACGAATATAATCTCCCTCTTGAGATCTGATTAGATTTTCAGTAAAATCGGCAGACCGGGGAAGTAGTAGTTTACTTCAATGAAAAAATCGAATTTTGCCAATTATTCGTCAACTACTAAGTTTAAACAAATTTGTAAAGAATTCATATATACTCAGAATTAAATTTGAGAAGAATTTTATTAAAAGGGTTTTTCGAAATTCCTACCAGAAGTAGGTCTTTTACTCTTATCGAAAATCAGTTTTTTGCGAATATTTCGCAAGTCATGCTTTTTAGACAGGTACGTTACGAGTATAAAAGTATTTAGAACTTAATTTTCAATACCTTTTGGATTAAAAATATTTCAAAATTCGGACCGGAAGTAACACTTTTACTCTTATGGAATAGCGATTTTTGCAAATATGTATTTCGCAAATTATGCATTCTATATATATTTGTCAAGAGTACAAAAGCATTTAGAGTTGGATTTGAAATTTGAAAGGAAATAACACTTTTACTCTTATGGAATAGCGATTTTTGCAAATATTTTTTAAATTATGCATTCTGTATATATTTGTCAAGAGTACAAAAGCATTTAGAGTTGGATTTGAAATATTTTTTGTATAAATGAAAATTCAAAATTCGGACCGGAAGTAATACTTTTACTCTTAGCGAGTAGCATTTTTTTGCAAATATCTCATACAGTATGTATCCTGTAGAGATTTATTAAGAGAATTTTTGTTTAAAATAATTTTGAAAATTGTATGATTTGAAATGCTCATACGTATAAGAAAATCGTGTGGTGGCCGCTCCTCATTTTTGAAAAATGTCTGTGTGTCTGTGGGTGACTACGATAGCAGTCAAACCGCTATAGCTATCAATTCCAAATTTTGCATTTAGTAGTATAATCTCCCTCTTGAGAACTGATTAGATTTTCAGTAAAATCGGCAGACCGGAAGTAGTAGTTTACTTCAGTGAAAAAATCGAATTTTGCCAATATTTCGTCAACTACTAAGTTTAAACAAATTTATAAAGAATTCATATATACTTAAAATTGAAATTGTGAACAATTTTATTAAAAAAGTTTTTCGGAAGTAGGTCTTTTACTCTTATCGAAAATCAGTTTTTTGCAAATATTTTGCATGTCATGTTTTTTTAGACAGGTACGTTACGAGTATAAAAGTATTTAGAACTTAATTTTCAATACCTTTTGTATAAAAAAAAACAAAATTCGGACCGGAAGTAACACTTTTACTCTTAGCGAGTAGTGCTTTCTTTCGAATATATCGCAAAGTATGCATTCTACAGAAATTTATTAAGAGAATAGAAGTATTTATAATAGGATTTTGAATAATTTTTATATACATTCTTAAAATTCTATAATTTGAAACTTTCTTATGTATACGACAGTCGTGTGGTGGCCACACCTCATTTTTTAAACTAAAAAACAAAACAAAACACAAGGAGTCATATCCGGACTATACGGTGGATGTTCCAATTCTTGAATGCCGCATTCGCGGATGACAGCTTGTGTAATAGCGGCAGTATGGACGGGAACATTGTCGTGCAATAATGGCACACCTGTTATCAATTTTCCACGACGTTTTGCACGAATAGTGTCTCTTAATTTATGCAATAAAGACGCATAATATTGTACACTTGTATTGGGCTCTTTAAAGTCAATTAGCAAAATACCCGCACAATGCCAGAATATTGTGACCATCACCTTTTTCGTTGATTGAACGACTTTCGCCTTTCTGGGACGAAATTCATCAGGTCGCCTCCATTCCATGGACTCCCTTTTCGATAGAGGATCGTAAAACAGAACCATTGTTTCATCCCCTGTCACAATGGACTCCAAAATCGGTTTTGGTCGTCTCCACACATGTTTAAAAACGACTGCACACATTCGACTCGACGTTCACGTTGGAGAGCAGAAAGAAGTCGCGGTACCCATCTAGCACTAATTTTATTCATACCCATATTGTCATGGAGAATTCGGCGAACACTTGCTTTAGAAATGTTTGTTATCACTGCGCGGTCATTAAGTTTTTAACAAAAAAAGGGAAGTTAAAAATTTAATGACCCCGCAATACTCGATTTTCGTTACTTCAGACATTTTCGTTCGCTAGTCACGTTGGTTGGATGGTTACTAAAAACACGTTTGAACCTGCATAAGCCTGTCAGGCCGAGAATTTATGGCGCCTACCTCGTAGATCGGACGAACCGGCCAAGCGCCTTTTCTATCCTTGTCCAACCTAGAAGATGTCATTCACGGCCGCGTGTGATGCAGTCGTCGCGTCAGTTCAACTTCTCTATTATACATTCGTGATTAGTACATGGACTATCTAAACAAGTCACATGTATTTTAAATTCGTTAAATTTATTCCATGAATTTTAGGCAACCCAACATACAGCGTTAGATAACTTTTGTTAGGTACAACCCCCTCCCTTAAATAAGGAAATTTAATAAATATGTGTAATAGTTACTGTATAATTTCAATTTCAATAAAGGAAAGTTAGAGACGTTACTGAATAAACGTTTATAACTTCGCATTGTTATCCCTTACAAGTTTTTTTTTTATTATTTCGTCGGTTCTTTTTATTTTACATTACACGATTAAAATGCGAAACTAAGTGGTTCTCTAAATCATCATTTGTCTTCTTTCTGTATCTCTGTAAACAGAAAATTGATGACTGACGAAGGTAGTATAAAGGAAACGAGCAAGAAAATTTATTTTATATACGCTTGAATAGGATCTCACTGATAAATTGAAATATAGATCATTTATCATGGGAATTGCACGAGAAACATGATTTATTAGCTGTGACTTTCGACAAATTTGTTTTTGTGACGTATTGTAAAAAGAAAACAATTTCTCCGACTAAATGTAATTCATGATCTGAAAAGAGGAATCAAATATAGAAAAATAGTTGTATAAAAGTCTGTGCGCTAAGCAAAATCTTAATTTAGAAATAGATTTCAAAAATATATTTTTGAAAAATAAATAATGTAATTAATATGTATTTAATTATCACTAAACTAAGATTTTATTATACTCAATTTAGTGTTATATTTATTTTATACTCAAAAAAATATTCAATGAGAAGTTAAACCAAAGAGTCAAAAAAAACATTTTGACAATTTTAATTTTTTTTAAAATATCTTCAAAATTTGACAATATATGACAAATCTGCAAATGCTGTGAAATACTTCTCAAATTTCTGAGCAACTTTGCTAATTTAACCGAACATGAATATTCAATACTAAGAAAGTTACCAATATAAGGAGATACAAAATGGGCATCTTGTATACAGTGTGTTTCGTAAACATTTGACCAAAAAATAAAGATTAATTCCTTGGGTTATTCTAGGAATAATTATATATCTGACAATTTTTAAAAATCGCTACCTTCCGGAGATATAGAGTTATAAAGATGTTTAGGAAGCACAACGTTTTTTAACATGAAATTGTAGTCAAGTAAAAAAGTGAATTGCTTCTTAAATAATTATCTACTTACTTATTAGTGTAACGTTAAAAACAATTTTAGTTTTATCGTTGATTACTGGAAATGCGTTAAAAGCTTTTCAAATTGTTATATTCCCTATAATAAAAACTTTTTTTGGGGCAAACGTAAATGTAATAGTAAGATAAAAATATTACTGTCTGTAAAAAGAGGAAAATTAGTTAAGATTCACATAATACTACCAGTGAAATTGCACGTGGTTTGAATGTGAGTAATTGAACTGTGAGGAACAATTTGAGACACTAATTATTAAATTTGTTCAAATCTCCAGTTCTGAACAGTTCCGGAACCGTTCTAGAATTAGTAGTTCTGATAATAATGTGCATGTCCGGCCAAATCCCGGTTCTGAAATGGTTCGGAACGCTGAAGGTTCGAACAGTTCTGAATTGGAACTATAAAAAAAAATCAATCGTAATGAACATTTAAATGTTACTGCATCTGTGACTAACCACCAAAATTGCGCAGGATTTAAATAGTAATGAAGAAGTGGTTTAGAAGAAATACGTTTTTCTAAATTTTATAATAGATATTTCTGATAAGCCGGGTAAATAAAACAAGGATTTTTAATACAAGCTGTTATTAATAATTGAGACGTACCTACATCAAATGCACACACATTAATAAATATGTATTACATAACTATAAATTAACAATCATAATGGATTTAAACTTTTAATCTCTTTGGGGAGAGTATTAAAAATTGAAGCCTTTCTGGTAATTTGAATTGTGATACATACATGATTTGGTACCTACATCAATCAGACTCTGAATGTTTTCTGTCATATAAGTCTTGGGGTCACATTAGGTTGCAATTTATTATTATTTTCAGGACGTGACATGCTGGTACAAATTAGTATATTATGCAATGAGCATTTAATGATAGCTATTAAGACACGAGTAAGAGAATTACAATACGAGGCGAAGCCGAGTATTGTAATGAATACGAGTGTCTTAATAGACATTAAATGCGAGTTGCATACACTATTTTTTCTACGACCCCATAATAAAACATATTTTTTGAACAATCCATTTCATAAATTGAGCGTAAAATTTTCCGTACGTTTTTGCGAATTTGGCTGGTAATAAATTGTTCGTGGCTACTAAGGCTTGTTCCATAATTTCTGGTGGAGTCAATTATCACATTTCACTGTCATTATCCCTCATTTTTACCGTTTATATTTTCAAAAAAGCACAAATGTTAACTACTTACTTGTAAATTGCAGAGAACTGTCATATTTAATTAATTTTTATATGTCAGATATGCAGTCGCCATATTGAATATTGCTTGAATATTGGAATGTCGCATTCGTATTGGATATAAACTTGTATCGTAATGAAAAATCTGTATTCCTATTGGATATAAACTTGTATCATAATGAAAATCTGTATCATTAAAGTACAGGTTTAGCATATTTAATAATACAATTAAAGTATGGGAGTATAAAAACATACATATGATAGTTTGTTCGGATATCTAACGTACTGATATCACAGAATTCCTTTATTTTTCTTAAATCTGGGGGGGGGGGGGGCATTGAATCAAAAACTATGAGTTTAGCTTACATAATCTTAAATACGAGATTGTCCAAGTTTAACAAATATGTCAGTTTGTCTACCAATATATGATAATTATGAATTAACTGTTTCACATGTTCGCAAGTTCTTATAATTGTACCATTACATGCAACTTATTCTTGGAGAGAGAATCACTTGCTAGACTCAAGAACATGGTAGTAAATGAAGTGATTTCTAAAACAATAAACCACCATATGAAGAAATTTGAATGTTTAATCACATACTTATACCTGTTTACTTTGGCTATTACAAAATTAATTTAATGAGTGTGAATAAAAACAAGTGTAAAAAAAATTAAAAACAAGTTTGATGAACCGAATCACACCAATATTCTAATAATATCAAAACTAAAATAAAAAACAAAAAAAAGGTACTTGAACGACAACTTAAAAACTAACCTACAACAACTCCAAATTCTGAAGTTCAACATAAATACGATAAACATGACAATTACGCATGCTCCGAATTTATCAGAATTTCAAATACTAGCCCATCATCCAGAACTGTTAGAACCGTTCCGAACGGTTCTTGAATTACGAGTTTGCAGAACTGCATGGTCCGAACAGCCTCCTATTCAAACTTCTCTCAACTGAACTTCCCTCGTATAACAATATTTTGAATTGCATCCGCGTCCCTACGTTTTGCATATAGTAATTGCAATGTCGAATGCAACAAAGGTCAGCTTTGTCTGCGTGCGAAAACGATGATTCAAACAAAATATTTTATTCTCCACACCATAAATCTTACAAATGCACTATGAAAATAACCAAATTACCCAATCAGTTAATCAGCGAAGAATTATGAAAATCGCAAAGTAAAACCGCCGTTTCCAAGTCAAGATATACATCGAAATTTACATATCTGAAAATGAAATAAATATGTTTAGTTAACGCGCTGTCGTGTATCATAATGTTATAGAGTCAATGAACTTAACTATAATTTAGAAAAAAAAAGTTTTTACAAGCGCAAATACCAGTCCAAATCGATAAATCAATACTATGTAATTACATTTAGTTTTACTCCAAAATTCGTATAGGTATACATATATTATAAATGAAAATGTCATTGCCATCTGAATTTTCAGATATGTATAGTACGAACAAAATTTAAAATACCACGTGTTAAGTAACTATGGTCTACATGTTTTTTGTTCTTTTAACATTTCATAGCACTCATCAGAAAATGTCGCAATCAGTGGTGGCGGCTGTAAGTGTCTGGGGGGGGGGGCATCATGTAACAGGCGCTGCAACAGGGTCTCTACAAGACAGTAATTGTAAACGGTATTCTAATAACAAAATCTTAGTATTATCAAAATATTTATCAAATATCAAATTTATATCTGGTATGCAGTATAATTGAAAAATATTTTGCATTTCGAACAGAACATAACATGTTTTCTTTAATTTCATTAGCTAATAAAGCAATAATTTCGGTCTGTGTATATTTTGCTCAAATAATTTACATGTTTGTTTTACAATGCTCTTGGTATGAGAGATGCCATGTGGTATCAAATTTCGCAAAAATTTTCAAGAGCTTCAAAAGTTCCTAACTTTAACAAACAAATTAACAAAGAGCCAAGTCAAATATTGTTCATGTTGTTCATCTATTGTACTTTCGTTTTTCTAGAGAATGTACATCAACTGAAAACAAAAAAGTAGAGGTGCAAAGCATTTTAAGTTTTATTAATATTAACATTGCAGAATCAACATAATGTGAGGGCTTAACAAACTACTTAACTGATAAAATCAAATAATTTTATTTAGAAATTAAAAATTTGCCTGGTTCAGTTTATGATAATGCTGCGAATATAAATAATAATCCAATAATCCTAGAGCGTCCTTTACTCCATGTTCCGCACATTCTCTCAATCTAGTTATTAATGACGCCTTCAAACGTAATAGGGAAATATATACACAAATAATTACACTTAAGAGGGGCCTTTACCTATCGAAAATTAAGGCATAGCCGGTTCGCGTTTTTTAAACTCATTTTGTAATTTTAGAATCTCAAATTTCGGTTGTGATGCAAAAGGCATAAATTTATAATGTCAAGGTCAGTTTTTGTACTAATTTATTTTCTTAAGAAAGTTATCTCGTATGTTTTAGAAATAATCACAAAAATACATGACTTTGATTAATGTCTACTAACTAAGGCTGGTACACAAAAGGAAAAAAACGACCTCTGCGTACCAGCTGCACATTTGATGTACGATATAAAGAAAAAATCAAATTTATGTAATTATTTTTAAAGATAAAAAACATTAAACAGTAAACATTGTCACACACATTTTACACGAGATTTTTCTAAGCTAATCGCGTCGTCTATCCCCACTTTACGGTATCTCTACCGGTCCTAGAGAAGACGAAAATCTATCGGCATCGGTCGGCTATTGCAGACTTAAATGCGAGTGACAGTTTAATCACAAACTATCACTCGCACTTAAATGTCATATATACCTATAATATTCGAGTGTATAGTAGTATAATAGTTATTGACAAGCGAAAATTGGCTTATTATAAAACATCAACAACACCAACAGTTCCATAAGTACTCATTGTTTATAAATTATGTTTCTCATCTGTAGTATTCCTTTATCTATGACAGAATCTGTGAATAAAACCGAAGCGCTGTGACAGAACCGAATATCGTCTACCTCCACCTACTCACACCCCCTTGCGTCTACATGTCCCGCGAGTAATATAAGTTGCATAAGGTTCTATTTGTTAGTAAACACCCCTCTTAATTAATTTCTAATATATAGTAAATTTTAAATGACTAATCAGGTAGCATTTATTCGTCTTTTCTCACAAGAAAACGAAATATTAAATGCGATATTTCTAACAACATTGTCCATCTCAGATATCACTGGTCAACAGTGAAATTGCTTCTTAGGTGAAAGTACCCAATCCTGAATGAATTCAACGTGCTGAACACGAATATCACATTGAAAAAAGTTGATTGGATCACGTTCAAGAGATATTGACGTTTTGTCCATTGTATAGATGCTATTGCATAATGTAATGCAATTTAGTGAGAAATTACGAAATTTTGCGTCATATTGCATCACCCCTTCATGCAAAGAAGTTAATGCAGCATTTACTGTAAGTTTCCATTGAGAGTGTTGCGAAATTGATTGCGCAATATCAAGCAATAGCTAATTATAGTTTATTTATAAATGGCCGACGTGACAGTTAACTCGTGCAATGTCCGTTCATTCGCGCATATTTTTCGAAGCTCTAGCATACATAAGTGATTGCTATAGTGTAAAGTAACTAAACAGTAGCAATGCCTTGTAACTGTGTTAATAGTGCAAATAACTTCTGTTATATTTGCGGAGAAGTGACATTTGCTGCACAGAAAAAGAACATCAGTGCAACAGTTAAGAAAGCGTATCATTTGTATTTTGGTTGCAAGATAGGCGACCAGGACAAAGACTGGGCCCCACACGTATGCTGCCGCACTTGTGTCGTAAATCTTTCACAGTGGCTTAATGGCAAAAGAAAGGCAATGCCATTTGCTGTGCCCATGATTTGGAGGGAGCCCACCAATCACGTTGACGACTGTTATTTCTGTATGGTTGGACCAGCTTCTGGAGGCATCACCAAGAAGAAGAAGTGGACAGTTGAATACCCTAACATACCATCTGCTCTGCGACCTGTCTCTCATGGCGAAGGACTCCCAATTCCAGAACCTCCTACAGATTTTTCTATCAGTTCAGACGATGAGGATGGCCATGCGTCGGCGAGTTCTCCTCAACGTGGCAGTAAGGATGATGACTTTTCGTGCTTTGACGAAACATCTGCACCACATAAAATTACTCAGGATGAAATGAACGATCTTGTTCGCGATTTGGATCTGTCGAAAAGCAAAGCGGAGATACTGGCCTCAAGACTTCGACAGTGGAATCTTCTGGAACAGAATGTCCGAGTGACTTCATTTCGCACTCGCCATCAGCTCTTCGAATCTTTCTTTAAGAAAGAAGAAATCCTTGTGTTCTGCTGCGATATTGATGGTCTACTACAAGCTCTCGGTATTGCACATGATCCCCACGAATGGCGGCTGTTTATAGACGCTTCAAAACTGAGCCTACAGGCGGTTTTGTTGAATAATGGGAACCAGCTTCCATCCATACCTATTGCACATGCGGTCTACATGAAGGAGACTTACGGCAATCTAAAGCAGCTACTGGAGTCGATTAACTACAGCAAGTATGGCTGGTAGATATGTTCTGACCTGAAGGTAGTATCTCTGTTGATGGGTTTGCAGCAGGGATATACAAAGTACTGCTGCTTTCTTTGTCTGTGGGACAGCAGAGCAATCGATTTGCACTACATCAAGAAAGACTGGCCTCCGAGAGCATTTTTTAAGCCTGGAGAAACGAATGTACAGCACCCACCATTGGCACAGCCACACAAAATCATCATTCCTCCTTTACACATCAAACTCGGTCTTGTCAAAAACTTGGTAAAAGCCATGGATAAGAATGGACCAGCATTCAAGTACCTGCATGACAAATTCCCTCGACTCAGTGAAGCCAAAATTAAAGAGGGCATCTTTGTGGGGCCTCAAATTAGACAGCTCTTCCGAGACCCCAAGTTTTAGGAACTTCTTCAAGGTAAAGAAAAACAGGTTTGGGATGCATTCTATCAAGTGGCAGCAAACTTCCTGGGGAATGACAAGGCAGAAAATTACAAGTGTCTGGTTGTGGATATGTTGGCTTTGTTTCATGAATTCGGCTGCAATATGTCCTTAAAGATCCACTTTCTTGATTCCCACTTAGATTTCTTTCCTGATAACTGCGGGCAGGTCAGCGATGAGCACGGCGAACGCTTTCATCAGGACATTGCCACCATGGAGCAACGGTACCAAGGCAAATGGTCTACGTCAATGCTAGCTGACTATTGTTGGACAATCAGTAGAGATGCTCCACAAGTCCACTACAAACGGCAGGCCAAAAGAAGTCGAAAGCCGGAAGCAGACTAATGTTTTCTTACCATGTATTATAATATTGACATAAGTACTTTTTCTGAAATATGCGTAAATGTTTTCTTACCATGTATTATAATATTGACATAAGTACACTTTTTCTGAAATATGCGTACATATTACAGAAAACCCGAAGCCAATTCACCTTTTTCTTAGTCATTTTCGTGTTCAGCACATTGAATTCATTAAGAAATGACAATTTTCAGCTTGGAAGCATGAACTTTTCGAAAATTTGTTGCCCAGTGTATGTATACAAGCGTTCAGGTAAACGAAATACCAGCTGGCCGAGTTAAATAAACATCTCCATTTATTATTGCATGTTATGTAAATATTTACATATGGAAATAAAAACTGTCCTATTTATTTTATATAAAATAAATTTGCAAGACCATTAATGAATACGATTTTCTCTTACAGCCCAACTTTACACAGTAACTAATCAACTGATTACTTTTCACTGCATATGACTGTTCATTATTTTTTACTATTCTTCTTAAAATGCGAAACAAGTTTAAGGTACAGAAGCTACTACTTTTTCTTGGGTTGAAACGATTTTCTTTTAGATTCAGAGTCATTTTCGCAGGTCTGATCGATTTAGTTAGCATAATATATAAAATACGCAAACATTGTCTTTTATTCTACCCCACGCATTTTGATATTACTTAAAACTGAATCACTTTTGTTAAGTGCGAGTGATCGTATATGTATTGCGTACCACGAGTAGTAGCGGTTACTGTTCTAGGATCCAATTAACATATAAAAGAGACCTGATTGTTCTTCCTTATTGTAGTAATGCGTCTATTGCCCACATCCTATATAAATATACACCCACGACGAAATTTTCGCACGATGCCGCGAGCAATGACGACGTCGAAACACCGAGTATCCAGTTGGATTCGGTCGTTTATCGGGCTGCGGGGATTTCGACAGTACCAAATAATTCATGTGGGTATCTATTAAATCGGTCTAAATTAATTGAAATTATTAGAACAGATAGCTTATAGATGATATGATTCGGACACTGGATGAATAGAATAAATGTATCTTGGCACAGAATATTTACGTATGATAACAACGAAGTTGGCAAATTTTATTGTATTCAGTGCTCGAAATGCGAAATCGTTTACCCAGTACATTAAATCGAACCGAAAACAAATAATTTAGCGGTTTGTTATGAAAAATTAAAAATAACTCCGAAATTATTGGGTTTGGGTATAGGACATCATTAACAAAAATTAAGCGCAATTAACGCATCATTCCAAAAATTTAATAATATACGGGCTGTTCCATTTGAAAAAAATCAGTAAACGCTCTTTGACGATAGCCAAATTGATTGCATCGTAACAAACACCCTGTATAATAAAATGAATGTTTGTTTAATTTGTAGGTTCAACACATCCCTAAATAATTTTGTCTTAGTTAATCGTAATACTACCGCATAGAATTATTATGGTAAACGTTGTCGCGACCATTTTTTTTATAATTTTCATTAATAATTCAACAATGCGTCATCCAAAACTAAAACCCCAGATGTCGATGAAAACACAAATTATAGTAGATAAGGAAAAACAAAAGATATATAGAGGGTTTCATTTAAAAAAAAATTCGAATGTGTGCCATTTTAACGCATCACCCTGTATAATTCAAATTATTTTCAAAATGTGTGTTTTTTGTTACTGATTGTATGATTAATTAGAAGAAATAGGTATTATTGGCCTTTCGCTATTATCGTATATACATATTCTTAATTTGACAAAGAAATTCAGTTAATAACTTGACAATACAACAACAAAGACAGCAAAGTTTTTTATACATAAATGAAAATGTTTATCATTAAACACACTGTATAAGTTAGATAAAAAAAGTGAATGATAAGGAAAAACAAAAGATATACAGAGGGTTTCATTTAAAAAAAATTCGAATGTGTGCCATTTTAACGCATCACCCTATATAATTCAAATTATTTTCAAAATGTGTGTTTTTTGTTACTGATTGTATGATTAATTAGAAGAAATAGGTATTATTGGCCTTTCGCTATTATCGTATATACATTCTTAATTTGACAAAGAAATTCAGTTAATAACTTGACAATACAACAACAAAGACAGCAAAGCTTTTTATACATAAATGAAAATATTTATCATTAAACACATTGTATAAGTTAGATAAAAAAAAAGTGAATTATTTCAGATATACAATCAACGACTGGAGAAGTAATCAGATTTATTCTGTGTGTTTTTTTTGTATTATTATGTATTTTATAGACACATTAAACATGTTAAATGTATATTCAGATTTGGCTTTGGATTTTATTTTAAAATAAAAAAATAATTTAAGACCAATGTAGTTATTCTGTTTATTCTCCATTTTTTGCCAATTAATAATAATAATACATTCTTGTGCTAGACAACTTAAGCTTGTACAAAGAGTATTTCAGTCTTCGATATGAAAGACTCATTTGAATTTAGACTGTTTAATATAGTAACCAGGTGATAAATGAAATATAGCCTTAATACAGCAGTCCGAAATATTATAACATAAATGTAACTTTCCTAATGTTATTTCTGTATAATTTGTACCAAAACCAGAGAATAACGATCACAAAGAAATGATAAAGACATTAAAAATCTGTCCCCGATTCTTTTCGTCTCTTTGGCTCGGTCTGGCTAGAGAAGAAATTGTAAGTAAATATTAAAAAAAATATTCTCTACTATTAGGTACGAGATATTTTATAATTCTAACAGCTAATTAAAATTTAAAATTATTTTTTTTAATGTGTTGTGTATTTGAACATTTGCCCACTTATTAGATGACCAACGTATCTACTCGTGGTGTCAGTGTAAATATAAATACGTTTTTTCAGTGTACTTGTTAGTTGTATACCACTCAAATACGACGAAGCAAAAGTGGGACATGAAACATCAAAGGATCCAACTATACTCTCGCTTCTTCTTGATCGTTATTCTCTTCTAAAATAATGTTTGCCCATTGTTCAATCTAACTTGTTTCGCTTTTAATTATCAATTTTTTCGTACTTAGTCAAGTCATATATGTAAATTACAAATAATTATTCTCAAGATCAAGCTAGTATGTTACTAGGAGATGTGGATTCAAATTTCATTTGAAAAAGAATCGTATGAAAGTAGTGGCGCTCTATGCTTGTTAGTTTTTCCTATATCCTTAATGTAAGAGAACCATATTATTAATATACAGCTGTTATTGTACTATTGGGATTGAACTAGTATTCAAATAATATTATAATTATAATAATACATTAATGTTGTTGCTTACATAGGAAGTACAAATTCTACTACAATGTAAATTGAATAAAAACAGATGTACCGTTTTAAAAGTTCCTTCTCATATCCTCAATTATCACATTATAAATATGCCAATACCTGATATAATTCGATTTTGCAAAATATTCATTATATTCACGTTAAAATCCAATTATGTAGAACGACAACAATCTGTGAAAAAGCTTTCAATTTATTCGCTTAAACTATTTGAATCGGATTTGCAATTGTTGATGATATTTATTATACGTTGACATAATTTAATATAATTGAAGACTATTGAAAAACTTTCTCAAGACAATTCCTTTTTCTACGACGTACATCTCTTACGTAATCCAGTGCAGAAAATACTTTCAGACATAAAAGAGCAAATTCGCTGTTTACAATAAACAAATACTTAATGTGCAATCGATGGAGGGAAAGTCTTTGTGAACTGTTTAAATCTCATGTAGATATTGCTATATTAGATGTATGTACATATTCTCTTCTATGTTTCCCACGGAAGTAACGGCTTTGTCTTGATAACAATAGATGTAATAAGTTCCAGACGTTTAACAATTAATTAGCTAATTAGAATCACAAATATAATATTTCTTTCTACCTATATAGTAAAATCTCTTTTTTTCTACTTGTTATAATCACTTCATATTGTTGTAGGTATATCTTGAATTTTGTAATAATAATAATAATAATAAGTTTATTCCATAATCACAAAGCGTGGAACATGTCAATATCATATAGTAAAACATTAATAAAAATATTAACAACATAATTTACATTATTGTAATACATCAAACACATTAAAATTCATAATTTAAGAAGTCTTGTTTGTATAGTGTAAAAAGCACTAACGGAATGTAAGCGGAACCAGCTCCCGGTTAAATTCAGTCAGGGGACTTCGTTCTAGGTTTGTTGGTAAACGGTTGTAATCCTTTATCACTTGCATTAGCACACTCTTATTAATTAAACTTTTTGTTGTTTGTGGAGGTATAAGATATACATCGACAGAACCTGTGGTGGTATCATATTAATGTCTCAATTCTTGTTCTTTGAAGAGATTGTAGTTAGTTTTTACAAAAAGTGCACATTCCAAGACATACATATTCTTCTTAATCATATTTTTTGTAGCACAAACAATCGCGGCACCCCACAGATGCCCCCCCCCCCCCCCCCCAAGTAACACCATAACGCAATCTCAAGTGGGTATATGAGTAGTACGCACTTACTGTAGCGTTAGTGCGAAAAGCATAACCCAATCCAGAAATTTTACTTCATTATTAGTTGTAAGTTCTTCTCCATTATAATCTAATATCAGTTTATCCTTATTCAAATAGCTAAATTGAAGGCTTAACTTTTTTTTTATATTTAGCTTCAGATTGATGTGCAAAATTATTAGCTGTTATGATTATTTCTTGGTTTAGGCGGTTTTATCGAGTGTGTGAAGTTAGCCCCCCTTTTTTCGAATATCGGAAATCTGACGGTTGTTCCAGGTTGTTCAATTTTGGATTTGATTTTTTTGCAATATCTCTCGATATATAAGAGATACGGTTTTGACGTATTCGAACAATGTTTAGAACAAACCTAAAACAACCTAGAACAACCGTCAAAATTGTAAGAGTTAAAAAAACTGGGTCTGACTTCAAACTTTTGGCTTTCGTTTTTCCCCATTTTCTCGTCTGATTTTGATTTTTTTAATGAAATACTTCGGAACAATTTAGAACAAACCTAGAGCAACCTAAAACAATCGTCAGAATGACAATTTTCAAGAATCGTTTTTTCCGATTATCTCGGCAAAGTTTGATTTTTTCCCGAGATTCTTTGGAACAATGTTTAGAAGAAATAGAATAACCTAAAACAACCTTCAGAATTTCAATTTTCGAAAAAAGGAGGGCCGAGTGAAAAAGTCGTTTTTTCAATTATCTCGGCCAAATCTGACTTTTTTTTGAAATACTTTGGAACAACTTAGACTAACCTAGAACAACCGCCAGATTTCCGATATTAGAAAAAAAGGAGGACTGACTTCACATAGTCGGTTTTATCTGCTTTTATTATAACTAACGTGTCATCAGCATGGAGCGTAGTCATGTAGCTAACGATATTCGGTATTTCATTGGTATACAATAAGAACAGAAGAGGTCTCAAAATGGAATCCTGCGGAACTCCCGTCTGCACAGCCTTTCAATCGGATAAGTGTATCTTGCCAGATTTTCCATCAACCGAAACCACTCGTTGCTTTATGTTAGTAAAATAAAAGCGCATCAGATTCAAGAACTAACCCCCCCCCCCCGTATTCCCATGCCCTCCAATTTAGTGTATAATTTATTAATTATATTATTATTAAGTCTATGATTCTCGTTAATACCATCCCAAATATCTTCCAGCACCTCATATATGCTTTTGCATGTATTCGGCCTTTAACGCAGATCATTAATCTGTTGTTTCAGAGAGTCTCCTTTCCTAAAGTCCTTAAAACATCGATTATTAATCCAATTCATAAGATAGACACATGAAGTGTCTAATTATCGCCCAATAACACTAAGCTCCAGTTTCTCAAAATTATTTGAGTTTGCAATGTTGAATAGGCTGTTGGGTCACTTAAATATAAACAACATTATTACAAATAGACAGTTTGGTTTCAGGGAAGGTTGTTCAACTGTAGCTACCGTGACTGCCTTTATTATAGATGTGATTGATGGCTTGGATCTTGGACAGTACCCTGCTGGAGTATTTTGTGACCTTACACGTGCTTTCGATTGCGTAAACCATCGGCTCCTCCTTGACAAACTGTAACTAAGATATTAGAGAGGTAGTGTCTGAGTGGTTTACTTCGTATTCGATTTTAGAAAAAACTGTAAAATACAAAGTACAAAGGAACGATTTCAGATTGCCGAATAATAGATTGAATATTGCAAAGAGGTCACCGGTGTTCATGGGGCTACAACTTTTTGACAGGTTACCAGATGAAGAGTTTAAACGGAGATTACGCCAGCTTCTGCAAATTAATTGCATCTATTCGGTGCAAGAATTTATTGCTGTTACTGAGCAGTGACACTTTTGGCTATGTTGACACATGATAACTGGGTATATGTCTAACTGTGTATATATCATATGATATGTTGTTTACCTTTTTTATATATTTGATTGTATGTATTTATTTATTTGTGTATTTTGTCATTTACAATGTTATCTACAGCCCAAATAGTTTAAGTATCAATCAATATTTAACCTTTACATTGAGTGCTCTTTATATTTGTATTTGTACTTTTTATTCAGTTTATATTTTGTAACATGACTTGTCCAACATACTTATGTATAATTTGTGGACCATTAAATTATTCTATTCTCTTCTATTTTATTCTATTCTCTAGTTGTGCTGTCCATCATATAACCATTTTGTCTTTCTGTGATAATATTGCAGCGTTCGATAAATCCATAATTCTTCTGCATATTACTTTTTCGTTAATTTTTGATATATCAGATAGCAATGATATCGGTCTGTAGTTCTGTATATTTTTCACATCACCCTTCTCACATATCAATTTGATGGTAGAATGTTTTAACTGGACAGGAAAAACACCAGTGGCTCATACATTCATTAATCATTGGTGCTAGAACAGTTGCCATTGCTGTACCGGAAAATTTAATCTCTTTTACCGTTATTTCGTCAACAGAGTTATTGTCTCGAAGTGTTGTAATAATATTTTGTATTTCAGCAGTAGTTGCAGAGTAAAAATAAAGTGCTTGACTAACTGCTATGTCGCCCTGACTTTGTATATTTTCCACATCACCCTTCTCACATATCAATTTGATGGTAGAATGTTTTAACTGGACAGGAAAAACACCAGTGGCTCATACATTCATTAATCATTGGTGCTAGAACAGTTGCCATTGCTGTACCGCAAAATTTAATCTCTTTTACCGTTATTTCGTCAACAGAGTTATTGTCTCGAAGTGTTGTAATAATATTTTGTATTTCAGCAGTAGTTGCAGAGTAAAAATAAAGAGCTTGACTAACTGCCATGTCGCCCTGACTTTGTTTTGTGAATTGTTTATATATTCACCATTTCTTTCTTTCTTGCTATGATCTATCTCGTTTTTTAATATACTGCAGTACATTTTGTATCTTTTCCACATTCTATAACATCGTTTCCATAATCCTCATACTTTGTCTCTTAATTGAGATCTTTCGATTAATTTCGTTCGTAAACCAATTATTCCTTCTCTTCTTCTTCTTTCTTCTATTTTTCTTCTTCATAAGTTTTTTTGGACACATTTCATTAAATTCATCCAGAATCACATCAATGAAGTAACTCTATTCTCTCATCTAAATAAGGCTCTGCTCGTTTATTATCCTTCTCGCAAGATATTTGTTCTTAATGCTATCGTTATCGCTTTTAATTACAAAACGCCACATCTGAGCATAGTGGTCTGATAATTCCGCTATGAGATGTAATTAAGGAAACGTTTTAGAATATTATTATTATTATCATATTATGTAATAAAAGATTGTGAAGATTAGACGGGAAGAAAGTTGTTATAGCTATATTTTAAAAATGTCTTGGGTACATGAAAAAAAAACAATTATTATTGATAATTGATTTTTGAACTTCTTCGAAGGGAGAAGAGAAAAATAATATACTTTTGACTATCTCTAGCATAAAGAGGAAAAGGAAATTAATGAACATGAATTATTAACATTAACATACGGAGTTAGTTAAGATACGATATTACATACAAGGAATGTTATTAAATAAAAATTGTTATTTTAAAGTCATTAAGGAAAGAAATACTTAAAGGAAAAATATTTATTGGTTTTTGAAATATATAAGATTATTTGTCTCTGAAACGGACCAGATTGGTGGTTTTAGGAAATTAGCAAGTTTATCCATTTAAACAATATTACTACCAAGAATACAAAATCTACAACTACTAGCAGTATTCCGGGGGAGGAGGGGGGGATTTATCTATACAAATTTAAAATAGTTTTGGAGCAGCTAAAAATTTTGTCAGTAACACCTCGTAGACGTATTGAATTTCAGGAAGCTGATATAAAATATCCTTGAGGAACGTTGTCTAATTAACTTCCAATGAGTATATCTAGATTCTTGATTAGAAGCATTACTTTATGAGAAACAAAATATAACTATGAAATTTTCTTATTTTATTATCTTTTTTAAATGTCGAAATAGCTTTGTAGGTTTCATACTTTCTTTTGATAAGACTTCTCCACAAACTACACATTGCGTTTTACTGAAAATTACGATAAACCCATATTAAAATATTCGTCACTGCACAATTTGATCTTCGTTGTATTTAATCACTTCAGGGGAAGGTAGTCTTAAGAATCTCTTTAAAAATGTGTTCATATTTTACAAAATAATAAATATCAAAGACTGAACATACACGCGTATATTAACCTTTAATATTTAATATTGGACAGTACACAATTCTGAACTGTACGAAACTTGCAAATGCCGCCTGAGTCAGCTTGTCGCTGATTATATAAAGGCGAATGTATAATTTCAACAAGTTCAGAAAGATCTAGTATTGTAACGTCCTTTCTTGGCCATGCTGAAAGTTCCGGAAAACAGAGAATAAAGAACTTGCGCTATTTGATCATAGATGGTGCAAGTAGCAAGCACATTTTCTATTATAAATTTAATTTCGTAGTCTAGTTTTATTTTTTTACAAAAAATTTGGTTATTGTAAAAAAAGGGAGTCTCACTTTGAAAAGTTTGAGAAACATAGTTTTAAAGTATGAAAAGTTTGTATCATATCTGTTAAATTTCAAACAACAAAACTTCCTTATCTATATGTTTATCCTCCGCTTTAAAAAACCAGTTTCTAGCTGACTTCCTGTACTATTTTTACTATTTCTCTGTAACTTATTTACGAATCTAATTTTCGGATATCATAAATTATTTGATAACGTTTCTACGAATAAAAGGTTACATTTGATATAGATTTTAATTCACGTACGTACATTTATACAGGTTACCATCGAAATCAATAACATGCAATTAATGATATATTGGTTTAGAAGCAGATGTACAAAAAGCTGATCCGTGTTGATATATCTAATTCGATAACAGCAATTTCAGTAAATTGGAAAAGCACAATTGTGGCACTATTTTGTATCGTTTCTCCAACGGTTTCATGACGTAGATTTGGCCGTGAATTGCTTTTACAAAACTCTATACAATATTTTGCAAAAATCTATTCCGCGCACAAGACCTAGAAACGACAAGTCACGTTATCCACTATGGTATAGCAATAATATTAAGATTCACCTTAAATATAAATATTATTACCATCGTAAATGGATTAAAACAAAGGATTCAGTATTTTACAATGAATTTAAACGACGTAGATCCATATGTAAGTCACTAATTTCTGATGCTTACAGAAACTATATCTCAGAAGTTGAAAATGATATTAAGGTTGATCCAAGTAAATTGTGGAAATTCTTGAATGATAGACGTAAGTCAACAAGAATCCCTGGAAAGATGTTTGCAGATAATTATGAACTTAATGATCCAACTGAGATTGTTAATGCTTTTGCTACTACGTTTGCTGATGCTTATATAGGTGGTGGGGAGTTTTCTGTTTCCGATGATTATAATCACTCATTGCCATTTTCTTTTTCTACTATATCAGAAGATGATCTCATTGCTATTTTATCATCTTTCTCTTCAAAATTTACTTCTGGTGATGACGCGCTACCCAGCTTCCTCATACGCGATTGTCGCTATGTTTTTGCATCTCCCTTAACTACAATCATCAATTTATCTATTAAAACAGGTGCCTTTCCGAGATGCTGGAAGCGCTCCAGAGTCTGTCCAGTGCATAAGAAAGGCGATACCTCTTCTCTATCTAACTATAGACCGATTTCCATCTTATCTAATTTTGCAAAATTGTATGAGCGTGTGCTGTACAAACAAATATACAGTCATGTAATTTCCTTCATATCTCCTGATCAACATGGATTTATTGCTCAACGTTCCACTGTTACAAATTTGTGTACTCTTTCACAATACGTTAGTGAGGCTTTGGATAAACGCGGTCAGGTTGATGTAATATACACAGATTTCTCTCGTGCATTCGATACGGTTAATCACTGCATTCTTTTACAAAAACTTGCATCACTTGGCTTTTCTCCGTCAGCATTGAAATTGCTTCAATCCTATCTGCAAGATAGAATCTTCTATGTGTCATATAATGGATACTGCTCCAATGAATATATCGCTTCTACAGGTGTCCCACAGGGTTCTAATCTTGGCCCGTTGTTATTTATAATTTTTATAAATGATTTACTTCTCAGTTTAAATTGTCCAGTTCTTGCATATGCTGACGATATAAAGATCTTTCTGGAAATCTCTTCACCCGATGATCCCATACATTTACAAAACAATCTTAATAAAATAATTGTGTGGTGTGATGATAACAAGTTAACTTTGAATGCCTCTAAATGTGCGTCGGTATCCTACACCAGGAAAAACTTTCCGTTGGAAACAATATACTCAATAAAGGATTATGTACTCGAAAAAAAGTCAAAAATCAAAGACCTAGGTGTTGTTTTTGACTCCACATTAGCATTTGTTGATCATATTGAGTTAGTATGTGGTACTGCAAGCAGGGCGCTGGGATTTATTATGCGTGCATCCAAATACTTTCGGGATATTCAGCTGTTGAAAATATTATACTCTGCGTATGTTCTGAGTAAAATGGAATATGCTTGCATTGTATGGTACCCCATTTATGCGCGGCACTGCATGGCTCTTGATCGCATCCACCGACGATTCCTGAAATATTTATCCTTCAAACTGGATGGAGTTTATCCTGCGGTTGGTACATGTCAGGATGAATTGCTACGGCGTCATGGACTGCAATCACTATCTGAGAGAAGGGAAGCTCACTGCCTGCAGTTTATTAGCAAACTGGTTCGTGGTGGGGTCGATTGTGCTGCTCTGCTATCTGCTGTGGCATTTCGAGTACCAAGGCTATCGTCGAGACATGGGTCTACATTCAGCACGGCGACTTCAAGGACTAATGTCTTACAACGTTCTCCAGTGTCAATAATGTGCCGTTTAGCTGATCGCCGGCTTGATGATGTTTTTGTTTAGCTTTTGTGCATCTTATGTTTATGTTTATTTTATTTTATATACCTTCTTTTTTCTTTTTATATTATCTATATTTGTTCAGTAATTGGAATTTATTCTGTTGGACAATAAAGATCTATTATTATTATTATTATTATTATTATTATTATTACGATGTTTAATGTACAGGTTATGATAAAGTAACGTACAAAATTCATAAAACGTACAATGTTTATTTTTGAAAAAAATGCAAAAACACGTCAAACAGTTTATTTATTTTATTCCGCGTCTTTTAACATAAGTCAAAAAAATAAAACGTCAAATTTGTCAAAGTTATGACGTCATCAATATTTTTTTTAAATATGAAGCTTGGTTTTTTTTTACTTTATTTGATAAAGCTTGTTTTTCTGCATTATAAAGAAATAATTGAAGTAGGGGTCACATAAGAAAAAACTGAGAGAATTAATAAAAAACAAAATAAACTTTATTATAGTAATAACATTTAAATTAACTAAACAGTCCATTAAACCAAAACGATTTCTTACAGGAATTGTTCAAACTGTGTCCCGTTCACTATCTGACATAGGCCAAGACGATGGTACATCTGATTTACAGAGTCTTCGATCATCTGCGGAGTTATACGAGTCATTTCATGTCTAGGTAATTCGTTTTTTTTTTTAGTTTTTTCTTATGTGACCCCTACTTCAATTATTTCTTTATAATGCAGAAAAACAAGCTTTATCAAATAAAGTAAAAAAAAACCAAGCTTCATATTTAAAAAAAAATATTGATGACGTCATAACTTTGACAAATTTGACGTTTTATTTTTTTGATTTATGTTAAAAGACGCGGAATAAAATAAACTATTTGACGTGTTTTTGCATTTTTTCAAAATGAACATTGTACGTTTTATGAATTTTGTGCGTTACTTTATCATAACCCTGTATATACAGACATACAAAAATATTGTCTATTCCCCTATAAAAATACATGACACATACCTAGTATATGGCAGGTATTTTGAAGTGGGATAGATACTGTTATGTGATTTGTAAGACACGCAATTAGTAAGTTTGTTTGAAGTGATATGACGACTTGGGTGTTTGTAATGCGTTCAGAAATAATATTTACGAGTTGTAAGGATTTGTTTTTCTTTTTCCTTTCAGTAAATGCACAGAATTATTAACGCTGCATGACACAAACTAAAGCGTAATTCTAATAAAATTAAAAAATAACCATAATAAAATTAAAAAATAACCATAATAACATAAAAAATAATCATAATAAAATAACCCTAATAAAGTAAATAAAAAAGGATTCTGAAGATAATAATAAACTACACAAGGGGCTCAAAAATTCCTCCCTGCACAGCAAGACATTGCCCTAGGCGGTCGTAGAAATTTACTCTTACGTTTTCTAACATGTGAGCAGTTATTGAATTAGCAGCCTCAATTATTTTTTCTCTCAAGGCAACTATGTTTTATGCTCTACCAGCTTCATGGGTATAAACAATATTTTTTAAATTACCTCCACAAAAAAAAACATTTGGAGAGAGATCAGGAGATCGCAGAGGCCATTTGAAGTTTCCCGTTCCAGTAATAAGACGGCTTTTATTGCAGACCGCAACGTGTTCGCAGCTAAACATTGAATGTAAAATCTGGTGGGAAGTAGTGGGAAGATCGGAGAAAATTGTTGTGATGTCGGTTGTTGCCGGCATTGGTGACGGACAGTAGGGGTACCACGTTGCCACGTATTACATGCATACATTACGTATAGATTGCACGTAAACATTGAATCCCTATACCTAATGATATTTGACACATGCGGTATATCACTGTTTAAGTATTTTCGCGATGGCTTCGACAATGGTTAGCTACTTGGCTGCAATAGATCCTTGCGGATTGATATATGCTGTGATGAGATCTAGACTGATCCATTATTATTTCTAATTTACTAACGCTTCTTAAGTTACTGTTATATATTATTTCCTAAATTTCGTGTTAGCACGTTAGTTACTTATCTATTTACTAGACTAATATGATACAAAAGGCGGTGCAAATGCAAAAATACTGAGACAGCTTGGATGTCAATGTTGCTTGTTTTATAATTACGCTTTAGCCGTTTCATTTTGATTATTTGGCTAATGATATCTCATTATATAGTCACTATAGGAAGTAAAAATTGATTGCTAAAATTTTAGACTTCGAGATTTTTGGAGATGTCCACTTTTTAAATTCCCCAATACCGAAAAAGTTGGTTTTAAAAGATTGCTTCCCCCCGCTCTCTCTCTCGCTCTCTGTGTGTGCGTGCGTGTGAACATGATAAAGGCCAAACGGTAAACAAAGGACTACTTACACCACTTATGTGTTTCAAAGAACCGCACTGAAATGTGGATATTTTGATGTCAGTCGACGCGTCTTGAAATGAGGTTTATTTCATATCAGTGCGCCAAAACTCTAACTAAACAAATAAAGCAGTAATACATATGTATGTAATTGGAAATTAAAATGTTCCATTTACTTTATATTAGTTAGAAAGTACGCGATAGATGCCATTTGTATTTAACAGTACAATCGTTGTAATTAGTTTTTCAGTGAAAAATCAAATTTTACCAATATCTCAAATGCTTTTCGATCATGATAGCATGAACAACATTAGAGTGTTCAACATTTTACAAAGAATGTAAAATTATATATTTTATAATTAACTAGTTTTATATTGTTCATCTAGGTAAATTGTATTACTGTTTATAACCTACCTTTAGTCAAAAATGTGAGGTTATGTGTATCCTTTTTTTGATAATTCTCATCGTTATATCCTTGTAGGTTATAATGTATTATCTACCAATTTACATTTGTTAGTATACTTTTACTTTATGGGTATTGAAAGTGCATTTCAGTTATTCGTTTAATTTGCAATTTTTGCCCATACATCTGCCTATGTGCAGAAGTCATTAATTTTCATCGCCAAAGCATCCTTTTCTTTCGACCAATCCTACGCCAGTATTTTAATATTTATTGTAATCTCTAAACCCATAAGTTAATTATTTTTCACCAAATTTTAATCAATCAGTAGTAATCAGAATTTGTATTTTTATAAAACTTTAAGAATACCTATCTCATATAATAAAATACATTTTGTATTTAACATGTGTCGATTAAAATTTCAAATATTAATTATTTTTGAAAAATTTTACGAGATTAAATTATGTATTTCTGACACTTAAAATTGAATATTTCTACAATAAAATGATAGTCAAAATGGTAATTTTAGAAATATTAATAATCCTTTTCTATGCTAATTTGAATAAATGTTCTTGGTCAATCTAAAAATATTAATTCACTCACAGTTACTTAATTTGACATTCATATAAATACTTATTAGTCTTATGTGAAATTAAATGGTCCCTACAACAACAACAAAATAACTAACATTAATTATAATATCTACCCATCACAATATGTACCTACCTACTCTGTGAAATACGATGAACTATTTAAAAATCAAAGGTTATTCATTTAATTCGGCATGATTTGTGGTAAACTATTTTTTTTTCTTTTTCAATCGAACAGACAATACGTAATTATATATTAGAAACGCGCAAAGAACCAGTTGGAATTTATGTAGGTTTCAGATTTCTATAGAAATCTGAACGCTTAGAAATTATATGCTATCGATATCACTCGGAATTTGAATAAATAAAAGCGATGCTGAATCATGTGCAGACAGAATTTATAATTAACATTGAATAAGTACACTGGCAACACCTTGAGTATTACCAACTTGAACCGATCGATGACTTAATATTTTCAAATAACTCTTAATATACAGAAAAACGAATTCACAAAGGAAATAAACAAATGTTTTGAGAATATAATCTTTATGGCAAGTAGAATATTGTTAAATTCTTTTCAAGAAAGTATGTTGATTTTACTGCAAAAGTTCTAGTTGCGATTGACAACGGGTGGTAAGTGTCAAATCCATTAACGTCAAAAAAAAAAAAATAATAAATGTCAAAATAAATTGATCAAAAAATGTAAAATCTGTTTTTTATTTCGTGAACTATAGCTGTGACAGCAGATGAAATGTTATACACCATACAGGATGTACTATAAGTATATTTCTTGACCAGTCTCGGAATCATTTGCCACTGGTAAAAGCCACTTACCTCCTTTGTGGTGTAAATAATTATTATATTACAATATAAAGATACTTGCACCCTACAATTTTAAACTTATGATTGACTTATAGAAGTTCGAAATACAATACTGCAACGATTACAAATAATTTAGAATATATAGCCTTCCTGCATTCAAATTTTTTTTACTCTCGCTATGATAGAGTTTTAAATTTGACTATAAAATATAGGAATATATTTAATATAATATTTATTTATTTTCTCTGGAGAATATACATATATAAGAGGGTACTCAAAATAATAAACTCAAATTAATAATTGCACAAATAACACAAGAGTGATCAACCGGTAAATACTAAGGAATTTCTAATGGCAATAATAATAATAATAATATAATATAATAATAAAATGAACTGATAATTCATTCCAATGTTGCTTTATCATCATAAGAATCTTGTATTATATTAAAAAAAAAATATTTTATTTTAGTATTTTTATTATTATTTATTTCAGAATGAAAGAATTCGAAGCAATGTATGAAGAACTAAGGTAATTTATCTATCTATATACACTACTGATCATACGAATAGTAACATTTCTATTATATTGTATATTTACAGCATAATGCCATAATAATTTTAATAACTCCTTTCTGTAAATTATCAATATTCGATTATAATATTATCGTTTAAATTCATAACGTAGATTGTGTGCATGCACTTAATTATTATTAAATACATATGCATTAAATTAATTGAAAACCGGATTCAGAGAATGAGGACCTCATTAATTGATATGTGTGAGGCAAAAAATAAGGTGTTATTTCTTGAGTTGCGAATGCTTGAGAAATATAAATAAATTAACCACAATAATATATCCCCAAGATTTTGTTTAACTTGATAAATAGATCATAATTATTTTAGATTTGTATGACATTATAATTGTAGGCTTATTTTTTCTATTGTACGGAACTGCGGTAATTATATAAATATTATAATACCATAAATGCTTATATTTTGTTATTAACATGTATTTATTTAATCTGCTTATCCTACAAATGTGAGATACAAATAGATTTTAGAGAAAGAGAATTTCTACCCCTGAAGAAAAATTATGTAAATTTGACACTTCGTGTATATAAAAAAAATGCTTGCCGATTATATTAGGTAACATAAGCAACGTATATAATGTATGTTGAAGAGTGTCTTAAGTCCATATCAATTTCCAGGGACGGTATGTGTTGTACATAAATACATTCACGAAATATAAGCTTCTACCTGTTAGTACATCTTAATTAGTGATAATTAGTATCCACATAAATACATAGTATTGTACTACTTTAGTAAACTCAAGGTGAAATTTGATATACTGTGTACCTTGCATACATATGTACATATGCGTGTACATTTATTTCATGTGTTTCTTTAATCTGATGTGTAATTATTCCATTACCTAAATGTAACTGTACATCGTAAAGATTTTAGAACATTATCTAGTTAATAACTTGTATGCGATCAAATATATTTTATTATAATTTTGTGTACGATAAGCTCAAAAGATTTAATTGTAGTTTAAGTACAGAAGGGGCTAAATACATTTGGTTTCCTTTTACAGAATCGATACCTCGTCCACTACCCTCATATAATACTCCTAAAGCCATTAAACACTTTTTCTCTGATATTTAGAATGCTAAAACTAAGTAATTTTCGAAGCTTCGATCAGCAACAGTAGCTTTTGCAGGGTTACCTTGTGGATTGGCGGATGATTTGACAGAAGGTGAGACTTGCAAGTAAAGGCCGTAAGCAGGTAGACGAAGCAGTTGGAGTAGAAAGAGGAGAACATGTGACTTTCGATGGAATAATAATTCCTAATGGTAATGCTATTCTCCCTGCATGCATGTTCAGTAAAACCACTTTTGCAATTTATGGTGTCCTATTCTTGCAAGAGGGAACAGGTGTTCGTGTGGAATGCAATTGTAATAGAAGTACGAACAATAAGTACAAGAGTTCCGCAGGGGTCAATATTAGGACCAGTGTTGTTTATAATTTATATAAATGACCTTTCAAACAACATCGACGCTGGGAAGATTAATCAATTTGCGGAAGATATTTCGATACTGACTTCAGCAAAAACCAAGAATGAGGTATGGGAGAAAATAGAAAACGCCATGGGAGAAGCGCAAGAATGGTTTGTCAGCAATAACTTAAAAATCAGGAAAAGTAAAACCAATCATCTGCTAATATCAATCAAATCAAACACTTGTACACAAACGGTTATTAACAGTTAGGTTCCTGGGAATGGAAATGAATGACAATCTTAAACGGGATTCCCATGTGCAAGTGTTGCACAATAGATTAGCATTAGCCATATATCTCAGACCAAGAACCAGAGAGATATCAAATTACAACGCAGCGTGGACCGTATATTATGCCCACTTTCACTTCAGAGCTTCGTATGGGATAATAGTGGGGTTCGTCTGGGGCGGCCATGAAGATATTCTTGCTGCAGAAAGAGGCAGTAAGAGCGCTAACCGGGAATAGATACAGAGACAGCTGTAGAGGTATTTTTAAACAGCACCAAATACTAACCTAACCCTCGATATAAATACTCTCCTATATTCTTTACGTCCATGGATTCCAAAACAATTACCAGAGGCACCCTGCCCCACAAGGCATCAGAATAACATGGTACTACCAACGCAGCACCTGGAGAGGGGCAGAACAGGAACGAATTACCACAGCATAAGGTTGTACAACCACCTTCCGGAGTACATAAGAAGGTTCAACGATTGGATATTTTTTAAGTTTATTAAAAAATTTCTTATGAGAGAGGATCTATACACCTCAGAAGAACTTTTAACGTTTTAGTTTTAATTCACAACCTTCAGTTGTTTTGTATTTATTGAATATTATGTACATTTTTATATATATTACTATAGTTTTGTATTCCCTCTATTTACTTTATTGACAATTGTAATTGTTTTTGAATTGCAAATAAATTTGAATTGTTTTAAGGATGTATTCTTGATAGAAGGTGACACTGGTATTGCCTGTCCAGATGGCAACGACAACATTTTGAAATTTATAGAACATATAAAGAAATATTAATGCTTCTCAAGAAACCTCTGCTTTGGTACTTTTAGATAAGCACAATATACATTCAACGGTTGTTTGTTATATTGTAATGCAAAACGCTTTCTCGCCCTACTAACCATCGCGTAGAGCGCTTGAATGAATCTATATTTGAACCTTTAATAGCTCGTGTCGTGCATCATTTAACTTATGGATGCCCAAGCATCATAAAAAAAGCCATCACATTTACGACATTGCACGTTAAACAACTTCTGCATTTGATAAAACTTTTAATAGAAAAACATCAATTCTGAATTTCTAAAAATTGATACTTGTTTATAAAATCATCTTTACACGTGAAGATTTCATAGGAGCCCAAGTCACTGAAGTTGACGATGCATCACTATCACAACTCGTGAACACAAGTGACGTTAGTCCAAATGATGTGGACTTACCATACTGTGAAACAACTTCTAGTTCATCAAACAATTCTCAAACACTTGCCTACAGTTCTTCAGTTGCTTTGAACAACAATGAGAGCAGTTTAAAATTTGTAATAATTTCCAATATAAAGATTACCCCCAGAACAGATCAGTCTTTAGCCAAATTCGTTGGGATCAGTTCCAATACAGGTAGGAAGAAAAAAGATTAAATCATATCATGGTGCAATTCAGTACTTGTTTTTTAAAAAAGATATATATTCGTATGAAACTACATGACAGGTACAAAAAAGAAACATAAGTAAGTTATATTACAAGAGTAGAAATATATTTAGAAGGGCCATAACTGGGCCCTTTGAAACACTGCACCATTTGGTCTAGGATGTAGGAAAAAAACCTACATCACAGCGCTTCAAAACTAAAGGTCTTTAGTTGTTAAATTATGTAAATCTGTATATCCAAATTCAAATTTAGCTAGAAGACATTCTTCAACAATATGTTTAACTGTTTCAATCTCAGCTCCGCAATCACAAGCTGGACTCGCAATCACATTCCACTTGAATAAATTCCTTTTCCTTCGCCAATCTCTCTAAGTAGTTGCATTTGTCTTTGGATATACCTTCGATATTAAGTTGAAAAATCTTAACAACTGGACCAATATTCCTAAAAGAAACATAATATGAATTCAATCCTGAAAAATTATACTTGTCATATGACCGTGAGGATCTTGGGGATCTTGTACGGTCTTTCAAGTGATGGTTATTATGGACAACATTATATTCTCCATTTTGGACCATCGTAAAGTTGGTTGACATCAACCAAAATCAAATAAAATTAAAACATAAAAATGAATAGGAAAATAGAAACTTGAAAGTGAAGATGAAGACAACTGATATTTTGACAGATATTCAGCAAATATTAGAAACCGATGTTCCTTCGAAAACTGCAATTTGCCACTAGACTGCAGTAAATATGGTGACATGAGTCTCGCGCACTGAAGTCAGTGCTGTTCTGTATGCGTTACGGTGCACAAACACCGCACTGTTTATTAATCACTTTTACTGACGATGACAACATAGTTGTCGAAATACTTGTATAGCTTTATGTGCGTTAGTATGGTAACGATGTTTGCAATGTATTTTGTTTAGTGTCTTGCAACGGTCTCTCAATAGTTTCCTAGATAAGCATTATTGATTTTAGGGAAACAGGAATAATTCAATTTAATAATAAAGAATGCCAATCTACTATTGGAATCACCTACCTGCATTAACAGCTCAAATACAGACTGACAAACAATTTTTGTCACAGGGGAAGAATAATCAGAATGTTAGCAAACCCCTCACACCCAAAAGTTTTTTTTTTTCAGAAAGCGTTAGACCTTTCTGAAAGCCGCGACAAGAAAGCCGAAATGCAGAACTTAAAAATCAAATATTTTAACCGATAAAGGAGATCAACAAATAATTAAAACAATAGAACATCTAAAAAGGTGTGTGACGTTAGCTAACCCTTTTTCCTAACATTTTTCTTATTTTAGTATTTTAAAATAAAAGTCGAAATTGGCCGTAGATATGTAGTATATGCTCCAAATAGTTGCCGATTTGAGAAAAGCCGTTGTTTACAATACCAAATAGACAAAAAGAATATTAATGTCAAAGTTATCAAAGCAAGCATACTAGAGAATATCTTCAATTTTATGGAATGTAATATTATAGGGATAAACTAAAGCATGAACTATAATAAAAATAAACAAAAAAACATCAACCTATCAGCTTATGAGAAAAACATTAATCTTGTTATGAGCAAGGTTAATCATTCTCAATATGTCTATGAGGTAGCTTTAATCTTCATTATTAATGTCATTTAACTTCTCACTTTTGGATTTATCTTTTGATATATAAGAAATACGGTTTTGATGTATTGGAATAATGTTTAGAACAAATCTAGAACAATCCTCAGAATTTAAATTTTCGCAAAAAGGGAAGCTGTGAGAAAATCATCTCTTCCTATTATCTCGGCCAATTATGATTCTTTGAAATACTTTGGAACAATTTAGGCCAAACCTAGAACAACCTGGAACAACCGTCACAATTCCATTTTTGAAAAAACTCTCTTTTGGATATAATTCTTTTGTAATATATTTTGAATTGTAAGAAGTACGGATATTATCTATTAATGTTTAGAACAAATCTAGAATAACCGTCAAAATTCTAATTTTTGCAAAAATGGAACTTTTGGCTTTCGTTTTTCTCTATTTTCTCGGCTGATTTTGTTCTTTTCTCTGAAATACCTTGGAACAATTTATAGCAAATCTAGAGCAATCTAAAACAACCACCAGAATTACAATTTTCAAGAAAAAAGGGGCTGGCAAAAACTCGTTTCTTCCGATTATCTTGGTAAATTTAGAACAAACCTAGAACAACCTGGAACATCCATCAGATTTTCGATTTTCGAAAAAAGGGGGCCTAACTTTACACACCCAATCTAAAACGTAAGAATTACCTGCTAAAGTAAATCTCACATTTGACTAATGTTGTCTTGCACTAATAATGTAAATAACTGTAGTTTATACCGAAATAAATATGATTTTTAATTTTTTACAAAATCTGTTTCTGCTAAAGTAAATCTCACATTTGACTAATGTTGTCTTGCACTAATAATGTAAATAACTGTAGTTTATACGGAAATAAATATGATTTTTAATTTTTTACAAAATCTATTTCTTATTGTAAAACCAAAAAACCGCGTCCTCAATGAAAACCACCACCACTTAAAACAATCTCTCACGATATTAATATCGGGTTTCATTTATGTTAGTCGATATAAATAGGCATTATATTTCATTTGCTACTGTATTTCAAGTACGTTAATGAGTCAAATAAATGTGCTTGAAAAGTTCATTGTACATCCATAAAATGTTATAAAAAAGAACTGTACGTATCAGCATATGTAAACCATAAATTAGCTTTATATAAATATGTATATACATACATCTGTGTACTGATTCTACAGCTTCTGCTTTATGAAATTAGATCATGTGCTTGATAGCACTGTATATTTCGCTGACGTGATTCATTTAATCATTAGACTTTTGATTGAGTACATACAGGGTCTGCCGTTTAGTTTCTAATAAATTACAGACTTTGTGAAGTTTTTTCTTTTTCCTTATTTGATATAGCACATTGTATTAGTAATTTAGTAAGGACTGTGGCAACCGCGGAGTCTTGTTGGAGAAATTATCCGGTATTAGAGGTACAGCCGCGGAATGAATTTTATCTTTCTATGCCAATGCAAAAAAAAATGAGTATCTGAATAAAGTAGGTTTAATGTTATTTGATTTTGGTCGATGGTAACCGTCTTTACGATAGTCCAAAATGGAGAATATAATGTTTTCCATAATAACCATCAATTGGAAGACCGTACAAGATCCCCAAGATACTCACGGTCATATGACAGGTATAACTTTTCAAGCTTGAATTCATATTGTGTTTCTTTCAGGAATATTGATCCAGTTGTGCAGATTTATCAACTTAATATTGAAGGTATATCCAAAGACAAATGTAATTACTTAGCGAGATTGACGAAGGAAATGGAATTTGATGTTATTCAAGTGGAATGTGATTGCGAGTTCAACTTGTGATTGCAGAGCTGGGATTGAAGCAGTTGGGCATATTGTTGAGGAGTGTCCTCTAGCTAATTTGAATTTGGATACACAGATTTGCGTGGTTTAACTCCAGAGGTTGTTGCTTGGTTCTTAGCAACCAAGGTCCTCTAGTATTGTGACGCTGTGATGGAGGTTTTTATTCTGCAGGTTTTTTCCTCCATCCTAGTCCAAATGAGCTGGAAATTAGAGAAAGTCTAATATCACACAACACAACCACCAACATAATCTTACAAGCCGTTCAAGGAGATGAAATCTACCCCTAAATCACTAAAACCCCCAAAAATAATCTCTTACACCTGTTTAACTACCTGCGATATACCCCAATAGTACTAAAAAACGGATTAATGTTGAACCCATTCATTTGTTGACTTCTAACCACTAGTAGAGAAACTCTAATATCACACATCATAAACTCCAATATAATGTCTCACACGTTGTCGAGGGGGGAGAAATGTATCCCTAAATAACTAAAAATTGTATTAGAGATGAGTTCATGTATGTATATATATATATAGATTTTTAACCACAGCAGAAGTACAGCAGCATTAATATTTCACATCACAACCACCAAAATAATCTTTTACACGCCCTTCAAGACGATACAATCTACCCCTAAAGCATTAAAAGATGTATTACCGCTAACTAATTCATTTATTGTATTCTAACCACAGCTGGAGCAGAGAAATTAATATCTCACATCACAATCACCAGCATAATCTCTTACACGTCGTCCAAAGAAATGAAATCTGCCCTAAAAGCACTAAAAAACTAACTCACAAACTAACTTCAGCCGTAGTAAAGTAATATCAATATTGCACATTACAAACAACAATATATCCTCTTATTCGCCATATCAAGCCTCAATCGCACTTTGTGGCTTTTCTGCTTTATCTTTGTTAAACTGGACCCAAAGAGTAACTTCTGGCATAGCACCAGAATCATTCAATTGATAAAATTCCAAAAGTTTTTGGAAAGGTTCAAGAGTAGTTTTCTGTTTAATAAATTTTACATTTATTGCCTGTATTGTTTGGTCGAGAAACGGAATATAAATAACCCTTCGATAATAACCTTCTGGTGATAAACTAGGACCATTATTTCTGTGACTTTGCCAATTAGTTGTTCTAGGTTGTAAGATTGTGATGTCAAACTCGTCACAAATCGTTTTGGTCTCCGGATAAATATCTGAAAATGACTTTTTTTTAAAGATTCATTGACATTTTGAGCTGACTCAAGAGCTAAACTCAGGTTCAATTTTGGAGTCTGTAAGTAGGTACTTGCTCAGTGGTAAAGTCAATGAAAACACAGCTTTTATCACAAAAGTACATAAAAGAAAGCTACTTTGACAAATTGCCGACGAAAGTAATTGAGCGTCGCGCTCGGTTGCAGTTTTTTTATCGGTCCACGTGGCAATCTCAAACAAGGCATTTATTATTGGCTTTAGAAGAAAAACGAATGCAGTGAGGACGTCATGTCTCTGAATACATTTGGTGGGACATAATTAGGGAGCGGAATCGAGCGAGACATGACTCATCGCCCATGGGCGCGCTATTGAAATGTTGTATTTTTAAAGAGGTTTTAATTTTATTTATATAATTGAATAACAAGTGGCTGGTGATTATAAAATACAAAATACCCTACTATTAGTTCATTTTCTCTTCTGTAAGACTTGTTCTCTTTGAATTAAGTACATCCTTGTAGATAGAAAACGTCTTTTCTACATCGCAACTGGTTATATTTACGTAATGGAAATATTCTTTTATTTCAGCGTATTTAGCATACACAATTGCCGCAATGTTATTAAACCTGGATTTCTATTGAAAACTGCGTCTAAGTCACTTGGAATTATTAATAGCCACATCTAATGTGGTTAATCCATTTTTACTTTCTTATACGTAGTATAAGGAAGTAATGTGAAATTTTCGACTTCGAGATTTTTGCAGATGTCCACGTTTTGAAGTCCCCTGATGCCGAAAAAGATGTTTTTAAAAAATGTCTGTGTGTCTCTATGTGACCACGATAACCGCTATAGATATCAATTCCAAATTTTGTATTTACGTGTCTAATCTCCCTCTTGAGATCTGAGTAGTTTTTCAGTAAAATCGGTTGACCGGAAGTAGCAGTTTACTTCAGTGAAAAAATTAAATTTTGCCAATATTTCGTCAACTACTACATTTAAACAAATTTATAAAGAATTCATATATACTTAAAATTAAAATGGAGAATAATTTTATTTAAAAAGTTTTTCGAAGCTGCTACCGGAAGTAGGTCTTTTACTCCTATCGAAAATCAGTTTTTTGCGAATATTTCGCATGTCATGCTTTTTAGACAGGTACGTTACGGGTATAAAAGTATTTAAAACGTAATTTTCAATATCTTTTGCATAAAAACAATTTCAAAATTCAGACCGGAATTACCACTTTTACCCTTATCGAATAGCGATTTTTTGCGAATATGTCGTAAATTATGCATTCTATATGTATTTATCAAGAATACAAAAGTATATAGTGCTAGATTTGCAATATTTTTTGAATATATGAAATTTCAAAATTCGGACCGGAAGTAACACTTTTACTCTTAGGGAGTAGTCCTTTTTTCGAATATCTTGCTAAGTATGCATTCTATAGTGATTTATTAAGAGAACAGAAGTACTTAGAATAGGATTTTGAATAATTTTTGTGTAAAAAAAAATATAGTATAGTTTGAAACGCTCATACGTATAAGAAAGTCGTGTGGTGGCCACACCTCATTTTTTAATTTGGGATTCGATTTTCAAAATATGTCATGAGTTTAGGCAAATTTCCAAAGTGTTCCTGAAGGAATAACAACTGATTTTTTAAATTTGGGATTTGTGTTAGTTCCTTGCACTCAGAAATACTTCGAGCATCGTCATTTAAACATGTAACGAAATTTTGTAAACTATCGAAATTCTCTGCATGAAAACTATTTCTGTGTATGGTTTAGCAAAGCTAAGTGACGATATTTTACAGACTTTGCAATAAATTTCGGAATCACTGACAATTAATTTTTATCTCAGAAAAAGTAACATAAACAACGTTCTAGATCTAAATAAATGATAACTAAAAATGTACGCGTATGTTATTGAAACATACATATTATATTGCGAAATATAAGGTAAATATAATAAATTTTAAAAACTCTTCTCCCTTGTACCTACGCCGATGAAGAAAGGATTTTATTCATAAAATTCCTTATTTTATGGCAGTTTTTTCTCTGATTCTCGGGCGTAAACAGATGTTGCAGTTCGCCATATGAATTAGTGCTATTCAGATATAATGTAAACAACACGCAGTTGTTTACATTATTTCTTTTCACGGTTGTGGCTCCGTGGTAGTTTAGCTCGCTCGATTCCGCTCCCTGTTAATAACTTATAATCCCTATGGTGCGGGACTTTTTGGACAACTGTATATAGTCGAAAATAATTCTAGGAAATATCCCTTTGAACATTTATGCTTTTATTATTATTATTATTATTATTATTATTACAAATATTAGAATCATGTGCGTTTGATTATGGACAATTTCTGAAATATCAATAATAAATAAAATATATAATTTAAATTATTCTTTCATTACTATTTAACCGTGCAATGTAAGATTTAATTTTAAAATCCCGGAAATAACTCCAGCACATTGTTTCGTAACTAAACGTACTGTGAGAAATTCACAGTACATATAATCTAAATTAAGTTCAGCATACAAATCAAAAAGGTACTCACTCTTCCTGTTTCTCGTTCGTTACGGAGACAGTCGTCGGTGGTGGGGGTAAATCGTCCATAGGCACAGTTTGTTCTTCCGGTGGTGTAGGGGGTGTTTTATCAAATTCCGCGATAGGTGCCATTTCCGGCATGGGTGACACTGAATTATTTTCCATCTTTTGTGTTAAAAAGTTTAATCAATATGACGTGGATAAAACGGTATTTTATTTACGTGTCCAGAGAAAAAAGACACTGGATTAATTTTATATGAAGCACTTTTGATATTTAAACGCGCAAAAAAAGTGTTTTTTTTTGCGTCGCGTCGAGGAATGTGTTTTTTTGAATGAAATTTCGCGCACAGATAGTTTTTATGTCACGTAAAGCATTTTCTTCGCACCTAAATAGCTATTAAACTTGTACACTTTCATTAAGTAAGCGATAACGTGTATATAATGTGTTTTAAGTTAATATGATCGCACACATTAAATCACTTTTATGCCTTCAGCATTTGTTTTAAACATTTAGTAAAGGACGCACGCAACACTAGATTGTTGTGAATCGCCGGTAGTAGTTGTGGACTAGTGGAAATGCATGCGCATGGCCGGAGAATTCCTAAAGAACGGTGCCTGTCTACTATGTATTAAAGAAAAGCAAGTATTCACCTCCTGCAACAACAAACAAAAAAAAAAAGAGAGTGGAAAAGTATTCTAACGAACATTTCATGCATGTAAAATAATGTAAATATGTAGCTTCCAATTATGCAATATCTCTATCTTACTATATGATTATCTACTTTATATGTATTTATCTATTTATAATTTAGGTACATAGAAATGTTAAATAAGTATTTTGTCCGTACGTACTTATATGAAGATATTTTGCGGAGATCATTTTTATTTTTATGCCGCCTAATGTATTCACATGATCACGGTTTAGATTTAAATGGCAATTTTCAAGGTTAATAAGCGATTATTAGCATCGTTCATTTCCTACCATCAGTATGATGTTTACATTTTACAGACATTAATCCATGTGGAAAATAAGATGTTTACGAGTGTAGGAAATGCTCTGGCCACATGAGCTAAGCTATTACGCATTATTACGCACGAAACAGGGACGTTTTCAAATCAGTTAGCCTACTAATTTTCTCATATTTATTATTTGTACAGACAATAAGTGTAGATGGTGCTAATTGATATTTTAACTAAGGCCAAGGAACGAATACGAATAATTCAGTTATTCGAATATTGGAATATTCAACTCGTCGTTTTTATATTCCCTGACTAGCATGACGGAAAAAAGTTCCGAACAGGAATAAAAGATTATTTTTCAATATACCAGGTGTTCCAGCACAGCGATAAAGTCTATTATTGATATCTAATAATGTAGATGGCGAGTAATTTTTAACACAGAAATTGTAGATAATCATAATTCGACAATTTCAAAATATTTTCATTTATACAGAGTGTTCGACAACGATGAACCAACACAAACTTATGTTTTTTTTAAATGGAATGCTACAAAATCTTTTAAATTTTATGATAGAGCCTGAAGAGCTGATTAAAATGACATCAACTTGTATTTGCCGATTCTCATCTGTTTCTGAGATATGGCGATTTTTCGTTAAAAATTGTACAACATTTGAAAAGTTGCTATGAAATAACGACTGATAATGAAATACCTCAATTAGTAGAGATATATTTTCAGTACGTGAAATTAATGTTTATTTTGACAAATTTATGCATGTTCTTAAGAATTACATACGATTCGCTAAAATTAAAAATTCCAAGAAAAATTAAATAGAACACTCTGTATATTTACATGTCATTGAAAAGTACTTAAAATTTACTTAATTAAAAATACATATATACTTTCTAGTGCCTGTGGACGATATTGCAAAAGTTATAGAATTATCTGAATAACCCCGATTACGATTTAAAAATATGAGTTGTCTTGACTTAATTATACATAGCATAACTAAAATTAATCGAAAAGAGCTACTTCCAATATTTTCTTTTTACAAATAAATAGTTTTTATTAAAATTTTAAAACTCATGTAATGAAAAGCTTGGAAGGTCATGAATTAACAATAATTAAAATATCGCAGTCATCTGTATCAAAAAATTGTTTATCGTGATACTTAGACTAAATTTAAAATTACTTTAAAACTAGAGAAGTCATATATAGATTTATAACTTCAGTTGAAAAGCAAATCGTCAATACAAGTTTTTAAATGTATGTTATTGAAAACTTCTATAACTTTCGCAATATCTTGAAGAACATTTAAGCTACTATTTTCAAGCAACACTAATTATAAGATTAAGTTATCATATAACAAATTAAAAAATGTTTGGTTTTGTGCTTCTGCGTTTTCTACGGCAACAGTAACACGGTTTCTTCAAATCTTGTTAACATTTTTTAAAAAGATACTCATCGATGGTAGTCGCATATTTGGATATTTTTTGTTGTATATCTTTGTGCCAGCAAACAATCACTTTTTTTTATACTATTGCTAATTCATGAACTTCCAGACTTTTGATGGCAACTCATATTTTTAAGTCGTAATCGGGTTTATTCAGATATAACATCCTATAACTCTTGCAATATCACCCACAGACGGAAAAAGTACATATTTTTAATTGGTAAATTTTATATACTTTTCAATGACACAACATATTATATCTATTTTTTTTTTTAGAATTTCAACTTTAGCGAATGGTACTTTACGCAATACGGAACAGCTGTAATGGGGTCTCAAGCTTTCTCCCAAAAAATTAAGTATTTCCAAATTTTTAAATTGATGCTTTCAGTAATTTCCAACTTAACTTGACGCGAATTATAAAATAACACATGAAACTTGTTCATTTGCTGGCAATCTTGCGCCTAGAATTTGATAAATAATCTTTCCCACAAGAAAATTATTCTCATCACTTCTCAATTTAAGTCCTAATGACAAAAATGAGGTGATTCCAAATTTGAAACTTCTCAAAATTTTGGGCCACCCTATATCCTTACTATACTTACATCTACTAATTTTTTATTTTATTTTGTTATAATTTTGTTATAATTACTTTCTTATACGTAGTATAAGGAAGTAAGATGTCCACGTTTGAAGTCCCGTGATACCGAAAAAGTGGTTTTTAAAAATGTCTGCGTGTCTGTCTTTGACCACGATAGCGGTCAAACCGCTATAGCTATCAATTCCAAATTTTGTATTTACGTGTATAATCTCCCTCTTGAGATCTGATTTGTTTTTCAGTACAATCGGTAAACCGGAAATAGCAGTTTAATTCTATGAAAAAATCGAATTTTGCCAATATTTCGTCAACTACTAAGTTTAAACAAGTTTATAAAGAATTCATATTGCTGTGACTCTTACAAATTTATATATAAATAAAATGAACTTAGTTTACTTAATTAATGCGTAACTGAGAGTCAAGCACGCATCCTAGTGCTAGGCCTTATGCTAGACTATGATACGGTGAACTTTCTGCTGAAAGGTAGGTTAAGCAAAACATTCTACAAGTAACTAGCTCAGTTTGAAAATAAATAGTTCTCTCAGGGGCAGAAAATATGACTTGATTCTCCTTCTCTTTAATCATCTCCAGGTCAGGTAAAGAAATAAAATACAAAATAAATCTTAACATCTAATTTATTAAAATAAAATAATTTTAAATGAATTCAAAAGTTTTAATCTACAAATATTTACACATCAAAAATCAATATTCAGTCATAATCCCAAATTTATACATCCTTATCAATAAAATACTACAAGAAATAAAGAATAAATGAAATCACTATGTCGTGCAAGCTTATATCTAAAATGTGAACGTGATTATTATTATTAATATTTGTCATAGATACATGTAAACAATCAAAAATTAAAAATAAATTAACCGTGATGAATTGTACTGGAATTTAAAATAAAAATAAAAATAAAATTGTGTGGTCTACTATTTGATAACAAAATATAGACATTAAGGAAGTGGCTTTGCCCTAATTAGTCCTGTCCGGCGCCTTTTCTCGCTCCCAACACAGTACCATCAGTAACAAATTCACACAGAAGAGTATCCCAAAGTTCCACCCTACGAGCATGTCATTTTCAGCTCGTCGGACGCAACCCGAACATACATCATCATGTGCACACCCCTTAAGGAATATATATATTTTTAATTAAATAAATAAAGTGAAATAAAACAATGTCTCTGCGTATTCAATAAATTAACTCAGCCCTGATTAGTTCTGCCTGGTGCCTTTTCTCGCTCCCAAACGCAGTACCACCAAGACCAATTCGTGTATATCAAATTCACCAGGACTCCATGCTATGAATTAAATAATGACATAATTCATTTCACACATCCCTGATGTATTATTCAACACGTTAATATTGAACACCCAAATACAACAAAATATACTTAATTCTCATATCAAAAAGAAATAATATATATATACATTAAAAGAAAATAAACTTTACCTTTTTCACGAAATTCCAATACAAAAAATGAGGTGTGGCCACCACACGACTTTCTTATACGTATGAGCGTTTCAAACTATACAATTTAAAGATTTTTTTTATACAAAACTTATCCAAACTCCTATTCTAAGTTATTTCATTCTCTTAATAAATCGCTATAGAATGCATACTTTGCAAGATATTCGAAGAAAAGTGCTACTCGCTAAGAATAAAAGTGCTACTTCCGGTCCGAATTTTGAAATTTCATGTATACAAAAAATATTGCAAATCCAATTCTAAATACTTTTGTACTCTTAATAAATATATATAGAATGCATAATTTACGACATATTTGCAAAAAATCGTTATTCGGTAAGAGTAAAAGTGATACTTCCGGTCCGAATTTTGAAATTTTTTTTATACAAAAGATATTGGAAATTAAGTTCTAAATACCTTTATATTCGTAGCGTACCTGTCTAAAAAGCATGACTTGCAAAATATTGGCAAAAAACTGATTTTCGATAAGAGTAAAAGACCTACTTCCGGTAGGAATTTCCAAAAACTTTATTAATACAATTTTTCTAAAATTTAATTTTGAGTACATTTGAATTCTTTATAAATTTGTTTAAACTTAGTAATTGACGAAATATTTGCAAAATTCGATTTTTTCACTGAAGTAAACTACTACTTCCGGTCTGCCGATTTTGCTCAAAATCTAATCAGTTCTCAAGAGGGAGATTATATTCGTAAATACAAAATTTGGAATTGATATCTACAGCGGTTTGACCGCTATCGTGGTCACACACACACAGACAGACACACAGACACACACACAGACACACAGACATTTTTTAAAAACCACTTTTTTGGTATCAGGGGACCTCAAAACGTGGACATCTGCAAAAATCTCGAGGTCGAAAATTTTCATCATCACAATACTTCCTTATACTACGTATAAGAAAGTAAAACACCACTACAAATAAAGAATTTGGAGACGCCACTATACACACATTTATAACAAATATTGTTAATCACCTTAATTCTTCATACATCGTATTAAACTCTTCCATAATTTTCAATAAAAGATTTTGTTCACTTAATATATATATAACCTATATACACATAAACAAAATTATTAGTTTCAAATATCCTTTGTAGGATGAATAAATTTAAAAGAAAAATAAATTATACGGAAAAGAAAATGATTATGTTATTCAAAGTTATCATTACAAATGCTAGAAAGTTTTGTCATAACGTACGGCATTGTACCCTACATGCAAAACAAAACCCTCTAGAAAGAAGAAAATAAAATGAAATTAAATAAATTCAAACACCGAGTTCATAAAAATAAAAGTATTTCATACATAGGTAGTTATTCGAATACATCTAAACATTTTAATGTAATGCGCGCAGCATGTTAAAAATAAAATTATTATAAGTGTAGAATCTTGTAAAAATTTTATAAGTATTGAAAATCTCAGAAATTATTCTAAGTCCGGATTTTAAAATAATCCTATTAAAGAAGAGGGAGGAAGTGGTTTTCACCTACTTTTAGACTTGCTAATATTGCGGTTTTCACCAGCAATTGCCGAAATTTTTATCTGTCCGCGCTTTTATTCGTAAATTTCCTTACAAAAACGTACGGCAACTTTCGTTAAGCACGAATCCATCTCCCAAAATTGTATGTCGACGGTGCTGCTCTTATCGGTTGCATGAGGAAACAGCGTATTAATAATCCTTGCGAGAGGTAAACAAACATGTGACCATAAATCCGTCTATACATTATGACTCAGCCGAGCACCTGATAAACAATACTTTTTGTACCGGTCAGTCCTTGCCAATGCCAGACGTATTTGTGCGAGGAACACCTGCTCGATCCTTTTTACGTAGCATTTAATACGTCTTAAAATTATAACCTTATAAAAATTTTATTAAGATTCTTTTATGTTTTACTTAAATAAAAATAAAGTTTTCATAAATTATTAATATAGTGAATATTTATATACACATCATAGTAAAAATGAATAAAGTAAAAATTAATTTAAATAAAACTTGGAGTGATCTTGATTATACTTATTTATTTACATATTATTATTTATTCAAGATCACTGCATAAATATCCCTATGGGAATATCTGCGATTTATAAGCGAGAATCGCTAATGCCAATGGTATAAATTCAAGATTTCCCATAAATACCAGTTAATATACTTATACATTATTTACAATATTATTGATATAAAGCATAGAGACATGAAATTTCCCTATAATATGCTTATTCTATCTATATACAAGTCAGGAGTAAATATGCAAAACTCTTGGAGTTTATTTTAAACTTCACTCCCTTCATGACGAGAAAGTTTATACAAATGACATTTAAAACACCTAAACTAATTAAACTACTTATAACTATATATACAAAAGTGTACTTAAATTCTTTAAATTTTGCACCTTTCATAGGTATTACAAATATTGTAATTGCATCATCGAGTTCCCTTAAAATGAAGTGGCAATTGTAGTCCACTATTTTGGGAAAACTTCTTAACATTTTTAAGTATCTGGGCTGTGGGTACTTTTCAACTCCATCCAAAACCTCTATTCTCGCATGGGTCCATATAAATTTCACACCCTCTTGTAAAATCATTTTATCATTCACATGATGTGACACATTTTCATCATGTGAGTTCAATATGTGCTGTACGGGCTTTACATACCCATAATGTAAAATATTTTGTTCCTTATGAACAATTTTATTTAAGTTCACTAATAAATTTACCACTATTGGATATAATTTCACGAAACATTTATATAGCTGTACCAACCAAAGAGAATTAACGTTTACAAACCACTTTGCATTAGTACTTATTAACAATAATGTTTCTATTAATTTGGGGAGTTGTAGCTGTTGTTTTATTGATTGAAATAAACATAAACTTAATTTATTATTCTCAATGTTTTCTAAATAATCTAAATATTCCTTAATTACTACTGTGATGGGGTTCATTAAATTATATACTAAATTTTCAATAATTTCATCTTTTAACAAACTTTTAATTTTAAACTTGACACTTACTTTGTACTGGGAAAATGGATGAGTCGTTTCTGTTTTAATACAATTATCATAGTCTACTGCTAAATCTATATTACCATTAAATAATTTAACATCTTTTGTCAAAGAATCACTCACATTATCATTATTAATCTGTTTGTTGCAAATCAAATTTTTGTCACCCATATTTATTTCCCGGTGTGAACATTTATTTATTACGTCACCCATATATTTCGTGGCGTCTTTCTTTTGAAGACCCTCCACATGGTGTGTACATTTATTATTTATGTCACCCGTGGCAAACATGGACTCTTCCCTTTGAAGATCATCCACATGGCGTGAACCTTTATCCTTGTCAATCAAACTATCATTATTTATTTTTAAAGTGAGGTCCCTATCAAAATTATTAATCATTGAATTATTAACTAAAATTTTATCATCTTGGGCACCTTTGTCCCAAAACATGTTTACTTTATTATTGTGGAAGGTTCTATTTTCCCTTTCCAATTTTGATGTATATAGACTCAAAAAATCCATCCCAAGTACGCAGCAATATTTTAATCTTGGTGTAACAATAAATTGTGTTACAAGTTCTACATCACCCATCTCTATATTTATACAAAATACATTATCTTGCTTATAAAAACCTAATTTTTCAAACCTTTTATCAAATAATCCCCCATCTAAAAGTGACAATTCTAATTCACTATCTATTATAGCTACACCATATACATCCCCTACTTTAACATCTACAAGTGGAAATTTAGTGGTTATTTTACTTAAATCTATGAAATTTCTCTTGCTTCGTTGTTTCTTCTTTTTCCCTTTGGTTGGACCTACCAAAAATCCAGGTCCTTCTTTATTGCTCCTCTTGACGCATCTTTCATTGCAGTTTCTGTTTTATTTTCTTTATTTTCTATAATTATGTTATTAAATCCTCGGGTATCTTCTGTTTCATTTTTTCCATATTTTCTTGTTACATGACCCTCCTGTCTCCAACTATTATTATTATTACTACTACTGCTATTATTACCCATGTTCTTGTTGTTACCATTCTCCACCCTTCCTCCCTGGTAATTATTATTCTGATACCGATTACCATTGTTTCTTTGTTGGTTATTACCATTATATCTTTGCTGAGCATTATAATAGTTACCATTGTTACCTGCTTTGTACCCATTTTTATTCTGAAATACACTCCTATCTTCCACGTCGTCCAGACGCTTTACCAATTCCAAGAGTTGCTCAACGGTGTCTATACCCTGTAAAGCAACTGCTTGTACTACCTCATGCTCGAAATGATTAGCTAACTGGGTAACAATGTCACACTCCTGGATCACAGGTTGTATATGTTTCAAGAAAGAATATTTCCGAATAACATAATTCTCTCTAGATGTAATGGAACGATATTTTCCAAAGGTAAGGTCATGTCTAATGCGTCTTTGCTGAGTTTGTCCCCAGTACTGCCTAATAAACATGTTTTCTAATTCTTCGTACGACTGTACCTCATCAATTACCATATCATACCATAATAACGCATAATCTCTAAGACACCCTCTCATGAAATGTAATTTCGACATATCATCATGAATACCACGAATATATGTCTTAATGGTTTTAAGAAATGCCATAGGGTTGTCTTTATTATACCCAGAAAATTTTGGTATATTTTCTGTGCCAAGTGATACCTGTTGCGACACCACACAAGGTGTAATTGTACCCTGTTCAACTCTTGTTTTCAAATTCTTAATCGTGTCTTGACAATTTAATGTCATATCCTGTAGCTTTAAAAGTGAATCTGTGCATGCTCCATATTTGACTCTACAGTCCTCGAATTTATTTGTTAGATTTTGAACATCTTTCTGAACTGACATGGCACTACTGTCCACCTTCAGTTCCAAGAATTGTATCTTCTCATCTTGTCCTCCAATCCTTTCTTCTATCTGTCTAAAATTTTCTCTCGCTACACCGGCCCTCTGATTCATTTCATCTATTAAAAAATTACTGCTATCCTTGCACTTTTTTTCATTTGCTTCAATTTTTTCATTGATCTGTGCCGTGCTTTGTTTCACATCTTCTTTTATTTTATTATTCATTGCAGACATTTCTATTCTACAAGCTTTAATTCTTTCATCAATCTTCTCATTCATCGACTTTACTACAGCTTGTATCTCTAATTTATTCTCATCCAGTTTCTTGTTTATATCTTCTTTATTTTCTTGAAACTTCTTGTTCATTTCAGTTTTATTCTCATCAAACTTTTTATTCATCTCTATCTTGTCACATTCCAACTTACAGAAAAGTTTTTCAAATAAAATATCAAATCTGTCTCCGCCTGGCATTTCTTTCGTTTCAATTTTTACATTTTCAGTTACAATTTCATCCTCATCAAGAGGTAGCGTCTTTTCTGAATCTGTCACAGAGGAAATGCCTTGTGGTTCCCTGTACGTTTCAAATAAATATTTGGTATCCATACCACTTTCAGGATTTTCACCCTCGCCTTTATACTCAGACATATTTACTTTATCTGTCCTGGCACTTAAAGAGACTTATTTGTGGAGAAAAATAAATCAAAACTTGACAAAATTTTACTTGTGAATTATATTTATTAATTATTCAAGTGCACTTAAAGGTGAAAATACCTCCCTTTAATTACACAGCTATCTGAATATTAAATAATCAATTAATTTTTATCTAAACAGTTTAAAATGTAGAAGCTTTGCCCCACTACGTTGGTCGCCATATATATGCTGTGGAACGGCAAAACTTTTACACCATGAACATTGGGCATCATATCAATAATATGGAAATGTGAAATTGCTAATAAATTGTAAATATATTTGAAATGTAAATGCAAATGTTTTGCCCCACGACGTTGTGCGCCATATATATATTATAGAAAGTGTTAATAAATGATATATTATTATATAAATGTAAATGTATCATGGCCCCACGTTGGCTAGCGACCATATATATGCTGTGACTCTTACAAATTTATATATAAATAAAATGAACTTAGTTTACTTAATTAATGCGTAACTGAGAGTCAAGCACGCATCCTAGTGCTAGGCCTTATGCTAGACTATGATACGGTGAACTTTCTGCTGAAAGGTAGGTTAAGCAAAACATTCTACAAGTAACTAGCTCAGTTTGAAAATAAATAGTTCTCTCAGGGGCAGAAAATATGACTTGATTCTCCTTCTCTTTAATCATCTCCAGGTCAGGTAAAGAAATAAAATACAAAATAAATCTTAACATCTAATTTATTAAAATAAAATAATTTTAAATGAATTCAAAAGTTTTAATCTACAAATATTTACACATCAAAAATCAATATTCAGTCATAATCCCAAATTTATACATCCTTATCAATAAAATACTACAAGAAATAAAGAATAAATGAAATCACTATGTCGTGCAAGCTTATATCTAAAATGTGAACGTGATTATTATTATTAATATTTGTCATAGATACATGTAAACAATCAAAAATTAAAAATAAATTAACCGTGATGAATTGTACTGGAATTTAAAATAAAAATAAAAATAAAATTGTGTGGTCTACTATTTGATAACAAAATATAGACATTAAGGAAGTGGCTTTGCCCTAATTAGTCCTGTCCGGCGCCTTTTCTCGCTCCCAACACAGTACCATCAGTAACAAATTCACACAGAAGAGTATCCCAAAGTTCCACCCTACGAGCATGTCATTTTCAGCTCGTCGGACGCAACCCGAACATACATCATCATGTGCACACCCCTTAAGGAATATATATATTTTTAATTAAATAAATAAAGTGAAATAAAACAATGTCTCTGCGTATTCAATAAATTAACTCAGCCCTGATTAGTTCTGCCTGGTGCCTTTTCTCGCTCCCAAACGCAGTACCACCAAGACCAATTCGTGTATATCAAATTCACCAGGACTCCATGCTATGAATTAAATAATGACATAATTCATTTCACACATCCCTGATGTATTATTCAACACGTTAATATTGAACACCCAAATACAACAAAATATACTTAATTCTCATATCAAAAAGAAATAATATATATATACATTAAAAGAAAATAAACTTTACCTTTTTCACGAAATTCCAATACAAAAACACCACTACAAATAAAGAATTTGGAGACGCCACTATACACACATTTATAACAAATATTGTTAATCACCTTAATTCTTCATACATCGTATTAAACTCTTCCATAATTTTCAATAAAAGATTTTGTTCACTTAATATATATATAACCTATATACACATAAACAAAATTATTAGTTTCAAATATCCTTTGTAGGATGAATAAATTTAAAAGAAAAATAAATTATACGGAAAAGAAAATGATTATGTTATTCAAAGTTATCATTACAAATGCTAGAAAGTTTTGTCATAACGTACGGCATTGTACCCTACATGCAAAACAAAACCCTCTAGAAAGAAGAAAATAAAATGAAATTAAATAAATTCAAACACCGAGTTCATAAAAATAAAAGTATTTCATACATAGGTAGTTATTCGAATACATCTAAACATTTTAATGTAATGCGCGCAGCATGTTAAAAATAAAATTATTATAAGTGTAGAATCTTGTAAAAATTTTATAAGTATTGAAAATCTCAGAAATTATTCTAAGTCCGGATTTTAAAATAATCCTATTAAAGAAGAGGGAGGAAGTGGTTTTCACCTACTTTTAGACTTGCTAATATTGCGGTTTTCACCAGCAATTGCCGAAATTTTTATCTGTCCGCGCTTTTATTCGTAAATTTCCTTACAAAAACGTACGGCAACTTTCGTTAAGCACGAATCCATCTCCCAAAATTGTATGTCGACGGTGCTGCTCTTATCGGTTGCATGAGGAAACAGCGTATTAATAATCCTTGCGAGAGGTAAACAAACATGTGACCATAAATCCGTCTATACATTATGACTCAGCCGAGCACCTGATAAACAATACTTTTTGTACCGGTCAGTCCTTGCCAATGCCAGACGTATTTGTGCGAGGAACACCTGCTCGATCCTTTTTACGTAGCATTTAATACGTCTTAAAATTATAACCTTATAAAAATTTTATTAAGATTCTTTTATGTTTTACTTAAATAAAAATAAAGTTTTCATAAATTATTAATATAGTGAATATTTATATACACATCATAGTAAAAATGAATAAAGTAAAAATTAATTTAAATAAAACTTGGAGTGATCTTGATTATACTTATTTATTTACATATTATTATTTATTCAAGATCACTGCAATATGTACTTAAAATTAAGTTTGAGACAAATTGTCTTAAAAAAGTTTTTCGAAATTAAAATATCTCGCAAGTCATGCCTTTTAGACAAGTACGTTACGAATATAAAAGTATTTAAAACATAATTTTCAATATCTTTTGTATAAAAAAAATTTCAAAATTCAGACCGGAAGTACTACTTTTACTCTTATCGAATAGCGATTTTTTGCAAATATGTCGTAATTTATGCATTCTATATATTATTATATTTATCAAGAGTACAAAGGTATTTAGAACTGGATTTGCAATATTTTTGGTATATACGAAATTTCAAACTTCGGACCGGAAGTAGTACTTTTACTCTTAGCGAGTAGCACCCTTTTTCGAATATCTCGCAAAGTATGCATTCTATAGCGATTTATTAAGAGAATGAATGTACTTAGAATACGATTTTGAATAAGTTTTGTATAAAAAAAATCTTTAAATTGTATAGTGTGAAACGCTCATACGTATAAGAAAGTCGTGTGGTGGCCACGCCTCTTTTTTTTTTACTATGATACACTGACTGTCTAATTATGTATTTAAATATTGCTTCAATTAAGAAATACAAAAAGGGTGTCCAGAAACTCTCCTGACAAACGAAGACCGGAGATTCCTCAGATAATTTTAAGACAATTTAACCCAATTCACCCTAGTCCGAAAATGCTTCCTAAGGGAGCTAGAGCTCTTTGAAGATGGCACCTTGTAATTATTTTTTTTAATATCTCCCGAACGCTTCTATTTAGAAAAACAAAGACTGGTATGCTTATTTATCCTCCAGAGATGAATCGACTCCATCAATTGCAAATTTCTAGTACCGGTCATAGGCGTCCGTTTTGGGTAGGTAAACGGTTATTTTAACGCATAACTTTTTTGTCTTTAACTTTTAAGCATTTGTGACACTAGATTATTAAATGTTCTGGTATTCTAGTACTAAAAGGTACTCTTACTTTAAGTCGGTAGGATACACCGTTTTCTAGAAAAATCGATTTGAAAATTTTTCGTTTTTTCGTCATTTCATCTTTCGTTATTTCAACTTCGCGAACTGACAACAATTTGACAATTAAAAACGTAGGTTTTATTTCTGTTGGCAGTTCAGAGCGAACTAGTGCAAAAAATAATAAATTGAATTTTAATGACGAAAAATTTTCAAATCGATTTTTCTAGGAAACGGTGTATCCTACCGACTTAAAGTAAGAGTACCTTTTAGTACTAGAATACCTGAAAATTTAATAATCTAGTGTCACAAATGCTTAAAAGTTAAAGACAAAAAAGTTATGCGTTAAAATAACCATTTACCTACCCAAAACGGACGCCTATGACCTTAGGAAGCATTTTCGGACTAGGGTGTATTGGGTTAAATTGTCTTAAAATTATCTGAGGAATCTCCGGTCTTCGTTTGTCAGGAGAGTTTCTGGACACCCTGTATATATACAGTGTTATTTTTTTAAATCTTGACATAGGCTAACCTTTTTATTTGAAAAGATAGACCTATGGTCCCTGAAGCAAAGTTTTAGGACTTAGTCCAAGTAAGAAAAATGCGTGGAAAAAATAAACGCGTTGTTGCCAGATTGGGCGCTATTTCAGAAAAACATATTTTCTTAAATGGCAACACCACGTTTTTTTAACAATTTCTAATACATCTTGAGATTCTAGACAAAACAGAAAGGATGCAAGTTTTTGATTAGAGTGGCGGTTTACGAGCCTAAACTTTAATACATTTTCCCCTCAAATGTTACATAATGTTAATAGAAATTTTGTTGAACGTATTTGTTGCTGCAGAACCCAACAAGGAAATCAGTTCGAACATTTTTTAAAAAAATAAATGTTAGGTAATTAATTTTTGTTACTATTGCTATTTTTTTAATGCTGGAAAATAAGTTAAGTATAGGCACCATTAGCTCGTAAACCGCCACTCTAATCAAAAATTTGCATCCTCTTTGTTTTGTCTGGAATCTCAAGATGTATTAGAAATTGTGAAAAAAATGCAGTGTTGCCGTTTAAGAAAATATGTTTTTCTGAAATAGCGCCCAATCTGGCAACAACGCGTTTATTTTTTCCACGCATTCTTCTTATTTGGACTAATGCCTAAAACTTTGCTTGAGTAACCATAGGTCTATCTTTTCAAATAAAAAAGTTAGCCTATGTCAAGATTTAAAAAAATAACCCTGTATATAGGTACTCATGAATGAAATGCCTTTAAATTCCAAGAACAAAAAGAAAGAATTTTCGAAATTGTTTCTAAAATGAATGACTTCAAGAAGAGATTTATGTACAAATATATATATAAAGCAGACATAAATTTCCCGACGCTAATATTTAATAATCCCAAGTTGAAATAAAAAGAAATGTTAGGTATTTAACTACTGTACTCGTAGATCTTCTTCATTGCAATTCTAAAAGTTTAATATCGCCGAAACTCTCAGGGAAACTGTCGTAAATTACATATTTGAATAATGTATGCGAGATTCAGCTTTCTAAAATTGCAAGTTCGTTTTAACTTGTCTAACATGAACAATTCACTTGATACGTGCGAACTATACTAAATCATTCAATAATCGCTGAGTAGGTTGTTGGAGTTCGATTTCATTTATACAATACTGATGAGTTAATGACTAGATTATATATAGCATTTATTAGAACGCCTATATTATTAAATTCTGTATGTGAGGTTTTACAAGTAATGTCATTGTAATTCCTTAGTGGTCTTCATTACACAATTTTAGTAGTTTGCAAATTAATCAAGACAAATGTAAGAGTTGGTTATTGGAAATTTCTACACCATCATTATCATTAGTTAAATTTACCTATCAGTTTTATACAACCTTATAGATCGAATGTGTGATATTTATTTATTAATTTATTTCTATGTGAATAATACATACGGACATAACCGGTTTAAACTACGACGAAGTTACAACGGAGCAAAGAAATAATGTAAACAATACACGCTCACTGAATAGCACTAATTCATATGGTGAACTGCAACATCTGTTTACGCCCGAGCAGTGCCCGAGAATGAGAGCAAAAAATGACCATAAATTAAGGAATTTATGAGTAAAATCCTTTTTTCATCGGCGTAGATAGGAGCGTGAGGGGTTTTCAAAATTTATTATATTTACCTTATATTTCGCAAGAGAAATAAAATTTTTATTCATGAAAATGAATTGTCAGTGATTCCGAAATTTATTACAAACTCTGTAAAATATCATTACAGAATGCCAAAATATCGCACGTTCGTCTCTTAGCTATGCTAAAACATACGCAGAAATAGTTTTTATGCAGAGAATTTCGATAGTTTACAAAATTTCGTTACATATTTAAATGACGATGCTCGAAGTATTTCTGAGTGCATGGAACTAACACAAATCTCAAATTTAAAAAATCAGTTGTTATTCCTTCAGGAACACTTTGGAAATTTACCTAAACTAATCACACTTCACTTTTAAACGGCGATCTTCTAGCACTAAATGTTCAATAATCGAGATTTGTTGAGGCGTTATCACTTCAATTGGTCGACCCGACCGATCAGCATCTTCGAGGGATTCTTGTCCCAAACGGAAACATTTTGCCCACTTTTTTACAGTTGAATACGAAGGAAATGAATCACCGTAAACGCCGTCTAACCGTTGTTTAATACCACGCGATCATTTAAATTCTAAATTATAGCAGGCGGGATTTTTTTTATTAGGTTGTCCAGGATGTCAATTATTGATTAATTGAAATTTGCGGTTATGTTATACTTTGTGACATTTGTGAATCTTATGTGTAATCGATTTAAATTTAATGGAAATGAAAGCATTACAAGATAAATTAGTTTTATTGTGAATTACAAAAGGTGTTCAAAGTGTTCTCCCCCTGTTGCAATGCAACTGTTAACCCTCCGTTTCATATTTTCAAAAGCATTTGCCAACATCTGAACGGTTATAGCATTACATGCATTAGAAATTGCCTCTTGTAGTTCTTCAAGATTTTGTGGGTTATTTTTGTAAACTGTGTTTTTCAGATACGGATAAATGAAATAATCAAGAATCGTTAAGTCCGGACTGCGAGGCGGAAATTCAATGACTCGATTATCATAAAACTCGCGAATTCGAGCCATACTTTCCCATGTTTTGTGAGCTGTTGCATTGTCCTGTTGGAAATACCCATGTAAAAGTTCGTCATCATGAAGATTTTGTAAAAACGGTTCAAGTAAATTATTTCGATATCTCTCAGCATTTATCGTTCCTTCAAAAAACACAGGTCCAAATATACGCCTTCTAGAAACCGCTAGCCAAACAACAATTTTCTGCGGATGGAGAGGCGATTGAATAAACTCATGAGGATTCTCCGAAGACCAAATACGCATATTTTGTTTGTTTATATAGCCCGATAGGTGAAACCATGCTTCGTCAGAAAAAAATGTTAAATCCAAAGTGTTGTTGTTATTTAAATTATTCAAAAACCACTGACAGTATTCTATTCGTACAGGAAAATCTCGAGGGAATAGCTCTTGAACGACGTTAATCTTATAGGGATAAAGATTTAAATTTTCTTTTAAAATTTTTTGGCAAGTTCCATATGAAAGGTTTATTTCTTGGGCTAATCTGCGAAGAGATTTTTTGGGAGACTGTTCCATTCTTTCTGCAACATCTGCCACAATCTCAGGAGTCCTTTTTTTGGGCGCGCCACTACCAGCTTTCCTACCTACAGTTCCAACATTACGAAATTTCGCCACACATGTGTAAATTTCTTGGACTAATTTTTGATAATCCGCAGGTAAATTAGGGAAGGCATTTCGAAAATCATTGATGCAGTACGGTACTGAATATGTCCATTCACCATTCTCTTGTCGTTCGGCGTTTTTAAAATAACTTTCAGTAAGAAAAATCTTATGTTGTAAATCGAACATTTTGAAACGTCACTTTAACAATTCAAATTGTAAATTAGTACTTATATACCAACTTAATTTAAATTTCACAAACTGCTCTAATTTAGAATTTAAATGATCGCGCGGTATGATAAGGTGTATGCCTTTCTTTTGTTAAAAATTTAATGACCGCCCGGTACTCAATGTTTGTTACTTTAGAAATTTTCGTGCGCTAGTCATGTTGGTTGGCTGGTTAATAAAAACTACTAGGCTTCGAACTGTCATATTTATAGGGTACACCTAGCGTATGTGCATGCATGACGTGACAGAGTTTGAACACGTTTGAACCTGTATAAGTCTGGCAGGCCGAGAATTTATGGCGCCTAGCTCGTATATAGAATTCATAATTGACGACATATTTGAAAAAAATCCCTATTTGCTAAGAGAAAAAGTGTTACTTCCGGTCCGAATTTTGAATTTCTTTTTATACAATAGGTAAAATTAAGTTCTAAATACTTTTATACTAGTAACGTACCTGTCTAAATAGTGGCAAAAACCTGAATTTCTATAAGAGTAAAAGTCCTACTTCCGGGAGGAATTTCGAAAAACTTTTTTATTAAAATTCTTCTCAAATTTAATTTTGAGTACATATGAATTCTTTATAAATTAGTTTAATCTTACTAGTTGACGAAATATTTGCAAAATTCGATCTTTTCGCTGAAGTAAACTATGTACTACTTCCGGTCTGCCGATTTTACTGAAAATCTAATCAGATCTCAAGAGGAAGATTATACTCGTAAATACAAAATTTGGAATTGATAGCTGTAGCGAATTGATCGCTATCCTATTCACACAAAGAGACAGAGACTTTTTTTAAAAAACCACTTTTTCGGTATCATGGGAGTTCAAATCGTAGACATCTGCTAAAATCTCGAGGTCGAAAATTTTTATCATCACAAAAAGTAAAAGTAAATAAGAATAGAATTTAACTTGAAAATTGCAATAACTATTTTACAATTACATGGAAAATTTAATAATACTACAAGCATTTTTTTTGTAACTTATCTTTTGATTTTTCTAGGTCTCGGCAATTTCCGCAAGTGATTTATTAATCGAGTTACCTTAAATTACGAAACTAAATACATTTCCTAACGCTGTAGTTGACGTTACTATTTATGGTACCCCATTAAACACACACACAGGCTCTAAATATATATGTATATATAAAATTTATGTTAGATAAATGAACCGCCATAAACAAAGACCTATGCAATTGGCGGGAAAATGATTCAGAATTACTTACAATATACAGAATATCAAAAATATAAAATATGTGAAAAATACTTTACTATTATAATCAGGCGGATTAGTTGTTGCCGTTATTATTTATATTAATATTGTGCATAATCTATATAAATATTAAAGGTATCATCAGTATAGGTATATAAAAATTAAATATATAACTTACCTAATAAAAATAATTTATTCCATCAATTCTTTGGTTAAAATATTGTGGTTAATAAACGAACAATAAAATCTGGAATTTAACCAACACCTTTTGCGTTTAATTCGTAGACCGGCCGCACCACAAGGATATTACATACGTTGCAGCCCGTATAACTTGCCGCTACACCCTGCATTTTGGCGCTGCAGCATCTTCACGCATTCGCAAAACGTTGAGATCGAGCGTTACCTAGGAAACGGGGCAAGTCGTTACGTTATCATCACCCTTTCGTATGTACTCCTATACATTACGGTGGTAGATTTGATAAGGCGTATATATTACATGTTTCTTCGTTGTGTATACATTACATATTTCTGTCAGTCTTTGGGACAAGGGACAAGATAAGAACGTAGTCACAGTTTCGGGCAAGAAATTTGTAAAGAGGGGAAGTACAGGTGTCGCTTTTATTAGACGTTCATAGGGCGCAGGGAGTTTCTAACATATTACTTGACGTTTGTGCCGTTATTAGAATGATCTTTTTTACTACATGATAACTCTGATCTTTTCAATTTACATTGATAATATTAATGAATAAAAATTTACTATAAATATTTCGTCTCCTTAGATTCATTAGAAAAGAACTCCAAAAAAAAGCCCGTCTATGAATAGCCATAGATAAGTTGTAAAGAGAATAAAGCATTCGTTATAGTACGAACAAATAAAGTAGACGCTCACAAATTAGTACAAGCACAAATTCGGATCTTTCCGAAATTAGAACATGAGATTTTATTGAATTGAAGATTGTAAAATTAGAAATTTAAGTTGTACTTGAGATTTTTTCTATTTAAGAGGGATCTCTACTCCCAGCCGCTGAGGCCACTGTAGACAGATTGATTTCCCCATAAAATTAACCGTAAATATTAATAAAGTCTTAATTTTTTTATACCAAAGGAAAGAGAATTCGAATATCTATGTACGCCTAGTATTTTTTTTTCTAAAAATATTTTAGAAATTGTCATATTATTAGCAGAAGTAGGTCAATATTAGACATTTTGTCGAATTTATTTTGAAATAAATAAAAAGAAATTCAAAATTTGACTACTAAGCGTACGTAAATTTGAGTTTTCTCTACAAATTGATGTAATTATTTATAGCATTGGTTGAAATTTGATCTTAATTTTAAGGGGAATTCGAAACCCCTGCAGTGATAATGTTTATGATTTTTATACATTGTCAAATGGACTGGCCCGTCCAGTAGAGATCCCTCTTAATACCGTTTCATTGAATCTACTTCTCTTAATTATTTTGACGTAAGTGTGCACTGGATTTCATTAAGTTTCAAAAACATACGCATACATTTTTAGTTATCATTTATTTAGATTTAGGACATTGTTTATGTTACTATGATGTGCAAGAACGTCGAGAATGGCATCGTGGAACAATGGCGAGTTGGACGTCACTTAGCATCGCTAAAACATACACTGACATTGGACCCGTTGGAAGCTGACAATTTTAACGGCAGCAAAAAAGGTCCATAAAGTCCATAAGTCTCGTAAATTTCCTATCTTCATCGGCGTAGATAGGAGCGTGAGGGGCTTTTAAAATTTATTATATTTCGTAAGATAAATAAAGTACGAAAAGTTTACTCGATTTGAAGTACAAAATGAACAAATAATAAGGTATTTTTGTATTTTATAGATCACCACCCACTTGTTATCCAATTATATAAATAAAATTAAAACCTCTTTAAAAATACAACATTTCAATAGTGCGCCCATAGGCGATGAGTCATCAACCTTTCGTGTCCGGTCTGTACTGATATACTATATAAACACGTGAATGAAGAGATGTATTATATGAAACCGGTCTTCTGTATTTTTTTTTTGGAAGATTATGGAACATTCTCTGGTCTATTTAAAATGTAATAAAAGGTTTTACAAATGCAATCAGTTCTATATACATTTAATGTAACATCATTTATTTTTCCACAAATATAGGGAGAAGTGTTTTAACATTTTTATGTAATAAACACTAAATAATTTCAAAATACAAAAAAAATCAAACAATAAATAATATAAGATTTCTTTCTTTAACAGGAATTAAACAAACGTAAGTTTACTATTTCAGATAATTAATTAGTAATTTTACAGGAACTTATACACTCTCTTTTTTCTTCTTTCGGACATAAATTCCGCCTCGTCTCTTCCATTGTTACAAATTTTGCTTTACCCCATAGCCTCTAAGAAGATATCTGAAATTTACCACAAACTATAATTTTTCGGTTTCTCATATGCAGCAAGTCATCTTCAAAAAACAAGATTTGTGGGACTATTGAGTGATCATAAACCTACTGCCTTTAGCATACGTAAACGATGGATCGGTTAGTGTTTGTTCATGACAATACCCCGGTTAATAAAGTCAGAGTTGTTCAAGGATGGTTTGAAGAACATCTTGAAATTGAATCTGCCTTGGTTTCCCTTGTGATCACAATGATGTAATTAATTTAGGTAATATGAATTTATTCAGGGAGCATATTCATACAATATGCCAGGATCCACCAGAAAACATGCCAAAATTTAGTTAATTCTATGTCGCGTCGATTCGACGAAGTCATAGGAAGAGGGTGTAATTACACGTAATAATATTATCAGCAAAATTCAATATTTCTTTTAAAGGTTTCCTCCCAGAATAAAATTAATTTTATCGTTTCTTATTTTTTTCTCTAAAGTAATGGATTAAATTTTTAAAATTGTTTTTAAATTGTATAAATAACCAAATTAGGAAAATATTTGGGAAGTTAAAAATGACATATTTATTGTGTTTTATAGGTTCTTGTTTGTAATTTAGTGCCCGGACCATTTGAATTTAGCAGAAACACAGTCAGGACTTGCAAAAAGTATTTCTTATACTACTGAAAGTTAAAGCCTTAAGACAAAAAATACCTTTCTCTTTTACGTTTCTAATAGCCAAATAAATGGTAAAACTAAATTCCTAAAATTTACTTTTCAATTTTTTATCTGCCATCGCTATATTTCGGATAATGTGCCATGCATAGTTTGATGCTATATTTAAAATATTAAAGTGGCAAACAGGAGGGGTTCGGAGATAATAAAAAACACTTCATGTTTAAAAGTCTATTTTACAAATTGTCTCTCCCCTGTTAACCTCTATCTCTCTCTCTCTCTCTTTCGTCCCGATCACGATAACACTAAACTGCTAGAGCTATCAATCAGTGATGGTAACCCTACCGATTTTTCGGTAGATCTACCGATTTTAGGTATAATCTACCGATCTACCGAAGTGCTATGGAATTCTACCGAAATATTTCAATTCTTAAATAGCTAATCTGCACAACAAATAAATAAATTAGAATAACCAATCTGACGGATGTTAGCTACCTATAAACAGATAGCCAGTTACTTTGGGTGTTACTATTTTTACTAATATTAGTATATTTAATGAGAAACTGTTTCTCATTTTCCTTGTCTTACTCTAAGAAAGAATTTATTTACCTAAAACTGATAATAAGGAAACAAAAGGAAATAAAAATAGGTAGATAGCAATTGTCATTCATTAAATTCATTTCAATATATCTCATCTACTACCATGCCTTCTTTTCTCTTTCTAACGAATACGAAACTACCTACTCTAAAATGAACAGTAAAAATATTTTTTTGTTTCGAAATTCCTACGATAAGTACCTGGGTCTTTTATCGAAAAATACTTTCAATTTCTGGTAAAATTATGCATTCTATACAGATTTATTGAGAGTATAAGAGTATTCGCAGCTGGATTTGGAATAATTTTGTTCTAAAAAAAATTCGGGCCGGAAGTAATATTTTTATATTTTTATATATCTTGAAACCACCTCTATATATTTTTGGAAGGAAACCGATACATATTCAGACCATGAAGCCACCCTGTAACTCTTAGTAAATGCAAAATATTGACATTTATTTCCAGAAGACATATTTTGTGTTTTATAAATGTTATTACAAAGACCTATTTATTCAAAATAAAAAAACACAAATTATAAGGTATATTGTCTATTGCATAGAAACATTAAAACAAATATTTTTGGTAAAATATGATTGAACTCTACTGGACATTCATGTTATTTGTAAATATGTATATTTTTTGGCTTTGAACTCTAGTTTTTTGATGCCTGACAGAGAAACATATATGACGTTATTATATGACTGAGCTATATAAGACGTACGTCGACACTATACAGTGAAAATCAAAATAGACATCTAAATTTTACTACATTCAACTACAATCCTTTAGAGGGCGCTCCGAATATTCTTAGAAACTCATATGGCGGGTTTATGCAGCGTGAATTAGTCCTAACTTAGTATTAGTATTAGTCTTAAGAAAGTTCGATCATTGAGTATAAGTGTTAGCGTTCAGTCAGCTGGTCTTATGGTCGTAAGCTACTTAGGACCGCGTTAGGACACGACCTTGAAAGTTCGTAAAATTTAACTCTTAGGACTAAGTTAAGACCTCGTAGCCAAGATCTAACCCTTGTGAGGGAATACGTACACAGATACCTATCACTTACGCAGCCTAATTTGAAAATTTAATTTCTGTATAACGTGTACTTTTAAGGTTAAAACTAATTCTTACGACTAATACTAATACTAAGTTAAGGAACGCTCCATAAACCCACTATTATATGAATAACATAATATTGTGTTAATGCGTGTATATAAAGATTAATATTTGGTCTTTTAGATACTAGATGTCCGAGTTGTATCCATGTTGTAATAGTAGATTTCAACTGACAGACGACTTGGTTATTTTAAACCTACAGATAACTATACCTATTTAAGACCGCCCGCACCCCGTACTAACCGCAAGACTCCAAATTTAACTGATTTATATAATTTTGCGCCGTTAACTATGCAACAGGCTTGTTTTCTCGTAATCCTATTGGACGAGCAATCTGTTATACTTATCTGTGCTATTACCTTATTCTAGACAAACACCACCACACAATTATTGATGAAAAAACATAGTAATTGACGTTAATATATTGATTGTTGCGTTGATCTATCACAGAACGCTTTGAGATGACCATGTCGAGGTTCTCAAATGATATAACCACATTTCATTAAGTACTACTATTTCAGAAAAATGTCGAGTTTTTAAGAGTTTGTAATTTTATTATTTGATATTATTAAGTGCTGCTATTTTCAGAATACCTAATCTACATATTGTACTTTTTAAATATCACAAAGAATGGCAACAATTTTCAATGGTTACTTGTATTTTTTGTCTCAAAATTTACATGTATTACTACCGTGCTGTCATCTAGTCGCGTTTTTCGGTAGCGCAACTTCTCTCGCAAGAACTATCGCAAGTTGCTCTCCCGTGTAAACTAAGCTTTAAAACCATTATTACTCTTTTCTTTTCCTCCTATATTATTTATGAACTCAGACCCTTTAACATGTATACAAATCGACTCACTTTAGTGCTGATGAACAACGGCTTCCAGGGATTTATGGGAAAAGGTTTAAAATAAAATAGCAGACTCAAATGCAGTATACATAACACATAAATACATTTCAGGCTATCCTATTTATAGATAGATCAAGTACACGAACCATAAAATTTTAACATTTTTTCTATATTATGTATATATGTGTAATTTGACAAAATAGATGTACTTACATGCCTTTGTAATAATTACAACATATACTATATATTTATATATTTATATATATAGTTACACAATCTCGAAAGGTTTTTTCACCATTTATGTATTTAATTATTATCATCTTTTTAATAATAATAAATCTTTTCCATTTTGAATGTGCCTTACATCTATCGTTAAAAGCAATTTAAAGATAATTACAAAATATATTATAATATTATATTATATGGATAGACCGAAATTTTTTTTGTCAACAGTTTAAAGAAAAATATATATAGGACCTATTACATAAATATTTATTCAATATTCCTCAGTCTGATAATGTTATAATTTGTCAGTTTTTCGTTTTTGTCATATAAAAACCGGGCAATCTCAGTACCTTAACTTTTGGGAGGCTGGTATCCATCGGAAAAGATACTGAGAGGTGATCCAGTTTTATATATATACACATATGCTTAAATATATATCACACTTCCAACATAATATGATGACCTAAGCTGTCTTGACAAAATGCCAGATATCATTCTTAGTTTTTTTTTTAGCATTAGAAAATTTCGGATGCTCAAGATGATAATCCAATCTGGATGTATTAGTAATAAAAATTCTGAAACATTTAACGTCAATAATATTTAACTCTCCAACATATTCCTTTTAGCAACATGGAAAAATTCAATTTTAATCATCGTTAATCTCACATAAATATTACATCTTTACACAAAATATAATATATATATTTTACATTTAGTTCAACATAAAGCCTATATCTCTATGATAACACTGATGACAGGTAATAATTTTTATTTATTCACCGATAAAGAAAGAGTGGAAGAAAGCATTCGTAAAAATAAAATTTAATTTTAACTTTTTTTCCTAAGAAATTTCGATGAGATGCCAAGAGAAAAAGGCTTCTTAATAACAAAGAAATCAACAGGATATGTGATGATGGATAATGTATCTTTGTGTACTTTTTGTTGCGAATTTTAGACCGTAACACGGTCACATTATGATATTTTGTATTTGATGATGAATTAAAACGTTAAAAAATTTGGACGCAAAGCCGGGGCACTCTCAATAACAGGGCTGGTTGATATCGAAAGTGCGTCCAACAGTTTCCCTTTAGAATCTTCAAAAATCCATTCATTTCGTTTCCTTTTCTTTTTCAGATTGTATCGGAACAGGCTGTGGAGGAAGAGCTTTGAGGATGGCGTGTACTTCCTCGGCAACGGCGGTCAAGACGAATTCAAACTGATGTTTTGTCGCGACCATGCGTGGTCTTTGATCTCGTAGGTGTTCTAAAGTAGCAGCTATGTCAATTTCCTTAGCACCCTTCGCCATACGACTGAGGACCATGTCTATAAGACAGTACGTTCCAGTTCGTCCGGCACCATCACTGCAGTGCACGACTATCGGACAAGATCTTCCCCTGTACGATTTATTCACCTTCCTTCTGAATTCCAAAAGAGCTTTCGTGGAGGAAGGCACGCCTGATTCCGGCCAAGACAAGAAGTGGAATTGCGTTACAGTCCTAGTTTCTCCAGTTCTAATGTTCTTCAAGTAAAATGATCGCACGAGGTAATCATCGCACCAGATATGCTCGCTCACTAAGTGCACCTCATAAATGTGGTACAATTCGGAACCTTCTTCGGGCCAATACCTGTGACACATCGCAGCACCACCTTCAGTCAATCTAGACAACATCACGATAACGACGGCGCCCTGCTCCCAAATTAGTTGCCAAAAATCTGGTGCTGTATGTGGTAGAGGTCCTTGGGTTGCGATATAGGCCGGATTTCTGGGGTCGTGATCAGTTATACTCGACGCGTTTATATAATCCGATCCCGTAACGTTAGACAATTCATTGAGGACGACTCTAGAATGATCGTATGGTAAAACATCTGGATATCTGTTTTTATCGACGTTTTCCTTCCTTAAAGCCATTGAAGTTTCACACGGTTCAGCTAAGTAAGCGCACAGGGCCACCCATTCTTGTTCTAGACGATCCTTATTTTGAAGGTGGTCTTCCATGTAACTCAAAACCATATGCCCAGTTGAGATGTCCATGTTGTGCAGTGCTGGTTCTTCGCTCCATGAGGAAGTGCTGGATCGACTTGATGGACTTTGTTCTGATTCCCTAGAAAGTGATGTAACGCGACCGTGAACCGTTTCTCCTGGTGCTTGTCCCTTTATGGCCATTCTGGCTCTGCACAAGTCTTGATAGTCCTTGCTGGCTTCAGTGTCTGGTTTTGTTAAATTGTGCAGTTTCTCTTTGGACACGACATGACGACGTATTATTATTAAAAGTAAAGATGCTATTATCAGCGCACCCAGAATACCACATATGGTAAAAAGAATGATGTAAAAATCGTTTTTTGAATCGAAATTGTTGACGAGTACAGTTTTGATCTGTAAGCAAAATTAAGATTTTAATATACAGATTTTGTCAGACACCTACATACAACAAGAATGCGAAGCCTTAATGTAATATAATATTTATTAATTAATAATAAATATAGACCGGAAGTACCAGATTTAAATTACGACGGAGCAAAGAAATAGTGTATACAACACGCAGTTACTGAATAGCACTATTCATATGGTGAACTGCAACATCCGTTGTTGACGTAAAAACGACAGCGAAAACGAAGCAAAAAAGTCCATTTTACTCTCAAATACCTTTCTTCATCGGCGTAGGTAGAAGGGTGAGGAGTTTTTAAAATTTATTAGGGGAAGTACGGCAATAATGGCACCGTGGCCTTGATGGCACATGACGATTTTCTATGATATCTCGATTGCTATGGTTGCAAAGTAGGCAGTCATCAATACATTAGTGTGGTAGCGTCTTATCTGTGTATTTACAGCTAAATTATTTGGGTATTTCTAGTACAATATCCCAAATTTAACTTAGCAGGTATGTAAAATTTTTATTATGGTTTTACTAAAGTACGCTTTTTTTTTGATTCAATTAGTAGAAACATACAAATTGTATTGATTGAAATATAAATGTACATTATAACATCAAATTAAGGCCGGTAGTTAGTTCATACGTTACAGTACGCGCGCCACACTTTCCCACAAAGACGTGTCTTACACTTCCGGCATGATGGCATACGTTTACTATGTCTATGATGGCATCATACCAATGTGCAGATGTTGTTTATAAGTACATTAATGTTTTAATGTTGATAGAAATTATAATTTTCTATTTGTTATAGCATAAACGACATGAAGAACAAGCAAGAAAAATCTTCCAAAAGCCATCAATGGTCAGCTGATAATATGGGAGAAGCTATAGATGCTATAAATTCGAAACATATGAGATGGAAAACATTTAATGTTCCAACAAGAACACTTCGGCGAAGGATTTCGGATAGTAATAGGGTGCTAAAAGGTAATGATGTAGGATTTTTTGGAGGTAGATTACCTATCTTTAATAAAGAAAGAGAATGATAAATAGTTGACCATATAAATGTTGGAACTAAGGTTCTTTGGATTAACGTGTACTGATGTGAGAAAATTAGCTTTTCAACTTGCTAAAAAGCTAAGTCTAAAATATAACTTTAATAGGACAAAAGAATTAGCTGGGTGGGACTGGCTTCGTAGCTTTCTAAAGAGAAATCCTTCCATGAGTCTCCGAATTCCTGAAGCAACCTCTCTTGCACGAGCTCAAGCATTCAATAGACCAAATATCAAAGCATATTTTGAAAATTTGACAAAAGCAATTATAACAAATTTACACCTGAACAAATTTTTAACATGGACTAATTTGGAATGTCCACTGTACAATCTCGTTCTAAAAAAATTTTTGCCTGCAAAAGGAAAGAATCAAGTAGGCTCATTAACTGCTGCTGAAAGAGGTCAGCATTTCACAGTAGTTTGTTGTATGAATGCGATGGAAATTTCTGCTTAGGTCAGAAAAACTTATCAAAATCTTCTGTAGTTGAAGTAAGTAGCGTGTCATCAATAAAGATTCCAGTGACTTCTTCAAATGCGACTGATTTTATACAAGAATTATCACCAGTCCCTCAAATGGATTCAATACTGAAACAGAGAAAACGCAAAAGATCAGATGCACAAGGTGTTTTGAATAAAACACCCGCTATTGAACTACTAGAACTCAAGGAAGCAGACCTAAAAGTAAAAGAACTGAGAAAGTCCGCAAGAAAAATTAAGAAAAGGGTTGAATTCGTTGTTGATAGTTATAAAAATCTGGATCCAAATGTACCACAATTTCATGATGATTCTGATGATGAAAATCCTGCTTGCATATATTTTTTTATCTATTGTAAATAATTAGTATCTACCTATGCCATCATTACCATATATGGTGTGCCATCATTACACTATATAGGTATATGATGGCACACTTGGCAATAAAATCAAAATATATATTTTATAGAAATATATTATTTTGGAATACCTTAGATTGGTTATTTATGAAACTACTTGCTATTCTTTGGATTTTGCCATACTTCTGTTAGTTTCGTCTTTTCATTGTTTTGACTGTTAATTACATACTTCGTAATTTTTGTAATAGTTTCTGTTTAATACCGTTTCATTGAATCTAAATCTCCCAATTATCTTGACGTAAGTGTGCATTGGATTTCGTATGATTTATCTGTAACCTCTTGTCGTAGGATTCTAAAAGAAAATAAATACTTTCTGTATAAAGTTCATTTAGTGCACCATTTAAAAATAGGAGATAATCAACGCAACTCGATTTTCTGACAGAATGTAATGTTAGCGGAAAATAAAAACTTTATGAATCAGATCACGTGGAGTGACGAATGTCGTTTCCACAACAATGGTACTTTAATTAAGCATAATGCTCGATATTGGTCAGAAGATTATCCTAGGTGGATAAGGCAAACAAGAAATCAAACAGTTTTGGTATTTACGTTTGATGTGGAATTTAAAACGGATATATCTTAGGCCCCCACTTTTATCATAAAACATTAACTGGTGTGCGCTACTTACATTTCCTGCAAAATGAGTTACCACTACTTTTGGAAGATGTACCTATAGAGCTGCGATATAATATATGGTTACATCAAGACGGGGCACCTGCTCATAATGCCAAACGTTCCCACGTCGTTGGATTTGTACTATAATGGCATCCTTAGGTGGCCGGCTCGTTCGCCGGATCTAACCCTGTTAGATTTTTTCTTGTAGGGTTACTTGAAAGCTGAAGTTTACAAGGAACCCATAACAGATATGGGCGATGTTTATAATAAAATTTATGCAAGTGTTCAAAAAATTAGTAGATATATATTGTTAAATGTTTGCGGAAGAGAACTAATAAGGCGATATATGTTAGGTAGTAATCAAGAGGGCAACAATTTTGAACATTTTTGTTAGTTATATTTGATCCTTTTAAGTATTTAAACAAAATAAAGAAAAAACTTTAAAATTACTCTTACTTCCTTTAAACAAGAATATCTATGAAACCGTTAAATATTTAGAAACTAACACAAATAATAAAATTTACATTAATTTGAATTCTCTTTCAAATAAAAAACAAATGAAGATTGTGGCGATCAAAAAAAATTTTTCGTCGCAGCGCCATCTATATCTTCACATAATAACACACAATTGTGAGATCAAACTAGAGTCAATCACATTCTTTAGTAAGTACTTTTTACAAAATTCAAATATATTTATCCGTTTCTGAGATATTTGACCTGATAGTTTTAAGTGGTACAGCCTGTATATGCTATACATTCATTGATAGTTTCTAGGCTTCGACTGACTCCTACTTTTTGGATGTGACTTCGCATTTTTTGGTATATGTAGGTTACATACAAGATATGTATAAAATATAAATAAAGATGTCCCAAATAAATAAGTTTTGAAATATTGAAAATGCATATAATTCACCTTATCGCCAACACCCACTGCAGTAATTTCCACGCCTGTAAGTTTCTTGAGGTCATCACGTATTAGAACTGTAAAATATAACGTAAATGATCTACTGCATAATGTCGTTTATTTCTAAATTTCGTACCTATTCTTCTAGCTACTTCAGATGCGTTAAGATTGTGCCTGTTAGGATGAACCTTGAAGGTTACCTCATTTCGATCGACCCTAAAATAAAAAAAATAAAAGACATAAACACGCTGGACATCAAAAGACTTTTTTTTTTCATTAAAAACTCGTTCCGATGTAAGGTTGTGCAGAATGGATCATTGGCAGAATATTTGCAAAAAACAACTTTTTGATAAGAGCGAAAGTATTACTCACGGTTAGCATTTAAATTAATTTTAAAATTTTCATCTATAAAACTTGATCTAAATTGAGGTCTAAATAAATCATTTAGACTAACCAAGAAGAAATGATTCATATCCACATTTATTATTAATATATATCTATATATATATATATATATATATTGTATTGTATTGTATTGTATTGTATATATATATATATATATATATATATATATTGTATATTATATATATAGAAAATCAACAGTCGTATCCTTCAAATTAATTGATAAAGTATCCAGTCGTCGGTAATAGGATAGAAGAAAAAATAAAAACAACTCAAATCACAATGCTGACGTTTCGTTCATTTAATTAACGAACTTTTTCAAAGCTTCGTCAGCATTGTGATTTGAGTTGTTTTTATTTTTTCTTCTATCCTATTACCGACGACTGGATACTTTATCAATATATATATATATATATATATATATATATATATATATATATATATATATATCTATAATAATAATATTTATTATTATTTCGCAATCAGTACAATATTCCGCGTCATGGGCGGATTCCTTCTATTCACACAATTGATTTGTGGGTACAAAAGTTTGAAGAAACTGAATTTACTTTAAATTTAATACATAAAGGAGCGGCAATCAGTGTTAGAACGCCTAAAAATGTTGATAGAGTTGGAACTGCCATAACACGTAGTCCAAAATGTTCTGTCATTAGATATGCATTAGTACTGAATATCACTGAATCATCAATGCGTCAAATCTTACATAAGGACTTAAATTGTCACCCCTTATAAAGTTCAAGTTGTTCAAGGATTAAAAGAAGCTGATTTGGTTAATCGCATGAATTTTTGTCAAGAAATGTTGCAGCGTTTGGATGGGGAAGAAAACTTAATTCACCGTATGTCTATGTCAGATGAAGCCAATTTTCATCTTAACGGCTATATAAATAAACAGAATAGCCGATATTGTTACGCCGAAAACCCGCTTTAGTTACATGAGAAACCCTAGCATAGTCCTAAGGTGGCGCGCTCTTTCATCATCTGGCATTTTTTAGATAATCGAGGACATGTTCCAACTGTTACTGCAGTTTGTTACACAAACATGGTCACAACATTTTTGAGGCAAGAACTGGTTCGATTTCTAGAGATTACGTGGTTCCAGCTAGACGGTGCTACCAGTCATACTGTTCCTATGTCTATTGCTGTATTTATATCTCGTTCACGTAACCTTTAGTATTGCTGGTTACCCTTTTGGTACTGTTTATTGGTTGAATTTCTATTTTTCAGTTTAGTGAAATTTATTCTTGTCTTTGTTTATCTCTTTATTTAGAAAATATTAATTTTGCTTCCTATATTTAATTACATTTGGTGGAATGCCTGTATTGATTTTCTTGTACCTATCGATGTAGTAATATAGATTTAACTATTGATTGGGTATATTACCGACATCTATAGGGTAGTTAGGCAAGTGGCGAACTTGCAAAGAGTACTGTATTCTTACCAGCCGCTGTAGCTCTTGTTTAGCAACTATAGATGGCGCGTGCCTATTTATATTTTAATTTTTATGGAAATTCTTTAATTTATTTCTGGTTGTTTATTTTAAGCTTTGTTTTGGGATTTATAAATAATAATAAAATTACTATGCTTTGAGGTTACCGTTACTAAGCTAAAATAGTTGTTTTAGTCAGTTGTTATTGTGTTTCCTATGTTCGGTTAGAGGGCGCCTTGGTAATTCTTATGTCAAATTTTTCTGGAAGGTTGATTAATCTTTCTTTCCAAATCCAGCTTTTGTCTTAACAACACCTATCGCCGCAAAAGTAGTATAATAGCTTCTCAGTCAGTCTTGTGCAAAAATTAATTTAATATTTAGTGTACCGTAGATTTGAACCCATTTATCTGTGGGATTAATTACCATTTTTGCCAAGCATTGTATTATGAATGACGTTTTAAATCTCGTTCGAGGATGTTAAATTAAGTGTCCTATTTATTTATTTTTTTTTGACGTTGATAATTTATCTCACATTTTGTATGTAGTTTTTTTTCTAATAAATTTTGGATAACTTGTTAGTACCTTGTAACAACGTTATATAATTTTGGAATCTCCTCCTTTTAAGATTGGAACAAAACAATAAATCTGGTACTAAGTTTGTAAGTGTGTGTGTGTTTGATTTTACCAATTATTTCCCCTGGGGGTTTTAACATTGAACCTTGTCCCGAGTTTAAATATCAGGTTGGTAGACAGTAGATATACGAGGGACTGGCGCTTAGTCATCTTATAACCTTCGAGCTGTACAGTGATTCAAACCTGCGCTTAGCGACTGCAGCTGGAGGCACTACTGTTTGATCATATTTGACATCGACCCTTGGGAAGAGAGAAAGGTAAGACCATAAGTGTCGCATAAGTTGTAAATGATATAAATAGACAAGCGTCTCTTGGTATCTTGAATTTAGCTTTTGATCTCTGAAATAGAAGGTTAGTTATCGCGGTGGCACCATACTCTCTGCCTGCTTCTATTATAGAACAACAGGGTAGCAAAATGGAGACATTGTTTGACCGGCTAGATCGCCGGATTTATCCACATGCGACTTCTTTGGGGTTGGCTCAAGAGCAAGATGTATGTTGAGCGGCCACAAAGAGGAAATAAAACTAAAAATTGAAGAAGAAGCTTCACGTATTACATCGGAAATGTTACGGCGAGCAATGGAAAATTTTCGAATAAGACTATAAGAATGTATAGATCGTAATGGTACCCAACTCTCTAGTATTGTTTATAAAAAAATAATGGCAAGTCTAACTTAACAAAAAACTGTAAAAACATTAATGTTAAAACAAATACTTCTGTAGATACAGTAGTTTTAAATTTTCCCGCTTAACTGACGAACCCTGTATTTAACATAGATATTCAATTTGCATTGCTTTCTGCATTGGTGTAAATATGGCAATATAACAATAATTTTTAACCTTACCTGCCGAAATCAAGTATTCCTGGTTCCAAGTTTAACAGCTTAGAAATATTTTGTATTATTTTCTCACCTTGATTCCAATTTTGTACACTGAAATGTTTAAAACACAATATAAGTAATATAGAAATACAGACAAGGGACATCAATAAGGTAGGTATAATAAGAAATTCATAATTCAAAATGAAACTACATTTGATAGTCATGAACTCAACCAATGTTTGCGGCAGTCTCTTTAAAGTTCAGATATTCAGGAATTTTTTCTGTATTTTTCACTAGAGCTAATGTATGAAAGGTATAAAAAGGATTGTAAAACAAAGGATTATATTCGAATTTGGGTTGACGAAAAAGAAGAAACTTAATTGAGTCTATTCAAAAAAATCCCACAGCCTTCATGGCCGAATTAATGGTATCAGTATGTACAGGGTTATTGACTATATTTGGACCAATAGATAACTTTGTTATTTGAAGGATTAGAAAAAGGTTTAAATTAGGAAAGTTATAGGATTTCACTCAAGGCGCTAGAATTTGATATCAGAAAAAACAAACGAACGTCGTAAAGCCGTCAAAAACGGCTAACTTAGTTTTTTTTAAATGGAATGCCCTACATAATGTTACATAATCTGATTCTAAATAAAATTTCGAGTATATTCTATTTATATAACATTTACCTACATTCAACTGTTTTCGCGCTATCGCTGATTGAAAATCGTACTACTAATATGTTTTCTACATCCTTCGTATATGAATTTATGTAAGTCATTACGGGGTTTCTATGGAAACATCGGTAAATGTCAGTTGCCATTAATAATTAAGCCTCCAGAAAAAGGGAAAAAGTGGTTTATTTTCACTCATTATGGGATATACTCAACAAGAACAACTTAATTTACGGCATTGTTTATACTGAACTAAAACTAATGAATTAATTACAAAAAATGTGGAATTCATATTGAATATTCACTTTAACAAGTGCTCAAAGTGACTTCCGTTTTGTTCGACACAAAGACGATAACACGTTCTTAAGTTGTGGACGGCATCCCTCAACGACTGCTTCTGATGGATTCGAATCAACTCTATTTCTTCCAAAATTTTCCGTCTTAAATCTGCTAAATTGTCGAATGTGTGTTCATGATGCACTCGCTCTTTAAGCCATCCCCAGAAAGACCTGTCCATCAAAGTAAGATCAGGGCTATTGGGACACCATGGAATTGAACCATTTTTTCCAACCCAAGTCTCATATCTTTCATTTAAGAAGTGAGTTACGTTCGCCGTGTTGTGAGGAGGGGCACCATCTTGTTGCCAAATAGATCGGTTGAGGATGTTAAGCGGTAATTCATCTAAAAAGTTCTCTATTTCTTCAGTGAGAAATTGGTAATATCTATCACCAGGTAGACCGCCTTCGTAAAAGATAGGTCCTAATATTCTATCGCCAACAACGCCACACCAAACACTGAAAGCTTTCCATCCTGATGTTTTAACGGCTTTAACAAGGCGAGGGTTTTCTTGACACCAATAATGGGTATTATGTTTATTATAGGCACTATTTGTTGCGAAGCATGCTTCGTCTGTCCATATTATTCTGTCAAAAAAAGTGTCGTCCATACGTAGTTGTTCCAATATATCATTACAAAATTCAAGTCGTTGGCGTTTATTTGCTTCGGAAAGTTGTTGAACTTTCCAAAACTTATAAGATTTGTATCTGAACTTCTTGAGTGTGCTTTGGGCTCTATAGAATGTGGTATTTAATGCTTCACATGCTGTAGGTATAGAGTGAGTCGGATTTTCTAAAAGTTATTTAAAATGTTTACAAATAAGTTAGTAAAATCAAGTTTTGTATATACCATTAAAATAAAGAAGAACATTTAACTGAACATGATCGTCAGGTTGTCGCGCTGTCCTTTTTTTTCTTTTAAAATCTCGAGAATTTATTATTTTCGTGTAGACTCTCGCAAAGGTGTTCAAACTTGGAACTTGCAGGTTCTGATACAATCTTGCATATAAAGTCCTGGCTTCCCTTTTATTTTTATTACATTTAACGTATGCCATAAATATATTAAGTTGTTCTTGTTGAGTATATCCCATAATGAGTGAAAATAAACCACTTTTTCCCTTTTTCTGGAGGCTTAATTATTAATGGCAACTGACATTTACCGATGTTTCCATAGAAACCCCGTAATGACTTAAGTAAATTCATATACGAAGGGTGTAGAAAACATATTAGTAGTACGATTTTCAATCAGCGATAGCGCAAAACAGTTGAATGTAGGTATATGTTATATAAATGGAATATACTCGAAATTTTTATTTAGAATCAGATTATGTAACATTATATAGGGTATTCCATTTAAAAAAAACTAAGTTAGCCGTTTTTGACGGCTTTACGACGTTCGTTTGTTTTTTCTGATATCAAATTCTAGCGCCTTGAGTGAAATCCTACAACTTTCCTAATTTAAACGTTTTTCTAATCCTTCAAATAACAAAGTTATCTATTGGTCCAAATATAGTCAATAACCCTGTACAGTAAATTTCAGAGATTTTCGATCCTCGAGCAATATTTGCACCGTTACTAGCATAATTGAAAATTACTGGGTTGACAACTTCATTATTTCATATTTTGCAATATTCAGTTCAGTGGAAACCGTCCAGTGATACCATTAAACTGATTACGTATACCCTAAAGGTCAGTAAATATATTCTAGTCATCCGCGAAAGCAAATTTGTTATAGTCGATAAGTACAGCCATATGCAGTAAAAAGTAAACGAGTACTGAAGCAGTCCTGTGATATTTTCTATAGACTGTTACGGATTTCATAAAAATACGCGTAATTATATCGTGAATAAATAACAGAAACAATAGGGGGCTCGATTATATCCTTGTGGCACACCGGAAATAGCATGAAATATATATTAATTCTACACTGAGAAAAATGGTATTGTTCAGTCAATAGTTTTTAGACTTTTCACCTTTTACACGTTGACTGAACAAATAATCTATTCAGACAACCACAAGCAAACTAATGAACCAATTACTTTAAATTTTGTATTGCCAGTATTGTTGATTCAACATTTTTGCTCATTGACTGAGATTCAACCATCCTCAACTTTTGATCGAACACTGTAAATTGTTGTTCAAATAAATTCACATTGTCGCATTAGCAACGCGAGACATCCTTTCAAAGCTCAAGTTTAAATAATATTCTATACAATATTATATCAAACACGCAAAATCATTGATTCAATAACTTAAGCTTAATAAACCATACGTTTTGATTCAAAATTCTGAAGTGATTGCTCACCGGGAAACCAGCGAAAACTATTAAGTCAACTAGAAATTGGTTGACTGAACATTTTATTTTTCTCAGTGTAACCATTAATGGAGACTGTAGCCTGCAGCAAAGAATGGTTCATGCTTTGGATGTATCTATGAATACCAGACATCAAACGTTGCAAAAAATTAATAAAGGAAAATCACCTTTTAAGGAATCCAACGAAAACATAATCCGTATCGACATCGTATACTTCATGGGATGGATTTGGATGAGCACCACGCGGTTCTTTCTTGATCACCGATATCTTAACATCTTGTGCTGGGGAAGAAGAATCTGTTGTGCGCTGTAGATCAAAGCGAGGACCTGGTTTCTTCACGTCCAATCTTTCCGGCCTTTTAAACCCCATACCGTATTCTTCTAGTAATTCGTCGAGATTCTCCGTTAAAGCCTCTTCAGTTTTTATACTGTCTGTCAAGAAATGTCACGCATAAGTGACTTAAATAAATAATAATTGTAAAAATAGTTTCAAATAATCTTTATTGTTCACTATAATATTGTTTCGCCAAACTTTGGCTTCATCAGGTGATGACGTAGTAATGCTTTCAAAATGATTACGGCGTTATACAGGGTGAGTTTTTTTTCATTATTTGTATAGGGATCTCGAAAACCATAAGAGATATGCATTAGGTTAAATGTAGAAAGATTTGCATCTTTATAAGCCTCATCCAGATACGTTTTGGTCTATTTAAGAAAATGCATGGTTTACTAGACATTTGCAAAAAATAGAAATTCTCCAAAACCTTTTCAGTGCTAACTCTTCTATTCATAAAGGTAGAAAAAAGAATTTGAATATTGTTTTTAAGAAATTCAATTTCAAACAACATCTTCTTAAATTTTTAATTTTGCTTAGCATTTTTGAGTTAGCAAGCAAAGTCCATTTTTTTTAAATGGAAACCATAGTTGGCTATGATATATTCTAATAGTGCATTTTTTTCTGCTTGCAATGATGTAAGGGTTGTAGCACTTATTTTAATAAATAACAGCACAATACACTATTATTATGTTTAACAAAAATCATGTCTTGCCATGGAAAACGCGATAATAATAATAACTGAAGCATTATGTTTACTTCATCATTGACAGTTCGTTCATTAGGGTGACTATAGTTGGTTTTGCTAGTGATTTAGTTGCTTCACAAAGTTAGTTATGGTGTACACAAATCTTGAGAAACTTGATATGATCGAATGTTATATTATTTGTAACAAAAATAGTAAAACAAGCCGCCGAACGCTATTTTTTATTGTATTTTAATCGCTCTCAACCATCGTTAGACAGCTTCAAGAATTTATGCAATGATTTAAAGGAGTATGGAAGTTATGTTAAACCTAGAACTAAGGGAAATATTGATGAAAACACGCAGATAAATGTTTTAGCTGCTGTTAATCAGAATCCATCAACATCAACGCGGCAAATTGCACAAGACGCTGCTACCTCACAACGCACAGTAGTGAGAATTTTATAAAAACATAAGAACCATCCTTATAAAAAATTAGTTGGTCAAACTCTACACCCGGGAGACGATGAAAGACGATTAAATTTTTGCGCTTGGTTCGTAAATATGTGGCATGAAAATAACAACTTTCCGATGCAGATCTTATGGACCGACGAAACACGTCTTACAAACTGCGGCATGAATAAATAATAATTGTAAAAATAGTTTTAGATAATCTTTATTGTTCACTACAATATTGTTTCGCCAAACTTTGGCTTCATCAGGTGATGTCGGATGTATCTTTGAAACAGACTAAAATATCGTCTACGTATCTGTACCAATAAATGCATTTATTAAATAAGGGGTGTTCTCCTTTTCTATATGGTTCATAAAAATTTCTGACATCAGAGGACTTAAGGGATTTCCTACTGCTAGACCACTGCTGATCCAAGAGCAATGCCAATACTATCAGCAATTTAATAAATATGCTGTTTTTTTTAACGATGCAAGCACATACAACTCAAGAAAGCTATTAGTACAGACCATTTCAAAATTATTGTCTAGCCCTTATGTTTTTCAAATTGGCCAAAGTAGCAAGACAACTAGTTATTTGTACTTACCAATAATTTTAGAGTCTGGTGCATAAAGAACTCCACCTTCTGTATATAATCCTGCTGTGTCTGAGTTTAAATTTTTTTCAGATTGTGTATGTAATCCCATCATATCATTATTGTTGGCTTCCACCTTTTGCATCTGCTTTAATTCCCTGAAAATTTCGTCTTCATTTGGATAACTGGGCGTGCGACTTTGTTCCGGTTGATTTCTATTAGTGTGCAATTGCTTCAGTTCTCTAAATATTTCTTCCGATTCAGTATGTGATCCACTCCCATATTCCTCGGGGTAATCATCTTCATTTTCGTTTACGTAAACCCTCGATTCCGGAATTTCTTCGTCCACGGTATCTCTACTCTCCCAACCAGCTCTGAAGTTGTCCGGTGTATTGTAAGTCTCCTCGAAACGCCCAGGTACCATCTCATTCCTTTCCACGACTTCGGATTCCTCCTCATCCACTTGCCGATTCAGCAAATCGCTGATATCGATATCTTCGGGTTCCTCCACAGAAGCGAATTCATCCAGTAAGGTTTTAAGTTTTCTGGATCTCTCTCTCGCTGGCATGCTTCGAAACTTCTCCGTGGTGGCCCGTAATTTATTAATGTAGTCCAACATGGGATAAAATTCTTCCAGGTCTTCGGGATTTACTGCCGTTGAAGATTCAGAATCATCTTCGTCGTTATCTTCGCTGCTATCCAAGAAGTAATTCGGTCGATTGATGGGCGAAAGAAATTCGACTTCGTTTCTTGTTTCCCGATCCATTCTAAAATTCATGGGTGCGTTGTAATTGGGACTGTATATTTGTTGAAGAGGAATTGATCTTCTGCGCATTTGAGGAATCCAGTTTCTCTTTCTGATCGTATAGGCTGCGTATGGATCTTCCATGTCGAATACTGTAAAAAATATGAGGAAAATACTTGTCAGTTTTTTTAATATACAATCTAAATACAAATCTATGATTTGAAATCAAAGTTTTAGAATAATTTGATTTCTTAAACGACAAATTCAATAAAAAAAATGTATCAAGTTGTATATATATAGGAAAATTATTAACAAAATTATATCAAAAAGCGACAATAGCTCAGTAATAGTCACCTTTAAAATTATTAATGTCTTACATGTTTTTGATCCGAAATTTAATAAGAAATTCAAAAATGAACTGATGTACAAGGTGTTCGATTTGAAAAAATAGACTTTTATACAAAAAGTAACAAAATCATATCAAAAAACGACAATAGCTCTGTTATAGTCAGTTTTAAAGTACATATTAACGTCCTACATGTTTTTGATGTGAAATTTAATAAGCAATTCAAAAATGAACAAATTTATAGGGTGTTCCATTTGAAAAAATTGATTCTTATACAAAAACGTGTCATGTTATTTTAATCCAGTTTTCTGCACATGCAGTTAGTAACTAAAGAAAAAGTAGGCTTCTATTAGGATCTCTTATTGTGAACAATACTGCAAAAAATGTGTCTATCTAATACGTCGTTTTCGAGAAATATAATTTTATACAAACATTGAATTTTTCACAAAGACGGGAATAAGTCGAACACTTTAGACTTTAGGCCTATACTATCTTATTACTTTTTGACTAAAAATTATACGGGGAAAACAAAAATTTAATAATACATAGAGTGTTCTATTTAAAAAACTATAACTATGGTTAGCCACCAAGTTATGGAACACTCTGTATAATACAAAATATTTTAAAATGTGCTCCTAATGAACAGCTATCATAAGGAAAAGCTGCTTCAAAATATCTTTACTTATAAAGGCATAATCGGCCTTACCCGCTTAGATGACTCACCCTGTATATACTACTACCTAGGCCTCTGCATTTTACACCTAGGAAACCCCAACTAAATCATCCTTAACAATGAGGATATACCCTTATCTTTTACAGCTGTATATTATGATTGAATTTATATCATTCATTTGTAAATAATAATAATAATAATAATAATAATATACTTTATTCTATGTTGCAATAGAGCGTAGAATACGTCATACACATAAAGTTAAAAAAAAATAAAACAATATATAAGTATATAAACAAGTATATAAAAGTAAAAACTAATAATAATAATAAAAATAAACCAAGAGTCTCTTTTTTCCTTTGTTACCTATATGCAAACAATATCGGTACACATAACTGTTTCAGTTTGATGATGACTTGTATTTGAATGGAAAGTATATAAAATAAATGGATGCTAGCTCACATCGAGAAGGTATTACATGCATGTACTGTGATACACGACGTACACCTAGATGCCATTACAAACAGTTAACGTTAGATACGTGTTTTGGCCTCTTCAGTGTCCGTGGGTCTGACAATAGTAAACAACTCAAGGATCGCAACATATTGCTATGGGATACAGCATTGTTACAAAATGGTAAATTTCTTATTTAAGATGAAAAATGTAACATTTCCCCACGTTGGGACCAGCCATATAAATTTAATGCTGTAGCTGCAACAATGCTGATGAATGATACAATTTATAATAGTCTATTTATAAGCTTGTTCCTTTACAGCACAAATTTCTTATCTATGTTCTTATGAGTTCTTGCAGTGATTTACTTCTTATGTTCTGGTACACCTCTTATTTAGTTTTGTTTGGGATAAGGTCAAAAATTAAACGAAATATCTAAATCTCATATAAGAATTATATTTAATTTTTTTTTAAAAAAAATCCAATCGTAAATAACATTGCCACACTGTATCTATTTATTTTTGTTTTACAAAATAAAGAGAAAAGGAAAAAAAACATGTATACTCATATACTTATTTATCTATAATAATAGTTGAAAGAATAATTATCTTGTTCCTTTAAACAAAGAAAAATTATTAATTCTTGATAATTTGTTTATTAATACGAAGCCGATTGTATTTCACCAAAAACATACATTTTCACATAGTGCCTTGGTAAACTAAACGCGAATGCTCTGCAAACTGGCCTATACTAATTGCTAGCTGTAAACTTTCTCACATTGTACCTCTAGCAGCTTAGCATCTGCCCATAAAAAAAAACATCCCCGCTTATTCGTATTTATATTATTTGAATTACTAAATTAAATGACTATATAATAATTAATGATGCCCAACGATATACTAAAGGCAAATATTTTCACATAGTACCTTCAGCACGTCTAACACCATTAACTATCCTTTTATTATTTTAAAACAACGAATTATTATTATAAACAAGATAATATTCATCTAATTAATCATGCCCAACGATTTACTAAAGGCAAATATTTTCACATAGTACCTTCAGCATGTTAAGCTCCATTAACTATACCTAAATTGAATTATTTATCTTAAAACTTACTTCATATCATCGTACATTTTAGCAAATTCATTCTTATTGATGTCATCCATCTTAAAAATTAAAATAATAAAAATGAAAATTAATTGAATGAATTTGTTTTAAAGGAAACTAAATAAAATAAAAATCTAATTCTTAATACCGATTCTCAAATCGTGAGATGATAAGTAGTGCATATAAACCCCTACTTTCACTTTAGCTATCTCAAAAATTTTATTTTTTTCCAAAATTACATCTTTACTGCTTGAATTATAAAGTTCATCTTCGACAAGTCTATTCATGTTTTCGCCTTATATACTGAAACAAAAGCCTATCGATAATTTGTAGCACCTCTGTTATCTAATTAAATTTTATGTTGGCATTGATTTTAAAACGTTCGTGATAAAATCTTTCTTTTACGTTTTATTCAAGTTGTCATATTCGCACCAATACGCGCATATCGTCTTGACAGCTTACACACTAATGGCGACGACTCGAGCTGTTTGTTATTATTGTTTTTCACCAACTTGTTATATCCAATCTTCAGTAAGTATATTTTTCTTTTCTTTCCCTTCAGTATAGTCCTTCATTGTACTTGTATATGAATGCATTGCCTTTTTCATCGTTTGTTATATATTTCCTTTTTCCATTAACTAATGTTATTCTTATTTTTCCTTTAGAAATTCTTCGATTTGGTAGTACGGGAAATACGTTATAAACAACAGGAATTTTTCTTGAGGAGCCATCATTGCGAAGATTGGTTGCTTTCGTCACACTGTCGCCAATTTCTATCCATGCTCTCTCTTCAGGTAATATATTGATTTGCAGAATGCTGTGAACAACATTAACACTGTATTTTTCTTTTGCAGGTTTTTAAACCACACATGACCATTTCTATTGTCTTTGAAGGCTTTGTCTTATACATACAAGAACTAACAAGAGTATTTTTAATTCATGCTATCACTATTTACATAAAACATTCTTATTTACGATCTGTCACTTCGCCCCAGAAATATTTTGATTTATATCTTTTTACACATTTATTTATAAATTACAGGTATTTACTATATTTTAAGTTTTATTATTAAAAACTTTCTTATGAATTGGTACCATTATTTATATTTAAATTCACATTTATTTGTCTAATGTGTACCAAAAATTCATGTTTATTTTTGGTACAACAGTTCCTCCTTAAATGTAGGCAACTTATTCGACTTAGTATTACATGTTTTGAAAAAATAAAATTAGTGTTCTTTTTCAATAACTAAACTAATTCTTAATATTATTATTTCAATAGAGGCATATATGCACATACGTTTACGTATATATGTATATTCGTGACTTGTATCCGTCTAAACTGCGGTCACAAAAAGTGAATAAAGTGAAAAAAAGCAAAGTAATTGTTTTACTGTGTCTTTCTAAAAAAAGATAAAAACATTAATTACTTACTATCTACAGCAGTCGATGGTAGAATAGTTTCTCTTAGAGCGGCCTTTTCATCGGGTATTGGAGGATAGTAAATTTCATTAGCATACTGTGCGTTAGAATCTTTCAAGCTGGGTGTAAACTTCACGATGGCCATTTCCCTGGGATCGACTTCGTCCTCTCCTTCCAGAGCCTTCAGTGCGCCCTCCAAATCCTGATCCACAAGATGGTAACACTCATTTACTTCGAACGGTAGACTGGTAAAGATTGCTTTGCGATAAGATTTGCGACACATTTAAGGACATCTTTAACACTCACTCGTTTCTGGTTGCGTACAGCATCCCTTGCAGACGACACTGAGTGTACGCATGACTCCAACGGTATCCAAGGGCGAAAAGCCGCTTTAGTTCTTGACTGAGCTGGTGCAGAACATCCTTATCCAATGTGTACCTAAAATAAACTTAGTAATAATTTATTTCAGAAGTAACGAGGCATTGTACAGCAACATAAGCAGCATATCAATGATTAAGATCATTTGCTTTGATATTATTATTTATTAATCACTTTCAAATTGTCTTTCTTTAGTCGTCTCTAACGATATCTATCAAAAAAAGTAGATAAACACTGAAAAAAAACTTAAATATTTTGCCAAACTATGGGTCAATGACATTTTCGCTATTTTTGATACAAGTAACCATGATTTAGATATCGTTGTAAAACAGTTAAATTATAAATTGCTCCAATTAAATTTAGGGTAGTAAAGGAAAAAATGACTTGTAGGATTCTATTTTGTTGTCGTAATTTGTCTTACCTTCGTTTTTTGTTATACAGAGTGTATATAAATGATTGAAAGGCGTTTGAATTTCCCGCTTTTTATTTTTTTGCTTTAAGTTGGTGCCAAGTACTAGTCAAATTTCTGGGGCTGTAAATATTTTATATCATAGGCGTAACATAAAAAAAAATGAGAAAGGGAACAATTTTAGGGAAATATACTAATTTATTAAAAGATAATTGCAATAAAATTGTTTTCTAGTGTTGATATTTTAAACAATATTCTATTTTAGTTTCAGATTAGACTAGTCAATGAAAATTATTACAAAAGTATAATACTTATTCAAGGTATTTAATATTTAAAATTTTGAAAATTGCAACATTTGTTCAAAATGCTGCCCATGTAAATTAAAACACAAATTCACTTTTCTTTTCATACTGCGGAACGGATTGTGTAATATTTTTGGCCTAATATCATTTATAGCTTCCGAAATTGTATGTTGTAATTCTTCCAATGTATGGATACGGTTAGAATAAACTTTATTCTTTAAATAACCGAACATTAAATAATCCAAAATGGTCAAATCTGGTGACCGAGTAGGCCAGCTTATCAATCTGTCCCCGACTGTTGCAGATAATCTAATGTTCTCTGTTCAGTGTGGGCTGTTAGAAATAACCAAGCTGCGACTCATCATTGTGAAGTTGTTCAATAAAAGGATTAAAATTAGATCTTGATAGGTATTCGAATCAATATTTTGATGAAGGAAGATAGGATCGATGATTCTTCTTCTTGCACCGCTAATCGTACGCCGATCTTTTGAGGACGTAACGGAGTCTCAACGAAAATATGAGGATTTTCTGCACACCAAATTCTACTGTTCTGTGAATTTACACATCCACTGAGATGGAACCGTTCTTCGACGCTGAAGAAAGTAATATCCAAGGTATCGTCATGGAGATTTTGGAAAAGTACTAAATAAATTAACGGAATTAGAGGTGGGGGGAAGGCAGATGGTAAAGAAGTAAAAAAATCTATAAATTAAGGAGACAATCATTGCAATGATTGCAGTATAAATCATGTAAATGTGCAAAAAGGGAATTATAAATGTTTGAAAAAATGAAAGAAAACACTTATAAACATTCTCTATATCATTCCGTACTAATTTACAGGATATTATATAATTTTAAATGTTAAAAAATCAATGAAATAAACTACAAATTTATAAATAATATACACTTTATAACGTCTTTTGTTACTGATTTGTATATAATTTTCTAATAAATAATGAGAGGTTTGTTCGACCATCTATCTACTATATAACTATGGATGACAGTCGTTGGTCCAAATCCGAATGAAACTTGGAATGGGCTTTTTCCACTAGGTGGGTTAAGGTTAGGTTTGTTGTTATGATTGGGTTATGTTAGAATTTTAAAATCGCAGAAAAGTTATTAAAAAACATAAAAACCAAATGTAATTATTGTGTAGTAAAGTGAAATAAACATATTTTTTTACGATTTTCATAATTTCAACGGTGTATATAACAGATACGACTAAAAATGTGACATGAAAAATTCACTTGGTGAGCACCTTAATTATTAACTATCTCTGTTCCTGTACGTTGGCGTCGATTAATTTATAAGTAAAAGTTGTTCAATTAGAGGTCCTCTATAAGGTTGCACGCATATTCTCGAATTTACCCTGAATTACTGTTATTCTGTATGGCTGTATGGATGTAAATGAACAACTTTCTTGCAAGCCTTTTAACAGGTACCAAGTGATAAATCTGTTTGTTGGGGTGATAAGCACCGTAAAGATTTTTTAGTTCTTGCCTCCATTCCGTGATTAATATCCGCAATAACTTGTTCAGTTAGAACAGTAGGACGATCTATAGATTTTCCTTTCCCAACATTCCCTGTTCTGCGAAATCTATCTATTATACGACGAACATGCTGTACAAAACAATTATGCGTAAATTCTACGTTGGGAATTTTTTCTTGAAATTGCTGATGGCAATTTGGATAGGAATAATTTTTGATGATTGCGTATTCCTGAACGATGACGCACCTCAACAATAAATTTGTTGTGCATATATGTGAAAACCATCATTAACCTAAAAGCGGATGTTGATTATATTTATGCGGATGTAAAAAGTGGCAATAAGAAAAGCCTTTCTAGTAATCAATAAGTAGAATAATAAAGTAAGTAGATGAAAACGAAAATCAAAATAAAAACAATAGGATAGTGAGACGCTACTGATCACTGCCGGTATATCTTCTAGAAGCACCAACTTTCCGGCATAAAAAAAGCGCGGGCGATTCAAACGCCTTTCAATCATTGTTGAATAGATTATACGAACGAGTTTATTTTCGGAAGAGCATGCCTTCCTTACTTGTACCATGGTAAATACGTCAGACTGTTAGTATCTTAACATTGATTACTTGATATAATTTGTAGGATTTTCCGATTCTAACTTCCAACACCCTCTGTGGCTTGAAGGCTAGGGCACCTGCCTAGAGATCATAAAGTCTTGGGTTCGAACTCACTCGTGGGAATTTTTTTATAATTCAATTTATTTCATTAAATTATTTTTTCTATCCCACCTTTTGCAAAGAAAACTCCATGCTGACTAATTACTTATGGGCCATAATAAAAAAGATTATTATAATCTAATTCCTTTTGCGTTAATCAGAATTTTTATTTTATCGAAATATTACATTGAAGATAAAAATATACGCACTAAAATCAAAGGTTTACCACAAAGTACTTTGTTAATATGATCTAAGCAAATAATCCGATAAGATAGCCAATATAATTGGTTAATAACACGTTAAATGTTTTCCTATTGAGCTTTTATTGGAAAAAATATCTGAACAGATGATAGTAACTACTTTACACACAAGTTTTACGATTGTGCTAAAGAAAACCATTACGTAAGAAAGTATTAAAATTACTTATTATTAAAAGAACATAATAAATTCTCTACGTTTGTCAATTGTGGGTTGATTTGACTGCTTAGTATACAATAATATGTTGTGCATATATAATTAAAAATTTGAACGATAAAATTTAATTTTTCCTATTTATAATTTCTACAGTTATTACCTGAATACATCTTCTTCATCTAGATCTTCGTGTGTCGGTAAACAACGTCCGAATACATAATCTGCAAAAGTGTGTTTTTTAATTATACATGCGAAAAGTTATTCTTTTATAACTTTGAAATCATTTTACAGAAGTTTCCAACTTTCAAACTTCAAACGCAATGTTTTGGTATATAAAATATGAATATTTCAACTTTAATATTGAAAATGTTCAAAGTTTTTATTCTCATGGACATTACAATTTGATGTGTCATACTCAAACAAAGTAAAAGTAATCAATTTTCTGTTGGTTATTGTATGTTTTTACTGATCACATAGCGTCTTGTATTTTTTATTATTCTCTGTGGAGAAAAGCTGTCTAAACTTTTGAACATTCGAGAAAGTATTAAAAACAAGTCAACTAAACACGAAAATGGAAATTATTTTTAGACAATATATCCTCAGAAGTGATAAAATATATAGTCAGAAAGGGAAAGACATATTAAATGAAGTATCAGAGAATATAAGAATTGCAAGTGATTGGATGTCAAGATCTAAATTGCCCATAAACAAGAAAGAAGACATGTTTATTGAGGAAGATTAGATTTTGTTCCAAGAAAATCCTTAGTCAGAGTAGTATACAAAAGAACATGGAGCAAAATCGAAACAGCTAGACGTTTCTCAATGTGGATTTGGAAGTGGCAGGAGCATGGAAACCAGCAATAAGATTATAGAAAAGAGTAAAGACATTCACATCTGCTTTATAGACGAGCACTCTGCAAGAGGACAATAACATTAGTGAAATGAGTGTACAGGAATAACAAAGCAAAAGGAAATGAAAGAATTCACAACAAACAGTGGCCAAGTACACAGAGAAGTTTAAGAAATTAGGGATGAAATGATTGACAGATTCGACGAAAGTAATGAGCGGTGTGAGAAAATGAAGCAAGATGCAGAAAACATCAACCAAAAATGGTACAAATAAAAGAGGGGTAAAAGAGAAAGCAAGATATTCTTGTAAGAAACCTCAAAATACGGACAGACGGCATGATATTGGCAAAAATGCAGAACTGAGTGGAAGAGAAAGAAAGAAGAATGGGAGAAGGAAAGACAGGTAGTTAATAGAATGCAAAAAATGGAAGAAAGAGCAGACTACAAGAAAATAAAAAGGGTGAAATAATATTATTATAAAGACTGCGGACATAAAAGAACAGGACCAAAACCAGTAGAGATCTTCTTGGAGGAAAGCTCAAAATACAGACAAATAAACGGCATAACATTGGCAAAAATGCGAAACTGAGTGAAAGAGAAAGAAAGAGGAATGGGAGAAGGAAAGACAGGTAGTTAATAGAATGCAAAAAATGGAAGAAAGACCAGACTGCAAGACAACAAAAAGAGCGAAATAACTTTACTATAAAGACTGCGGACATATAAGGACAGAAATTACCAAAACCAGTAGAGATCTTTCTTGGAGGAAAGCTCAAAATGCTGGCAAATAAACGTAACATAATATTGGCAAAAATGCAAGACTAAGTGGAGGAGAAAGGAAGTGGAATGGGAGAAGGAGTGAGAGTTTTTAGTCAATAGAATGCAAAAAATGGAAAAAACAGCAGACTACAAGAAAAACAAAAAGGCAAATAACATTATTATAAAGACTGTCGACATAAAACGTTAGGAATTACCAAAATCAGCAAAGATATTCTGGCAAAAATGCAAAATTAGTATAAAAAAGAAGATAACTGTGACTGGGAATGGGCAATGTCTGAAAGGAACAGAGATTTATATAAAAAACGATATGACAATACAAGGAATGAAACCTGTAAAAAGGAGAAATGAGAATAATAAATGAAACATAAAAATAATGCTGAAAGTATGAAAAATAATCGATGAATTACAAAATCGATGTGGTGGGATTCCAAGAAATTAGGTGGAAGAAATACTGATAAGTAATTAAAAATCAATACATTATATTATATATTATATATATATTTCTCACTCATTAAATAATATGCTATTACTGATTCGTTTTGGCTATGTTTGTCATAATATAAATGTTGAAAAAAATGCTGTCTTCAAGAAATAAAGAATTAAACATATATCACTGTTATTGTTTACTTATAACGTCTGTCCCAATTGTTTTTGCACAAAATTTTGGATCTAAAAATAGGTTGTATTGATAAAATATCAGGATGGATTCGTAACCAAAAAAAATGGTTTATTTTCTTGATATTGGAGTAGATTTTACTGTGTCCGTATTAATTCGAAGTGTACAATTTAACCGAATATCTACTTTACCAACATGTACGCTATTCATCCAAATTGCACTACAATATTCAGCAGCAGAATACACCAATGCAAGAGCGACGTACGTAAAATGTCTGAATGAGCTCCCCAATTTGAACCACCCAACTTCTGTAAGATATTATTTCTTGTTTTAATCTTCATACGCAATTTATCAATATGTTGCTTATATGTTAACAAAGTATCCAAAGTAACTCATAGGTATGTTGAATTAAAATTATGTCTTAGAACAGTACCATTAAAAGATACTATAAGTTATGTTTTTCGTTGGAAAAAGAAACATCTGACTTAGATGGGTTAGGACATAACCTCTATTTTCTAAAATAATTACTCAGAATCAATAAATCTTCGTTTAAATTAACTTCAATTTGATTTCAATTATTGTGTTCATAAACAATTGCCATGTCATCAGCGTAGATGAATCTTCTAGAAGTCGTATCTGGTAAATCAATTGTATATAGATTAAAGAGAAGATGAGATAATACCGATCCTTGAGGTAAACCATTATATAATATTTTAAATTTACTACTTTCTCCAATGGTAATAAGTTTAATTAAATTACCATTAGGCAACAGATTATATAATTTTAAAAACAATACATCTAACCAAACTGTATCATAAGCAACTGTTAAATCAATTAAACTAATACCTGTTTTCAAATCCTTTTTTTTTTTTGTAAAATAAGATGGTTCTTAATGGGTTAAATATAAATTAAGTTAATTATTACAAAAATATGTATGTGGCTAAATATTTTGCGCGAAAATTGTTGGGACATAAGTTATTATATTACCTTTATATTAAGTTTATTTTTATTATATTTAATCCAAAATAAAAAGAGTTATTTAAATATTGTCGTTATTACAAAATCGAGAATATTACATATTTACGCTTTCAATAAAACCAATTTTACTTAAAAATGATTGTAGAGAATTAAAGATCCCTCATTTTATAATTTTAATTTAGTACATACCATCGTAGCACCATTCCACTTCCTCCAGGCAGAGTCTATCGCTAAAGAGGCATCCTGAAAAAAAGAAAACGAATGTAAAATCAATAAAACACTGGTGTGGTATTTCTTCCACCAATTCGCGTATGTTCTATTTATTAAACTTTCTTCTTATAACGTCAACTTTTCATAACGGGGCAGTAAAAACGATTTTATGTAACAGCCTTTCTGAAAAACATATCTTTCAGCTGAGAAAATTGAATTTTTATTGTGGGTTTCTACATTGGCAAGCCGAAATTTTACGAGATCATAATAGGAGAATAATGTAATATTTTTTATGGTTGTGGGATAGGTATTTAGGTAAACATTTATATTGGAATAGTTACCTTTTAAATATGTATTTCCAAGAAGCAATATTGAACGTTTTTGTATTATTAATTACGTCTATTTATACGTACAACACATTTCCATAACCGGTAAATATGTATACCTCGAGGGTGCAATAGAAATATCAAATGTAAGGGCATGGGGGCGGCGTGTTTATTTCATTGTATCATAAGAAAGAGCTATTATCAACTTCTATTATAAACAGACTTGTTGACAAACACGTAATTCAAAACCAATAAACAAACGTAGATATAGCTCTGTTAAGACCTGATGACACTTGCGTGGATGACAAATTTATACAAAAAAGGAGAAAGCAGCATTAAACTAGTGAGATAAACATAGATGTCGCTACATATGAAGGGTTAAGTACCGTCTTGAATACATTAGCCCGTATTTAATTTAGTTGCGCTTTGTCTACCGTAGTGTATGTTGTTTGGTGTCGTTCTGCTATTTATAAGAAAATCGCTTTATCCTCGTTTTCTACAACAAAACTCTTTATTTGCATTTATTGATTCGAACGTAAGTAATAACAAAACAAACTAGCAGGAAAGTAGAAATATCTAATTATAATATTATTTGTTTGAAGGTTAAAACTTCGATAATGGCGGATTCTTTTGAATCTGTATCGAAAAAGTGCAAAATTATACATTATCAAGCTCGAGAAATCGTGCGAAATTTATATAATTACATCAAGATGCAGAACCATAAAGGTAATTAGTATAAGACTGTGTTTGTTTAATTATTAGTTAATTTAGAAGATTTCTAAATCACAAACAGAGAAATACAATGAGATAAACAAATTCTTTGATTAGAATAAATAAATTGAGGTTAAAGTACAGTTACAACTATTATCTTTAACTGACGACCTATAATATACACATGTGCGATTTTAAGTACATTATGGACATTTTTAGTATACTTCTAACGTATTTTAATATTAATTGTAGATGAATCTTACATTCATAGCAGCCATACAACTCGTATGAATGGGTTGATGGAACTCATAAAGGGATAAAATGCCCTATATCAAAAGGAAAACGATTGATTATTGTACATATAGGTATATTTTAATAATACTTTTGAATAATAAATATCACTTAACACATGTTATAATTTCCAGGGGGTGAACAAGGATTTATTGACAATGCTCCGTTAATATTTAAGTCTGGACAGAAAACTGGCGACTATCATGATGACATGAACAGTACGAATATTTTGGTGCATAGAACAGCGCCCATAGTTCTTTAATTGACCGCTAATTGCTCCTATAGTGATTATCTCAAAAATTACAAAAGATAGGTATAGGACATTGTTAACAAAAATGAAAGAGAATAAAAAAAGGAACAAAATGACTCAATAAAATACTGGGTGTTCTATTTAAAAAAAATAAGTTTTTGGTATGTGAAAATTTCAGGAAGTAGGCTTTGACAAAACAAAGTTTTTTTGTAGTGTCGAGTACAACTTTACGAAATGATGCAGAATTTTCTTGGCTACAAGCACCACCAAAGTCAATGTTTTTACTTTTAAAAACAATGTGAAAATGATTTTTTTCTGAACACGTGTTTTGGTCAAATATTTTCAAAAAAAATTAATAACTCAAAAACTATTGGCTCAATTTTGAAAAAAAAAAAACAGTTGAACATGCAATTTAAAGCAGTACAAGAAAATCCAAAAATATATAGGGTGAGTCATTTAGAAAAATTAAGTTCCGTGCATTTCCGGTGAAACCAGATGTGTGTCAGAGCTTAAAGTATTTTTACAATATGTGCGACAAACTACCATGAATCTTACACTAATTGTTTTTTCCTTAATTTAAAACACAAAAGAGCAATCGAAGGAGCTGCTACTAATGACTCACCCTGTATAAGTCTTCCTTCTGGCGTCCAAATTTTGAAAATCGTTTTATACAGAAATTACAGAAATTATTCTAAATACTTTTATTCTATTAGTAAATCTCTATACAATGCATAATTTGGAAACTATTTGCTATTCGATAAGAGTAAAGATTTTGCTTTCGATAATAAATGGCATAAATAATATTAGTCTTTTACTACGCATAACAAATACATTTAAAGGAATGAATGATAAATAAAACTAGTAAATGGTCAAAAGTATCGCTTTCTTGTTTTGTGTATTGTTGAAGTCGAGGTTCAAATGACCTATAAACATTTGCTACAATTTTTAGGTTACTAGTAGAAACTGTATATGCCTGTATGTTATTTATGCTAGATCATATTTATTAATTCTTATTATTAATACTTCATATTTGGCGTAAAGTGAATTCATGTACTTGTAATGTAATTTTCTCTACCAAGTAAGGGTGTAAATGTAAATTTGAAGTGTTATTAATTGTATTGCTAACTGATGCATTTTTAAGCTTGTCACCTAATACATTTTAAAATTTTAGTGAAAATTACGTATTTGTAAATAGATGATATTGTAAATAACTTTTTTTGTCTGAGAGCCTAGTAGCATTGAAAATGAACTCTATTCCCCTGGCTTGCCCATCACTAAGAATTTTAGAGAAATATATTGATTGATATACAGATTAAGTACATATTGCAAGAGTCTAATATCATTTAGCCTGAAGAATATTTTTTGAATTTTTTCTTGTTTTACAAGCAACTTTATCAGAGCTTTATATTCAATGTTATTCATATTCATACACACATACATAAATAAAAACTAGTAGCTAATAAAATTAATAATACTGAAATTGTTTTGTAAACTGGCAAAGTAAAAAAACATACTTAATAGAAAATTCCATCAAAATTGAAGACTACTCGTTCCGGAGATATAAAAGGACTCTTCGTATGCTGATAAGTCGGGAAATGAGAAATTAATTAGTAAAGTTGTCTAGGGACGCTTCTTTTGGTAAATTCAATTATCTCTGTGTAGTTGGCTTCTAAAAATTAAGCCCTACATAATAGATTTTCTGCGTAGGAACGGTGCGACAAAGACAACACTATAACAATCAAGAAAGTAATAAAATTAAGAACATTTGATATGCAAACTATTAACTCCATTAAGAGTTTTATTACGCTAAGCCGTTTCACTCCCCAGATAAATGAATTTGGAAGATAAGTTTTGCCAAACACCGACAACAACATTTAATTAAGCATATTTTTATTAATATTTTAAAAAATATTTACAATCAATGAATGTATTATTGTAATATTAAGTCGCAATTAGTCATAAGTTTAGTATGTATTTATGAATAAGAATGGTAGCGCCGAAAGTTTACATTAATGCGATAAACGCTACGATATTGATAAACATTCTCGCGGCCTAAAAGAATATGTGCATGTGAAGTGTGAGTGGAAATACCCGGACTATGTAGAAAGCGGGGAATCACAGACATCCTCATATAAAAAGAAAATACACGTTGAGAAGTCAAAGAGTCAAAGGTTAGACCAGTTAAACGTTGTGTCGAGAGGCGAACTCCAATAGACTTCTGGGAAAGTCAGCAACGATAATAAGAATCGTTGTTAATATAAATTAAATAAATAATAGACTCCTGGGAGAGTCGGGGACAATCATAAGAATTGTTGTTATTTGAAAAAGTAGTAAAAAGTGTTTAAAGTGACACATACATATTAAGTGTGCAAAGTGTTATATCGTCGTTATAAATATATTGTGCTCCCTTTGGCAGAGCAAGTTGATTTGTCACGTCTTGGTCGTGAACAAAGAACATTTCACTGATGATAAACAGCGCCCGAAGAAAGAAGAAAAGAAGCTTTAAAAATAAGGTATTATTTAAAATGATAAATGATTATTGTAAGTCAATGTATTTGAGAATAAAGAAATAATATTATAAAACGAATTTCAAAGAGAGACGAAAATAAATAAATATAGTTGTTAAATAAACATCGTCTCCAAAATATAAAGTATAATGTAACTTAATATGTTTCGCAATCGTCATATATGTATATAATCATACATAAATCTTGTATGCAGCGTAAGTGGTAAATTCTTGGCTATTGTTTATGTTTGAATATAACGAATAATCGACGTAAATATTTGTATCAATTTAATATTTGTAAAGAACCCCAAGTCAGAATTTATGTTTTTCTTTAAACATTGAGTGTTTTTGACATTTCGGACTAAACCAGAGCTTGCATAGATGTTTTAGATACATTGCTTATATCAATTTATGTATATTTATAAATGTTAATGGCATTAATAGCTGCACTGAAAATAATATGTCAGAATTTTTAGAATGACAAAAAGGTTTTGCCAAAAAACTGAGCAAATGTAAGTTTTTTTTTTTACAAAATTAATGCAATGTAGCTTATTAATACGTCCTTCTTAATAAAATATAGGTGTGACCGAAATGTCATAAGCGTAAAATAGCGTTTTATTGGTAAATTTATTTAACCCTAATTCTGGCAGAAAGTTATACTTTTTTATATATCATCATTAAAACACTGAATTTTCGTCAAAAAGCTTCTGGACAACGTTTTGGCAAAACCACACTTGTCATCTTCAGGTCAGCCATAACTGTCTGCTTCTGCTTCTTGTTATTGTAAACAGTTTACAAATAACAAGAAGCAGATGCAGACAGTTATCGCAGGCCTGAAAATGGCAAGTGTGATTTTGCCGAATTTGGTGCAATAAAAGCATTAGAGCCGTTCAAAATTATATTCTTATAATTTGAAATAAACTATATGTGGACTGCATTACTTAAAAGTAAGAAATGGTAAATTGAAATGACTTTTCTCTGTTTCGGTATTAGAACAACGTTATTCTAGCAGCCAGATTGATGTTAGAATGGACTCCATTCTAACACTGATTTTTGGTAACTTTTTATTTTAGTAGAAATAGGTTGGTGGCATACATTTTTCATAATCTTTTTCATACTCGCTTTTCGATTTACCTGGTAGTAAATTATTTATGGCGTTGGGGGCCCCGTACCGCAATTCTAGTGCCGCAGATTGACGCTCTTCGTCTGACATTCCGCCCACAGATAATATGAGATTTTTTCTAATTTAAGCAAACTTTTCAATTCAAATAATTCTTACAAAAGTCAACTGTCAAATATATATGTAAATCATTGCTACCAATCGACTACGTCAGGTTATCAAAATTTCCATTAATGAATATTTTTAACAATTTTTCTATAAATAAATAATATAAATACAATCCGAAACAGAGAAAATAGTGTAAAATACTCGTAACATAAGGCCATTCCAGCGTTCTTTCCTTCGGTCACTCGTGCTGCGCGCTCGTGTCCGAATTTGGAAATCATGCTGGAATGAAAGGCCTTCTGTTACTTGTATTTTAATATACTATTTAATTATACAATGTTAAGTAATGACAATTAAATTTAATACACAAAACTAAAATAAAAAAAAACTATGTAATACCGCTATTAAAGAAAGGAATACAGCTTAAAACCCTAGATCTCTTTAAGTTTTATTAAGCCCTCACTGTAGGGTGTGCCGTATAATACTTATATATCTAATTGATTGAAGACGGAGATACGTGTTGAAACTCCATAATTTACAAGTAAAAATTGAAATAAATTCAAATTGAGTTCAAAACAGTTTTATTCAATTCACTACAATTGTTAAAAATTGTATATACTGGGTGAGATATGTAGATGATATTTTGGTGTGTTTTAAAGGAACGGATAGACAGTTAAATTCACTTCATAATCATATTAACACTTTGCATGATAGTATTAAATTCACCATAGAATTAGAAGAAAATAAAACCATTAATTTTCTAGACCTTCAAATATCACATATTACTGATACACACGAATTCGCTATTTACCATAAACCCACCCACACAGATATTACGATACATTCTAACTCTTTCCACCCGATTAGTCATAAACTTGCTGCTTTTCACTCAATGTTATATAAATTAATCCATGTTCCTATGAATAAGATTAATTTTGATAAAGAATTAGATAGAATTTACACCATAGATCAGAATAATGGTTATTCAAAAGAATTAATAAATAATCTCCTTCATAAAAAACAAAAAACAAAAATCATATCCAAAATTTATCCTATAGTTCCCCAACTTACTTATCAAAATTTGCCTCTGTGACTTATATAGGTACACCTTCCATAAAAATAAAAACATATTTACAAAAAATAACAAACACATTAATTTCATTTCGTACAAACAACAAACTACAGAATCACATTAAAAATAATAAAGATACAACTGACAAAAATTTAAAATCTGGGGTCTATAAGTTAAATTGCGAGTGTGGAAAAGCTTATATCGGACAAACTGGTAGATCCTTTTCCACACGCATAAAAGAACATGAAAGAAGTTATAAATTACAAAAAACAGATTCCACATATGCAAACCACTGTATTGAACAAAAACATAAATTCAATAATAAGTTTGACATACTACATATACAAGACAAGAGTAAAAAATTAAATTTATTAGAAAACCTAGAAATAAATAAATTAAACAAATTAAACCTTATTTTAAATGACCAACTAGAAGTGAATAATTCACCGTTGTTAAATTTAAATATTTAAAATCAACTTAATAACTCTTATAGTTATATATATATTTATAAATTGTTTAATTTTATAATAACAGTAAACAATCAGTTTTCAAAAAAAAAAAAAATTTAATATTCTTAATCATATTGTTATGTATATATATATTAAATATTACATTAAATATATAAGTTACTCCCGCTCTTAACCTAATGTCACAAACTCCCCCCTCTTCATTTAGGAAAAGACATAAATAAGAACGTCTACAAATATTTTGTATTATAATATTCATCACCTGATGAAGCCCTAGTAGGGTGAAACAATTGTAGTGAATTGAATAAAACTGTTTTGAACTCAATTTGAATTTATTTCAATTTTTACTTGTAACTTATATATCTATTTAGTCAAATTAAAATATCTTGAAACGAACTATACTCCTAGATTTTCTAGCTTCGGTGTTAAGTGTGCCAAAATTGTCACCATTCACTAAAAACGGATTTTGGTAGAAATAAATTTAAGTAACGTGTGAAGATGCTTACACATCAATTACTTACAACTCGTTGGATCACCGACTGGACTCCTTCGACGGTAAAATGTAAATTTACGACCGCAATGTAAATAACAATGGAGTGACGCAATTTACCCGAGACCCCAATAAGACCAACACTACAAAATGGGGCATCTAGTCGAATCCCAACATTTTCATCTATAGTATTACACAACTATACGGTTGATGTGAACATAAAACTGACGGTTAATATAATCTAAAGGGGATAGACAACTTACCCACATATCCTTCGGATCGGACTCCCGGGGGACCGATTGCGGCAGCTAGTAGCAGCAGGGTACATCGCAATGAAGCGCTCGCCCCCAGCATGGCCTACAAAAACACAACACACACTTAATTCAATTCAGCAATGAATCTCCACATTTAATTAGCTCATTATAATCACAAGATAATTTGCCAATGGATACATTAGGGCAGGCGCATGGTGAAAGCGAAATGACAATGGATGATCTCGTTGCGTTATTGTAAATTAGACTTTATTTAATTTCTTGGGTGTGGCGATTGTTTTAATTACTTAATATATAATAATATATGTTTACAAACATGTTAAAAACACCCAATTGTTTCAAATACCAATATATATACATATAAAATAAATGCTTATAGTTACTTAGTACTAAAATTATATTTGTTAAATTTAATGATGTAAAAATCTTTATACAGGTAACCCTATATAACACGGTACTTCTTTAGATTTTTGTTTAACATTACATACATTCTTATTTCACAAACTTCTATTCAAGAAAAAATTATGAGCGACAATTCTCTGATTATTAAGAGTGGTCAAGGTTCATAATGCAAACAAACCGCACAGTCATTTTTGCCCCGTGTAAATTATATGGTGTGAAATTAAAAAAGTATTTCTAAGTTTTTAATAAAGAGTGAAGAATATTTTTAGTGATAGGTATGATGTGTGAAATGTGTTTTAATGATTTACTATAGTTTAACACGGAAAATACTTTTTTTTAAATCTTTTCACATTTAAATTCTTCAAAAAAACATGAAATTATAATAATCAAAGAATTTTACTGAACTTGTATATGCAAAATCTTTATTAAAATAACTTTCTATGCTGGATGCAATTTATTATTGTTTTTTCCTTGAAGTATATTGCTTTGTATTATTGATATAGTTAAACTTGCAGGTTGATAAAAAAATTTTAACAGACTAACGAAGAAAAGACAGTCATTTTTGTTGTAAACACAAAGATATATTGTCTATAAATCTAAAAATACAAGTATTTTATGTGTTAAACTATAATGAATCGTTTGAATACATTTCAAATACATTCCGTGGTAAGTCCTTGGAATTACTGGAATCTTACTATGTCGACAGGGTTTAGCAGGTTGAGGTACTCTAAACTTAGTAAAGTGCAGGTAGTTAAATACGGTGTGCCCCAAGGTTCTATATTGGGACCGCTGTTATTTCTGATTTACGTAAACGATTTACCTAGTAATATTACTTTTGGACGACGATTTAAATTGGAAAGCCCAAGTGAATTCACTATGCATAAAATTATCAAAGACCATGGCTATACGTAAGTTGTCATATTGTGCTAGTGAGGAAGCGGCAAGATAATCATACTTTTTCATGTTTCATTCTGTACTGTCCTACTGCATAATAGTATGGGGAAATTCCGTTGGTGCAAAAAGGATATATGTGCTATAAAAAAGGGCCATCAGAACAATTTACAAATTACCCTACAATTATTCATGTAAGGAGGTTTTCATCACAAAAAAAGATGATGTTTTTCCATGTGTATATATTTACCAAACGCTAATATACATACGAAAAAATAAGGTGTGGCCACCACACTACTTTCTTATACGTATCAGCGTTTCAAATTATAGAATTTTCAGACTTTTTTTAAAAAAAATTATTCAAAAACCTATTCTAAGTACTTTTATCTCCTTAATAAATTTCTATAGAACGCATACTTTGCAAGATATTCGAAAAAAAGTACTACTCGCTAAGAGTAAAAGTTATACTGCCTGTCAGAATTTTGAAATTTTATGTATACAAAAGCATTGCAAATCCAGCTCTAAATTATTTTGTACTCTTGACAAATATATATATAAAATGCATAATTTACGACATATTTGCAAAAAATCACTATTATTCAAAAACCTATTCTAAGTACTTTTATCTCCTTAATAAATTTCTATAGAACGCATACTTTGCAAGATATTCGAAATAAAGTACTACTCGCTAAGAGTAAAAGTTATACTGCCTGTCAGAATTTTGAAATTTTATGTATACAAAAGCATTGCAAATCCAGCTCTAAATTATTTTGTACTCTTGACAAATATATATATAAAATGCATAATTTACGACATATTTGCAAAAAATCACTATGCGATAAGAATAAAAGTGTTACTTCCGGTCCGAATTTTGAAATTTTTTTCATACAAAAGGTATTAATTCTAAATGCTTTTTTATACTCGTAACGTACCTGTCTAAAAATCATGACTTGCAAAATATTGGCAAAAAACTGATTTTCGATTAGATTAAAAAAAAATTTTCAAAAACTTTCATAATAAAATTCTTCTCAAAATTAATTTTGAGTACATATGAATTCTTTATAAATTTGTTTAAAATTAGTAGTTGACGAAATATTGGAAAAATTCGATTTTTTTACCGAAGTAAACTACTACTTCAGGTCTGCCGATTTTACTGAAAATCTAATCAGTTCTCAACAGGGAGATTATACTCGTAAATACAAAATTTGGAATTGATAGCTATAGCGGTTTGACCGCTATCGTGGTCACACACACACACAGAGAGAGAGAGAGAGAGACATTTTTTAAAAACCAATTTCTCGGTGTCAGGGGAGTTCAAAACGTGGACATCTGCAAAAATCTCGAGGTCGAAAATTTTCATCATCACAATACTTCCTTACACTACGTATAATATAGTAAAAACATCAATAGTTACAGCTCTCGCGGAGTAACTTTTGTAAATAGCGCGAAAATTAGAAGCTAATTTAACCGATACTGTAGCTTCATGAATAACAAAGTTAGCAATAGTGCCAACTTAATTTATAACACCCTGTATAAATGTGTTAATATTTGTATTGAAGATTTACATGTTTCATGTTTTACAGGCGAATTTAGTATAAATTATGTAAATTTTCTTGTTTCTACATCTGTGTAAGTTTCTTTTAATATGTTTTATATTAACTTTTAATTTATACTTATTTTTATTAACTACATTTTATGATATGCTATGTAAAATTTGATAGCAAAATAAACTATACTAAATATCATACCTATGTACACAACTTTTATAAAAATTATTTTGAAATAGTTTCTTCTTTAACTCCATATGCTTTACACGAGATAAAAAGAAGTATGCTGTTTGTTTGGACTGTGACCCTTGATCTAGCATAATAGTGACATCAACAAACAAATACCCGCATTGCTAAATGCTATCAACGAAGTAAACTCTTGCTGTACAAAATACAAACGAACTTCAAGTTTAATAGGAAAAATCAACTTTTTAATGCCAATGAAAGTGGGCTTAATTGGAAAAAATGCCTTTTATACCAAAAAATTAAAAACTGCCTCTCAATTTAAAGTATCAAACGCACAGCAAATTCAAAAGCTTAGGTGACTGCAGTTATTTAGAGATTTGTTTCTAAATATTTTTGTGCCAGAGGTTAAAAAATATTTAAAGCAGAAAATTTTTTATTTCAAAACTTTATTATCAATTGATAATCCAAGTAGAGTTCCTACCACCTAGCACTACTTCATTGCTCCAGCCACTGGATCAGTGTAATAATCCTGGAAAAGTGATGACGATCTACGACTTACCATCAATCGTGAATGAAGCACTCCCTTTGGCAACAACCCCAAATAATATCATGAATTTACCCTTACAATGGAGAAATCTTTCAAGATTCGGACTTTGCAGCTGTCTTTGTGACAAATCGTCCAATGCATGAGACTCCCGAAAGTGCCATAAGTGCCGATGAGCCATCACTAGACATTAATCCTGAAATTGCTGGACCTTCGAGTTGCCACGAGATTGCGGGACCAATACAAGAGACAGAAGTCGAAGTTGCTGAACCCTAGTCTAGGCCAGGATCCAGTTCTGAATTCTCACCTGAAAGCCTAAAGCCATTTCCAAAAGCACCGAAAAGAAAACAAACGACTAGAGGGCGTAAACGCCGTGTGACTGTAATATTAACAGACACTCCCGAAATGAATGCATTGAAGGAAGAACAAAAAAAAGAGAACAACAAAGAAAAGAAGAAACAAGTGACCAAACAAATATTCAATGATGAAAGCGACAGTGACAAAAATGAAGAAGAAGAAGAAGACGAGGAGGAAACATTGTGCCTCATGTGTTGTGAATCCTATTCAAGTAGTTTGCATGGGGACAATGGGGAGCAATGGATGCAATGTCTGCGATGTAAATTATGGGCCCATGTTAACTGTGTTAGAAATAAAAAAATGTTCTTATGCAGAAGCAATATAGTTTTGTTGATAAATTATATTAAAAAACCTACCTATTCATGTTAATTATTTCAGTAATCAGCTGTTACATCTTACCCCAATGGCTGTTAGTTTTTGCCCCAACGTTGAGGTTGGATGTAACATGTCACTGCACATATACATATATATTTTTTGTTAACATGCTTAACAAATCATATCAAATAAGTACTTCCAAAGTAGCTTGAATGTTTGATCTATGGTTTAATCAACATGGATGTCCAAATTGGGCGAGAATTGAAAAACAAAAATTAAAAACATAGAAATGTTACTTTCATCCCCGGTCTTCCCTAATTGAATAACGCACATGAAGGTTCAAAATTGCGTTTTTAATTAACTTTAAACTACCTAATGTTTACCTATGGAAATATTCATTGATTTTAAAGAAGAAATAATGTATAGTTTTAAAAGTCCATTAGAATAAAAATGATTTAACTCATGTTCGACAGTATAACTTTTATTATACAGTCATACAGTAACAAACAGGATATAATTAACTATTTAAACCCCAGTTTTAAATTATAAGAATGCATGTTTCCACCACTCTATCCACTTGTATGTTTTAAATTTATTTTAATATATATGTATGTATTATATATCGAAAATACGTAATAGACTTTTACGCCCAAAAGGTTGCCAACATTTACTTGTATATAAGTAGTAATGATGAGTTGCTCACAACTCATCCTGTAATATCGACCACGATACGAAAGTAGTTCAGAATCTCAAAACATAAATGATATCGACTTTGCATTCATTTCGAATTCGAATTTCGTAACGTATGTTCCGAATCCGAGGGCTGTTCCGACCATTACCAGTTGGTAAATCTGAGGTTTTACTGGAAAATCTTAGAGGATTTAGCGTAGTTCGAGCTTTTACAGTAAAATATAAACAATATTTTATTTCTGGATGATATAAGAAAGTATTTTTACTAAGAAATATGACTTCCTTTTTGTATAAATACGCAATAATCATCTGTATTCTACATTAATCATGAGAAAATTAAGTTAATTTGGATTTAGATCTGCTCCAGCGACTTTGAAAATTTAATATCACGAAAGAAAATTCTTAGAAGACCAGTTTTCTTTCATTAATCTACGTCACTCGACCTACTTCTTACTTTACATGATTGCAGATATATTTCATTTTATTCAGGAGAATTTCTCTGTTTTAATTTATTTTTTAACGTCAATGTTTTATATATATATATATATATATATATATATATAAGCTTACTAATAATAAAAAAAAATTAACAATACTCCTATTTTCTGTATGTATTTCAATGGAGACAAGTTACGTAAAGTACTACAAAATGAAATGAAATTAATGAATCTTTCCACGAAACAAGTAAAGCTGATTACGCTTCCTCTTTGTACAATTTAGTTTTCAACTGGAGAAATTGATATATAAGCGTGTTTTTCTCCATTACAAATGAAATATAAACGTAATGGTAAGAGTGAACAGGATGAATCCAACGCCCACACGATAATTGATGGTGATATTAAATGTTTCTGCGTTAAATTTGTGGATTAAAGTCTAATGTAATGAAATGAACTTGGCTGCTTTTGAACTTTTGTAAGTAAATTTAAACGAGTAGCTTTTTTCATGAAAATATTTACTGTGAATTAGTATACAAAAACAAAAATAAGTAATTGTTAATTTATAAATAACTCCGAGGTGTAGCAAAAAGGTCCGCAGGGCTGGCAGCTATACAATACTTATTTATACACATATATATATATAAAGAATTCTTCTTGAGAAGTTATTTAATTATCCGTAAAATAAAACCATGTTTTTTTAACGTTTTGTCATTTTTATTACGTCTTTATCAAGGAGAAAAACAAGTAGAATAGAAAAAATTAATTACATGTGGCAGATAATTTATCAGAATTGCTAACAATATAATTTTACTACAACAATAACAAAAAAATATGCAAAATTTATTTATTGCATGAATAACATAAAAGTATTTATCAGCTTTTATATTATTTTTACTAAAAACTTTACCTTTTTTAGTACAAATAAAAGATCAAAGCATGCAATAAAAAAAATTGTATATAGTGAAATCTCCCTTGGGCGGACACCAACGGGACCGACTGAAGTGTCCGTTCAAGTAGGTGTAAAGGTACCGCTAAATTTGAATATTTTATATTTTTGGATATAAATATAATTTTTTCAAAGTTGTTTATTCCAAATGTATATCAACCTATTATCTATTAACCTAGTTAAGCGTTATTTAAATAAGAAAATGTTTGTATTATATTTAAGTCTTGTGACGTCGAGTTTTTGTGTTTATCACCGTTTGGGACGTGAAAATATGTGTGTGAGCTAAAAGGTGAAGAGAAAAAGGGGACTGTATGTGCGTCCCGGAGAACGAAGCCGAATTGATCTAAAAGAAAGTCGATCAGGAACCTTCAACAAGAGCGGTTGACAGCGTATTAGACTGTTTTAAAACGCATAAATTTTACAAAAGCTTCTTTATTTATATAAAGAGATCGACCAACTAATAAGTATTAAATGTGTAATTTGTAAAATACATATTTAATAGTTTGTCTTAGATAGGGCAATCTCTCGATATTTGTAAATTACTTGTCGATAATAATGTAACCAAATAGTATATGCGTTGTATGTTTAAATCTGAGCATAATTTGTTTTCTCATCTATGTTGTTTGTGTTTATATAGATACGGAAAGGCACAGGAAAACAAATAAAAAACAAAATTATTTTGTAGAGACGATAATATTTATTTATTTTAACTCAATTTGATATTATTTTGCACATGGTCTTTGTATTCGTATTGATACATATAAATGTTGGTTTCTAATATAGATGTTATTTAAATTAGAATACCTTTGTTTTCTTTATTTTTACTATTTAATGCCCTAAGATTATTTTTTAATCTCTCTACCTGAATCGTCTTGGGATAAAAGCACGAGCTAGCGAGGTAAAATTATGTAGTTTTCATTTTATTTAAAAATATATATGAGTAATATTTGAATCTTTATGTAAACGAATTAAAAATATCGGGCATAATTTGATAATTTCGGTAGCGTGGTGTCCGCATAAAAGAAATACAAAAAAATCTGTTTTTTAATGAAAATTGTAATTAAAGAAATTGGGACATTTAAAACGTTAATGTTATTAAAACAAACAAAATACTTATAACTGAAGCAAAAAATAAGGACTTGTTACCTTACAAAATAAATACAAAATATAATAGAATATAGAGATGAAATGTCGCAAAAATTCATATATGTATTGTTGTTTGTCTCCTCGTTTTCTTTTTTCTCTCCTCTCTTTCTTTTTCTAATAGTGACCAGAGATCATATTTTGTAATTTGGTAAGAAGCTCCAAAGACTCTGTACCTACGTGATTTTCGGCAAAATATGTTTATTTTTTATTTCGCTTTTTGTCCGTTTATGAAAATATTTTCTTGTGTCCGCGTCCGTTCAATAGAATGTCCGTCCAAGAGGGAGTTACACAATGCAAATTATATGAGAGTCGGTCGGGACCATGAGACTCTGTCCGTCCAAGGGAGGTGTCAGTGTAAGAAGGTGTCATCGAAGAGGAATTTAACATCAATAAATTTGAAATAATAATAATAGAAATAAAATAACTACATTTGTTGGACAGGTCGCAAAGCAATACAAAAATAAAAACAAATGCAATTTTATTTTAATTAAAGCTGGAATACGTTTTTCCCAGATCTACCAGAGTTTTTTTTAATTTTAAAATATTCAGTATTCCTATCCCGGGAGTATAACGAACGAAACAAAAAAAAAGAATCAAACAAACATGTCGTTCCTATTGTCAGTTATGAGCGAAAGTGTATACAAAAATTATGATTTTTGTATTTTATCGGAATTTTCCGACTTTTGCTTGTAATTGTTTCGATTTTTTGCATGAAAACTTTTCCAGGACCATAACAAACAAAACAAAAAAAGAATTGCGCATATCCATTGTTCGAATCGTGAGTTATGATCTTGAGAGTTCATACGAAAAACCTATAGAAAAAAGGTCTTTCACTTTTTACAGAATTTTCCAATTTTCCGAGTAATTTTCCAATTTTTCTTTCCCTAAAACCTTATTTAGTTTATTACGATCATTTTTTTAAGTATATTTAAATAAATTATCGGTGATAAAATGTTGTAGTTTCTTTAAATGAAATATCAGTGTAAATCATACATCTGATCTTATCATATGTGTCTGTGGTTTTGGTCTGTCGTTAGCACCTTAGAGTTTAACCACAAAAGACTGATATCTATTCACTAAGATAACATAACTTGACTGTTTCTTAATCTTATAACAGATATGTAATGGTAACCTATATAATTGATAATATTTGATGTATTTTTTGAATTCTGCCTTTGAAACTAAAATTATGTAAATGATATAATGTAAATGCTATTTTTCACTCTAGTATTATTCATTTTTCCATTATTCAATTCCTAATTAATAAAATAACAATGTATAATGTATTAATTTACCATTTTATATTTACACGTGTGTTAATAAACATTGTTAAAGTATATTATATACAAATACATATCTTTGCTATTGTATGAATGATGTATATACAAGAAAGTAATTAGACTATTTCTTAGTATGGAATAAAAACACCTTTTTCACAAAAACAATAGTTTATTAAAACTATATGTACATTTCATGTGCAGTGCACACATCATATATAGTACTGCTTAAACATTTATTTACGAGTTAAAATATCCTATGTATTTAGACGAGGTGTAAAGAAATATTAGGGGTATTGGCGACGAATATTGAAAATAACTGACCTAAATACAATGACTTACCTGAGGGTATCATGGTTGGTGTGTCTTAAAACTATTACATATTTCCGAGAACGAAAAAGAAATGCCAGCTGTACTAAAGCAATGCAACGAAAAAATTAGGTTGGTTGGATTACAATATGTAGGTACTTAACATTAACTAGAATAATGTTGTACATCTTAACAAATTTGTTTCTTAATTATTTAATAATGTCGATATGGATGCTAATAGTTTATTACTGAGGGGTGAAATATCATTATTAAGGAGGTTATTTTTTTGTATTTTCATATACCTATATCTTCCCACATATTTAAATTTCTATTACTATTTTTTTTTTTGATTAGTTTTACATTTTCTAAATGAAGGTTATGACTTGTGTCTATGTGATGTAGAGCTAATGCTGTAGTTTTACATGAGCCATATATTTCTTGTAACGGGTTTGGACATTTCTTCTTCTTTGACCAATGTATAATTTCGGACAAGAATTGCAATTTCTTTTGTAAATACCCGATTTTTTAATAGGATCTGTGCTAACTAATTTTGTTTTCAGACAATGCAAACTATTGTGAAATGAAATTTTGCAATGTTTTTTCTTGTTTTTCAAAGTGTCTGAGTGTGAGTTTGGAAGATTTTATCCTTTATCTTTTCAAGTTTGTTTTTAATCTTCAATACCAATTGTTTGTCAAAACCGTTAGATTCTGCGACTTTAATAAATGCTTTAATAAACTATTGTTTTTGTGGAAAAGGTGTTTTTATTCCATTCTATTTAGTATTTTCAAGTGCTCAACATATTAAGAAGGCTTACGCAGAGGTGTCGACTAACCTCCGTGAGGTATTTATTTTATGAAAGTGAAAAGGAGTAGTTTAGAAGAAATCATATCAAAACTTGCAGTAATGGATGGATTTTCTATTAATAGCATTACAAATAGCTCATTCATACGAGAGTCTCTTCAACAACAAGGATATTCATTACCAAGAAGGAACTCTAGAGTAATGGATCTCATTCATGCGTTTTATGACAATGCCAAGCGTGAAACTATTATTGAATTAGATTCAATAAAAAAAAATAGGAAAAAATTTTCTATAACTTTAGACGAGTGGACTAGCAAAAGAAATCATAGATATTTAAACATTAATGTACACCACTTGGCGGAAGATTTCAATTTGGGATTAGTGCCAATAGCTGGTTTCTGTGATGCTCAAAGAACATTAGAATTGGTATCTGAAAGGCTACAAAATTTCAACTTGAATCTAGAAACTGACATAGTTGCAACAGCAAATGATGGTGCTGCGGTTATGGAAAAATTTGGCAAATTATTATCTATAATTAATCAACCATGCTGTTCACACGCCATCCACTTAGCAGTTACTGATGTGTTATATAAACATAGAGAAATGGCTGAAGCTGAAGCCGAAGTAAATGTTTCAAGTGAGGAATCAGAAGATGAAGATGAAGACGAATATAACGATTATGAAGATTCGCTTTATTATGTTTGTAACCGAGAACATCCTATTCCTATTTTGTCTGACAATTACAAACAATCAGTTTCACAAATTAGAAAAATTTGTAAGTTCTTTAGAAAATCTCCATTGCAGTAAGAAACACCATTCTTCAAAATTATATCAAACAAGAAAAAGCGAAGAAATTAAATTTAATTCTTGACTGCAAAACAAGGTGGAATAGTATAGAGAACATGAAGAACCAATATCATTGAATGATATTGGTTCTTCTTATGTGTGGAATGAAGCTCAATATCCTAAACTTTTGGAACTTCATAAAGTCTTGGGACAGGTCTAGCAGCTGAAGGCTTAGGGCAACGAGATGCCAATTTATTAACAAGTGAAGGTATATTTCAATTTCTGTTAAATGAACTAAAAAATTTAAACACTGAAATAAGTTTGAAATTATTATATGCTTTCGAAGAACGAATTCAAGAAAGAAGACAAGTAGAATTAGCAACTCTTTTGCTGTATTTGCAAAATCCACAAAACATTACCAGTTCATCAAAGAAATCTAGTGTACTTTCTTTAGCTTCAACAACCGAAATTATTAAGTTATCTGGAAAGATATTGTCTAGAATATTTCCAAATTTTTATGTTGGAACCGATTCTGATGAAGAGCAAATCGAAGAAACTACTCATCAGAGTAATGCTTTTTTAAAGGAATCCATGGAAAAATCAATAGTCATAAGTTTCTTGAAGACCCTGAAGAAAAACTTACAAATCCAAAGACACTGAAAGCTGAATTTTCATTATTTGAGGCAACTAATAAAAGAACCAAAAACTTTGTTATTTGATGCCCTGAAAACTATAAAACCAAGCTCAGTAGCTAGTGAACGAATATTTTCAATTTCAGGCAATATGGTGTCCAAAATAAGCACAAAACTTAGCCACCGTTCAGTGGATATTTTATGTCTTTTAAAATTCTATTTTCTTAGGAGAAATTATTATATTAGTGATATTTGAAAATATTTATTAGTGAAATAAATGTAAATATTATTTGAAATTTTTGTTTGAGTTTTCGTTATTTTGTGTAAGTAATGTGTAATCCTTAATTTTTTTTTTATATTTTGACTTTGATATTGATTTCGTTTTTTGTTATTTTATATAAATTAAATAAAATATTTTTCCATATTCTATTTTTTTTACAAAAATTCGAAAACCGGCTAAAACCGTTTTTTGGAAATTTGGAATTCGAAAGCCGGTTTTTCAAAAAGTCGATTTTTGTATAAACCCTAATTTTTACAGCCTCTTGCACGGTTTTCCATTCTTGACAATCACACGCAACACAACTTGTGGAACACTTTCTTAACTAAGTGACAATTCATTGATATACTACGCCCGCTGCAACCTTCATATATGCATCTATCGATTCCAGAAGTTTCCATTTTAGTATATTAGAATATATTAGAATTCTTTACTTCTCTCTGGAATGCGTGGCGTCGTATCCTTTGTAGTTACCGCTGCTCTTCACGGTATAGCCGCGGATATGCTCGATCTAGTTACAATACTTTTTTAATTTTAAATTTAACGTTAATTTTAGTGAAAACAGATTTTGTTTTGAAAATGTGACGTACTTAATACTTTATTTTAGAATATAGTTTTTATGTTTTTTATGTTTAAAACATTGCAAAATACTAATATTCTCGACTGTTGAGTCAGTTAATGCAATTTTGAAGAACTGTACAAGACATGTAGATGTGTTTTTTAAATACCTTTTTCTTTTATAAATATAGTGTGTAGTATTTATAAAGATTAAAAATATATTTTGATGAAATAAAATCAAACGGGTTCAAAAAATACGTATCTTAAAATACATTATACATACCTATAGTACGCACGAGTAAGTTTTCCGGATTTAACATCAGAATATAGAAAATTTCCGCTTCATTCATAAAAGTTCTATTTTAATTGAGAATTTTCATGGCTAAAGGCAATTTTAGTAATTATTAGGGATCGAATTGCATGAACAAAACGTATTTAAATTGTACATTTTTTTGTGTAGCGTTTTTCATGTGTCATACTTATATATGTATGTTCGTAAAAGTTATATTATTAAGTTATAGTTTGTGCTGTCATCTAATAAATGAATAAAAACGACAGAGAATCTTAAAATAAATTCTTTTTCCAGGTGGGTGGTTATAAAGAGAATATAATCGTGTGCGTGGGATTATCTGCACGCTCCATACCCTATACCCTCACAGGTATAATTAGCTGAATTTGTGTCTAGCTTTGAAACGCCTACACTTGTAGTGCGTTATTTAGATGGTGGGTACGATAAATTTTATATATATTTCAGCTATAGTTTATTAAACGAAAGAGACGAATAACGTCATTAATAGTTCTCAACTTCTACTACTGTTTAAGGCAATATATTGTGTTATAATCAGAAACTGTGTGTAGTTAAAATATAGTTTTCAAGCATTTTATTCTGTCAAACGTGATTTGTGAACGAGCTCATTTTAATATTTACTAGTTTTATGTTCACTGTAGTTATATATCGATATTATATATAAAGATCAGTTTTTACAACGAAATTATGCGTAAATCGTTTGGTACAGAAGCACCACGTATTTCGAAAGAGAACGCTATTATATGGATCATTCTCCGGCTACCAGGATTTCAAGACGTAATACTTACGTAATACCAACGTGATCTTGCTATCACTCCGCGATATAAGGCCGTCACATAACGAGATTTTTTAAAATATCGATCCTTATGTGGCGCCATCTATCCAAAGCATTAGAAACTACTTGGTAATAGCTGAGCATTTTTAAAATCACGTGCTAAAAATATGCAATATGACCAGTGCTGCCAATTGCGGGTATTTTACCCGAAATGCGGGTATTTTAGTCAGACTGTCGGGTAAAATTCTGAAGCGGGTAAAATCGGGTATTTTCACATAAAACAATTAAAATTTCCTTTTCTTAACTCGATTTAGTCAACATCAGATATCAATATGTATTTTATTGTCTTTTAAATCTAAACGCTACAGAAAGATTGTTGATGCATTTATGCAGCAATTCTATCAATGTCAGTGACTTGAAAGAGAAAAATATTTTGGCTGTTGACCACACAAATATTCGCTTGTTTGTTCCATTTCTGTCTGTTAAAAGAACAAAAGCTACTTGTTAAGGAAAGTTTAGGATGTACACTTCGCAAAAATCTGTTTGAAATATTGAAGGAACCTAGATGTTTTTTCCTTAATCCTGGACGAGACGGCGGACTTGAGTGCAATAAAACAATGTGCAATTACTGTTATATACTATTCAAAAACAAATGATGTCAAAGTAACTTTTTTGATGTGGTTAAAACTGCATCTGGAAAAGCCAATGGTTTGTTCAACTCTTTGAAAAAATTCACGAAAATTTATTTAGAATTTATGTCATATACATTGGGACTTGTAACAGATTTTAACCTTATATTTCAATCAGAATCGCCACTCATTCATAAATTGAAACCTGAAACACAAAGATTGTTGATGCATTTATGCAGCAATTTAATTATCAATGTGAGTGACTTGAAAGGGAAAAATGTTTTTGCTGTTGACCACACAAATATTCGCTTGTTTATGCCACTTTGCAAAATTTAATTAGGTATATCTGCCACTGAATCTTTTGAAATGTTGAAAAATTATGCATCCCAAACTGAAATTGACCAGTTTCTCAAAAGTTGTTTAAATTTTTATGTAGAGCCTGTCCCTGACATTAAAACGCGAGTTGATTTTTCTGATCCAATTTTTAACATTTTAAGAATTCTTGAACCAAAAACGGTCCAATCCTATAAAATAAAATCGCTGCAAAAAATTGTACAAAGATTTCCAATAAATAAAGAATTTACAAATCTTCTAATTTTGGACATGGAATGGAAGCAGCATGGTTTTTTTTAAATCATTTGGAGTATGGTTTAGATTGTGAACTAAGTTGGAAAATGGTGTTTGAATTGAAAAATGCTGCAGATGTTCTTCTTTTCCCCAATATGAAAGTAGTGCTTTCCTTACTTTTTATTCTGCCTTTTTCAAACGCATTTGTTGAAAGAATGTTCAGTGATTTGAAAAATATCAAGACAGACCACAGAAATGCGTTAGGCACCGCAACGCTAACGTCTTTAATGGCGACAAAAAGAGGCATTAAAGATATGGGAGGTTGAAGATCTTACATACATTCGAATTATTTTAGACCACTTTTAAATTTGGCGCTTTCTATTTGAAATGTCGGGTAAAAGCGGGTATTTTTCATTCGCTATGCGGGTAAGGCAGACGTATGGCTCCGGCAGCACTGAATATGACTGGATTATATCAAACCTACTGTTATTGACATTTGACTGATATGACATTTATTTTGTATATTCCATATTTCTTCTACTTAAATTATTCTAATACTACACACGTTCAGTCGTTTCATATAATGTGTGCTACATATTTACTTTTAATATATTTTGGAAGTTACGTCGAGGAACATTAGAAATCTATATTAGTTTTCTCACGGAAGAAAACGTGGCCTTTCTGGGTCATTTAGTTCTTACCAAAATAGTCTGCGTTAAAAGGCAAGTAATTCCGCATGGTACTTCGGAAAATGAGAATTGATTATTCGAAATGTAGTGTAAGAAAAATTCTTGCATTTTTTGGTTAGATTTATGTCTTAATATTTGTAGATGTATAAAATTCTAATGGAAAAATTACCGGGCTGAAATGAAGTAGATTTACTAGACGGTATTTGGTCACTAATATTAACAATAAGTGTGAATATGTGAACTCTAAGGTTTATTTGAGGGCTGACTTAGTACAATTTTAAAAAGGACACGTACAAGTGCATTTATTATGAATATTTCAACGTTGTCAATTCTTATTCCGTAATTACTAAAATGACACATGACCTCTCGGTCATGTTCGAAGAGTTTACAAATACAAACTAAACTTACAAAGTTACCACTACCGTTGTAAGTATATGTACGTATCAATGACTTAATTACAGTGTCAATAATGGGGGTGTTTACGAAGTCTAGTTGTGTGTTTGTGACGTGTTTATTAGCTGCCGTAGCTTTTCAATTTCTAGAATTTCTAATATGTCTAATTTTCTTCCTTTATAGCTATTGTGTAATAATTTGTAATTGTTATTGTTGAAAGCATATAAGTCTATGCAATGTTCAGCAAATTTTACATTTTTTTGTTATTTAAAATAGCTTTTTTTGTATTCACTAAAACGTTCCAGTGTGAACCTGTAGACTGCGTCACAATTGCTGCAACCCACCTCGTAGACATCTGATTTGTCACACAATTTTGTGTTTTCTTTATTATTGACTAAGATATTTCCTAAATTTACTTTATTTACCTGAATAATATTCAAGCCTATAATAGCTTATGCAATGTATCAGTCAACAATTTCTCGTTGGTTTGGAGAATTCAAACGTGGACGAATTAGTCTTAGCGACGATCCAAGATCAGGTGCACGAAAAACGGTAATCACTCAGGAAAACATGGATGCTGTGCTCAAGCTCATCAACGAATATCGAGATGGCACATATAGAGAGATTGAGGCATCATTTGGGATTTCAATCAACTCAATTCAAAAAAAAATTGCGTGAGGAATTGTGTGTAAAAAAATTAGTTTTCCGTTGGAAAACGCATCTGTTGACCAAAGAACAGAAAGCAGCTAGATTAATTGGTGTCAAAAAAACTTTAGACCACTTCAGCGCAGGAAACTCTAAAAACGTGTACAACATCGTCAGTGGTGATGAATCGTGGAATTACTCATACGTGCCAGAAAATAAACGCCAATCGTTTGTTTGGGTGTTCCAATGTGAAGAAAAACTGACAAAAGTCATCCGTTGTTGATGTGTCTCCAAAAGATGCTTGCGGCATTTGTCTCGAAAGCAGTTCATGTAACAACAATTCCTCTACAAGAACTGCTACTGCTGATTGGTATACAGCCATTTGTTTGCCGCAAATCATCGCTGAGTTACGAAAAACCAACTTGAAACGACGAATCATCATCCACTAAGACAATGCAATGCGCACACAGGGCGAAGACAATAGAATCCTTAACGCAATAAAAACGCCGAATTGTTAGACCATTCTCCGTACACTTCCGATCTAAGTCCTAACGATTTCTTTACCTTTCCAAAAATCAAGGATTGACTGCGTTGTGAAAGGTTTCAATCGTCAGAATGAGGTGTCGATGCCTTCAAAAATGCAACTTTGACTGTACCGTCATCTGGGGCGAAGTCGGACAGTAGAGGCGTACGCGGACAGGAGCGCATGAGCAAATGTTTTCTTCAAGGTCATCTAAACGAATTGCTTGAAGTCCCTTAAACAGGTTTTATCTTGTCAGTAACGAGCTAGGCGTGATAGTGGATTGTTGTATGTTCATGAGATTTGCTATTTGCCAAGAATGGTGATCTGAATTCGTTTAGTTTTTTTTTTAAATTATTTATTCATGAAAAAAATGTCCTTAGGTGGGGTGAAGTCGGACAAAATGGTGAGGCGTTATAAAAAGAAAATAAGCATCAACTTCAGAAACTTTGATGATAAGATAAATTGAGACGAGCAATAGATTGATAAAACATCACCGAAAAACTTTAAGAGAGGCAGCTGAAAATTACGACATCCCAAAATCTGCTTTGCACGATAAAATCAAAAAAATAAAAAAAAAATAAAAAACATGGCGGACAAATTGCGATTCCGGAAGAAGAAGAAAAAATGATTGCAGACGGAGTTACTAAATTTAGTGAATGGGGGTTTCTTATGACTCGCAGATACATAAGATGGTTAGTGAAAAATTATCTCGATAGAAAGGGACAAAAAATCACAAATTTCGAAGACAAGCTACCGAGAGTTGAATGGTTCTATAATTTCTAGAATAGACACAAAATTTTAACAGAGAGATTCGCTCAAAATATCAAAAGATGCAGGGAAATGTTACTAAAGAGACAATAAAAGTGTATTTTCAAAATTTCGAAGAGACTCTGGAAAACGTCATGCCCACTCACATAGTCAACTACGACGGGAGTAATCTCACGGATGATCTAGGAAGATAAAAAGTCCTATGAACCAAATTCGACTGGTTCGATGCTCCAACGTTCGAGAATTGGTTCGATAATATTCTCCTTCCATTTTTCAAAAATCTGACAGGACAGAAGGTCTTCATCGACGACAATTTAGCGAGCCATATTTCAATGCACGTTTTCGAATGCTGCGAGCTGAATAACATACATTTCGTGTTGCTTCCACCAAATGCGACACATTTGCTTCAGCCTCTGGATGTGGCATTTTTCGCACCCTCAAGAAATCTTGGCGCGCAATTCTAACGGAGTGGAAAATGAAATATAGGGGATGTATACTGAAATCCGACATCACCAGGCTAGGCTATTCAAAAATGCTATCGAGAATATCAAAAATTTGGAAAACAACATAAGGTCAGGATTCAGAGGATGCGGGATTGTTCCTCTTTCCAGAGAGGAGGTCTTGAAAAAAATCCCAGATGTTGATCAAGGAGATAAAGATGAAAATGAGAACCACTGAACAACATTAAAAGAGTTTTTGAGAGAAAGACGATCGACAACGACACAAATTCTGCAAAAACGTGGCAAAAAATTGAAGGTGGCCCCTGGTAGAGGAATAAAGAGGAACGATCTCGTTCCTACCAGCAGCGCAGATATTGAAGATGAACCTGATAACTCACATTGCATGAGTGATGAAGAGCAAGAAGTTATGTCTGATGAAGAAGAAAACTCAGGACTTAGACTACAGGCTGTGACTGCGAACAAATCAGAAAATATTTTACTAACTGATTTTGATGTAAACATAGGAACTTTTTTTATTAATAAAATTCACTAGTACAAACAATAGCTATAAGCATTGTCTGTTACTGCTGTGATAGACAAAAGCAAAAAGATTTATTCCGTTAATTTTATGAGGAGACAAAAATCTGAAAAAAACGGGGGAATATTTTATATATCCAAATACTAAAGACCAAAGCTTGATAGATAGCTCGCAAATTATTAGGACTCTGTCTGATGTAAAAGCCTTGCGACGCGAGAGATTTCATTTTCCTAATTTACCTAACTAAAATGATTTCAAAATTGAATAGACTGATGACTTAGTTCTTTTTATGTTTTTTAATTTTTACTAAAGTTTTGTATATTTAATTTTTAAATTGTTTTTCAGAGTTTACAGTGTGTTATTTCGATGTCAATCAAGTTTTTTAATTCAAGTTTTCAAAACAAAATTATATTCATCTTTTATCTACACATTTTCGCACCAAAGGACGACTCTTCTAGTTCGAAATTATTGTGCCAGAAAATAAACGCCAATCGTTTGTTTGGGTGTTCCAATGTGAAGAAAAACTGACAAAAGTCATCCGTTGTCGATGTGTCTCCAAAAAGATGGTTGCGGCATTTGTCTCGAAAGCAGTTCATGTAACAACAATTCCTCTACAAGAACTACTACTGCTGATCAGTGGCGGCCCGTGATTTTTTGGGACGGGAGGGCACCGGGTGGGGGGGGGTCTGAGTGTTTAATTTCAAAAATTAAGTACAGACAAAAAAATAAACTCAATATGTTATATAATTAATTTGTTTGAAAATAAAATCCATTCGCCGTTCCTTACGATTAGCAAAATGATTAATAACTAATTCATTGAAGTTTGGTGTTCATGAGTTTATCTTTATTATAAAATTCATCTAGATATTTTTGGTTTGCTGTAAAATTGTCAAATTGTATTGTATATTTAAAACATGTGTTCGTAGTTGCTTTAACAAGATGTGATACATCAAAAGAATAAAATATTTTATGTTCTAAGTAAAAGTATGGTTATTCTGGAGTAACTCCTTTTTCTTTTGAATACTTACAAAAATTTGAGCCGACATCAGATACTAGTGCTCGGACAGAAAGCCCAACTGCAAATAACTTTAGTATTGTATTATCTACAGTCTCCTCTAAAGCTTTACCACTACATGTGCTGCTGACTAATACATAACCAACTGGCTGTTTCCAATTCATATGAATGCCCTTAGCAAAGAGAACCATAGCAAATTTTGCTGGTTTATATGTTGTTTGACCATTTATTTTATGAAATCCTACAATTTCGTCTTTAGTTATATCATAAAATAAATTAGCTTTTAGTCACATTTCATCAATGCGTGGAATGCATTCACGTGCTTATGGTGTAAAATGAGCAGTTTTTATTTCACTTGCAGAATACACAAAATCAACACTCGTGGAGTTATATTCCAATTCTGTGTTAATCTTTGTACTGTTCTTACGCTTTCCAATTGAAGTATTTTACTTAAGTATTTATAAACTCTTGATCTCAAAAAATAGATATTTAAAGCAAATTGTTTGTACTGTACCTATGCTGTATCTTGCAATATTCTTATTTTTATTAACTGCATTAAATTTAGCAACAGTTGCCAGTTCATTTGATAAATATCTGTCACAAAGCCCTAGAAAATATTGTAAATTCTCCTGTTTAGGATAGGATTTCATTTTAGATTTAGTAGCTATAACTCGATGCTGTTTTAGAGATTTTCTGTCTTTCCTTTGTGGGTGTTTGGGCAGAGATTTTTTTTCTGTTTGAACCCCAACATAGGGTAGGAATTTCCATAACTGGTAAAATAAAATTAAAAAATTTACATTTCGTTAAAACAAATTAATTGTATATTTGTAATTGAAAAGTTCTAAATTATTCTACTTTATACTAGATTAAATACATATGTGTTGAATTTTTGTTCAAAAATGATTTCGAATTCTTCAGTTAACAACTAAACGTATTTTATGTTTTGCTCATAAAATAATTTTGTATTGTAAATATTAATTGTCATACCTATAGGTGGGTTCACGTTCACTTGTGCTATGAACATTCATAGTTTCCACACATACTAAAATACATTTTGAAATTAGTATGCTTTTAAAATTTCAAATAATACTTAGTTCTTATAAAATAACATTTTATAATAAACATTTACCTTTAGATAGTTTCTTAACCAGTAAGGTTTGAATTGGTTTCTTTTCATTATGGTTATGGCTGTGAGAGATAACGATGTTCTCTAAAATTCTTATTTTCGAAGGAAGTTCCTTCACTATATAAAAAGTTTCATTCAAAGTGTTTACTACAAAGATGAATTATTACAAACTATCTGTTATAAAACTTACGGATTTTCTTCTTTAGGAAACGAAAAGAAATTGTAGAATATACTTTGTTGCTAAACATTTTTACAAGCAAAAATGCAACATCTATGTACTCCGGATTTCTTCTTTCGTACAGTTTCTATTATTTATATCAACAACAATTTAACTGGCACCTTTATTTTTTCGTAAATTATAAGTTATAAAATTAAGACAGGTTATATTTATACAAGTGCATACACAACAAAAACAAAACACGCCATTTTGTTTGATTTTGCGCACAAATATCAGAATTATGCAAGTGACGCTTTTGTCACTTCTGTTATTTTGTGATATTACATACTGGATGTCATCCGGCATCACAGTCTAGTGCCCTATCGTGACATATACCGCTCTCGCCCCGCACCACTTTTTATACGCACGATTTCTAGTACAAACTGGGCAGTGGCGCAAGATGCCCGGAGCCTACGCCAGACTGTGATTTTTAAACGCGCTGAAGAGACGGACTGTTACTTCCGAAAAAATACCCAAGCAGCAAAATCACAATTTTAGAGAAGGATAAAAATATATATTTACTAATGTAGGACAAGTGTGCATATACTGATTTTGCTGCTAGGGATATTATTTGTTATCAAACAAATCAGAAAAATTACATACAAATTAGGTATTTAAATTTATCTGTTAAAAGAAGTTTATCACGGGGGGCAGTGCCCGTTGCCCTCCCTGCAGCAGCCGCCACTGCTGCTGATTGGTATACAACCATTTGTTTGCCGCAAATCATCGCTGAGTTACGAAAAACCAACTTGAAACGACGAATCATCATCCCCTAAGACAATGCAATTCGCACACAGGGCGAAGACAATAGAACCTTTTATGTTTTTTAATTTTTACTAAAGTTTTGTATATTTAATTTTTAAATTGTTTTTCAGAGTTTACAGTGTGTTATTTCGATGTCAATCAAGTTTTTTAATTCAAGTTTTCAAAACAAAATTATATTCATCTTTTATCTACACATTTTCGCACCAAAGGACGACTCTTCTAGTTCGAAATTATTGTCCGTTTTTTTTTGTCCGAATCCGCCTATTAGAACGTTCGAAGACAAGTTTAAAAGCAAATTAAATGCATGTGCGTGTCCACCCCACATATAGGGGCGAAGGCGGACAATTTGTAATAAAAAAATAAAAATAGTAGAGTTGAAATTTGAAAATATTCTTCATCACATGGTTGTCCAATGATATAAAGGTATCTAGAATATTTTGTTGAAATTTTTCTCACCAAAGTGGTGAATGTTATTTCATTAAAACCGCAAAATTCATCCGACTTAAACAAGTATCAAACAATAAACGAGTGGAATAACTACTTTCAAAGTTGATTCGAGCGAATGCAAAAGTGAATTAATTATTTTGGAGAATCCTTTGAAAAACAATAAAGTCTTTAAAAGCTATCTGTTGTTTTATTTCAGCTGTATATGCGAAACTTAAAAGACATCCCTCGTATAAACAATACTGCACTAGTATGAATTTATACTTCTTTCACATTAGCAAGTAATTTTATGTTTGCGGCCTGTTTCCCTTCTTTCCTAAAATTTATCGTATCACATGGTCTAGACGGAGTTTTACATTGTGCGTAGATGTTGAAAATAAGCGTTCAAAATCGATACCAACCAAAAAACTTACATTGGATGTGATAGCAAATAATCAAAGTTTGTAACTTCGCAGTAAGAATCAATCGGTGATGATAACAGAAAGTTTGTGAATTCAATTAAGTCTTCATATAATATAATCAAAATATGTAATAGTAAGTAATGATATTACGATTTATATTATTTTCTATACCTTCTAGATATACAGGAAGAGCCATCTCCGAGGGTAGATTATGCCTTTATGAGTAAAGATATTTCGAAACGGTTAATCCCTGTGATAACCGTTCATTAGGAGCACCTTTCAAATTTATTTCTTTTTATTATACAGAGTAAGTTGGTGACCGATCATACTTATACTTTTTTAAACGGAACACCCTATATATTTTTTATTACATTTTTGTATACCCTGTCTAACTTCTAGTCAAAAAGTAATAAGATAGTATAATCCTATGTGCAGAGAACTAGATTAAACTTACATGAAACATTTTCGTCTAAAAGTCATTTTCATTTCAAATGGAATTGGCTATATATCTCTTCATTTTTGACTTGCTTATTGACAATTAAATGAATGACATTTACTAAGTTGTTTCTCAGTTGAAAAGGGCGATTTATTAATGAGTTTTTGAAAGGATGAACTCACAGATATGATTTTTGGATGTACTGGGAGAAAATCAAAAAAATGTTTACTAGCTAAAGAGTTTGAATTGTTTATATAAATTTCATTCCAAGAATATATAAAATACCATCACTCTAGACCAGCAAAAAATTTTATAAAACATATAGAATATGGTAAATTAAACAAATTTTAAAACAAAAAAAAAATAATAACTTGATTCTAGTACTGGAACAAGAACTATAAAATAAAAATAAATATGAACATTAAAATAGGTAAAAATCATTTCAACAAGTGTTGAGATGATTATTCATTCACTTCTAAACATTTTTGAACACGCTTCCGAAATGACAAATCGTCATTAACCCTCTCATGCATTGAGTCCACTACAGTGGACAGAACATTCAAGGTCAGATTTTTTTTTGTCTTAGCAAAAATGTTTGGAAATGCATACTAGCCTCTTCAGTGGACGTAGTATAAGTGGTTTATAGCGCCATCTGTAGTCGAATTCTCTAAATGTAGCAGCTGAGGCATTTGTTATGCAGCACGTTATGCAGTGATCAGCTGTTTTGCAATGGAGGAGATTTTGTGTTCAGAAATTAGTGTAAAATCATTTTATGGACGTTCCAGAAAAAAGGTAAAAATTATCAACATTGCAAATAGGTTGTAGAGAATGTATTCACTAAAAAAATTTGGGAAAATATTACATAGATAATAAGAAAAATGAATTTGTTCACGCGTCCATTGTAATGGACATCATGCAGTTTCGGCATTCTAGTGAAACTTGATTTTGTTTCGTAGCACGTGATTTTCGATGATCTGGACAGCGATGAAGAACCAGAGGAAGCACCGTTTGCTGCAATTGTTCGAAATGACGAGTACGCTGGGGTGGAAAATGATATAATTAATTATAATCTGCCTGACGGATCTGATTTAGAATCAGGCAATGAAGAAGAACAAGCTGTTCATAAACCTGATGATGATGTGGAAGAAAATGACTGGGACAGTGAGGATGAATTGCCTTTAAAGCAATTGCGTTCCTTGGCAGCAAACAAAAACAAAAAGAAAACAAAAAAGAGCTACGTGTGGCGTAATGTGGATAGCATGTATGGACCAGCAACACTACCACTATTTTTAGGATCTGATAAAATAAATATTCAAGGAACTACTCCTGTAGAATATTTTTTGTCTTTATTCACTGAAGATATGATGGATGATATCGTATTTCAAACAAATGTATATGCAGGGCGAAATGGTAAACTAAATTTTGGTCTCACTAAAGAGGAATTATTTGTTTTTTTGGGTGTAAATTTAGTTATGTCTTACATAAGATATCCACGAATACGTCTGTATTGGTCAAGTGATGAGGGCTTGAGAATGAATCTAATTGCAAACTCTATGTCTGTAAATCTGTAAACAGATTCGAGTTGATCCTACGTTTTCTCCATTTTGTAAATAACGTCGATTTGAAAAAAGACAACACAGATAAACTAAAAAAAACTTCGACCATTTCTGGACCAGCTGCAAGCCAATTTTGTTAGTGCTGCAGATCCTGAAGAGTACCAATCAATTGATGAGCAAATAATACCTCTAAAAGGAAGATTAGGAATAAAACAATATCTTCCGAAAAAGCCGACAAAATGGGGTGTCAAAGTTTGGGTAAGAGCAGGTGTAAGTGGCTACATGCATCGGTTTGAAGTTTACCAAGGAGCTGCAGGAAACCGAGATGGAATAAGTGCATTGGGTGCATGTGCAGATGTAGTTCTTCGTCTAAGTGATGATTTACCCCAAGTAAACCATAAATTGTTTTTTGACAACCTATTTTGTTCACTACCACTCTTAGAAGAGCTAAAGCAAAGAGGAATATGGGCAACGGGGACTCTAAGATCCAATCGTTTACAGAATGCAAGTTCTGTATTGATGTCGGATAAAGACATGAAAAGACAGGGTAGAGGAACTGCAAATGTTATAAGTACAGAATCGGGAAACATTACAATAACTAAATGGCTAGATAATAATTCTATCTGCATAGCTTCTATCTGTGCAGGTCTAGAGCCACGGAATACAGTACAAGGTTGGCAAAAGTCGTCCAACAGCGTTATTGAAATTAGTAGACCATTTTCTGTACAATTTTATAATAAAAATATGGGTGGAGTAGACCTTCACGATCAACTTATTGCATTATATCCAATTCGACGAAGGAATAAAAGGTGGTACATCAAAGTATTCATGCATTTTTTAGATGTAACAGTGGTAAATGCTTGGATATTGTTACGAAAAAATGGAAACAACAAAATGGACCTTCTAGAATTTAAAGCCAGTGTAGCAATAGCTTTGATCAATATGGGTCAACACAGAGAGAATAAGAGAGGCAGGCCACGTTCTGCTACTCCACCTAGTATACTGAAAAAAAAGAAACCTATGAACCATGCACCTCCTGAAGTACGTTGGGACAGATTTGGACATTGGCCAAAATTGACAGAAATTAAAAATGCAAGACGATGCCATTCAAACGCTTGCAAAAGAAAAACTAAGTACATTTGTAAAAAATGCAATGAACCGCTTTGTCCAGACTGCTTTGAATATTTTCATACCCAATCTCGTTGAGACCGTGGGTGCATAATGTCCACTCCAGGGGACAGGATTTTTTTTTAGGATTAAAGGATAAATACCATAAGTTTTTGCTTTGTTTAGTCATAGTTGATATAATTTTGTCGTTTGAGGAATAAATTATATTTTTTTAATAATTCCTCGATTCTTTGAAATAATTATGCACGAGAGGGTTAATATGAAACTGGGCACTTATATTGCTAAATATTTGTCGAATATGTTCCCGCATAGCTTATTTTGTGATTACAGGAATACTTTATATTTGCTCTTTTACTTATCCATGATAGCAATTTCCCATAAGCTTGTTCGTTAATACTACCTTCAAAGAAATGCGGGCTTATCATTCGGTACCAAGAATGTCTCCCCGTACATTTGTGCTCCACATATGCTAATGATCTATTTATCAGTGAATTAAAGGTTTTTAGTCGAATAAAAATTAAAAGTTCTTCTGTTAACTATTCCATTAGAATGGAAAGTAGCTTTAACCGTAAATAACACATTATCAAAAAGAATTGCCTGGGCATAATTTAAGTTATTGTCCATAGGCAGAACACTTTTCTAGGTTTATAATGACGGGTGCTTAAATCAATATTTAAATTTATCCATTACGGATATTTATCTTATATTAAGATCCTTGCAAAGCTGGTTTGGTTAATATCCAGCAATCTACCTATTTCACGGGCATGAGGATTTTCAGTTGTTGCCATAAGAAATCGTAATTGATTTTCATCATATATCACATATTTACGTTTCCGTGGTTTTCAATAACCAATTCCACCAGTAATAATGAAAGTGTCAATCACTCTTCTAAAGGCATCTGTCCTGGAATATCTTTTTCCAGGGTAACACTGCTGGCAAATTCTCTGGGCTAATAAATAATTTCTTTGACATTCCTCCAGTACAAAAATAAAGTTGTCAAAATTATATCAAAAAATGACAATAGCTCAGCAATGGTCACGTCTCATATGTTTTTGGTGTAAAATATAGTCAGAAATTCAAGAACGAAGCCGATATACAGGTTGTTCTATTTGAAAAAAATTACTTCTAGAGAAAAATGTGTCATTTAACTTTAATCAAATTTTCTGCAAATCCAATTAGCAGTTGAAAAAGAATTAACCATGCCTGCATTAGGCCTTTTTATTATGTACAACATAATATAATTTTTTAAAAACATTCAATTTTTCAGAAAAATAATAGTAATAAGAAAATTTTCGGTTTTAAGCCTATATTACTTTTTGACTAAGACTTGTACAGGAAATACAAACTTGTATTAATATATAAGATGTTCCATTTAAGCCTTTAGCTACTAGAATGTATCCGCAAATGTGTCTGTTGTCTAAAGACAAAAAAAGAAGGAAAAAAACGTACAAATGCTGATACATTCATTTCTTATCTGTATGTGATGAATTATGTACATAAGAATGTCAAAATTAGAGGGGGTAAACGGGGTAATTACCTCCCCCTTTTAATATAATTATTATATATTACGTATACATATAAAGAATACGTTTCCTAAGGAAATTAGTAATTAAAGATTGCTGTCCGGGTTCCTCCCTGGTACATATATATTTATCTATCGCAATACACACACCCTTTTTTTTTTACAAACAGGGGGTTGTTGGATGGGGTGCCATCAATTTGAGGACATCTTAAGCTACATTCAAGCGCCATTTATTTGACCACATCGACATTCATATTGGCAATTCATAAGAAATTGTAATATTATTTCTATATATTTTCTGTGGGCGGAATGTCAGACGAAGAGCTTCAATCTGAGCCACCAGAATTGCGGGACGTGGCCTCCAACACCATAAATAATTTACTCCCAGGTAAACCGAAAAGCAATTATCAAAAAGAATATGAAAAATTTATGCCACCAACTTATTTTTACTAAAATAAAACGTTACCAAAAATCGTTTAAGAATGGAGTCCATTCTAACACCAAAATGGGTGCTAGAATAACATTGTTCTAATACCGACACACTGAAGTAACTATTACATAACGTCCCCATCAGTAAACAGAATAAAACACGTACTTAAAAAGACTTATAACAAAATACCAAATTGAAAGAAAATTATGTAACTTTTTCCAACAACATTTTTTTCTGGTGTGATAAATTTTGTAACATTCACCTAAACAAAGTTCTACTTTACTCTCAGGACACCCTGTTATAATATACTTCCGTTTTCTTTCACCTCGGTCAGTATTTGAACATACATGGCAAATTCTTTGCCCCCTTTGTCTACTCCCAGTAAACGGAACATTTGCAGGTGAATGCCTTTCCATGAAAATTGCAGCAACTAAGCGATCTATGACTTCCATACTTTGTCTCCCCGGTCTAGCAGCGGTCAGAGTTCCATTTTTCTCCAAAATTTGTTGCACGACTTTTCTTATAAATATGTTCAAGTTTATTGAAGTTTTTTCTGTTTTTATAAGAAAGACATTATAAGCATTTAGCATGGAAACATCAACATACTTAAGGAACGGCGAAAGGATTTTATTTTCAAACAAGTAAATTAAATAACATATTGAGTTTATTGTTTTATCTGTACTTAATTTTTGATATTAAACACTCATCCCACCCCCCCTCGGTGCCCTCCCGACCCTACATTACGGGCCGCCACTCGTCGAGAGATCTTTAAGGAATTGAGGATTCATTCCTTAACTAGTTTATATGTATATGAGTTATGTGTCTACGTTTTTAAAAATCCAGGCAAGGTTCTCACAAATAAGACATAATACATGATCATAACACTAGATATAATAATAACTATCGTCTGAAGTTTCAGAGATTAGATATGGGCCTAAAGTCTCCAAATTGTATTGCTCCAGAAGGATATAATGCACTTCCACAGCCTGTAAAGCAATTAACCAATTTTAATTATTTCAGAACGGCATTAAAAGAATTGTTGTATGATTTAAACTGTTACTCCATGGAGGAATTGTTTTCTTCATTGTAATAGTTGCAATGTATTTTGTTCGTATTATGTATTGTTTTTTGTTATTTAATGTTGTAATGTAGCAAATTGTATTTGCATACTTCTTTTTAGTTATATATTGCATTAACTAGTGACGTGACATACACATATTATTGTAAAAAGGAATGATCAACTAGATTTAAATAACTCCCCCCTACTAAATCTAAAATTTAAACATGTCCACCCCCTCTTAGAATGAGATTATTTTTGTAATTTGTATTGATATATATAGGAGCTAATTTGTATTTTGAAATTGTATTTTCATCCACCTGATGAAGCCACAGTGTGGCGAAACATATGTAGTGTGTTAAACATTATAATAATTTTGAAACTATACACTTGTGTTTTATTATATATATATAATGGAGTTTCAACATGTATCTCCTTCGTCGATTATTAAAAAGGTTTTAATAAACTATTACTATAACTATGGTCTGCCACAAACTTACGAAACACTTTGTATACTAAATAAATAAATTTTAAAGCAGCTCCCAATGAGCGGCCATCATAAAAAAAAATTAGGTGTGGCCACCACGCGACTTTCTTATACGTATGAGCGTTTCAAACTATAGAGTTTTAAAAATTTTTTATATAAAAATTATTTAAAATCCTATTCTAAGTACTTCTATTCTCTTAATAAATCTCTATAGAATGCATACTTTGCGAGATATTCGAAAAAAAGGGCTACTCACTAAGAGAAAAAGTATTACTTCCGGTCCGACTTTTGAAATTTCATTTATATAAAAAATATTTCAAAACCAACTCTAAATACTTTTGTATTGTTGACAAATATTTATAGAGTACATAATTTACGACATATTGGCAAAAAATCGTTATTCGATAAAAGTAAAAGTGATACTTCCGGTCCGAATTTTGAAATCTTTTTTATACAAAAGATATTGAAAATTAAGTTGTAAATACTTTTATATTCGTAGCGTACCTGTCTAAAAACCATGACTTGCGAAATATTTGCAAAAAACTGATCTTTGATAAGAGTAAAAGACCTATTTCCGGTATCAATTTCGAAAAACTTTCATAATAAAATTCTTCTCAAATTCAATTTTGAGTAGATAGACCGTCTTTTTTGGTTTTCCCTTTTGTCAATTGTGTTTCACAATTTGTCAAATGACTTTCCCATTTATTATAATATGGCGGCGATGTGTCAAATAATTTCCTTATTTGTCAAATGTGTTTCACTATATGTCAATTAACTTTCACGAAGCGTGTTAATCATTTTATATTCATCTATTATGGAGAATCGTCGAATTAATAGTAAAATAAGTAATGATTTAAGAGCTTTAATAATTCGTTCTATAAACAACGGGCTCACGGCAAATAATATTGGAGAGCAATTTGGAATTTTACCCAATACAGTAAGAAAGATTTATTCTACATACCGGAGAACCGCTAATATTCATAAAAGAAGTGCTGGTCACCGACTAAAAAAATTATCTGTGTTACAGATAAATGAAATTTCCAATTGGATTGATGAAGATTGCAGTTTATCATTTCGTCAGTTAAAAGAAAGATGTTTGACGCAGTGGCCACTTCATCAAATATCGCTATCGACGATTAACAGAGCACTTAAAACTTTCCATTATTGGAAATATAATGTTAGATTTCATACAAATGAAGAAGTTGTCAATCTCATTAGAAGTCATGAGCATTTTAAAGTTTTTTTACCTGCTTACAGTCCATTTTTAAATCCTATAGAGGAATTATTTAATCAATGGAAACACATAATAAAGAGAACTCAGCCGACAAATGAGGATGAATTATATGCAGTAATACACAATGCTTCTGAACAAATAACTGCAGATAATTGTCTTCATTATGTTCAGCATATGGAAACATATCTGGGTGATTGTTTAGAACAAAATGAAATATTAAATTAATTGTTTCTTGATTTATATATTTCGATAGTTTGTACTGTGCATATTTGTGATATTTGAAAATGTTTTGCATACATGTATGTTTTTATCAATTTCTATGTACATTACACAAGAATAAATTAGATAACTTAAAATTTCAAATGTATACTTTATTTTCAAGGGTACGTCAATAACTAAATGAAAATGATGCACATCTTGGTAAGTAGTTATTAAGCAATACATACATGGGGAAAGTAATTGATATCACGATACACTTATACCGGTATGCTCACTTTAGCTGTCAATGACGTCATTGCGGAGCAAGTCAGATTGACAGTTATCATAGCTGCTGCATTTTGACACAGTTTTAAGTTATTTTATGGGTTTTCTTTTAAATAACATTTATTTAATATGCCTGGTTGTGCTGCATACGGTTGTCGTAAGCACAATCGAAAAGTAGAGACAGTCAGATTAAATATTACAAATTTCCCACGGAAGAGACGGTACGAAATGTGTGGTTAATTGCGTCTAAAAGGCAGGATTTTATAAATTTGGAAAATGGTATATACACAATGCAAACCAATTTATTCTGTGACTTCATTTTAATACTGTGCTATCGAGATGCTAGAGTTATGCATTAATGATCTGTGTAAATATAAACTGGAAATTGTAATTGAGGTATTGATAAGTGTTTCATTTAGTGAATAAAATCATTGCCAAAATGTAAATCAGGATATTTATTTAACATATATTTTGAAGCTTATATTTTCTTTAGCACACAATTAAATCTTATTTAGTGAATCGCATAGATCTGAAGTATTTGATATTGGTAAGGTACAGCTACATCGCTTTTAATAGAAGGGTCTCGAGCAATAGAAGAGAAGATAAACCAACATTTGAATGAAGCAAATACAACTTGGCTGGAATTTGTTATATTTAATATACATATTTTACAAGTATGTTTTTAATAATTATAAATTACCCACTGAAATAAAACTGACTCCACTGTCTTCAAGCCATAAATTAATCTTGATTCTAGATTAAACAATAACAGTGGTCAAGTATTTCAGAAGTTTAAGGGACTTTGTATTATACCTAATAATATCAAGTTAAAATAAAATTACCAAACTAAACTCTTATATCATCTTTACCCTGCCTTGCAAAATTTTTAATTTGAAAAGATATTATTAGGTTGTTTTTGTGTTTGATAAAACACTGTGTATTTGAACAGAATACAAATGTTTATAAAAAAAATGTATTATATGTTTCTTAACAAAGATACCATGCCTCATAATACTTTATAAATGTTTGCAGATGTACAAATGTGTTGCTCTTAATGTGACAGTCTTGGAAAAAGTATTGAATCAAATCATTCACTTTCATAGGTGATCAGTAAGCATCGGACACTTTAAAGTTTCAAAGTCAGTCTATGTCGATGTTCCACACAAATTACTGCTGAATCCTAAAGTACTCAGAACATCTGTATATGTATTGTAAATGCCATCTATTTTTTGACTTTTAAGAATTTTTAACTCATGTTTGTTGCTTCAAACTGTGTCTTTTCTTTGAATCTGAAAGAAATAATGTGGGAACTGCATCTGAATTTAAATCTTTGTATGGTTTTTGGGAGAATTGTAGTAATTCTTGTTGGAACGATGTATGAAAACATGATGGCTCAAAATGAATGGAACAGATACATGCTGACACATTTTAGTTTTTTAATTATGAACAATGATAAAATCAGACTTCTGGAATTACCATTTTCCAAATTTATTAAATCCTGCCTTTTACAGGCAATTAACCACAAATTTCGTACCCTGTCTTCTTTGGGAAGCCTGTAATATTTAATGTGGCTATCTCTACTTTTTCGATTGTAATTACGGCACCCGTATACAGCACAACCTGGCATATTAAATAGAGTATTATTTTCAAAAAATGGTAAAACAACTTCAAACTGCGTGGAAATGTTGCCCATATGAGAACTGTCAATCTGACTTGCTCCGCAGTGACGTCATTGACAAGTAAAGTGAGCATACCGGTATAAGTGTATCGTGATTGATATAAAGCGAAAGAGATTTGACAAAAAAAGAATTTAATTTGACATATATGTCAATATGACAGGAATTGGGAAAGTCATTTGACAAATTGTGAAACACAATTGACAAAAGGGGAAAACCAAAAGAAAAAAAAGACTGTAAATTTGTTTAAACTTAGTAGCTGACAAAATATTGGCAAAACTCGATTTTTTCACTGAAGTAAACTACTACTTCCGGTCTGCCGATCATGAGGGAGATTATACTTGTAAATATAAAATTTGGAATTGATACCTATAGCGGTTTGACCGCTATTGTGGTCACACACACACACACACACACACAACTCGTTTTTTTGTTATCAGGGCACTTCAAAACGTGGACATCTGCAAAAATCTCGAGGTCGAAAATTTTCATCATCATAATACTTCCTTATACTACGTATAAGAAAGTAAAACAGCTTCGATAAATCTGTACTTATAAAGGCACTATTTATCTTCTCCGCGGAAATGACACATGATTCTTATACATCTAAGGCAATATTATCAATTTCTGAAATGTCAGTTTTGACAAGTTTTTCAATATTATCACTCTAAAAAATATTGTATATTTTTAAGAATTAGTGTTATTGAAGAGAACGCTTTTATGTGCAAATATCATAAGAAAAGAGTTAATTATAATTGGCTTGGTTAAGGCTTGACTTTGTTAGCTGCTAACCGAAAGAAATACTATATGCTTTCAATTTTAGAAATCAACGCGAAAGATCATCCTTACATTGGAAGAATTTTCTTGTTTTATTTTCCGAATATTTAAATCAAATATCAGCACACCACCACATGAAGACATAGGAATTATCTAAATCAGCCACGTGAATCCAAGTTCTACTATAAAATGTTAAGTAGTAAGTAAATAAGTAAATGGAAAACTAAAAATACTCCAGGTAAATAAACAAACAAATCGATTTTGTCACAAAATCAATATAACAGGTCGCACAACGACAGAACGAAGCTGTTAATATCACATAGTTAAAGAGCGTAATACATAAAAAAAAAAGGTCCAACCCTGCACATATCGATATAAAGATATGATATAATGATATCCAAACAGGTGGGTGTTATGTTGTGTAATGTCACATTACAAAATCGATTATCAACACCAACACAACACGAAATGTTAACAAATTACTAAATGATAATCTGCACGCACAGATGTGCATCACTTACCTGCACGAAGTTCCGATGCTATTTCACAGCATCCTTCCTACAGGAAAGAGAATTCAGCCGTCACTTAGTTGTCACAAGAGATCCTGTCAGGTATTTCACGAAATCTTTCTTAGACGGTTACACTGTGCCGTCTAGATTTTTCCAGCTGGTGCTTTCGACGGAATGGGTTTACAGGAAAAGCTGCCGTCTAGCGATGTTTAGCGCCGGCGCTTCTCTAACTTTGCGAAGGCGGATGAAAATCGATTAACAAAGGTAACACCGTTGGTTGGTCTGTTGTTTCTTGACGTTAGTAGCGGGTGTTGTACACTGTACTCATCCCTGGTTACAATACGAAATATCACACATTAAGAAGGAAACCCACCTCTGCCTTATGCCCGTTCGATCTTTGTATATATTTTCCGTAGGTGGACGAAGGATGTATTAATTATTGCGATAGAAAGGAAACTGGAGACAAATAGTAGCATGTGAATGTATTCGTCAAAAGAAATGCATGACACTCACGCACTGTGTGCTGTTCGCGAAGCCATGGCCGATAACGTAATGTATGTTACGAGCGGACGACGATATTGTAATTCCTATGATAACAGGGCTTGTGTTCCTTGCCGAGTATTGTGTTATCAGCAGTGGTTTGCTTGTCAAATTGCTGATTTCAAATAGCATTTAAGCTAGTAATAACATTACGTATTAAATATACAGGTTGGAACAAAAAAACAGACAATTAAAAGGGCTAGACCGCACTTGTTCGTTTATAAAATGTCTTTTCTAAACCCAATGGTTAACATGCAATATGTTATTTGCCATGTACATTATTGAAAAGATATTTTTGAAGTGTAAACATCTTTGGGCGCGTTGCGTTGATTGTGGGCACTGAACAAGCCTGAGCCGTTACGCTCGGCTATGTAACGCTCGTTCGGGTAAAGTCGGCTCGAGTCGACTAAGGGAACGAGAGAAATATATCATATAGAGGTATTTAATTTCAATTAAATTGAAATTTAAATGAATAAATAAATTCATGTCCCCGAGGAGATTCGATCCCGAGCCACACGAGTGAGTAGCCGGCACGTTAGCATCAGACCAGCGCGGGATTCGTAAGCGAGTATTCATATTGTCTATTTATATATATATATATATATATATAAATCAATAAAGGAAATATCACGGATACAATATAAAAATAGGCAAAAGAATATCGGGTTAATCCGCTGTAGTGCAACCGCAGACACGTGTTTCAGACTCGTTGGTCATCGTCAGTACGGTGTAGCCAAGGAATAAGGTGGGATATCCTTGGAGATAGAAACAAAAGGAAGACCATCGGGAAGACAGACCACCAATTGCAGCTTAAATGTCAGAAGATCCTCAGGTCTGAGTGACAACAACTGACACCGCCGCGAGGCAGACATTGTCAACCCGTGTGCCGTCCAACCCAGGAATGATAAATCAATAAAGGAAATATCACTCAGACCTGAGGATCTTCTGACATTTAAGCTGCAATTGGTGGTCTGTCTTCCCGATGGTCTTCCTTTTGTTTCTATCTCCAAGGATATCCCACCTTATTCCTTGGCTACACCGTACTGACGATGACCAACGAGTCTGAAACACGTGTCTGCGGTTGCACTACAGCGGATTAACCCGATATTCTTTTGCCTATTTTTATATTGTATCCGTGATATTTCCTTTATTGATTTATCATTCCTGGGTTGGACGGCACGCGGGTTGACAATGTCTGCCTCGCGGCGGTGTCAGTTGTTGTCACTCAGACCTGAGGATCTTCTGACATTTAAGCAGCAATTGGTGGTCTGTCTTCCCGATGGTCTTCCTTTTGTTTCTATCTCCAAGGATATCCCACCTTATTCCTTGGCTACACCGTACTGACGATGACCAACGAGTCTGAAACACGTGTCTGCGGTTGCACTACAGCGGATTAACCCGATATTCTTTTGCCTATTTATATATATATATATATATACAGGGTGTTTAAAAAAGATGCGGCAATGTTAAAGGGTTTGATTGTACAGGTCATTTTATACAAAAAAGTTTATAATGAACAAGGTCCGCAAACGCTTCGTTACCGATCGACAGCGTGTTGAAGTTTAATTAAATGAAACAGTAAAAATTAGATTTCTCCAAGACTGCATTAAAGATCATATGAAATTTTAGGCGTGTTATTTTTCAAGAAAAAAATAGGACGCCGCTGATTTCTCTAAAAATAAAAATATGTTTCTATTCTTTGTTTAATTGTGAAGAAAAAAGCTCTCTTAACTTTCTATCATACGACGTACCGTTTTTTAGTAAAAAAACACATTTTAGTGCATGTACATTTATTACAGAAATTTTTTTTTAATAACAAGGGTTTTATTTAAGGGTAAAAACAAATATTTTACCATACCAACAATTTTAGCAAGCAAAAATTACAATAACTGTGCAAAGTGACCACCTCGAGCTCGGATGCAAGAATCCAATCTTCTCCTCATCGACTGGCGAACTCTCTCAAAAACAACAGGATCGGTTTCAATTGAGTTGCACCCAGCAATGATTCGATTTCTTAAGTCTTCTACGTTTTCCAATGGAGTAGCGTACACCAATGACATCAAATGGCCCCACAGAAAAAAATCCAGGGGATTTCAGTCCGGGGATCGTGCAGGCCATAAGTGTGGTCCACCTCGGCCAATCCAGCGATTTCCGTATGCTTGTGTTAAGAAATCACGAGTTACTTGACTAAAGTGGGCTGGTGCGCCATCGTGCATGCATCTCTAATTGCTAATGGTACGTCCTCCAGAAATCCAGGGAGCGTGTTTTCTAAAAAGTTGCGATACACCTCTCTCCGGTTAGTCTCCTTGGTCATATATCATTCAATGTGTCAGTGAATAAAACAGGACTGTTTAAAAATATTTTTGTAAGCATGATAAATAGTACATGCACTAAAATGTGTTTTTTTTTACTAAAAAACGTTACGTCGTACGATAAAAAGTTAAGAAAACTTTTTTCTTCACAATTGAACAAAGAATAGAAACATATTTTTATTTTTAGAGAAATCAGCGGCGTCCTATTTTTTTCTTGAAAAATAACACGCCTAAAATTTCATTATGATCTTTAATGCCGTCTTGGAGAAATCTAATTTTTACTGTTTCTTTTAATTAAACTTCAACACGCTGTAGATCGGTAACGAAGCGTTTGCGGACCTTGTTTATTATAGACTTTTTTGTATAAAATGACCTGGACAATTAACCCCTTTAATATTGCCGCATCTTTTTTAAACACCCTGTATATATATACATGCTGCCATAGCAACGGCCGCGAAATTTTATTTCGCGGACTGTGTTGCGTTCGCTAATTGGTAACTTCGCGGACGGTTAACCAAAAAATTTGTTGTGTGTGTATGAGGCATTATCTCTATAATAATATAATATAATATTTCGCGCTCAGGTAAGTTTTAGCATGTTTATTAAAATGATATGGGTGACGCGGAAAATGATCAGTATATTCCGGGTGTTAAATAACGTCCACACGCATTTACTATAATTTGTATACCAATGCAAAACAGAAACGTTGAGAATAGAGCATTGCTTTAATTGCTCATTATATACGAATTTATAAGCATTTAATTCTTTTCTGTTACACAGGATGGATGAAGCACACTAAATCTCAGCAACTGAATTCGTCGATGCAGGATGACACTAATGTAATATAGAACGAAAAAAAAAAAGTTGGATTTCGTATTATTAACCTCGCCTTGATGAAGTTTTTACTTCTGCCGTGTGGTTTTAAGCACACCCATTTTCTTGTTTTTTAATAAATTAGAGTAAGTAACGAAAACAAATATTTTCATGCACGAGCCTTAATTACACTATCCAGTAATGGGTGTAGACTGTGGCTAAAAATCTGAAACAAATAAACCAGATAGTTTCTCGGTTGAAAATTCATTAGAATTTATTCAAAAAGTCAAAGATCATAAGCTCTAAGATCTAAGAGGTATGTTTAATCGGAAGAACAGCCACTACTGGTCCCAAGAAAATTTACTAATAGTGCGTTCATATGCTGCACAAATTCGGTTTTGTTTTAATGTTTGGTGCGGATTGATAGGTTCGATAGTCATCGGTCCAGTGTTCTATAACGGCACCTTAACAGGAGAAAGATATCTGGAATTTCTTCGTAACGTTTTGGCGGATTTCCTTGACAACGCCAATTATATGATGCGCCAAATTTTATACTTTCAACAGGACAGTATACCTGCACACAAATGTCACCTAGTACAAAACTATCTCAGCGCCACCTTTGCCAATAAATGGATTGGTACCAATGGTCACATTTGATGGCCAGTACAGTCCCAGGACCTCTCGCCTTTAGACTTTTTTCTTTGGGATATTTAAAAAATAGGGTGTACAAAACGCGGTACAATACCGTACACGAATTTGCAGAACAAACTCAGAATTAATAAGAACGGAGATAGCAATGGTACGCACTTAATTTGTATAATTTCTTTATTATCCGTTTTAAGATAATAGTGCATAGGAACTTTTATATCACAAATTAAATTATTAATCAATATTTTTAAAAATATATAGGATGTTCTATTTAAAAAATAAAAAATGCCAATGTTTCTCACAAATGCGCGGCGTTATTCAATTCATGAACTGCATATTAATCAACAATAAAAACACCACTACTTTGCTAATTTAACCTGCCTTCTAGAATTAATAATAACGGAGTTAGCAATGGTGCGCACTTAATTTGAATCAGCCTGTATACCAAATGCTCTCTGTTTGTATTTTTTTGAATTTATTAAGTAATTTGCTCTTAATGCTATGATATATAGGTACAAATAAACATAAATATTTATGCTAAGAAAATCTTCTGAAATAGTACTATTCAAATTATCCATTAATAAAAACTTTATGATGACTTTACGCGGTTTTACTTTCCAAAAATTGACGAATTCATTTCTTAAAAAAATAGATAAGTACAAAAGGAATAAAATAAATTTATTCACTAACTATTTAAAAGTGAACTATTAAATAAAAATAAAAAATAAACTCGTCCAGTTCTTTGTGTTTATATTTCATTAAGTCCTATGTATGGCGTCTAATTTATTTCCTCTGACCTGCCTGTTTACAATCTGTTTACATATTTACCTATGCACATGTCATTGACCTAAATTCATACATGTGGCAAATAGATCATTTAAATCTAAAAATAGATATAGATAATTTTACATAAGAAGCAGGTATTTGCTTTCCATTCTTGATAAAAAAACATAGGTACTGCTTTATTGTTGCTTACATTACATCATTTCCATAAGCCGCTTGTTTACTGTTTGCCTTACAAAACTTCAACAAATTTCTTGAAAATCGTTCTTGAGGGTCTTTTCATATTCCTGCTGGTGTCAACTTCTTAATGTACCGCGCGATCATTTAAATTCTAAATTAGAGCAGTTTGTGAAGTTTAAATTAAGTTGGTATATAAGTACTAATTTACAATTTGAATTGTTAAAGTGACGTTTCAAAATGTTCGATTTAGAACATAAGATTTTTCTTACTGAAAGTTATTTTAAAAACGCCGAACGACAAGAGAATGGTGAATGGACATATTCAGTACCGCACTGCATCAATGATTTTCAAAATGCCTTCCCTAATTTTCCTGCGGATTATCAAAAATTAGTCCAAGAAATTTACACACGTGTGGCGGAATTTCGTAATGTTGGAACTGTAGGTAGGAAAGCTGGTAGTGGCGCGCCCAAAAAAAGGACTCCTGAGATTGTGGCAGATGTTGCAGAAAGAATGGAACAGTCTCCCAAAAAATCTCTTCGCAGATTAGCCCAAGAAATAAACCTTTCATATGGAACTTGTCAAAAAATCTTAAAAGAAAATTTAAATCTTTATCCCTATAAGATTAACGTCGTTCAAGAGCTATTCCCTCGAGATTTTCCTGTACGAATAGAATACTGTCAGTGGTTTTTGAATAATTTAAATAACAACAACACTTTGGATTTAACATTTTTTTCTGACGAACACCTATCCGGCTATATAAACAAACAAAATATGCGTATTTGGTCTTCGGAGAATCCTCATGACTTTATTCAATCGCCTCCCCATCCGCAGAAAATTGGTGTTTGGCTAGCGGTTTCTAGAAGGCGTATATTTGGACCTGTGTTTTTTGAAGGAACGATAAATGCTGAGAGATACCGAAATAATTTACTTGAACCGTTTTTACAAGATCTTCATGATGACGAACTTTTACATGGGTATTTCCAACAGGACAATGCAACATCTCACAAAACATGGGAAAGTATGGCTCGAATTCGCGAGTTTTATGATAATCGAGTCATTGAATTTCCGCCTCGCAGTCCGGACTTAACGATTCTTGATTATTTCATTTATCCGTATCTGAAAAACACAGTTTACAAAAATAACCCACAAAATCTTGAAGAACTACAAGAGGCAATTTCTAATGCATGTAACGCTATAACCGTTCAGATGTTGGCAAATGCTTTTGAAAATATGAAACGGAGGGTTAACAGTTGCATTGTAACAGGGGGAGAACACTTTGAACACCTTTTGTAATTCACAATAAAACTAATTTATCTTGTAATGCTTTCATTTCCATTAAATTTAAATCGATTACACATAAGATTCACAAATGTCACAAAGTATAACATAACCGCAAATTTCAATTAACCAATAATTGACATTCTGGACAACCTAATAAAAAAAATGCCGCCTGCTATAATTTAGAATTTAAATGATCGCGTGGTATTTTCTTTGTACGCTTTGTAGACACTCGGTAAGCTCTATTCAAACCATAGAGTACCGTGATTCATGTTTCACAAATTAGAGTAACGATAGGAAAGCTTCTTCTAGGCGTCTACTGATTATACAAGTAATTCAACCATGTTGTTCCCTCTGAGATTTACTTGCAACCGAAACTTCGAAATACTCTGTATATCTCTCGTTGGTTGAGAAAAGACATGATAGTCGGAGGGACCCAGATCTGGTGGATTGGTGTTCGAGTAATTCAAACAATCACGAATTGTTTGCATGGCAACATGCGATTTGTGTGCAGGTGCATTGTCCTTTGGACAACCTTCCGCCTCTTCTCCCCATATTTTTTTCTCTAAGAGAAGTCAGTAACGTTGAATAGTAATTCCCAGTTATTGGCAATCCCAAAAAACTGACGCAAGATCATTTCCAGCAGATTTTTGAACGAAACTTCCAATCCACCGATTGCTGCTTTGTTTCTGGGTGGTAGAAATGCACCCAAGTTTCATTCATAATAAGAATACTGCTTAAGAATTCTGCATCTTTTTCAAACCGAGCACAGATCGAACGCGATGCTTCCACCCTTGCACACTTCTGGTCAACAGACAGACATTTGGGGATCCATTTTGCAGAAATTCTTCTCATATCCAAATAGACGTGAGCTATGTGATGGACGGGTTCATATAAAATATTCAGTGCCTCAGATATTTGTTTAGGCCCAATTCGACGGTCTGACAAAATCATGTTATGAACTGCATTTTCGGGGACGGACACAGAAACTGGCCTTCCTGATAGGTGTTCATTTTCAATGGAAAATTTACATCTTTTGAAGCTTGCAATCCAATTTTTCACGGTCGCATACGATGGACATTGATCACCAAGGGTATTAAATATATCTTCGTAAATCTGCTTATCTCTTAACTCATTCAAATACAGGTACCTACTTGATGATGGCCCGATACTCCAATTTTTCGCTTTTCACAATTGCGGTCGACATCCCAAATTTTATTGCACATCTTTGGTTGGACTTTTTTACGTGAAACTTTTCACTGACACTTCTAATAGGTTATGTTTCGTTGCTATGGTATTGCAATATTTTCTTTATCCACCGAACCGGTCAAGGCTAACTAGATATCAATACATCCTCGTATGTCAGACGTAAATAACTATTTCCGCCTTTCACTATGTAAAGAGAACATAACTGGATTAGGTACTATCGAAGACGTAACCTTAGTTATAACAACCTAAGGGAATCAACTGCATTATATCCTCGTGCTGAACATTGATAGATACATGCTTTCATTACATAGAAAAATAAAAACAATAACAACTGCTGTGGTGTATATTGTGTGCATATTCAACACAATTACGAATACATTCATCACGGCTGCTTAATTTCAATTTGATAGTTGATAAAACATCAGTGACTGTCAAAAATCTAAAAAAATGGAAATTCGTTTCTTTTCTTAATCTTTATATCACCGATATTAAACGAATCATTCTTGTCCCGAATGAACTCACCAGCCGCGACTGTAAAACCAGTTACTCCCAGAAAAATCCAAAATATATTCACTATTTAGATTGTGGATGAAAACGAATCACACCTGTAAAAAAATCACTGAAAATACGCTTTTGGCGTCCTTTACTGGAAAATCAGAAGTTTGGAATTCATTTTTTGGTTGTGGACTAACTACAGCATTTCAAAATCAACTTTGCAGTTACACGACAATACAGACACTAGTAAATCTTCGTATTTGATATTTTTTTTGAAAAGAAAAGGCACTGGATACACATAAAAAAAGACAAAAGTTCTCGAAAGCGTACATATCATTAAATTTTTAAAAAAGCTCCCAATAAAGATTACTTAATGATAAAGGTAAACGATTACAATTCGTACAAGATATATGTGTGTATTGTATGAATTTCAGGTAGCTGTCATAATGGGAATATCAGGAGCATGTCGTAAGTGTAATCTAATTGCGATAAATATTGGTGATATCGAGGATAAAGAAAAAAATTTGATAGTGAAAATTCCCGACACAAAAACAAACGTAAAAAGAAACTTTTGTTGTGTCAAATTATGGTGATTTGGATTTAGTATATTTATATCACAAATAAGTAGCATTAAAACCTCCAGCAATATAAAGATAAAGACTATTTGTAAGGTATTCCAATGGAAGGTGTTTTCGGTAAGTTGTAGGGAAAAACATTTTTAGTAAAACGCCACAAGAAGTCGCTAAATTTCTCCATTGGCTAGAAGCATCCCTATATGACGTGTCCCAAAATTTGCGGAACACCTGGATGGTACGTTTATTATGTGAGGACCAAGGATTATGAGAAAAGCATGGAAAAAATTCCATCGCTGTTAATTTCGAAGAAATTAATATTGCAAGTTAACACAAAACGTGTTAAAGATTGGTTTTGATATGATCAATAGGATAACAATTTTGAACAACTCTAACCAGGTTTGTAATTAATCAATCTTCCAATTATACCATTTCCAGAAAATCATTTTACGCTAATTTTACCTGAAAAAACATATGGCAACGTTGTCCTGAATTTATACTTGAACCACTTTAAGAGGAGCGTTTACCTATCGAAAACTAAGTAAGGCATCGACGTTTTGCGTTTTTTAAATTTATTTTGTAATTTTAGATTATCAAATTTGGGTTAGCGATGCAAAAGGCATAAATTTATAATGTCAAGGCCATTTTTTGTATTAATTTATTTTCTTAAAAAAGTTATGTGTTTTAGAAATAACCACAAATGTGCATGAATTTGATTAATGTCTACTAACTAAGGCTGGTACACAAAAGAAAAAAAGCAACCTCTACGCGCCAGCTGCACATTTGATGAACGATATAAAAAAAAATCAAATTTATATAATTATATTTGAAGATAAAAAACATTAAATAGTAAACATTGTCACACACATTTCACACGACTGTTTTTCGAAGCAATCGCGTCGTCTATCCCCACTTTTCGGTATCTACCGGTCCTAGCGAAGACGCAAATCTTAGAAAATAGAAATGTCTTATATACTTATAATATTCGAGCGTATAATAATATAACAGTTATAGGAATGCGGAAATTGAATTATTATAAAAAATCAACAAAACAAAAAAAAAGTAAATGTGCAAGTGGAGAAAAAAATCAAAATACGACATAAGTAATTTTTAGTCTACAATTTTATTTATTTTGATATTTGTTAATTCCATTTAGTTTAACTAAGTACATAATACCAATATGCTAGTAGATTTCAGAATTTAAATATTTGACGATTCATTTTATGTACAAACGTTTAAAAATCAAAATTGTCTATTAGCCTACTTGAAGGTAGCCCTATTTAATTATTCTTACTATTAAATTACCAGTTTAGAACCGCCAATTTTTTCCTTCAGAACAGAGCATCTTTTCCCGCTATACCGTATGTGTCAATTTTCATTAGCCATAGGCGATCAATTCATGCAATATGTTGCAGCGTGGTATCCCTACTTTCCTTTCCAATGCCAGCGACGCGACAACCGACACATGCTGGCAAATACAAGTTAGTAGAGATGAGCTTAGCAGTGATTTTTTAATCGCTGTGATCACAGTAACAGTGATTTTAAAATATCAGTGAAAATTAAAGGTGATTGTGATCACGACTTACATCCATATCTAGATATAGGCAGTATGCATGCATATTAAAAAAATATATATACATATATATAGTAGATAATAATTCCTATATGCATATGAAATTAAAAACCACCCCTCAACCCTACTTGTAAGGACTGTTCTCTCTTCGGCTGCACACACACCAATTATACAAAATATATCTAAAACTATACATTCATTTTGCCTTTATAATTAATGTTAATTAAATTTATTAACACATTATTAATGAAGAATTTGCTAGAAATGTGTTTAAAATGCTTGTCGAACATTTTGATTGGTGTGCATCTCCTTCTATGCGAATTTATTCTCAAAAGTTAAAAAGCAACTTAGATCAGATCTTATTTATATAGAAACAAAAATCATAAGCAACAAATGTAGCTTTATGTATATGCTTTATTATACCAATATCAATACATTAATACACTTCAACATTTAATTTGGATATTTAATTCATGACTTTCCCTCAAGCTTTTCTATATATTTGCAGTTTGAAAAATTTTACAAACAATCAACTTTTCAATTACAAATATTTTAGATAAGTAAAGATGCTGCGTTAATAGAACGAAATAATTTGCAGACAGTCAATAAGTGAATTAATGCTAGCGAAATAAACAAAAAAGTTTAATTTATCAGAATCCGCATATTACATTAACATACCAACCCTAACTGCTACCTCTAAAAACCACCCTTCAACCCTGCTCTCTGGTATATTACATTTATACACCTTGAACTAACTGCTACCACAAAAAAGCGCCCTTCAACTCTGCTTGTAAGGATTGCTCTCTCTTGTACATTTTAAATTAAAATATCCTACCAGATAAATTTCTTAGATGGTTTTCAGTGGTAACAGTTAGTTAATGGTGTATTAATTAAGTAATACACACAATTTGAAGAATTGCTTCAGCAATAGCGCCTTTTCCTTCTAAATTGACAACAGAGCTACCTGTACATTAGGATTGTGGGGTGGTTTTTGTTGGTAACAATGAGATATGACGCAATACTTTCTTGTACAGAATTATATTTATTTATATTTTTTATTTGAGCCGGTGGCATCTGTTCTTTTTTGGTCAACAAATTACTGACGTTAATATTGCTGTAAATTCTGTTCTACCTAATTACTGTAGGCACCTACACAATATATAAAATAAACAAAGCTATTTTTTGTTATAAAATTTAATCCATAAGATTATAACTGTTGTATAATAGGAACTTAATTAGTAAGTAATAAGTGTGAATTTATATAGAAACACTGATAGGAAATACACTTTATATTGTTTTAAAACCAATATATTGAGTTTGGCTTAGATTATTTCAATAAAACTAACTACAATAAGATATTAAACTTATTTAATTCTGAAAATAGTAAAATAGTTTTAGAGTAAAAATGTTTTTAAAATATTTTTTTATTGGAAAATATTTAAATTATGCTTATACAATTAAGAACTGGTTAAGCAATAAATTTTTGCAAAGACTAAAATATTAGAAAATATATTGAAAGCATCAGCAAATAATATAGTATTTATTGCATTTATTTTGACATGTTTCACTCAATATTTAATATTTAAAAAAAATATTTTAAAAAACGCCGATATATTAAAATGTTAATAATAGCATATAGATATTTTAAGCGCGACTAATATCTTAACTGCGATCACCGTTAATATCAATCACGCTTTAAAATATGTATCTACTTGATAGACTAACAGCGATCACCGTCAATAACAATAACGCTTAAAAATATCTACGTGATTTATATCAAGTAGATATTTTTCACCGCTACTGATATTAACGGTGATCACGGTTAAAATATATTTATCGACGACTAAACAATAAAGTATGTATTATATTAATCAATATTGGCTAATAATAACACTCATAATACCCGTAGGGAATAATGAAATGCGACCAGTGAATAATGGGCCATAACGTTACCATTATTCACTGCATTCCGCCAATAAGAACATATAATGGGCCATAACGTTACCATTATTCACTGCATTCCGCCAATAAGAACATAACGTTCCTAACGTTGTCATAGTAACGATAGACAAGTCCGGCCATTTTACTGACTGCCTAACCATCAAACGTCATATTGATATAGTAATCTGACATTTTCGTTTACTTATTTTGATTTTTTTTAGTAATTTTCAGTTAGTCGTCGATAAAGTAGTGTATACTAACTCGCAATAATGACTATTATTCCCTCGAGCTGAGTTACTCCCTCGCCGCTTACGCGGCTCGGGAGTAAATTCAGCTCTCGGGAATAATAACTGTCATTATTGACTCGTTGTATAAACTACTATAGATATTTTTAAACGTGATTGTTATTGACGGTGATCGCAGTTATAATTCACTGCTACCGAAGTGTGCCGAATCGTTACGATCAGAGCCGAATATCAGTCTGCACGTACACGCTCTCGCCGTTGAATTGTACGGTCGATATCCAAACGTTTATTTCAATCACTGATATTTCTAAAGCGATATTAGCTGTGATCACTGCTACTGTAGAATAACAGTGATTAATAACTGCTACTGGATATATCGCTCATCTCTACAAGTTAGCACTTAGCAGTAACCATTGGACCACCGACCCGTGTGTTTCTAATGCGTTCAGAAATAATATTTACGAGTTGCAAGGATTTGTTTTTCTGTTTCCTTTCAGTAAATGCAGAGAATTATTAAGCTACGTTCACGCTGCATGACACAAACAAAAGCGTAATTCTAATAAAATTAAAAAATAACCCTAATAAAATAAATAAAAAAGGATTCCTCCCTGCACAGCAAGACATTACCCTAGGCGGTCGTAGAAATTTACTCTTACGTTTTCTGAATTAGCAGCCTCAATTATTTTTTCTCTCAAAGCAACGATGTTTTCTGTTCTACCAGCTTCATGGGTATATACAATATTTTTTAAATATCCCCACAAAAAAAAAAATCATTTGGAGAGAGATCAGTAGATCGCGGAGGCCATTTGATGTTACCCGTTCCAGTAATAAGACGGCCAGGGACCACAACGTGTCCCCACCTAAACATTGAATGCAAAATCTGGGTCGGGATCGGAGAATATCGTTGTGATGTCGGTTGTTATCGGCATTGGTGACGGACAATAGGGGTAACACGTTGCCACGTATTATATTCATACGTATAGATCGCACGTAAATATTCAATCCCTATACCTAATGATATTTGACACATGCGGTATATAATATAATAATTTTAAAAACCCCTCACGCTTCTACCTACGCCGATGACGAAAGGATTTTACTCGTAAATTCCTTTCTTGATCGGCTTTTTTTGCACTCGTTTTCGGGACAACAACAGATGTTGCAGTTCACCATATGAATAACTGCGTGTTGTTTATATAACTTCTTTGCTCTGTCGTAATTTAAATCGGGGACGTCCGGTGTATACTCATAATGCACGACACCACATGGTAAGTGAAGTCAGTTTTGAGGACTTTCAGATGAGGTCTACCCATGGTAACGATTGTTATGTTAGTTATAATGAATTGTTGGAACAGGAATGCAAGACTTTATATTGCAGTGCTGTAAAATTTGTATTCATTGATATAACAGTGTGAATGTCAACAATACACTGTAAAAAGAACCATTTGAAGTATGTGTATTTGGTTTGTTTGTATGGAAAGGAGAAGGGAGAAAAATAAAAAAAAGCAGTCCAAGTTTCTTGGTAGTTCTTCTTATGAGTAGTGATAGAACCTTCTAAAAGCAAATATTACTTTTAAGTTCAAAAAATTGATTTGTTTTACTTAGTCTCTAAACCTGATCTATGTCTGTTTAACCCTGGAACCCTACACCGGGGTACTGAGTGTCCCAGGGAATTTTGTTTTTGCTGTAACTCTGTGTTGGCAACCCTGACCGCGCTCACCTGCCATGACTTTTCATTGGCCTTGACTGTCAATCATTGGCTGTTGTTGCCGCACACGTAGCGGATCAGGCTTGAGCTGTAAACTGGTTTTGGGGCACCCAGTAACCCAGTGTAGGGTTGGTGCAAGTTTGTTGTGGTGTCTTAACAGTTTCAATTGTGCCTTTACTTTTTTATTACTTGTGTTATTTCTGTTCGTTGTAGTACCTATGGATAAAAAACTCACAGACGATGCAGTTTTGGCAGAATTATGCAGGTCTGAGTCAGATTCGATTTATAATGAAGAAAACATCACTGATAACTTTGAAGATGTATCTGATGGTGAGGGGGGAACTGATGTTATTGAAGAAGATGATGTCTTTCCGGATGTTTTTTCCCCTGATGCATCTGAAGACGAATATATACCTCCTTCTAGTGAAGAGGATACAAACAATGAAACCCAAAGACCAAGTAAAAAACAAAGAATAAATGAGACAGACTTACAACCTGGAACTTCTACTGCAGGACAAGGTGCACATGAAAGAGAAGAAGAGGGTAGTCAAGGTGAGGATACAATGCAAAACTTACCTGATTATATTATTAGGCCTAAAAAAAAACCAACTGGTAGGCAAAAATAAGTATAGATGGTCAACCAAACCTCCAAAAAGAGCTGGTCGAGCCCCTCGACGAAACATAGTTTTCATGAGACCCCGACCTGCTGGAGCTGCTCGGGGTGTTACGATTGCTGAAAATCTGTTTTCCTTATTTGTAAATGAAACCATAATCGATGCAATTGTAAAGTACACAAATCAAGAGATTTCAATTCAAAAAGTAAACTACAATGATTCAAGTTTTACCAAAGAGACTACCGATAAAGAAGTTAGAGCCTTACTCGGACTCATGATTTATTTTGGAGCTTTAAATCACAACCACGTCTGCAAAGGTTCTTTGGCACGAAAGTAGGGGCCTTCGCATCACCAGAACTGTAATGCCCTTAGCAAGATTTGAGTTTTTAATCAATACATTGCGATTTGATGACAAGTCAACCCGAGATGCTCGACAGGAAATTGACGCCCTTGCACCAATTCGAGAGGTTTGGGATCAGTTTATTGAACATTGTAAGGAGTATTACATCCCTGGACCGTACTGTTGTATTGACGAACAGCTCTTGGCTTTTCGAGGGAAATCACAGTTCCGTATGTATATCCCAAATAAACCAGCGAAATATGGTTTGAAGTTGGTCATGCTCTGCAACTCTAATGGTTATTTGATCAATGCCATCCCATACACGGGGAAAAAAATGAATACAGGAGGACAACCACTAGCTACATTTTTTGTGGAAAAATTAACGGAAACCATTCAAGGCAGTAATAGAAATATTACTGTTGATAATTGGTTTAGTTCTGTCCCTCTATTCAACGACATGCTGAGTAAATACAACTTGACCATGGTAGGAACGCTGCGCAAAAATAAGCCTCACATACCTAAAGAAATGTTGCAGCGCAAACCAGAAGGAACAATAATGTTTGCTTTTGACAGAGAGTTGACATTGGTGTCCTTTGCGCCAAAAAAAAATAAGAATGTACTTCTACTGTCAAACATGCACCAGGGATACTCCATGCAACAGAATTCAAAGCTGTCAGAAATAATTCACTTCTATAATAATACCAAAGGCGGAGTGGATTTGTTGGATCAAATGTCTGCTCGATATTCCTGTAGTAGGAAAACGAGAAGATGGCCTTTGTGTCTCTTTTATGGCATCTTGAATAGTGCATGTGTTAATTCCTACATTATCTACAAGGAGAACACTTTTTTGAACAAGCAAACTTCACAACCAAGAGTAGAGTTTTTATTTACCCTGGCAGAAGGTCTGATGAAGCCTTGGTTAGAGGAAAGACTACAAACACCAACACTGCGTAGAGGAATTCGCCTTGCGATTGACGAACAACTTGGTATCGAAGAGCCCAGACACGCAGAGGACGACAACCGACGGGCCGGCAGGTGTTGCATCTGCCCCCGTTCCAGAGATGTCAAAACCACTATATAGTGTGTTGAGTGCAAGATGTTTGTATGTAAAAGCCACTCCCTATCTATCTGTGCTAATTGTAGGGAATAAAGTGTGTGAAAATAACTTAAAATTAAAACCATACAAAAGTATCCAAGAAAATGTAAGTTTTTCAATTTTCTTTTTTTATGAGTATAATATATGTCAGATATGTCTTTAAATTGTTATTAAGGAAATAAACATAAACCAAACAAATTATTAGTTGATGTTTTTTAATAAAATTTCAGTTTTTAAAATAAAATGTTGGCTTTTTATTTTTGGGGAACCCAGTACCCCAGTGTAGGGTTCGTGTTTCTAAAAAGTAAGTGTAGGATTCCAGGGTTAAGTAAATGATTAGCAAGTATAACACCAGTTTTTCCTTCAAATATTAAAAATCAGCATCAAGTATTCAGCTTAATTTTGGTCTGTCAATTTATTGAAATTGGACTTAAAATTGAAGAACACATCATTTACGGAAGGTCCAGTGTTTTACACGCGTCAATTTTCTATTAACTAAAATTATTACGAATTATGACCAACCTTAACCACAAATGAACAAGGTCACAAAAAAAAACAATCAAACAAAAAATTCTCTTTGATTTTCAATAATTTGCCAGTACTAAAGAGCTTAGTCTTAGTACCGGCTTCCCAAAAATTCTCATATAAAAAAAAGTTAACGTGACGAAATTGTTATTTCCGTATTTTATATTTAAGAGTAATAATAGTAAGAGTATGAGTAATTACAGGACGACATCTATGTATGCTCGGACGAACTTTTAACTCTCTAACTTTTTGAGCTACTAGATATCTGTAAAAGATACAAGCAAGGGTTTATGCAGCGTTCCTTAACTTAGTATTAGTATTAGTCCTAAGAATTAGTCTTAACCTTAAAAGTACACGTTATACAGAAATTAAATTTTCAAGTTACGTTGCGTAAGTGATATGTAGCTGTGTACGTATTCCCTCACAAGGGTTAGGTCTTGGCTAACGAGGTCCTAAGAGTTATAAATTACGAACCTTCAAGGTCGTGTCCTAACGCGGTCCTAAGAAGCTTACGACCATAAGATCAGCTGACTGAACACTAACACGTATACTCAATGATCGAACTTTCTTAAGACTAATACTAATACTAAGTTAGGACTAATTCACGCTGCATAAACCCACCATTAAGTACTACTAGTAATAATTGGGTGGGCCACGATATCACAGAAATATAGTCATATTATTGTCTTCATAACGTACCCATTAGTTCAACATTCTAATAAATAAGTTTTTTGTACTCACCGCCTGTAAACTGACATTTGGCGCATGTGTAGCTCGACTGGGAAAAACGTTTTCCCAGTTGAGGCGATTGTAAAAATTGAAAAAAATACTGGCACTTTAAGACATTTAAAAAAAAATCTAACTTGGTAGTAATAAAATTTAGTCTATAAAATACTACTTCCCTCCACTATTCTTCACTAAAAGTTGGGGAAATAGGAGTAATAATTAAAAATTCTTCCAAAAAAATTGTGGAGCCATCTATTTGACGATATTTTAAGCAACATCTTAAGCAAGATTCGAACGCCATCTATTTGAACCACATCGACATTCATATTGGCAGTTCAGAATTGTTTGTATTTAAACCAAAAAAACGCAATAAATGTTCTATAAATTTATAAATATAAATAAATACCTCATGTTTGCCATGTGTAAGAATATAATAACTTAATTTTAGGGAAAGGTGAGTAATAGTTACGTACATGAAATGCTTAAATTAATTAGGTAATCTATCTTAGGTTAGGTATAATACCAATGACATTAATCAATAATATTTTTTTAATTTAATGTTCGTACAAAAAATATTGTACAAACCACTTGCGTGAAGGCATCTTCCACGCATTCGCGCAATTAAAAGCACTCGCTTCCTGCGGTCGCTCGTGCTTACAATATGCGCTCATGCGAGAAAATAGTCTTCCCGCACTTGGTTCGTAAATAACTATTACGCATGATTTGATATATCTATAGTTTGAATTTAGAGTTTTTGTTTTATTTCTATTTTGTATTTTGGCTCCTGGGCAGTTTTTGGAATGGATTTTTTTTGTAAGTTTGAATAAGAAAAATTCTACATACTATAACTGGACATTAACGTACACAAGATATTCCTGTCTCGGCCGCAAGCTGCCTGTTTGTTTTCGCGGCTTTGATATACAAATAACTACTGTGTATAGGTACGCATATTAAAAACCCAATAGTAAGAATTATTAAACATTTATTTAGTAATCAACAAACATTTAAGAAACATAAGAATATAAGTATTTAATTAAATTAATTAAAACTAGATTACAATAATAAGAAAATAAGTACCTAATAATAAATTATTCACTATCAGATCCGCCGCTGGATGCAGGTGTACTTTCGGCTTCTTCCTCAGATTCCGATTTACTCTTTGTTTTCGTTTTCTTCTTGCTTTTATCCTCGCCACTCTCATTATCTGATGCTTTACGCTTGCTGCTTTTCTTATCATCATCATTATCATTATCCGAACTACTGTCGTCATTACTATCGATGTATTCCTTACTCTTAAAGCTACCACCTTTTGGTGGCGATACAATTGCTGGTTTCTTCTTCGCGGAGGAGGAAGATTTCTTTTCGGTGTCAGCGGCTGGTGCAGCAGCTCCTCCGCCCGATTCCTTGTATTCCTTAATCGCCTTTTGGTATTCTTCTTTAGCCTTGGCGGCTTTCTTCTCCCATTCGGTTTTATCTTTGAGTTCCTTCCACAACTCCCCGCCTTTCTTCGCGATTTCTATTATTGAAATTCCAGGATTTTCGGATTTGATTTTTTCACGATTTTCATTCAACCACAACATGTAGGCAGACGGGGCTCTCTTTGGTTTATTGGCATCCTTTTCTTTTTTACCCGTTCTCCTCTTTCGCGGCTTTTCGGACACGGTTTTCGTCTTTTTCTTCTCTTTCTTCTCTTTTTTGTGTTTCTTTTCCTTCTTCTTACCGTCGTCATCTAATAAATCAGAAATAATATTTTTATGTATAATTTATAATAATAATAATTGTTGAAAACAAGGCCAACTGTATCTGCTATCGCTTCGCGATATAAACCCGTCACATAAAGAAATTTTACTGATTCTGGTAACCTCAAAATATTGACCCTTATGTGGCGCCATCTATCCAAAACACAATAAACTGCTTGGTAATCGCTGAGCACTGATTGTAATCACGTGATAAAAATATGCAATGTGGTTACATTATATCAAATCTACTGTCTATTCCATATTCTTTTCTACTTAAATTATGCTAATACTACATAGATTCAGTTGTTTCATTTAATGTGTGCTATACATTCATATAATATATTTTGGAAGTTATGTCTAGTACTAATAGAAAACTATAAAGCACGTGTAAAAACATATTGGGGATAGGATATATGTATACTATGCATACCGGCAACAACGCCCAGGTGGTGCCGATAGTATAGTACGATTATAGCATTTCAGTCGCATACAGTCAGCCGATGGATGTACATGTATTTATCTAAGCATCACACATTTCGTAAATACATATTTACCAAATAAGAATTCAAAATACTTCTGCGAGTTTTATTATATTGCGTATACAACGCAGTAGGAAAATAAAAGCACAATTCTAATTAAACATTAATTCTTAGTAAATTATTCTAAAAGGCAAGTAATTCGCAAGGTACTTCGTTAAATGAGAACTGATTATTCGAAATGTAGTATAAAGAAAATTCTGAGTAAATAACTATCATTTTTTGCACTTTTAGGTTTAGGTCTTAATATTTGTAGATGTATAAAATTCGAATGGAAAAATTGCCGGACTGAAGTGAATCAGGTTTGCTGGACGTTATTTGGTAAATAATATTAACAATAAGTCTGAATATGTGAACTCTTAAGGTATTTGAGGGTTGATCTAGTACAATTTTAAAAAGGATACAAGTGGGTTTTTTATGAATATTTGAAAATTGTCAATTTTTGTTCCGTAGTTAGACTTGCATAAATAAAGATGCTATAGTAATTATTAAAATGCTCTAATTGTTACCAATAATAATGCACATTGTTATCATCGTAAGGTTGAGAAGTGACAACAATAAACTGATCAGAAATACTAACGGATTTTGTACAGACAGCACCATAGAGTGCATCACTGTAAGTACTAAATTAGCAAATTGTAATAGTGCCAAAATGGAAAAAAGTACATCAAATATGTATGGAAATATACAAAAAAAAAAAAAAGAGTTTAGTGAATATTAGCTTTTTAATCCGTATTATTTGGAAATATTCCATATTTCTTTTAATAAGTGTACATGTAAGTATTTCAGTTTATCATAATATTTGAGTATACTGTACAACAAAGTTATTTTATCTTAACAAGATCATTTAGTTGAGATCTGTAGAAGAAACGTTTCCACATGTTAGGCTTAAAGGAGGTGCAAATGGTACTACCGATGCCAGAGTGGCTGAATATTTTATGAGGCAAATATTGCGATGTGGAATAGTAAAGCTTCAAAAGCTTCCAATACAGTTGAAAGCGTCGATTACGTTAGTACCGCAACATTTTTTTTAAATCAGAGTCATATACAAAATCCAAACAAACACTTTACAACGCAATTGAACCCCACAACTTCATTTTTAGCAATACTTTTTTAATTTTATTTCGTTCTATTTCATTATTTTAAAATTATTAATATTAATTACCTATTGTAAAGTTAATATTTAAAGTGTTATTTTAAAGTTTATTTCTATAAAAATTCAGAAATTATTTGTTTTGGGTACTACTAGACGGTTTTACATAAGCAACAATATTTAGAGGTTACCAGAATCAAATTCATGGATGTAAATCGAAGCTATGGGTGAAGTCAAGGCCAAATATCTGATATCGCTGCGCGATATAAGGCCGTCACATAACTTCGATTTACATTGATGATTTTGATTCTTGTAACCTCAAAATATTTATCCGTATGTGGCGCCATCTAGTAGTAGTAGTAGTAAAGGAAATAATTGCTGAATTTTTATTGATAGGTTAAATAATAACAAACGTTGTGTTTTATAATAAACATTATAATAGGACTTTATGTACTTTAAACATAAATTTTATAATAATTGATATGAACAATATTAAAATAAACAAACAGAACAAAATAGAATTAAAAAAGTACACTGAAACTTAAGTTATTGGGTAGGTAAGCGATTTTTTATAATTTCAGTATTTTTCTACTTACTGGTTTGTTTCGTATGTATGTTCTTTTAATACGATCTGTTTTTTCCAGACAAATATTGTACAGAGTTGATTTCATCATTAATTCGATAATTACTCTACAAACTTTGTCTTTATGTTCGGCGCAATTAAAAATGGTGTTTTATATTATATGTGGATGTAAAGTAGTCACTAACTGCTGACAAAGATTTTCTGACTCCAAATATGGTAACATTTGGGCAACAATAACTACTAACTCCTTTAAGAGACTTACAAATTTCTAGTTCGGATATGTCAGACCACCACGGTCTTGAAGATGAATTAACCATACCAAAGGTCCAGGAATTTCTGTAGTTAGTAGAGGACACAGGCAGTAATCACACTGAATAATTTCATTTAATTTTTTAACAATGTAACCCCCCAGAGAAGCAACAGATGAAGAGTAAATAGTGTTTTTAGGAAGAACGGTTTTACTTAAATTTCTAATTTTTTCTAATAATAGGAAAGGTAAAATGAATTCAGGATCAATTATGTCGTGAAGTATTTGTATTGAATTTTTAGAAGATTTCTTGGATCCTGATAATGTTGCGGTACTAACATAATTGATGCTTTTATCTGTATTTGATGATTTAGAAGCTTTCACAATTCCACACCCCAACATTTGTCTTGCAGCTTGTCTGCTGCTCTGGCATCAGCAGCATCATTTGCACCTCCTTTAAGTCTAACATGTGAAAACATGCTTTCGACAGCATCAGAACTAAATGCTCTTGTTAAGACATAATAAAACCCACATTGCTGTAGAGGAAATTTCACATAAAGGTAGGTACTTCTTGCGGTGAATACAAATGCATGAGCTGTTTCGTTTGTTAAACCTGCCAAATCAACGGACGAAGATGATTTTTGAATATCGGCTATATAATTTGGAAATGTTATATTCAACCAGTGTAGCCGTTCATCTGTAATATCAATGTATGGAGCAACAGTGCTGTCTAATGCATGCATATAATGAGTTCTACTCCTAATATTATGAACTTGAAAGAAAGTATATATGGTGTCTAAATATTTGATGGTACCATCTACATCTTGGAACTGCGGATGCTTATTCTCTTGCAAAAACCTTAAAGAACAACTTACGGCTGGTGAAAATCTTTGAATTGCACACAAAACGTTCATCTTTTCAAAACTGGTGGGAAATAAATGTTTTCTTGTTAAAAATATTATAGGTTTTACCAGCAAATCTTTTTGAATAACATAATTTTTTTAAAAAATCTGATGTAACAAGACCTTCACTTGAATACAGGTCTCTTTCCAAAAATAAAGTTCTCGCATTCTTTATAGCATGGCAAAAATCAAAACTTAAGAACAATGGTAGTGGTGCTAAAAAAAGGTGTGGAAGAGAATTTTGAAGTGATCCATTACCTAGCAGTTTGAAAAGCTTTACATTTGCTGCAAAATTATCTGTGACAAGTCTCAAAACAATAAACCCGATAGAAGAAAGAAGGTCCAACTGTAAAACAATTTTTCTTTAAATAATTGATTGAAGACGGGAGATACGTGTTGAAACTCCATAATTTACAAGTAAAAATTGAAATAAATTCAAATTGAGTTCAAAACAGTTTTATTTAATTCACAACAATTGTTTCACCCTACTAGGGCTTCATCAGGTGATGAATATTATAATACAAAATATTTGTAGACGTTCTTATTTATGTCTTTTCCTAAATGAAGAGGGGGGAGTTTGTGACATTAGGTTAAGAGCGGGAGTAACTTATATCTTTAATGTAATATTTAATATATATATACATAACAATATGATTAATAATATTAAAAATTTTTGAAAACTGATTGTTTACTGTTATTATAAAATTAAACAATTTATAAATATATATATAACTATAAGAATCCTTAAGTTGATTTTAAATATTTAAATTTAACAACGGTGAATTATTCACTTCTAGTTGGTCATTTAAAATAAGGTTTAATTTGTTTAATTTATTTATTTCTAGGTTTTCTAATAAATTTAATTTTTTACTCTTGTCTTGTATATGTAGTATGTCAAACTTGTTATTGAATTTATGTTTTTGTTCAATACAGTGGTTTGCATATGTGGAATCTGTTTTTTGTAATTTATAACTTCTTTCATGTCCTTTATGCGCGTGGAAAAGGATCTACCAGTTTGTCCGATATAAGCTTTTCCACACTCGCAATTTAACTTATAGACCCCAGATTTTAAATTTCTGTCAATTTTATCTTTATTATTTTTAATGTGATTCTGTAGTTTGTTGTTTGTACGAAATGAAATTAATGTGTTTGTTGTTTTTTGTAAATATGTTTTTATTTTTATGGAAGGTGTACCTATGTAAGTCACAGAGGCAAATTTTGATAAGTAAGTTTGGGGAACTATAGGATAAATTTCGGATATGATTTTTGATTTTTGTTTTTTATGAAGGAGATTATTTATTAATTCTTTTGAATAACCGTTATTCTGAGCTATGGTGTAAATTCTATCTAATTCTTTATCAAAATTAATCTTATTCATAGGAACATGGATTAATTTATATAACATTGAGTGAAAAGCAGCAAGTTTATGACTAATCGGGTGGAAAGAGTTAGAATGTATCGTAATATCTGTGTGGGTGGGTTTATGGTAAATAGCGAATTCGTGTGTATCAGTAATATGTGATATTTGAAGGTCTAGAAAATTAATTGTTTTATTTTCTTCTAATTCTATGGTGAATTTAATATTATCATGCAAAGTGTTAATATGATTATGAAGTGTATTTAACTGTCTCTCCGTTCCTTTAAAACACACCAAAATATCGTCTACATATCTCACCCAGTATATACAATTTTTAAATAACGAATGTTTACTAATAATATCTTCAAGGTTGTCCATAAATATTTCGGATAATAAGGGACTTAGTGGATTTCCCATTGCTAACCCTCCGGTTTGTTTATAGTAGTTCCCGTTAAATATTATAAACTTGTTAAATACTATAAACAAACCGGAGGGTTAGCAATGGGAAATCCACTAAGTCCCTTATTATCCGAAATATTTATGGACAACCTTGAAGATATTATTAGTAAACATTCGTTATTTAAAAATTGTATATACTGGGTGAGATATGTAGACGATATTTTGGTGTGTTTTAAAGGAACGGAGAGACAGTTAAATACACTTCATAATCATATTAACACTTTGCATGATAATATTAAATTCACCATAGAATTAGAAGAAAATAAAACAATTAATTTTCTAGACCTTCAAATATCACATATTACTGATACACACGAATTCGCTATTTACCATAAACCCACCCACACAGATATTACGATACATTCTAACTCTTTCCACCCGATTAGTCATAAACTTGCTGCTTTTCACTCAATGTTATATAAATTAATCCATGTTCCTATGAATAAGATTAATTTTGATAAAGAATTAGATAGAATTTACACCATAGCTCAGAATAACGGTTATTCAAAAGAATTAATAAATAATCTCCTTCATAAAAAACAAAAATCAAAAATCATATCCGAAATTTATCCTATAGTTCCCCAAACTTACTTATCAAAATTTGCCTCTGTGACTTACATAGGTACACCTTCCATAAAAATAAAAACATATTTACAAAAAACAACAAAAACATATTTACAAAAAACAACAAACACATTAATTTCATTTCGTACAAACAACAAACTACAGAATCACATTAAAAATAATAAAGATAAAACTGACAGAAATTTAAAATCTGGGGTCTATAAGTTAAATTGCGAGTGTGGAAAAGCTTATATCGGACAAACTGGTAGATCCTTTTCCACGCGCATAAAAGAACATGAAAGAAGTTATAAATTACAAAAAACAGATTCCACATATGCAAACCACTGTATTGAACAAAAACATAAATTCAATAACAAGTTTGACATACTACATATACAAGACAAGAGTAAAAAATTAAATTTATTAGAAAACCTAGAAATAAATAAATTAAACAAATTAAACCTTATTTTAAATGACCAACTAGAAGTGAATAATTCACCGTTGTTAAATTTAAATATTTAAAATCAACTTAAGGATTCTTATAGTTATATATATATTTATAAATTGTTTAATTTTATAACAACAGTAAAAAATCAGTTTTCAAAAATTTTTAATATTATTAATCATATTGTTATGTATATATATATTAAATATATAAGTTACTCCCGCTCTTAACCTAATGTCACAAACTCCCCCCTCTTCATTTAGGAAAAGACATAAATAAGAACGTCTACAAATATTTTGTATTATAATATTCATCACCTGATGAAGCCCTAGTAGGGTGAAACAATTGTTGTGAATTAAATAAAACTGTTTTGAACTCAATTTGAATTTATTTCAATTTTTACTTGTAATTTTTCTTTAATTGCCATGTCATCTATTACTAATGAGCAAACACGTTCGACAGGATTTTTAGCTGATTAATTTCTGCATTTAATCTATCTTTGATTAAAGAATTAACACCATTGAAAGGACCTAGATATCGTGAGATTGTCATTTTAGAAGGAAAATTTATCAAACGTTTTCTGCCAAATTCATAACCTTTTGGAGAGGTAAATCTCCAAATAGTACATAATCGAATAGATGTTTCTGACCATCGAGGAGTTTTTATACAGTAATTTTTTATAATATTTGTTGTAAAAATGGCTTTTTCATCATTAGCTTTACAACCTTCATAAATTGTGTTTAGTTCTGTTAACGATTTTGAATTTCTTTCCTTTTCAATCTTTAAGTCCTTTAATTCACTTAAGGTTTTATGATATTTTTCAATTGTTCTTTTCAACTTTAGGTTTAGAACTTTGCAGTGGTACCTCAAATTTTTAACCTCATTTTCAGTGATGGAATCAACTTGAACGAATTTAGAGTTACTACAATCAAAATCGTCTCTGCAGCTAGTACATGGAGAAGATACATTGGAAATGCTAGACTCATGGAAGCCCAAAAAATTATTTTATGTACTGATGCATAGTTTACTTGTGGAACGTTAAAATTTACAAACACGGAAGGCAGTGTTCCTTCATTTAATTTAATTTTCTTGCTTGAACTGTTAATATCATTTTCATGAAAATGTTTTATGCAAACAGCACTGTAGTAGTCAAATCAGTTTTGTAGTATCTATAATAAAGAATTAAATTAAGTGTTCAGTATTTATTGTTTTCTATTATTAGATTTTAAATTTTTAATTAATGTTCTAGTTACAATTGACTATATATTTAAAAAAGTATTTTAAAATTTAGTTATAAGATTAAGATTATTTGTATATATTTAGGTAAGACAGTAGAACAAAATAAAGTAACATATATAAAATTGTTTTTCAAAACCAAAATTTTAACACATTATTCCAGAGATTATTTTTTTCTTATATAAAATTTAAAAATAAAAAGTGCTTTTTTGATAAGATTACCAAAAAATTCTTGAAGAATATTTATCCATAATCCTCGGATATCAGGCTTACTTGGAATTTCGAAAGAAACATTTCTTTCTTCACAAATAATACATTTCCTAAACATTTTTAGAATTTCACCTTAATTTCAAATTGAAATTGCCGTCAAGCTGACGTTCAAAACTCAAATTTAAAATATATATGCCTTCCAAGATTTAAAATAATTTACCAAGCAGTTTATTATGCTTTGGATAGATAGCGCCACATACGGATAATATGTTGAGGTTATAAAAATCAGAAATATCTGGTTATGTGACGGCCATATATCGCGCAGCGATGTCAGATACTGTTGGCCTTGGGTGAAGTCAAGGCCAACTGTATCTGACATCGCTGGCGCGATATAAGGCCGTCACATAACGAGATTTTTCTGATTCTTATAACCTCAAAATGTTTATCAGTATGTGGCGCCATCTAGCCAAAGCACAATAAAATGCTTGATAATCGCTGAGCATTTTTAAAATCACGTGATAAAAATATATAATATGATTGGATTATATCAAATTACTGTTCTGTTATTGACATTTGACTGATATGACATTTATTTAAATACTACACATATTGAATCCTTTCATTTAATGTGTGCTACATATTTACTATCAATACATTGTAGAAGTTAGGTCGAGTACCAATAGAAAACTATATATCCAGTTTTATCACGGAAAAAAACGTGGCTGTTCTGGGTCATTTAGTTCTTACTGACATAGTCTGTGATAAAGGGCAAGTAATCAAGTATTTCGGAAAATGAGCATTGAATATTCGAAATGTAATATAAGGATAATTCTTGGTAAATAGCTATAATTTTTTGCATTTTTAGGTTAAATTTATATCTTAATATTTGTAAATGTATAAAATTCTAATGGAATAATTGCAGGGTTGAAGTGAAGCAGACGTTATTTGGTCTTTAATATTAACATTACATATGTGAACTCTAAGGTATTTGAGGGCTGATTAAGTACAATTTTAAAAAGGATACAAGTGGATTTATTATGAATATTTGAACATTGTCAATTTTTGTTATGTAATTAGACTTGAGCCTGTTGAATAAATAAAGATGCTATAGTAATTTTAAAATGCTCTAGTTATTTAATTATTACCAATAATGCTCCTTGTTATCATCGTACAATTGAGAAGTGTCAACATGAAACTGATTAGTGTTACAAGCAAATTTTGGTCTGTCGTGAAGTGTGTGTGTAGAAATACTAACGGATTTGGTATAGGCAGCACCAAAGAGTGCATCACTGTAAGTAACTAAATTAGCAAATTGTAATAGTGCCAAAATGGAAAAAAGTACATCAAATATGTACCGAAATACACAGAAAAAAAGAGGTTACTGAATATTACCTTCTTAACCAATGTCATTTGGAAATATTCTATATTTCTTTTAATAAATATTTTATACTTAAGGCAATAAATATTGCGATGTGGAATAGTAAAACTTCAAAATCTTCTAAGACTATTGAAAGCGGCGATTACGTTAAACAAACACTTTACAACGTAATTGAATCCTAATTAGTGTTCCCCTTTGAATTGTTATAAAAAGTTAGAAACGCAAGTAAAATTGTAATTCTTGACACTACCCAACAATTTTATTAGCTGCAAAACTTTTTTTAATTATTTTAAAATTATCAATATTAATTGTCCACTTTAAAGTTAATGTTTAAAGTGTTATTTTAATAAAAATTCAGAAATCATTTCTTTTGGGTACTACTAGATGGCGCCACATACTGATAAAATTTTGAGGTTACAAGAATCAAATTCCTCAATGTAAATCGAAGTTATGTGACGGAGTGACGGTCTTATATCGCGCCAGCGATGTCAGATACAGTTGGCCTTGGGTGAAGTATACGGAAAGTGCCATCTAGTGGTAATTTCCGGAAATTTTTAGGGTTACCCTAGTATTAATGTATGATTATTAAAAATTAAAATTATTTCAAAGTTTCAACATTTTAGGTTTTATTTTGTTATCATGCGCAATGCCTAGATATTTGCAAGAGGGCGCCGAACATACTAGCGTCGCACCAAGTTGCAGGTAATTTTATTTATTATTTTCAGAAAAATCCAAACGTAGTTACCTGTACCTCCACCAGAGCCTTCTTCCGAAGAACTGGTACCGCTATGATTACTGTCATATTCTTCGGCAACATCACTTTCTTCCTGGTTCGGATTGAAGTCCTCGTCGGTACTTTCTTCGTCGCTAGTTTTACCGACATCATCGCGTTCTTGAGCTTCGGCCTTGACCCGTTCGAGATATGCGTCCGGTTCCGCTTCGTTATCGGAATCGCCGAAGTCATCTTTGTAGCTGGTCTTGTCATTCTTACCCCTGTTCTTCACGTGTAGTTTCTTCGACGTGATGAAATCGAAAAGTTTCGCGTACTCTTCCTTCTCGATGCTGCTGAACGTGTAGCCGGTGCCCGATTTGAGTTCAATCTCGAAATCGAATGTTCTCGTGCTGCCGCCGCTGCGGGCAAAATTCACGGAGGCAATTTCTTCAAAACGTATATGAATTGGAGGTTTATGGACATAAATGAAACCGCGCTCGAGAGGATATAGGTAGCCGGCGGCCGCTTTGTAGGAACATCCCACGGCTGGAGTGCCAGAATGTCTGAAATCGTCAAAAACCGGTTGTTAAAAATTTATAAGTTTCAAATAACATGCTAAGATTATGAAAATATATTCACGATGTGAGTGATATAACCGACCTCCCATGACAGAATAATAGAATACTTATGGGTAATCTGCCGTCCTAAGAAAAAAGGCCTTAACTCCATTTTCCTGCTAAAATGAGGTTATCAAAGTGCTAGGCTAAAATACCTTAGAAACCACTTTAAACGTCAAATAACGAACGAATAAAATATGTGTATGTCCACCGCGTCATCATTCTCATAGGCTAAAATACTTTAAGTATCAAATAAGAAGCTACTTGCGTGATCACCAATGTTTGAAAATTTATTTCAAAATATCCAGACTTCAAATATGACCCACTTACTTTATCCTTCACACACAATCTGAGTATTGGGAGCTGATAAAAGCCAGCTGATCTGAAGGCTTAAATATTTCTATGAATAAAATTCACTTACCCAATAAATGCCCCTGGTCCAGTTAGTTTTCTATTTATAATTATTTTCATAACTTTTCCCAATACTTCAAATGTTGGTCCAGATATTTCCTTTTCAAGCTTGCCCTCATATTTTTCCTTCAACTCCTCCCTAATATCATGAATTAAACGCTAATAAAAAAGAAAAGTATACATATATATTTCTTACTCTGTAAAGGGCAATTCAATGGAAGTTTCTTCATCTTGACCGAAAAGAAGTACTAAAAAATGGTAACGTGTTTGACCCTGTTTAATTGGTGGATCTAAACTAATAACGAAGAACATCTGTCTGTTGTCCTTGTGCGGTAAAAGGAATAATCGCAAGACTGTCGACATGGGTATTTTATAATCAAAAGTTTTACCATGAAGTTGGAAAAACGTCTGGAAAATTTTGATATCATATCGTCCACTGAAATATATAAATTACATATAAGATGTCAAAAATTTAATATGCTTCTGTATTACCGCGGTGTGAGACATTGTATCTCTCTAAATATAGCAATGGCATCTCCAGATACACTAATGACACTAGCCTTATTCATTACTTGTTTTTGGAATGCTTCAACGGGATCTAAATCACCAGCTAATTCATTTGAAGGTATATAGAATCTTATTTCCATCAAACTGACAGGAGCATCATCACTCTAAAAAAAAGATCCATACATTTTGTATACCAGATTATAAACTTATATTTAAATAAATCTGGCAAATAACATTGTTTTACCTGATGAAATTCCATGGTAATTTCATTTTTACCAGTAATACATTGAGAAACATGATTTAATGGTATTTCAAAGGAAGTTTTAGAATCTATATCAAATCCCAAAACTGATCCATAAAACTTGGCGGTGCCCCAATTCCATCCTTTCAAACTAAGTTCCTTTTCTAGCATATCAATTTTATATGTCTTACTGAAGTATTTTGCTATTTTATCTTTTTCTGAATCTTTAAATCCTGCGAATCGATGAAGTGTACCATTTTTCAAAAATATCCTTAATCCCCAAGAGCCAACAAAGTTTTGGAAATTGACAAGTTCCATATCACCAGCTTGTATTTGTTCTACTTTACCTGTTTTACTATTTTTGAAGACGATATTTTGGTCAGTCATTTTTAATTTTCCTTGGGTCTAGGATATTAACAAATGATGTATTTTCATATAATTCAATATAAGTATACCAAAAATACTCACCATTAAACCCTTTATTTCAGCAGTTACATCAGAATATTCTAGGAAATCCATATTTACTCTAAATGTTTAGAACAATTACACAATACGACTATATTACTTATAATACTACAGTCACTGATAAACTTAAAATTATCTAAATGCTAGCAGACAGCTAGCAGTAATTAAACACATATAAAGATTAGCTCTTACAAGTTACAAGCCATTTACAAGCATTTTACTCATTTAAATGGCGCTAAAAATGTAAGGTTAATAGAAATGGATGCTGCTAGGTGCTGTCAGCCTGTCATCGATGATGTCTTTTTTCTTATGGATATTTAGTAACTTAAAACATCTTTAATGAAATTTTATGAAATCATAATACATGAATTATTATTGGAGTTTCACGAGAATATACTGTTTGCTTCAATTTATTAAATAAATGTTTGATTGAAATTGTACATAGGTACTTTCTCTTTACAGTATTTAGATTTCTGACAGATTACAATTATTGGCATTACCGAATGCTTTTAGGTTCGAAAAATTGTAGGTTATATTTCATGTAATTTTTAGGTTATAAAATAATTAAAAAATAAAAATGAGTATTCGAAAATGTGTATTCCAATGTAAATGAAATAAAACGCTGCCAACAAAATTATTCATTAGTCTGTTTTAGCGTATCCCATTTTGAATCTAACATTAGTTCGTGGAATTAAATATTTTCCACCTCCAGTCAAATATCCAGGTTTAATAATTTATAATTATTTGACATCATATTATAAGGTATAAAATAATTTACAGATATTGAAATGCCTGAGAAACCAAAACTGAAATTTATGGATAAAATTCCTGCATTACCACCTAACATTCGACCTCCAAAAATGCAAAAGAAATTAAAATTAATGCGTGGACCAGAACTTGTACATAATACGTTAATGTATCGTCAATATGGTATAATGGTTAAGCATATACTATTGTTAATGTATGTTATGTTTTACAAGAGAATTATTATTTATAGGCATTAGGAGGGGGTAGATTAAAATTCGGCCACTTGGATATGTTACGTTTAACAGTAGGTAGAAAAATGGATGCCAGCAGAATGTTTGCTGTGTGGCGAGTTGAGGCTCCTTGGCAGCCTGTTACGAAAAAAGGTCAAGGCCAAAGAATGGGTGGAGGCAAAGGAGCAGTGGATCATTATGTCACTCCAGTGAAAGCTGGTGAGAAATTTATTTACTTAGTTTTCTTCTTCTCGATTACTGTAAAACTAAATTATAGGTAGAGTTATATTGGAGATAGCTGGTAAATGTGAATTTGTAGAAGTAAGAGATTTCCTAGATGACTTAGCCAAAAAACTGCCTTTCAAGGCAATGGCTGTTTCACAAGACTTGTTAGATAAAATGAAGAAGAAAGAGGAAGAAAAGGAACGAAATAATTGTAATCCATATACTCTGAAATATCTGATACAAAACAATATGGGTGGCTGCCATAGATGGCTGTCGCCTAATGACTTGAAATGGTTTGGTAAATACGTTTAATTTATGTATACAAGAAAAATCCTTAATTTAGATTATTATTTATAAATAAATGTATTATAAACTATTATATAAAAATTAATTCTTTTTTATTAATCGTATTTTCTGAATTATCGTCGAAGTGTAACAGAAAGTGAAAGCAAAAGCCAAAAAAATAACACGAAAATACAGTAATTCTAATTCTGCATTTCTACGTCATCTTTTGGTAATTTTTTGTGTTGCCTTCTCCTTAAACACCTGCTATAATCTTCCTTACCTGTGGTTATGCGTCAAGTGTTTCCAATTGATGCCAGGTCAGGGAGTTTTACCCTAGAGTTTTTTGTCAAATTAGGAAAAAGGGAATTTTTGGAATTATCTAGGAAATTTTTGAGAAATTCAAAAAAATTTAAATGCATTACAAAAGACAACAAACGAATTACCATTCTGAAGTAATTTAGTAATAACTTTTTTTTATTGTTTCTATATTTTAAATTCTTTTTTTTATATTTAATATTTAATACCATCTACTGGCAAGTTATACAGGGTGTTTAAAAAAGATGCGGCAATATTAAAGGGGTTGATTGTCCAGGTCATTTTATACAAAAAAGTTTATAATAAACAAGGTCCGCAAACGCTTCGTTACTGATCTACAGCGTGTTGAAGTTTAATTAAAAGAAACAGTTAAAATTAGATTTCTCCAAGACGGCATTAAAGATCATAATGAAATTTTAGGCGTGTTATTTTTCAAGAAAAAATAGGACGCCGCTGATTTCTCTAAAAATAAAAATATGTTTCTATCCTTTGTTTAATTATGAAGAAAAAAGCTCTCTTAACTTTCTATCATACGAGGTACCGTTTTCTAGTAAAAAAAACAACATTTTAGTGCATGTACATTTATTACAGAATTTTTTTTTAAATAACAAGGGTTTTATTTAAGGGCAAAAACAAATATTTTACCATACCAACAATTTTAGCAAGCAAAAATTACAATAACTGTGCAAAATGACCACCTCGAGCTCGGATGCAAGAATCCAATCTTCTCCTCATCGACTGGCGAACTCTCTCAAAAACAACAGGATCGGTTTCAATTGAGTTGCACCCAGCAATGATTCGATTTCTTAATTCTTCTACGTTTTCCAATGGAGTAGCGTACACCAATGACTTCAAATGGCCCCACAGGAAACAATCCAGGGGATTTAAGTCCGGGGATCGTGCAGGCCATAAGTGTGGTTCACCTCGGCCAATTCAGCGATTTCCGTATGCTTATGTTAAGAAATCACGAGTTACTTGACTAAAGTGGGCTGGTGCGCCATCGTGCATATACCACATTGCATCTCTAATTGCTAATGGTACGTCCTCCAGAAATCCAGGGAGCGTGTTTTCCAAAAGTTGCGTTACACCTCTCCGGTTAGTCTCCTTGGTAAAAATACCGGTCCAATTAGGCAGTCACCCACAATCCCAAGCCAAACGTTCAAAGAAAACTGATGTTGAAAACGATTTTCAACAATTTCATGTGGATTTTCGTCACACCATACATGGTTATTATGGAAATTGCGTATTGCATTTCTTGAAAAATTCGCTTCATCGGTGAACAGAATTAACATCAGGAATTGAGGGATTTGAACCATTTTCTGCAAAAGCCATTGACAGAATGCAATGCGAGGAGGAAAATCTGCAAGAAGTAATGCTTGAACGCGTTGTATATGGATGGGTAGTGCATGTCGGTCATCTCTGCATTTGTATAGCGATTCATGATAAGGAAATTCAACAAATTCGACACATACAAAATTATTAATCATATGTCATTCAATATGTCAGTGAATAAAACAGGACTGTTTAAAAATATTTTTGTAAGCATGATAAATGTACATGCACTAAAATGTGTTTTTTTTTTACTAAAAAACGTTACGTCGTACGATAAAAAGTTAAGAGAGCTTCTTTCTTCACAATTGAACAAAGAATAGAAACATATTTTTATTTTTAGAGAACTCAGCGGCGTCCTATTTTTTTCTTGAAAAATAACACGCCTAAAATTTCACTATGATCTTTAATGCCGTCTTGGAGAAATCTAATTTTTACTGTTTCTTTTAATTAAACTTCAACACGCTGTAGATCGGTAACGAAGCGTTTGCGGACCTTGTTTATTATAAACTTTTTTGTATAAAATGACCTGGACAACCAACCCCTTTAATATTGCCGCATCTTTTTTAAACACCCTGTATAATATATTAACAAAGAATCGGTAAAAATGAGTGCAAGAATAAGGAGTTAAAAGAATCGTTAATCTTTTGTTTAAAAAAAATGACGCTACTACATTACAATAAAATTACTATTAACAAAAGGTACATCTGTATAATATTTTTATTTTCTTTAATTGTGTAATATACAATGATTACAATTTTTTTGGATTTTAATTTTTTCATTCCCTATGTGTATATTTTTCATTTTATATATGGATTTATTGGTATTTACGAGGTTCATTCAATGATTAACATGTTGCAATTTGAATATGAATTGTTCATGTTAATCATTGTATAACTTTTGTAATGTTCAATGAATCTGTATTCTGTATATTATCAAAGATATACTACTATATACTTAATTTCAGATTTGTATTTTCGCGCGGTTTTGTGACATAAGAGTCATAGTTCGTATTACAACCACTGCGCGCTGTCAAGAGTTCTATGAAAGTATTAAGAGTGACCTAACCACACTGATGGAAAGATATGATTTATTTTCATGATTGCAATAAATATACATCCCCGTTTGAATTATTATTCTTTTTTGGATTCAACAATTTTTCAATTTCAAAACTTTTATTGTATTCTAGAAATGATATTTAACAAATAAAGGTATCTAATAATAACAATAAGTAAAGAAACATAGGTTGTTAATTAAACTTGTCCTTTGGCAGATAAATCTAATTTGCTAATTCTGTCATAGATCAGGAACTTTGATCCGGGATAAAATTGGAGCATGTGCACCCATGATCGCATTTCAAGAGAAATAATGGAAGTTACCGTTATGGCCTTAAAGGTGTGCGTTTGGGGTGTGTTTGGGAAAAGTCCCTGTATCTAAAAGAAAAGGTGTTAGTATTAAAGTAAAACTGTACTTTGTTTGTACTAGATGTTAAACAAAACTAGATACCATTCCAAAGCAATCGTTTACGTCCAAACTATCCACATGAATTTCCTCCGTGTCCGTTATATAATACGCATTAACTTTTCCACTATGAATAAAGTACATCGTGCCGTTAACATCTCCTAGTTGACAAATCGTATCTCCAGTGAAGTATATGTGCTGCTGTAATTTTCTTATCAAAATACGTATGAAGTCGGTGTGGCAATCCTTAAAAACCCAATTCTTAAAAAAAAAAAAAACAGCAATTCATAAGTGATCTATCGTTGGAATCGCTTTATTGGCAACGGCCATACGCCAAAAAATTAAAACGTCAAGTTTGAAATGTATGATTATCTGTGAGTATAACCTCCAAAAGTCATTTGAGGCATAGACTAAACAAGCCAGACTGGTATCTAAATCCCAAATTTTATCCAGATTACGCCTCCTTGTTTAGCAAATGAAAATATTAATCCTCTACCATCTTTGTCATATTAACTGAACGGGAGATGAGATGGCGCTAGCGTCATTTGCAATTTTTTATGTTGCGGTTATACCGTTGATTGAAGGAATACATATTATTTCTTCAATCAACGGTTATAAGTATGTATAATGAACAGAGATTTCTATCAATAATAAAATCTAAGTATTCGTACTTTTTAAACGTAAAAGTTAAAGGTATGTGATTTGTCCAATAGTTTTGTGTAATTTTCTATCACATTAATAACGTTATAAATACTCATATCCTAAAAACAAGCTCATTTCAATATGATCGATATTTTCCTATCAAGTAGTTGCCGGTCTGGTTTGTTTAGTCTCTTTCAGGATTGTCATAAATAGTAATATTTATACAACTTTTGACGTGTGTTATAATTGTCATGAGTCAAATCGAATTGGGATTTGACCCGGAAAAAAATGAAAAAGCGATTTTCCTTCGCGAACCAATGGGGGGGGGGGGGTCACTGGCAGTCTACATTTAGGTTTTTGGGAATCGCACCCCATTGCTTCAGTCGCCATCTTTATTTTAACGGTGAATTTTTATTTATTAAATAACTCGTTTTTGCTCGACACGATCTACTTTAATACTGATATGTGACTCTCTCGAGCTTATGCATCTACTGTAGGCACGCTTTAACAAGTTCAGACTTGTAAGTTTGTAGCGTTAGTCTAGACTCTAGACAATATAAATGGGTCATGGGCGGAGCAAAGGGATCAGCCGTCATATACATTTTGGTAGACATTTTTTTTCTGAATACATTGGTGTGATTCAACTTTATTTTTTAAACCAAGTCTAAGTGCCATCCCTAATAAAATTTTTCGAATTTCGCGGGTGTTTTAAGTTCACACTGGACGCAATAGAATAATATACAAAAGTGTACTCGATGATACCTCACTGCAAGAGTAGTGAATAGAAATGTAATTTTATCAATAAATGTTTCTACATCTATTTTTTTGACCAATCATCTGTTTGTCTAGCAATTTCTAATGAAATGTGAATTGGCCTACCAGTATTATATTCGATTGCCTTCGTAGCCAACTTAAAATACCAGCGAAATTCAAAATATGTTATTAGGGATGGAATGCAAAACAATTTGCTGAAAATGTCTCCCACCTTGCTGAATATAAAACTGACACTTCATACGCTGCATTTAAAATTAAAAAAGGAGGTATCTCTCGATAAGTATGAAGAATTCTCTCTCTTGAAACATGCTTATTCTCGGAGTTTATAAATACACACGGTCTTAAACATAATTATAGCTCAATAGCCCAAACACGATCGGCGTCAGATCAGATCATCATATTGGCCCTATGTCCCTATCCATTTTTGGAAAAATTTAGCATTTAACCAGTCAACATTTATCCTGGCATTATGTGACGTAGCACTATCCTGCTGAAAAAACACACTATTTAACTCTGGAAGAGGTAATTTGTCCAAGAAATTGTCCAAATTTTGAATTAGTAGTTGGTGATACCTGTCCTGATTTAGGGTGTCATCAATGAAAAAGGGTACAATCCATCTGTCAACAAAAATACCACATCACATATTTACAGTGAATCTAGACTCTCGATTGGTTTCATCAATAAGTCTTGGATTTTATGGCTCCAACAAGGGTGAATACTTCTGTTGAAAATGCAATTATTGTTAAAAGTACACTCATCAAAATTGGTGTCTTCGATTTGGATCGAACATTTTACAAGTTCAATTGACAAAAGTCGAAAGTTGTATTCAGAAAAAATCTCTACCAAACCGTATCAAAAGTATTGCTATTCAAAAAAAAAATCACTATCTCTCGACAAAAATTAGATATTAAAAAAAATAAAAATTGTATTCTTTCGTGGTATTTATACATTTCTCTTATGCGGTTCTTGAATTTCTGAAATTTTATTATCAATAACAGAGTTATAGCGTGATACGTTTTTCGTAAGACAACCGCTTATATAATATATTCAATTAAATATTACAAATGGCGCCCAACGTGCGCAGGCATTGATAATGTTGGTTTTTAGATAATTATCTAAAAAGAAAAATAATACTATAATAGGTATAATAGTAAAGTACTTACCTCACGAATGTGATGTCCAAAGGCAGCCCATTTTATAGAAGCGCTCAGGTAAGGAGGTGCTTGGGTCATGAAAATGGGTATTTGATATCCTTGCCGTTTATGCCATAGTTGAAAAGTGTATTGCATAACTCCCTTAAACAGCGGCGCAGATATGAAGCTGTGTTTCAAAAATAGCTTGAAAAAACAAAATAAAATCAGTTAGAGTAATTTAGAAAATTTGCTCTAGATCAGATTAAAAACCTATTGGAAAACTATACAAAAGCCAGAACACTTTCAGGATCAGAAGAAATAAATGATTTAATTGCTATTCACTTACTTCCATTTTGCGTCTGCTGTAGTCATAATTCGTTAAGGTTGATGCATAACTCTTCGTAATGGAAGACATGTCACCAATAATGACTGCGGCGATGAACTTATTAAGTATGGTGTTGACGACTGCAAAGGTAATTTCCATCGTTGATCTGGGTCTTATATTCGAGTATCCGCAGAAGGAAGACATCGATATAGCAAAATAAAATGAGCACAGATAGTTATTAACGCAAGTAGATTCATTATCTAAAAAGAGAAGACAATAAAAATAATGTTGTCGAGTCTTTTAAATATATTGGTAGCTAAACTACAAGAAACATAACATAACTTCGATTTACATTGTTGAAATTGATTCTACCAACTTCGAACAATTCTCCTTTATGAAACACCATCTAGTAGTATAATAATAAACCCGGAAAGCATAATTTCTCAATTTTTATTGAAATGAACTTTACAATAACACTTTAGAGGTTAACTTTATAATAATTAATATTATTAACAGTATTAAAATAATGAAATAGAACGAAATAAAATTAAAAAAGTGTTGCTGAAAATTAAGTTGTTGGATACTTTCAGCAATAACAGATTTACTTTACATTTCTAGTCCTCTGTACGAATATTATTTTTATCGCCAACCGTCAATAAAGCGATGCGTTATCATAGGGTCTTACGGAGGTAAACAAACACTTTATCGTAGTGTACAATAAAGCACTTTACTGCCGCTAATATCTGTCAACACAGACAGGATTGTATGACATTAAACATAAATCGCTTGTCGCTGTCATGAAATGCCATAAGTCATTATACCTTTATTTTTTAAATTACCAATTTTTGCGGTTGGCGATAAAATTTTGTATGCACCACGTCAATAAAGTGCCTTTATCGAACTCGTCTTTTATTCGCCTCTCTCGATCGCTTGGCTCATAAAGCAGACTCGTTCGATAAAGGATCACTTTACTGACTTGGTACGTAAATAACTATTGTTGAGGTGACTTACCGATATTATACATCCAACCGGATTTTTCATTCAGCATTCCTATATAATACCAGACACAGCTTTCTGTATGTACAATTGTCGCAATGGTTATAAATATCGACACAATCTTAATGCCTAACACATTTATATTTAGAAAGTTATAGCTGATGTTGAAGAAACGATATATGTGCCACTAAAACAAAAAGAAGAAAGATAGAGGTAAAAATATTGTTAAAATATAAAATACACGACACAAAAGAATTAGATTAATTTTGAGAGTAATAAATAAACAATATACGATATAGTTGTGACGTTACGATCAGGATAGCTTTACAACTTCTTCTATGAGATTAACACTTGAACCGCTTGTTAGTAGTACAGTCAGCTACTATTATAATTATTTTTTTCTTAAATAGTCGAACCATTTTGGGATTTTAAGTAGGTAGTATTTCTTATTTCTATTACTAAAATTACGTGCACCGAAAAAGAATCTATCCTGATTGTGACGTATGATGTCAGGTGCTTAGTTCAACATTTTTACGCTAGGGTCGTATGCTTAGCTTGAGTTACGAATAGAGAGGTTGTTGTATAGGCTACAACGCCTTTAATGTGTTATAATTGTAACAAAAGTCAGCCATGACAGAAATGTGCAAAATACAGTTTTTTTTCCAGTTGGACACGTTAGAAGTAATTGATTTAATTTGTTTTTGTACAAAAAAGTTTTCAGATAAATTAACATAGTACTTGGAAAAGCGTCGACTTTGAGCTCAGCTATTGTTACGCCGTCCGGATATACTTCTATTCTTACCTTTGTTAGTAGTGTTGTTTATCGTAGGCAGATGGCGCTAGTTTTCATTTAAGTAAAGTATTTGTTTGGTAATTTTTCGTGATATTTCATGTGATGACTATGAGCTCTTTTTTGAAACATTAAGTCTCGAGCAGACTCGAGCTTCTCAATAAACAACTTTTCATATGTGGGGATTTCAACTGCCCCAGCTTTGATGCTTTACCTGTTGATGATCGCAAGGAGAAATATCTGATGAATTTACATTTTTAGTGATGTTTATGTTGTACAATATTTTATGGAAGTTTTATCTTTGATGGTCAAGCCTAAATTAACAAAACATCAGTGTGTATCTATTTATGAGAGAATTCGTAAGTTCAAAATTTCCTAATTCATTTTCGTCATATATCAAAGAAGTTGAGGCGAAAAGGAGATGTTATCCATCAGAAAATATTATTACCGAATTAGCTGTTTATTAGACCATATGGTACAGATTTCGTATCTGGCAGTTCACGTTATAATTACCTACGCAACAAGTGGCGGGCAAAATATAAAATAGGTGCCGCATGTTACAACCAAAGCGTTTTATTCAAAACTACGTCAGTTACTTCTCTTAATTATCAGTTAATACAATGTGTATCTTTATACATAAATGTACTTTCATTTCTTCATGTCATAATAATCTCAGATATTTGAATTTCATGACGATGGAATACTTGAAAAGTTTACTGTGTTGCCGAAAGTTGCCATGTCAACATGGAATGCCTGTTTTACAAATTATGGTACACAATACTTATCATAATGTACATAATATATTTTATCGCCAACCGTCAGTAAAGTGATGCGTTACCATAGCGTTTTGCGGAGGTAAAGAAACACTTTATCGTACTGTACAATAAAGTACTTTACCTGCCGCTAATATCTGTCAGCGTAGCCATGACTGACTTTAAAAATAAATCGTTTGTTACTGTCATAAACTGTCATAAGTTATAATATCTTTATTTCTTGAATTAACAATTTTCACGGTTGGCGATAAAATTTTGTATGCACCACGTCAGTAAAGTACCTTTACCGAGCTCGTCTGTTACCCGCCGCGCTCGCTTCACTCGCTTGGCTCGCAAATCAGACTCGTTCGATAAAGTATCACTTTACTGACTTGTTACATAAATAACTATTACTTTATGGATAGCGTCTATCAATTATTCTCAATTCAAACAAATGTATAGCATTGACTCCAAAATTAGCAACATTACCGAGATAGGACGCTGAGTGAGATAGAGCTGGTATTGGCAAAAAAGTGCGTTTTTTTTCTATAAAATATAATAATATGTCAAATTACAATTAAATTGATTGGGCATGTAATAGGTATACTTACTTGGCTGTTAACGTTTAATGTTAGGTTGGGTATATGGGTGAGGTGTTATATAAAAAATATTCATGTCGAGTCGTTTTGGCAACCGAAACGACCAGTACAAACTAACGACCACGATTCAATACCACTACAGATTTCGATCGACCCATAGTAAAATACTATTACATAAAAGCCAGATACAAATTAAATGTTATAAAAAAAGCTATTAAATATTATTTTTTCTACACCTATATTTTATATAACATTTGGATATACTGTATAGGAGGCAAGCATTGTTGACAAATCTAAATTGTTTAGATGACAATTATAACAAATGTTACAAGATAATTGTGACAAATGTCATAAGGTGTATGAATATTATTCATGGTAGTCTTAGAATGGATTTTGTAGGTTATATTAGTTGACAGATAAAACTTATAGCAACTTCTCAAATTTGACGCCATTTTAATTTAGTGGCGTATGTCGGTTGCGAGAGCGACTCAACTATAAGCAAGTTTGCGACTTTTTCTCTAATGTTAGAGTCAATGCATAGTATATCCAAGACACACATAATGACATAACCTTTAAATATTAGTACGGGTGATGTTTAGCAAAAAGTGAAAGCTCGACAACACCTAAAAAATTGGCGAACGATGACGTGCATTGCCAGATAAAAAATCCCCAGTATACGTACTAAGCGAAAGCATCTGTTCATCCTTAAAACTGAGAATGCGCGCATTCTGTTCTTATTGATGAGCAAACATAGTATTTCTAAGGGTAGCAACGAATATATGTCCAAAAAATCATTGAAAGTAAATAATCTGAAAAAGAAAATAGCTGATTAATACTTCTTATGATGACTAATAGGAAATAGGTACACTAATAGGAAATAATTTTGTTTGAAAAAACTGAATTATACAGCACTTCTATACCTTATTCCAAAAACAGAGAGACGAAATTCTGGACACACTCCAATCCAAATTACAACCTGTAACTAGTGAAATCAATTTTAGGCGGTAAAATTAAATTTAAATATCTGTCTAAATTCTCTAAAATATCAAATTAAATTGTGTATAGATTCTTCAGAGATAAATTCACAGTTAAGGCAACAGAATGATAAATGTAGTAATCACAACAAATGAAAATAAATAAATTTGTCTAGAAAACAAGCAATGTCAAAATATTTGACAATTGATAGCAAAAAGCGAATGTATGTAGTATGGTGTTATTTTGCCTTGCTGTCAACCAATAAGAAATAACCCTCACTTGAGTCTGTTCGAATTTCGCCTCTCTCTTTTTGGAATAAGGTATAGTAATAACAGTATACAGTATGTTTTCAAATCAGTGCGAACGTTTTCAGAGGGTGATTCCTTGTCAAAAATTAAAGGAGGTCTTTCATGTAAACAAAAGCTCTTATGCTTGTCCTTGAAAAGTTACGCGCTTCTAAAAATGAGACAAAAATATTGTTTTTTTTTAAACTGCTGAAGAGTTAAAGAAATGGCATTTTGTGGGCGTGTTTTACCAATAAAAAGGCTACCTATGAATATTTTTTTAATTTTGTTGTGATATTTTAGAGGGGTGAAACATGCAACCCCTATTCCTTTTCTTTACCAGACCTTTTTAACAAAATAAAATTTATCGATTTAAAAATATCCGTTGAAAAGAATCATTTAGTGCTAAATTTTTTTAACCCTTGTTTTTACCGTAAAAGCAATAGTTTCTTAATAAAAAAAAATAAAACACAATATTGTGCATGGACGTATCTTCTGTGAATGAAATCGGAAAAAGCTAGTAAGTGGATGTAAAGCCGCTTTGATTTTTATGCGGTATTTGAAAGTTCAATTCGCATTGATTTTTATGCGGTTTCTTCAAGAATGCTTTCTTGAAGAAACCGTCGTACTTGGAAGATCCTCAGAAGGTGAAAGTGATGTCACCGAAACGTCAGGAAGAAAGATGTTCTTATCAGGGCAAAATCATCCAAACGCGGCGAAATATCCTGAAGAACAACGCTTCATATATATACCGTGTGGCCGCCGTTCATAGCGCGATGCATGTATTAGTAACTACTGGTCGACTATAAATGGGCGTGCCAACTTGAATTGCCACACCGACAGCGGGCGTATAAGTTATACGTATAAATGTATTCGTAGGCAAATCAAGTGAAAAGCAGTGTAATAGGTATTGCGTTCCCGTTGTAAGTAATTATTTGTAGTTGTTTGAAGCATCAGATAATCACTGATAATATGTCAGTGAAGTAACTCATCACAGCTTCATAAACAACATAAAAGAGCAAAAATAAATAATTAATAACTCCTAGACTTTAAAATAAAAAAAACTGCTTAACTAAAATAATATTTTTCAACAAATATTATAATCTAAAAACTCAACTATAATAAAATACTGAAACATAAAATATTTACTTCTTAAAACAGAATTGTAATTCAACATTGCAATTAACCTGTAATTAGCTAAAAAAATGTTATTCTTAAGCAATAATAAAACTCGAACTGACGCCCATATGTGGAAGCGACGGTGAATGCGACTGCCCGACTACACCGTATAAATGCTGATTTTTTGGGCATATGCGAGTGCATCATAGGCAAATGCGAAATACTAGCTCTGTTGTAATCCAGTATAATACTGCGTCCACTTGTTTACCGTTCTAATACACAGACATCTCTATCTGTTTCGCTTACTCTACAGGTATCGCGATAATGCAGACGCACGCCGTCTTATGGTATATATATACATACAAACTTGTTTTATTTCTTGGGTTTGTGGTTCTTTTTAAATTAAAACTAATAAATTTTTCTAAGAATATGAAAATAGATTTTTTTTCCATATTTTATAACGTAAACATATTAATATATACTAGAAAGCAGCAATCAATCGACTTCCGTCATAAAGGAAAAATAATGACGTCTGCATTGCCAATTTCATAACAACGAACATAATTACTTTATATATTACTAAATTTAGAATTTCAATGGTATAGAATACATTATATGTATATAATAATAATTACAGGATTATTTTAATTATTAATATTAATTAAAAATGATAATGTTGACGTTATTTTAGCCAGTTTAAAAAAAATATTAACATCGGATGTTGGCTTACATGAAACATCGTTTACACGTCGCTAGTGATTTTGAATTTTGAATTCCTTGCTGTCATTTGACAGTATTGTTTGACAGTATTTGACAGTATTATAGGTTTTGGTTGCTGTTCTTTATGTTTGTTATTGTATTGTAGTATTATTTTCAAAGTCCATTTTAAAACTAACGATGCTTAAGCCATTCCATAGTCAGGCAAAGGCGCTCATTAGCTCTTTGATTACTTACATACAAACGTAAATTGAATAACTATTACCGTTGACAAGTGTGGGAGGGGTATGTATACATATTTGTTGTAATGATATCAAATAAATATTAATATTATCATTTTAGAGGATTGCACAAGCTTTAAATATTTCCATTGAATCTGTGAGTAGTATTTTTAGACACGTAAACAAAATGATGCTCACCGAAGTCCTAAAAAAACGTTTCAGGAAACTGTATGTGATTACTCCTGCAATAAAAGCAACAATACGCAATACGATATGTGTAAAAACGCTATGTTGCTTATACAACTCATTGAAAATAAAAAGAATATTATAATGTTAATGGTGTTTTTTAGAACAACACTTTACATGGGCTTCGTTATTATCACTGCCAGTGGACCATCATATCTTTGATGGCTCTGTTGATTCTTTTGGTAGAGTACTAGTAGATATTGGTTTCAAATATAAGAAAGACTGTCCATAGAGAAGATTAAGGAAAAAACACATGTTGTTCTTCCTCGAACTAATTTTCTATAAAAATATATGAATAATTTACAATCTAAAAGTCCACTGGAATGTGTCTATTTGAATGAGACTTGGATTTTTGAAAATGGTACTGTAACCAGATCATGGCAGGATGATAGTTATAAGAGTGTATGAAAGTTGACGGCTAAGATAATACTCTGCATTAAAATTGACACGTGTCGAGTACTACAAATTTTGCTTTGGTTTTAGGTTTATAGTCATTTATGCAGGTACATGTAATGGTTTTAGTAACAGTGCCTCTTTAGTATTTTTTCAAATACTTGTAATCCTGATTACCATCACGAAATAGATAGAAACAATTTCTTAAATTAGTATGAAAATGATCTGCTGTGTACGCTAGAAGTTATCATAGCATTTATATGATAAATCTCCTAATAATTCTTGAAACAAAGGTCAAATAAGAGAATGGTTAAGAGCCATAATATACCAGACGCACACAGTTGTGTGCGTCTGGTCAACTATCATCATATTACTACATATTCAACCCGATAGAGCATATTTGGGGAATATCCAAAATATATTATAATAAGGACATGGGAGAGCAGGATTTTGAGGAAAAATGCAGTTAAGATGTGGAATCAGACCCAGCAATGAGGATACCTGAAATTTAGACAAATACTCTTAGATACACTAGCAGTGAAATCAAAAAATGATGGGACCGAGAATTGTTGCTTGGCAGAGAAGAAGTAATACCATTTATTATAAATGTTCAAAATCTAAAGACAGTAGAAACAGTGATAATAAACAAGAATGTAAAATCTATTATTCTTTTTTGATAAATTTTTTATATATTACAATTAATTTGCAAAATTGAAAATTAATAACTTGAAATAAAAAAGACATAAGGTGTCTTTTTTTACAAAAGTAAAATATTTTAGCCATATGTAGTTATTGTACAATAGTGAGTGTGTGTATTTTAGACGTTAATAATCTAATTATTGACGTTTAGAGTTAGTTTAGTATTTATCCATAACATGTAATTATTAATGATGTAGTATAATGTGATATATTGTTTGAGTAACATATAAAATTACTATTTATTTTTATCCGGTATACTAAAAAAGTTACATATTACCATTAGTTTTATTATTTTATGTGCTCGTCTTTACTTATGACAGAGAATGGCATATTTCATAATATGTCACGTAAATGTATAAGAATATGTTAATATTTTGAGCATATTTTCACTAGAATTTTAGTTTCAAGTCAAAGATGTATTAATTTATATAATTGTTACTACCAATTAAAATTTGTAAGATAAATACATAAACAGAAAATGTACAATATATGACAATAAATTGGCTAGATATACTGATTTTAAAAATGTGTACTAATTTAAATTTTGTACTCAATGTTATCGATTCTAAGAAAAAACACTAAATATAAAAATAAATATCTACCTCATATTACTTGCCTGCAGCATTTGTAACTTTCTTTTTGTTGGATTTGTTATGTTCTAAGTTGAAGAGTGTTATTAGTAATAATTTATTACAAATTTGAATAAGTGACGAGTTAATTTGTGTTGCTGTAACATACTTTGATACAAGTTAATTGTAAAGTACGACATTAATATAAATTAAAGTCAGGTTTAAGAAGATATTTTAAATAATGAAGAATTATTAAAAGAGCTTGCTTCCTAAAATATACACATTATATAACCATTGTTTAAGTATTAAGAAATAATTACACAGAATAAAAGTACGAAGAGTTTTGTTTTTTATTTTTACTATTTTATTAAATGAAATGGTGTATTCAAGATGTAGTTTTATTTCATTATACTCACAGAATACTTTATTTTTAACAAAAAGTCCTTAATTTACATTCAGATAATTCGGTAAATTTTGATGTCAATATAACCTCAAAGTAAACTTCAGAAATCGTAAATTTTATTCGTCGATCACAATACTAACATTGACATACTACAACTGTTACATCATGGATTTTGATGACGAAAGTCGATTGTTTGGTGCTTTCTACCATATGTAATATATTTATAGTGTGCGTTTAGACAAATTTTCAAAATGACATTTATTTATAAATTTGATTATTGACAGTTTTTCAAAAGAGATTAGTTTGATTTTATTTATTAATGATGGAGCATTAACAAAATTAATGAAAAGTATACTTTGTTGTAATGAAAATACCTTGTAGGGTGTTATGGGTGCCCAATAGCATGAAACAATAAATTTTAAAAGTATCTTTCAAAGACAAAGATGTGATACGTTTCTGTATTTAATTAAAGTTTGTATTTATCTTTACAGTTTTACTGACGAAGACAATAAAGAACTGTCGAAACGTTTAAAACTGTGCATTATTAAGTTGTTTAAGGTCGCTAACACCAAGAAAAAGTTATAAGGTTATTTTATTATAGACGACCAAGAATTAGTTTTATTTATATATATATGTCGTAGTCATTGAGCGTAATGCGTCATTTCGCGGAAAGCCTAGTCATTGGCCGTATTGCCGGCAAAGGCTGTATTACAATGAATTTTTCTTTGTTTGACTGAAAATTCAGGTCATTTCAGGGATTGCCTGTTTAATTCTCGTCAAACAAAGTAAACGGTGAAACGATTACACGTTACAGCGTTTGACTGACACCTGTTTAGTCATTGGTTGAAATAGTCATTGGTTGAAACGTTTTAAAAGTTTTTGGTAGGGGTAGTAAACAAGTTTACGAAATATTTTTATTTTGTCATTGTTCATTTGCAACAATCCCACGTGTAATATGGTATAAGTTTCAACAAATAATCCGTGCGATTCTGTTTCGAATTAACGATATCGTTACAATAACGATATTGTTGTTGCTATGGTAGAAGCTTTCTGATTGGTTGTTGTTATAGAAAATCAATATCGTTATTGTAACGATACCGTTAATTCGAAAACAGAATCGCACCGAATCGGTACTTAAATAATTAGGTACTTAAATAACGAATAAAAATATTCCTGCGTTAGATAACTAGGCATTTTGATGTCACAAAAACAAAAAATATTCTAATACAAAGTGGTACCTCTAACAGTTGCAGGTACCTACATGCATACTATTATTATAGAATAAGTATGTATTTATTTTACTTATTATTTATTTAAACAAGTAGCACTATTATGGCACCTAGAATTGCACATCACTTTTTTTTTAAAGCACACACAGCGATTTGTTTGGCATTGTTTCTTAGATGGCTTGCAAGAGCACTTTGCAAATCCTTGCCCATCATGCAATGAAACTCCAGATACAGCGTCTCGGACAGAAATATATTTATCAGGGACATCTTCCATATTTAAAAAGTGACTATTCGCTGCAATAATATCCGCCCGATTATACCATCCTTTAATTTTACCCACGGAAGATCCTAATTGGTATACTCCATTTTTGTAGTCCACAATCACACATATTAAATTCTGCATGTCGCTTGGACCACGATCAATTTTTTCAACTGACAACAGCACGCAGTCCCCAATTTTTAATGACGGCAATTTTTTAACTGTACTTGACACCATTTTTTCGGCTGCTCTTTTCTGTCCTGAATGACATTCATTTCTATTACTCAAAATGGAGGCTTGAAGGGAACATAATACACATGATGCCTTTTCTTGATTTGTACAATCCAGGCAAATAACTTGTTGAACGGTTTCTTGAGATTCGCTCACAATTTCTTGTGGACTAGCAAAAGGCAAGGCAACTTCAACGTTTATTTCATCAGCTTCGAGTACTTCCATTATAACATTTGATTCTTTCAACGTTCGTTCTTTTGTGCCTTCAATATCGTCATATCGTTCATTTCCCACTAAATCATTATTTTGTTCATCTGTATTGCCATTCAAAACCTCAACATTTTCATCGGTTTCTTCATCATCTTCGCCTGTAGGTAATTCTGACAAAACCCCGTTAAGATCTTCTTCCGTTTCTAAGGTTTTGATAATCTCGCCTGGTAAATTTGTAGAGGATAGTCCGACCTTTGGGTTTGTACCAAACAGTGCCTTATAAGGGCTGCGCCCAATAATTCTATGATGAGAACAGTTTTTTTGAAATTGTACAAAATAGCAACCAACCGACCAGTTGGTTGAATTTTTATCCATCATCCATGCCCGCAGCATATTTTCCACGTCCTGGTTACTTCTTTCAATGCTGCCTTGCGACTGTGGATGTCGTGGCCGTCCATGAACAATTTTCAGGTCAGGCCATAGTTTTACCAACTCGGTAATTAAACTATTTACAAATTCGCGGCCGTTGTCGCTCTGTAGTATAGCTGGCGCTCCAAGTTCAAGAAAAATTTTCAGCAGTTCCAAGGCCACTTCCTTAGACTGTTTTGATCTCAGTGGACGTAGACAGATAAATTTCGTTAGATGGTCTTGATAATTTAATAACCATTTGTAGTCTCCATCCTGACATGACTGGTAATCAATCAAATCCACTTGGCCCCAAGAGCAAAAGTCTTTTGAAACAATAGGTTTGGTTACAAGATTTGCATGTTTGTTGGCTTTTTTCTTGTGACAAACTTCGCAAGACTGCAAAAATGTCTCAATAACAGGTCGTGGAATTTGATATTTGGATTTTAAACCAAAAATCATTTTGTCTCTAGAACCATGTCCTACTGCAATATGCGTAGAATACAATATTTCGAATAAGTCTTCGTACGGCGTAATATAAATAACGTCATCATTATCTTCTAGCCTTTTTTTAATAACTAACTGTTTATGTCCTACCTCCATCGTATCATACAGGGACAATAAATGATACTGCCTACGAGTTTTCTTGCCACTAGTATGCTTGCCGAGTAAAATATCTTTTGCCACCTAAAATGCAACTATTGAGTTAAAACCTAAAATTCAATATTTTGAGGTTAGAATTTTCATACCTCCTTCATTTCTTCATAATTCCACGGTTTTTTGGCATCTCTGTTTGCCAAATAATATCCACTTAACTTCTGATAAAACAAACTCTTATGGTTTTCCATAATTTACGACCAATCACAACGCAATTCCGTGCATTCAGCAAATGACTAAATAGGTGTCAGTCAAGCGCTGTACCGTGTAATTGTTTCACCGTTTACTTTGTTTGACGAGAATTAAACAGGCAATCCCTGAAATGACCTGAATTTTCAGTCAAACAAAGAAAAATTCATTGTAATACAGCCTTTGCCGGTAATACGGCCAATGACTAGGCTTTCCGCGAAATGACGCATTACGCTCAATGACTACGACATATATATATATATATATACAGGGTGGGGCACCTCATTCCCGTCGGTTTATATACGAAAAGCGGTAATATGTTTTATTTTTATTTTTATTGAAGGTTGTGTAGGTTCATTAGGGGCACGTTTTAAAATTATTTTGAAATATACAGAGTGATCCAAAAAAAATTGGCACACCAAGTTATGAAAATTTAAATGGAACACCCTATATATTATGGAATATTTTGATGTAATAGGCTAAATTAAGGCCATTTACTGTTATATTCCCTATACCTAACTCAACCTCTTTTCGAGATAGGTATTTCACTATTTTTGAAAATGTAGATCAAAATTTCAGAGACATTGCTGTCTTCCATATTTGAGCGAATTATTTTAAATTGTATTTAATGTGTACTCAAAGCTTTAGACTCTAAGATAAGCTAAAGTTTATATCTAAAAATTATACAGGGTGTTTAAAAACTACATTTGTGTTTTGACTAACATTAAATGCAAATAACTTTCATATTTTAAATGGAACATCCTGTATTTATTGCCATATTTATATTCTAATTTCAATTGTTTTTAAAACTGTATTAGAGTTTCCTATACCTATCTCTTATAGTTTTTTGGTAATTTAGGATTTTCAGTTTCAAACACTAATTTCTTGCAATTTTTTCAAAAGTAGGCTTTGCCGCTGTTATTAATACTTCAAACAGATAAATTATTTACCAATGACAGTACATATTAGTTAAGACATCAACGCTTTTCGACGTCGTTTAAATAATTTTAATTATTTAAAATGAGAACCTACTCTGAAAACGAAAAGGTGGATATGATTTTAGAAATCGGAGAGTGTGGCGAAAATTGCTTGCTAGCATCAAGAGTTTATGCTCAAAAATATCCTAACAGGCGTCATCCTGACAGGCGGTCATTAGAAAATTTATTGCAAGTTTTTCGAATAACAGGAAGTGTGCGTTATCAGAAACCAGAACGGCAAAGACCAATTACGGGAAATGAAGAAAATGATTTTGTTGTTATCGGATCTCTGCCAGAAAATCCGCATACAAGTCAGCGAAAAATATGTAAAGCCAGTGGAATAAGCAGACGGAGCGTCAGAAGAATTATAAAAAGGCACAACTTCTTCCCGTATCGTATTCAATTACACCAAGAACTTTTGGAAGTAGATTACGATAGACGACTCCTATTTTGTTTATGGGTTTTAGAAAAGTTTAGTGAAGATGAAAATTTCTTCGATTTTGTACTTTTTTCGGATGAGTCATCATTCCACAATAACGGATTAGTTAATAAACATAATTTTCATTACTACAGTGACGAAAATCCCCATTTTTAGAACTATTGATAGGCAACACAGATGGTGTGTCAATGTATGGGGTTGAATAATTGGAACGCAAGTCTGTTCTTTTTTGATGGTCACTTAAACGGCGCCATGTTTCTTCGATTTTTAAGAGACAATTTGCCTGTTCTTTTGGAAAATATACCACTGAAAATTCGTCAAAGGATGTGGTTATAACTAGACGGTGCGCCAGCGCATTTTCAAGTATATGTAAGAAAGGAATTGGATAGGCAATATCCCAATAGGTGGATAGGAAGCGGCGGTCCACAGAATTGGCCAGCAAGATCCCCAGACTTAACGAGTCCCGATTTTTTCTTATGGGGATATGTCCAAAACATCATTTATGATACGCCACCAACCACACCCGACGATATGAGAGAACGAATAAGAATAGCGTTTCGTTCTAGAACACCAAATATTTTAACAAGAGTTAAACATAAACAGTCCTTTCAAGAGAGAATTCAATTATGCATTGAAACAGATGGATATCATTTCGAGCATTTGTTAAAACATTAGTTTTCTTTTAAAATTTAAGTTTGTTGTTTGTTTAATAAAGTATGTATTTCTTATTTACCTAGTTATGACGCCTTTTAATTAATGTGAAACAAAACCAATCAACCTGATAGGTTAATAAATATTAGCATTTTGAAAAATATTTTGCAAGAAATTAGTGTTTGAAACTGAAAATCCTAAATTACCAAAAAACTATAAGAGATAGGTATAGGAAACCCTAATACAGTTTTAAAAACAATTGAAATTAGAATCTAAATATGGCAATAAATACAGGGTGTTCCATTTAAAATATGAAAGTTATTTGCATTTAATGTTAGTCAAAACACAAATGTAGTTTTTAAACACCCTGTATAATTTTTAGATATCAACTTTAGCTTATCTTATAGTCTAATGCTTTGAGTAAACTATAAATACAATTTAAAATAATTCGCTCAAATATGGAAGACAGCAATTGATCTACATTTTCAAAAATAGTGAAATATCTCGAAAAGAGGTTGAGTTAGGAATAGGCCTTAATTTAGCCTATAGCATCAAAATATCCCATAATATACAGGCTGTTCCATTTAAATTTTCATAACTTTGGTGTGCCAAATTTTTTTGGATCACTCTGTATATTTCAAAATAATTTTAAAACGTGCCCCTAATGAACCTACACAACCTTTAATAAAAATAAAAATAAAAAATATTACCGCTTTTCGTATATAAACCGACGGAAATGAGGTGCCCCACCCTGTATATATAAATGCTTAATTACCTTGTTTTCTTTTGCGTGCCAGTTTCAGCATCGTGATACTTTTTCTTTCGGGTTTTGAATGCCACATAAGTTTTACCAATGTGAGCGACATCCAAAAAGTATGTAGTAGCGAACAGCCCAATACTGTAATCTTCAAAAGCCAATTGGTAAGTGATCAATATATATGTCAACAGTGACAGTCCTACGAATACGTATTGCGTCATATTGCTAGAGAGTACGCGGCTAAGTTTCTTCGTTACTATTCTGGAAAGATGAAAGAGTAAATTACATAATTTTGTTTTTAAATAAGTCCAATACAATTCCAAAGTAATTAAGGTATGTACTTAAAGTTTAACAAAATCGTGCAGGTAAGAGAAAGAATTGATTATCGCAAGTATCTTTTCTGAAACCTGAATACTGTCTTATGAGCTGGTCGGGTTGACATATATTCTTACTAATATAAATATATTAATATTTTGTTTTTTATGATTGTTTGAACAGCAGTCAGAATTTAAAATTGTATAAGCTACTATGGTGGATGGTTATAACATGCTCGCTTGCTTACGTAATGCCAGTGTAATACAAGCGAACGTTATAAGACAAGTCTTTTGAATGCCTCCATTATATTGCGGCAAACACAAGCACCTCGGGTTGCCTATACACGCAGGCACCAATATCGCGGAATTCTAAACGTCTAGCGGAACGACATTGTTGCAACTTCGCACGGTCGGCATTAATTATAGACGTAAATATGGCGGTTGAAGTGTTGTGATTTTTAGGCATAAGACTACAAGCTCTTCGGCTAGCACAGTGAAGAACGTGAGTACTTCTTTTTTGTTTTAATGTGTCTTAACGTTCATTGAAAATACTACATTCCTTACACTCATCACTTATCGGTGAAAAGAAAACACGTATGGAAACTTATTTGAAAAAAGTAAGAATAACTAGTCTTTATTATTACTAAAACAATATCAAAATTTATACACATTTATTTAATCATATTTACAATTTACGCACATACACAAAATTATATAATATGTACACAATTAAATATAAAAATTAATTTACATCAGTGACCTCTTTAAATCGTAATTAAATTAAGATTGAACATGTACTCAACCCTATCCCCTGAACTGTCACTTACTAATACCAATGCATTTTATCATCCTTAATATGAAACAAAAATAAACAAGAAATAAGATATGTATCGGTCAATTTGAGATAAAAGGCGCATTCAGATCAGTTTAAATTATTCTACAAATTATTTCTATGTTACGACATGCTCACAGGAAGAATTTACTAGTTTATCGTGAATTAAATTATATTTTGGTACGGATTCGGATATTTATTCAATAGCTACACGGTGAAATACTAATACGTCTATTTTATCACGGATTCGGCAAGCGCGGGTGTTTAGACGATAATTTATATAAATTCGCGGTGCGCGTTTACGCATAATATCGGAAATTTAACGGTCGTAAAAATCTCTGAAATAAATAATTATTATTAAATTCGGGTTTTATGACGGTCACGACATTTTAAAAGTCTGACCTAGACGGGATGCGGTTTATAATGGTAATACATCACTCTTCCCACGGCTCATGAGGCCTGAGTAAGAGGAACATATTCGGACGAGATTAGCGGATTTTAAAACGACTGTTTCACGATGCAGAGACCTGAAAGCAGCACGTTTCTAAGGAGTTAACCAAGTCTCTTCCACGCCATCTGAAGGCTGAATAGAGAGAGGTGTAGGGTATCGGATAGGTCGGAGAAGTAAATGAACGAGGCACGCTCGATGGGGCCTTTTATATGTGAAAACCCCCTACGTATGTAGGTAAAAACCCGTTCAAAACATAAAAATTTGCACACGATACTGACGTGAAATACGCGACTTTGAGCATGACGTAGACATTCGGTATTTTTCCATTAAAAATAAGTAAATAACATGAATTATTACAAACAACTGAACATACATACAGGTCGATTCAATTCACTTCATACAATATTAATATTTGAACAAACTAACACACATACATTTAATTTAATATTGACAAATAAATTAATTATGAACTTAAAAATGTTAATTTGTTACAATTAACGAAGGAACTTCGTTACATGGTTAGTGTCTCATTATCCTGAGAAAACCTCCATTGAGGAGGCGTCTTTTTCAACATGTTTAAGGTCTACTAGCCACCTTTTCAGTCTTCTATTATTTCTCTCTTGCACCAGTGATTGTAACAAATTATTGATGTGAGTTTCTAATCTCCCATGATCTTTCTATAATAAAAATACTTAAAACTTTGCTTGGAATAACATGTGTAGAACATATTATTAATATTCGGAATCCAAGTAACACTCGTTGAACATCAGTTGACATGCAAATATCGGAAACGTCGCAATTTGTACAGATTTGGGATAAAAGTATTTAGTACTTGATTTGAAAGTTTTGTATACCAACATTTTCAAAATTTATCAGAACTGTATTTGCTGATTTGGGAGTTTCTTATTATGTACTTGTTGTTAAGAGTTCTTTTTTGTTATAAGTTCATATGTTCTATTAACTAATCTGTTATTCCTACCATAAATCACAAACAGATAAAACATCATTCGGATAATAATGAAATATGAACGAATTAATTGAAATAATAAACAGTGGGTATATAATAATAATAATCTTTATTCAAACTCGACTCAAAAAGAGCATGGGAAAACATCACAAATATGGTAAATATAAAATAAAAAGTTTATCAATACATAATTATATGTCTACATAAAAGTCAAAATACATATAAAAATAAAACACTTTATCCATCACAACAGTGTATCTCCTAAGATTCATTTACAGAGTAGTAACTCTTTTCAATTAGCAATTCCTTAGTTGCCTTTTTAAATTGATGAACATTTGATGAACGATATAAAAAAAAAACTTTCTGTAATTATTTTTGGAGATAAAAAACATTAAATAGTAAACATTGTCACACACATTTCATACGAGGTTTTTCCAAGCTATTGCGTCGTCTATCCCCACTTTACGGTATCTCTACCGGTCCTAGCGAAGACGAAAATCTATCGGAATCGGTCGGCTGTTCCAGATTTAAGTCAGAGTGACAGTTTGTAATTAAAATGAAATGTCATATATACCTATAATATTCGAGTGTTTAATAATATAAGAATATAAGTTATGGGCAAGCGAAAATTGGCTTATTATAAGACATCAACAACATGAATAGTTCCGTAAGTACTCGTTCTTTCTTTTTCTTATTTATATATTTTTATTTTTTTGTTTAGATGTTGTAAAAACAAATTTTTGACCTACCCTGTATTTTTATTGTATGCTAAAGGGATGAATAAAGAATTATTACTATTATTATTCTTTATACATTATGTTTCCCATCTATAGTATTCCTTTATCTAAGACAGAAACTGTGAATAAAACCGAAGCGTTGTGACAGAACCGAATATCGTCTACCTCCACCTACTCACACCCCCTTGCGTCTACCCGTCCCGCGAGTAATATAAGTTGCATAGGGTCCTATTTGTTAGTAAACGCCCCTCTTAAGTCTACAAAAATTCTAGCACATGCTTTTCCTCATATATGTTTTTGTATAATGCATCTAAAAACTCTGTAATTGCTGAAACTGTGCTGCCACCTTTTCTGAAACGAAATGCTTTAATTGATGGGGATGGAATTGTCAAAGCGGTTAAGGTTTATAATGTAGTCGGAAAATGTGATGTCCCTCACTAAATTTGCTTTCAGAGCGTTGCGTTTTTTATTTGACTTATGTTGTTTAATCACTTAGATTTATTTAAACATAATTTGTTTAGAAATCAGTTTCTATGACATCAAAATTAAAACAGAAGTAGTCGATTATTCCCAAGGGAGTATAATGCTCCCAAGGGAGTTTACATTATGGAGAACGTTTGTGATTCATGCAAAAAAAAGATAACATTGAAATTATTTATTGACATTTAAATTAAATGTTACATTTGTACAATTTTCAAAATTAATATTAGAAGGAATATTACTTTCGCTTACATTTACAGTTTTTGTGATTGCCCTAGTAGTGGTACCTACTAAAACCTGATTAGCAATCTTGGTCTTATTTTCAATGGAGTTCTCGACATAACCCTCAGCGACTGTCGTTGATTTCCAACCAGCATGACGCTTTATTGTCGTGATATCCACACCAGCATCTGCCAGTAATGTCGCTGAAGATCTTCGTAAGCAGTGACCAGTATAACATGCAGCATCAGGTAATTTTAAATACGAAGCTACTACACTCGGAATTTTTCCCATGGTATTCTTGCCAACTGGCTGCGAACTACATTTTCCTGCTTTGTAGTACAAAAAAAGCGCTTATGCTTGACGTGGGGAGGACGAAGGAACAGGTATTTTCGAAATAATTCAAGCATATTTTCCACATCGGTAACCACAAAGGTTCGTGGAATCTTTGTCTTAGTGTTTGGAATTTTTACAATCAAGGAAGAGCCTACATCCTCAATATCATCTACAGTTAAAGTGACTAGTTCATCAGTTCGACAAGCTCCGGCAATCGCCAGAATTAATCCAACCTATAAAAAATCAAAATACTTAATAATTGAAATACCTAACAACAAAAGTAATCTTACCTTAATCATTAAGAATTCTTTGTCATCTACACTTGATAGAAAACGGTCGATTTGACATTTTGTCAATATTTTCGATTTTTTCGCTTGATATCCGTTACCGGTTCTTTTCAAAAATGCGATCAGCTTGGGGAAATTGCTTATATCTATGTTGTCGTAAATTATCAAGCATGACTTAACCATAGAATATTGCGCCCATAATGTGGAAGACTTGTAATTCTTTGCATTTTCACTGAAGTATGCCAACAAAACATTCTCGCTGTATACTTGAACATTTTTCTCGGCGCACCACTTTTTGAACCGATTGTAGGCTATATCGTATAAAGATCTTGACTTCGTAGGCAGCAAATTGCTTATTGCAATATTTGCAGCCTCCACAATCTCTTCCGACTGACAATTATTCATTGTGCACTAAACAAACTTTAAACTAAACCAAACTAGCACCTTAATTTGACAATTCTTTTTGTTTGTTTATTTTGTAGTTATGACAATAACTCAACGACTACTAAATAAATGCTCAAATCCGAATACAATAATTCTGGTGCTACTTACTTCATAATGACAAAATATGTGTTTTTAAGTTAATGAGACCGTGGAAAAAATAGTATATACTGTAACGTTTTCGGGTTCCAATAAACAACTCGTGCAATTATTTATTTAAAAACAGTCTGTATATTTATATACTTAAAATTATATAACAATATAAAATATAAAACTAACTTATCACACTTAAACTACTATTAATAAATTAAAATTAACACTTGTATTTATTTAGTTCTATTACTAATATCTCTGTCTGTATTTATGTAACACTTCTATTTATTTACACGGCACTACTATATTTATTTCTTTGGCTACCACGCACTCGAGACTACTTAAGGACTTTCTTTCCCGAAACTATTCCGCAATTACTCATCCCGCAATGAATCCCCATCGGTGACCCAGTCGCCTTATATACACATGCGAAGATTACTAGAACATACCAGCACAGTCCCGCTTTTTCTCCACATGTACGAGAAACGTTCTCGTCCCTATCGCTATGCAAGCCATACGGCGTGGAAATGATTCATCGACTTGTTTACATATCGTTTTTATATGCCGCGCCGAGATGATTTATGGTCGTGTGTAAACAAGAGCGTTTTTATCGCGCCGAGAGGTCTGCTTCTTTTATTTAATGTAAACTCATTTCGTTACAATACCATTCGGGAGAGATGCTATTTTGTCCTCGGTGCATTGTAGCCCTCGGGCTTCAAATTGCACCTCTGCCAAAATAACACATTTCTCTCCCTTATAGTATAATATACTATTTTGTTACAAACTATAAAAGTCCCAATAAAAGTAGTCCAATAAGTTGGTTATATAAGAATATTGAATGGTACTAATTACATTAGACATGGAGGAATCTTTTTGTCAATAAATCAAGTATTTACTATTGATTAAGAAAAAGGAAAAAAAATATTACCCCATTGTATCAGATGTTACTTCTTCAAATTTCACATCCTTTGTCTTTATGTAAGACTGCAAAGAATGATTTATTATTAAATAATTGGTTCTTTAAATCAATATCGTGTAGAACTTACCAGATTTTCCAGCAGCATATATTTCATGATCCTGTTTTTGACGACTGGATAGTCTCTGAGGATGTCGTAGAGCTTTTCAGTTTGTATTGTCAGAAGATCAACGTTCGAATTACTCAGGATGGTGACCATGCTTCTTGTATATTTAATATCATCAAGATTTCCGAACATACTGAAAAAATTATGTAAAGTTTTCGATATTTCAAAAATATATTTTATTTGACGTAATTACGAATTATTATATTGTTCACTTCAATATATGTTTCAATGAAGAGGTTTTATTATGTCATTGCATATTAAATTTGAAACTTTGTCATTTGATTCTATGACGAAGCGAATATGCAGGCAGATAAAAAGGATGAAGTTGGAGAAACTGTTAAAATTAATAGAGGAACACCTAATTTTTTCCATAACATCTCTCATTCTTCCATGTTTTTGCCCCTTTTTTGTTTCCTTTTTAACAATCAATTCTTCTGACGGACTGTCACTACTATTACAATTATGTTCAGGTTCCATTAATTTTTTATTTTATTGCACAATACTAAACACAAACGACACAAACTGATTGTCAGCTGCACTGAAATCTCTACTGTCACTTTAGGCGGGATACCAGATTATACTACGCCTTATTTATGAGGACTTGGCCCTTTTGGACATGGCTAACATGGATTTGACACCTTGTGGTGCTGTATGCAATAACGAAAACTTATATTTGCTATGCACTCGTGGCTTTCTGGATGTGTATGAATATTTTGGCACATTCTACATGAAAAATGCCACAGGATAGCAGCAGTGGTTTAGTATAGGTGATTTTTCGGCGTGGTTCCTTTTGGACAAGTACCCTTCATTTGTTAACATTTTTGCAGCATACAACAGCAGCCGCCAAATATAAACGCACGACAGCGTCATAATCTTGAGCTTCTAGAACAAATCCCTACAACTAGTCCCTGCAGATACTATCGACATAATTCTTAATGTTCTCTTTTGCATTTTAAAAACGCGACTCCTATCTGGTGATGATCCCCATGCTATTATGCCGTATACCATCACTGAATGAAAACAAGCAAAATAGAACATCCTCAATATTGTATAATGTATTTAATAATGTATACAGGGTGTTTAAAAAAGATGCGGCAATATTAAAGGGGTTGATTGTCCAGGTCATTTTATACAAAAAAGTTTATAATAAACAAGGTCTGCAAACGCTTCGTTACCGATCTACAGCGTGTTGAAGTTTAATTAAGAGAAACAGTAAAAATTAGATTTCTCCAAGACGGCATTAAAGATCATAATGAAATTTTAGGCGTGTATTTTTCAAGAAAAAAATAGGACGCCGCTGATTTCTCTAAAAATAAAAATATGTTTCTATTCTTTGTTTAATTGTGAAGAAAAAAGCTCTCTTAACTTTCTATCATACGACGTACCGTTTCTTAGTAAAAAAAAAAACACATTTTAGTGCATTACATTTATTACAGAAATTTTTTTTAAATAACAAGGGTTTTATTTAAGGGCAAAAACAAATATTTTACCATACCAACAATTTTAGCAAGCAAAAATTACAATAACTGTGCAAAGTGACCACCTCGTGCTCGGATGCAAGAATCCAATCTTCTCCTCATCGACTGGCGCACTCTCTCAAAAACAACAGGATCGGTTTCAATTGAGTTGCACACAGCAATGATTCGATTTCTTAAGTCTTCTACGTTTTCCAATGGAGTAGCGTACACCAATGACTTCAAATGGCCTCACAGGAAAAAATCCAGGGGATTTAAGTCCGGGGATCGTGCAGGCCATAAGTGTGGTCCACCTCGGCCAATCCAGCGATTTCCGTATGCTTGTGTTAAGAAATCACGAGTTACTTGACTAAAGTGGGCTGGTGCGCCATCGTGCATATACCACATTGCATCTCTAATTGCTAATGGTACGTCCTCCAGAAATCCAGGGAGCGTGTTTTCCAAAAAGTTGCGATACACCTCTCAGGTTAATCTCCTTGGTAAAAATACCGGTCCAATTAGGCAGTCACCCACAATCCCAAGTCAAACGTTCAAAGAAAACTGATGTTGAAAACGATTTTCAACAATTTCATGTGGATTTTCGTCACACCATACATGGTTATTATGGAAATTGGGTATTGCATTTCTTGAAAAATTCGCTTCATCGGTGAACAGAATCAACATCAGGAATTGAGGGATTTGAACCATTTTCTGCAAAAGCCATTGACAGAATGCAATGCGAGGAGGAAAATCAGCAGGAAGTAATGCTTGAACGCGTTGTATATGGAATGGGTACAACAAATTTTCCTTCAGAATGTGCCAAATAGTCCCATTACTTACATCCAAAGCGTCAGCAATTTTTCGAGTAGAAGTACCTCGATCTTCTTCAATCATGTCTAGCACATCCAGCTCTACCGTTCTTGCTGTCCTTGGCCTTCCTGCTCCTCTATTTCGTCTTAATGTGCCTGTTTCATAAAGACGCCGATGAATACTTTCGAAAGTTTTTCTATCAGGAGCAATACGGCCAGGAAATCTTTCATTACACAACCGCCTAGCTTCTAATGCATTTCCATCAGCTAGTCCATAAATGTAGTGCATGTCGGTCATCTCTGCATTTGTATAGCGATTCATGATAAGGAAATTCAACAAATTCGACACATACAAAATTATTAATCATATGTCATTCAATATGTCAGTGAATAAAACAGGACTGTTTAAAAATATTTTTGTAAGCATGATAAATGTACATGCACTAAAATGTGTTTTTTTTACTAAAAAACGTTACGTCGTACGATAAAAAGTTAAGAGAGCTTTTTTCTTCACAATTGAACAAAGAATAGAAACATATTTTTATTTTTAGAGAAATCAGCGGCGTCCTATTTTTTTCTTGAAAAATACACGCCTAAAATTTCATTATGATCTTTAATGTCGTCTTGGAGAAATCTAATTTTTACTGTTTCTTTTAATAAAACTTCAACACGCTGTAGATCGGTAACCAAACGTTTGCGGACCTTGTTTATTATAAACTTTTTTGTATAAAATGACCTGGACAATCAACCCCTTTAATATTGTCGCATCTTTTTTTTTGAAGTCATTGGTGTACGCTACTCCATTGGAAAACGTAGAAGACTTAAGAAATCGAATCATTGCTGGGTGCAACTCAATTGAAACCGATCCTGTTGTTTTTGAGAGAGTTCGCCAGTCAATGAGGAGAAGATTGAATTCTTGCATCCGAGCTCGAGGTGGTCACTTTGCACAGTTATTGTAATTTTTGCTTGCTAAAATTGTTCGTATGGTAAAATATTTGTTAAATAAAACCCGTTATTTAAAAAAAAATTCTGTAATAAATGTACATGCACTAAAATGTGTTTTTTTTACTAAGAAACGGTACGTCGTATGATAGAAAGTTAAGAGAGCTATTTTCTTCACAATTAAACAAAGAATAGAAACATATTTTTATTTTTAGAGAAATCAGCGGCGTTCTATTTTTCTCTCGAAAAATAACACGCCTAAAATTTCATTATGATCTTTAATGCCGTCTTGGAGAAATCTAATTTTTACTGTTTCTTTTAATTAAACTTCAACACGCTGTAGATCAGTAACGAAGCGTTTGCGGACCTTGTTTATTATAAACTTTTTTGTATAAAATGACCTGGACAATCAACCCCTTTAATATTGCCGCATCTTTTTTAAACACCCTGTATAGTAATTACACGTAGAGTCAATAGTTAAACCCAAAAACCTAGTGCTGTCTGTCTGAGATATAGTTGCAATAGGCTCTCTAACTAGATGAGATTAATCTCGATTGCGTGACGCTGCCTTAAATTCAATGAATACAGTCTTCACATTATTTAGCACAAGCTTGTTGTCCAGGAAATGGTTATTTAAGACACCCAAACTATTAGACGCATGTCGACCCAAGTCTTTTGTCTTCTCGTTGGGAACCACAAATGAAATGTCATCCGCGAACATGATGACGTTATCTCTCACGTATATGATGTACAATAGGGGCCCTAGCACGCTCATCTGTGGCACCCCACTTCTGACAGTGCACTTTCTCGAAAAAGCGTTTCCAATTTGAACGTATTGACTGTGATCCTCTAAATAACTATAAATAAACCATTTCAAGGGCGTACCCCTAATACCACACCCAAATAATTTCTGTAGCAACAGTCTGTGATCAATCAGATCGAATGCCTTACTTAAGTCTACAAAAATTCCAGCACATGTTTTTCCCTCATCTATGTTTTTGTATAATGCATCTAAAAACTCTGTAATTGCTGAAACTGGGCTGCCACCTTTTCTGAAGCCAAATTCGTGGTCATTAAACAGATTATACTTTTGCATAAAATGTACTAGTCCATTGGCTAGCAGCTTTTCAATAATTTTCGCAAATACACTTAAGGTGGCCATCTGATAGAAAGAGAATCGTCACATTTCTACTGTGTATCTCTGTCCTTTTCCAACCATTAGGCGTGTATTATGTGCATATGCAAGTGTATTTTTCCATCTGGTTGCAAGTAGCAGCCGTATAATTTGCAAAACAAATTTATTGGATAAAAGATGGCGCTACTATTGCAACGTATGTCTTAGATTGCAATAAAATTATTTACAAACCAGACCGTTTTTTTGTGGCTGAAGTTTTTGTTGTAGTGCTCCAATACCAGACATAACTTGTATTTGAGGTAATATAAAAATGAAATGTTATCTTAGAAAAAGAATTATATGACCTCATGCACGATTTAAAAGAATATGTGTCTATTTTGAAATCATTGACATTTACCCTAACTTTCCTAAATTGTAAACATGCAAATAACGCCCATACAAAAATAATAGGAAAGGTTGTTCTATAACATACTGTTACATTTAATGTCTCTAAATACCTATGTAGATCTATGTGCTTTACCTATTTGATTAGATAATAAATAGGTATTTTTTAATGATTATTGCATTTCTGAAAAAGGAATACATAGGCTAATTCAATTTTGACGGTAACCATGGGTATTTCGCTTATCATTTGGAATATAGAGTAGGTTATTACGAAATAAAGTAGCAGATTTTTGGTATAAAAACTTAACATTTTTTTCCAAATTAATCGAACAAATTTCCTTTATTAAAACTACCCAGCCCCTGGAGATAAGTTTGCAGATTAAGCTAGTATTTTTTTATTGTCATTTTGTTGCTTACTAACGAATTCTGGTGCGATATGTTCGCAACATGTTAACAAAGGTATCGATTTATGGTAATTCTCAACCAGTTCCGTTGATCCTTTTTCAAACAATGGCTTAATCTTTGCTATTTCTAACCGCGCCGGGAAAAACCTTCCAAAAACGATTCATTGATTAATGACAGGGATCTCTACTCCTAGCCGCTGAGGCCACTGTAGACAGTTTCATTTCCCCATAAAACTAAACGTAACTTTTAATCAATTTTTAATTTTTTTTGTAGCAAATGAAAGAGAATTCGAATATCTATGTACACCTAGTAATATTTTTTCTAAAAATATATTAGAAATTGTCATAATTAGCAGCAGAAGTAGGTCAATATTAGACATTTTGTCGAATTTATTTTGAAATAAATAAAAAGAAATTCAAAATTTTACTACTAAGCGTACGTAAATTTGAGTTTTCTCTACAAATTGGTGTACTTATTTATAGCATTGCTTAAAATTTGATATTAATTTTAAGGGGAAATCGTAACCCCTGCAGTGATAATGTTCATGATTTTTGTACATTGTCAAATGGACTGGCCCGTGCAGTAGAGATCCTTCTTAAAGGAAATATAACCTCATCATTGCAGTGCATAAGTAGCCCGGAATTTATATTATGGCAACCCGGCGAAAATTTACTTTTTAAACTTATGATTACTTTACGCAGTTCATGTTCATCAACCGGGTGTAAAAAACATGTAATGTATTGAATTCTATATTGGTTTCATGTGGCACATCCTGTACTATACTATTCGTTACTTTACAAAAATACTTGTTAAAATGTTCTACCACATCATTCTGATTATATATTATTTGGTCTTCAATTTTAAGCGTTATATCGCCGTTGTTTTTAGTTTTCTGTTTTAAGTTGATAATATTCCATGTTGATTTGGATTTATTTTTTGAATGTATCATAATATTGTTGTTATATAATAATTTAGCATTTTTAATTATTTTTCTATATATTTTTTATACGTTTTATAATAATTATTCATTTCTAAATTACTGACAGATAAAAATAAAATTAAATATTTTAGTTTTTGCGATGAAATACGAATCCCTTGTGTAATCCAAGCCCATGCCATTGTTTTGATCAATACTTATGGTTTTGCTAATCGTAGGTGATGCTAATTCGTAATTATACGTAATTATGTTAATGAAAGCATCACACTGATCTGAACAATTCAATGCAGGAAAAAGATCCAATCAGCTTTCCCTACCCAGAAGCTCCCCAAATTGCATTTGGGGAGCTTCTTCTTATTTTCTTTTTGTTTGATATATATTTAGCACGGAATGGTCTGAAATAGCATTGTGAAATACTTCAATTTTATAATCATTAATATTTTTCTGAATACATATATTATCTAACAATTTTTTCTACGTGTAGGTTCTCTTGCAGTTATTTGGAGATTATAGCTATCTATCAAATCAATGAACTTATATTACTAACATCTACCTTATCACAAGAATTCAAGACATTTACGTTAAAGTCACCACAAATAATTATATTATGATTTTTGACTTTATTTAATATTTCATGAGCCACTTCAAATTTATTCATAAGAATTGCATAGTCACCATCCGTGCTTTTATAATGAAACACAAAAGTCACAATTTTGACAATTCTTATTTAAAACAAACTATTTTCATGACTAACTTATGATTTTTCGGAGTTAATAATTCCTGATATCTGAAACCTTTAACTTTAAAATATCTCATAAACAGAGAGCGGACACGAAATGTTGATGACTCATCGCCCATGGGTGCACTATTGAAATGTTGTATTTTTAAAGAGGTTTTAATTTTATTTATATAATTGGATAACAAGTGGCTGGTGGTCTATAAAATACAAAATACCTTATTATTTGTTCATTTTGTAGTTCATGTCGAGTAAAGGAGTATTAATATTTACTAGTAATACTTTCTCAAGGTTCTCTTCTGTAAGATTTGATCTCTTTGAATGAAGTACATCCTTGTAGATAGAAAACGTCCTTTCTACATCGCAACTGGTTATAGGTGCGTACTGGAAATATTCTTTTATTTCAGCGTATTTAGCAGTTAAGATTTTGTGTCATTGTCCCCATACACAATTGCCGCAATGTTACTAAATCTGGATTTCTATTAAAAAGTGTATCTAAATTTTGCCGAAGTCACTTGGAATACTTTTGAAATTATTAATAGCCACATCTAATGTGGTTAACCATCTTCTAATTTGAGATTTCGATTTTCAAAATATGTGATTAGTTTAGGCAAATTTCCAGTGTTCTTGAAGGAATAACAACTGATTTTTTAAATTTAGGATTTGTGTTAGTTCCTTGCACTCAGAAATACTTCGAGCATCGTCATTTAAACATGTAACGAAATTTTGTAAACTATCGAAACTCTCTGCATAAAAACTAGTAGCTTCCAACCATGGTCCTCATCTAGTTATTACTGGCGAGGGAGGCAGTGACAAAGATGGAAATTTTTCCCTGTAAAGAGCTACTCTCGATGGTGCTTTTCTGAAAACTTTTTTAAAAGCGGATACAAGTCTATCAATTTCCGGATACCTGTCTCTGATATATTCACAGATTCTGTGGAGAGCATGTACTACACAAGTAATATGCAGCAGATAAGGATATGTTTCCTTTAATAGTCTGTCTGTTTTTAACATATATGCGGCACTGTCACTAACAAATAGAAGTATTTTTGCCCTATACCTGTCGTCCGAATGAAGCATTTTAAGCAAATTCTCGTCAATGGTTTTAGCAATTGATTCTGCGTCAACTGTATTTATAACTTTAGATGCTATTACATATGCGTTATATGGAATAGTTGGATGTAGTACACTAGCTACAACATTTACCACACAGCGTCCTAATATATCGACAGTTTTGTCGGCACTTATCCATAGGTACTTATTTCAAAGATGTGACCAGTATATTTTTGAAGAAATGTTTTGAAAGTGGAATTGTCAAGTTTCTTTAACGGGATATTAGCCGCCATTAAAGCTTCTTATAATTCTTCGTTAAAATTGTTAGCTTTCAACGGGTCTAATTTCTGTGTATGTTTTAACGATGCTAAGTGAGTTGTAGGTACGTGGCCTTTTTGGGCATTCTGTAACGATATTTTACAAACTATGCAATAAATTTCGGAATCACTGACAATGCAGGACATACAACTTAATAACTCTCTTAATCCAACTTGCCATTGTTTTACGATGCCATTCTCGACGTTCTTCCATATCATAGTAACATAATCAATGTTCTAGATCTAAATAAATGATAACTAAAAATGTATGCGTATATTATTAAAACTTAACAAAACGCAATGCACACTTACGTCGAGATATAAGGAAAATATAATAAATTTAAAAAAAACCCTGGCGCTTCTACCTGCGCCGATGAAGAATGGATTTTACTCATAAATTCCTTTCTTGATGGGCATTTTTTGTTGTCGTTTTCATGTAGTTTCAAGTAAACAACAGATGTTGCAGTTCACCATATGAATAATGCTAGTCAGTAGCCGTGTGTTGTTTACATTATTTCTTTGCTTCGTTGAAACCTGAGACGTCCGCTCCCTACTCATAAATTTCATGATGTGAGTAGCTAATTTTTTCACATATGTAGAATTATCAAGAAAATTGTTTTCTTTCAAAAAAAAAAAAATACAGAGTGTCATTTAAAATCTTGGAGTAATCTTGGTCCCCCCTATATCCTAAACAATCACCCAGAATTTCAAGTTTATGTCTTTAAAAATAATTCAATATTAAGTTTTTTTCATGTGTCCACATGGTATATATTTTGTTTTGTCTAATGTAATTGATACTGGTTTTAGTATTTAAGAATAAATGGATTTCTATTACTATTGTGCTGCACACTTATGTGTCATTGTTCTGTAAATGCTTGTTGTTGGAAAATAAATACTATTCTTATTATTGCTCACAAAAACGAAATTGCTGTCATGTTGCTGGATCACTTTAAGGTTAAAGTCTAACTGTCTAATAAAAAAAAAAAAAATTTACTCACCACCCTTTAGTAAGTGTATCAAAGTAGGAACCATCTGGGCCAATAACTAGCACCTCGCCTTTATGAATTATATAAGCATATTTTACAATATCGTTCAGTTGTATTATCGGGTAGTTCTTCAGGTAATAATTTTCGTTCACTTTGGTACCAAGTATCCGATAAAATGATGGTAACATGTCCGTAAAAACGGCTGTAAGCTTTAATGTTCCCTCATATAAATACAAAGCACAATCTTTTCGCAGTGCTAGATGAACCTGATTGAGAATGTTACTGGCGTCCATTCCGTGCGTTCTTTGCCATATGTATTCAAAATGATCTATTGCTTTTCTACACGTGGAAAAGAACAATTCGTTATTTGATCGAATTTTAGATAAATTTAATCACATCTCACCTTTGCAATTCCTTCGAAATTTTCTCTTCCTTCATGAAGTATATAAGTCTTTTCATGTGGTTTTGATAAAGTGTCAAGTGGGCGTTGATTGTAGCTTTACTATTCAAGATGATGACCGTCACATATGTATACCATAAGTATCCTAATATAAAGATTGTTTAATAGGGTTACATAGGGAGGTGGGGGTAAGTTCTTTCATAACTTAAAGAGGTTGCTTTTGAAGTTAATTAAAATTGTTATGAATAAGGGTGAAATTCACTGTATTTATTGAGCTATATGGATTTTAAATGTAATAAATATTTTTTTTCGATAAACCACATACTTATTTATATTTCTGACAATATGAAAAATCGTGTTCGATCGAATTTTGGTATTCAGGGTTTGCGACAAGGTAGTTTGAGGTTTTTGTATGGTGATTCCTCGGTTAAAAATAAATAAAATAAGTTTTTATTTATTTTTAACACAGACATTGACCTAATTTTTAACTAGGTTCAATTCTAAATAAGCAAATCTATCAGTGGCGGCCCGTGATTTTTTGGGACGGGAGGGAACCGGGGGGTCTAAGTGTTTAATATCAAAAATTAAGTACAGACAAAAAAAAATAAACTCAATATTTTATTTAATTAACTTGTTTGAAAATAAAATCCATTCGCCGTTCCTTACTATCAGCAAAATGATTAATAACTAATACGAAAAATCCCCGGATTCGCACTTATTTTTTGTCATGGTCCCTTAAAGCGATTTCAAACATGTCACGAAACTTAATGCAGTCTATTAATATCCAAGAATATGTCTGTTTTTACTGACGTTTTCATTGTGCTCAATTATATTTAATCTATATCCGGTGTTCAGCTGGCACATTATATTTACCTTCCCCAAAACTGAATATTCTATCATGTTACTAAGATGTTTTTCACTTACTTTCTGTCTTTTTACTTTTTCACCAAAGTGCTTTAACTCCCTAATACATTTAGAAGTCCAGGCATGATCGCTTTATGGAGAATTCCTAATTAAGCACACATAACAAAAAAACATTTTGCACATATCAACCACACAACTAGTCTGATCAACTGTAAGAGCTTCTGTTGAATTTTCTCGTCACGGTTTTATTAGTTTTCAAATTGCGATCTTCTAGTTTAATCAATAGATCTGGTCTAGGGGGACCTAGATTTTTTAATTCTATCTTAATGTCATAGCGCAGTGTGTTATTTTCTATCATTTCGATTATGTTACTAACGCAATTCATAGTTGCATTTGCACCGATAGAAATTACAACATACACTCACCGCTGTATATTACATACTGGACTTGCGTCACCGGCACTCGGCACTGCAAAGAAGTGCCCTCTCGCTTACATATACCCGCTCTCTATCCACGCCACTTTCATCGCTCGATTCCTAATACAAACGGTGCAGTCGAGCGAGATGCCCCGGAGCCTACGTCAGACTGCGATTTTTAAACTCACCGCTGAGGAGACGGACTGTTACTTCCGAAAACATATTATTTGTTATCAAACAAATCAGAAAATTACATAAAAATTAGGTAGGCAGTGGCCCCGTTGCCCTCCCTGCAGCAGCCGCCACTGAACTCTATCATTTTATTTTTATAATTAAATTTTTTATAATTAAATTACAAACCTGATACTATGGCGCAGATTACGAAAAGGACTTCCTCCTCAGTACTGGCCATAATACTGCCGAAAGACAATTGTAGAGTCGTTGTCGTCACCCAATAGACTGCCATGAAGTACATGTTAAAGGGTTCTAATGAATCCAGACTGACTAAAATTGATTATTTTAAATCAACCCAAGGTTGTTTAAAATTAACTGCTCTCTATTAATTCCAGTGTTAAACATACTTCTAAAGTGTGATTAAGTATTTCCTTGACTATCACAGAGCTGTGATGTAAATTACAAAAAACAAAGAAAAATGAACCAGTCTCAGGTGTATTAAACATGATTTATTCCGGTTTAAAATAAATAAAATATTTCAGAACACCAAGGCACAAGAAACTACAACAACGAAAATAGCAATAAGTAATATTAACAAATAAGTCAGTTACACGACGATTGTTTTATTCTTTTACAACAATTTGACAGAGTTTAACATTTTTGAATCAATATTTTTCAACAGCGACTATATTTTTCCATGGCTATCATGATTTTTACTTCGTCATGGATAATATTTATTAAATATCTTTAAAAATATCAAAGATAGGAATAGGGGATACTTGACAAAAAAAGTGGCCATTGAAGAGCTTAATATGATTCTTTAAAAAAATATTGGGCGTTTCGTTTAATATTATCATTGTGTTATTTATTGATTGGATAGACAAGGAAAAACAAAAAATATACAGGGTGTTTCATTTAAAAATTTTTTTCGAATGTGTGCATTTTAACGCGTCACCCAGTATAATTCAAATAATTTTCAAAATGTGTGTTTCTTGTTACTGTCCCACTTTTTATAAAATAAAATTCTTCAGTACAATTTAATAACGCCTATATTGGATTTTGTCGCACTAATGAGCAATCCTGTATATTAGTTTATTGTTGAATGGCTTATTAAATTTCACATCAAAAACATGTAAGACGTTAATACTTTAAAACTGACTATTACGTAGCTATTGTCGTGTTTTTATATAATTCTCTTGGTTTTTGTATAAAAATATTTTTTTTCAAATAGAACACCTTGTATATGAGTTCATTTTTGAATAAGAAAAAAGAAAAGAAGAAGAGTAACGATATATTATATATTTCTGGAATGCAGTTTTATAAGGGCCATTTGTGCCGTTTATAATTTAAACGGCGTGTAACTAATCCCTGTTTAAATTTACGCTAGGATTAAGTTTCGATTGATTTGCACCGTATAATATTTTTCGCCAGTTAAGTAAACCAAGATTAAAGAAAAGCAACATTTCGCAACGCCCTAAAAAAATTCGCAACTAACTTCACATGCGATGTAAATATGTTTTTTTAAGGTTATTCTTGTTTTATTTTTCTGAATAACCTGCCCGATTTGTGATTTCCTTCATCCTTCATATTCCCTCTATTTTGGGCTTGAAACAAAATGGATCAAGTCCATCACGAACAAAAAAAAAGGAGTAGGTCATCTAATTTTTCAAGTGATGAAAAAATGTTGATCGCAAATATTTGCTTGGGATACAAGCATGTAATTGAAAATAAAAGGACCGACCGGGTTACATCAAAGGAGACGGCGAATGCGTGGCTAGATATTGCCAAAAAATTCAATTCAGCTGTACCGAATGGTAGGGGAGACCGGGGCATAGTGGACCCCTTAAGGCAAAAATTTCGCGTATTAATTTATTCGCGGTAATAGAATCCAGATCCAAGATGCTTCAGTTTTATTAACTTTTCTTGTAAACCTCTGATTTTTTAAAATTTTTTTTGCTTAGCAAATAAGTCAAAATAATTATTTAAAAAAAAATGGAAAGTGACCACTTTGCCCCAAATACCTGGGGTAAAGTTGTCACAGTGAAATTTTTAGGTATAAATAAATGTTAATAAGAGTTTAATAGCAATTTTACAGAAACTATTACAAAAAATAAAAATCTATGTTAAAGGCAATTGTCGCAGGTATAATCCTCGTCGTTTTCCTCGACTCCTGCACACTGGTCATGGGCCCACTGAAGACATTGAATGCACCGCACCCATCCTTCCCCAGTTCTTGATCGGAGATAGGTGTCTCCACAGAACAGGCATTCTGCATCATCTGTGTCGTTTTCTGGATCGCCACTTTCATCACTAGAAGAGTGATTGTTCGTAGCGTGTTTTTTAGATTTCTTGAGACTTTTAGTCCTTTTCTGGGATGTTGACGCTTCCGTCTCTATTTGAGTTTGAAACACATTTTTGCACGTGTGTTTAAGTCTTTTTTGGTCTTGCCTCTTCAGTTTTTGTTTTTCAGCTTCCTCCATCGTATCTCTCTCTTTCTGTAATTCATTCTTATATGGGCTGTCAGTCAAAATTGTGGCTGTTCCCCTCTTTCTTTTTTGAACTCTAATATGAGTGCTTTTGGGAATAGGATTGATGTCTTTAGGACTAACGAGAAACGCACTACGAGTGCCACCACTGCAAGAAGAAGTTGGTTGAGGACTTGGAGGACAATTTGGAAACGTGTTCATGGAGCTTGAACAGGGCTGAGGGGATCTTGGACTATTTGGAAACATCAACGTGGAGCTTGAGCTACGTTTAGATTCAATCTCAGTCGAGATTTCAGCAGGTTCATCCAATACTTTTTGCTGTGAATTTTGCATCAATGGTTGATCCGTAACTTCTGAGGCCGCAAAATCTACATCTGTGAAGACGTCGGGGTTGTAAGGACAGATTCCACATTTTCCGAACCCATTAATAGCCGTGGTAGGCGTTGCAGCTCTTAAATACGCTTCACCAAACAATTTTGAAATTTGGAATTGTGTAACCGTCCTTCCTGGGTTATTACGTAGAAACTTTTCAATGCTACTAACGTAAAACGTATTTAACGGAAACATAAATGATCTATCCAACGGTTGCAACTTGTGGCTGCAGTGTGGAGGCAGGCACAATATGGTAACGTTGTTATCTCGTGCTTTTTCAATTACGGCAAGGTTTTTTGTGTGAGTCATATGGCCGTCAAGAATCAAAAGTACTGGGTCTTTGGCAGTAGGCTTCGTATGATTTATAAAATGTTCAAACCAGGAAGAAAATATTTCGAGTTGCATCCATCCTGATTTATTGCAAGCAAATATTGTGCCAGGAGGAGCGCCATCGGTTAATTCTTGCTTCATCCGCTGCCTTGGAAAAATCAGCATTGGAGGAACATAATTTCCTCCAGCGGACATGCATATAACTGCTGTGGACAATTGACCACGTTCAGCCGATGTTATGCTACCAACTTGTCGACGTCCCTTCTGTGCCAAAACTTTTGAAGATTTTGTTTGAACAGTGGTGACACCTGTTTCGTCCACATTAAATATACGATGAGCCGGAAAATTATGCCTATCCATTACAGACTTTAACAACTGAAAAAACTTTTCGACGTTGGGTTTATTAAAACCTTGGGTCCTAGCAGCCGATGTTGCCTCTGGCTTTCTCAAGGTAAGTTCTGGATGACGTTTACGGAAACCGCTCAGCCAGTCTTCTCCAGCTAAACCAAGTTCTTTATTAAACGGATGATTAATTTTATTTTTTTCCGCCAAACTAAACGCCATATATCGTATGTCTTTCGTAGTCAAACCAAAAAATGTTTCTTCCATCTTAAGTATATGGTCTACGAGTTCTTTTTCTTGATCTGGAGTAAATACTGACCGCTTGGCGCCTAAAATTTTCTTATTTGAAACTGCATCCTTATTTTTGTTTAACACTCGTCTTTTAAGTGTAGCCCTCGGAACAGAAAAGTTCTTGCTTGCAGTCTTCCAAGCCATTCCATTGTGAACCGCTTCTATTGCCTTTAGCATATTATCTGCACTCCAGTTCTGCTGGCTCGACGATCTCTTGCGATTTCGAACCATTATTACACCCTTGAAAAATAAAAAACAAAATCTTAGACGTTCCGGGGTAATGTGGACCCTATCCGGGGCATTGTGGACACATAGGGGTCCACATTGCCCCAACTTCGTTATCAGTTAAAAAAAAAAATTTCTTTGGTTAGGCAACATTTATTACTTTGAAGCTTCAGATAGGTTAATTGCAATAACAAGTCACTTTATACTTAACCAGTTCAAAACTGTTACGTGCTATATTACAGAATCTACAAATAAAATAAGTTAGTACTTACATTAGATCAGACCTCGGAAAAAACACTTTTTTTTTAATAACTTCGGTTGAACACAGCGGAACTGTCTGAAACTTCTCAACACTGTAGCGACCTCTATTGGTAACATGTGAATACATAAATAAGATTCCTATTTTTACCTTTACATTGAATTTTGAAGGGTGATCACTCTGCCCCGGGGGGCCACTATGCCCCGGTCTCCCCTACATATAGAGCGGAGGATTGTTTGCGACGATTCTATGAGAATAAAAAAAAAGAAGTTAGAAAAATTGCAGCCGAAGAAAAAAAGGAAACATATCGTACCGGAGGTGGCTTACCTAAAATAATAAAAACGGATCCATGTCATGATGTGGTGCCAAAAATATCATAGTCCTCTTCTATGCCCATTTTTGTATGATTTTTGTGTACAGAATTACAAATTTCAAGCCACAAAAATGTCAAAATTCAAGCAAAAGTCACAACTGGTCACAATAATACAACAAAATTAGGTTAGAAATAAAAATTAAGCCGCCAACATTGACCGTTTAATTTAAGCCTCGTTTATACTAATTTAATCCTAGTTTTGGCTACGGCGCAAGAGAAATTTACACTTTAACTACAGTTTAACGTTAAACTTAGTTTAACAACAACGGTGCAAACGGCCATAAACAACTCAAAATCTTAAGCTAGTAAACTTTTTTTTTTGTCATTCCCCCAATGCGTACAAAAATCATATCTCTAAGCTGATTTTTAGAAAAATGCATTATAAAATCATGCTATGAACTGAGTAACAACTTATTAAGTGGCATCCATTCAATTATCAATGTTGCAACAAATATCGTGGCTCACTATACCGTATTCAAATAAAAAACAGAGTTTTCAAAATTATATCAAAAAACGACACTAGCTCACTAATAGTCACTTTTAAAGTATTAACGTTTGACATGTTTTTCATGTGAAATTTAATAAAATTTTCAAAAATGAACTGATATACAGGCTGTTCCATTTGAAAAAAAATACTTTTATAAACAAACGTGTCAACCAACTTTAATCCAGTTTTCTGCTCATGCAATTAGTAACAAAAAAAATAAAATATGCTTCTATTAAGACCTCTTATTTATGAACAATACAAAAAATTGTGCCAATCAAATACGTCGTTTTCGAGAAATATAATTATAACAACTTTGAATTTTTCAGAAAAATGGGAATAAGTCAAAATCTTTAGATTTTACGCCTATACTATCTTATTACTTTTTGCCTAAAATATATACAGGGTGTCCAGAAACTCTCCTGACAAACGAAGACCGGAGATTCCTCAGATAATATTAAGACAATTTAACCCAATTCACCCTAATCCGAAAATGCTTCCTAAGGGAGCTAGAGCTCTTTGAAGATGGCGCCTTGTAATTAGTTTTTTTTTAATATCTCCCGAACGCTTCTATTTAGAAAAACAAAAACTGGTATGCTTATTTATCCTCCAGAGATGAATCGATTCCATTAATTGCGAATTTCTAGTACCGGTCATAGGCGTCCGTTTTGGGTAGGTAAACTGTTATTTTAACGCATAACTTTTTTGTCTTTAACTTTTAAGCATTTGTGACACTAGATTATTAAATTTTCAGGTATTCTAGTACTAAGAGGTACTCTTACTTTAAGTCGGTAGGATACACCGTTTTCTAGAAAAATCGATTTTAAAATTTTTCGTTTTTTCGTCATTAAAATTCAATTTATTATTTTTTGCACTAGTTCGCTCTGAACTGCCAACAGAAATAAAACCTACGTTTTTAATTGTCAAATTGTTGTCAGTTCGCGAAGTTTATCTTTTAATTTTTTACTTTGTAGCATTCAAACACAACGATTTCAATTTAAAAAAAATGGTTTTTACTAAAGAAGAATACGCCGATATGCATTTAGTTTATGGCGAAATGAGGTGTAACGCTCGAGCAGCGCAACGTAGATACGCTGAAAAATTTCCCAATCGTCAACATCCCACTCACTCAACATTTACAGCTCTTCATCAACGATTAAGAGAAACAGGTTCAGTGGTCCCAAAAAAAAATGAAACAGGGAGACATAATGATGTAACAGCAGAACATGAAGATGTTATTTTAATGGAAGTTGAGGAAAATCCAGAAATTAGCGTTCGAAGACTATCTGCCATGTACCCCACAATTTCAAAATCTTCCGTAGGAAATATCTTACACAAAGAAAATTTTATCCTTTTCATTTTACAAAGGTGCAAGCACTGCTAGAAGGAGATTTTCCTGCTCGTGTAGAATTCGCTAGATGGTTACAAAATCAGATAAATCAAGATGAAGATTTTTTCAGGTACATTTTGTTTGGTGACGAAGCTTCATTCTCAAAAAATGGTATTTTTAATGTACATAATGCACACTATTATTCGTACGTTGGTGACAATCTCCACGTTGTTCAAGAATTTAAGCATCAGCATAGGTTTAGCATAAACGTCTGGATTGGAGTAGTTGACGATTATCTACTTGGACCTGTGGAATTACCTGCTCGTTTAAATGGTGTTGATTACTTACATTTCCTGCAAAATATTTTACCTGATTTGTTAGATGAGGTGCGTTTAAATATTCGGCAAAACTTATGGTTTCTACAGGACGGCTGTCCGGCCCACTTTAGCAGGAATGTACGAGACTTTCTAGATAATAACTACGAAGACCATTGGATTGGAAGAGGCGGTCCAGTTGCTTGGCCAGCAAGGTCGCCCGATTTGAATCCTTGCGATTATTGTGTTTGGGGATACATAAAAGCATTTGTTTATTCCGTTCCGATACAAAATCGTGCACAACTCTGGCTAAGGATACAAGATGCTTGCAACGAATTTAGAAATAACTTTGGAATTTTTGCAAGAATTCGGCGTTCTCTAAGCAAAAGGGTAAATTTATGCATAGAGACTAATGGTCATCACATCGAGCATCTTTTGTAACTAACTACCTTTGATACTTGTTCTTTTTTTGTTAGTTTCGTTCCATTGTAATAAATACTTTGTTTTTAAAAACCTTCAGCTAAAATTTTGTTTCAAATTGATTTTTGCTACTTTTCCCAAACTTTCTTTTACAAATTGCGTGCTGCATTTATTGAAACAAAAGATGATTTATTAAATTAATTTTCATCCATGCCTTGATAGTCCTAGCCAACTTCGTCGCTACAAATAAGTAGGTACATAATAAATTGAATTTTAATGACGAAAAAACGAAAAATATTCAAATCGATTTTTCTAGAAAACGGTGTATCCTACCGACTTAAAGTAAGAGTACCTTTTAGTACTAGAATACCTGAAAATTTAATAATCTAGTGTCACAAATGCTTAAAAGTTAAAGACAAAAAAGTTATGCGTTAAAATAACCGTTTACCTACCCAAAACGGACGCCCATGACCGGTACTAGAAATTCGCAATTGATGGAGTCGATTCATCTCTGGAGGATAAATAAGCATACCAGTCTTTGTTTTTCTAAATAGAAGCGTTCGGGAGATATTAAAAAAAATAATTACAAGGTGCCATCTTCAAAGAGCTCTAGCTCCCTTAGGAAGCATTTTCGGACTAGGGTGAATTGGGTTAAATTGTCTTAAAATTATCTGAGGAATCTCCGGTCTTTGTTTGTCAGGAGAGTTTCTGGACAGCCTGTATATACATATATAGCCACCAAGTTATGGAACACTATGTATAATACAAACTATTTTTAAAATGTGACCTTCTTCGACAAAGCAACAGCAAACAGCAGCTCAGATACCGCACTAACTATTAGGTGTGGCATATAACATGACATACTAAGACCATTTACTTATTTCTCTGTGCACACGCTGCATTTGCTTCATTAGATTATGTATTTTAGCTTTCGATAAATACGTTCTCTCAGCGTACTTGCGGTTGTTAGTCAATCAAATACGACAAAGCGAAAGTGGAACACGAAACGTCAAAGGATTCGACTATCATGTCGTTTTTCGTTGATCGTTATTTTCTGCTTATACTACTCTTTTGGGTGTGTGCCAGTAAAATTAAGAATACTTACATGATGTTCTATGTTTAACTATCCAACTGTTCTCTTGTGCGTTCACTAATTTCAAGCGCTTATCCTTAGGTACATTAGCTATATTGATGGACATATTAAGTACAATAGATGCCAGAAAATTCATTAACACAATGGTTAGCAATAGATATTTCGTTGCGCTTCTGTATATGTAAAAGAAAAGACAATTATTATAAAGTTTTCACAAAAGAAAAGAAATGATTAGAGAAAAATACACTAACAGAGCAATGTGATTTTAAATAATAAGCATAGGATCTTTGGTAAAATTAAAGCCATAGTTTCGGAGCAAAATTGCTTTTAAATCGCATCTTGGCGGAAACAAATATGTCGATGAATAAGCTTAAATATGTAGTAGCTAGAATTGTATTTAAGAAATTGTAGACATGTCTTCACTTGTGTCTTCCCTAAATATTTTGCTTTCGTTGTCATACATATTTTAAGGGGGTTGATTTTTTGGGTATGTCTGTCCCGGTACTTCCTTACACCTTTATTTTTTTTACTATTGGGCTTCTTATGATAATTAACCGATAGGCAATAGAACTTCCTTAATAATTACAGCACCATTAATAAGAATTTAGTGTACTGGAATACCAGTTGAAGGGTTTTTATCAAAAATAACCAATGTCAAAATCACTGTGTTTCTAGAAAACAAAAAAAAACTTTACCAAGCCAATATCGTTCGGTTTATCACTTCTTTTATGCTAATATGAGTGAAAGTCCTTATTTTTGCGTGATTTGCTATAAACTTTATGAATATGAAACATTTAGTTTGGAAGAAAAACAAATAATGAGCTTTGACACCGGACGTTTTTGCGAATAAAAAATCAGGATACTTTTAATTAATTTGTTTTATTATGTAAAGTATGTAATTTATGCAAATATTTTTTTCTATTCTTGTCCATCGCTGTTATCATCTTCATCAAGGTCAATATTGTTGGTGGCTTCTATTACAGAAAATGTTTGATAAAACGAGACACTTTCTGGTTTTTTTAAGAAGGCGGTCAGAGTTGTTGTATTTTTTTATTTTATCAGAACTAATAGAAAGTTTTTTTTTTATTATACAAGGTTTTCAAATCCATGAAATTTTCTAAAGGTTTTTTTATTTCGAACGGCGCAGTGCGTCCATGGGCCAGTGTAAGTTTCTCGAACTTTGACATATTGAGAATCCCAATCTTCTGGAACTTCTGGGCTATTGTTTTTTTTTTCTTCTTTAGAACAAAATCCTCGTCATTAGGCAGAAAAGAGTGGCCTCTTATGAGAAATATATGAGTAATTTTTTTGAATAGTTTTAAAACATGCACCACCATGTACTGGAAATATACCATTACATGATTTTTGTTCTGACCAGAACATCCATCACTAAATTTAATAAGGTGATTATTATGTGTTATATCCTCATTATTAAGGTAATGTTGAACCATGGATGTGACATCGTTGGAACCTTTTTTTGCAGTATCTTCTGTATAAACATACATAGAAGCTGAATCATCAGCTAAGTTGTGAATCCCAAAGACATAGTACGAGGGGCACTATTTATGTATTGAGAATTGGCAACACTGGTATTGCCAGGTGAAATTTGAAATTGTCATCGTAAAGTTTGACATTTTTGACGTTATAGATAGTCAGAAAGTTTTGACGTGCGAGCAATATTTGTGTTTTTTGCAGTGTTTAAAATTTCATCTCATCCAAAATATGGAATTAACTCGCGAAAATTTTCGAGCTATGATTTATTATGACTTTCGACGTAGTCTAACTCAAGAACAATGCATCAATCAACTGAATTCAACTTTTGGTGATGAAGCGCCATCCACACCCAATGTATATCGCTGGTATATTGAATTCAAACGTGGACGTAGTTCGCTCACGGACGAAGTTAAAGAAGGTCGTCCAAAATCGGTCGTTGTGCCGGAAAATATCGATGCTGTGCGAAAACTAATTGAAGAAGATCGTCATGTGACATATCTAGAAATCGAGAGATATTTAAGCGTTAGTATGACCAGCATACATAAGATTTTGCACGTACATTTGTGTGTTCGGAAGCTGTGTGTGCGTTGGATTCCACATTTGTTGAAAGATGCTCAAAAAAATGCTCGTGTCGATTGGTGCCGTAAAATAATTTCAAAATACGACTGTGGTGCATCCAAAGCGGTATACAACATCGTCACAGGTGACGAGTCGTGGATTTATTCTTATGAGTCAGAAAGAAAAGGCCAGTCGGCAGTTTGGGTGTTTCAATGTGAAGCAAAGCCAACAAAAGTTGTTCGTTCTCGCAGCGTTAGGAACCAAATGGTGGCGTTTTTCTTCACGAAAACTGGTCCTGTGGCAAGTGTGGCTCTCGAAAATCAAAAGACCGTTAATTCAGCGTGGTATACGACCATTTGTTTGCCTGAAGTTTTCGATAAATTGAGAGAAACCAACCCAAAACGACGAATCATTTTGCATCATGACAATGCGAGCTCACACACATCACATGCAACAAACGAGTATTTGGACACACAAAAGATCGAATTGATGGGTCATCCGCCTTACAGCCCCGACTTGGCACCCAATGACTTCTTCTTGTTTCCAGTAATTAAAGATAAACTGCGTGGACAACGATTTTCATCGCCCGAAGAAGCGGTTGAGGCCTTCAAAACGCATGTTTTAGAGCTACCATCTTCTGACTGGACAAAGTGCTTTGAAGGGTGATTCAATCGCATGCAAAAGTGTATAGATCTTAAAGGCGATTATTTTGAAAAGCAATAAAGGTATTTTTCATCAAATTCATTTGTTTATTCTTTCTATTCTCAATACATAAATAGTGTCCCTCGTACAACAGCTGACTTTTAAAAAATACGTCACTGGTTCTTATATGCGGCAAAGGAAGATTTTGTTGAAAGTCAAATGATATTGCCATGCATCTGCCTGCTCTTGCTTCTGATTTGTAATGTCTCTTTAACTGGGTAAACTTTTCTGCTTTTCGCAGGTGAAGATCTTTTTCAGTCATAAGTTGATTTTTGATAGCATCATCGTCAGCAGATTGTATTTTTAGAATAAGTTCGTCGCACTTAGCGCACGTATCACTTCTTGGTACACCAAACGTGATATTAAAATCATTCTTAAATATTTTATAATAAATGGGATATGAAACATTAATTCTAATTTCATTTAAAAACATCTTATGCATTTTCTTAACGCTTAACTCTTCCGGTAAATAAACTTTGTTGGGATTATCTCTGCGTGAATAATGAGATTTTCTCCTTCATCCAAGCGCCATCTATTTGATCACATCGAAATTCATATTGGCAGATCAGAAACTTTTGTATTTAAACCAAAAAACGCAATAAATGTACAATAAATTTATAAATATAAGAATAAATACTTACCTCATGTTTGCCATGTGTAAGAATATAATAACTTAATTTTAAGGAAAGCTGAGTAATAGTTACGTACATGAAATGCTTAAATTAATTAGGTAATCTATCTTAGGTTAGGTATGATACTAATGACATTAATCAATAATATTTTTTTAATTTAATGTTCGTACGAAAAATATTGTCAAACCACTTGCGTGAAGACATCTTCCACGCATTCGCGCAATTAAAAGCACTCGCTTCCTGCGGTCGCTCGTGCTTACAAAGTGCGCTCATGCGGGAAAATAGTCTTCCCGCACTTGGTTCGTAAATAACTATTGTGCATATTTATCTTCCTCAAAATATTTAAATACAACACGATATTCTGTTTTTACATATTATTTTTAAAAATATTCCTGTACGATTTTGAGCAGTATATTATAAACAGCAATGTCTTTCATAGGATAAATATTGTTTTACTTTGAAACACTAATTTTATCTCAACTTACACATAAACTCCTTGACGTTTGAGAGCGTCCTTCGTGAAAAAAGTAAAGGCATCCGGCAACCTGTATATTTGCAACACTCTGTTGAATCTCACGAATGATTGTAATTTATTAAAGACTGCAGCAGTCTTCTTTTCTACTACGTGAATGGCATAGTCCGTCGGAAATATTGCAATTAAATCTATAATAAAGCTGCTAGACAGATAATTCTTTGCAGTCATACGAGGATGCTTCACAAGTATCCCTAATTTATTGTAGTAGCATACATGAAGTCGTATGTATCTGAAACATAAAAAATTTGTCAAATACTATAATTGTTATTTTTATTCAAAACACTTCAATTAGTGTGAATTCATTGACAATTTACTTCATTTCGTTAGCAACATTCGAATCTTCAGACGCATAGACGATCCAAACTTAAACCTACATTGTTTTATTCAATTCTGGATTTACGAATTTGTTTTCGTTAAAATTGTATTATTTGGAGTTTCTTTTACTAAGTCGTCATTGCTTATTTTAGTGTTATCAGATTACTATGTTGGCTAGGAAAACTTATATTGCTATACAGCCTTTAGCTGTTGCTCAACTTCTTCTTTCTCTTACACATATTATGACGGCCGTGATGACGAGTTGCCTGATGTGTATTCTGCTTTTTATGTATATGTTACGCATTATTTAGATTAGAAAATATTTGTATTAAATTAAAGAATAAGTGTGCAGTATAATCTCTTATGAGTATAGACCGGACGCTTGAGGTTGATGACTCATCGCCCATGGGCGCACTATTGAAATTTTCTATTTTTACAGAGTTTTAATTTTATTTATATAATAGGATAACAAGTGGGTGGTGATCTATAAAATACAAAATACGTTATTATTTGTACATTTTGCAGTTCCAGTCGAGTAAAGGAGTATTAATATTTACTAGCAATACTTTCTTAGGGTTCTCTTTTGTAAGGTTTGTTCTCTTTAAATGAAGTACATCCTTGTAGATAGAAAACGTCCTTGCTACATCGCAATTGGTTATAGGTGCATACTGGAAATATTCTTATATTTCAGCGTATTTAGCAGTTAAATTTTGTGCCATTATCCCCATACACAATTGCCGCAATGTTATTAAATCTGGATTTCTATTAAAAACTTTTGCCGAAGGCCACATTCGAAGTCATTTGGAATACACAGAATTTGCACTTTTGTGCAAATTCTTGTCAATGGTTTTAGCAACTGTTTCCGCATCAACTGTATTTATAACTTTAGATGCTATTACATATGCGTTATATGGAATAGTTGGATGTACTACTCCAGCGTCCTAATATATCGACAGTTACGTCGGCACTTATCTATAGGTACTGATTTGAAACATGTCTTCTAATGCATTCTACTGTTTTCGTGAAGCACTTGGGAACATAATATTTGCGTAAGGTGGATTCATCAGGAATATTTCAACCAGAATATTTTTGGAGAAATGTTTTTAAAGTAGAATTGTCAAGTTTATTTAATGAAATATTAACCGCCATTAGAGTTACAGAGTTCTTCGTTAAAATTCTCAGCTTAAAACGGGTCCAATTTCTGTGTATGTTTTATAACTGCTAAGTGACGTTGATGTGCGATTTTTGGGCATTCTGTAACGATATTTTACAGACTTTGCAATAAATTTCGGAATCAATGACAATGGACATACAATCAGTATGACCCTCAATTCAACTCGCCATTGTTTCACGATGCCATTCTCGACGTTCTTCCAATCATAGGAACATAAACAATGTTCTAGATCTAAATAAATGATAACTAAAAATGTATGCGTATGTTATTGAAACATAACGAAATCCATTGCACACTTACGTCAAGATAATTGGGAGAAGTAGATTCAATGAAACGGTATTAAATAGGAACTATTACAAGAATTACGAAGTATGAATTAACAGTCAGAACAATGAAAATACAAAACTGATATAAGTATGAATAGGTATATACATATATAACTTTATTTATCTTACAAAATATAAGGTAAATATAATAAATCTTAAAAACCACTCGGGCTTCTACCTACGCCGATGAAGAAAGGAATTTACCAGTAAAATGGACCTTTTTGCTGTCGTTTTCGGGACAACAACATATATAACACTTTCACCGCATGAATAGTGCTATTCAGTAACTGCGTGTTGTTTACATTATTTCTTTGTTCCGTCGTAATTTAAACCTGGTACGTCGGGTCTATACTTATGAGTAAGACTGGTTTTTATCACCATTCGAACGTGAAAATATGTGAGTGAACGGTAAGATGAGAACGAAGCCCGATTTATGAAAGAATCGACAAGGAACCTTCAAGAATAGCGGTCGACAGCATATTGGACTGTCCAAGGTTATTCCACCTTATTCCTTGGCTACATAGTTCTGATGACGATGAATGAGTCAGAAACACGTGTCTGCGGTTGCTCTAACGCAATTTACCTTCGATATCCTTTTGTTTCTTTATTTATTTTAAATTCTGCTTAGCATGTATATCATTTTGTGAATAAATATGTTGAAGTATATCATATCTTTCTTAATAACACACTAATATTTAAGGGGGTTATTCTTGGGTCCATTTTGTGAAAAAAAACTTCTTATGAACATATGTCCTAAATGTCTTAACTTTTGAACTGCAGGGTGCTAAAGTTTAATTTTTTTTTTTAAACTTTGCACTTAGATATTTTTCTGAAACTTTGTACACGCGTTTTATGCATCAAGATGATTTTTCTGATGTACAATCAATTTTATAATTTTTGCCTGTGGTGTCTGTACGGTTTTCTTTAAATTTTGTTGAAAAAACATATGTTACGCCATTGCTTTTTCTTAAAGTACTTTTTTTTTTAATCCCCATTCGTTTCTGAGCAAATCTGGTCTCTTGTTTTTCTTAGATTTAATTAGATATTAACAAGGATTAAAGACGATCTAGTAGGTAATAAGCAGATTTTATTTTGTAGCAGCTTTGACATTTATCTACCTAGTATACTTGTCACGTATACAAGTCGTTAAACATTAAGTATTATTAAAAAACATGGATAAATTTACGAATTCTGAGTACGCAGACATGCAATACATGTACTGGCTAGTTGATGGTAATGCTCTGGAAGCCATGCGGTTTTATGAAGACCGCTTTCCAAATAGAAATATTACGGATGCATGAACATTTTCAAGCATACATAAAGGTTGGACAAAAAGGGAAGTTTTGAACTAGACAATCATCTAAAGGGAGTACAACGTACAGTAAGAACTCCAGAAATTGAGGTAGCGGTTTTGAATATAGTTGAGGAAACTCCATGACTCACTCACATATTCTTGTTTGGAAAACTCTCCATGATTTTTTATTATATCCCTACCATATCCAACAGGTTCAGGGTATACTACCTCGCGATTTTCCATTACGAATAAACTTTTGCCAATGGTATCTTCATAAATTGATTGAAAATCCATTATTTCACATTGGAATTTCATTCATCGATGAAGCCGATTTCTCCAGAAACGCCATCCAAAACTTTCACAACAATCATTATTGCGCTGAAGAAAACCCACATGCAATCTTGGAATCCCGTCACCAGGAGTGGATTTTCTTTAACGCGTGGGCTGGAATATGCGGTGATTATTTAATTGGACCATACTTCCTCATGATAGGTTGAATGGGCATAATTATCGACAGTTCCTCAAGGAGGAACTGCCATCTTTGATTTAAGGATGTTCCCATTTTAGTAAGAAATCGACTATGATTTATGCATGATGGGGCGCCAGCGCATCTCAGTGTTCTGGCGCGCAAATATTTAAACCAAAATTACAATAATCGCTGGATAGGTCGCGGCGGACCACAGGCATGGCCACCTAGGTCTCCGGACCTCAATAGTTTAGATTTTTTCCTGTGGGGTCATTTGAAAACATTGGCTTACAGCACACCAATTCATACTGAAGAGCAGTTGAGAAATCGCATCATAGTTTCTTGCGAAACAATTAGAAACACTCCCGGCATTTCCCAAAGAGTACGTGAGTCCATGAGAAAAAGAGCAGAGGCATGCATATTAGCAGGAGTTGAACATTACCAATATTTGATTTAATTTATTTCTTTGTGCGTTCAGGATAATTTGCTGTTATTCTCTTAAATAAATTGTTGTTTAAAGTTACATAAATAGTTTTTTCTCATAAGTGGTCTAGCGAGATGCACATGATTGAATTTTTTTTCAACTTAAGCAGCCTACATTTCAAAAGTTAAGACATTTAGGACATATTGCTGTAACCTTTACGTTACCAGAATTGCATAAATATATTTTTACAATTGCTGAGAATGCATTAAAAATTATTATATCTTTACCTATAAGTCTATGCCCTAACAGCATTTCATTTATTCCTGTGAGTTTTAGCAGTGATCTTTCTTCTTTTACTCAGGTATGTCTCTTATTTACTTTATATTTGGATAAGGTCAATAATAAAAATAAAGTTTAAATTTCATAAAAATATTTATAATTCTCTTTTAGAAAAACAGTAACAAAAACATTGTTATCATATGTGGCTATATCAAGTATTTTTCTTTTAAAATAAAATAACATAAAAAATATATAATTTCTTTTCACTGATATAAAAAAAATATAATCTTGCTATTTTTATTTTTAATATAACAATATTTATTGATTCAAAAAATAAAATCTTTCCCATACGAAGCTAATTTTCATTTCAACAAAGGCATACATTCGCACATAGTGCCTTGATGATCTAAAACTTCGCAACGAGAATGTCTTGAAAATGACCCATACCAATCGCTAAATGCAAATATTCGCACACAGTACATTTAACGGCTTGGCGCTTGCCCATCAAGAACATCCCTGTTTATTCGTATTCATTTGTTTGAACATTTTGATTAAGACTGACTAAAATAATCGTTAATGATGCCTCATGATTCACTGAAAGCAAATATTTGCACATAGTACTTCCAGTGCCCTCAATACCATTAACTATCTTCTGACTATTACAAAAAATTAATCCAATTTAACTAGACAATATTTATTTGAATTAATGATGCTCAACGCCTTGCTAAAAGCAAATATTCTCACATAGTACTTTTAGAGTACGTCTTACACCATCAATTATTTAAAATTGAATATTCATTTCAAAAACTTACTTAAGTTCATCATACAATTTGTCAAATTCCATTTTATTCATGTCCTCCATTTTGGAAAATCTTATAATACAACATAAAAATGAAATTATTAAATGCAAAAATTTACTAACAATAATGAAACTAAAATTTAACTTGAATTCAAAAACAAAAGCTTAATGCATTGAAAACTAATAATGAATTTGTAGTAGTGTATAAAACCCCTACTCTCATTCTTTTTACTATCGCGGAAGATCTCAAAAATTTTTACGTCTACCAAGTTCAAAAGACAGGATTCATCTCACTCTCCATTCATTTTCGCGGCCTTATATAATTTAAAACAAAAGATAGCTACTTATTCACAGCGCTACGTCTCTTCAACTACCATTTGTGTTGGTATCGTCTGGTTCATTTTTGCTTCCTTTAAGTTTTCTCAATCACATAAACACATATCCCGCATTTGACAGTTAATGTATATACAAATGGCGTTACTCAAAAATTGTCCATTAAAAGTTCACGCATACTTGCTATTCTTCACCTTCTGTGGGTATGTTCTTCTTTTTTCTTAATACCATCCTTCATTATACTTGTATACGAATGTACTGCCTCTCTCATTGTTATATATATATATATATATTCCTTTTCCCATTGATTAAAGTTATTCTTACCTTCTTTTTGTAGACACCTTTGTTGAATATAATCGGGAACACGTTATGAACCACTGGAATTTTCTTCATGAAAACTGTATTACAAAGAGTACTCGCATTCCCCGCACTGCTTCCCAGCTCTATCCAATTTTTCTCTGCTTTTAGTATGTCGATTTGCAGACAACTACAAACAATATTAATGTTATTTCTTCTTTGCAGGTTTTTTAAAAACTACACATGATTTGCTCTGCTATCTTTGAAGCCCATGTGTTTATGCATACAAAACTTCTTAAATGTATTTTTTTTGACTTCTACATTTATCAACGCATAAAACTTATCGATGTGTCGTGTCGAATAAAGAGTACTTTTCCGTATATATCCTTTTAATGTTTTTAGATATAAGAATCAGGTATTTACTGCACGTTTAAATATGATCATAAAACTCTCTCATCAATTGAGATTATTTTAATGTCTGAGATTACATTTTATCCATTTAAATTAATGTTTTCATCATAATTTTTATATATACATTTTCTTAATGACATTGCCCCTTAAAGGTTAAGCAACCCATTTTCACTTTTTGTAATACTTTTAACCTATGCTTATTATATCAGTAGTTTCGTTTTAAACGAAAAATTAATGTTCTTATTATATAACTTAACTATTTAATAAATTTTATAATTCTTAAAATATAAAGATCACGGCAATATGTTTACATGAAGTTTTTTTCATAAAATGGACTAAAGAATAACCCCCTTAAATATTAGCATGTTATTAAGAAACAGCCTGCATATAAATTGCTTACTTTACTTACTAGAGAACACACACCACCTTACACCACGAACTGTGACGCATACGTTCACTGCAGCAACAGCTGCGTGAAATAAAATAGATAGAATATAGATTTGTAATTACTCACATATCAACAATACCAACTAGATCCAGAATGAGCATATAATAATTAAAATTTGGAACGTAGTATTGATAGATGTGTATTATGGGATATGTCATTGCCGAAATAAATGCAAACACCGCTCTTACAATTTCCCAGATTAAAAGAAATTTCCCATACGGCAAGATTGTTCTTCTCAACATAAAGTACCTGTTGAAATGAAAAACTCCATCATGAACTGGACATTCTTTATACTAAAATCTTACTTGAATATTGTAAAGTTGGACCAGCCATTATGGAAGTCAATGCAATATGGTTCCACAACGCTACTGGGAAATACAAACCAAGAATCGTCTTTTTCTTCTACGTTTATGTGATGTACTACTGTTGAAGACAAAGTAAAGAGACGTCTGGCAGCCTACAAACATATATCTTAATTAGTTTGTTTCTTAGTTTGGATTGGAAATGGTGTTTACAAAGGAATCTTTTGCATCTTCACTCAGCATCGTGAGTTGCTCCGCTATTTCTGGCACAGTTGCCATTGCCTCCTTGATGGATATTAATCTCAGTTTCAGCAAGCGAGTATGCGTGATTGTTCGTATATTGAATACTGCCGGCACTTCTACAAGAAAAAATATAGTTTAGATGGAATAAAGTAATTCCAATAACAGTGGAAAATGCGTACGCTACGGGTCTCTAAACATTCTAGCCTAAGAACCACACTGACTCCTTCACTAAGTCCCATCATACTAATATACTGTAACGTTTTCGGGTTCCAATAAACAACTCGTGCAGAGGTGTCCTAGTAGAACTTCGAAAAACGATAATCTTAGACATTCACAAAAAAGGACGTGTTAATACTGAAACGTAACAATATAATGCAATTGACGGCGTTAAAAATGATTCGTACTTATGTCTCCGCGGTGAACCAGTTGGTTAGTTCGAAGAGTCCGACACTCTCAAGTTCGTAACTATCTTTTCCGAAGATAAAATGTTTATAATTCAATTTGGTAGTTGAGAGTATCTGTCTCGATTGCGAAGAATATAATTTTCAGTCATTTAAAAATATGCGCCTAGTTAAAGAATATAAATATTCTTAAATTTTATAAGAAAAACAGACACTGTTGTTACATAACATAAAAGCTTCAACATGTAAAGTAAATACAAATCAGGGCGAGAAATAATAAGTAATAACAAGCAACATTTCATAACAATAATAATAATAAAATATATTTTTCCAGAACAAGAATTAATATCTAATACATTCTCTCAAATATCATTAAAATAATTACATAATAAAGTCGATATCTGAATGAAACATTCGTTCACCGGATAAAGAAAAGACAAAAGGATAAAAACCAAAAAAATTTTTTTTCTAATAAATAAATCTTATCAGGCTATAAATCAGAAACAAGTGGCAAATTTAAAATATATTTGCTTGAATGTTTCTTTTATAAACTAGTTTAATGTATTTTTGACATTACAAAACTGACAATGCTACAAACAAGGGAGATAGGAAGCGATTTTACTCTACTACAAAATTTTCTTACGTTATGATCGCCCCCACCACACAAATGTTATGTGTCTGGCAGAAACAAGCATTTACACTTTTTACCTCCCCCTTCACACCGTATAAACCGTAGATGGTGACTGACCTGCTACTGTAGGCTCACGGGATGTAGTTTTAAGACCCCTAGTGTGCTGTATCATGATCGGTTTATATCTATTTAAAAATTGTTTTTCAAGTTTAATAAAAACAGTGAATATTCAAACCTAACAGTGTGTCTATTACACAGAAGCTAGACATCGGCCCAAGTATTTTCTCCACTTTCTCAGAAGAACCGGATATCAACTCGCAGTAGCCATTTTCAATGATGTACATTTCCCTGGACACTTCACCAGCATATGTGACGTATTCATTAGGCGGCAATGCAATGGATTCACACGAAACTGCCAATCTTCGTATTATTTTATGATGCAAATACTGTAATTTTTAAGACAGTTATATTTAGCAGTGAGGATGATTACGGTTATCGAAAGGCTATAATAAAATTGTTACAATGAAACTTTAGGTACTCATAGACACGTCTAAAGCAAAGAGCAACGATGAAATTAACACATCAATTGTCAATAAAATTAACGATAAACACATCTGGGTGTCAGCAGATGAAACTACTGATGTTAAACGACGCAATATTGCAAATATTTTCGGTTGGGGTAGTGAACAGAGATAAGGCAATGTCTACACATCAACTTGCATCTAATAGACTCGAAAAAACTAATGCAGAATCCATATAACATAACGTAACTTCGTGTTTGAAATTGCTATGGGGTGAAAGCACAATACAAATAAATAAGAAGCGTTATAATTAGTAGCAGATGCAGCTACACATATGAAGGCGATTTTGGAGTCCATTGTCACAGGGGATGAAATAATGGTTCTATTTCAGGATCCTCTATCGAAAAGGGTGTCATTGGAATGGCGACCTGATGAACCTCTTCCCAGAAAGGCGAAAGTCATTCAAAAAACAAAAAAGGTGATAGCCATAATATTCTTGGATTGTGAAGGCATTTTGCTAATTGACTTTAAAGACCGCAATACAAGTGTGAACGACACATATTATGCGTCTTTATTGTATAAATTAAGGGACAGTATTCGTGCAAAACGTCGTGGAAAATTGACAAAAGGTGTGCGATTATTGCACGACAATGCTCACGCTCATACTGCCGCCATTTCACAAGCTGCCATCCGCGAATGCGGCTTTCAAGAATTGGAACATCCACCGTATAGTCCGGATATGGCGCCTTGTGATTTTTCTAGTTTTCTAATTTAAAAAAGACCTTAGGGGAGATATAGTTTTAAGGACGACATCAGCTGTTATAGAACATTTTAACGGAAAAACTTCAGATTATTTTTACAAGGGATCGAATTATTTATTAATAGTTGTAATTAATGTATAGAAGTTAGGGGAGATTACATTGAAAAATAAAGATTCTTATATTGTTCCAAGTTTCTTTTTTCTATATTAGGCCGAGAATTTATGGCGCCTACCTCGTATATATATATATCCATACAAAAATAATCTTATTCTGAGAGGGGGCGGACAGATTTGAATTTTAAATAGAGTAGGGGTGTTATTTATATCTAGTTGGTCATTTAAAATTATTCCTGATTTATTAAATTTATTAATTTCTTAACTTTCTAGCATATTAAGTTTTTTACTTTTTTCTAAAATTTACAAGTTATCCATCCCAGGACGTAGTAGATATAATCTCTTTAAAATTGAGAAAAATAAGACAAATCCCATTATTACAACGGAAATGTGTTTTGACCAGAAGTATTGTCAGCTTCAGTATGAATTTTATAAACAGACAGAGGGTTTAGCAATGAGAAATCCGTTGAGTCCTTTACTTGCTGACATATTTATGAATCATTTAGAAAACGTAATAAGCAAACACCCTCTGTTCAAACATTGCATTTAATGGTTAAGATATGTGGATGACATATTAGTTTGTTTTAACGGTACTGATAGGCAATTAAAAACCTTACATAATTATATTAACACTATTCACCCAAACATCAAATCTACGATTGAAATAGAAGAAAATAAAACTATTAACTTTTTAGATCTCACTATAACTCATATACCTAAAAAATATGAATTTTCAATTTACCACAAACCTGCACAGACATACACAAAAATTATATATTTATAAAAAAAAATATTTCGGTAAAACCATATATGCTGGTGCTATTCTCTAATAAAATTTGCATACAAGTGGTAATTTTTGATGATGAACTTCGCAAGCTAAGATGTCAAAAAATTAAAAGTATTGAAAATAGTCTAATTTTTACTTACATGAAACAGTGGATTAGTATGCAGGATTTTTGAATATTTCTTAACTTGAAATTCTTCAAACAGTTGTTTCGGGGCATCTGTATATAAATCCTTGTAATTCATGCCTTTGCAATCGAACCATTTGGTTGTGAGATATTGATTCACACGTATTTGTGTGTGTTTCACCATGCGATTGGTACTCATGAATTTTCGCATAACATTTATCATCTCCATATATATTGTTCTAAAATGAAAAGTAAATTATGGCAATTTTTTCATTTTAATTGAGAAACTGCCACAAGTACAGGGTGCGGCGAAAAGATCTGACGGTTTCAAAGTAAAAACAACATAAAAATGAAAAGTGATGAAAATTGTTTTATTGCTTATGTAAATTAATGAAAATTACGTCAGAACAACCGATTTCGTCCGTTTAAGATCTGAAGATAACGTCCTTCAAATGATGCCCTTCTTCGTACAAGCATTCTTCCAGTCTTGCAATGAAGTCGTCGAACACCTTGTCTAATAATACAGGAGACAGTTTGGCGACTTCTTGGCGTATAGCCTCCTTCAGTTCGAACAGTGTGTGGGGTCTGTTTGTGTATACTCTTGCTTTAAGGAATCCCCACAAGAAAAAATCACAAATGCTAAGGTCTGGGGAGCGAAGTGACCATGCAATGTCCCCTAAACGCGATATAATTCGGCCTCGAAACTTGCTTCTCAAAAAGGCCATCACCTCATTGACTGTATGGGCAGTTGGTCCATCCTGCTGGAACCACAGCCTACTGCGCACTAGACGATTTCTCTGAAATTCAGGGATCAGGAAATTTCTCGACATTAACAGATATCGGTGGGAATTGACCGTAACGGTTCGACCATTCTCTTCAAAGGAGTATGGTCCAATGACACAACTTTTCGTTACACCACACCACACAGTAACTTTATCACTATGCAGAGGAAGTTCATGCACTTCTTGAGGATTTGTAGCCGACCAATAACGAAAGTTCTGTTTGCTGACGTAACCGTGAAGATGGAAATGCGCCTCGTCGATCATCAACAAAATGTTTTCGTCAATCATTTGCTCTGCAAATGTTATCCGGTTTGTATAGTCGTTAGGGTTTAACATCTGGACAATCGCCATTTTATATGGGCGTAAATGCAGATCGAAACGCAATATTCGTCGTACCGAGCGGTCAGACATGTGTACAGCAGTAGCTTGTTTACGGGCCGGCCGCCGAGGACTGGTTTCCATAGCTCTCTGTCTTTTCGATCGATATTCTCTGGCGTCCGAGCAGGAGCCCTATTCTGGAGTTGTTTCGTATACGAATTGACAGAATTTTCGTATACGAACGTATAGTTGGTATTCTCGGCTCGCTCGAATCGAATTTGAGTGGTCGTATACGATTAGATCTACATCGAGTGGTTAAAGTAATGGAATTTGAATCCGACTAATTGAACGAAGACACTCAGTAATTGCAAAAACAGAAAATGGCAAATTTTAATGAAGCTGGACAAGTGATAGTGTAGCAGTTGTTAGTATACGATAACCGACAAAATGAAAACTAGAAGAAATAAATTTTATAAAAAGTTAGAGTTCTTTACAGAATTAAAGGATGAAACCTTTACTAGATTGTTTAGACTGTCGAAAAATGTAGTTCATTCACTTATTAATGTAGCCAGGCCACATATAATATGTGGATCTAGGAAATCCTCACTTGATATACGAAGTAAGGTCAAGAAGTTAATTGATTGATTATTTAACATGTTCTTCAGAAATAGATATTTTAGATTTTAATTGCATTAAGATTATTTGCTAGTGGCAGCTATGAAATGGATATGGCATGCAATTTCTTTTAAGCTGTAAGTCAATCAGTATCACATGCAGTACATCAAGTGATTGATGTATTAAATATGCCTGACATGTTTAAAGAATGGGTCAAGTTTTTAAGAAATATTGGTGAGCCGGAACAAGTTGGGAATCGGTATAAGTTAGCATATAGATTAAAAAACATTTATTACTGAACATATTGTCTAGATTTTTCCGCTTCTGTCGCTCCTTTCGCTTTTTGCACGTCCATTGCGTAATGGATTTGTCTATACGTCCTAGCAAGCTGCACTATTTAGAAGAAAATGCGCTCTCTCTACGCACGATCTGCAGGAGCGTAGAGATGCCTCTTAAGTATGTTGACCACTTACGTTTTATAACCTAAACGGAAATATAATAAATATACAGGGTCGGGCAAAAAGAGCGGAACACCGAATTTATGGCTTAACTAGCACTTTTCGAAAATTTAACCTAAATTAAAGTTTTTGTATACTTTATGTATTATTTATTGGTGTTTGCAGATTTTCCGTTTTTGTCACATTTTTGGAGATATGATGTCACCGGATAGTATTTTAAATGAATCACCCTGTATTTATATTTTTTTTTGAGTAGATATTTTTTTCCTGAATTCACTAATACCAGGTTTAGTGGGTCTCTGACTTATGGTTTCATAAGAAAGAAATAAAATGTAATGGCACCTAAATATTTATTTAATAAAAAACGAACGACAATAACTAAAGATTCTATTCATTAAAGCGTCCATTAACTTTAACAAATGTTTATGAAATTCATTTCTCGCTTAAAGGTGACATGAACTTTTAATGCAGCATTAACTTTTATTATGATATCGGCCCTAAGTAATTATCGCAGTAGGTATACCAAAAACCGAATCAGAGCGGCGGTACAAAATAGTACAACGCCTGAAATGATACAAAATTCATTAAGGTCATTTGTTGACAGATTAGGATACTGTCAGGCAGCCGAAGGTTTTCAGTTTGAACACCTATTGTAAATAAATGTACGTAGATTCAGTTATTGTCGTTCGTTTTTTATTAAATAAATATTTAGGTGCCATTACATTTTATTTTTTTCTTATGAAACCATAAGTCAGAGACTCACTAAACCTGATATTAGTGAATTCAGGAAAAAAATATCTACTCAAAAAAAAATATAAATACAGGGTGATTCATTTAAAATACTATCCGGTGACATCATATCTCCAAAAATGTGACAAAAACGGAAAATCTGCAAACACCAATAAATAATACATAAAGTATACAAAAACTTTAATTTAGGTTAAATTTTCGAAAAAGTGCTAGTTAAGCCATAAATTCGGTGTTCCGCTCTTTTTGCCCGACCCTGTATAAAATCAGGTGCATTTGCTTCATCCAAAATGTAAGATTACTAAAAAAAAATATTCGATAAAAATCGGTATTTAAATTTACGCAAAAACATATTAAATTGGTTGTAATTTGGAATGGTAAATGTTTAAGTCCACATCGGCATGGGCTAATGTTCTCGAATTTGGCTGAAATTTATTGAAGGATGTTTTTAGGTCCTAACGAAAACAATTAGGGGGTATGCGTTTCAAATTTCGAACGTTTCAAAATTTTTGGCCACCCTACTAAACACTTATGAAATGTAACATAAACAATGCAATGATGACTTACATTTCTCTTTCAGCCAACGTCAATGTTGCTGAATAATCAGCCACTAAGTACACTACCGTTAATGTGCCCGCAATAGATATAGACAATATGATACCAACTTCTTGTATACTAAAGAATTCGACAATTCCTCCAGTACCAGACATGATCAACATAGCTGTCATTATTGAGTAAGAAAAAGTAGTATGATTCGTGGCTTTGTTAGCCTGGGCCATATACGCGTGGCACTTCCTGAAAATGTTTCGTAATTAAAGCATGTACATACTTCTTTAAAATAATATACTGTACTCTCGAAAACACAACACCATGAAGTAACAGGAGCCCAAGATATATCCGGAATACAGCAAGAACAGGACGTATTTGAGTAGTCTAACGTAGGCTATGTTCAAGCGGAAATTGTACTCTAGCTTTTGCAGGTAACCTATGACCTGAGAGATGATCGAGATATGGATGTAGTGTTGAAAGAGTTTTATTGATAGAAAATTACCCTGTAAAATTTTAACAGCTTCGTAACTGTAAGAATAGTTAGGATTCTTTCATCGGCACTTATACCACTGAAATAAGCTAACTGATAAAATGGAAGCACTGCTAAAACATCAAGTGTAAAGGTAATCTTGGAGAGTTGTTTTAAACTAATTTCAATTACGGTAGTTAATAATCCTAAAAAATAAAAAATATATATATATATTAATGCAGATTTGCGTGATTGGTATACTGTGTTTTATAGCCTCAAAGGATTGCCACATAATCTAAACTACTGTTGTGCGTCCAGTGGTAAATAAAAACCACAAACAATAGAGGACCCAAAATCAACCCCTGCGGTACCCATACTATGCTGTCTATGGTATAGTAATAATAATAATATATGTTTTATTTCAGTTCTCCCAACAATACTATAACATCCCAGACACACACACACACACATATTTGGGTAGCACCCGCCACCACGTTCATATTACAATAAGAGTGAGCGCCGTTCGGCGTTTTATGAAACACCTAAAATGTTCAGTCAAATTGTAAAAATCTAATATTTTATCATCATTTCGCAATGTGCCTACACGTTTCGAAAACTACTAGGCGTTTTTTAAAACGACTGAATTTTTAATTAGCCTACGACATATATTTTATATTTACAGTTGTGCAATTTATACCTTGCTCTGAGTCGACTGCAGTGAAGAGCTTAAATATAACGTCAACTAAATACACACAGTCTCCAGTAACCCTGTAAATTGAAAAGTCGTCGGATAAATCTCTATGGAATGCAATCTCGTATGGGTATCCGATACAACAAACCAGAACAGTGACAACCACCATAATCTCCCATGCTTCTAGAAACGCCGATTCGGTTTGCAAAATCCAAGGCCATTTGGTGTGAATAAAAATTCCATCTGAAAGGATGTTACTTTGCTGAAAAATATATAAGGGGCAGCATTAATTCCTAGTCAATGACATGTATGCAATCTCGTTAAGTACACAAAATACTGTTGTTCTTACTTTATCATACGTAGTGTAAGGAAGTAATGTGACGACGAAAATATTCGAGTTCGAGATTTTTGCATATGTCCACGTTTTGAAATGAGTGAAATGACATATTTCGTTTCCCTTCTTTTATTTACGTTATTTTACTTTGACCAATGACTTACGTATGACAATAGTTTAAAATACGAGGATCACATATTTGATGGTGCCAAGAATGAATTAAAACGCCTTCTAAAAGTTTAGAGTATATTAATAGATAAAACGCAGTAATTGGGGCTAATAATGTGTTTTCAGTTTTAGTCAGTGAGTTCAAATAAAAGTGCTAGAGTTAAAAGAGTAAAACCCATCATTTTAGGCGTCATTAGTAGATAGATAGATCCATTTTCCCTCAATCACAAAATCTGTCAACTTTGTCAAATTTAAACCTACACTCTATTCAATATGACTTAGCCTGTATTGACAGGTAAATATATTATCAAGACATATTTTGCATACAACTTTGACAATGAATTATGTATTATAAATTTTATTCAAAAGTGTTATAATAGCATTCAAAATTAAAAACAACAGTAAACAGGATTTCATTATTATCTATTGTATATAAATATTAAGTAAAATTTAATAATAATTAGGATGTACAATATTTGAAAGATTTTTTAAATTCAATAAAAACATGTTAATATAACCTTAACGCATAAATAATATATAAAAAATGAAGTTTGGCCACCAAACGACTTTCTTATACGTATGAGCGTTTCGAATTATACACGTTGTTCTAAATACCTTTATCTTACAAAAATAAACCTGTAAGTGTGTTACTTGAAGTCCAAATTTTAAGAATTTCTTTTATACAAAAAATATTCAAAATCCTATTGTAAATACTTCTATTCTCTTAATAAATCTCTATCGAATGCATACTTTGCGGAATATTTGAAAAAAGTGCTCCTCGTTAAGAGTAGAAGTGTTACTTCCGGCCCGAATATTGAAATTTCATTTAAACAAGAAATATTCCTAATCCATCTGTAAATACTTTTGTATTCTTGAGAAATATATATACAGGGCAATCCAAATTAAGTGTTCACCATTGGTAACTTTGTTATTATTAAAGATACAAGATTGTTTAAATTAGCAAACTTGTAGTACTTTTAACGCTCTTTAAGATGGAAGAATAAAAAAAAAACAAATGAGCAACGCGTTTTCGAGTTTTGCCGAAAAATATTTTTTTTCAAATGGAAACCCCTATATATTATATAATTTTCTGCTAGAACTTTAATTTTCAAACAAAAAATCTTATAAGAATTTTTTTACTGGGATTAAAAATACTTGAGTTATAATAAATAAACGAAAACAGCTAAATTAGTTTTATAAACTTTATTTTATACATAAACTTATCATTAAAAGAAAATAAAAATCACTGATTTTTTCATAGAAGATGTTCAAAAATACCACCTTGTAGTTCAATACATTTTTGTACACGCTTCCGAACTTCTCGAACTGCCTTCAGTATGGTCCTACCATCTATTTGGTTTATCTTTTCACTAACTGCAATCTTTAGGGCGTTTACGTTTTCGTACCTTTGCTTATAAATCTGGTTCTTTAAATAACCTCATAAAAAAAATCAAGCGGCGTTAAATCTGGCGATCGGGGAGGCCACTGAATAGGACCATTTGTTCCTATCCATGAAGTGTTAAAAATAGTATTTAGAAGTTGATGAGTACCTCTGTAGTTGTGCGCAGGTGCGCCATCCTGCTGAAAATGCAGATTCTGTCTACTTATGAGATCCAGATCGTCTAAGAAATTATTCAAAATTTCAGTCAAAAATTCTATGTACCTTTCACCAGTTAGAGTGCCCTCATAAAAGAAAGGACCAACAATCCATGAACCGATTAAACCGCACCAAACATTAAAACTGAAACGGACTTGTGGACGTCTTGGATTTACTAAAAGAAGATTTTCCTTTGACAAGTAATGATGATTTTTTTTATTGTACATTCCAGAATTTGAGAAATTCGATTCATCGGTCCTTAAATTATAACGAAAGTTGTTTACATTTTGGCGACAAAAGTTAAGATACCAGTGGCAAAAAAACATTCTTCTCTCTGGATCCCCTGGCAAAAAAACCTGAACTGGTTTGTACTTATAAGAAATGAATTTGTGTTTCTTCAGAATCCTATGCACAGTACCGTGACTCAAATCAGATTCATTGACAATATCTAGTATGGAATTCTCACGGTTGGCGTCAAAATATGCGATAACTGCAATTTCCGTGGCTTTTTATAAAAGTCCTTTTTGTCCTTGTTTTGACAAAAACACTCTCATTGCCTCTAAATTTTCGGTAAAGTCTCAGAAAATATTGCTCATGTGGTTGTGTTCGGAGTGGATATAATTCAGCGTAGTGTTCTTTTGCCCTCCTAGAGGATTTTCTGCACACTAAATAAGATTCTAACATATCACACTTTTCTGAATGGGTAAAAATCATTTTTTTGTCAAATTAATAACTAGCACGATGAAACTTATGAGTGAAAAACTAATAAAACTGTACTAATATTTGACGTTTGGTAGAAAGACTTTTCATAGATACATAGAAATGCACTTGACTAGCTGTTTTTGTGTATTCATTATAACTCAAGTATTTTTAATCCCAGTAAAAAATTTCTTATAAGATTTTTTGTTTAAAAATTAAAGTTCTAGCAGAAAATGATATAATATACAGGGGTTTCCTTTTGAAAAAAAATATTTTTCGGCAAAACTCGAAAACGCGTTGCTCATTTGTTTTTTTTATTCTTCCATCTTAAAGAGCGTTAAAAGTACTACAAGTTTGCTAATTTAAACAATCTTGTATCTTTAATAATAACAAAGTTACCAATGGTGAACACTTAATTTGGATTGCCCTGTATATAGAATGCATAATTTACGACATATTTGCAATTCGATACGAGTAAGTGTTACTTCCGATCCGAATTTTGAAATTTTTTGTATAAAAAAGGTATTGAAAATTGAGTTCTAAATACTTTTACACTCGTAACGTACCTGCCTAAAAAACACGACTTGCGAAATATTTGCAAAAAACTGTTTTTCGATAAGAGTAAACGACCTATTTCCGGTAGGTATTTCGAAAAACTTTTTTAATAAAATTCTGCTCAAATTTAATTTTGAGTGTACATGAATTTTTTATAGATTTGTTTAAACTTAGTAGTTGACGAAATATTGGCAAAATTCGATTTTTTAATAATCATTACATCATCTATCGCAGTCTCCATTATCTCTCAAAACTTCACGGGTAGGTTGCATTTGACTACTGGTTCTACCTGTGCCGATAGAGGGAGCTTTAATGCCAAATGTGGAAATTATTTGTAGTTTAACAACTTGCCCCTGTAACAACCTGCTCCCATTTCCCCTAGATATCGACAGAATCGTTTGGATACAAGTAAGTGTTAGTCGATTCGACTCATGATTAGTGTTAAAGTATAAAAATAAGATTAGTGACCTAGGGTAAAAGAACTTAAAATTATCGTTAGAAATTCGCGCCATATTTCATTAATTTAAAATTAATTTGTGAATTTAATTAAAGTAAATTATTAGACAGTGATCAATACAGATAAAATTATGAAATAATACCTTAGATAATACATAGATATGTGATAATCTATCTTTGGACTCTTTATCACGCTTCTTTCTGTAATCTATTACTTCAACCTCATTTTCTGTCCTTAATAAGTTCTTAGTTCGTTGTAAGGGTGTGTCGGTCATGTGACGCCTGTAATAAAAAAATTAAATTATTAATAAGTTCTTATGGTAGCGTTCGCATTACATCTCTTTTCTTGCTGCATCACACTCGCGTGCATGTTGGACAATTTTCTAGAAATCAAGTCATCATTAAATTAGTATAATTGCATATGCAGTTACATCGAAGTGAATTCTAGAAGGGGGGGATAGTACTTAGTTAATTTTTGGAAAGATGGTGTTAGCGTGCAAGTTGGTCAGAATAATTCGGATAAACGTTAGAGGGAACATTCTATGAGCAGCATAAAATACGAGTAATTTTGGCAACACTTAGTTAAGCAAGACGACAAGTGCAGAAAAGTGATGATAATTGAATGTATACTGGGCGTTAAAAAAAGAGTGTAAAATAATTATGCATGTAGTAGTAGTATTAACCAAAATAAACAAAAAAGTCATAAGAGGAACGTTTACCTATCGAAAACTAGGCATCGCCGTTTTGCGTTTTTTAAATTTATTTTGTAATTTTAGATAAATTTATAATGTCGAAGGTTAGTTTTTGTATTAATTTATTTTCTTAAAAAAGTCATGTGTTTTAGAAATAACAACAAAAATGCATGAATTTGATTAATGTCTGGTACATACATAAAAGAAAAAAACGAACTCCACGAGTCAGCTGCAAATTTGATGATCGATATAAAAAAAAATTGGGTGTGCTTAAGACCACACGGCAGAAGTGAAAACTTCATCAAGGCCAGGTTAATAATACGAAATACAACTTTTTTTCGTTCTATATTCATTTACATTAACGTTTTCCATTTTCCATTTTCGTTCTATATTACATTTAAAAATTATATATTTATTATTATTGTTAACTCTTGCTGGCACACGCCTATGAAAAGAGAAGTTTTCTGGCCTCCATACAGCATGTGTCAATTTTCATTAGCCATAGGCGATTAATTCATGCAATACGTGACAACATGGCACCCCTACTTTCCTCTCCAATGCGAGCGCGACCGATACAAGCTCAAGTTATGGTAGTAACTGTTGTACCACTGACTTGGGTGTTTGTAATGCGTTCAGAAATAATATTTACGCGTTGCAAGGATTTGTTTTTCTTTTTCCTTTCTGTAAATGCAGAGAATTATTAAGCTGCGTTCACGCTGCATGACACAAACAAAAGCGTAATTCTAATAAAATTAAAAATAAGGTAAATAAAAAAGGATTCTGAAAATAATAATAAACTACTAGATCCGGAGATAGCGGCGGCCATTTGATGTTTCCCGTTCCAGTAATAAGACGGCTTTTATTGCGGACTAGATTGCAACGTGTTCGTCACTAAAGATTGAATGTAAAATCTGGTGGGGAGATCGGAGAAAATCGTTGTAATGTCGATTGTTGCCGGGATTGGTGACGGACGGTAGGGGTGACACACGTTGCCATGTATTATTTGTATACGTATAAATCGCACGTAAACATTGAATCCCTATACCTAATGAAAATTGACACATACGGTATAAGGAGCTACATCGGTTTGATAAAGTTTTGAGGTTAGGTGAACCGGCAGATGAGAACACGTGGAAGTTGTATAGGATTTCACAAATATTTTACTCCAGTGGTATTATTATTGTTAGTTTAATATTATCGTTACATGTTTAAAATTACAGACGATCTACTGTTATTATGTCAGTCAAGTACCAAATATCTAATACTTATGTAGATATAGTACAGTATTTTACATAGACATTTTTATACTAAAAAAAATATTACTCCAAATGTTAGTTTTATTTATACAAATAAAGAGCAATTTCAAAGTTTTTTTAATGAAAAATTAAATTGATGCCGATGGGAAAGCATTTTGAAGTTATATTGACGTTAGTTTGTGACGTCTTTTGAAGTCACCGAATGACGTCATTTTGGATGTGACAAACTCTCGTCAATTTAGGGTCACTCGTACGTCAATTTAACCGTCAGAATGACGTGATGGTGACAAAAATGTACGCCTAAATGTCGTGAAATGGACGACACTATGCTACCTGGGAAGCTATAGGCAAGACATAAACAAAATTAAAATAAATGATGAAACGTACTGCTTCCAGAGGGTGAGGAGTATCAATTACCTTGGTGTCCAATTAACAGATTGACACGAGATGGAAGAAGAAATCAAAGCAAGACTGGTTGAAGGAAACAAGTGTGCTGGGATATTAAATGAGTTACTAAGAAATAAGGAATTATCTAGACGAGCAAAAATAAGAATTTATAAGACAGTACCGAAACCAGCAGAACTCTATGGTGCAGAAACGTGGAACCTAAACAAAACGTGCCGAAATATGGTAGAAGGATGGGAAAGGAAAATACTGAGAAGAATAATGTGTGGGATTAAGACACGAGAAATATGGAGGAGAAGAACAAAGGAAGAAGTATATGCGATTTTTGCAGAACCAACAATATTACAGGAGGTCAGAGAACACAGATTGAGATGGTTAGGGCATGTGGAAGGAATGTCAGAAGGAAGAGTAACGAAACAAGCCATGTGAAGAGGAAGAAATGAAGGTAAAGAAGACGAGCAGCCCAAAGAGGAAATGGTTAAAAGAGTTGGTGAGAGACTTGAGGAGATTGGGAGTAACATCATGGGGAAGAAAAGCAGACCTTTACTAACAGAAAAAGATTTAAATAGCAGTTGGAGAATATCCGGGGATATTTAATTAGATGAAACAAACTTGAATAAAGGACACATAAAAGCAAAAAAAATTGATTGCCGCAAGTATAATGAGTGCACGACAGGCTTTTGTTGAAAGCCTATCGTCAGGATTAAGAAGCCCTACTGGTAAGGATTGGCAATTAATAATTCATGTAGGATCTGAATTGAGATATGTGGGGGAAGGACTATTGATTTCTGAAAGGAACAGTAACAGTTTTAAAGAATGTTTCAACAAATATTACCCAAGTTGGAAAGGGCAGTCGTATTAAGCGCTGTTTGGTTAATGATCATAATTTTATATTTGATATTCTCGCGCCATATATACATGGTGAGTGCGCATGTACGGGTTGCGTGCGCACACATAGAAACAAGTAAGAAAGCATGTGATGCACGCTGTGCACGTACACAATTGTAATACAGTCCACAATTAAAGTTATTCAAAATACAAGTTTATAAATAGTGTTTCATTCTGTTGTCAACAAACCTAAAGAATAACACAAGTTTACAACATTTGGTCCTTCGAGCCGGATTTGAACCAGCGACCTATGGATTTCTAATGAAGGAGCGCTTTTGGACACACAGTACTCGAAAGATAACATTCTATACGCAATACGCGATCCTCAGTGTTCAAATAAGACATTAGGGCTAATATGGAATCCCACATTGGATTATTTTACGTATCAAACAAGCAAGCACACACACATTCAAAGTTCTAACAAAGAGAAACATATTATCGGTAATCAGCCAAATTTATGACCCATTAGGTCTAGTGGGGCCTGTTATAACCAAGGCAAAAATAATATTACAATTATTGTGGCAATCCAAGATTGATTGGGATCAGGAGTTACCACATGATTTAAGGACTCTATGGTTCAGATTTTATGATAATATAGAGGCATTAAATAAAGCGAAGATTCCTCGTCAACTAATATTAGCCAATAATATTCTGATAGATGTTCACGTGTTTGGCGATGCATCTGAAAGGGCATATGGTGCATGTCTATTTGTGAAATCAGTGAACGATTCACGTGTTATTGATGTCAATTTAGCATGTTCAAAATCTAGAGTGGCTCCATTAAAGATATTAACTGTTCCAAGACTGGAATTATGCGGAGCTGTTCTCGCAGTAGAATTGTGTAAGAAGTTTTTGAGTTCAAATAAATTAGAAATTTGCAATATCACCTATTGGTGTGATTCAAATATTGTGCTTTCTTGGATAGCCAGTGATACAAGCAAATTAAAGACATTCGTTGCCAATCGTGTTTCCAGGATTCGGGATCTCACAAATACTTCACAGTGGCGATATGTACAGTCTAGCGAAAATCCAGCAGATATAATTTCACGAGGATTGAATCCAGATCAGATTTTGGATTCTAATTTGTGGAATTGGCCTAATCAAGCTAGTGTCACTATTCCAAGTGAAGAAGTTCCTGAATTGAAGACTTCAATCGCATTAGCAGCTACTCACGTACCGACTGAAAATTATATTAGCCAAATTGTGCATAAATACATATTCGTCTTATGCTAAACTTTTACGTATTATGAGTTACGTCGTACGATTCAAAAATAATAGTCGTTTGAAAAATGAGTTACGTCAGCGAGGTTATACTACTAATCAAGAAATGGACGAAGGTATAACAATAATTGTCAAACACATTCAACAAGATGTTTTTTCAGCAGAGATCAATTGTTTGAAGAGAAGACTAAAATTACCTAATAGTAGCAAATTAATATCGCTCGATCCGTTTTTGGATAATCAAGACCTGTTACGAGTGGGCGGCCGGTTAGAACATGCGGAGCTTTCTTTTGACAACAAGCATCCTTTAATATTACCAGACAAACATCATTTTACAACGCTACTTATTCGACATGAACATTACAAAAACTTACATGCAGGAGCTCAAACGGTTCTAGGTACAATTAGAACTAAATTTTGGCCATTAAATGGAAGACGGGAAATTCGAAGAGTATTAAGAAAATGTATAGTATGTTTTCGTGCAAATCCACATCATTTCAATCAGAAAATGGGAAATTTGTCTGCATCTAGAATAATTCCTTCCAAACCATTCAGTTCATGTGGAGTGGATTACGCAGGACCCTTTCTAATAAAGGATAGTACTGTGCGAAACAGGAAAATATTGAAGTCATACATGTATTTTTATATGTTTTGTTACAAAGGCAGTGCATATTGAATTAGTAACAAGTCTTTCATTGGAAGCCTTTTTGTGCGCTTTCAAACGTTTCGTCGGCAGACATGGATTAAGCTCACATATTTACTCTGACAATGCTACTAATTTTGTTGGCTCTTACGAGAATTTAAAGTCTTAATTGAAAACCCGTTAGCTCGTGATTACTTCTTAGAAAATAAAATAACATGGCATTTTATACCTTCACGATCTCCTCACATGGGCGGCTTATGGGATTCAGCTGTAAAGCTAGCAAAGCATCACTTGACACGTATAATGCATAATGTTTCATTTACATACGAACAATTTTATACTGTCTTAGTGCAGGTAGAGTCTATTATAAATTCCCGACCTCTCATTCCTCTTACCAACATTCCCGAAGACTATACCATATTAACACCCAGCATATGCAGTTGCTTATACAACATTTTTGGAAAAATTGGTCTCGTGTGAGGTACAGACTGTTGGCGGCACATTCAGAAGAGCAGTTAATAAGATTTGTTTATTGCCTACCGATGAAACTGTATAGTCTTATGTTTGTTAAATGAAATTCGATATCTTAAATTTTCAATTCTTTAAAATGTAATCATTGTTTTCAGTTTGTTACGTTTTACTTATGTATTTAATGTACTGTATGGATAGACGTTTTTAGCATTATAATATTGCCCGGCACGTCCTGGCAAGGGGGGCGGCATGTTTGGTTAATGATCATAATTTTATACTTGATATTCTCGCGCCATATATACATGGTGAGTGCGCATGTGCGGGTTGCGTGCGCACACATAGAAACAAGTAAGAAAGCATGTGATGCACGCTGTGCACGTACACAATTGTAATACAGTCCACAATTAAAGTTATTCAAAATACAAGTGTATAAATAGTGTTTCATTCTGTTGTCAACAAACCTAAAGAATAACACAAGTTTACAACAAGCGCCGTGTAGATATTACGTGATTTCAATTAACAAATGAATTGCAAAGAAAAGTTTGATTCGCAAAATGCTAATGAAAAAATGTCAAACATGCTAACCAGCAGTAATAATCGACTAGTTACTTTAACAACATTTTACATAATTCAAGTATCCAATTTCAATGCTATAATTTCCCATTAGTAATTCTAAAAATACTGCTAAATTTGAGAGATTTTAAAGTTTTAAAAATTTTAGCATCACATTTCTAAACGATCAAAGGTTCAAATGGTTTTCTCGTGCAGAGCAAATTTTAGAAAAATATCCTTTCAAGTACAAATTCTAAACTGGTTGACTAAATACCATCTCAGCCCCCTATTGAATGAAATAAGGCAGAAGAAAGTTTGATATTTTCTGTATAATTACAGCACTTACAAGGACGTTACTATGAACAATCTTAGCTTGATCCAATTGCTTGTATTTTAAAATTTCTTGCCAGAGGTCTGTCTTATCTAGTACGTAAATAATGCAATAAGTGGCAGCTATCACCTGAAAGTTTTTGTTTATGCATATTAGTATTGAATCTAAATTATAATGTAAATTTAAGCTGTTCTTTATTAATAAATTATCGCTGAGTTTTGTAGTGATTCCGTTGAAACTGCAACTGCAGACACGTGTTTCGAACTTATTGGTGCTCGTTAGTGCAGTGTAGGCAATGACTAAGACGGGATAACCTCGGAGATATACATTAATCAGAAACATATACAGGAGAACAGACTACCAATTGAGGTTTCAACCAGAATGGCTTCGATATTGAGAATATATCCGAGTCGCAAGTTGTTAGCAGTTTAAAAAAGAATGGTTATACTATGGGTCAGGATAATATACCAAGTTTTCTTGCTTGTGCGCGCATTTTTGCTAATCTTCTCACTTTCCTTTTTAAATTACCACGTAAAGCGTCTGTTTTCCCCGAGTGCTGGAAAATAACCAAACTATTTCCAGTTCACAAATAAGATGACACAGCTTTAATCGAGAATTACCGACCGATAGTTAATCTTAACAATTTTTCCAAAGTGTTCGAAATGTGCTTGTACACGAATGTTTACTCAAAATTCGGTGCAGACTTTCAGAGGACCAGCATGGTTTTATTAGTAAGCTATCCACGACATCCGATCTTGCAGTATTAACTCAATTTATTTCAGAGTGCCTCTATGTTAATGAGCAAGTTGACGTTATTAATATCGACTTCTCTAAGGCTTTTAAATAGGAGGCAATTGGGTTTCACCTCAGTAAATCATTATTCAACACTTACCTGCTGGTTACAATCACCTTACTTTTCTGCCACCTCAGGAATTCCACATAGTAACAATCTTGGTCTGCCATAGACTTTGCAGATGATGTTAAGCTATTTCAAAAAACACGTACCTACCATTATGGCTTGCTTATTTCTGCAGAGGCAGATGGATGTCTTGGAAACGTGGCGTACTGCGAATAATTTGCTTCTGAATATCTCTAAATGCAATGTATTGACTATCAGTCCAAAGCAGGATTCTTTCTGTTTCAATTATGCATTTGATGGGCTCCTATTTGTCGTTATACAGTGGTAATGGATTTGGGCGTGCTTTTAATTCTAAATTAACATTTTCTGACCACATAAATAGCACTATTTCACCGGCATTGTAAACATTCGGATTTGTTATTAGTAGGGAGCGGACATGAAAGGTTGATGACTCATCGCCCATGAGTGGCACTATTGAAATGTTGTATTTTTAAAGAGGTTTTAATTTTATTCATATGATTTGATAACAAGTGGCTGGTGATCTATAAAATACAAAATACCTTACTATTTGTTCATTTTGTAGTTCAAGTCGATGTATAATATTATTTTTTTTGCTAGTTGTGTATTACGCACTATTATTGTACTGGTCAGTTTTCAATTTTTTTTTAGGTGTATATGTGTTGGACAGTAAAGATATTATCATTATTTCTTGGCTACACCGTACTGATGACGACCAATGAGTCAGAAAGACGTGCCTAAGGTTGCGCTACAGCGACGCGATATTCTTCTATATATATATATATATATATATATATATATATATATATATAATAATTGAAATATCGACCGTACTCAATAATAAAAACAAAATTACGGGTGTTCGGTCTGTGTGTGGAAATAAAAAAGTATTTGTTCAAAGGCTCAATATTTCGCCATTTATTTTATGGCCTCTTCAGTGGTAGCTCCTGAAGAGGCCATAAAATAAATGGCGAAATATTGAGCCTTTGAACAAATACTTTTTTATTTCCACACACAGACCGAACACCCGTAATTTTGTTTTTATTATATATATATATATATATATATATATATATTTATTAGTAAAGAAATAAATTACTTTAGTAGGACTTGTCATGCTATACAGCAGGTTTAGTTTTCCTAGGGCACTTCCAGTTCCTAATGTAATCAACGGACTTTCACCATCAACTATGGAAAGCAAGTGAACAGATCCTTTTGCTATATATGTCATACAATCTCGGTCATTTTCGACGTTGTAAATCACTTCACCCGGAATGCAAACTCTGGTACCCATACGGCAAGCTAAAGCACGTTTAAAACTCTCATGGATGTTTTTGAATATATGTATCTAAAACAAATATTAGAAGTAAAAATATCATAAACATTTGCGGTACCAATTGAATAAAATGAGGCAACGTTCCACTTCAAACAATGAACGATACGTGATGGAAAGAGATAGTATATTTCGCATAAAATTTACCGTTTTTCGACAATATTTATACTTGACAACCGATCGATGAACGTGAATATTCTTATTCGGTTATTAATCGTAAATAAAACATAATTTTAGCACGTGATTTTAAAAATGCTCAGCGATTACCAAGCAGTTTTGGATAGATGGTGCCACATAAGGATCGATATTTTGATGTTATAAGAATCAGAAAAATCTCGTTATGTGACGGCCTTATAGCGGATACAGTTGGCCGTGGTCTATTTCAATGGACTGTTGGGTTTTAGTCCGACAAAAACAAATTTGACTCTAAAATGTTTCAAAACAACTGATATGTCCATTTCAATGGACGTTGGTCCTCAAGAGGATATTAATTGGTACTTGCAATAATTGTACAGTTAATGTTATTATAAATAATTAACATACAAATAATGTATATTTTAACTCAATTTTTTTACCGTTCTAGAACGTTAAAATTATTTACCGTCCAGTTTAATTCGTGGCAATCGGTTAACAATACTTATCGTCTTGGAAACCAGCATAGCAAATAGTCAAATGGAGTTCAATCGCACAAAGAACTTAGCATTAGTAATGAGGCTATATTTACCTGATCTAATGCAAACCAGTACTTGTCAAGTAGAACCTGTTTACGAATCGTCACTGGTAATGAATTGAATAGCTTAGAATGATTTATTGCGTCTCTCTGGCTCCAGAACTGTATGTAATATCGCAACATTTTGCTCTTCAACGCTTTCGAAATTTTATGAGCGGCCTGCAATAATTTCGTTTGTCATAATTTTTATCTCGCTATACACATAATGAAAATTACTAAATTGCTGACGATCATTTTGTATCTGTTTATAAATTGCGTTTGACGCCTGTACTTTTCAACTTGTACGGACGTAAATGTACCAAGACATAGTCCATTTAAGTAAAAGAAGCTTATTAACATTAGGCAAATTAGTAGTGCCTTTTCTTGATCGTTTTTTAAAGCTGAACCACCGCCGAGGCTGAAAGAATAATTAATTTTAAGAGACTATTACTAAAATATTTTACCTTAAGTCATTTTTTGTATCTTTGTACTTTTTTTTTGTTCTAGACAGCAGTGGCGCCCAACTTTTAACCTGACTTGAGCCAATTAAGTATTTAAAATTTTTTGGCGAACCACATAATAATAATAATTATACAGTGTGGAAATAAAGTAACGGATAAAGGCAATAATTTCGTTAACATTCATTAAAAAAAAAATTCGAAAAGGTATTGCGATGTTAACTAAAGGAATATTTTCATCGTACGTCATGTTTCTTACGTCATTTGTTTTTCATGTTATGACGTCACCCACTTTTTTTTTAATGTTACATTTGAAAATAATTGAGAAAAAGCGTCATAAATTCAAATGCTAAAAATTCACTATATTGGCAAAATGAATTTAGTTACTGGTGAATAAAACAAAAAAAAAACATTAGTTACGACTGTCAGAATAAATTAATTTACAAGTAAAAAATAGAAATAAATTTAAATTGAATTCAAAACAGTTTTATTCACTTCACTACAATTGTTTCACCCTACTAGGGCTTCATCAGGTGATGAATATTATAATAAATAAATTAATTTGTCAGTCTCACAACGAAATAGGTGTTATTCCCTTTTGTAAATTAGAATAATTTACTTTTTGCAAACCATTTATTAATAAAAATAGTACTACTGAGCAATATCATCAGAAAGTTCACGTATGGGCGGGAATTATTTGTGACAAAATTCTAAGTCCATTTTTTTTTGCTAACAATTTCACTGGAGAGAGATACTTGCAATTTCTACAGTTCGAATTAGTTGCATTATTTCCTAATGCAGACAGCCCTGACCTACCAAATAATTGTATATGGTTCGAACATGATGGTGCTCCGCCTCATTACGCAATTAATGTGCGACACTACAACTTTTCCCAAGAAGGTGGATATAAAGAAGAGGTCCGATGGAATGGCCGGCTAGGTCTTCAGACCTAAAGCTATTATATTTCTTTCTACAGGGTGTAACAAAATAAGTGTAAAACATTTCAGGGGGTGATTCCTTAGCGAAAAAGAGATAGGGTCTTTCATATAAAAAAAACTTCAATGGAGCATCCCTTGTTAAGATACAGCCCCATAAAGGGGGTACATAAAATTTGTTTTACAATTTTTCTCACAAACACTAAAAATGTAATTTATTTCCAATCTAGCTTTTTGTCTGATTATTTGTTTACCAGTTAAAAATCTATTTCCAATACCTTGTTTCATTCGAAACAAAAAAATGTCTCTTGAATTTTTTGCCCAAAAGTAATCAGTTCGCAGCAAAAAATTATTTTACGAACAACTACAGAGATACATCGTCATAAAACGAAAATGTAAAACTAATTTATTTAGTAGGCCGCTAGTAGTGGTATCACGCTGTCAGTTTGTAAATTTTTGAAATTGAATTAATACTTAATTGTGTGTCGTTGTTTTGTTCGTAATTTGTTAGTTTAATAATTCACTTGTTATTAAAATGGCATACACAAATGAAGAAATGGCTGATATGCATTACGTTTACGGTCTGTCGCAGGGGAATGGGTTAGAAGCTTCTAGAGGATATGCTGAAATGTATCCTCAACGGCAGCTTCCTTCGCATAGAATATTTGCCCGACTTAATCAACGATTACGAGAATATGGTTCATTCGACAAAAGAACGCAGGATTGTGGTCGCCATCGAGAAGTTAGAACAACACATCTTGAAGAAGCAGTACTTAATTTGGTGAAGAACAACCTACTAGCAGTACTAGAAAGATTGTTTTCGAGTTAAATTTTGATCATATGACGGTATTTCGAATTTTAAAGGAACAACTCTTATACCCTTACCATCTGCAACGAGTACAGGCACTGTTACAGCGAGATTTTCCGAACCGTCTTGAATTTTCCAATTGAATGCTGGAAATGATTAGAAGAAATCCTGACTTTCTGAAGACGATCGAATTCACAGACGAATGTACTTTTTCTCGGGACAAGATAATTAATTTTCATAATAACCACATATGGGCTGATGAAAACCCTCACCCTATTGTACAAGCTAACCATCAAAAACACTTTTCTCTTAACGTGTGGCTCGGAGTTATTGGGGATTATTTAATTGGCCCTCATTTTCTACCTCCTCGATTAAATGGTGAGGCATACACTCAATTTTTAAGAGAAGTGCATCCAGTGCTGCTGGAGGAAGTTCCTTTGGGCGTCAGAAGGGATATGTTTTTTATGCATGATGGGGCTCCCGCCCATTTTAGTCAAGCAGCACGTCAGCATTTAACCCAAACATATCCAAATCATTGGATAGGTCGAGGAGGACCACAGAATTGGCCCGCTCGATCCCCGGATTTCAATCCTCTCGATTTCTCTACTTGGGGCCATTTACAGACTTTGGTTTATCCTACTCCTGTTCGCGATGTAGAGGACTTAAGAAACCGCATCATCGATGCGTGCAGGGTAATTAGAGAGAATCCAGGAATATTTGAGCACAGGCGCTGGTTTAGCAAATAGCATCTGCAATGCCATGATAGATTTAGGGCTAGACGTAAAAAACTTGTTGGCCAAGGATACGATGGAGCTAGTGCAATGAGTGGCGCCCTTAGTGGAGCACAAGCTATTGTTCGGCAGAGCTATCCCAAAGCCCTCTACGTTAATTGTTCGTCACACTGCTTTAATTTAGCACTTTCTGATGGATGTTGAGTGGCAGAAGTACGGAACTGTCTGGGTACTATCGAAACAATTTATAATTTTTTTAATTTTCCAAAACGACAACGCGTACTGGACCGATAAAAAAACGGCAACTGACGCTCAATTACTTTCGTCGGCAATTTGTCAATGTGGCTTTCTTTTATGTACTTTTGTGATAAAAGCTGTATTTTCACTGACTTTGCCACTGAGCAAGTACTTACAGACCCCAAATTTGGCCTGAGTTTAGCTCTTGAGTCAGCTGATAATGTCAATGAATCTTTAAAAAAAATGAGACAAGACGACGAGAAATTTTTTACAGATATTTATCAGGAGGCCAAAACTATTTGTGACGAGTTTGAAATTACAATGTTACAACCTCGAACCACTAACCGGCAAACTCACAGAAACAATGTTCCTAGTTCATCGCCAGAAGATTATTACCGCAGGGTTATTTATATTCCGTTTCTCGACCAAACAATACAGGCAATAAATGCAAAATTTATTAAGCACAAAAGTACTCTTGAACCTTTGCAAAAACTTTTATGCAATAATAATAATTTAGACATTAAAGATATTTTAAATTCCACCCAACAGCTTTTGGAATTTTATCAATTGGATGATTCTGGTGCTATGGGAGAAGTTACACTTTGGGTCCAGTTTATTATAAATAAAACAGAAAAGCCACAAAGTGCGATTGAGGCTTTGGAAAGATGTAATAAAAATTTGTTTCCACAATTTATGAACTTTTAGTTATAATGGCAACTTTACCAGTCACCACATGCTCTTGTGAAAGATCTTTTTCATCCCTAAAATATCTAAAAAATTATTTGCGAAATTCTACTGGGGACGATAGATTAAACGGCCTAGCTTTGATGTATATACATCCTGATATTTCTATTCTGGAAGATGAAGTTCTTGATGTCTTAGCTCTGCAATCTCGCCGTCTAGCTATTTTAGTATAACTTATAAATCAATTTTAATAACATTTACTATGTTGATGTATTTCTCGCCTCTTGTTTTTAGTTGATGAGTATACTCAATTTTTTTTATTGTCATTTATATTTGTAAATGTATTTTACATGTTTATCACTACATGACGGTTTTTTTGTTTATTTTTTTTAAATATACTTTATATGTACGTTGCGTTTTGAGTTTTATTATAAATTTTGGTGCTTTAATACGCTTAATATTTTTTTTTTGAAACCCCCCCCCCCCTCTAATACAAAATTCTGACTGCGCCACTGTATATCACCGCTGTCATTATGACCGCCATGGCAACATGGCATGGTGTATTAAGCGGTCATTATTACCTCTACGGCAGTTAACCTGTTAATACAATTTTTATTTCCCGCACATACAAGATAATTTGATGCCAACGTAAGTACTACAGACGGACGCAAAAAAAGTAGACAAAAACACAGGTTTCTGTCGTGGACTTTCTCAAAATGATTGGTGTAATAGCGGCTTCAAAGTTACTTGTCAATATTTGGTTATCTATCAAAATTGACAACCTTACAGTCGATATTAAACTATTATTATAAAGATGCCTTCCATAAATGAAGATATTAAAGTCAATGTTATTGCAAATTGGAAAAAAAATTTCAAAATACGTGAAATTGTGGAAAGAAATAATATAAATAAAAGCACACAGTTTTTAAAATGATTAAGGAATGGGAGATCACTATAGAATTTGAAGAATTTCTGGTTCTGGCCCCAAAAGAATATCAACAGCTGCGTAAGGCCGCCATCTTACAAATGTACTTATTGAAAATCCATTTTCTGGTAGCTAATTTGCGGTGGCATAAAACTGCCGACAAACTTAATTTGAATGCGTCCCACAAAGAAACTAGTGTAGGATATTTACTTGAGCATCTGGTAAATAACAGGCACTTTTAGGAAATCGTCATTTTTATAGACGAAAAATTATTTCAAAGCAAGAAAAATGGGTCATGTAGACCGACCAAGAGGTACCCGATTTGACGAAAACTTTATTAATAATGTGTATCCAGAAAATATCAAAGTGAACTTTTGAGGTTGGATTTCAATTCGTGGGCCTGGTGTGTTATGGGAAATAGAAGGAAACTTAAAGTCACAGCCTTATGTCAACATTCTAGGCAATGTGATGTTACCTTCAGTGGAGCTGTTTTTGGCAAATCGCCATTTTATAATTTAACAGGATAACTATCCATAATCCATACATACAATATGGTGAAAATATGGTTCAGAGAAAATGATATCAATGTATAGGAATTTCCACCAAGAAGTCCCGATTTAAATATTATCGAAAATGTGTGGGGATTGATGATCAAAGAAATAAAGAAATTAAATCAAAGGCTTCAATATAGACAAGAACTGATAGAAATAGTTTACACAGCATGGGAGATTGTAAATAAAAATAATTGTACCAACTTTTATAACTCTATTATTCCAAATACATTGCAAGAAATTTTAAACAAAAACGGCTCTGTAACCAGATATTAATGAATATATTTCTTCATGATGTTTTTCAATTAGTATTTTCATTTGTATTAATTGGATAGAAGATGTTTTGATAATTATTTAATATTCCATTGAATAATGTCTTGACACTGATGACAAGTAAATAAAGCTAGGTTTACAAAGTACGAGATCTCTTGTCTACTTTTTCGTTGTTTTTTACCGTAGCTATTTGAAATTCATTGGCACTAGATCATCTTATATAAAAATACAAAATAATACTTGACAAAAACGAAAATGGTATTATTTACAAACAATATAATAAGAGCTACTTACGCCACAGACGTTACACCACCTAGTACATAAAGCACTGATAAGATATATAAATTGAAGCTTGGTGCATTAGAATTTTTTGCTAAATAGTTGTCCTTTTCTTTCCAAGTGAGAATAGTATACCCCTGAGAGTCCCTTGTTGAATTTGTTGCTTTCTAGAAATTCAAATAATGTTGACATTGTATTATAACGTAAGCATGATGCAATTGAGCGGTTTGAAATTTTCTGCACACTCTGAAACATAATCTTAGAACTGGCATAAAGGATAAAGAAAAATTTATTGTTTCTTATATAAAAAGAAAATCAGCTCAACGCATATAAGTTGAGCGATCATCGGCGCAGATGAAGAAGTGAGAGAATACACGATAGAGATGGATACAGCTGTGACAAGTGCATGCGTGTACACCCCGCTCTATCACTCTCCCGTTTGTCCATTGCGCATATGACCTTCACCGCTCAACTTATATGCGTTTACCTCATAGATAAGATGGTTTAGTTATATGGGCGGTTTTATCCGACGGGAAGGAGCCATTCATAGATGGCGCCACGGTCTTACAGACAGTAAATTAACAATACGGAGAGATGGCCCTACTATAGCGCTGTCGGCATTGTCAGAACGCCAACAAATTTTAATCGAAAATCTAACTTTTAAGGTTTTAAACGGAACATGAAACGGACTAAACATTGGTGAATATAATATGTATAATCATACTGCAAGTTCTGTAAAGAGTAATATGAAAATTCTATTAAGTTGACATATTGCTGTGACCTTCACATTATCAAAAATAATAATATTAAGAATTAGCTTAGTTATTAAAAAGGAACACCAATTTTATTTTAAAAGTCGTTTATTTAAAAATTAGGGTATGTGTTCAAGACATGTAAATATAAGTATAATGGGTTGCCTATATTTAAAGACAAACTTCTTTATAAAAGTAAACATGAATTGTTAGTATATTTTAGTTAAAATAAATGTAAATATTAGGTACAATACAAACACAAAATAAAATCAATAGGCTTTATTCTGTCCAAAAGACACATAAATGCCATATGAATGTAAACAAAAACAAGACGGGCTCGAGAAAAATGATGCAGTCTTGAAAGAAATAATTTGAACGAATAAAATATAAACTTGAACATGAATAATGGTGCTAATTCATATGAAAAATATTAATGATAAAACTAAATATATTAGATACGTAATAACAGCTTAAAACATCGCCATTAGTATAATTGTCAAGATGATCGATGTGTATTGGTTCGAGCGTGACCACTTAAAAAAAACAAACAAGAAAATTTTACCACGAACGTTTTTGAAACAGATGCCAACCTAAAAATTAATTGAAGAAAAGAGGTGCTAATATAGTCGATAGGCATTTGTTTGAATATATAAGCGAAGAAACAAGGATAGACCTGCAGATTGTAAGTTTGTAATTCGAGGAGTAAAGACGCAAATTTTTGTTAACAAATTATTATAGCGAGAGAGAATATTGCGAGTGAGAGTAGGATTTATATACACTACATATCAACTCACAATTCAATAATTTGAATAAAAGATTTAGAGTCTAATTTTAATTTAGTTTTCTTCTAAATAATTTTATTCAATTAATTTTTCTTTTCTCATCACTAATTTTTAAAATGGAGGATATCAATAAGATAGAATTTGATAAAATATACGATGAAATGACGTAAGTCATGAGATAAAATAATTCAATTTATTGAATATCAGATGAATATTTTCTTGTTTTATAACAATATTTCGTTTTTTTTTCTTCAAAATAATAAATAGGATACTAATGGTGCTAAACATGCTGAAGGTACTATGTGAAAATATTTGCCTTTAGTAGATCGTTAGGCATCATTAATTATTATATGGTCATTTAATTTAGAAATTCAAATAAAATTAATACGAATAAGCGGGGATGTTTTTAGTGGGCAGATGATAAGCTGCTAGAGGTACAATGTGAGAATGTTTACAGCTACCGATTAGTATAAGCCAGTTTCAGAGCAATCACGCTGCAAGGTTCTAGATTACCAAGGCACTATGTGAAAATGTATGTTTTGGTGAAATAGAGACGGACGGCATCGTATTAATAAACATATTATCTAGAATCAATAATTTTTTCATTTAAAGGAACAAGATAATTATTCATTCAGCATATATATTTATATTGTATAAGTATTTCATAAGAATTATAACTCTAAAGTGAGTGTAAATGTTTTTTTAAATAGAGGAAAAATTGTAGAACAAAAATATACATATAGTGACATTGTTATTAACAATCGTCATTTACGAAAATGTAAATATTAATTTTTTATATGAGATTTAGACATTTTGTTTAATTTTTGACCTTATCCCAAGCAAAACTAAATAAGATGTGTACCAGAATATAAGAAGTAAATCACTGCAAGAACTCATAAGAACATAAATAAAAATTTATGCTGTCAGGAACAAGTTAATAAATAACTGTTGATATGATTCGTAAGTGCGAGAATTTTTTTTTTTTTATGATAGACTCGGACAATGCCTTGCTGCTGAAGGTGGCATTTTTGAGCCTGTGCGATAACATTTTCTTTTTTTGTATTGTTTAAAGTATATTTTTTATTTTCATTAAAATTCCGTTCTTAGTAAATTTATAGAATAATTTACTAAGAATTAATGTTTAATTAGAATTGAGCTTTTATGTTCCTACTGCGTTGTATACGCAATATAATAAAACTTCCAGAAGTATTTTGAATTCTTATATGGTAAATATACATTTACTAAGCGTGTGGTGCATGCTTAGATAAATACATGTTCATCCATCGACTGACTGTATGCAACTGAAATGCTAATCGTACTTTACTGACACGACATGCGCGTTGTTGCCGGTATGCATAGTATACATATTTCCTATCCCCAATATGATTTTACACATGCTGTATATAAGATAAGCCTTAATAGTACTAACTTTAATAATCATAAATGCATTTTGTACCTTTTCTACGTGTCAGTATTAAAATGTAATTATTTAAGTAATCTTTTCCTTTAACGTTATTCTGTGGGTACAGCATTGCAATTAAATATCGTACCTGTATACTGTTTTCCTTAGCAATGATCCATCATTACTACGGAAACTAGTAAAAGGGTACGCAATTTGATTACAGTGTTATGATCATGTATTAAACGCTAATTTGTAATGAAATTTATTTTGAAATTTTCGCTATAAAATATATTTTGAATCGCCCGCTATTTGCTTATTATTATTGCAAACTAATTTTTTGATGTCAGTGCCATCTATATTTGAGTCCTTTCCGATTCAGAACGCGGAAATAAATATTGCGTTGACTACACCATCTTATCTGATCTGGTCTGTGATTTACCTGTATTCTATTGCCTTCGATCATCCATATGCACGCAAACGTCTGGATAATGAAAGCATATATGAGGCCGTGTTTCAGAAGTAAATAGCTTTTTGTGTTTCTACCTGCTGTACCGGTAACTTCCCCTGAAAGCAAACTGTATTAGTAACGTTGTGTAATAGTCAATGAAACTAGTACAGGGTGTATGCCGGGTGTCTGTTTAAGCTCGGCCACCGGCCATATCTCGGCAACCGTTTACCGCACAACCTGACGGAAAGAATCTTGATAGTAAAATAGACTCCGGGAATTTCAAAAAAATATTTTTAGGTTTTCAAAGTGATCGCAAGGGGGCGCAATTCTCAAGATGAATTAAAAGTTTGATAATTTTTCATTAAACTCTAGATTAAGATTAAATTTCTTACTAGCAACATTTTCAGACGTTTTTACACAATTTTCATTTGAAACTTTTTGATCTAAATCCCATACGAAGGGGATAGTGGAGGGAAGTATGTCTGCTTAATGTTTCTGTGCTCAATAGATAATAGTTATTTATTATACAAGGGAAAAAGTATTAGATTTTAGCCCGTGGTAATGTTTGCCTCCCGACGCGAAGCGGAGGGAGACAAATTCACTCTTCTTTTCATATTGTCGAACACATTATGTAATATTTGTAAATTCTCAAATTTGACGTCCATACCATAAACTTATTATCCTCACCAGTTACTGAATTTGTCCGCTCTTTTCTTCATATTCAATACTTTCTGTTCACTCGAACCGTTCCTTTATACTTTTCAAAGGTTTCTGGCTTCGATTGACTTCTACCAAGGATCGCTGTGCATAAAGTCTGGATGCTAGCAAAGAGTTTCTTTCAGATTTACCCAAAATGTCAAACATATCTATTAACTCTTTATAAGAATAATTCATTTCGATGATAACTAATAGCGATGCTTTTATAAATTTGACATAAATGTTTACCTACTTTCTATAACAGTTGACTCAGGCAGTCGCCCGCATTCCAGCCTTTATTGGGCAAATATTTGGGTGAATAGAACAGCGCTCGTAATTCTTTATTTGACCGCTAATTGCTTCAATAGTGATTATCTCAGAAATTACAAAAGATAGGTATAGAACACAGATAAAAAAATGAATGAGAATAAAAAACAGAACAAAATGCCACAATAAAATACCGAGTATTCCGTTAAAAAAATAAGTTCCATGCATTTCCGCGAAACCGGAAGTGCGTCAGAGCTTAAAGTATTTTTAAAATATGCGCCTCAAGCAACCATGAATCTTCAACTAATTGTTTTTTCTTTTAGGTAAAACACAAAAGAGCAATCGATGAAGCGGCTACTAATGACTCACCCTGTATATTAAATCTAAACATAGTTTTTTTCTATTAAGACCTACGTTGTTAGTATTGATGTAAATACTGAGAGGCGGTGGAAAGCAGCAAACGATGAATGATGCATCTTATTTCAGAGAAATGATAATATGTAAATAAATCATAATTAATATTTCAGTATTAAACGTGCTCTGAAATTATTTTATTAATGAGTTTGTTTCTAATTTAAACTGATATTATTTTGTGTATGTTTTCTTTTGTGTTTATATTATTATATGCAAAAATCTTGGTTTCTAAAATAAATGTTATTTAAATTAAAATAATTTTGTTTTATTTAATTGTGCCAATTAATGCCCGAAGGTTGTTTTTTGTTGATATCTCTTAACTTGGATCGTCCTGGAAATATGAGCTAGCCAAGTAAAACGATTCAATTATTTTACTTTATTTTATTTAAAAAATATTATTTCTTTTCAATATGGCTTTACCAACGAGGAGCTGTTATTATATAAGCGATTTCCTTACATTATGGCGCCCAACGTGGGGTCTTTACAAAAGTTCCTTTACAATGCGATAATGCGGATATAATTTTAGAGTTGTATATTAAGTTACGGTTGAATTAAATGGTTGCAGCTATACCTCGACAAATAAATAAAGAAGATTTATTATTATTATTATTATTATTATATTATGGACCATTTTTTAAAATTCATCTCGTACATGTGGGACTCCAATATGCCCCGCCACAACGTCCCAAATTAATAAATAAATTATATATTAAATACCTATATCGATAAAATTTGTAATTGTAAATTTGATGATCAACTTACGAAAATATAACAAAATCCTATAAAGGCGGAAAAATATGCAAGCCACCTGGATATATCTAGCGTAGTTAATTGCTCTTATCTTTGGCACGAAGCTAATCACTATTGAAATTAGCGATAAGACATCTAAAATTTGCAGGACTGAAATAATAATAATCATTAGTTCAAGTTTAGTAGAAATCTATCAGTTTTTCTTACATTTCAGTCTTGGATTATTCACACGCCGGTGTCTTATTTCTACCCATCTATAGTGAAGAAAGGCCAAAATTATATCTGTAATTACGATACAGTTGCACATTGCTTTGACCATGAGAACGTAGAAATACTTGTCCATATCATCGTCAAATGACAACTGTGGAAGACAATTTCTTCTATAATGTCACATTAAAAGTAACTATATTCATATATATAATTTGACAGCTTGCTGTCAAATTGTTATTGAAAAATAAAATTGTTTCGTTTTCTCAGATGTTTACTTCTGGGGACAATCATTGATGAACTCTGCTTGTATTTATTAACTGCTTATGAGAATATATTTGGTCAATTTTTACAGCAGTCGACTTACTTGTTATGAGTTTGTTAATGTATGCAAATTAAAACGATTTAGAAAGTACCCCCGGTTTAGAGTGAATATTGATTCAGTAGCGAAATTTGCATATTTAATCAAGTGATTAAATTTTCATACTTACACTGTAGGTTAAGATGCAATAAAGTATTAAATTGGCCAATGCAGATAGGTACTTCCATAGCGTAGCTGTTGTCATAAATGTAATGATATCCATAAAGTCATCATGTGAAATTAGGTCGTCATAGGATTTCTGTAAAGGGAAAACAAACATGTTAAGTTAAATAAATTTCAGGGCGAAATTAATATTTTGAAACTTTAGATAAAATTTGCACATAAGAAAAGCCCTATATCATACACTCATGAGCAAAACTATTGAATATTTTTAATTTTTTGCGCTACTTGAAAAGTTTTGTTTATTTATTACTATGTATTTTTGTCACAACGATCTGACGTATGTTTATTCTGACGAACCCATTGAGAAAGAATAGGTAGGGAGACGACGTCACGTAATCAAACCGGGTACAGGTCCGCCATATTGATACTACACTTACGTCAAACAGCTAGTGTTGGTAAAAAGTGGAGTGTTTGTTAACACGTTCGCGGACAAAGCGGCATATGCCGCTCTGCTCGTAGGGACAAGACGGTATATGCCGTCTAACTTTAAGGTGATCGGCAGACACAAGACGGTATATGCCGTCTAAATTATATGAGGATTTATGTAGCAGGATACTTGATGTCCCAGCAGAAATAATAAAATTTCGAAGAATGTCCTCGCAGGTCTTTCCCGCGACTTATTATAACCTTATACTTTGTATATGAGATATCTTGTGTTCAGTGTTGCGTTTTAGCTTTTGTATGGCATTTTGGTGAAGGTAAGTAATCTTAATTATTTGAATAAAATCAGTGTATAATTAAGTAGGTATACTGTTGGTTACTTACTTTCAATTTATGCCCCTAAATTTGAGTGTAAAAATAAATAAACTTGATAGATACTGCGTTTAGGTTATGTTTGTATTGTTGCGAATAGCTGTGATTATAACGTTTGAAAACATATTTTCATTTATATTTGGAAAGTGAAACTTTACATAGAATAAGTAAGCTAAACTTCAGTTCTAAATTTTTCTGCTAATTTGAAATGAAAACATTTGTTTTACTGAATTAGTTTGTAATATATAATAATAATAATAATAATAATACTTTATTTGTCATAGGTTTACAATAAACATAGACATCGTCAAGATATAGGTGTTCAATTTTCCATAAAAAAATATGTTACTACTACAAATGGTTAGTAGGTAGATAAAAAGGTATTTTCAGTGTTTTTCTCTCCTAATAGATGCGTTATGGATCCGAGAGAAGAAGCTAGGTTACTAAAGCTTATGGATGAAGTAAGTTCAGGCGAAACTGAACCTGAACATAGTGAATCCGAGATATTTAGCAGTGACGATGATATAAGGGATCCACAGGTTGAAGCTCGAGAGAGGGACATACAGGTTGAAGCTCGAGATTCTTTGGAAGATTCTACCTATAACGATGACGAATGGTGCGATGATGTAACCGAAATTCCTGACTTTCAGTTTGACAATACGTTCGCTGGAGTACAAATCCACTTTGAAAATAGTCCAACTGCTTCGCAGGTATTCGAGAAACTCTGGGATAATGAAGTAATGGATATGATACTCTCTTCGATGAATACTTTAATACTTATGCTATCACTTTGCAAAACACTGGAAGACCACATAGAAGATACAGTCGCGTATCGTCTATAAAACCGTTAACCTTAGATGAACTAAGGTATTTTCTTGCAATATGCATTTTACAAAGCCAGCACAAATTTACTTCTATACGAAAGACATTTACAATCGATCCACTTTACTATTCTCCTGTATATCATTGTAAAATGACGGGTAGAAGATTTGAAGAACTTCTGCGCTGTTTTAGTTGTTCATACGGACAGAGAACAGAACCAACCGATAAAGTAAATAAAGTAAGTCCTCTCCTGAATAAGCTGCTTATGAATTTTAGAAATTCGTATTATCCATCAGAAAATATGTCACTCGATGAATCATTATTGTTATTTAGAGGACGCCTGAGCTTTAGACAGTACATCAAAAGTAAAAAAGCAAGATATGGTATAAAGTTTTATTCCTTATGTACCACAGACGGTTATGTTCTAAATACTCAGATTTACAAAGGTCAAAGTACGAAAGCACAAGGTTTGTCGAAAATGGAATCATTGGTACTTTCTCTTATGGAACCTTATTTGCATCGGGGCCATTATCTTCTAATGGATAACTTTTACAACAGTGTAAATCTTTCTAAAATACTTTTGAAAACGAAGACACACACAACAGGGACTTTACGATCAAATAGACGAGGAAATCCCACAGAAATTGTAAAAAGTAAACTGAAGAAAGGGGAACATAAATGGAAAAGAAATGGAAAGGTGTATGTCTCCAGGTGGAGAGATCGACGAGATGTGCTTTGCATAACTACTAAATGTCATCCCAAACTTGTTGATGTATAGAACAGATATAGACAAGTAAAAATAAAGCCGGAAGAAGTAGCAATATATAATAACAATATGTCTGGTATTGATCGCAACGACCAAATGATCAGCTACTATTCCTCTCCAAGAAAAAGTGTCCGGTGGTATAAGAAAGTCTTGTTTCATCTTTTAGACATTACTCTCTAGAATTCTTGTTACATTATGAGGAAGTTTGATAACAAAATTTCTTTCCTAACATTCCGTGAAATGTTGGTGAAAGAGTACCTTGGTATTAGCAATATGAATGATGGTAGGCAGCTAGTAAAATCAGGACCCAGAAGAGGAGGAAAGCGTTTGAAAATTGATGATGACAGAATTGAAGTAGAAAAGGAAATACATTTTCCCGACAAAATTCCTCACACAAAATCTCCAAATAAAAGTCACCATATGAGATGCAGGCAATGTGCCAAAAATAATAAAAGGAAAGAAACCAAATACTTATGTAAAACATGTCCAGACAAGCCTGCCCTTTGCGTAGAACCTTGCTTTGAAGACTACCATAAAAATTTCCTTTTGCAAACTGTATTTTGATTTTGTTTGTTTTTTAGTAGATTTGTATTACAATAAAATAATAATCCTTTATGAAACTTTCGCTATTTTTCTATTGACGGTATTTCCCGCTATGTCCCATTTAAACAAAAAAAAGTTTGCACAGGGACAAGACGGCATATATGCCGCTACCAATTTTCTTTCAGTCAAAACTATCTTAGAATGTACAACTTTGATTTAGGTCTGTTATAGGCTTCTTATCTCGTCAGAGTTATAAAATACATATGTGTGTTTTTAAAAGTCCATGTACACCATGTCCGCGAACGTGTTAAGGGCATCGTGTATTACAGTTATATAATAAGTTAAATATTAAAAGACATTATGGTTTCTTGTGATCTACGTAGCTGCAACAGCAGAGACGTCGTTGATAAGAAGAATTCGTCTGGAATATTATTTCATAGGTTAGTGTAGGCCTGACAGGTGTGGGATGACAGATTATAATTTTGAGTAGTCCGGACTAGGTGAGGCAGCCATATTGGTCCCCCACACTTAGCCCCGCCTAATGCTCCCGTTTTGAGAGTACATCAAAGATGCGTTATAGCGTCTCCATAGTATTTTTCCTCAATGGACGCACCGCATCTCATTACTCAATCAGATCTGAATGATTTGATAGAGGATTTGGGTTTAATCAGAGAAAATCACAAATTTTGGTATCTAAAAGAATGAAATCTTGTACATTCCACTACAAAAATCTGTATTGAAGAATCGTCACGAAAAATTTAGTTCATTTTACAAAGTTGGAAGAACTTTTTGTTACTGTACTGATGTAAATCAAATTTTGTATGAAATGAGTATTGAATATAACCCTGCAGAATGGTGATTGTTTATCGACTCGTCGAAAACAAGTCTCAAAGTCGTTTTACTTTACAATGGTAACTCGAAACCATCAATTCCAATGGCTCATTCTACAAACACAATAGAAACATGTGACTGTATGTCAACTATATTAAATCTCATTCAATAATCAAATCATCTTTGACAAATCTGTGGTGACCTTAAGATTATTTCCTTATTATTTGGACTGCAAGGTGGGTTTACCACATATTTTTGTTTTTTGTGTCTGTGGGATAGCCGAGCTGTTCAGTATCATCACCAAATAAAAGAATGGCAGCCACGGACGAGCATTTGTTTCTGGAGAATTTAGTATAAAACTTGGGCCGTTAGTGGATTCTAATTTGGTGATTTTACCCCCTCTACATATTAAATTAGGATTGATTAAACAGTTTGTCAAAGCACTAGAAAGAGAAGGCAACTGTTTATAAAAGTTAAAGAATAAGTTTCCAAAGCTGTCTGATGCAAAGTTCGTTGTTGGCCACAAGTTAGGAAGCTGTTCAGAGATGAAAATTTTGAACGTACCATGAATGATTTAGAGCTGCTATGCTTAAAAATGTTTGAAAATATTTTCTGGGAAATCAAAAGGGTGAAAAGATATCATGGCTAATTTGCTAAAAAACTATAAAAATTTAGGGCGCTGAATGTCGCTTATAGTTAATTTTTCTGCATTCACATTCTTTCCAGTGTGTACCTATGTGGCTGTGGTGTACTTGCTGCTTAGTACTTAAAATCGACAAGGCAAAACAAGGACACACAACAGTAAAAGATTCGAATACTCCATCGCTTATCGTTGATCGTTATCCTTGGTGTGAACTCCACAAAGGCGAAACGACTTTCCACAATATTGTATAAAAAATCAATCTTCCCATTTTTATCAATTTTCGTCTATTTTAAATGTTACTACAGTTTATCCATAACTCATAATTGTAACTAATATACACATGTCAAAAAGCGTTCTTACCTCACTTCCATAGGAATCTTCTTCGCTTACTTCGCTATGCGATATCGCTTTAGACTTTGTATCTGTATATTTTATATTGGATTTCAAAAATTCGTACGGATTAGTTGTACTCCTTATAGACATTTTGAGTAATTTTAACACATGTTCATATATTTAAGTAATATGACATTGATGGATATATTTATTTTTATTGTTAGCGAGTCGTTTTGGCAACCGACACGGCATAACTATGAACTAAAGATGACGACTGAATACCACAACAAATTCCATTCGACCGGAACAATTTTAGAACAATAAAATTCAACTAACTAAATAATATTTCAGGATAAATAGCTTTTGCCAGTAAAATACTATTACATACATGAAAGCCAGCTACAAATTGAATATTACAAATAATGTTATTAAATATTACTTTTCTATATCTATATTTTATTTAACACATGGCTACTCTGCTTACTAGGCTAGCATTGTTTGACAGATTTTTATTTTCACGGAACCGATCACGGATGACACTTGAGAAGCGTAGCGTATAACAAGCGGATGATAAGAGTTTAGTATTGCGTTTTGAGTACTATTACGCGTGAAACTTGGGTTAACACCATCACCCATACCGAACAAGAAATAAAGACGTGGTGACAGGGAATTAGGAATTGATAAAGCAGATATTAATCCAGTAATATTTTGTATTAATAGCGGTTGTAGCCACTGTGAAACTGATTATTAATGTTAATGAATGACACATTGTACTAAAGTAGTAATCTTTATTATAGTATTTTCATCCTAAAAATAGGTGCACGTCATCAATGACGTTTGCGCAATGTTGTCAAACTGATACATATAAAATATAAAAAGGATATAAACAACTGTCAAATTAGAAGTATAGGTTACGAAAACCAATTAGTCTATTGAAAGTTTTTATTGAGGTTGATGCATTAATTACTAAAACAAACTAAACGATTAAAAAATATGATTGTATTACATAGACAAACATTAGTTCATAAAATGATCCACTAATTTTCGATTTTCAATGGAAATTTTATCGCAAACTGTATTTATTTCTAAGCATAAAAATCGATATTTAAAAAAAAGTATGATCTTAGTAATGCTTTAAAGATTTGTCAGAAATATATGAAAAATGAACTTTAATAATAAGTAATAAATAATCAAACGCAGGAAGTAGAATTTATTATTATATTAGTGACAGATATTAAATACAAAAGCATAAATAAAGTAATATTGAGTTCAATCTGACAGTTCATCTTCACTTGAACTGTCCATATTCACATTAATAATAAATTCCCCAGGATCTTCACGATCAACTGCAACTTCCCGCTCCCACCGTTTGTATATTTCATTCTCTGCGTGTTGTATTGTTTTTCTCCAAGTCTCTGGTGTGACAGATTTTAAGGAATTTTGCCATGTTTGTTGTACACTTTCTATACATCGTCCATGCTCTCCAATATGTCTAGCATAATAACTTTTTGTTATATCTCAAATATGCTCGATGGAGTTAAAAATGCAGTGATATGGTGGAAGACGGAGTATCATATGACCATACATGCAGCGCAAGGTTTATTTCTGTAGAAAATTAAACTTTATAGATAACAGTTTGATGCTACTCACTTGTCAACTAATTGAAGCAGTTGAATTCTCAATAAACTCTCATCATATTCAATATTGTTTTTCGTTAACCACTGTTGATAGAACCAACGGAAGAACGCACGCTTCTCTCTTGCCACCAGAGAGTACCGTAAAATGGGGTGACTTTGTGCCAGCCGGGGCGTGATTGTGCCACTACGTGTTGATCGTGTATATTCGCACCATATCGGCACATCGATTCACCTACCGCCCCGAACTCTTGTTCAAGAATACCGATATTAGAGGCGAATAGAATGAAATGTATGGTTTGTGTATGCAATACCCTCCATTTCTGTTCCGTCAAGTTATTAAGTTGGTGAGATTTTGCAAAATTTTCGTTTTATCGCATACTTTCTCCTGGCTTGCCTAAAGTGTTTTAATAATGACCGTTTCAAAGTTCACACGTAATTAGGTGTTATATAGGTTATCTTTTAAAGAATACGCAGTGGTCGAGTAGTGCAAAATAACCTGGGTGTGTCACCTTGAATAAGATTCCGACAATATAAGGGGGGAATTTGTGCCACTACCTATTTTGAAATTCAGTTTATACGCTTAATTATCTTTATTAGTTACTATTCTATGTGAGAATTGGCTGTTCTTTTGTTTTATTTTGGTTTGTAAGAATATCTAGTTTTTGTTATATTTTATAAATAAAAAAAATTTTTCATTAAACCTTCTATTTGGGGCGAGATTGTGCCACAAAAATAACAGAGATAAAACTAATTGGGGTGAAATTGGGCCATGTCACTCATACCATACAGTTTTACTACAATATGAAGCTTGGCCTGGCACATTTTCAGCCTGTAAATAGGCGGCATTGTGCTAAAACGGTAAACAAGTAGCTGGCACAAAGCCACCCCATCCTATGGGGGGAAATTGTGCCAATTGTTATAAATAATTTTAGAAAAACGAATGAAAATTTCTAAGTCTTTTTTACACAATTTAGTAACCAAAGGTTCAAAGTATTTCGTTAATTTTTACAAACATTTTTGGTGTCTATAAATGTCCGAAATTCTTTGAAAACCATAAAAAGTGGCATAAAGCCACCCCATTTTACAGGTAAGTATAAAATTGGTATTCTTGAAACTACCCAGAAACTTCATTTATTAATAATAGTTATTATAAACTTAATGCTTTAGTGTTATTTTAAAGTTTATTTCAATAAAAAGTCATAAATTATTTCTTTTTGGAACTACTAGGGAGGTATATGACCTTACTTAAGGATCAATATTTTGAGGTTACCAGAATCAAATACATTTAGTTATGTGACGGCCTTATATCGCACAGCCATAGCAAGATGAAGTTGGCCTTGATCTAGAAAATGTGTAAGTGACATTTTGTTGACAACCGCTTATGCGACATTGACATTGGCAGTTAATTGTAATCAAACCGAAAACGCGATGAATTGACTTAAACTATAGCTACTATATTTAGGACAGCTGACTCGTCGGCCATTTTGGAAATAAATGTCAGTCATATTACGTACTTATTTTTAGTTATTATTATACCGGGATATCAACAATTAATTTGGTCAATAGTGGTCATTGATTTTAAAATTATTGTCGTAGCGTGCATCGTACATTTAGGTATGTCATAATTTTTTGAATGTCAAAATCTGTCAAGTTATTGTGTTGAAGTTTTCTAATTATGCACGATTTTTGAATCATGGTTTTCACCACAGAGCACAAAATTTACATGATTGAAGCCTATTTTCGAACGGGTGTGCTAGTTAATGGAACTTGGGAATACAGTCAACGTTTGTGTTTGGACAATTTTCGAGAGCACTTCCCAGCCGTAGCAGTATTACCGGACAAGTTTTATGCATGCCTTACAAATTGTGTTGAAGTGTTTCGCGAAACTGGTTGTGTGACGCATAAAAAAGGTGCTGGTAGACCAAGAGTTCGTACGGAAAAAGTTATTAATGACGTTCGTCAACGTATGGAAGAAGAGCCTACAAAACCTTTAAAACGTCTCTCTCAAGAAATTCGGCTTTCTTATGGAACATGCCAAACGATTGTAAAGAAGGACCTGAACATGCATCCATATAAGATGCAATCATATCAAGCGCTTCTGCCTGCAGATCACCCCAGACGCCTTGCGTACTGCCATTGGTTCGTTAATAATTTAATGAATGACGATCTGCTGAACTTAACTTTTTTTTCTGACGAAGCTTGTTCCACCTTTTGGGATACATCAATTCTCAGAATATGCGAATGTGGAGCACTGATAACCCGCATATTTTTATTGAAACGCCACTACATGCTCAGAAAATTGGTGTTTGGATGGCAGTTTCTCGCAGAAGAATAATTGGGTCAATTTTTTTCAATTTCACCGTCAACGCAGAAAGGTACAGAAATATTTTTTTGACTGAATTTGTGCAACAGTTAGACGATGATGAACTTCAATACGGTTATTTCCAGCAAGACGGTGCAACAGCACATACTACACGAGAAAATCTTGCTTTTCTCCGCGAGTTTTTTGATGACCGGCTGATAAGTTTGCATACGGAAGTTGAGCTTCCTCCGAGATCACCTTGTTTGACAATTATGGACTATTTTATCTTTCCTTATTTAAAAAATAAGATTTTCGCAAATGATACATAATTTGCAAGAACTGCAACAAAGAATTGTTCAGCAATGTGCAACCATAACGCCAGAAATGCTGCAAAACGCTTTTCACAGCATGAGGAGGCGCGTAAACTTGTGCATTGAACAAAACGGGGGACATTTCCAACAATTATTGTAATTTAGTTTTTCTGGTTAATAAAAACGTTATTTATTTCATAACTTGTAGTTCATTATTATTTTACAGCTGAACTAAGTAGGTAACACATTTGTAGGTTATTGATAATGTCAGTGTAGCTTGACAATGATTAAATTATTTCAAAAGAATGATTTAAACCAAGACAAGCGTTTTACATTCCATGACCAACATTGACCAATTTAATTTTTGATATCATAGTATATTCTGGGTATTTCTTAAATATACGACTATTGTAAAAAATTATACCTACATTATTTCACGTCCTAAACCGGCTTAATAAAGTCAATTATTCGAAGTTCTATTCAACATTTGCTATTAGCATACATATTTACCGCCTTAAAATTATCTCCAAAATGACGGACGAGTCAGCTATGCTTTATATAGTAGTTGTAACTCAAACTATTGGAATAACTACGTCATGTGCATGCATAGTGAATAATTGATAAGTATAGTCGGGTCGTTTTCGCAACCGACACGGCAAAAGTACGAACTAAAAACGCTGATTCAATACCACTACAAATTCCAATCAACCGGAACAATTTTAGAACAATAAAATTCAACCAACTAATTAATATTTTAGGATAAATAGCTACGGCTAGTAAAATACTATTACATGAAAGTCAGTTAGAAATTAAATATTATAGATAAAATTATTAAACATTACATTTCTATATCAATATTTTATTTGATACATGGCTATTCTGAGTATTGTTGTCAGATATTTATTTTCACGGAGCGCATGACACTTGACAAGCGTAGCGTTTGACAAGCAGGTGACTAGTATTCAGTACAGCGTTTTTCGAACAATTACACATGAAACTTGGGCTACAATCACTCATATTGAACAAGAAATAAAGACGTCGTGGGATAGGGAAATAGAAATTGATAAAACAGATATTAATCCAGTAATATTTTGTATTAATGATAGCGGTAGTAGCGACTGTGAAAGTTATTAAAGTCAAATATATTGATCTAAACCAAATTATATACGAGAAGGTAAGTTTTATTCAACAGAAATGCTTGGTTTTACTTGTAATTGCTTTATGTTATTTAGAATAATCACGTACCTGATAAAACGAATGTAGCTTATAAAGGATTGGAGACGGATTAAATTCAGTATCTATATCAAAAGTCAAAGACAGATTTTGGAACCTGTTAATATATTTGTTCATAACGCTTCGGCAGAAGATTACGATAGTTAAAATAATTTGTACTTATATTGATCAGTTGAAGAAAGAACTCTGTCTAATCGAGGAAGTAGATGGCTCTAACTAAAATAACAATTGTTTGAAGATCACATAAGTAATACTGTTTAGAAAATTTTCAAATTTAAGAAGGTATAACCATGTTGAATGTAATAGAGGAATGGTGGATGATTGATTTCAGAATAAAATAATGATCGAGTTTATTAATGTGATAACAAGATAAGCGTTTGCATAGGGGGATGCAGTTAAAACATATTTATGTTAATATTATTTTTATAGTTTTTCTAAAATAACCTTTGTATATTTTCTGTAGGACTTTAATTTTGTAATTATTTATTGTTATTAATGGAATTAAGAATATATAATTTCAAAAATATGTGATAGTATTGTAATAATATTAATGTAGTACATTATAAATTAGGATAGTAAAAATACTTGTTCATTATTGTATTATAATTTAAAGTTGCTTGGTAAGTTAAATTCTGATCAGTAGCAAAGATTCAGCTTACGAATACTCAACATTTGAAATACTTTAAAATACGTTTGAATTGTTTAATTCTGCATTAAATATAATCTTTAACAACAACAAATTTATATTAGTTTAAAGCTTAAGTAAATAATAATGATGTGTTTAGCTTAATCAAAAATGTTTGATTAGCATGCAAAAATTATGTTGTTGCTTTTAGTACAGCAGTGATAATGGTAATAATCATAGTGTACAGTAAGAATCTGGCAAACAAATGTTTTTATAATTAGTGTAATACTTTTCTTACCTTCTCGCTGTTGCATGTAAAAATACTTTAATTTTGATGCATTTAATGGAAAAGCAATATAGCACTATTAGTAAGGATACTGCTGTACAACTGTTTTTGCTACTAAATATCCTTATTGTCTGTAGTAAAACTAACTCGAACATACTTATTAAATACATTCCTGAATGTTTAAATGAATTTCAAAAGTTCAATTTTCTCTAAAAATCTAACCTTTTTTATATTTATATCTAATTACTAACAGCAGACAAGTTCATACAAATATAAAATAATCATTATATTCTTCTTTTCAATAGTACTTAAGCAAAATTATTATCAAATTAATAGTTACATATTAGAATTATTGTCGGTAGTGCTAAAACCACAAGTCTAATTCATCATTTAGGGTTATAGTGTCAAAATTAATATTACTTGACACATCAAATTTTGCAACGTCTCAAATTTGACGCCATTTTAATTTTGGTGGCGCATGTCGGTTGCGAGAGCGATTCTAGATATATGAAATGCTTAAATTAATTAGGTAACCTATTTTAGGTTAACTATAATACTAATCACGTTAAAGAACAATATTTTTAATTTAATGCTCGCACAAAAAATATTACTTAAATCACTTGCGTGAAACATCTGCATTCGCGCTGTAAAAGGCACTCGCTTCTTTCGGTCGTTCGTGCTTCAAAAATGCCCTTATGCGGAGATATATAGTCTTCTCACACTTGGTTCGTAAATAAGTATTTGATAAACATATTAAAGAATTTGTTCATATAAAATATGTTTTAGTTTAGAAAGTTGTTTAATTTTCAACAAGGAAGAAAATAAAATGTTGAAGATTATTTATATATTATAATAATGTGTACTGCAAAGACTATTTTAAAATGAATATATGTACGCAAAAACTAATAATATATCAATTCTTCTGGCTGGTGGCCCTTCTTCTCAAGTTTCCAATGGTAAGGGGTATTAAACTCATATGGGTATTCTGCAGGAGATTGCCATAAGATCCTTGATTCATCAGCATATGGTTTTGAATAAAGTAATGCATAATACAGGTTGATACTGGGACTCTTAGTCGAATCGAATAGTTTTATTTGAACACCCTTCCTGAACTGTGACCACATATTGCTTTCACTATACCGGCTCCACGTAACAGCATAAAACTTGCGACTGTTTTGATAACTGCAAAAGATTTGGTATACTAACATAAGCTATGTACATATATAAACAAGATAGTTTTTTCAACTCATTAATTTTAAATTACAATTGCTTTTGTTACATGAATGTACACATGACTTGTTTTTAAGCCAAGTTCAACAATAAACCTATCCTAAACTATCATAGAACAACGGGGCCTTAGAGGTAACTTAAGAGTTGCAAAATTGTTTTAGTATTTTTTCAAAGTTATATATATGCCGTTGAAACATACCAAATTTGATTTGCCTAGAACGATTATTAAAAAAAGTTGTAGGTTTTGAAAAAAGTGTTCCCCTATTTTTCTTGAGCAGTGTAGTTTGTAAATAATGTTACCAATCACAATAATTGTACAATAACTGTAAATATTAATAAATAATTTTTAAAATTTGAAGTTCAACATATTTTATTATTTGCATGACTCGAAATTACTCATTTACCCAAGGGTGGTAAGTAGATCACTTACCACCCGTTGTCAATACAACTAGGACTCGTGGTAAAATCAACTTACTTGCTTGAAAACAATTTAACAATAGTTTCTACTTAACATAATGAGAGCAGATAAAATGATTTTAATGAGGCTAGTCCTCGTACGGTAGAAACCTAAACAACACCTATCGCTACTTATTACAATGAATACACTTACCAGTGTGAAACGGGTAAAATACGCTACATAGGTGCTTCTTGTGAAATGTATTCTTTATTTTTTCTTGTATTTACTTGTACTTTTTTGAGGGTAGCAGAAAATCTTAATGAACTTTTAGATTCATTGAAGCTCTCCTCCAATGGTGAAATGTTTATTACCATTAAGGTTTTACAGTTGCCACCTAAGCAGGATTGTAACAAATTAGTTAATTTTGAGGCTCTGTATGGCACGTGGACCTTTGTTTTTGACTGTAATGCCAGTATTACATTACCTAGTGCTAACAGGCTTTTGTTAATACTCTTGGTTTCAGCTAACCTGTCACCAGAACTATTCCCAGCACTTTATTTGTTATATTTGTAGCACCAATGTTTCCTTCATTTTTTTTTTCATTTTTTTCATTTTTTCATTTTTTCATTTTTTCATTTTTTCATTTTTTTCATTTTTTCATTTTTTTCATTTTTTTCATTTTTTTCATTTTTTTCATTTTTTCATTTTTTCATTTTTTTCATTTTTTTCATTTTTTTCATTTTTTTCATTTTTTTCATTTTTTTTTTTTCATTTGTAGCACCAATGTTTCCATCATTTTGTAGCACCAATGTTTCCATCATTTTGCCGAATTTCTAATTTATTATTAATGTCCATCAGGTCAATTAAGTTGTTGTTGTAAATTTCTAAAAAACTTGTCTCGACTTTATAATTCCATCCTGTTTCACGTTCTTGGATTAATTTGAATAGAAATTGGATCGAGCGTGGTACTATCCAGGCTGTTCATGTAAACAAGAAAAGAAATACACACATTAATTATTAATAAAAAAAACACTGCTTTTTATTTTGCTGGTTCAAGACAGAAGTATTATTCAAATTGGGCATTATAATTTGAAAACAAATAAAAACCGAATGAATTCCGAATTATATTGGTGGCATTCAGCAGACGAAAATATAAATCCTTGAAATTTTTATATTAAATTACTACTATTAACTTCATGTGATTATAGGTTCGATTCTCAGTACTGATCGATGAGACCACGGATATTTCGACCTAGTAAGCTGTTATGCATTTTGGTCAATTATGTGTCTCCTCAAACGGGAAAAGTTACTACAAGGCTGTTGGAATTGTGTCATCTCGATGCCACTGACTGTTCGGCAGATGCCCTCTTTAGGACTTTTAAAGCTTGCTTACATAATAGAAATATTTCACTAAATAATCTTCTTGGTGTAGCGTCAGACGGAGCTAGCGTTATGGTAGGAAAACATAATTCTTTTTTTTCAAAAATTTCTGCAGAAGTACCACATGCTACACTATTAAAATGTATTTGTCACTCAGCAGCCATCATTGCAAGAACAGCTTGTAAAGTGTTGCCCTCACAACTGGAAGAGTTAATGCGACAAATCTATACTTATATATCGGGTAGTTCTAAACGTTGCGCCCAGTTGGTAGAGATACAAACATATTTTAATATGAAACATCATAAAATGTTGAAATGTTCTTGTACAAGATGGTTATCTGTCCATCAATGTGTTGTCCGAATTTTAGAACACTGGAACCCTTTACTGTACTATTTTACAATCGCAGTTGTAGAGGATCGTTTACACTCAAGTCAGTTTATTTTAAATACGTTTAACGATCCAAAAACAAAAGCATATTTTTTATTCTTGAAATACTCTCTAGAATATATGAATCAATTCAACGCAATGTTCCAGTCAAAAAATTTTCTGATTCACTCACTGCATAAAACATCTAAAAAACTTTTCAATCAGTTTGCTCAAAATTTTATAAAACGCTTAATCTTAATGAGTGATGTTCCATTAGAAAGTGTCATACATCCTCATAATTATTTAGCTATTGAAAACATTTATTTGGGAAGCGAATGTAATGAGTTTATTAAAGAACATTTAACAGAAGTAGAGCGACATGAAATTAGAACAAAAGTATTAAATTTCTATGTAACTTTGGGAAATGAAATGATAAAGAGGTTACCTTTAACATATGGTATATTTTCGGAGTATGAATTTCTTTTACCAGAGCATGCTTTCAATAAGAACAGAATTACTTTAATCGAATTGCCTAATTTGTGTGATAAATACAAACATATTGTGCCTGTGCATTTAGCAATGAACGAATGGCGAAATTTACCTTTCGCTTTTAATGAGACTGAAGTAAAAGACTTATCCACATTACTAGTAGACGAAATGTGGAAAAATATCAGTGCATATACAGACTTCGAAGGGACATTTCCGTTTGAAAATATTTATAAATTAGCGGTAATAATTTTATCTTTGCCGCATTCGAACGCGGAGAGAATATTCTCATGCATCACAGATATAAAAACCAAAAAACGTAACTGTTTAGGTGAAAAAAGCCTAAATGCCATTTGTGTTGTTAGGTCGGCATTTTCTGCCAAAAATATTGACTGTACGTCTTTTGATCCAGAAGAACAACACTATAACTTATTTTGTGCTAATAATGTATATGATTTTAAAAATTAAACAAATGTCTATTTTCATTGTACTGTTTTGTTTACACGTTGATATTATTTAATTTTGTTTGTGCTAGTGGCCATTAACTATGTTAAGAGTTATGTTCGTGTTAATTTTATTTTTTTTGTTTACACGTTATTTTTTTCAAGAAATATATTCACGTATCCCCTGTTTTTTGACAATTATTTACCTCATCCTCACATTCGTATTTAAATTTTAAACTTCACGATTCGGGGATTTTTTATTTGAAAATAGGGAATTCCAAACGGTTGGGAAGGGAAAGCAGTATCCATGAGGTTGGCAGCACTGACTATACTGTGCTATGGATGACTCAACATTAAGAAAAAGGTAAAAAATATAACATTTTTTAATTAACATGAAATATGTTTTGAATATATACCCAGCTAGCAGACTGACGTTTTTATGACGTCTAACTTAAGTCATTTACGACCTTAAAGGACATTCGACCAAAATATGACGTCATCGGTACGTCTCATTGGGACGTTCATGTGACGTACGTTGTACGACGTTTTATGTACGTCATTTTTTGGGCACATTTGTACCTACTCAATATGTGAAGAGTATTTTAAATCAACCGCCTAAAAATTTCCTTCGGAGTTCGGTATTATTCGATCGCGTACGTGGTACGATCGCTTCCCACACGTTTTTTGTACTATTAACGGTTATAAACTCAGAAATTAGTGGAAATTAGTAAATAGCACGTAATTAGTATATAGTACGTTTTGTAGTGTTATCTTTTAGTGTTTGTATTATTATATCTTATATATATCTCAAGCTGGTATCCGGGTAAGTATAGATTGAATAAGCCCTTAAAACAAGACACACCTCTATCATTGTAGATACTTATTATGTACTTGATTACATGGGAGGTTATTGTTTATAAATGAAGGAGTTTTAGGTAAAAAATAATAAATATAATAATTTTATAGTACATAATTATATGAGGCAAACCGAGACCAATATAGGTAAATGTGAGTTTCCTTATACTACGTATAAGAAAGTAATATGTTTAAATATACTTGATGATATATAGCATTAATAAATGTGAACTCAAAAGCCTTGTAATTCATAATGTAGTGAAGTTTTAAAGATAAAGTATATATAATAATGTACATAATGGTTCAAATAAAGTATGTACAAAAAATAACATTCAAGATATAATCTATAACTTTAAACATATAAAGTATCTTGATTAAATTGTAATATCGCCTGTCTATTGGAACATATATACAGTATATGTCTCTTGTTTTTAATATGGCTCTGCCAAAAAGTATTTTTAATTGTCAAAACACTTATCCTTTTTATAGTAAGTTTGCCGTAATTGAATTTTCTCCAGAACAGGGAGGAGGCTTAAGTCTTGTTAATAAAAATTGGCTGACACCAAGGAAAAAGGAAGTTTTTTGACCACCTTACAAAGAGCAAAAACAATTTAATAAATCTCTGAAAAATTCAGAAAATGCAAATCCAGAAACATGGAATGTATATGTCAGAAGAATTTTCTTTGAAACCGGTTAGTATATTTTATACTTGATATATCTACTGACTTTTTTTTGTGTTTTTGTACCTGTACAATATTGACTTATTTCTTTAAATGTTTATTGTTATTAACTTTATTTTGATATGCTGGCTTTAGATATTAAATTTGTATTAATTTCTATCAAATATTCTTAAGAATGGTAATTCTTACTTGTAATTAAATTGATACGATAGATTGAATGCATACATTTATATAGTTTTATTTGTTTTATTTTGGCGATATATTAAAATGCATGCATCTGTTTAGACGATTATGAAGAAGCTCTAGCAAAACTCAAGAGGGCCGAGAATATCTCAGACTTACAAACAGAAGAGGAAGAAACCCTTTCGAAAATAAAGAAGGCTTTCTTTACTAATAGTAAGTTCTTTATGTTTATAATATGATCTCTAAATAAGTAAGTCGTTCGTCAACGTTTATTAATTTACTCTACAGCTATTAGATGTTTAATGATGATTATACCAGTTTTGTTGTATATATATTTTTTGATACTCGTTGACAAATTCTGAATTATTTCTTGTAGAATATATGTTGAGAAAAATGTAATAATAAGGAAGTATTTATACATTTTTAATAAAGTTATGTTAATATTATCACTTGTTTTTTCTTACATTTTCTATTGATACCATATTCATTCCTATGTCTGTTCGGGTTAAAATAAAAAAAATAAGGAAACAAAAATTTTTAGTTTAATTCTTATGGCTAATCTAATTCGTAACAGTTTCACAGTTGCATTTATAGTAATTTTTCACTGATACCTTGTAATTTTTGTGATACGTGTTATCACTTAACAAGCCATGCCTATCAGAGCTTCACTATAATGTTTGACTTGTGTGAAATTGCTTATAGTACGTGAATAATTTTTATTTATATGTAGGTCTAAATAAGGTCATTATTAAGTCATGATAACGTCGCATAAAGGTGAGAAATCGACGTCGCCAGTACGACATTACCTGACGTCATTTTACCTGTGACATATACACGTTATTGCAACGTCATCTAGACGTCATTCGGTAGGTCATTTTAATTATAACTATTACCAAAAAATGACGTCATATTGTCGTCAGTCTGCTAGCTGGGTACTTACATTCAAATATTATTGAACAATAAATTAATAATAAGTCAATCCTTTATTCAATTATCATTTTATAATTAAAAAAACACAACCTAATGGTTGTGCAGTTGTCTTGTAATTTTTATAATCTGTGCGAAAAAAGAACAGTTTTTTATGTATTTATAATTACTATTTACTTAATGTTTTACTGTAATTTTTGTGTTAGTGTTAAAGGACAATTTTCTATGCTTTATAATCTACATGTTTACATGTTAAACATTCTGAGAGTGAATGTTTGTGCCTTTTAAATTGTTGTGATTGTCTTTTTGTTTTTTTAAAAAAACAAGTATTGCTCAGTAATAACTGTGGTGTTAATCATACTATATGTGTAATTTAATTTTTGATATTTATTTTTAATAAGTGACAACATAATTATTGGAATAATGCTTAAAGTTTTAATTTATATGACCACCCACACAAGATCTGATTTCTTCATTAGGGTAAAACGGGAAACTATCTCATTTTAACCTGATGCATGCCGGCCAATTTGACCGACGAAAAAATTCTAACCTAACATGCAATCGCAAAGTGATCATAATGAAAATGTTTGTTTAGATATCTATTAATCGTAAAAAATTATAAACCCCAGTCTGCTAGGATTTGTGAGAACAATCCTTACGTTTTTAAAAGGCTGCTTTTATAACAGAAGTGTGAAAAACTGAAAAACTTACCCACTTTTTTAGCTATCATTCGCACGACTTACACCTTCTGCGCCATTGGATGGAATAGGCAGGAACAGCGTTGGGATTTTAGTGTTGGTCACGGATTACGGATGGTTCACTTAAATGAGGGGTTTTGCCGCCTAATCTACCTAATGCAGGCGCACCTAGATGGCGCCACGGTGTTAGAAACAAGAGACCTAGAAGTAAATTTGAATCATGACTTTAACCGAATAATTGAGATGTCGCTACTACTGTGCTGTGTGCTGTCACTTTATGCAAGCGCGTACAGGCCGTTAACCAACAAATTTTGTGTGTGTTGCTAAACATTATTTTTCTTATTACTACTTAGTTAGTGGTGTTATAATCGTACCGTCAGTTGTGTAAAGAGTAATATGATAATTTTATTAAGTTGACATAATGCATTTTTAGACTTAAAATATGGATAGAAGCTGGTGCATTGTATGTGCGCCGTACAAGCAAGAAGCAAGAGCGATGCATATTTTCCGAGAATGCGAACAAGTAACTAATGGCACTAATAGTTGACATATAACCCGAAGGTGAGCTGGAGATTTTTTGTTTGTAGTTCTGATTCTAAGTGCAACAAGGACCACCTGGTTGTAGCAAGGATTTTGTTGGTTTCCGATTACAACAATTAAAGTTTGCAATTATTAGGAGTATAATATAAGTGAGAATAATTGTAGTTGAGATATTAGGCGATTTTTGACAAAATGGTTAGTATACATTATAAAGGACCTCTAATTGAACAACTTTTTCTTACAAAATTATCAATGCAAATGTAGGGAAATGGAGATAAAAAATAAATTAGGTACTCACCGAGTTAATCTTGCAGGTTACAGCCTATGTGAGATATCCCATATAGAGCATTGAAATAATGAAAATCGCAATAAATGATGTTTATTTAAGCTCACAACACAACAATTACCTTTGATTTCCACGTTCTTTGATTGAATTTTAGCAAAATTGTAAATACGAGATCACAGGATATCAGCTGTTTTTGTTGACATTTGATGGTGCTTTTAAAATCGCAGAAGTCATAAGAAAACATACAAATTGACCTAAATTGTGTGTGATTATGTGAAATAAACATCAATTATAGTGATTTTCATGATTTCAATGATCTATATGGGATATCTTACATGAGATGTAACCTGCAAAATTGACTTGGTCAGTACCTAATTTATTTTTTATCTCCATTTCTCTATGTTTGCATTGATAATTTTGTAAGAAAAAGGTGTTCAATTAGAGGTTCTCTATAAGGTACACTAGTCGCCCGACACCTCAACTGCAGTTTAACCCTATGGGTGTATAAGAAAGCCTTTAAACTACACGAAAAACTTACTACTTGTTTTTAAGTTTCTATATTATGTTTTTTCACAAGCAATCAATCCATGTTTAGCAGTGTTAATAGAAACTTCAGATTTGTTGGTACAGAAGCATTTATGGTTTTTCCTAATGATTTTCCTATGCAGTTTACTATAATGAAAATGTGCCTTTATACTATCGTTGATATTTGTTAGTATACAGTTGTAATTATTATATTTTATAGGAGCGAAACTTGGCAACAGCAAATGGGCATGAAACCTGTGCTAGATGCCAGTACAACATGTAATAAGAAACTTTGCAGCCTACATTTTGACACAAGATACTATGCACACCCTCATTCAGTACACCTCAACAGAAATGCAGTGCCGACACTCCATCCCATGAGGCCACCCACGGAGCTTGAGGCAGCCATATCATTGGAAGTCTCATTTGTTTTACGACAACAATAAATTAACCAATTTGGTGTTAGTTATTGCAGGTTTAATTTGTTTGTTTTCTTCTATAGCCATGTAATTAACATTATTTAGTTTTTAAGCCCTAATTGTCACTCTTTTAATTATATATTGATGAAAAGACGTCTACTAAATTTGTTAGGTATCTTATGTATCCATATTTTTATTTATGTCACCTTATTTTATGTTCATCATTTATGTAATACAAGATTTTGTAAATGGTGGTAGTAAACATGGGCTTAAGTCATTGTGTATCTATCGGGTTTAATTACCTACTTTGTAGTATTTTGAGTAGGTACTTGTACTTTTCAACAGCAATTCTATCTTATTGTTAAAACTATCTTTGTAGTAATATATGTTGAACACTTGTGAAATATAGAAATAGTAATACAATAAAACACCTTTTTCACTAAATATAGTTTAATAACTAGATGTCACATTTCGTGTGCACTGCACACATCGTCAGTAGTAACTGTTATTACTGACGATGTGTGCAGTGCACACAAAATGTGACATCTAGTTATTAAACTATTTTTTGTGAAAAAGGTGTTTTATTCTATTAATAAAAATATATTTGTTAGTCGAATATTCTACTTTTGGTAGATTATGCTATTGTTCGTTAATTTATTTTTGTACTGGTAATTTAACTAAAACACATGTTGGATGTTAGTTATAATTTTTCAATAGTAATCATAAATGTATACCTTTTCTACTTTGTAGTATTTTGAGTAGGTACTTGTGCTTTTTCAACAGAAATTCTATCTTAATTTTAAAAATATGTTTGTTAGTTGAATATTCTACTTTTGGTAGATTATGCTATTCTTCGTTTCTTTATTTTTGTACTGGTAATTTAACTAAAACATACGTGTTAGATGTTAGTTATTAATATTCATAAATGTACTTTGTACCTTTTCTACGTAGCAATATTAAAGTGTAATTATTTAAGTAATTCTTTTCTTTAAAACGTTATTGTGTGGTTACAGCATTGTAATTGAATATCGTACTGCATACTGTTTTCCTTAGCAATGATTCCTCATTACTACGGGAACTAGTAAATAGTATGCAATTTGATGACAGTGGTGTGATCATGTACCGCGAGATCAAAAATTATATTGAAAAAGGTTTGCTATGGAATGTACAAGTCTGTCTTAAGTTATATCATTAAGTGTCACACTGCATTATATTTTCTCTTAAAATGACAAATATTAATGACAGTATGACACTTAATGATATAACTTAAGACAGATTTTTACATTCCATGGCAAACCTTTATCAATATATTTTTGATCTCGCGGTATTAAACCCTAATTTTTAATAAACTTAATTTTGAATTTCCCGCTACCAAATACATTTTGAATCGCCCGCTATTTGCTTAGTGTTATTGAAAACTGTAATTTTTTGATGCCAGCGCCGTCTATATCGGCCTTCACGCAATACAAACCGCGGATAAAAATTTTGGCTTGACTGCGCCACTGATTGTAATGTGTGGTGTTGGTAGATTGTACTAAAACTTGGTGTCTGAATGTAATAGATCATATGGGCGGGAAATTTAAAAATATATATGTATAGGTATAGAAAAACGCAGTTATTTAATTTAGAGAATCTAATAAAAATTTAACATAAATGATACATGAGAATATTCTCAAAACAAAACATAATAGATTCTTAAAAATAAAATAAATGTGTTTTTGTTTACATTTTAGTCGCGGTGGCCTCTGTGCAGTGTTCATCGACCGCGAATCACGAGTTTATAGCATTTCGGGGAATCACTGGTGTAGTTTCTTTTAATTCGTAAATTATGTCTACACCATGTCTACACCGTCATAATAATCTGTATGATCGGTATCTTAAATTACAACTTTTGCCACCAACAACGGCATGAACACCAACATAAAAGATAATCTATCAAGACAATTCCCACTTGGCAAAATCACTATATGCTCACTTGTTCTACATTAGCAATACGTATTTTCATCCTTGTGATTTTGCCAAGTGGGTTGTCACCATATCCCCAGTAATTATCACACGCGCAGGTATTATCCCAAGCAGCAAAATCACAATTTTAGAGAAGGATGAAAATATAAATTTGCTAATGCAAAACAAGTGCGCGCATAGTGATTTTGCTACTACGGATACTGTTCCGAAATTACAGGTTACAAGATTTGAATTAAAGTAAGAAAAAACACGAAAAAGTAATAGATTTATGTGCTTTCGTAACGACGTAATAAAACACAAGGAAATGTAATAGATTTATTACAATTGTAATAGCAATCCCAACACTGGGCAGGAATAGGCACAGATAAAATATTTATACTCTTATATAGATGGCTTAAGTTCACTAATATCACGAGACTTGAAATAGTAGTAATTGTTTTTGTCGCCAACAGCGTTATGTGCACGAGCGGCAATTTTGAAACATATACCTTTAATTTTTTAGTTTTAAAATTGATAAAAACAAAGGAGTTACCGCAGGTTAATAATACTCTAATATATTTTTTCGTAATAAATTTATTTTGCATTTAAAGTACATTTATTATCTAAGTATAATTAATAATAGAATATATGCGTATGATTGCCGACAAGAGACAAATATCAGTATTTAAATAAAATAAAATGTGTTATATAGTGTGTGCTTTATTAAGTTCATTTACAATTTCGATAAACATCTACATTTTAACAAAAACATATTTAGTTACTGCTAGTTCTATCAAACCATTTGCTACTTTTCTGGCAGAAAATGTATATTACTATGAAATGGAAAAATATTGATTATATTTTAAATTTATTTATGTGGTACTGAGGTGTGTTTAAATGAAATATGACAACTAAAAGTATTACTTAAACTAAACCTTTCTGACTACGTAAATGCACTAATCTTGGCTTATTTCTTCTAAAATGAAGCATTCGTTTACCTAAGGTAATAAAAAAAGGTGAAGATCTCTCTGTTTATATGATGTTCGGCTTAATACAGTCGACCAGGTATATCTTCCATATAGCTGGCCTTAGACATTACGAAAGTGTGAGTAAGAGGTTGAATTATGTGTTGCCTATTTGCCATTTATTAGTGCGGACTTTGTGATCATTCTTATTGGTTTCAAAGTAATTTTTTGGAGACCAGGGTTATATTTGAAAGTAAAGTAAATACATTGTCGAGTTCAGAATAAAAATGTCTAGGTACTCACGATTCAAAAAAGTACTTTTTAAACAGAGTAAGCTTTATATCGCTATAAAACGAAAAAAATTCAAAGTGCTATATTTTAACTATTTTTTAATATAATTGCAAATTTGAATCGTCAGTCGCTAGAACAAATATTCATTATTTCGTTCACGCAGCGGCAACTTTTTCAAGTGCCTTGATTTTTGCGATTTTTTGCTTTGAATTTGACCATTTGTGGCATACGCCGATCAAGTAAAACCCCCCCCCCCCCCTTAACGGTGAAGCATCGACTGGCAATATAGCAGTTATCTCTACTCTCCTATCTTTCGTCGTGCTCTCAGTACGGCCAAAGAATACGACGTTGCAATATTTACCTGGTAATATCAAGTGTTTCATTACACAAGCTGTATATTGTGATTTCAGCATTTTTATTTTGTTTGTTGTTTTGTTTGTGACAATTTAAAATTATCAAAAACTCAAATATACTTTGCACCAAATTTTAGACTGTGAAAACTGTGAACGGTTAGAAAATCTGCTAGAAATATACAAAAACAATCTAAAAGTCAGCGAGGAGAAGCGAAAAAAACTTCATAATACCCTATTAACCATAAAAGGGAATATTCGAGTCCTTTGCAAAATTAGACCCAATTTAATTACGGAGGAGGGTAAACCCCTCTCCAAATTGAAATACATCGATGAAAACACAGTAAAATTGGGAGATACTGACACGAAATATTGTTTCTCTAAGATTTTCCGCCCTCGATCATCACAAGCAGACATATTTGAAGATATCGCAGAGGTCATGGAGTCGGCCCTAGATGGTTACAAATCAAATTGGGAGATAGTGACACCGAGTGTTGTTTTTCTATGCCTATGGGCAAACTGGCTCTGGAAAAACCTACACGATGTTGGGCCAGGAACGCAATTCAGGTAAAAATTTCATTACATGTATGCTAAATACGCTGAAATAAAAGAATATTTCCAATACGCACCCATAACCAGTTGCGATGTAGAAAAGTCATTTTCTATTTACATAGATGTACTTCATTCAAAGAGAACAAAACGTACAAAAGAGAACCTTGAGAAGGTATTGCTAGTAAATATTAATACTTAAGTCAAGTGCATGTACTTTTATCGGGTCAGTTATACCTTTCGATAAATTACCTTTTAAAATTTTGTTTATATTGTTAGTCCACTGAAAAATTAACATTAACGTGAAATAATCTGTAAATATATCTATATAGCAAATTATGATTTTGGCAGGTAAAAGAAAATTCAACCAAATTTAAAATTTTATCTACCAATTTCGCACGTACTTTATTTTTAACGCATAATTTAGGCAAATAGAAATTTGTAACGTCTAAACATTTCGAAAATGTACGAATAAAGTTTGTTTTTGGCCTGACTAATTTTTGTACACTATAGGCTCGTACATCAATTAAATGGTGTATAGGTTCTGAGCCGTGAGATACTAAATCAGACCGACAAGTTTCACACATGCCAATCCGTTTTAAAATTCGTTTTGCGATAAACCCGACAATATAGGCTTGCTTTTGTAAAATTATGTCGTGACTCTCATTTTTACAGGTGAACAATTCATTATCTTCTACATCATTGCCTTCATCTTGTGGTATTTCTGTTGTGATGTTTGTCGTTACAAAGTTTTTTAGCGTATCAAGAGCACCATCATGCTGATCTTCTTCACAATTTGCACCCGGAGAATGTGAGGCGAAAAAATTGTTTATCAGAAGGCTTTTAAAAGATGTTATAAATGAGGAGCAAGATGGATTTATGTTTCGCACTCCGTGGCTTCTAATACAGCCAAAGAGATTTTCAACGGGGTCTTGATTAAGGTTGCGGCTGCATAGATATTTAAAGCCTTTAGTTTTTAATTTCTGCCAAATATATATGAAGCCACGAAGTGTCAACTGCCAATTTTTTATAGTTGGAGGGACAAACTCGCGATCGGTATTTGATATGAATCGCACTGTATCCAATACCTGAATGCATTCATACCAAAATGTGACATGATTTGTGTCATTAGATACTGCACTATGTAGTGTCTTTCCATGTGTGTTAATCTTGGACAGAGCATTGACACTGTCAAACATTTTATCGAATAACATCAAAAAGTCTACCGTATCCAGAGCTTCCTTTGAAAGACAATTCCCTACAACAATAAGTATGAGTATTATATATAAAAGGCAAATGAAAGAAAATATACCATATTGTACCAGTCCACGCATTGTTGACGATACACGATGTGAAAAAACCTGTGCTGCAAGTTTTACTTTAATTTTCTTCACTTTGTCCTTGTATATGTGTGCATCCGTTAATTTATTTAACATGCGTGTATCATCATCCCTACTATCTAATTCGTATAGATCCACAATATCGCTCCATCGTGCTGTCTGTTCCCCTTTTTTCCATATAAATTTGGCATTATTGGCCAACAAATTATTTCTTACTCCTTTAAGTAGATGTGGTGGATCAAATATAGGAATAATTTCTTCCTCAAATACTTCGAATCCAAAAACATTCTTTTTTGTTCCAGACAATTTATGGCGTCGCTTAGTGTCCTCCTTTAATCTGTGAATGGCAGCGGTATTCACTGCAGACTGATCGCAAACAGTTGCTATCACATTGAGACCTATACTTTGCAGCTTTTGAATAATGTTCTTTATGGCTACTACCAAATTGTTTGTGCTCATTCCACCTTGTGAGAAGTAATAGCATATAGGCTGCTTCCACTTTCTTTTCAAGCCCCGAGCCATAAATACCATAGCATGGTCAACTATTTTTTTTTGTCGCCCATTACCACAATCTTCAAAACCATAAATTATGTCCTCTTTTTTATTATAAGTTAATGATGCTGCTAAAGACATTTCATCAAACATAAGACTACAGTAACAGTCTAGATCATCCATTTTATCTACTGTTAACTTTAAATTATCCAGAATTGCTTGGTTCATTCCACAAGAAAATGGGATTTTATATAGCAGAGAAGTTAAGGTTTGACGGGTAGGTAGGACAAATGTCTTTTGCAAAGTCCTATACCCCCTTGGTGATTGTTTAAGCAAGCTCAAAGCAAAAATTTTATCGTCAATAGAATAACGACGGCCTTTACGTATTCTATGCTGCAATCGAATTTGACTTGCAATAAATTTTTGACTGCTTTGAACAATTCTGCATTATGTCCATGTTCCATTGCAACTTTCATTAGCTTCTTATTGGAAGCATTTTCGTTAAATAATTTCCTAGCACAGTATAAAAGACCCTTAGAGGCACGATACAGTCTTTTTGCATGAGGAGAAGGATCACTTCGACGAGAAATACCACAATCTCTCAAAATGTTCATTCGTTTTTCCATACCTACAATCAAAGAACAAGGTTAAAGATATTTAAAACACAAAGGCTAATTACTGATAAAATCAGATGTCCTAACATTCCACTGAATTTAAATCAAAATGATAATATAAACTCCGATAAAAACTTACCAAGACTATGATAAGTGTGCTTTTTAAATAACTGAATATCCTTCCGTTCTTCATCTAAGTTCTGTTGATTTGAAGACTCTAGTATAAATATAAGAAGAAAATGGATTATATGATAGCATAATTTTGTGACAAGATTTGTTTTTACCTGGTGTCCTATAATCACTTGTTGAAGAACTAGCCTCTCCTGATGTGCTGGCCTCATAAATTGAACTATTCCCAGATTCAAATGGTTGCAAACCTATAATATTCAATATGGTTATTTAAATAACAAATTATATATTTGAACCTCATCAGCAATTGAGAAGTATTGTTAAAATGTTAATATTGCAATAAACATAATAATTCATGTGTCAAATTTGTATCTATTTATACACTTAAAATTTATATATATAACATGCACTTAAAGTGATAACTGTTTGTAGATGTTGTATGACAATAAATGAAGCACGTGGACATTATGCAGTAACATGAGTATGATCAGATATCTACAGAGCAGCTAATTATTTATGTAGTGAAATGTTCTTTTATAGAACTTTATTTCTCATTATTACTAATGCATCTTCAAACTGAACTAATGACTAACTGAACCCTATTCAATAAACCAAACAGAAACGCATTGTTTACATATGTTTCTAAAAATCAGCAACTTGTACGTATCTGAACGTGCACTTTGTTTTTTATTTAATGTCTTAATTAATACCTGATAAATATAATGTAGGAACAGCATCTGCCTTCAAATTTGATCTGTTATGATATGTTGTAAATTTCATTTGTGGAGAAAAATGATAGTCACACACCCGATAATTTCTTCGCTTTTCAATTTTAAGGTCTTCTCGTCCCACAGCTATCTTCCACTGTTCAAAAAGCTAAGAATAAAAATATAGTTAGCACATATTTTATCGAATATGGTCGAATTTCATTGCGTGACTATTTTTTATGTATTGAAAAGCTAAAAAGATAATTTAGTAAAAAATCAAAATAATATGCTTACCTCGGGTTTCCTAGGAAAAATATGCAGAATTGCATTTTCCTGGTAAATTTTACACCCAGTTATAATGCATTTCACCATTTTTCCAAATTATAAACAGTTCAAATAACCTAAGATATTTCAAAAACAAAACTTATAAACAGAAAAACTAAACTAACTTTAAAAACGAATATAAATGATTATAATACAATGGAGAAACACGTAACTAGTAATAAGAAAAGAAATTAATATAATACCGAATCACAAATAATTACAAACTGAAAATATTATCATAAACCACAAAATAACTGTAAACACGCTCGCACGCTCGAAAGCAAATTGAATCGGCTCTATGAATACACTTCCGCGTGCTCCGGCAGAAATACCAGCATAACTCGCTTTTAGAAACTGTAAAATATTAAAATTCCTAGATAAATTACTAAAGTGCTACAGACCTGCCGCAGGTGACAAAAACTTTTATTAATGGTTTGTAACCGAGCTAAGTTTCTATTGGTAGATAGGAAGTTTACAGGGCATGGCGTAGCGTATAACAAGCTGATGAGAGTTTAGTATTGCGTTTTGAGTACTATTACGCGTGAAACTTGGGTTAACACCATCACCCATACCGAACAAGAAATAAAGACGTGGTAACATAGGGAATTAGGAATTGATAAAGCAGATATTAATCCAGTAATATTTTGTATTAATAGCGGTTGTAGCCACTGTGAAACTGATTATTAATGTTAATGAATGACACATTGTACTAAAGTAGTAATCTTTATTATAGTATTTTCATCCTAAAAATAGGTGCACGTCATCAATGACGTTTGCGCAATGTTGTCAAACTGATACATATAAAATATAAAAAGGATATAAACAACTGTCAAATTAGAAGTATAGGTTACGAAAACCAATTAGTCTATTGAAAGTTTTTATTGAGGTTGATGCATTAATTACTAAAACAAACTAAACGATTAAAAAATATGATTGTATTACATAGACAAACATTAGTTCATAAAATGATCCACTAATTTTCGATTTTCAATGGAAATTTTATCGCAAACTGTATTTATTTCTAAGCATAAAAATCGATATTTAAAAAAAAGTATGATCTTAGTAATGCTTTAAAGATTTGTCAGAAATATATGAAAAATGAACTTTAATAATAAGTAATAAATAATCAAACGCAGGAAGTAGAATTTATTATTATATTAGTGACAGATATTAAATACAAAAGCATGAAAAAAGTAATATTAAGTTCAATCTGACAGTTCATCTTCACTTGAACTGTCCATATTCACATTAATAATAAATTCCCCAGGATCTTCACGATCAACTGCAACTTCCCTCTCCCACCATTTCTATATTTCATTCTCTGTGTGTTGCATTGTGTTTCTCCAAGTCTCTGGTGTGACAGATTTTAAGGAAATTTGGCATGTTTGTTGTACGCTTTCTATACATCGTCCATGCTCTCCAATATGTCCAGAGTAATAACTTTTTGTTATACCCCAAATGTGCTCGATGGGGTTAAAAATGCAGTGATATGGTGGAAGACCATACAGTTATGCAAGCCGATCTACTTCATAAACAGCCATCAGAGAGTACCAAAAGTATTGTGCATAAATGTGTGCCTATACGCTTATAGTAAAAATACATAATTTCTTACCAACGAATAATTTTAAGAAAAGACTCAAGATTATGGTTTTGATAACTTGCAAAAATTTTTCATGTGCAAGTTCTAGTTTGTATATAGCCGTATTCAAGACATTCAATGTAAAAATTGAATACATTTTATTATCATTACTATTAATTTCTGTCTACTTGGTATATATAGCAATACAATTCACTGAATTAAAATCATAATTAAAAGTATTCACACATAACATTAAATGTTAAATCAAATTCTTCGCAACTATACCTCCCTTATTTTTAAGAAATGTTTCTGGTATGGCACAAGCTAACGATTTTAGGGTAGCTTACTTTATCTCTCAGATGGAACTGAAAACGACGGAGTCTAAATGTAAGAGAGTTAAAGAAGTCTGGAATAATAAATTAAGTTACAAGAGATTTATGTTTGAAGCAATGCACTTTATTCATAATAAAACTTGATACAGTATACGAAAATGCAAACATAATATTCATAAACTAAAAATTATATGAAATAATCTTAAACTCTAAATTGGCGGTTTTTTGGTTGGTAATGATAGCCCAGCCAACATGATCACGTCTGATTCACGTCATTTTAAGGTCATTTCTCGTCAACGACGTCATTCGCCCAAAAAGTTACGTAAGAATGACGTGATTTTTGAACCCAACTGTAGCCGTAAATTATGAACGTCAAAATGACGTTAAAATCTGGTCATCCTATTCACTGTTTTATAATGCGCCTTATATATATAATTACTTATAAATAATTATGTATCTCACTTTTATTATTTTCGTTGGCTTTTTTGGGTCTCTTTGACTTAAAATACCTAAAACTGAACGAAAATATTTGAATAGTGGTTAATCATAAAAAAAAATATATAATTACCTAAATACATGTTATAAATAGACTTTCCCTATCGTTTGAATTTAGTAAGTTATTATTTTTGTAAATTTTTTTGTAAATGTGTTTTAATAGTATTTCACCTGAAATATGGCAAACGCTGATAAGATTTTCTCGAACTTTTTGTCTTTCAGCTGTGTATATTTAAAAATCGCATATGTGAATTAAGTGACCAACCACCACACGTGAAGTTTACGCGGTTCCTCATCCAGCCAATCAAAGCTCAAGTTTACTTGTAATAAACCGCAATGAGAGCACGTATTTTCTTAGCCGTTTCGCTTCAGACGAACGGACACAGCCAGACACAGCCGTTTGCGAGTTTGCGATGAGTGTGGTCGTTTGTTATTACGCTTTTGCTTTGCGCCAGTTTCTACATTCAGCGTCAGGCGTTTTGTGTGTATTTGTTGTCTTCAAATTGTGCAAATTAGTTGTATTTTATAGTGTGACTTGTTTGGCTTTTTGGTAAGTACATGTTAGAGTGGTATTACAATATTGTTAATTTCTGATTTTTCGCATGCTTCATATCAAACCATTTTTTGTGTACCAAAACCTAACCTTAAAATTTGTGGTTTGATTATGTTTGATGATGAAATCATGTAATCTCGTCTTGTCCCAGAATTCACGGAACAGGATACCACTATATACGGTCTCACCAAGCATGTAAATCTTTATAATACTGCAAAAATTTTGATTTTTCCATCTACTTTTCTTGTAGAACACTGACCTTTGTAAGCAACTTAATTATCACTATAATTGTCCCGCGAATTCTTGGGCATCCTGTATTATTGGAAAATTATTTAAAAAGTAATCCAGTTAGGTCATATAAAATGGCCTACGTTGCAGTACAGTTCATAGAGGGTGATGGCAGTGGAATTGCACTAGTTTCCAAACAGTGGTTAACGCCAAGGAAAAAGGAGGTCTATTGGCCACCATACAAAAATCAATCGCGATATAACAAGGCTTTAAGATGTGGAGATACTCCAGATGAGGAATCATGGACATTATACCCGATATCAAAATGCTACTTTGAGAATGGTATGTATTTTACTTGTAAAGATTGTAACTATATACTACATAAAAAAGAGGTTTATATAAATATTGTTTGTATACTTGTGCGATCTATTATTTTCAATACTGTGGGGTTTTCATAAAAAATTTTCGACATAAAATTTCAAACTTCAGCATGCTGTATGCTGAAAAAGAGGTCGAGTGGCTAAATAGTGAGAGCCATGTGACAATTATGCTGAAAAATGAATATATTGTAACTGTGACGTAAAATGAAAACAATGAAAGCTTATACATATTTGTATTTTGTAGATGATATAGAAAAGTCTAAACGAAAATTAAAACTTCTAGAAGAAAGTTCTGATATTCCTTCATCAGATCTGGAAGTGCAAAGAAAGAGAAAAAGAAAAGTGCCTCGACGATTCTCCTCAGATGAAAATTCATCAAGCGCTGACGACAATCAAGATAATGAACTTTCACCTCCCCCGACATTGAGTCAACACAGAACTACATCAGATAGTTTATCAAGTTGTAAGTGTTCGGTAAACTTTTTTTTTCTATATTCTTTTAAATAATTTATTAGGTTCTAATGCGTTGAATAACAACAACACTAAGTTGTCACAAAATTATTATTCATCAGTGCAGTTAACCCCACCGAACCGATCTTTTGGATTACATCTGACCCCACCTCGAGAATATATAACTTCCACACCGTCTTCAAGCAGATCTAATGAATTTCCTTCAACACCGCAATCAGTGCAATCTTCTTAATTAGCTAATTCAGGTATTTAACCGTTGCTGTTTCATATAGTCCTGTACTATTTCTTACAGTAAATCTCTGATAAAATGTACTAACTTAAAATTATTTTATAGGAGTTAATCACAACAGGCTTATAATAATTCTTGCCCAGTTACAAGAACAAAATAAAGAAATACTGAAAATATTGAAACACCAGAATCATACACCACAACACATTTTAGCTGATAATATACCAGTGCAACTTCCGATAAAATCTGAAGAAGATTTAAAAAAGCTTGAAAGATTTCTTGAAAATCACAATGATCTTGTTGCTTTGGTAAGTAAAATGGTAACAACGATATTTTTCAAATTAACAACATTTTGTTTTAATAGAGCTTGTATTTCTCTTCTTTGGGGGGGAGAGAAATTACCTCACAAACAAATAGTATACTAAGACACTTGCTATCTGACGACGTTGCCAGTGGATACAGTTTCAAAGGGACTAGAAATGATAAACAAGCATTCAGAGATCTTAACTTGAATAAAGTTGTTATTCGTAAGTATTTTGGAGTTGTTTTGTTATTGTTTATAAATTACCATTTACTTTAGGAGCAGTTAAATTAAGTTCAACCTCAGCAACTGAAAGAGACATAGAAAATACAATCAAAACTTGGTTGAAGCATGCCCCACAACGAGCCAAAAAAGCAAGAATGAATATTAGAAATAATTAATGTAATTTTCGTTTGTAATACACTTTTAATTGGTAATGTAAAATGTCGCGACGCAGACAAAAAGAGTTTGTTGGAAAAAGGCAGTATTATCGAAGGTTGGCCGAAACTGCTAAAAATTTGAGATCAAGTTTAAATACTCGGGTGGAAGAACATCATTCAGAGAATAAAAATTCAAACATTTCTCAGATCACGTTTATTTCTTCAAGTACTGTAAGTAGTAATTTTTCTATTTTTGATGAAGATGCAACTTCTGATTTATCAAATAACTATTGTTTTAATGTACCTGAGAATGTTTGCGTTATTCCCTCTGAATCGCCAAGCAGTTCTGACACTGACTGTAACGAGACTAATCTTGCTGTACAACTTAGACATTGGGCTAGTGTTCAACATAATATTTCTCGCTCAGCATTGTCAGATCTGTTGAAAATTTTGTCACCACTGCATTGTGATTTGCCTACAGACAGTCGAACTTTATTGAGAACTCCTTCAAATCAAACTGTTCAGAAGTTGGATAACGGGGATTTTTTTTACTTCGGGTTTTTAAATAGTTTAATATGTTGCCTAAATAAACACAAGAACTTAAACTTGTCAGGCATTAGTTCTCTTAAAATCAGCTTTAATATTGATGGCCTTCCACTTTTTAATAGCTCGAAGGTGCAGTTTTGGCCAATTTTAGGTGTTATAAAAAATTTCAAAAGTAGTCCCTTTGTAATTGCTATCTTTTGCGGTGTAGCTAAACCTAAACCTTTATCTTCTTTTTTACAAGAATTTGTAGATGAAATTTTAGAAGTACTAAATAATGGTATCAAATTTAACAATAGGAAATATGATTTAGAAATACATAGTTTTTGTTGCGATATACCAGCTAAAGCTTACATTAAGTGTACAAAATCTCATAATGGATATTCGTCCTGTGATAAGTGTATTGAGCCTGGAGAGTACCATGGTAGAGTAATTTTCAAAAATACTTCGGCACTAAAAAGAACTGATTATTCATTCAGACTTCAGTTAGACGAAGATCATCACTTAGGTGAATCTCCTCTAGTAAGACTTCCGATTGATTTCATTGCAGATTTTCCAATAGATTACATGCACTGTGTTTGCCTAGGGGTTGTAAAGAAAATGTTAAATACTTGGCTTACTGGATCACTTAAAGTCAGACTAGGTAACAGAATTACTACCTTAATTTCTGAACATTTGATTTCCTTAAAAGAGTACATTCCTTTAGAATTTAATAGAAAACCTCGTTCGCTGGATGATTTGGCAAGGTGGAAAGCGACGGAACTGCGAACGTTTATACTCTATGCTGGTCCTTTAGTTCTTAAAAGTCGTCTTAAAGATGCTGTTTATAAACATTTTTTGCTATTGCACTGTGCAATAACAGTGCTCATTTCTGATCATCATATTGCAAAATTCTCTAAAGACGCCAAAGAAATGCTAGATATATTTGTTTCACATTGCGAGTTTTTATATGGATTAGAGTTCTTTGTAATTAATGTACACTTGTTATCTCATTTGTACGACGATGTTCAGAAATTTAATTCTTTAGACAATTTCTCAGCATTTGAATTCGAAAATTTTTTAGGTCAACTAAAGAAACTTGTCAAATCTCCAAACCGGCCACTTCAGCAAATTTATAATCGATTGCATGAAATTAATAACGTCAAAACAAATAACCAGGATCATTTATTACACAACGAAACATTACATTTTGAACATTATTTAGGACCACTACTGCATTCTCATACAGATAGCTTCAAACAGTTTAAAAAAGCTTGTTTTGAAGATTTTACCCTTACAGTTTATTCATATTCTTTTGCCAACTGTCATTGTCTCATTGATAACAAAATCATTCAAATACACAATATTCTAAAAAATGCCGAAGGTGAAATTTTTATTTTAGGCAAAATATATTTATCCTTTTCTAATTTTTACTCGTATCCGCTCCATTCTTCTTTGCTTAATATTTATGAAGTTAATGATTTATTGTTATCTGATTACCAATTGTATTCCGCTAGTTTAGTTAGGACTAAGTGTTTTTTGTTACCAGTTGACAAAAATAGATGGGTTGTATTTCCACTAATACATACTTTATAAAGTTTTGTCACCATTAATTACAATTTAATATATTGTGTTATTACAAAGACTGAGTTTTTGTATTTTGTATTTTTTAAATAAATTTTTTCACATAAAACTGGATTTTTATTCTTGTAATAGAGTAGTCACTAAATGGTACTTTTTTCGACATACATGACGTCTAAGATTCGTCTATAAATCACGTCATTGGGCTGTGACATTTGGCCGTCATTTTTACGTCAAATTAACGTCACTTTAGAAGGACATATGCCGTAATGTGTGACTAAATATTCACGTGAATTTGACGTGTCTTTGTTGGCTGGGAGGTTGGGTTCTATTCAGTTTGGCTTGGTTTCAGGTAAATCCACCAAAATTTTAATTAAACATTTACAGTAATATATCAATGTGATAAATAAACAGCCCTAAAATTAAAAAATTATTTGTAGCGCATTTCCAGTTTTGACAAAGTGACCCATAAACAGCATAGCATCATGTTTACCGCTTCACAATGTTGGAGCGAAGTGTTCCTTGTCTAGACACAATATGGTTTACGCATTTCACAAAAAGTAATAATTCTAACTTCAGTTTGTACGTAAAGTTTAAAAATAAATTAATACTTGGGTCTTCCCAAACAACAATTTTTTTGGGGAGCCTAGCGTTATGCGCTGATTTTCGGGCATATTTTCAGGCTCCAGAAATGGATAATTCGGTTATTGTACGGCGTGCCATATAATACTCCGTGCAGACACATTTTTTCGAAAGTGGAAATTTTTGATTTTGCCCGGCTTATACAAATATGAGCTTGCTATGTTTCTCACTGAGAATGACACTCACTTTACCTGCAACGACGAAATTTCTCTTACTCTTCGGCTTTCTTTAGCGGGTGCCACATTATAAGACTATACGGATATACAATAGATAACATCGGGGGCTCAAGGAAATTTCAAGTTCTAGCAGTTCACGGTTTAAAGTAGAACCATAAAAATTATTACTTAAAGCAGCCTTTTAGGGAATTCTTTGACTAGGCACACTAGTCTTGTGTGTCTTATCATTTTAGATATTCTTGTAATTTTGTACTTGTTATTTAAGTTTGTTTATCTTAAAAAAATGAATATTGTTCTTGTAGTTGTGTAGAATTTGTAGAATGAGGACGTATTTCTATTGGCTCTGCAAAAGTGCAATGTTGAAAAGTAAAATATTGTACGATGTTAAACATGAAATTGTGATGATGAAACTATTAGTAAATTTCATCGATGGACAAAATTAATGGACAATAATTTACTTGGACCAACATCTATAAAATAACAAAATGTTTGTCATCCAATAACTGTTATTTTTGCCAAGTGAAATTAAGAAGGACAGAAGGACCGGTAAAGTGTTTCATATGTGCTGAAGAGAGACATAGAAAATGCGCGAGAGTAAGCGACAAAAAACTAAAAAATTAAGTAAAGCCGATAATATTAAATATGTGTGCGATACATGTCGTAAACTGAAAGTTTGTCAAAAAATGAATGAAGTAGATAAGATACTCGACGACTGCCTTCAAACAATTACACATAAAAACATATTGATTCATGAAATTTTAAAGTCTATTTGGATCGTCGAATTTAAAACGAAAAAAAAAGGATTATACTATAAAGAAATATAATGATAACATTATTATAAAAGCAAAAAATGCAACACAAAAAATGCAAAGAAACAAAAATAGAATTGAGAAATAAAATTGACCGTACTAAACTGTTTGTAAGTGTAAAAACAATTAAAAATATAAGCAAAGGTTGTATTTTGATTAATTGCGATGATAGATATAGATATATAGATATAGATATATTTGAAAATACCAGTGGCGTACAAATAGTTAGAAATACAAATATTCACACAGAAATACAATAATACATAGCACTTAACGTATAGTCAATTTCCAAAAGGCAAAATAAAGAACAACAAACAAACAAACAGACAGTTACCCAGTCTCAACGCCCGGAACGTGTGCCTTCGTCAAAAGACTCATCAAGTGAGTGAAAGACCTGTTTCGCCAAATATTTTTTTATGGCTATTCTGAAACCGGGAAGCGAATCCTACTTTCCCACAATCGGAACAGAGTTATATATTTTAACGCTTATCGGTATATGCGAATTATAATATTTACTGGATCTTGCAAATTCCATAAATACCACTTCAACAGAAAAATTAAAAAATCAAATGGTAAATGAATTGAGAAATGAGTATGAAGTAATCTTAAGCTTAAAAATCCACAGATTATTATAGTGAGTGTGGAAAAAGAAGAGATATTGACATGCAGCCGGAGGATATTATGTGCTCTGGTATTAATCAGGATGTTTTAGATATACTAGGTTAAGTGATATAAAGGAAAAAGTGAACATAAATAGGAAGTATCTCAGCAAACGCAAATGAACTATGGTAACATAATTGATGTGAAATCGGATATGTTTGAAAAAATACTACCAAAAGGAAAAACAAAGTTGGATGGAAGAAATGCCATATATATAAATACATAAATATAAAAAGGTGTTTAAATGTGCAGGTTATAATCATTTTGAGAGAGGTTGCGTAGTTACTAAAGCATCCGGCAAGTATGAAGGTGAACACTGTACAATTGATTGTGTTAATGGTGTTGGTGACTGCGAGAAATATATAAATTGTATGAGAATGGAAGAAAAATTAAAAATTGATGCGGATGTTAACCATACTGCATTTGACAGAAACTGTCTCCGTTGTCAACGAATTCAAGAAACACAAAGATCTAAAATTAAGTATTATTTTATTTAAGACTCATAATTATAATATTAATAAATAAATTTAAGTAATTCTTTATATATAAATGTGTAGAAACATCAAAAAACATTATAATAACCTATAAACATTATAAATTATGTTTACATAATTCAAAGTACGTTAGACATGTAAAACAATATTTGTATAGTAAATGTTGCACAACTGGTTTGAATTAAGTAGTGTTATTGTGTTAATAGACAAATGCTGAGACATTGTGTAATATATGTAATGTATATTAGTATATTAGTTCATAAATCTGTTTACAATTATTTTTTGAGGTTAAATTGCTTCATGTAAAGGACACCATACTGTAATGTAAAATAATAACAATTACTAAATAAACGTAAATTATTATTATTATTATTAAGTATTATATATTTGAACACGCACTTGTGCAGAGCTATCTATGCTGAAGATATCTGAGAGTTTGAAACACGCATGTTTATAATAGCCACTAACACTTAGTAATTTCCACTTTCATTTTTAGTTCTGTTTCGTTTTCGCATAAGCTAGTATTGCCTGCCATATAGTAAGGTTAATTGTTATCTGCAATAAATTGCAGAACTGCAGACAGAGGCTTCAAATTGACTTTGCATTTTTCCATTTTCTCTCTCAAGTAATCAGTTTTTGGGTGTTAATCTGTAACAAAAATGCAAAATTATTAGACGATTATGTATTGGATATCTTAGAACATTAATGAGTTATCTCTAATTACTTGTGTGCAATTTCAACTGATATTATTAATATTTTATATGAGAATGCACTCTTGCATAATATATATTTAGCTATGCGTAATTCAGCGTAAGCAAAACAGAGTAATACAATTAATAGAGAGACCATACCAACGTAAATAAAAAAATGTAATAACTCTCTACAATGAATATCAAACCACAGAACTCACATTTTATAACATACGTGTTTTCTTATTGGATGTGATTTGAAACATGACTAAACTGCAGTTTATCAAATTGAATATAATAGTAACTAAACTAAAAATTGAAATAATTTTCTATTTTTTATACCAAGACACTGTCGTAAATAACTATAAAGTCCGTCTCAACCCCATTACCCAGTACAGGTTTAATAGGGATATTGCATCTCTTATTATCTTAAGTAATCTCTTAATAACAACATCTTTATTTCCGGTCGCCTTGTTGCAAATTCTATTATGCAAAGTATATTACTATTATGGGTAATCGTTGCTGTGAATTGTCAGTTTTTGCTGTAGTGTGTATACTTTTATATTGTCTTTATGTAGTTTCTGCTAAATCGTTCTTTTTACAACGCATACTATCTTTTTCAAGCATTTAAAAGTAAATATACATACCTATATCTATAATTCTGATAAACGCGATAAACTACACACATATTTTATTGCAGTATTCACTGTCATTATGGAGCTCGCAGACAGAAAGCGACAGAAGCGAGAAAATTTTAGTCGTAGGGAAAGTTAGATGATTATGACATTAATACATCTATGAACGTGATCTCTGCTGTTCAAGAAGTAAGTAAAGTTTTATGTTGTTCAGTGCGTACCATATATAATGTAAAGAGGAAACAACAAATGGGTCAACTATCAAATTCGAAGAAAGCAAACAAAAGAAAACATGTACAAATAAATGATCGACTTCATTCATATGATGACAATACATGATGCACGATACTCAGTAAATAAGAAAGGGACTTGTGGACTGACACTACTATTCAATGCAGTCGACAAGCTTTTACACAAGGAGTCAGCACTGGCATAAAATCACCAAGTCTTGGGCCTCGATTTGCATTACTTCATGCTGGAGGCGAGCAAGGTTTTGTTGTTGGTGCTGAATATACATTTCTTTGTAAGAAAAATACTGCTGATGTTCATAGCGAAATGGATGCAGATGCATATGAAGATTGGTTCAGGAGTAAATTGCTTCCAAATATACCAGAGAACTCGCTTGTTGTTCTCGATAATGCCTCATAGCATACGAGAAAATTAGAAAATGTTCCAACAGTAGCATGGAGAACAGAATATACCACTAGATAATAATGACATGTTAAAAAGAGGTTTACTGACTTGTGCGTCGGAGGTTAGGTATCGGTATGACAGAAACAAAATTGATGAATTTGCAAAGAATAAAGGGCATTATGTTTTTCGACTTCCACCTTATCATTGCGAATTAAACCCAATTGAGATGGTGTGGGCACAAGTTAAGCACTACGTTAAAATGCACAATTCGACATTCAAACAAAGAGATATTGAACAATTAATTGTGGAGGGTTATCAGAATGTAACAATAAATAACTGGCAGAATTACATTGGCCACCTAAAAGACATCAAAAGCAAAATGTGGATAATAGATAATGTCACACCTTCATCATCAGATCAAGTTTCTTTAAGTGATTAAAGAAAAATAAACAATATGTGTACCTACCGTTGAATGTAAATATCTCAGGAAGGACTCTTGCACTCTATTAGCACACCAGCAAGTACAACGAAAGCCGCCAATTTGGAACACGAAATGTGACGCATTGCTTTGTTTGAAATTCCCAAGTTTTGTGCGGGCCAGAGATACGTGCGGGCATTTCAGTGTTATGAACAACAAGTTGGATGGCATTAGAGTGATATTGTAGGTGTAAATAGTGTACATTGATGTAAATATTGTGTTTAGTGTGTAAAGACAAAAACAAATTATTATGGTTACTTGTGCAGCTTGTGGTTGCTCTCAGAACAAGAAAAACAAAAGTTTGAAAATTACATTTCACACGTGAGTATTTCTTTTCGTTCATGTCACATAAATGTTGTGTTTTTCAATATTTAGTGGTAAATCGGAAAACATCAAAGTTGAAGGTTATGTTCATAGGCGTATGTCGTAATATTGTGGGAGAATGCTGGGGGCCTGGACTTTTTAAATGCAAAATTTGTGCAGAATGCCTTTTTTTGACTATGCATTTAAAAAGTAATGCGATAAAAAAAATTGGTCAACTATTTATCACTAATATAATTTTTCAATCAGTTTTCCATCAAAGTCCCATATGAGAGACGCCTGGGTGGACTTCATGAAAAAACCAGAATGGATACCAAAGGGCAAGAGTTTTCTGTGTTCACTGCATTTTGCTGAAAAATGCTTTGATCGATCATCACAATTAAGAGTTAGACTGCATCCAAATGCTATCCCTACGATTGAAGTGAGCCGATTAAAATATGTAAGTATTGTTATGAACGTTATGGCGGCACACATGTGATTATTATGATTAATGAGTTATCTCTAATTACTTGTGTGCAATTTTAACTTATATTAATATTTTATATGAGAATGCACTCTTGCATAATATATATTTAGCTATTCGTAATTCAGCGTAAGCAAAACAGAGTAATACAACTAATAGAGAAACCATACCAACGTAAATAAATAAAAATGCAATAACTCTCTACAATGAATATCAACTCTCATGACGTGTAATTGTTGACGATGGGGTATAACTTGAGTTTTTGGTTGGGCTATTTCCATCGTTTGTAGACCATTGATAGTCCAACGTTTCGGCAGTCCGTCTACTGCCGTCATCAGTCCTCCTCGGGACTACCCTGATGACGGCAGTAGACGGCCTGCCGAAACGTTGGACTATCAATGGTCTACAAACGATGGAAATAGCCCAACCAACAACTCAAATGAATATCAAACCACAGAAATCATATCTTATAACATACATACGTGTTGGTTTGTTTTCCTATTGGATATGTGATTTGAAACATGACTAAACTGCATTGACTGCATTGTATCAAATTGAATATAACACCAACTAAACTAAAAATTGAAATAATTTTGTATTTCATATACCAAGATACTTTCGTAAATAACTGGTGATAAAAGATGAACAGCACCACGTGCGAATAAGAAGAAAATCAATGATCTAATAATATAGAACTACTAGATGGACTGTAGAGAGAGAGGAATTGACCTCTACATACAAAGGAGACAGATATACAAAACCGTTAGTTGTGGGCAAAACATGGCGTTATCGCATTGTTTTGTATATAAACTTTCTCAATTTTGTTGATTTATACATATTTATTTGTCTTTTTGGTAATTTGGATTATGTATTTTATTAATAGATTTCTTCTAGAATTGATTTTATTTCATACACCACTGACTTTATTTTTATTTAAAGAAATACGAGTATAAAGACAACTGTGGATTCATGATGATTCAATCAACTATTTTTATTTATAAAATTATGATTGTAATTAGACACATTTTAAGAATTTCATTTTTATTTGATATAGGTAATGTATATAAATTGAGAATCATCAAGAATATTGGCAAATGTTAACTTCAGCTTATAATTTAACAGTGTTGTTCTCATGGATTTAGTGTAATATATATTTGGTTAAAAGTGCTATTATCAGTAACAAAATTAGAAATAAATATTTTAAATTGTTGAATATTATATATACCAGCTTCGCAGTGCTTGGAGTCACATATTTAAGACACAATGGTAATGCCATGTGCAGCATATGGTTGTACTAATAGGGCAGAAAAGGGAATGAACGTATCATTTCACAGGTTAACTATTCTTAATAAAATACATGATTTGTAGATTTGATATAAAAATTTTTAGTTTTCAATCTAATCAAGTACTATGCAAGCAGTGGATAATTTGTACTAAACGAAAGGATTTTAAGTCATCAAAATATTCAAGATTGTGTTCAGAGCATTTTGTTCCTGAAGATTTTGTTATAAGTTATGGAAGAAAATATTTGCCCCAAAATGCAATCTCAACGATTAAAAATTACTGATGCACCAAACAAAGAACTGTTAAAGTAAGATTTCTATTTGTAGTTATTATTCTACCTAGATATTTTTAATGTTCTATTTACCTTATAGCTCAGAATCCCCAAATGTAACTAATGTTGAAGTATTTGAATTAGTCACAGAAAAAACATCTCACGAAATAATACAAGTTGTTATTCTAGCTTTATGTATTTTTAATATTTCTTTCTCCATTTTTCTTCGATCACATATTTACCATTTACGTATTTGTTAATCCATATTAATTATATGTACATATATTTTAATAAAAAATTAAGCATTAATTGTCTTTTATTTTGAATATATCAGAAGTTGTAAGGAACACCTAAGGAAAGCTGTCAGTTTCTATATTTATTTTTTCAGAACGTAATATTTTGAAAAATTCTAGTGGTCAATTCAAAATTTCCAACTGATATCTGTAGTGATTTTTAAAATATTTTTCTAGTATTACTGTTTTAAATAAAAACTGAATGATCATCAAACATGCTAAAATAGGTATTATTAGAAGAACAAAATCATATAGTTATCTCATAGTCATTAAAAGTCATATTTATTTAATTTTCTTTCCTTAATGAAGAATGGCAACTAGCATAGATACCTTTAAAATGTTATTAAACAGAATATATTTAATACCATATTAATAATTAATATTTAATTATTAATCTTTTTGATTATTAAAGTTGCAATACCTTTACTTTCCTCTTAATATAGCATATTTTTAACAAAATAATACTTTTAAACTTTATAAGCCATTACAAGCTATAGCAACATATTTGAATTTTGCCCACATAAAACGGTCGATTTTGTTCATCCTTGTCAAACTTTCGACGCTCATATATTTTCCTTCTTTCTCCTATGGTGTGGGCCACTTCCTAATCAGCAAGACATAGCGTACACTCCATCTAGTAGTATAATAGTATTAGATCATTGAAGAAAATCAACTGAACAGTGGTAAACCTACTTTATAAAATAACCCCGCACTCAATTTTGTCTTTATTAGCAAAAGGAAAATAGGTGGAGATCATTGCTAAAAGTTCATCCAACCAAGGCCAACGGTATCTTGTTATCGCTGGGCGATACAAGGCCGTCACATAACCAGATTTTTCTCATTCTCATAACCTTAAAATATCGTTTTTTAAGTGGCGCCATCTATACAACGCATAATAAATTGCTTATTAATCGCTAAGCATTTTTAAAATCACTTGCTAGGAATATGCAATATGACTGGATTATATGAAACCTAAGGCGAATTCGTTTTGTAGCGGTCATGTCCGGTCATTTGTTTAGCGGTGACCGGTCGAATTCGATTATAAAATTAATGACGTCACGGGTGACCCGGTACCTCTTGGTCATTCTTATCGTGACCGTGGTCGTGAGCACGGTCATGCATTCGGTCATATACCCATCCTTTTTTACTTTTCGTAAACACAAATACTGTTTGAAAATGGGAATGTAATAAGTAATAGGTCAGGAAGATTTGATAGCAATACTACAAATACAAAACATGAAAAACGCAAATCAAATAAACCAAAAAGTACAAAAGAGGAACTGATGGAAGTTATTAAAGATTGCAATAAACAACAAATCCAGTCAATGAATGAAATGTTCCACCGATTTATAAACAATTTAAATCAACAAAACACTTTAATTTAACAAAATAATTAGAGGGGCGAGCTAATAAACATTTAAAAAAAAATATTCCTTGATACTAAGAAACGGAAACGCCCAACAGATTCCGATTCGGAATGAAAACGGAAATATAGTTATTAATAAATTATCTAATTGTCTTTTTCATTATTATTTTTCCTTATGTACCTACATATTCTTTTTTCACTTTTTTGATTTACTAGTTTTGAATTTATTAACTACTGTATCTACTGTATTTCTAGACTGACACCCAAATATATTTTTGTTTATTTGGGTAGTTTTTACTCAGTAGTGTTTCTATTACGATTACTATTTTTAAGTAGTGTATATAAATTACATGTTGTAAGATATCTTTTTATTCTTTCTTTTATTATTAGTATTTCTTTCTTAGTTCAATAAAGTTACACATCTCTTATATATAATAACTTGTATTTGTATATCACTTGTGAGCCTATACCTTATAAAGACCACACATGTATTGGAAGAAAATACACTTTTTCTTACTTTTAAAAAAATATTTTATTTTGCCTTGTGTGTAGTTTATTAATATAGTATAATATTAATAATGCTACTTGTAATGTTCATAGGATGTTATTGTTATGTCAAGTTTTGTATAAAGTAATAATTTATACACTTGCTGGAAAAAATAATAGAATTTGAAGGAAAATATTAATTAGAAAGGCAGTGATTTGTAAAAGGGAATTTAAATTAATATTATATAATAAATAATTAGTGTACACATAACCATTTAACAACAAATTGGTCTAAACATGTATGACCATTTAAATTAAGTATGTTTCATTTTAAAAAAATTTAACGTTAAGTATAATACATTCAATCTGCAGGAAACAGTCATGTTGCTGTAAAAATAAAAATAATTACAGCATAACCTTCACAAACTTCGAACTTATTTATAATCAGTACAATAGAATTATACACATAAAGGCAGTACGCAATCCACATAAAAAAATATGGCCCATTTAGGGTGTCGGTGTTTGCACCAATGACACCTGGATATTTACACTTTCTTTGAAATGCTTCACATTCCTTTTCTATTGGCTATATAATAAATTTAGGTAATAATGTAACCATTCCATCAATAACAAAATGTGTTCCATCAATGGCAGTTGATGGAGATACATTAAAACGGTCAGCAATTGAAAGTAGAGTATCCCCTTTTCCTAGATACCAGAGAGTCATTAAAATGCATTTCTCTAAAGGAACAGCAGTTCGGCCATGACCATAACCAATCCTTTTTATTTTACCAAGCTCCCCAATGACTTTTTCACAAGGTATCCGTGTCATTCTAAATAACTTGTAAAAGTCCATTTCAATATATCGTCCAATCCACTCGTCTGTGAAACGGAGTATCCTATAATGAACATCACGTACCACAGCTGGTAACTAGTACAATAAAGGTATGTAATGAGGACTATGCATTTTCATTATACCCCACTTCGTTAATGATGAATTAAACAAGGTTGTTGTTAACTCATCGTTTATAATTGCAGTAGCAACTACTTTAAGTTTCTTGTTAGGCATTGTTTCTGCTGTAAACACATTGTATAATTATGCATACTAACTTCTTATGGATATATATTACCTAAGAATACTTCTGTTAAATATCTATACTTAATAAAATTGATATATAAATATAAATAAATAATAAAAACACGATAACTAACGATAACCTAAAATGAGGAATCAAAGTGACAGTGACAGCAAATACGCAGTCACCAACGCAAGTTCGATTTAAAATTAAGAGTAATGACGTCACAGTGACCAATCATGACCGCTTGTAACACGGTTCAGGATACCGAACATGACCGCAAATCCAAAACGAATTCGCTTCTACTGTTATTGACATTTGACTGATTTGACATTTATTTTGTATATACTAATGTTATTTTATACTCAAATTATTTTAATACTATACATATACAGTCATTTAATTTAATGTGTGTTACATATTTACTATATTTTGGTAGTTACGTCGAGTACCATTAGAAAACTATTGATTTAGTTTCCTCGTGGTTTCCTCACGAAACAATAACGTGACTGTTCTGGGTCATTCAGTTCTTACCGAAATAGTCTGCGTTAAAATTAAAAGGCAAGTAATTCGCAATGTGCTTTGGAAAATGAGAATTGATTATTCGAAATGTAGTATAAGGAAAAGACTTTGTACATAGCTGTAATCTTTTGAATTTTTAGGTTAAATTTAAATCTTAATATTTGTAGATGTAAAAATTCTAGTGGGGAAATTGCCGGGCTGAAGTGAAGAGTTTTGCAAGACGTTATTTGGTCACTAATATTAACAGTAAGTCCGAATATGTAAACTCTAAGAAGAGCTGATTCAGTACGATTTTAAAAAGGATAAAAGTGGTTTTATTATTGCCAATTTTTGTTCTTATTATTATAATTAGACTTGCACCTGTTGGATAGATAAAGATGCTATAAAAAATATAAAATGCAATAATTATTACCAATAATGTACCTTGTTATCATTGTACAATTGAGAAGTGTCAACATGAAACTGACTAGTGTTATAAAGCAAATTTTGATCAGTCGTGAAATGTGTTGTACTAATAATAAAATACTAAGGGATTTGGTATACGCAGCACTAAAGAGTGCATCACTGTAACTAACAAAATACACATAAAAAAATAGCTTAGTGAATATGTATTACCTTTTTAACCAGTGTTATTTCGAATATTCTATATTTCTTTTAATAATTGTACATGCATGTATATCAGTTTATTATAATATTTGAATATACTGCACAACAAAGTCATTTTGTCTTAACAAGATCATTTAGTTGCGATTCTGTAGAAGAAATGTTTCCACATCTAGGCTTAATAGGCTGAATATTTTATGAGGCAAATATTGCTCTGTGAAATAGTAAAGCTTCAAAATCTGCCAATACAGTTGACAGCGTCTATTACGCTACATTTTTTAAAACCCATGAAGTCATATACAAACTCTAAACAAATACCTTACAAAGTAATTGAACCCTAATTAGTTCTTCCTTTTGAATTGTTATAAAAAATGTAAGTATAAAATTGTTATCCTTGAAACTACCCAGCAATTTCATTTATTAATATTAGTTATTGTAAACTTAATGTTTTAGTCTTATTTTAAAGTTTATTTCAATAAAAATTCAGAAATTATTTCTTTTGGGAACCACTAAGTAGGTATATGGCCTTACATAAGGAACACTATTTTGAGGTTACCAGAATCAAATTCATCAATATAAATCGAAGTTATGTAACGGTTTTATATCGTACAGCCATAGCAAGATACAGTTGGCCTTGATCCAGCAAATGTGTAAGCGCCATCTACTTGACAACCGCTTAAGCGACATTGCCATTGACAGTTAATTGTAATCAAACCGAAAACGCGATGAATTGACTCAAACTATTGGAATAAATACGTCATGTGTAAGCATAGTGAATAATTGGTAAGTATATGAAATGCTTAAATTATTTAGATACCTAATCTACTTTACGTTAGCTATAATACTAATCACGTTAAGGAACAATATTTTTAATTTAATGCTCGCACAAAAAATATTACTTAAATCACTTGCGTGAAAACATTTGCATTCGCGCTGTAAAAGGCATTCGCTTCTTTCGGTCGTTCGTGTTTCAAAAATGCGCTTATGCGGAGATATAGTTTTCTCGCACTTGGTTCGTAAATAAGTATTTGATAAACATATTAAGAAATTTGTTCATTTAAAATATGTTTTCGTTTAGAAAGTTGTTTAATTTTCAACAAGGAAGAAAATAAAATGTTGAAGATTATTTATATATTATAATAATGTGTACTGGCACTGCAAAGACTATTTTAAAATGAATACATGTACGCAAAAACTAATAATATATCAATTCTACTGGCTGGTGCCCTTCTTGTTTATATAAATAATATGAAACATTCCTGCAAAGTAACTATTAAAAGCTAGATTTGTTGAAAAACTTACCAGGACATTCATAGTGTAAATTAGACCAAATAACCTTTAGCTGATGGACAGTGAGAACACCTAACCTTCCGCCCGTCAGAGTCTTATCAAAAATGTCTCCAGAATTCACAACGACGTTGGTTCCGCTCCAAATCTTTAAATTTATCAAACCAATTTTAGGTCTGTGAATAAGTTTCCAACGGTAAGGAGTATTAAACTCATATGAGTATTCTGCAGGAGATTGCCATAGGATCCTTGATTCATCAGCAACTGGTTTTGAATAAAGTAATGCATAATACAGGTTGATATTGGGAGTCGTAGTCGAATCGAATAGTTTTATTTGAACACCCTTCCTGAACCACTCAGTTTGACTAATGCGGCTCCACGTAACAGCATAAAACTTGCGACTGTTTTGATAACTGCAAAAGATTTGGTGTATATAAACAAGATAGTTTTTTCAACACATTAATTTTAAATTACAACTGCTTTTGTTACATGAATGTACTGCCAGGAGAAGGGCATAATGACAAACCAGGAATAGTTTACTTTAAGCGAAAACAATTTGAACAATGGATATATAAGCGGACCCTTCAGGGCATCCACAAAAGTCTTACGTACGTAGATACAATGAAATATTAATGGAATTACGGAAGAAAGAAATTGATTTCTGGGTACTATGCAATACAAAAATTGAATAGGTAAATAAAATTTGTATGTTAAACATTGGCTATATTCAGCCGGACACATCGCTGGCAGCGCTGACCTAGCAATTGCATTCAGTACGCCGCTAGAACTCAGCGCTGCAGCAAGCGGACGCCATTTTTTCCAGCGGAAAGAAAAAGCGCTGAGAAAGTAAGCGAAAAGGGAGGGGAGCTTCAAAATTTGAAATTTGAAAATATGTATTACAGAACATAAGCTTAACAATGGAAAACTAACTTGAATTAAAATAATAAATGTTTATCATATCTCGCGTTGCAATATATTAGTTCTGTAAGTAAATGTTTTGAATTTATGAACCTATAATATAAATTTGTTTCAGGATTTATGTATTTCATGGTACTTCCCCGCGCAATATTTTGTGAGCATAATAAGTAATAGAACAAACGTATTAATATGCTGACAGTAAATTTGGCGGAGAAGTATTAGACTGTGGTATTAGTATTAAATATAAAAACGTAAAACTGCATATCGTTCACATGCAAGTCTTTTTATTTCAACAAACATAAAAGCAAATACATAATGGATTATTGAATATGTTAGATTACAATTCAATATAACCGGTGAAGCAATTACAGCAAATGTACCAGTGGAATTAGTCCAAAATATATATGAACGTAATATAATTACTGGCATTATTTATTTTGATACTAATTTTATTCATATGTTAGATGAACAGTTTAGAACTTAATTCCTCAACAATTTAATTTTGTTTTAATAGATAAAATCCACTAATCTCTACGAAATCTAATTGGCTTCAATTGCAATTTAATATCACCACAGAGGACATTTTATTGGGGTTATGTGCGATAAATTTCAAACAGTCAAACTACACTACGCGTGCGTTAGCGGGAATATTATTTATACACCATTCAGTACGACCTAGCGCTGAGTTCCAGCGATGGAACTCGCAGCGCTTAGTGATTAGTCCGGCTGAATATAGCCATTTACTATAAGTACCTTAGCATGTTCTACGTTATTTTATAATATTATTACTTTGAAATTGGCATCAAATTTGAAAGGACTATTTGTTACACAAAAGAGGCTGATGAGTGACACCGTTCATCGTAATTTTTGTGTGGGTGCTTTGAGTAATGAGAGTGATTTTTTCTAGCATGTGGGAATGGACTGTGACAGTTTTTGAAATTTTTGTAGATGTTATTAACTAAAATAAAATGAAAAGTGTATGAAAGTATAACCTAACCAGAAATTAATTTGAAACTTTTTCTGTGTTAATTGTGAGCCGTAAACGTTTTAAAAATTCCTTTTGTTCCGGCAGATAGACAGCTAATAGGATACTCTGCATTCTATCTTTGCAAATTTTGTTTTTTTCTGACACAAACTGTCTTGCTTTCTGCTTAGTAAAAATTATGTACAGGGTGTATGCCGGGTGTCTGTTTAAGCTCGGCCACCGGCCATATCTCGGCAACCGTTTACCGCACAACCTGACGGAAAGAATCTAGATAGTAAAATAGACTCCGGGAATTTCAAAAAAATATTTTTAGTTTCCAAAGTGGTCGCAAGGGGGCGCAATTCTCAAGATGAATTAAAAATTTGATAATTTTTCATTAAACACTAGATTAAGATTAAATTTCATTTTCAGACGTTTTTACACAATTTTTATTTGAAACTTTTTGATATAAATCCCATACGAAGGGGATAGTGGAGGGGAGTATGTCTGCTTAATGTTTCTGGGCTCAATAGATAATAGTTATTTATTATACAAGGGAAAAAAGTATTAGATTTTAGCCCGGGGTAATGTTTGTCTCCCGACGCGAAGCGGAGGGAGACAAATTCACTCTTCTTTTCATATTGTCGAACACATTATGCAATATTTGTAAATTCTCAAATTTGACGTCCATACCATAAACTTATTATCCTCACCAGTTACTGAATTTGTCCGCTCTTTTCTTCATATTCAATACTTTCTGTTCACTCGAACCGTTCCTTTATACTTTTCAAAGGTTTCTGGCTTCGATTGACTTCTACCAGGGATCGCTGTGCATAAAGTCTGGATGCTAGCAAAGAGTTTCTTTCAGATTTACTCAAAATGTCAAACATATCTATTAACTCTTTATAAGAATAATTCATTTCGATGATAACTAATAGCGATGCTTTTATAAATTTGACATAAATGTTTACCTACTTTCTATAACAGTTGACTCAGGCAGTCGGCTGCATTCCAGCCTTTATTGGGCAAATATTTGGGTGAATAGAACAGCGCTCGTAATTCTTTATTTGACCTCTAATTGCTTCTATAGTGATTATCTCAGAAATTACAAAATATAGGTATAGAACACAGTTAAAAAAATGAAAGAGAATAAAAAACAGAACAAAATGCCACAATAAAATACCGAGTGCTCCATTAAAAAAAATAAGTTCCATGCATTTCCGCGAAACCGGAAGTGCGTCAGAGCTTAAAGTATATATATTTAAAATATGCGCCTCAAGAAACCATGAATCTTCAACTAATTGTTTTTTCTTTTAGGTAAAACACAAAAGAGCAATCGATGAAGCGGCTACTAATGACTCACCCTGTATATTAAATCTAAACATAGTTTTTTTTCTATTAAGACCTACGTTGTTAGTATTGATGTAAATACTGAGAGGCGGTGGAAAGCAGCAAACGATGAATGATGCATCTTATTTCAGAGAAATGATAATATGTAAATAAATCATAACTAATATTTCAGTATTAAATGTGCTCTGAAATTATTTTATTAATGAGTTTATTTCTAATTAAAACTGATATTATTTTGTGCATGTTTTCTTTTGTGTTTGTGTTATTATATGCAAAAATCTCGGTTTCTAAAATAAATGTTATTTAAATTAAAATAATTTTGTTTTATTTAATTGTGTCAATTAATGCCCGAAGATAGTTTTTGTTGATATCTCTTAACTTGTATCGTCCTGGAAATATGAGCTAGCCAGGTAAAACGATTCAATTATTTTACTTTATTTTATTTAAAAAATATTAAAATATAAAGGGCATTATTGAGGGTTTCTTTTCAATATGGTTTTACCAACGAGGAACTGTTATTAATTGAAAGGGTTTCCTTACATTATGGCGCCCAACGTGGGGTCTTTACAAAAGTTCTTTTACAATGCGATTATGTGGATATAATTTAAGAGTTGTATATAAACTTACGGTTGAATTAAATGGTTGCAGCTATACCTCGACAAATAAATAAAGAAGATTTATTATTATTATTATATTATTGACCATTTTTTAAAATTCATCTCGTACATGTGGGACTCCAATATGCCCCGCCACAACGTCCCAAATTAATAAATAAATTATTAAATATATCGATAAAATTTGTAATTGTAAATTTGATGATCAACTTACGAAAATATAACAAAATCCTATAAAGGCGGAAAAAAATGCAAGCCACCTGGATATATCTAGCGTAGTTAATTGCTCTTATCTTTGGCACGAAGCTAATCACTATTGAAATTAGCGATAAGACATCTAAAATTTGCAGGACTGAAATAATAATAATCATTAGTTCAAGTTTAGTAGAAATCTATCAGTTTTTCTTACATTTCAGTCTTGGATTATTCACACGCCGGTGTCTTATTTCTACCCATCTATAGTGAAGAAATGCCAAAATTATATCTGTAATTACGATACAGTTGCACATTGCTTTGACCATGAGAACGTAGAAATACTTGTCCATATCATCGTCAAATGACAACTGTGGAAGACAATTTCTTCTATAATGTCACATTAAAAGTAACTATATTCATATATATAATTTGACAGCTTGCTGTCAAATTGTTATTGAAAAATAAAATTGTTTCGTTTTCTCAGATGTTTACTTCTGGGGACAATCATTGATGAACTCTGCTTGTATTTATTAACTGCTTATGAGAATATATTTGGTCAATTTTTACAGCAGTCGACTTACTTGTTATGAGTTTGTTAATGTATGCAAATTAAAACGATTTAGAAAGTACCCCCGGTTTAGAGTGAATATTGATTCAGTAGCGAAATTTGCATATTTAATCAAGTGATTAAATCTTCATACTTACACTGTAGGTTAAGATGCAATAAAGTATTAAATTGGCCAATGCAGATAGGTACTTCCATAGCGTAGCTGTTGTCATAAATGTAATGATATCCATAAAGTCATCATGTGAAATGAGGTCGTCATAGGATTTCTGTAAATGGAAAAACAAACATGTTAAGTTAAATAAATTTCAGGGCGAAATTAATATTTTGAAACTTTAGATAAAATTTGCACATAAGAAAAGCCCTATATCATACACTCATGAGCAAAACTATTGAATATTTTTAATTTTTTGCGCTACTTGAAAAGTTTTGTTTATTTATTACTATGTATTTTTGTCACAACGATCTGACGTATGTTTATTCTGACGAACCCATTGAGAAAGAATAGGTAGGGAGACGACGTCACGTAATCAAACCGGGTACAGGTCCGCCATATTGATACTACACTTACGTCAAACAGCTAGTGTTGGTAAAAAGTGGAGTGTTTGTTAACACGTTCGCGGACAAAGCGGCATATGCCGCTCTGCTCGTAGGGACAAGACGGTATATGCCGTCTAACTTTAAGGTGATCGGCAGACACAAGACGGTATATGCCGTCTAAATTATATGAGGATTTATGTAGCAGGATACTTGATGTCCCAGCAGAAATAATAAAATTTCGAAGAATGTCCTCCTATGTCTTTCCCGCGACTTATTATAACCTTATACTTTGTATATGAGATATCTTGTGTTCAGTGTTGCGTTTTAGCTTTTGTATGGCATTTTGGTGAAGGTAAGTAATCTTAATTATTTGAATAAAATATATAAACTTTATATATATATATATAAAGTTTTATTCCTTATGTACCACAGACGGTTATGTTCTAAATACTCAGATTTACAAAGGTCAAAGTACGAAAGCACAAGGTTTGTCGAAAATGGAATCATTGGTACTTTCTCTTATGGAACCTTATTTGCATCGGGGCCATTATCTTCTAATGGATAACTTTTACAACAGTGTAAATCTTTCTAAAATACTTTTGAAAACGAAGACACACACAACAGGGACTTTACGATCAAATAGACGAGGAAATCCCACAGAAATTGTAAAAAGTAAACTGAAGAAAGGGGAACATAAATGGAAAAGAAATGGAAAGGTGTATGTCTCCAGGTGGAGAGATCGACGAGATGTGCTTTGCATAACTACTAAATGTCATCCCAAACTTGTTGATGTATAGAACAGATATAGACAAGTAAAAATAAAGCCGGAAGAAGTAGCAATATATAATAACAATATGTCTGGTATTGATCGCAACGACCAAATGATCAGCTACTATTCCTCTCCAAGAAAAAGTGTCCGGTGGTATAAGAAAGTCTTGTTTCATCTTTTAGACATTACTCTCTAGAATTCTTGTTACATTATGAGGAAGTTTGATAACAAAATTTCTTTCCTAACATTCCGTGAAATGTTGGTGAAAGAGTACCTTGGTATTAGCAATATGAATGATGGTAGGCAGCTAGTAAAATCAGGACCCAGAAGAGGAGGAAAGCGTTTGAAAATTGATGATGACAGAATTGAAGTAGAAAAGGAAATACATTTTCCCGACAAAATTCCTCACACAAAATCTCCAAATAAAAGTCACCATATGAGATGCAGGCAATGTGCCAAAAATAATAAAAGGAAAGAAACCAAATACTTATGTAAAACATGTCCAGACAAGCCTGCCCTTTGCGTAGAACCTTGCTTTGAAGACTACCATAAAAATTTCCTTTTGCAAACTGTATTTTGATTTTGTTTGTTTTTTAGTAGATTTGTATTACAATAAAATAATAATCCTTTATGAAACTTTCGCTATTTTTCTATTGACGGTATTTCCCGCTATGTCCCATTTAAACAAAAAAAAGTTTGCACAGGGACAAGACGGCATATATGCCGCTACCAATTTTCTTTCAGTCAAAACTATCTTAGAATGTACAACTTTGATTTAGGTCTGTTATAGGCTTCTTATCTCGTCAGAGTTATAAAATACATATGTGTGTTTTTAAAAGTCCATGTACACCATGTCCGCGAACGTGTTAAGGGCATCGTGTATTACAGTTATATAATAAGTTAAATATTAAAAGACATTATGGTTTCTTGTGATCTACGTAGCTGCAACAGCAGAGACGTCGTTGATAAGAAGAATTCGTCTGGAATATTATTTCATAGGTTAGTGTAGGCCTGACAGGTGTGGGATGACAGATTATAATTTTGAGTAGTCCGGACTAGGTGAGGCAGCCATATTGGTCCCCCACACTTAGCCCCGCCTAATGCTCCCGTTTTGAGAGTACATCAAAGATGCGTTATAGCGTCTCCATAGTATTTTTCCTCAATGGACGCACCGCATCTCATTACTCAATCAGATCTGAATGATTTGATAGAGGATTTGGGTTTAATCAGAGAAAATCACAAATTTTGGTATCTAAAAGAATGAAATCTTGTACATTCCACTACAAAAATCTGTATTGAAGAATCGTCACGAAAAATTTAGTTCATTTTACAAAGTTGGAAGAACTTTTTGTTACTGTACTGATGTAAATCAAATTTTGTATGAAATGAGTATTGAATATAACCCTGCAGAATGGTGATTGTTTATCGACTCGTCGAAAACAAGTCTCAAAGTCGTTTTACTTTACAATGGTAACTCGAAACCATCAATTCCAATGGCTCATTCTACAAACACAATAGAAACATGTGACTGTATGTCAACTATATTAAATCTCATTCAATAATCAAATCATCTTTGACAAATCTGTGGTGACCTTAAGATTATTTCCTTATTATTTGGACTGCAAGGTGGGTTTACCACATATTTTTGTTTTTTGTGTCTGTGGGATAGCCGAGCTGTTCAGTATCATCACCAAATAAAAGAATGGCAGCCACGGACGAGCATTTGTTTCTGGAGAATTTAGTATAAAACTTGGGCCGTTAGTGGATTCTAATTTGGTGATTTTACCCCCTCTACATATTAAATTAGGATTGATTAAACAGTTTGTCAAAGCACTAGAAAGAGAAGGCAACTGTTTATAAAAGTTAAAGAATAAGTTTCCAAAGCTGTCTGATGCAAAGTTCGTTGTTGGCCACAAGTTAGGAAGCTGTTCAGAGATGAAAATTTTGAACGTACCATGAATGATTTAGAGCTGCTATGCTTAAAAATGTTTGAAAATATTTTCTGGGAAATCAAAAGGGTGAAAAGATATCATGGCTAATTTGCTAAAAAACTATAAAAATTTAGGGCGCTGAATGTCGCTTATAGTTAATTTTTCTGCATTCACATTCTTTCCAGTGTGTACCTATGTGGCTGTGGTGTACTTGCTGCTTAGTACTTAAAATCGACAAGGCAAAACAAGGACACACAACAGTAAAAGATTCGAATACTCCATCGCTTATCGTTGATCGTTATCCTTGGTGTGAACTCCACAAAGGCGAAACGACTTTCCACAATATTGTATAAAAAATCAATCTTCCCATTTTTATCAATTTTCGTCTATTTTAAATGTTACTACAGTTTATCCATAACTCATAATTGTAACTAATATACACATGTCAAAAAGCGTTCTTACCTCACTTCCATAGGAATCTTCTTCGCTTACTTCGCTATGCGATATCGCTTTAGACTTTGTATCTGTATATTTTATATTGGATTTCAAAAATTCGTACGGATTAGTTGTACTCCTTATAGACATTTTGAGTAATTTTAACACATGTTCATATATTTAAGTAATATGACATTGATGGATATATTTATTTTTATTGTTAGCGAGTCGTTTTGGCAACCGACACGGCATAACTATGAACTAAAGATGACGACTGAATACCACAACAAATTCCATTCGACCGGAACAATTTTAGAACAATAAAATTCAACTAACTAAATAATATTTCAGGATAAATAGCTTTTGCCAGTAAAATACTATTACATACATGAAAGCCAGCTACAAATTGAATATTACAAATAATGTTATTAAATATTACTTTTCTATATCTATATTTTATTTAACACATGGCTACTCTGCTTACTAGGCTAGCATTGTTTGACAGATTTTTATTTTCACGGAACCGATCACGGATGACACTTGAGAAGCGTAGCGTATAACAAGCGGATGATAAGAGTTTAGTATTGCGTTTTGAGTACTATTACGCGTGAAACTTGGGTTAACACCATCACCCATACCGAACAAGAAATAAAGACGTGGTGACAGGGAATTAGGAATTGATAAAGCAGATATTAATCCAGTAATATTTTGTATTAATAGCGGTTGTAGCCACTGTGAAACTGATTATTAATGTTAATGAATGACACATTGTACTAAAGTAGTAATCTTTATTATAGTATTTTCATCCTAAAAATAGGTGCACGTCATCAATGACGTTTGCGCAATGTTGTCAAACTGATACATATAAAATATAAAAAGGATATAAACAACTGTCAAATTAGAAGTATAGGTTACGAAAACCAATTAGTCTATTGAAAGTTTTTATTGAGGTTGATGCATTAATTACTAAAACAAACTAAACGATTAAAAAATATGATTGTATTACATAGACAAACATTAGTTCATAAAATGATCCACTAATTTTCGATTTTCAATGGAAATTTTATCGCAAACTGTATTTATTTCTAAGCATAAAAATCGATATTTAAAAAAAAGTATGATCTTAGTAATGCTTTAAAGATTTGTCAGAAATATATGAAAAATGAACTTTAATAATAAGTAATAAATAATCAAACGCAGGAAGTAGAATTTATTATTATATTAGTGACAGATATTAAATACAAAAGCATAAATAAAGTAATATTGAGTTCAATCTGACAGTTCATCTTCACTTGAACTGTCCATATTCACATTAATAATAAATTCCCCAGGATCTTCACGATCAACTGCAACTTCCCGCTCCCACCGTTTGTATATTTCATTCTCTGCGTGTTGTATTGTTTTTCTCCAAGTCTCTGGTGTGACAGATTTTAAGGAATTTTGCCATGTTTGTTGTACACTTTCTATACATCGTCCATGCTCTCCAATATGTCTAGCATAATAACTTTTTGTTATATCTCAAATATGCTCGATGGAGTTAAAAATGCAGTGATATGGTGGAAGACGGAGTATCATATGACCATACATGCAGCGCAAGGTTTATTTCTGTAGAAAATTAAACTTTATAGATAACAGTTTGATGCTACTCACTTGTCAACTAATTGAAGCAGTTGAATTCTCAATAAACTCTCATCATATTCAATATTGTTTTTCGTTAACCACTGTTGATAGAACCAACGGAAGAACGCACGCTTCTCTCTTGCCACCAGAGAGTACCGTAAAATGGGGTGACTTTGTGCCAGCCGGGGCGTGATTGTGCCACTACGTGTTGATCGTGTATATTCGCACCATATCGGCACATCGATTCACCTACCGCCCCGAACTCTTGTTCAAGAATACCGATATTAGAGGCGAATAGAATGAAATGTATGGTTTGTGTATGTAATACCCTCCATTTCTGTTCCGTCAAGTTATTAAGTTGGTGAGATTTTGCAAAATTTTCGTTTTATCGCATACTTTCTCCTGGCTTGCCTAAAGTGTTTTAATAATGACCGTTTCAAAGTTCACACGTAATTAGGTGTTATATAGGTTATCTTTTAAAGAATACGCAGTGGTCGAGTAGTGCAAAATAACCTGGGTGTGTCACCTTGAATAAGATTCCGACAATATAAGGGGGGAATTTGTGCCACTACCTATTTTGAAATTCAGTTTATACGCTTAATTATCTTTATTAGTTACTATTCTATGTGAGAATTGGCTGTTCTTTTGTTTTATTTTGGTTTGTAAGAATATCTAGTTTTTGTTATATTTTATAAATAAAAAAAATTTTTCATTAAACCTTCTATTTGGGGCGAGATTGTGCCACAAAAATAACAGAGATAAAACTAATTGGGGTGAAATTGGGCCATGTCACTCATACCATACAGTTTTACTACAATATGAAGCTGGGCCTGGCACATTTTCAGCCTGTAAATAGGCGGCATTGTGCTAAAACGGTAAACAAGTAGCTGGCACAAAGCCACCCCATCCTATGGGGGGAAATTGTGCCAATTGTTATAAATAATTTTAGAAAAACGAATGAAAATTTCTAAGTCTTTTTTACACAATTTAGTAACCAAAGGTTCAAAGTATTTCGTTAATTTTTACAAACATTTTTGGTGTCTATAAATGTCCGAAATTCTTTGAAAACCATAAAAAGTGGCATAAAGCCACCCCATTTTACAGGTAAGTATAAAATTGGTATTCTTGAAACTACCCAGAAACTTCATTTATTAATAATAGTTATTATAAACTTAATGCTTTAGTGTTATTTTAAAGTTTATTTCAATAAAAAGTCATAAATTATTTCTTTTTGGAACTACTAGGGAGGTATATGACCTTACTTAAGGATCAATATTTTGAGGTTACCAGAATCAAATACATTTAGTTATGTGACGGCCTTATATCGCACAGCCATAGCAAGATGAAGTTGGCCTTGATCTAGCAAATGTGTAAGTGACATTTTGTTGACAACCGCTTATGCGACATTGACATTGGCAGTTAATTGTAATCAAACCGAAAACGCGATGAATTGACTTAAACTATAGCTACTATATTTAGGACAGCTGACTCGTCGGCCATTTTGGAAATAAATGTCAGTCATATTACGTACTTATTTTTAGTTATTATTATACCGGGATATCAACAATTAATTTGGTCAATAGTGGTCATTGATTTTAAAATTATTGTCGTAGCGTGCATCGTACATTTAGGTATGTCATAATTTTTTGAATGTCAAAATCTGTCAAGTTATTGTGTTGAAGTTTTCTAATTATGCACGATTTTTGAATCATGGTTTTCACCACAGAGCACAAAATTTACATGATTGAAGCCTATTTTCGAACGGGTGTGCTAGTTAATGGAACTTGGGAATACAGTCAACGTTTGTGTTTGGACAATTTTCGAGAGCACTTCCCAGCCGTAGCAGTATTACCGGACAAGTTTTATGCATGCCTTACAAATTGTGTTGAAGTGTTTCGCGAAACTGGTTGTGTGACGCATAAAAAAGGTGCTGGTAGACCAAGAGTTCGTACGGAAAAAGTTATTAATGACGTTCGTCAACGTATGGAAGAAGAGCCTACAAAACCTTTAAAACGTCTCTCTCAAGAAATTCGGCTTTCTTATGGAACATGCCAAACGATTGTAAAGAAGGACCTGAACATGCATCCATATAAGATGCAATCATATCAAGCGCTTCTGCCTGCAGATCACCCCAGACGCCTTGCGTACTGCCATTGGTTCGTTAATAATTTAATGAATGACGATCTGCTGAACTTAACTTTTTTTTCTGACGAAGCTTGTTCCACCTTTTGGGATACATCAATTCTCAGAATATGCGAATGTGGAGCACTGATAACCCGCATATTTTTATTGAAACGCCACTACATGCTCAGAAAATTGGTGTTTGGATGGCAGTTTCTCGCAGAAGAATAATTGGGTCAATTTTTTTCAATTTCACCGTCAACGCAGAAAGGTACAGAAATATTTTTTTGACTGAATTTGTGCAACAGTTAGACGATGATGAACTTCAATACGGTTATTTCCAGCAAGACGGTGCAACAGCACATACTACACGAGAAAATCTTGCTTTTCTCCGCGAGTTTTTTGATGACCGGCTGATAAGTTTGCATACGGAAGTTGAGCTTCCTCCGAGATCACCTTGTTTGACAATTATGGACTATTTTATCTTTCCTTATTTAAAAAATAAGATTTTCGCAAATGATACATAATTTGCAAGAACTGCAACAAAGAATTGTTCAGCAATGTGCAACCATAACGCCAGAAATGCTGCAAAACGCTTTTCACAGCATGAGGAGGCGCGTAAACTTGTGCATTGAACAAAACGGGGGACATTTCCAACAATTATTGTAATTTAGTTTTTCTGGTTAATAAAAACGTTATTTATTTCATAACTTGTAGTTCATTATTATTTTACAGCTGAACTAAGTAGGTAACACATTTGTAGGTTATTGATAATGTCAGTGTAGCTTGACAATGATTAAATTATTTCAAAAGAATGATTTAAACCAAGACAAGCGTTTTACATTCCATGACCAACATTGACCAATTTAATTTTTGATATCATAGTATATTCTGGGTATTTCTTAAATATACGACTATTGTAAAAAATTATACCTACATTATTTCACGTCCTAAACCGGCTTAATAAAGTCAATTATTCGAAGTTCTATTCAACATTTGCTATTAGCATACATATTTACCGCCTTAAAATTATCTCCAAAATGACGGACGAGTCAGCTATGCTTTATATAGTAGTTGTAACTCAAACTATTGGAATAACTACGTCATGTGCATGCATAGTGAATAATTGATAAGTATAGTCGGGTCGTTTTCGCAACCGACACGGCAAAAGTACGAACTAAAAACGCTGATTCAATACCACTACAAATTCCAATCAACCGGAACAATTTTAGAACAATAAAATTCAACCAACTAATTAATATTTTAGGATAAATAGCTACGGCTAGTAAAATACTATTACATGAAAGTCAGTTAGAAATTAAATATTATAGATAAAATTATTAAACATTACATTTCTATATCAATATTTTATTTGATACATGGCTATTCTGAGTATTGTTGTCAGATATTTATTTTCACGGAGCGCATGACACTTGACAAGCGTAGCGTTTGACAAGCAGGTGACTAGTATTCAGTACAGCGTTTTTCGAACAATTACACATGAAACTTGGGCTACAATCACTCATATTGAACAAGAAATAAAGACGTCGTGGGATAGGGAAATAGAAATTGATAAAACAGATATTAATCCAGTAATATTTTGTATTAATGATAGCGGTAGTAGCGACTGTGAAAGTTATTAAAGTCAAATATATTGATCTAAACCAAATTATATACGAGAAGGTAAGTTTTATTCAACAGAAATGCTTGGTTTTACTTGTAATTGCTTTATGTTATTTAGAATAATCACGTACCTGATAAAACGAATGTAGCTTATAAAGGATTGGAGACGGATTAAATTCAGTATCTATATCAAAAGTCAAAGACAGATTTTGGAACCTGTTAATATATTTGTTCATAACGCTTCGGCAGAAGATTACGATAGTTAAAATAATTTGTACTTATATTGATCAGTTGAAGAAAGAACTCTGTCTAATCGAGGAAGTAGATGACTCTAACTAAAATAACAATTGTTTGAAGATCACATAAGTAATACTGTTTAGAAAATTTTCAAATTTAAGAAGGTATAACCATGTTGAATGTAATAGAGGAATGGTGGATGATTGATTTCAGAATAAAATAATGATCGAGTTTATTAATGTGATAACAAGATAAGCGTTTGCATAGGGGGATGCAGTTAAAACATATTTATGTTAATATTATTTTTATAGTTTTTCTAAAATAACCTTTGTATATTTTCTGTAGGACTTTAATTTTGTAATTATTTATTGTTATTAATGGAATTAAGAATATATAATTTCAAAAATATGTGATAGTATTGTAATAATATTAATGTAGTACATTATAAATTAGGATAGTAAAAATACTTGTTCATTATTGTATTATAATTTAAAGTTGCTTGGTAAGTTAAATTCTGATCAGTAGCAAAGATTCAGCTTACGAATACTCAACATTTGAAATACTTTAAAATACGTTTGAATTGTTTAATTCTGCATTAAATATAATCTTTAACAACAACAAATTTATATTAGTTTAAAGCTTAAGTAAATAATAATGATGTGTTTAGCTTAATCAAAAATGTTTGATTAGCATGCAAAAATTATGTTGTTGCTTTTAGTACAGCAGTGATAATGGTAATAATCATAGTGTACAGTAAGAATCTGGCAAACAAATGTTTTTATAATTAGTGTAATACTTTTCTTACCTTCTCGCTGTTGCATGTAAAAATACTTTAATTTTGATGCATTTAATGGAAAAGCAATATAGCACTATTAGTAAGGATACTGCTGTACAACTGTTTTTGCTACTAAATATCCTTATTGTCTGTAGTAAAACTAACTCGAACATACTTATTAAATACATTCCTGAATGTTTAAATGAATTTCAAAAGTTCAATTTTCTCTAAAAATCTAACCTTTTTTATATTTATATCTAATTACTAACAGCAGACAAGTTCATACAAATATAAAATAATCATTATATTCTTCTTTTCAATAGTACTTAAGCAAAATTATTATCAAATTAATAGTTACATATTAGAATTATTGTCGGTAGTGCTAAAACCACAAGTCTAATTCATCATTTAGGGTTATAGTGTCAAAATTAATATTACTTGACACATCAAATTTTGCAACGTCTCAAATTTGACGCCATTTTAATTTTGGTGGCGCATGTCGGTTGCGAGAGCGATTCTAGATATATGAAATGCTTAAATTAATTAGGTAACCTATTTTAGGTTAACTATAATACTAATCACGTTAAAGAACAATATTTTTAATTTAATGCTCGCACAAAAAATATTACTTAAATCACTTGCGTGAAACATCTGCATTCGCGCTGTAAAAGGCACTCGCTTCTTTCGGTCGTTCGTGCTTCAAAAATGCCCTTATGCGGAGATATATAGTCTTCTCACACTTGGTTCGTAAATAAGTATTTGATAAACATATTAAAGAATTTGTTCATATAAAATATGTTTTAGTTTAGAAAGTTGTTTAATTTTCAACAAGGAAGAAAATAAAATGTTGAAGATTATTTATATATTATAATAATGTGTACTGCAAAGACTATTTTAAAATGAATATATGTACGCAAAAACTAATAATATATCAATTCTTCTGGCTGGTGGCCCTTCTTCTCAAGTTTCCAATGGTAAGGGGTATTAAACTCATATGGGTATTCTGCAGGAGATTGCCATAAGATCCTTGATTCATCAGCATATGGTTTTGAATAAAGTAATGCATAATACAGGTTGATACTGGGACTCTTAGTCGAATCGAATAGTTTTATTTGAACACCCTTCCTGAACTGTGACCACATATTGCTTTCACTATACCGGCTCCACGTAACAGCATAAAACTTGCGACTGTTTTGATAACTGCAAAAGATTTGGTATACTAACATAAGCTATGTACATATATAAACAAGATAGTTTTTTCAACTCATTAATTTTAAATTACAATTGCTTTTGTTACATGAATGTACACATGACTTGTTTTTAAGCCAAGTTCAACAATAAACCTATCCTAAACTATCATAGAACAACGGGGCCTTAGAGGTAACTTAAGAGTTGCAAAATTGTTTTAGTATTTTTTCAAAGTTATATATATGCCGTTGAAACATACCAAATTTGATTTGCCTAGAACGATTATTAAAAAAAGTTGTAGGTTTTGAAAAAAGTGTTCCCCTATTTTTCTTGAGCAGTGTAGTTTGTAAATAATGTTACCAATCACAATAATTGTACAATAACTGTAAATATTAATAAATAATTTTTAAAATTTGAAGTTCAACATATTTTATTATTTGCATGACTCGAAATTACTCATTTACCCAAGGGTGGTAAGTAGATCACTTACCACCCGTTGTCAATACAACTAGGACTCGTGGTAAAATCAACTTACTTGCTTGAAAACAATTTAACAATAGTTTCTACTTAACATAATGAGAGCAGATAAAATGATTTTAATGAGGCTAGTCCTCGTACGGTAGAAACCTAAACAACACCTATCGCTACTTATTACAATGAATACACTTACCAGTGTGAAACGGGTAAAATACGCTACATAGGTGCTTCTTGTGAAATGTATTCTTTATTTTTTCTTGTATTTACTTGTACTTTTTTGAGGGTAGCAGAAAATCTTAATGAACTTTTAGATTCATTGAAGCTCTCCTCCAATGGTGAAATGTTTATTACCATTAAGGTTTTACAGTTGCCACCTAAGCAGGATTGTAACAAATTAGTTAATTTTGAGGCTCTGTATGGCACGTGGACCTTTGTTTTTGACTGTAATGCCAGTATTACATTACCTAGTGCTAACAGGCTTTTGTTAATACTCTTGGTTTCAGCTAACCTGTCACCAGAACTATTCCCAGCACTTTATTTGTTATATTTGTAGCACCAATGTTTCCTTCATTTTTTTTTTCATTTTTTTCATTTTTTCATTTTTTCATTTTTTCATTTTTTTCATTTTTTCATTTTTTTCATTTTTTTCATTTTTTCATTTTTTCATTTTTTTCATTTTTTTCATTTTTTTCATTTTTTTTTTTTCATTTGTAGCACCAATGTTTCCATCATTTTGTAGCACCAATGTTTCCATCATTTTGCCGAATTTCTAATTTATTATTAATGTCCATCAGGTCAATTAAGTTGTTGTTGTAAATTTCTAAAAAACTTGTCTCGACTTTATAATTCCATCCTGTTTCACGTTCTTGGATTAATTTGAATAGAAATTGGATCGAGCGTGGTACTATCCAGGCTGTTCATGTAAACAAGAAAAGAAATACACACATTAATTATTAATAAAAAAAACACTGCTTTTTATTTTGCTGGTTCAAGACAGAAGTATTATTCAAATTGGGCATTATAATTTGAAAACAAATAAAAACCGAATGAATTCCGAATTATATTGGTGGCATTCAGCAGACGAAAATATAAATCCTTGAAATTTTTATATTAAATTACTACTATTAACTTCATGTGATTATAGGTTCGATTCTCAGTACTGATCGATGAGACCACGGATATTTCGACCTAGTAAGCTGTTATGCATTTTGGTCAATTATGTGTCTCCTCAAACGGGAAAAGTTACTACAAGGCTGTTGGAATTGTGTCATCTCGATGCCACTGACTGTTCGGCAGATGCCCTCTTTAGGACTTTTAAAGCTTGCTTACATAATAGAAATATTTCACTAAATAATCTTCTTGGTGTAGCGTCAGACGGAGCTAGCGTTATGGTAGGAAAACATAATTCTTTTTTTTCAAAAATTTCTGCAGAAGTACCACATGCTACACTATTAAAATGTATTTGTCACTCAGCAGCCATCATTGCAAGAACAGCTTGTAAAGTGTTGCCCTCACAACTGGAAGAGTTAATGCGACAAATCTATACTTATATATCGGGTAGTTCTAAACGTTGCGCCCAGTTGGTAGAGATACAAACATATTTTAATATGAAACATCATAAAATGTTGAAATGTTCTTGTACAAGATGGTTATCTGTCCATCAATGTGTTGTCCGAATTTTAGAACACTGGAACCCTTTACTGTACTATTTTACAATCGCAGTTGTAGAGGATCGTTTACACTCAAGTCAGTTTATTTTAAATACGTTTAACGATCCAAAAACAAAAGCATATTTTTTATTCTTGAAATACTCTCTAGAATATATGAATCAATTCAACGCAATGTTCCAGTCAAAAAATTTTCTGATTCACTCACTGCATAAAACATCTAAAAAACTTTTCAATCAGTTTGCTCAAAATTTTATAAAACGCTTAATCTTAATGAGTGATGTTCCATTAGAAAGTGTCATACATCCTCATAATTATTTAGCTATTGAAAACATTTATTTGGGAAGCGAATGTAATGAGTTTATTAAAGAACATTTAACAGAAGTAGAGCGACATGAAATTAGAACAAAAGTATTAAATTTCTATGTAACTTTGGGAAATGAAATGATAAAGAGGTTACCTTTAACATATGGTATATTTTCGGAGTATGAATTTCTTTTACCAGAGCATGCTTTCAATAAGAACAGAATTACTTTAATCGAATTGCCTAATTTGTGTGATAAATACAAACATATTGTGCCTGTGCATTTAGCAATGAACGAATGGCGAAATTTACCTTTCGCTTTTAATGAGACTGAAGTAAAAGACTTATCCACATTACTAGTAGACGAAATGTGGAAAAATATCAGTGCATATACAGACTTCGAAGGGACATTTCCGTTTGAAAATATTTATAAATTAGCGGTAATAATTTTATCTTTGCCGCATTCGAACGCGGAGAGAATATTCTCATGCATCACAGATATAAAAACCAAAAAACGTAACTGTTTAGGTGAAAAAAGCCTAAATGCCATTTGTGTTGTTAGGTCGGCATTTTCTGCCAAAAATATTGACTGTACGTCTTTTGATCCAGAAGAACAACACTATAACTTATTTTGTGCTAATAATGTATATGATTTTAAAAATTAAACAAATGTCTATTTTCATTGTACTGTTTTGTTTACACGTTGATATTATTTAATTTTGTTTGTGCTAGTGGCCATTAACTATGTTAAGAGTTATGTTCGTGTTAATTTTATTTTTTTTGTTTACACGTTATTTTTTTCAAGAAATATATTCACGTATCCCCTGTTTTTTGACAATTATTTACCTCATCCTCACATTCGTATTTAAATTTTAAACTTCACGATTCGGGGATTTTTTATTTGAAAATAGGGAATTCCAAACGGTTGGGAAGGGAAAGCAGTATCCATGAGGTTGGCAGCACTGACTATACTGTGCTATGGATGACTCAACATTAAGAAAAAGGTAAAAAATATAACATTTTTTAATTAACATGAAATATGTTTTGAATATATACCCAGCTAGCAGACTGACGTTTTTATGACGTCTAACTTAAGTCATTTACGACCTTAAAGGACATTCGACCAAAATATGACGTCATCGGTACGTCTCATTGGGACGTTCATGTGACGTACGTTGTACGACGTTTTATGTACGTCATTTTTTGGGCACATTTGTACCTACTCAATATGTGAAGAGTATTTTAAATCAACCGCCTAAAAATTTCCTTCGGAGTTCGGTATTATTCGATCGCGTACGTGGTACGATCGCTTCCCACACGTTTTTTGTACTATTAACGGTTATAAACTCAGAAATTAGTGGAAATTAGTAAATAGCACGTAATTAGTATATAGTACGTTTTGTAGTGTTATCTTTTAGTGTTTGTATTATTATATCTTATATATATCTCAAGCTGGTATCCGGGTAAGTATAGATTGAATAAGCCCTTAAAACAAGACACACCTCTATCATTGTAGATACTTATTATGTACTTGATTACATGGGAGGTTATTGTTTATAAATGAAGGAGTTTTAGGTAAAAAATAATAAATATAATAATTTTATAGTACATAATTATATGAGGCAAACCGAGACCAATATAGGTAAATGTGAGTTTCCTTATACTACGTATAAGAAAGTAATATGTTTAAATATACTTGATGATATATAGCATTAATAAATGTGAACTCAAAAGCCTTGTAATTCATAATGTAGTGAAGTTTTAAAGATAAAGTATATATAATAATGTACATAATGGTTCAAATAAAGTATGTACAAAAAATAACATTCAAGATATAATCTATAACTTTAAACATATAAAGTATCTTGATTAAATTGTAATATCGCCTGTCTATTGGAACATATATACAGTATATGTCTCTTGTTTTTAATATGGCTCTGCCAAAAAGTATTTTTAATTGTCAAAACACTTATCCTTTTTATAGTAAGTTTGCCGTAATTGAATTTTCTCCAGAACAGGGAGGAGGCTTAAGTCTTGTTAATAAAAATTGGCTGACACCAAGGAAAAAGGAAGTTTTTTGACCACCTTACAAAGAGCAAAAACAATTTAATAAATCTCTGAAAAATTCAGAAAATGCAAATCCAGAAACATGGAATGTATATGTCAGAAGAATTTTCTTTGAAACCGGTTAGTATATTTTATACTTGATATATCTACTGACTTTTTTTTGTGTTTTTGTACCTGTACAATATTGACTTATTTCTTTAAATGTTTATTGTTATTAACTTTATTTTGATATGCTGGCTTTAGATATTAAATTTGTATTAATTTCTATCAAATATTCTTAAGAATGGTAATTCTTACTTGTAATTAAATTGATACGATAGATTGAATGCATACATTTATATAGTTTTATTTGTTTTATTTTGGCGATATATTAAAATGCATGCATCTGTTTAGACGATTATGAAGAAGCTCTAGCAAAACTCAAGAGGGCCGAGAATATCTCAGACTTACAAACAGAAGAGGAAGAAACCCTTTCGAAAATAAAGAAGGCTTTCTTTACTAATAGTAAGTTCTTTATGTTTATAATATGATCTCTAAATAAGTAAGTCGTTCGTCAACGTTTATTAATTTACTCTACAGCTATTAGATGTTTAATGATGATTATACCAGTTTTGTTGTATATATATTTTTTGATACTCGTTGACAAATTCTGAATTATTTCTTGTAGAATATATGTTGAGAAAAATGTAATAATAAGGAAGTATTTATACATTTTTAATAAAGTTATGTTAATATTATCACTTGTTTTTTCTTACATTTTCTATTGATACCATATTCATTCCTATGTCTGTTCGGGTTAAAATAAAAAAAATAAGGAAACAAAAATTTTTAGTTTAATTCTTATGGCTAATCTAATTCGTAACAGTTTCACAGTTGCATTTATAGTAATTTTTCACTGATACCTTGTAATTTTTGTGATACGTGTTATCACTTAACAAGCCATGCCTATCAGAGCTTCACTATAATGTTTGACTTGTGTGAAATTGCTTATAGTACGTGAATAATTTTTATTTATATGTAGGTCTAAATAAGGTCATTATTAAGTCATGATAACGTCGCATAAAGGTGAGAAATCGACGTCGCCAGTACGACATTACCTGACGTCATTTTACCTGTGACATATACACGTTATTGCAACGTCATCTAGACGTCATTCGGTAGGTCATTTTAATTATAACTATTACCAAAAAATGACGTCATATTGTCGTCAGTCTGCTAGCTGGGTACTTACATTCAAATATTATTGAACAATAAATTAATAATAAGTCAATCCTTTATTCAATTATCATTTTATAATTAAAAAAACACAACCTAATGGTTGTGCAGTTGTCTTGTAATTTTTATAATCTGTGCGAAAAAAGAACAGTTTTTTATGTATTTATAATTACTATTTACTTAATGTTTTACTGTAATTTTTGTGTTAGTGTTAAAGGACAATTTTCTATGCTTTATAATCTACATGTTTACATGTTAAACATTCTGAGAGTGAATGTTTGTGCCTTTTAAATTGTTGTGATTGTCTTTTTGTTTTTTTAAAAAAACAAGTATTGCTCAGTAATAACTGTGGTGTTAATCATACTATATGTGTAATTTAATTTTTGATATTTATTTTTAATAAGTGACAACATAATTATTGGAATAATGCTTAAAGTTTTAATTTATATGACCACCCACACAAGATCTGATTTCTTCATTAGGGTAAAACGGGAAACTATCTCATTTTAACCTGATGCATGCCGGCCAATTTGACCGACGAAAAAATTCTAACCTAACATGCAATCGCAAAGTGATCATAATGAAAATGTTTGTTTAGATATCTATTAATCGTAAAAAATTATAAACCCCAGTCTGCTAGGATTTGTGAGAACAATCCTTACGTTTTTAAAAGGCTGCTTTTATAACAGAAGTGTGAAAAACTGAAAAACTTACCCACTTTTTTAGCTATCATTCGCACGACTTACACCTTCTGCGCCATTGGATGGAATAGGCAGGAACAGCGTTGGGATTTTAGTGTTGGTCACGGATTACGGATGGTTCACTTAAATGAGGGGTTTTGCCGCCTAATCTACCTAATGCAGGCGCACCTAGATGGCGCCACGGTGTTAGAAACAAGAGACCTAGAAGTAAATTTGAATCATGACTTTAACCGAATAATTGAGATGTCGCTACTACTGTGCTGTGTGCTGTCACTTTATGCAAGCGCGTACAGGCCGTTAACCAACAAATTTTGTGTGTGTTGCTAAACATTATTTTTCTTATTACTACTTAGTTAGTGGTGTTATAATCGTACCGTCAGTTGTGTAAAGAGTAATATGATAATTTTATTAAGTTGACATAATGCATTTTTAGACTTAAAATATGGATAGAAGCTGGTGCATTGTATGTGCGCCGTACAAGCAAGAAGCAAGAGCGATGCATATTTTCCGAGAATGCGAACAAGTAACTAATGGCACTAATAGTTGACATATAACCCGAAGGTGAGCTGGAGATTTTTTGTTTGTAGTTCTGATTCTAAGTGCAACAAGGACCACCTGGTTGTAGCAAGGATTTTGTTGGTTTCCGATTACAACAATTAAAGTTTGCAATTATTAGGAGTATAATATAAGTGAGAATAATTGTAGTTGAGATATTAGGCGATTTTTGACAAAATGGTTAGTATACATTATAAAGGACCTCTAATTGAACAACTTTTTCTTACAAAATTATCAATGCAAATGTAGGGAAATGGAGATAAAAAATAAATTAGGTACTCACCGAGTTAATCTTGCAGGTTACAGCCTATGTGAGATATCCCATATAGAGCATTGAAATAATGAAAATCGCAATAAATGATGTTTATTTAAGCTCACAACACAACAATTACCTTTGATTTCCACGTTCTTTGATTGAATTTTAGCAAAATTGTAAATACGAGATCACAGGATATCAGCTGTTTTTGTTGACATTTGATGGTGCTTTTAAAATCGCAGAAGTCATAAGAAAACATACAAATTGACCTAAATTGTGTGTGATTATGTGAAATAAACATCAATTATAGTGATTTTCATGATTTCAATGATCTATATGGGATATCTTACATGAGATGTAACCTGCAAAATTGACTTGGTCAGTACCTAATTTATTTTTTATCTCCATTTCTCTATGTTTGCATTGATAATTTTGTAAGAAAAAGGTGTTCAATTAGAGGTTCTCTATAAGGTACACTAGTCGCCCGACACCTCAACTGCAGTTTAACCCTATGGGTGTATAAGAAAGCCTTTAAACTACACGAAAAACTTACTACTTGTTTTTAAGTTTCTATATTATGTTTTTTCACAAGCAATCAATCCATGTTTAGCAGTGTTAATAGAAACTTCAGATTTGTTGGTACAGAAGCATTTATGGTTTTTCCTAATGATTTTCCTATGCAGTTTACTATAATGAAAATGTGCCTTTATACTATCGTTGATATTTGTTAGTATACAGTTGTAATTATTATATTTTATAGGAGCGAAACTTGGCAACAGCAAATGGGCATGAAACCTGTGCTAGATGCCAGTACAACATGTAATAAGAAACTTTGCAGCCTACATTTTGACACAAGATACTATGCACACCCTCATTCAGTACACCTCAACAGAAATGCAGTGCCGACACTCCATCCCATGAGGCCACCCACGGAGCTTGAGGCAGCCATATCATTGGAAGTCTCATTTGTTTTACGACAACAATAAATTAACCAATTTGGTGTTAGTTATTGCAGGTTTAATTTGTTTGTTTTCTTCTATAGCCATGTAATTAACATTATTTAGTTTTTAAGCCCTAATTGTCACTCTTTTAATTATATATTGATGAAAAGACGTCTACTAAATTTGTTAGGTATCTTATGTATCCATATTTTTATTTATGTCACCTTATTTTATGTTCATCATTTATGTAATACAAGATTTTGTAAATGGTGGTAGTAAACATGGGCTTAAGTCATTGTGTATCTATCGGGTTTAATTACCTACTTTGTAGTATTTTGAGTAGGTACTTGTACTTTTCAACAGCAATTCTATCTTATTGTTAAAACTATCTTTGTAGTAATATATGTTGAACACTTGTGAAATATAGAAATAGTAATACAATAAAACACCTTTTTCACTAAATATAGTTTAATAACTAGATGTCACATTTCGTGTGCACTGCACACATCGTCAGTAGTAACTGTTATTACTGACGATGTGTGCAGTGCACACAAAATGTGACATCTAGTTATTAAACTATTTTTTGTGAAAAAGGTGTTTTATTCTATTAATAAAAATATATTTGTTAGTCGAATATTCTACTTTTGGTAGATTATGCTATTGTTCGTTAATTTATTTTTGTACTGGTAATTTAACTAAAACACATGTTGGATGTTAGTTATAATTTTTCAATAGTAATCATAAATGTATACCTTTTCTACTTTGTAGTATTTTGAGTAGGTACTTGTGCTTTTTCAACAGAAATTCTATCTTAATTTTAAAAATATGTTTGTTAGTTGAATATTCTACTTTTGGTAGATTATGCTATTCTTCGTTTCTTTATTTTTGTACTGGTAATTTAACTAAAACATACGTGTTAGATGTTAGTTATTAATATTCATAAATGTACTTTGTACCTTTTCTACGTAGCAATATTAAAGTGTAATTATTTAAGTAATTCTTTTCTTTAAAACGTTATTGTGTGGTTACAGCATTGTAATTGAATATCGTACTGCATACTGTTTTCCTTAGCAATGATTCCTCATTACTACGGGAACTAGTAAATAGTATGCAATTTGATGACAGTGGTGTGATCATGTACCGCGAGATCAAAAATTATATTGAAAAAGGTTTGCTATGGAATGTACAAGTCTGTCTTAAGTTATATCATTAAGTGTCACACTGCATTATATTTTCTCTTAAAATGACAAATATTAATGACAGTATGACACTTAATGATATAACTTAAGACAGATTTTTACATTCCATGGCAAACCTTTATCAATATATTTTTGATCTCGCGGTATTAAACCCTAATTTTTAATAAACTTAATTTTGAATTTCCCGCTACCAAATACATTTTGAATCGCCCGCTATTTGCTTAGTGTTATTGAAAACTGTAATTTTTTGATGCCAGCGCCGTCTATATCGGCCTTCACGCAATACAAACCGCGGATAAAAATTTTGGCTTGACTGCGCCACTGATTGTAATGTGTGGTGTTGGTAGATTGTACTAAAACTTGGTGTCTGAATGTAATAGATCATATGGGCGGGAAATTTAAAAATATATATGTATAGGTATAGAAAAACGCAGTTATTTAATTTAGAGAATCTAATAAAAATTTAACATAAATGATACATGAGAATATTCTCAAAACAAAACATAATAGATTCTTAAAAATAAAATAAATGTGTTTTTGTTTACATTTTAGTCGCGGTGGCCTCTGTGCAGTGTTCATCGACCGCGAATCACGAGTTTATAGCATTTCGGGGAATCACTGGTGTAGTTTCTTTTAATTCGTAAATTATGTCTACACCATGTCTACACCGTCATAATAATCTGTATGATCGGTATCTTAAATTACAACTTTTGCCACCAACAACGGCATGAACACCAACATAAAAGATAATCTATCAAGACAATTCCCACTTGGCAAAATCACTATATGCTCACTTGTTCTACATTAGCAATACGTATTTTCATCCTTGTGATTTTGCCAAGTGGGTTGTCACCATATCCCCAGTAATTATCACACGCGCAGGTATTATCCCAAGCAGCAAAATCACAATTTTAGAGAAGGATGAAAATATAAATTTGCTAATGCAAAACAAGTGCGCGCATAGTGATTTTGCTACTACGGATACTGTTCCGAAATTACAGGTTACAAGATTTGAATTAAAGTAAGAAAAAACACGAAAAAGTAATAGATTTATGTGCTTTCGTAACGACGTAATAAAACACAAGGAAATGTAATAGATTTATTACAATTGTAATAGCAATCCCAACACTGGGCAGGAATAGGCACAGATAAAATATTTATACTCTTATATAGATGGCTTAAGTTCACTAATATCACGAGACTTGAAATAGTAGTAATTGTTTTTGTCGCCAACAGCGTTATGTGCACGAGCGGCAATTTTGAAACATATACCTTTAATTTTTTAGTTTTAAAATTGATAAAAACAAAGGAGTTACCGCAGGTTAATAATACTCTAATATATTTTTTCGTAATAAATTTATTTTGCATTTAAAGTACATTTATTATCTAAGTATAATTAATAATAGAATATATGCGTATGATTGCCGACAAGAGACAAATATCAGTATTTAAATAAAATAAAATGTGTTATATAGTGTGTGCTTTATTAAGTTCATTTACAATTTCGATAAACATCTACATTTTAACAAAAACATATTTAGTTACTGCTAGTTCTATCAAACCATTTGCTACTTTTCTGGCAGAAAATGTATATTACTATGAAATGGAAAAATATTGATTATATTTTAAATTTATTTATGTGGTACTGAGGTGTGTTTAAATGAAATATGACAACTAAAAGTATTACTTAAACTAAACCTTTCTGACTACGTAAATGCACTAATCTTGGCTTATTTCTTCTAAAATGAAGCATTCGTTTACCTAAGGTAATAAAAAAAGGTGAAGATCTCTCTGTTTATATGATGTTCGGCTTAATACAGTCGACCAGGTATATCTTCCATATAGCTGGCCTTAGACATTACGAAAGTGTGAGTAAGAGGTTGAATTATGTGTTGCCTATTTGCCATTTATTAGTGCGGACTTTGTGATCATTCTTATTGGTTTCAAAGTAATTTTTTGGAGACCAGGGTTATATTTGAAAGTAAAGTAAATACATTGTCGAGTTCAGAATAAAAATGTCTAGGTACTCACGATTCAAAAAAGTACTTTTTAAACAGAGTAAGCTTTATATCGCTATAAAACGAAAAAAAATCAAAGTGCTATATTTTAACTCTTTTTTAATATAATTGCAAATTTGAATCGTCAGTCGCTAGAACAAATATTCATTATTTCGTTCACGCAGCGGCAACTTTTTCAAGTGCCTTGATTTTTGCGATTTTTTGCGTTGAATTTGACCATTTTGTGGCATACGCCGATCAAGTAAACCCCCCCCCCCCTTAACGGTGAAGCATCGACTGGCAATATAGCAGTTATCTCTACTCTCCTATCTTTCGTCGTGCTCTCAGTACGGCCAAAGAATACGACGTTGCAATATTTACCTGGTAATATCAAGTGTTTCATTACACAAGCTGTATATTGTGATTTCAGCATTTTTATTTTGTTTGTTGTTTTGTTTGTGACAATTTAAAATGATCAAAAACTCAAATATACTTTGCACCAAATTTTAGACTGTGAAAACTGTGAACGGTTAGAAAATCTGCTAGAAATATACAAAAACAATCTAAAAGTCAGCGAGGAGAAGCGAAAAAAACTTCATAATACCCTATTAACCATAAAAGGGAATATTCGAGTCCTTTGCAAAATTAGACCCAATTTAATTACGGAGGAGGGTAAACCCCTCTCCAAATTGAAATACATCGATGAAAACACAATAAAATTGGGAGATACTGACACGAATTATTGTTTCTCTAAGATTTTCGGCCCTCAATCTTCACAAGAAGACTTATTTAAAGAGATCGCTCTAGATGGTTACAAATCAATCTTCACAAGAAGACTTATTTAAAGAGATCGTCTTATTTAAAGAGATCGCTCTAGATGGTTACAAATCAATCTTCTTCTAGATGTCTTATTTAAAGAGATCGCTCTAGATGGTTACAAATCAATCTTCACAAGAAGACTTATTTAAAGAGATCGTCTTATTTAAAGAGATCGCTCTAGATGGTTACAAATCAATCTTCTTCTAGATGTCTTATTTAAAGAGATCGCCCTAGATGGTTACAAATCAATCTTCACAAGAAGACTTATTTAAAGAGATCGTCTTATTTAAAGAGATCGCCCTAGATGGTTACAAATCAATCTTCACAAGAAGACTTATTTAAAGAGATCGCTGAGGTTATGGAATCGGCCCTAGATGGTTACAAATCAAATTTTATTCGAGTCCTTTGCAAAATTAGACCCAATTTAATTACGGAGGAGGGTAAACCCCTCTCCAAATTGAAATATATCGATGAAAACACAATAAAATTGGGAGATACTGACACGAAATATTGTTTCTCTAAGATTTTCGGCCCTCAATCTTCACAAGAAGACTTATTTAAAGAGATCGCTCTAGATGGTTACAAATCAATCTTCACAAGAAGACTTATTTAAAGAGATCGTCTTATTTAAAGAGATCGCTCTAGATGGTTACAAATCAATCTTCTTCTAGATGTCTTATTTAAAGAGATCGCTCTAGATGGTTACAAATCAATCTTCACAAGAAGACTTATTTAAAGAGATCGTCTTATTTAAAGAGATCGCTCTAGATGGTTACAAATCAATCTTCTTCTAGATGTCTTATTTAAAGAGATCGCCCTAGATGGTTACAAATCAATCTTCACAAGAAGACTTATTTAAAGAGATCGTCTTATTTAAAGAGATCGCCCTAGATGGTTACAAATCAATCTTCACAAGAAGACTTATTTAAAGAGATCGCTGAGGTTATGGAATCGGCCCTAGATGGTTACAAATCAAATTTTATTCGAGTCCTTTGCAAAATTAGACCCAATTTAATTACGGAGGAGGGTAAACCCCTCTCCAAATTGAAATACATCGATGAAAACACAATAAAATTGGGAGATACTGACACGAAATATTGTTTCTCTAAGATTTTCGGCCCTCAATCTTCACAAGAAGACTTATTTAAAGAGATCGCTCTAGATGGTTACAAATCAATCTTCACAAGAAGACTTATTTAAAGAGATCGTCTTATTTAAAGAGATCGCTCTAGATGGTTACAAATCAATCTTCTTCTAGATGTCTTATTTAAAGAGATCGCTCTAGATGGTTACAAATCAATCTTCACAAGAAGACTTATTTAAAGAGATCGTCTTATTTAAAGAGATCGCTCTAGATGGTTACAAATCAATCTTCTTCTAGATGTCTTATTTAAAGAGATCGCTCTAGATGGTTACAAATCAATCTTCACAAGAAGACTTATTTAAAGAGATCGTCTTATTTAAAGAGATCGCCCTAGATGGTTACAAATCAATCTTCACAAGAAGACTTATTTAAAGAGATCGCTGAGGTTATGGAATCGGCCCTAGATGGTTACAAATCAAATTTTATTCGAGTCCTTTGCAAAATTAGACCCAATTTAATTACGGAGGAGGGTAAACCCCTCTCCAAATTGAAATATATCGATGAAAACACAATAAAATTGGGAGATACTGACACGAAATATTGTTTCTCTAAGATTTTCGGCCCTCAATCTTCACAAGAAGACTTATTTAAAGAGATCGCTCTAGATGGTTACAAATCAATCTTCACAAGAAGACTTATTTAAAGAGATCGTCTTATTTAAAGAGATCGCTCTAGATGGTTACAAATCAATCTTCTTCTAGATGTCTTATTTAAAGAGATCGCTCTAGATGGTTACAAATCAATCTTCACAAGAAGACTTATTTAAAGAGATCGTCTTATTTAAAGAGATCGCTCTAGATGGTTACAAATCAATCTTCTTCTAGATGTCTTATTTAAAGAGATCGCCCTAGATGGTTACAAATCAATCTTCACAAGAAGACTTATTTAAAGAGATCGTCTTATTTAAAGAGATCGCCCTAGATGGTTACAAATCAATCTTCACAAGAAGACTTATTTAAAGAGATCGCTGAGGTTATGGAATCGGCCCTAGATGGTTACAAATCAAATTTTATTCGAGTCCTTTGCAAAATTAGACCCAATTTAATTACGGAGGAGGGTAAACCCCTCTCCAAATTGAAATACATCGATGAAAACACAATAAAATTGGGAGATACTGACACGAAATATTGTTTCTCTAAGATTTTCGGCCCTCAATCTTCACAAGAAGACTTATTTAAAGAGATCGCTCTAGATGGTTACAAATCAATCTTCACAAGAAGACTTATTTAAAGAGATCGTCTTATTTAAAGAGATCGCTCTAGATGGTTACAAATCAATCTTCTTCTAGATGTCTTATTTAAAGAGATCGCTCTAGATGGTTACAAATCAATCTTCACAAGAAGACTTATTTAAAGAGATCGTCTTATTTAAAGAGATCGCTCTAGATGGTTACAAATCAATCTTCTTCTAGATGTCTTATTTAAAGAGATCGCTCTAGATGGTTACAAATCAATCTTCACAAGAAGACTTATTTAAAGAGATCGTCTTATTTAAAGAGATCGCCCTAGATGGTTACAAATCAATCTTCACAAGAAGACTTATTTAAAGAGATCGCTGAGGTTATGGAATCGGCCCTAGATGGTTACAAATCAAATTTTATTCGAGTCCTTTGCAAAATTAGACCCAATTTAATTACGGAGGAGGGTAAACCCCTCTCCAAATTGAAATACATCGATGAAAACACAATAAAATTGGGAGATACTGACACGAAATATTGTTTCTCTAAGATTTTCCGCCCTCGATCATCACAAGCAGACATATTTGAAGATATCGCAGAGGTCATGGAGTCGACCCTAGATGGTTACAAATCAAATTGGGAGATAGTGACACCGAGTATTGCTTTTCTAAGATTGTCCGCCCTCGATCATCACAAGCAGACATATTTGAAGATATCGCAGAGGTCATGGAGTCGGCCCTAGATGGTTACAAATCAAATTGGGAGATAGTGACACCGAGTATTGTTTTTCTATGCCTATGGGCAAACTGGCTCTGGAAAAACCTACACGATGTTGGGCCAGAAACGCAATTCAGGTAAAAATTTCATTACATGTATGCTAAATACGCTGAAATAAAAGAATATTTCCAATACGCACCCATAACCAGTTGCGATGTAGAAAAGTCATTTTCTATTTACATAGATGTACTTCATTCAAAGAGAACAAAACGTACAAAAGAGAACCTTGAGAAGGTATTGCTAGTAAATATTAATACTTAAGTCAAGTGCATGTACTTTTATCGGGTCAGTTATACCTTTCGATAAATTACCTTTTAAAATTTTGTTTATATTGTTAGTCCACTGAAAAATTAACATTAACGTGAAATAATCTGTAAATATATCTATATAGCAAATTATGATTTTGGCAGGTAAAAGAAAATTCAACCAAATTTAAAATTTTATCTACCAATTTCGCACGTACTTTATTTTTAACGCATAATTTAGGCAAATAGAAATTTGTAACGTCTAAACATTTCGAAAATGTACGAATAAAGTTTGTTTTTGGCCTGACTAATTTTTGTACACTATAGGCTCGTACATCAATTAAATGGTGTATAGGTTCTGAGCCGTGAGATACTAAATCAGACCGACAAGTTTCACACATGCCAATCCGTTTTAAAATTCGTTTTGCGATAAACCCGACAATATAGGCTTGCTTTTGTAAAATTATGTCGTGACTCTCATTTTTAAAGGTGAACAATTCATTATCTTCTACATCATTGCCTTCATCTTGTGGTATTTCTGTTGTGATGTTTGTCGTTACAAAGTTTTTTAGCGTATCAAGAGCACCATCATGCTGATCTTCTTCACAATTTGCACCCGGAGAATGTGAGGCGAAAAAATTGTTTATCAGAAGGCTTTTAAAAGATGTTATGAATGAGGAGCAAGATGGATTTATGTTTCGCACTCCGTGGCTTCTAATACAGCCAAAGAAATTTTCAACGGGGTCTTGATTAAGGTTGCGGCTGCATAGATATTTAAAGCCTTTAGTTTTTAATTTCTGCCAAATATATATGAAGCCACGAAGTGTCAACTGCCAATTTTTTATAGTTGGAGGGACAAACTCGCGATCGGTATTTGATATGAATCGCACTGTATCCAATACCTGAATGCATTCATACCAAAATGTGACATGATTTGTGTCATTAGATACTGCACTATGTAGTGTCTTTCCATGTGTGTTAATCTTGGACAGAGCATTGACACTGTCAAACATTTTATCGAACAACATCAAAAAGTCTACCGTATCCAGAGCTTCCTTTGAAAGACAATTCCCTACAACAATAAGTATGAGTATTATATATAAAAGGCAAATGAAAGAAAATATACCATATTGTACCAGTCCACGCATTGTTGACGATACACGATGTGAAAAAACCTGTGCTGCAAGTTTTACTTTAATTTTCTTCACTTTGTCCTTGTATATGTGTGCATCCGTTAATTTATTTAACATGCGTGTATCATCATCCCTACTATCTAATTCGTATAGATCCACAATATCGCTCCATCGTGCTGTCTGTTCCCCTTTTTTCCATATAAATTTGGCATTATTGGCCAACAAATTATTTCTTACTCCTTTAAGTAGATGTGGTGGATCAAATATAGGAATAATTTCTTCCTCAAATACTTCGAATCCAAAAACATTCTTTTTTGTTCCAGACAATTTATGGCGTCGCTTAGTGTCCTCCTTTAATCTGTGAATGGCAGCGGTATTCACTGCAGACTGATCGCAAACAGTTGCTATCACATTGAGACCTATACTTTGCAGCTTTTGAATAATGTTCTTTATGGCTACTACCAAATTGTTTGTGCTCATTCCACCTTGTGAGAAGTAATAGCATATAGGCTGCTTCCACTTTCTTTTCAAGCCCCGAGCCATAAATACCATAGCATGGTCAACTATTTTTTTTTGTCGCCCATTACCACAATCTTCAAAACCATAAATTATGTCCTCTTTTTTATTATAAGTTAATGATGCTGCTCAAGACATTTCATCAAACATAAGACTACAGTAACGGTCTAGATCATCCATTTTATCTACTGTTAACTTTAAATTATCCAGAATTGCTTGGTTTATTCCACAAGAAAATGGGATTTTATATAGCAGAGAAGTTAAGGTTTGACGGGTAGGTAGGGCAAATGTCTTTTGCAAAGTCCTATACCCCCTTGGTGATTGTTTAAGCAAGCTCAAAGCAAAAATTTTATCGTCAATAGAATAACGACGGCCTTTACGTATTCTATGCTGCAATCGAATTTGACTTGCAATAAATTTTTGACTGCTTTGAACAATTCTGCATTATGTCCATGTTCCATTGCAACTTTCATTAGCTCCTTATTGGAAGCATTTTCGATAAATAATTTCCTAGCACAGTATAAAAGACCCTTAGAAGCACGATACAGTCTTTTTGCATGAGGAGAAAGATCACTTCGACGAGAAATACCACAATCTCTCAAAATGTTCATTCGTTTTTTCATACCTACAATCAAAGAACAAGGGTAAAGATATTTAAAACACAAAGGCTAATTACTGATAAAATCAGATGTCCTAACATTCTACTGAATTTAAATCAAAATGATAATATAAACTCCGATAAAAACTTACCAAGACTATGATAAGTGCGCTTTTTAAATAACTGAATATCCTTCCGTTCTTCATCTAAGTTCTGTTGATTTGAAGACTCTAGAATAAATATAAGAAGAAAATGGATTATATGATAGCATAATTTTGTGACAAGATTTGTTTTTACCTGGTTTCCTATAATCACTTGTTGAAGAACTAGCCTCTGCTGATGTGCTGGCCTCATAAATTGAACTATTCCCAGATTCAAATGGTTGCAAACCTATAATATTCAATATGGTTATTTAAATAACAAATTATATATTTGAACCTCATCAGCAATTGAGAAGTATTGTTTAAATGTTAATATTGCAATAAACATAATAATTCATATGTGTCAAATTTGTATCTATTTATACACTTAAAATTTATATATATAACATGCACTTAAAGTGATAACTGTTTGTAGATGTTGTATGACAATAAATTAAGCAGGTGGACATTATGCAGTAACATGAGTATGTTCAGATATCTACAGAGCAGCTAATTATTTATGTAATGAAGTGTTCTTTTATAGAACTTTATTTCTCATTATTACTAATGCATCTTCAAACTGAACCCTATTCAATAAACCAAACAGAAACGCATTGTTTACATATGTTTCTAAAAATCAGCAACTTGTACGTATCTGAACCTGCACTTTGTTTTTTATTTAATGTTTTAATTAATACCTGATAAATGTAATGTAGGAACAGTATCTGCCTTCAAATTTGATCTGTTATAATATGTTGTAAATTTCATTTGTGGAGAAAAATGATAGTCACACACCCGATAATTTCTTCGCTTTTCAATTTTAAGGTCTTCTCGTTCCACAGCTATCTTCCACTGTTCAAAAAGCTAAGAATAAAAATACAGTTAGCACATATTTTATCGAATATGGTCGAATTTCATTGCGTGACTATTTTTTATGTATTGAAAAGCTAAAAAGATAATTTAGTAAAAAATCAAAATAATATGCTTACCTCGGGTTTCCTAGGAAAAATATGCAGAATTGCATTTTCCTGGTAAATTTTACACCCAGTTATAATGCATTTCACCATTTTTCCAAATTATAAACAGTTCAAATAACCTAAGATATTTCAAAAACAAAACTTATAAACAGAAAAACTAAACTAACTCAGAGACTAACTTTAAAAACGAATAAAAATGATTATAATACAATGGAGAAACACATAACTAGTAATAAGAAAGGAAATTAATATAATACCGAATCACAAATAATTACAAATTACAAACTGAAAATATTATCATAAACCTCAAAACCAGTGTTACCAGAGCTAGGGAAATTTCCCTAGACCTAGGGAATTTAGGTGGGTGCTAGGGAAAAAGGGAATTTTTACGAAATAAGGCTAAATCTAGGGAATTATGCTATGTCACAATATTTCCAGTATATATGTTGGGGATTCCCTTAACGTAGAAACTTTAAATATTGTGAATCATGTAAGGAAACCTCGATATACAAAGATCCCAAAAATTTCGCATAGTAGTTGTTAATTGCAACTCAATAGCGAGTGGTTTTTATTTTGAAAAGCACCATTCCAAATTTATACGTTCATCTTATACCTACAAACCCATCTAATTAATACCGAATTATGATGTGGTTACTTTTATTAACTAATCAATAGATTTTTATGACCCGTAATAATGACACACATACCTACTCATATTTTATGTGTTAAAACTTGAACAAGAAGTAACTTAGGAAAATTAAATAATTAAGATTGGAATTCCTATTTCTAGAAGTGTACCTATGTATATTATTGTTTATGAAGCACGACTATGTATTCTACAAATTTAGTATGGCAATTTTCAAGAAATAAATAAACGTATTGTTATATTAAATATATAAAACAAAAGAAAATACCCTTTGTGAACTACATTTTTAAAGTAACACGTGGGAATTACAATATATACAAAAGAGGATTTTATAGTAATAAAAACTATAAATTATGGGTAATATAGGAATCACTTCAGAGTAATAAATTCCTATATGTACATATTTACATATATTTGTAAATATTATTTTATGGTGCGGGGCGGGGCTATTTATGAATTTATAGATAATGTATATTGTTCTAATAAAAATATAATAGACAAAATAATATATCTTTATTACGTTCTAGAAGTATATGTTAGCACTTTAAAGTAACACGTGCGAATTCTATACACAAAAGAGGATTATTGATAGTAATAATATAAAACCCCGAATTATTGAATATTTTTTATTTATGAGTATGACATAAAAGATAACCAGCTGATGGCAATAAAACTAAAATAGGTATATTATGTACTTACCCCCAAATTTAACCCAATATTTTTATACATTCAATCCAAGAATTTTATTTGAATTTTTAATTAGCGGTCAGTATCAAAAATACATTGATTAGTTTCAGTTCAGCCTCAAAGAACAGTTTTAGTATTTTAAAGAATACACTTATTACTATCTCTTAAATAAAGTTTTTTTTCTAAAGCAGTGAATCAAAAGTGCGTTTCCATTCAAAAAGGTGAATATTTCAGATTTTGCTTTTATTTTAACAATTAATTAAAATATATTTGTAATTATTTTTATGCAGTAAGTAAAGTATCAAAATGTCATCAGAGGTCGGGCCATCCCAGGTAGCACAGCGTCGTCCATTTCACGACATTTAGGCGTACATGTTTGTCACCATTCACGTCATTCTGACGGTTAAATTGACGTACGAGTGATCCTAAATTGACGAGAGTTTGTCACATCCAAAATGACGTCATCCGCTGACTTCAAAAGGACGTCATGCCCGACGTCAAAAGACGTCACAAACAAACGTCAATATAACCCCAAAATGCCTTCCCATCGGCGTTAATTTATTTTTTCATTAAAACACTTTGTAATTGCTCTTTATTTGTATAAATAAAATTCACATTTGGAGTAATATTCTTTTTATTAGAAAAATGCCTATGCAAAATACGGTACTATACCTATATAAGTATATACGTACTAGTATTAGGTATTTGGTACCTGACTGACATAAGAACAGTAGATCGTCTGTAATTTTAAACTTCAACGTAACGATAATAATAAACTAACAATAATAATACCACTGGAGTAAAATATTCGTGAAATCCTTTGCAACTTCCACGTTTTATTATCTGCCGGTTCACCTAACCTCAAAACTTTATCAAATCTATTTTGCTCCTTATATGGAGGCCAGAAAACTTCTCTTTTCATAGGCGTAAGCCAGCAAGAGTTAACAACGGCCAAACCGCCTTCGTCGCCATCTTGATTGGTATAGAATTCAACAATAACATATGCCATAATAATAAAAAGAAATTGGACTATCTATTCTGCCACAATCAATCTTGAAATCCGATGAATTGGAATAGAAGGCATTCAGGGCGCAGGTGCACGTTGGGTCACATCCAAGTGGCGCGCGCGACCAAACCAAATAATTTAGTAGCAGGAATATTTAATTTCAAAAAATCTTTTGAACATAAAACAGAAAACAACCAAAACATAATTATCGTAAGACAAACATTTTATCCAATTAAATTAAGTTACTAAAATTGCCTCTAAAAGTCCAAACTAAGACGTCAACTTTACGTCCTGGATAGGTCATCAGACGTCTTCGACGAGAAATGACTTATAAATGTCGTCATTCAGACGTTGTGTGCTACCTGGGATCTTCTGTGAAGGATATATCTGAATTTTCATCAGCCTCTTCGTCCGAGGAGGCACAAAATATATCGAAGAAAAGAAGAAAATCCTATGCACAGAAATACAATATTCGGTGGGAGCAGAACCCGCAGTTTAAAAACTGGTTGCGAAGCAGCGAAAAAGGACAAAATTATGCATACTGTAAGGCATGTAAAAAGCATTTTATATGTGGCAAATCAGAAATATTGAAACACGCGCACGGAAAAGCACATACAAAATTAGTAACTTCTGTAACTAAACAACAGTCTTTGACTGATATATCTTCTTTTTTACCAACAGTCGATCTTCAAAAGAAAATTAAAACCGCTGAAGTAAGATTCGCCGCTTTTGCAGCCGAGCATAATATTGCGTTCAATGCATTAGATCATTTATCGGAAATTATAAGAACCACATTTACCGACTCTGAGATCGCAAAAAATTACAGTAATAACCGCACGAAAGCAACTGCAATTGTTAATAATGTTATCGGTTCTTATAGTTTTGATAAAACTATAAATTTATTAATTTGTAATAAATTTTCACTGATTGTCGATGAATCTACCGATAAAGGATCCATTAAACATTTAGCGCTAGTAGCGCGAGTGTTTGATGGCACTAGCATCAAAGACTTATTTTTCGGTTTCTTGAAAGTGCCTAGTGGTACAGCAGAATCTTTATATAATAGCATTACGGAATATTTTGTTAAAAATAATATTAACTATAAAGAGAATTTGATAGGCTTTGCTGCCGATAACGCAAGTGCAATGATGGGCAAACACAATTCACTATCTACTAAGTTAAAAGCAGATATCCCAGATTTATTTATATTTAATTGTGTTTGCCACTCTTTTAATCTTTGCGCTAATTATGCTTGTGAAAAGCTACCTTCTTCTCTTGAGGAACTAGTCAGAGATATATACAGCTACTTGCAATACAGTTACAAAAGACAGAGTGAATTCAAAGAATTTCAAGAGTTTTTAGCTTTAAAACCCCATAAAATACTACAACTCTCTCAGACTAGGTGGTTATCTTTATTATAAGTTGTTAGACGATTTTTAGAGCAATACGATGCTTTAAAATTGTATTTCACAAATGCACAATTAAGTGATAAAGATATAACAGCGACAAATATTTTCAATGGTCTCAACAATCCCACTATAAAATTATATTTTCATTTTCTAGAATATATTTTACCTATTTTCACAAATTTAAACACAGAGATGCAGTCTGAGGGCGTTAAAATTCACATTATATAGAAATGTAGAAACTGCATTAAAATCTTTACTAGATTGTTACTTAAAAAGGACTTATCTCGGTAGAACGCCAACTGAAAATGTAGAATATAAAAATCCAGACAATTTTGTTAACCTGGAGAAAATTTATTTAGGTGCCTTTGTTATGGGTAAAATAGCTAATAATACCCATGGGCTAAATATAAATGAACTAGCGAACTTTAGACGGCGATGTTTAGATTTTTTAATAGAAGGGTGTCATCAAATATATCAGAGGTTCGACCAAAAGAATAGATCAATTATTATTTTAAAGCAAATCGAAATGATTTCACCCATCGATGTAATATCAAAAGAATATGAATCAATAGCACCTATGGCCATTAATTTCCCGAATTTAGTTGGCAATGATTTAAATGAGATAGACAGGGAATGGCGAATGTTACGAAATACAGATTTGTCTCAATTTTGAGACTTGAATGTTGAACAATTCTGGAAAAAAATTGCCAGTCTTAAATCCGGCGACGACATGCTTATGTATCCAAAGCTGTGCACATTTATATTTAATATATTTAGTTTGCCACACTCTAGTGCGACTGCAGAGCGTGTATTTTCGCAAATTAACTTAAATAAAACCAAAACCCGTAACCGGTTGTCCACCGAAACGTTGTGTGGCATTTTACATTGCAAAACATTAATGAAGGGCAACAGTTGTTTTAATTTCAAACTCAACAATGATTTATTTAAAAATTTTGATATATTGTATGATAGTATTTAGTATGATAGAATTTATTTTAAAAAATTGTTTGTCTTTGTTATATGTATATTTAATATTATGTTACCTAGATTAGTTATTGTTATATTAAAATATATAAATATATATTTTGTTTTTATGATTTGTGTAATCGTTTTTTTTTTAATTTTTTTGTATTATATAACCTGCTATCTCCAATCCGCTTTTAAGTACGTCTTGAAAATTGTTTAAAAATTCTAGGGAAATCTAGGGAAATTTTCTGCGAATGTCTAGGGAATTAAAAAAAATTCCCCTGGCAACACTGCTCAAAACAACTGTAAAAAACACGCTCGCACGCTCGAAAGCAAATTGAATTGTGCTTTCGTTTTCGTCTACTTGCTTTATTGTTTTACTTATTTATTACTAGAAAGGCTTTTCTTATTGCCACTTTTTACATCCGCATATTAGTATCGGTAAGCGACGAAGTAGTCATAATAGATCCGTACAAATATAATCAACATTCGCTTTTAGGTTAATGATGGTTTTCACATATCTGCACAACAAATTTATTGTTGAAGCATATATTCGTTCAGGAATACGCAATTATCAGGGAATATGGGACTATTCCTATCAAAATTGCAAGCAGCAATTTCAAGAAGAATTTTCCAAAGTAGAATTTGCACATGATTGTTTTGTACAGCATGTTCGTCGTGTAGACAGATTTCGCAGAACAGGGAATGTTGTCATCTTTTGGGTGTTAGATGTCGCTGTGATACTCTCACTGCATTTAACACGCTAAAATGACATAAGCAGCGATTTAAGTCTTGAAGCTATTGTCGAGAATCTCCACGCACACTGATGAGACCTCATAGGTCGAAACACCGGTGTCTGTGCGTTCGATTGTCGACAATAGCACTTAATGTATGTGTGTATCTCAAACACATGCATATATGCATATACGTTTTACGTATAAAGGTATATATGTAAGTCACAGTAATTATTTACTGCTTGATGTTAGTTTTAACATCCATGTGTTCACACTTTTCATTTTCATGTAAAACTATATTTGTACAGTAAACGTTGCACAATTGGTATTTGTATTTGTAATATATGTAATGTATATTAGTATATTAGTTCATAAATCTGTTTCCAATTATTTTTTTGAGGTTAAATTGTGTCATATAAACGAAAACATATTGTAATGTCACATAATGTAAAATAATAACAATTACTAAATAAACGTAAATTATTATTATTATTATTAAGTATTATATATTTGAACACGCACTTGTGCCGAGCTATGCTGAAGATATCTGAGAGTTTGAAACGCGCATGTTTAAAATAGCCACTCACACTTAGTAATTTCCACTTTAATTTTTAGTTCTGTGTAGTTTTCGCATAAGCTAGTATTGTCTGCCATATACTATGGTTAATTGTTATCTGCAATAAATTGCAGAACTGCTGACAGAAGATTCAAATTGACTTTGCATTTTTCCATTTTCTCTCTTAAGTAATCAGTTTTTGGGTGTTAATCTGAAACAAAAATGCAAAATTATTACGACGATTATGTATTGGATGTCTTAGAACTTTAATGAGTTATCTCTAATTACTTGTGTGCAATTTCCACTGATATTATTAATATTTTATGTGAGAATGCACTCTTGCATAATATATATTTAGCTACGCGTAATTCAGCGTAAGCAAAACAGAATAATACAATTAGTAGGGAAACCATACCAACGTAAATAAAAAAAAATGCAATAACTCTCTACAATGAATATCAAACCACAGAACTCGCATTTTATAACATACGTGTTTTCTTATTGGATGTGATTTGAAACATGACTAAACTGTAGTGTATCAAATTGAATATAATAGTAACTAAACTAAAAATTTAAATTATTTTCTATTTTTTATACCAAGACACTGTCGTAAATAATTAGAAAGTCCTTCTCAACCCCATTATCCAGTACAGGTTTAATAGGGATATTGCATCTCTTATTATCTTCAGTAATCTCTTAATAACTACATCCTTATATCAGGTCGCCTTGTTGCAAATTCTATTATGCAAAGTATATGACTATTATGGGTAATCGTTGATGTCAATTGTTAGTTTTTGCTGTAGTGTGTACACTTTTATATTGTCTTTATGTAGTTTTTGCCAAATCGTTCCTTTTAGAACGCATACTATCTTTTTCAAGCATTTAAAAGTAAGTATACATACCTATATCTATAATTCTGATAAACGTGATAATCTGATACACATATTTTATTGCAGTATTCACTGTCATTATGGAGCTCGCAGACAGAAAGCGACAGAAGCGAGAACATTTCAGTCGTAAAGAAAAGCAGATGATTATGAATGAATATATTTACTTTAATACATCCATGAACGTGACGTCTGCTGTTCAAGAAGCAAGTAAAGCTTTATGTTGTTCAGTGCGTACCATATATAATGTAAAGAGGAAACAACAAATGGGTCAACTATCAAGTCCGAAGAAAGCAAACAAAAGAGAACATGTACAAATAAATGATCGACTTCATTCATATGATGACAATACATGATGCAGGACACTCAATAAATAAGAAACGGACTGACGCTACTGTTCAAAGTAGTCGACAAGATTTTACACAAGGAGTCAGCACTGGCATAAAATCACCAAGTCTTGGGCCTCGATTTGCATTACTTCATGCTGGAGGCGAGTAAGGTTTTGTTGTTGGTGCTGAATGTACATTTCTTTGTAAGAAAAATACTGCTGATGTTTATTATGTATATATTATAATAACGTGTACTGCAAAGACTAATTTAAAATGAATAAATGTACGCAAAAACTAATAATATATCAATTATACTGGCTGGTGGTCCTTCTTGTTTATATAAATAATATCAAACATGCCTGCAAAGTAACTATTAAAAGCTAGATTTGTTGAAAAACTTACCAGGACATTCATAGTGTAAATTAGACCAAATAACCATATTCTGATCGACAGCGAGAACACCTAACCTTCCGCCCGTCAGAGTCTTATCAAAAATGTCTCCAGAATTCACAACGACGTTGGTTCCGCTCCAAATCTTTAAATTTATCAAACCAATTTTAGGTCTGTGAATAAGTTTCCAACGGTAAGGAGTATTAAACTCATATGGGTATTCTGTAGAAGATTGCCAAATGATCCTTGATTCATCAGCAAATGGGTTTGAATAAAATAATGCATAATACCGCCAGAAACTGGGACTCTTAGTCGAATCGATAAGTTTTATTTGAACACCCTTCCTTAGGTACCACTTATCCGCTTCATTGATATAACTATACCGGCTCCACGTAACAGCATAAAACTTGCCACTGCTTTGATAACTGCAAAAGATTTGGTGTACTAATATAAGCTATGTATATAAACAAGATAGTTTTTTCAACACATTAATTTTAAATTACAATTGCTTTTGTTACATGAATGTAGGTACTGCCAGGAAAACGGCATAATGACAAACCAGGAATAGTTTACTTTAAGCGAAAACAATTTGAACAATGGATATACCGTATGTGTCAATTTTCATTAGGTATAGGATTTAATCTTCACGTGCGATTTATACGTATACAAATAATACATGGCAACGTGTGTCACCTCTACCGTCAGTCACCAATTCCGGCAACAATCGACATTACATCGAGTTTCTCCGATCTCCCCACCAGATTTTACATTCAATCTTTAGCTGTGAACACGTTGCGATCTAGTCTGCAATAAAACCCGTCTTATTACTGGAACGGGAAACATCAAATGGCCGCCGCGATCTCCGGATCTAGTAGTTTATTATTATTTTCAGAATCCTTTTTTATTTACCTTATTAGGGTTATTTTTTAATTTTATTAGAATTACGCTTTTGTTTGTGTCATGCAGCGTGAACGCAGCTTAATAATTTTCTGCATTTACTGAAAGGAAAAAGAAAAAGAAAACCTTGCAAGGCGTAAATATTATTTCTGAACGCATTACAAACATCCAAGTCAGTGGTCCAACAGTTACTGCTATAACTTGAGCTTGAATCGGTCGCGCTCGCATTGGAGAGGAAAGTAGGGGGTGCCATGTTGTCACGTATTGCATGAATTAATCGCCTATGGCTAATGAAAATTGACACATGCTGTATAAGCGGACCCTTCAGGGCATCCACAAGAGTCTTACGTACGTAGATACAATAAAATATTAATGGAATGACGGAAGAAAGAAACTGATTTCTGGGTACTATGCAATGCAAAAATTGAATAGGTAAATAAAATTTGTATGTTAAACATTTATTATACGTACCTTAGCATGTTCTACATTATTTTATAATATTATTACCTTGAAATTGGCATCAAATTGGAAAGGAGCATTTATTATACAAAAGAGGTTGATGAGTAACACCGTTCATCGTAATTTTTGTGTGGGTGCTTTTAGTAATGAGAGCGTTTCTTTTCTGGCATGTGGGAATAGACTGTGATAGTTTTTGAAATTTTTGTAGATGTTATTAACTAAAATAAAATGGAAAGTGTATGAAAGTATAACTAATCATAAATTAATTTGAAACTTTTTCTGTATTAATTGTCTTAATGGACATCAGAATCCCAAACCTAAATGTTTAAAATGTACACTTTAGAGAATACAGAGCGATTTGCCTTAGACGACGCGATCTATATCTGGGGAGGCGTAAGCGTTTCAAAAATTCCTTTTGTTGCGGCAGATAGACAGCTAATAGAATATTCTGCATTCTATCTTTGCCAATTTTGTATTTTTCTGCAAGAAACTGTCTTGCTTTCTACTTAGCAAAAATTGTGTAACAAAAGTATTTATTTTAATAAAAAAATTATCGAGTTACAATTTTAGTATAAGTCTAAATCATAGTGGAATAACAAAACAATATGCTAAAATTAAGTATCATAAAATGACGCCAAGCCGCGCTGATTATTTCATATATAAATATTATATTGAAATGGTTCAAAATTAATTTAAATTTCATATAAAGCAGTTGGGGTAATTCTAAATACAATACTCCTGGCATAACAACGACAACTACTTTACTACTTACCTAAAAACAAAACCGATATTGTATCCCGGAGAAAATGTATGGGCATATAATGTGCCCTCGTAATCTACGTTAACAAAGCGATCGAAACCGACTGCTATATGTGCACACATAGCTAAAAGTGTTGAAATTTCTGCACCTTTATTGTAAATTCTCCAATGTCCATTCCTGCTATAATATATAAGTGGTTCCTCGAAATTGCTTAAACCTGTTTTATAAATCAACTTATTTCTTGGACAGTTATCAAACTCATCCATTATTCCGTCACCATCAGTATCCGTCACACAAGCGTCGCCTTTACCCGTATCTGAAAATATTAGAAAATTAGAATTGTATAATCTAGATTTCAATCGCTGGCAATATGAGAACTTACTGCTGCTATCTACTTGATCTGGATTGTAGATCATTACGCAGTTATCGTTCAAATTAGGAACGCCATCGTTATCCATGTCTTCATCACAAGAATCTCCTACACCATCATTGTCCACATCGCTCTGATCCGAATTTGGTATCACTCTACAGTTGTCCATGTCATCATTGATGCCATCGCTAAAGAGTAACAAAGTTACATTAGCTCTTTGTTAGCGTAAATATTTGCAATCTATTTGTGATACTAAACAGTCAATTTATTTATTTATTAGACTACTCAACATGTTCGTTTGTAAATGCAGTGTAATGCATAGTAAAAGACGTAACAAAAAAAATAAGTGCATATATAGAAGAGTACTGATTAGTAATATCAACCCTAATGTTGTAGATACTACAGTTGAATATGTCAACACAAGAAAACCTGTTACGACTATAGCACATGCCATAAAGTGGTGATTATTTAAGCATATTAGTACAGTTTAGTTAGTTGCTTTGTAAGTCGCTTTCAAATAATATAGGTAATACGTTGAAAAGCCTTTTGGACAGTCCTAAAGATAGGATTGAGGTAGAAGAAGATCTGGAATTTAGAAAATTAATTGTAATAAATATGAGAAAAAGTATATTGGGCAGACTAGACTGTCGATTGCACCTCGTTATAAAGTACACTTTGCTCATTTCCGGTTTAACAGCGGGTAGAAGTCTATTGTGGCTGGACATATTTTGGACACGGGCCATCATGTGCCAGCCAGCGGCCTCAAAATTATAAAACAAGCGCATAATTATAGAGAATTAAATAGTTATGAGAATATTTACATATACAAAATAGAAATGGACTAATGAATTCGTTTACTTTCAAAGGTACAATGTTCAGGTACCGTATAATGAAGTAAGAACTGAATTTCTTAGCCTGACGACAGATGAAATAAAGTTATATTAGAGCTTTAAATGTGAGAGGTGATTGAAAGTAGATTAGTGAAAGTGGAAGAGCCCGCCTCGAATTAGAAAGGCAATCTCTGAAGTAGATATAATGCGGTTGTGGATATTGTAAAATTGTAAAGAATCGAGATAGGGAAATAGCAACCAATGCAATCCCATCTGCCTGTAATAAACCTGAGTCAAATTATTAAATGTTTCTACGTTTCTGGAAAATGTAATGTTTGCTAAGACAAGTTGCAGAGAGCGGTAAGAGAAGATGTCAAAACCAAAGCACTAGATATCCATCAGAATAAAGGTGACACAGCCGTCAGGGCAAGCAATCGCGTTGCCTTTCAGTGTCTTAGAGTATGTCTAAATCTCATCCCCAGATAAAGAGATACCGCTGAAAATATCACAACCATCATTGCGAGAAGGTGCGAGAATAAAAAACAGAAAAAAAAAATAGAACGTATTTTGGATACTTTTGGATCAACGTTTGATTTAAGTTGAGAGTGTCAGAAATTAAGTTTCAAAAATGTTGTAGAAACACGTGCAATGATTGGCTGAAGTAAATTATTTGACAACGGAAGGTGTTTGTGGTTTGGATTCAAAAAATGAATTAGGTGGTTAAGTAAAAAAAAAGGTTGCATTTAAGTAGCAGAAGAAGACTAACACAACACTTGAAATAGTAGGTCTTTTACAAAAAGAAAAGCTTTAAATAATGTATACTAATGTGCTTTAGTTAGATTCGCCTTGAGTACTCTTTCTATGCCTGGACTGACATTCATGAACTTGTGCAACGGAAGTTTATATAATATTTGTTTCCATGAATCGACTTTTGTCTGCATATAGTCATGAAAATATTGACATTATGTAAATATTTGAATACCAAAAAGCGCTTGCAGAACCTAACACAAAATTGGATTTTTTTCGTTGTTAAGGATTTTTGAGACGTTCCTTGGTCCTATGTGACACGAACTTTATGACAGATACTGATGTATTATTACCCATCGTCATCACCACCAATATCACAGACGTCCCCAATTGAATCCTCATCGCTGTCTTCTTGTTTTGGATTGTATATCTTTGGACAATTGTCACAAACATCCCCTACGCCATCTCCATCTTCGTCTGATAGGTCTCCGCTTGCTTTGCTTGGGCAGATATCCACTGAGTTCTCTAAGCCATCTCCATCTATATCAGTGTCACAAACATCGCCGATTTGATCACCATCAATGTCACGTTGATTAAAATCCTCTACAAGAGGGCAATTATCACAAGCATCTCCGTATCCATCCCCATCACTATCCAGTTGATCCGCATTTGGAGTTGTAAGGCAATTATCCTGAAAATATGAATTAATACTATAAAAGAAGAATTTAGATACTTGCAATATGTCTTTACAGATAAGTTTTGGATCCCATCTTTATCAGTATCGTCTTCACATGCGTCGCCCACACCGTTCTTATCGAAGTCTTCTTGACCAGAATTAGGCACCTTTTGGCAATTATCCTTTAAAATAATGTACATATAATGCTTATATTATACCTTCTATTCATATTTTTAGAAACTAGATGAAATTATGAAATTAAGCAACGATTATAAAAACTTGACAAGACATTCAGATTTGCCTTTGTATATTTGGCGGCGGAGTATAGTGTTTAGCCCGCGTTACGATGATTTGATAAGTAGTAATAGTGACTTCGGCCGCCGTAAATGGTGTACGCATAAGGAACAGAAACGTCTTTCTTAAAAATCTTCTGCATAATACTCTTTCCCACAGTGAATAATTGACAAACAATATAACATGAATAAAACATTGCAAATAGCAAATCAAAAACGACATTGCCATATTTCCTTAGAATAACATTTAAAATTTACTAATCTCAAACCTTTCTGCACTTCTCTCCGAAGCATCCTAAATCATTATCAGGCCAACTATCCATGTCGGTATCAACTCCACAAACAGTGCCATCTCCAGCAAAACCTACATTGCATACACAGTTTTTATTAACCTCTGAGGCACGAGCATTGGGATCGCAATTTACACATTTGTAAGAACTCTGCAATTAAAATTTTATTTATAAAAATATTACATTAAAAATTCATTAGTGACTATACCTCCGAGTTGGCGCACATGGTACCGGTTGGGCAGTTGCCGTTATTTATAGCACATTCATTTATATCGAGGCATATCTGGCCATCTCCTGACCATCCAGCTTCACATACGCATGTGTCAGATGTATTCGAAAGAAAACCATGTGGTCCACACTCTATGCATTTATAGGAACCCTGAAATTGACATTTTTTGACTTTAGATTTCCATCACGATATATTGGCATACGACCATTAATGATAGTAATAATAGTAACAGTAGGTAATTTATTTCTAAGTCTGAAAAATTATAAATATACACAATTTTATTATTTTGAAAAAAAAAAGAATAGGGAAGTCGCAACGTGCAAGTTTGTATTATGACAAGTAAGTAAAATTGTCCAAAAGTAGCTTATACTGATTCTGTGTGGATCCTTCTAAAGCAATTGAAGAAAGCAACTAAAGCGACGCTATGTTTCCATTTTCAAAGCCGAACACCGGACACTATCTCTCGATAGTGTAGTAAAGGTGGGCTAATTACTAATACTCAAATTAGCATGTTTATGCTCTTTGCACATTTTGCAAGAGCAGCTTGGTTACCTATAACCAAAACCGTTCTGTCCAATGCCTAACAGATCCTGACCTTTCGAATAACACCGCTATGGATTTTAAAGGCGTAAAACTTTTAACACAAAAATATATTTTTTTACAGATGGCTATTCGAAATTTTTAAGAACACACCTTCATTATCAATATTTTTTCTCTATTGCTTGAAATAAGAGTTGGGATGCTCCGTTTAAAGCATATAATTGGTTTAAGTCTTTTATATAAAATCAAAAACACGTTGTTCATGTTATCGGATATAAATTATGTTAACTATAATTAAAAGAATGTGTACTGCAGTAATTTGTAAATTGTTTCGTAGATTATCCATTAACAATTTATACCCGACCTTATCATCTTCAATGTGAGTACTATGTGAATTAAAATTCAATTTATATCATTTTATTAGGTGATTTTCCAGAAACAAGCTACATCTTCAATAAAAGATAGGCTTCAATAAATAATATAAAAACTATATTATTAAAATAAATGCCAAATCTATTAAACATGTATCAAAGGTTTAAGATTAAAATTAACTTGCGTGAATTGTTTTGAATTATTTGAGTTACAGTCATTTTCTTTTGCTTTGCTGTTTTTGTAATTTGCGATTCATTATTTGCCAGAGGACTTTCCGATTATTTTATGGTAATAGGTTTGCTTTCTCAAATCATTTCCGTTTCTGTCAAATGGTTTTCCTTATTAGTCAATTTAGTTTCACATGCACAATTATTTGCATTATTACAATAGAAAATAATAACAATAATGTTGGACAACAGTTTGGAGTTTTACCAGATGCAATTAGAAAAATTTATGGAACTTATAGTAGAACTAATAATACTGCAAAATTAAGTGCAGGACATCGACAATAAAAATTACTAAATGCTTAAAAAGAACATCTTTGTGGGTTGACTTGCATTGTTCTTTAACCCTCCGCTAGTTGCAAAAAAAGTTTTTAAACCAATGGCAACTTCTTTAACAAGTATCACAATTTACGATTAACAGAGCACTTAAGAACTTTCATTACATATTGAACTGGTGTCGATTATGTGACAACACCAGTCAAATACCCACAAACACATACAGTCACCCCTTAAAACCCCTTGAATACAGGCAACCACATATACATCGGCGATGCTTAAAATTGGACCCTTGTATAAGAGTACAGGTAAAAATTCCTAACAATTAATGCAGATTATACTAACAAATCTAGTAAATTCTGAGAACTCCTTCAAATTGTAAATATTAGAAAGAAATTCACCCCCAAATTTAGAAAACCAAACCAATGACTACTCTTTTCAGGAACCCCAACTGAAACCCCCGTATTAAATACTAAATAGTAGAAGTAAATACCTGATTAGTTTAAAATACACATTAGTCTTAGTTTTATACTTATATTGAGCAAATTTCCACAATACAACAATAATTAGTTAAGTGTTATATAGGCAAAGTAAAAATATAAAATGAATCTGACAGCCATTACAAATGGCCAATTTTAAATTACAAATTTCAACATTTATCATCACACTACGAGCATATAAATGAGTACCATTTTATAGTGTGATTTCTCAAAAGTAAAATATCACAAAAGGTTACAAGTTCAAAGTGAAAGCAAGGTTGATAGTATCGAAAGCATCATCCTAAACTTTGGCAAAAGTATAGCGCATACATGACGAATTGTTATCTAAAAATGCATAGCTTAAAACTAAAATAAACTAATGGTGAACATAAAAAACATTTAAACCATAAACTAGGTTACAAGTTACAAGCATGGTAACAAACAATAAAACTCTTAGATGCGCACATTAAAGTTAAGCATCATTTTAATGTTCAAATTTCGATGCGCCATATTGTCAGAAGCATAATTAATTTCAAATATTTCATATACATAATTAATGTAATTATAAATAAACTCTAGCAGTTACAAAGTCTATCGAGACGCATTTACGTTGGAATATTTTTCAATGTCGTATTTACAATTTGAGTACAGATATTTAAATAAGCATTTTGAATAATTTGACAGTTGTCAACATAGGTAAAAGAAAAGTTTTATAATATTAATTACAAGCTATTTAGATAATTTAAAAAAGGTGGTATAGATTAAGAAAAGGTCATAGTTTCATGTTATAACAGTAATTCGTAAATAAATTAAAAGACCATTTAGTTATTACACTTCAAAAACTAACCACACTAATTTTTTGTATAAAGAAAGATTTTAAAAAGGATTAAAAGATGAAAAAATATTATATGTATTTATAAGTTTAATTTGTAAAGGTAAAGTTCTACTAAAAAGGCATTTTAAGGCAAAATTCTGATATTTAAATTTATTTTATTAGCGTCTATGACGTCATCGACATATGACAGTCGAAATGCTAAATTTGCCCTTTAAATTTTTAAAAAATGTGTTTTTCTAAAAGAAAACGAATTAAAGTAATTTTATTGTACCGATTGAAAGACGAGTTAATTTAACTAAGATAAAACATGATTCCACAAATATTCAAAAATAAACTTGCCCGTAAAAAGACTTTGTAAAATATTACTGTATAAATTGCCATGGTTACGACGTCCACAACAGAAGATTGATATAAAAAGGCACATCCGACGAGAAGCAAGGACTTTTATTTCATTGTTATTCATTGTGGTTAGACTTTTTTTTTCATTGTTGATTGTGAGCGATTCACTTTTATTCAGTGTTTTTGAATTCATTAAGATTCATTGTCAATCATATTCGATATTCGCATTCGATTTCAATTTTCATTAGTGTTAGACGCATTAATATTCATTATCGATTCAGATAAATATCCAGTAGCCGTCAAAGTTGTAACACATTCAATTAAGCCGTAAATTGTCTGCTGAGTCATTTTCCACGTGCGAATTAGAAGGTCACCAATTGAAGACGTTCGAGCTAGACATCAGTGGGATGAGACGGATCAATCTCAAGCTGCAACATAACCAGAAACATTGGAGATATTACTGACCAGCCTTAAACGTTACCGGACTAGGTCAAGGACACACCGTACGCCGACTTACCAGAAAACTGGGAGGCCCCTTTAGAACTAGGACACGAGTTGCAACGACGGAGAATCACACCCCTTTGGACGAAGTACCTGTCCTTAAACAATACAAGGAATTAGTACACAGAAGGTACCAAGTCTGTTATTAGTACATGCACCTTTTTCTTGACACAAATTTGGGTCAAATCTAAATCGATGTCACATTTGTGTAACGTCTTTTAATTCGATCATTTCTATAAATTAATTAAATTCAAATCTTGAAACATAGCTAATGCAAAAACTTGGAAAATCAATTTTAAAATTTCAAACAATATAATGCTTATTTAAATATCAGAACATACTTACAGTTAAATTTTATCCTATCTCATTTTTTTTATGCAATCCATTTTAATAGTTTGTACATAAGGGTCAAACTCGTATACTTTGCTTTGATTTAAATACATCAATTTTGTAGAACTTCTGCCTAAATAACTGCTGTTCTTGTACACAACAAAAGGGTATTGTTTACTATAAAAAATTTATGGACATTGTTGATTGTCATCCTGTTTATGGGATTTGTTTATTTATTTCTCACAATTTTTCATAGTTGTATTGTCGTAGAAATTCATTGATATGTTATAAATAAATTCAGATCTGTTGTTTTCATATATAAAGTGTTTGTTTTCATCACTGTAAAAACCCATTCTTCATTTATAAGAGGTACACATATTCTGTTTGGAGCCCCAGCATTAGAGCTGTTTCTCCAAGTAGACCTTTCAGGTTAGATTCTCCAAGATCGTCACACGACAACTGGAAAGCACGGTATCCCGGACTAAGGTAAATCAAATCTCGAACCTCCTTAACGCCCTGTAGATAACACAATTAGAGTCACTTAGATATCACCCACTTAGATAATCACATAACTTTTAAATTACTTTTTGGTTACTTCAACATACACACTTACACAATAGTCATAGCGTCTTCGCGCGTAATTCAGTGTTTGTTCCACCTCTTGGATAAAGTCTATCCCGATCTTGCGCAGTCATACGTTGAATGCCGCGAAATTTTTGAATTATTAATAACGTTGTATTTATCTATTAGGATAATTTTTGAGATACTAAATGATACATAAACTAAACATATAATTTCTCTCCGTTTTTATAGAATGCAACCCCCTTTAGCTAGCCGGCTAAATCATAATAGAAAAGTTAATGGTTCAGTAGATTATTGTGTTTAGCAGTTTTTTTAGGATAAAGTAAATTAAGCGCTCTAAGTCTCATTAGCTCTCCATTCATTATTATATCTTGGGGCTTGGTAAAATACACCCTTGAACCCCTATTACATTTTAGCCGCGCAAATTAGGGCCTTATAAGAATACCTACCCCCCTATTACAATATATTTGTATTCCGTATTCGTCAATTTAATAGTTTTTGTTCCCGATGTTTTGCACTACTTTTGCAGCATTATTACTTCTCTTATATGTTGCATGCATTTTTCTAACTGTATCTGGCAAAACCCCAAATTGTTGTCCAATATTCTTTACCATAGCACCGTTATTCAAAGAATTAATAATTAATTTGCGTACTTCATTGCTTTTCTTAAGGAAAACCATTTTACAGAAACGAAATTTATTTGATAAAGCAAACCTACTCCTATAAAATATTTGCAAAGTTATTTGACAAAGAGTGAAACGCAAATGACAAAAGCGGAAAAGCAAAAGGAAATGATTGTAAATTACTACTGTTGTATACCGCATGTGTCAAATATCATTAGGTATAGGGCTTCAATGTTTACGTGCGATCTATATACTGGAGGCGCGTTAAGTTCCGTTGCACGTCATCCATGACGTTTACATGTTGTCATAACTGTATTAGAGAAACTAAAAAAGTTACTTTGTTAAATTATACTTGAGGGCATTTATTTCATTAGCTTAAATAGAAGATTTATAAATTGATCGTAATATACGCATTGATGGCAAATAAACACATAATTTCCTTTTCCACATTACATTTCTTTATTACATATTTTTAATAGACTAATATTTCAATTCGGTGTTGACAGATACATAAATCATATCTGTCAAAAAGACGTGCGTTGTGTATATGCTTCCTGTCAAATTTTTCATGTTTATTTTTACGTTGATATAAATTGTTTAAAAACAGTGTTTCTTAGAAGTGTATTTATTATTTATTTGCGTCCATTGAATATAATGCCGAAAGTTTCTGTAAACAGTCGAAGCTTCTTACAAACTTTTCTATAATCATCTGATTAACGAGAATAGCGTAAGTAATGTTTATTTTAAACCTTATTATGGATACTTTATGAACATTTAAGGGTTTTCGACAATCTAAATCAATATAATAAATAAGTTGAGAAAGACTGAAGTCTTAGAGCATTTCAATTACTAAATATATTACGTTATAGTTATTGTATTGTGAATATTTTTTTTCTTTGATTATATCAAATGTCACTGACAGAAATAAAAATAGATCCGGCAACATATACAAGGCAAGTCGTCATGGATCTAGTATGACGTGCAACGGAATGTAACGCGTTTCCAACATACGTATGCATCTAATACGTGGCAACGTGGTACCCCTATTGTCCGTCACCAATGCCGGCAACAACCGACATCATAACGATTTCTCCGATCTTCCCACTACTCCCCACCAGATTTTACATTCAACGTTTAGCTGCATAACACGTTGCGGTCTGCAATAAAAAAAAGCATTATTTATTTTATTAGGGTTATTTTTTAATTTTATTAGAATTATGCTTTTGTTTGTGTCATGCAGCGTGAACGCAGCTTAATAATTCTCTGCATTTGCTGAAAGGAAAAAGAAAAAGAAATCCTTGCAACACGTAAATATTATTTCTGAACGCATTACAAACACCCAAGTCGGTGGTCCAATAGTTACTGCTAACTTGTATTTGCGAGCATGTATCGGTAGTCGCTGGCATTGGAAAGGAATGTAGGGGTACCACGTTGTCACGTATTGCATGCATTGATCGCCTATGGCAAATGAAAATTGACACATGCTGTATAGTAGAACCCTGAAATTGACATTTTTCGACTTCAGATTTCCATCACGATATAATAGCATAAGACGTTTAATGATAGTAATCATAGTAATAGTAGGTAATTTATTTTCTAAAGTCTTAAAAATTGTAAATATACAAAATTTTATTATTATGGAAACAAATTAATAGAATAAAGAAGTTACAACGGGCAAGTTTGTATTATGACAAGTATGCCGCTTTAGATTTTTCACTTAAGCTTTGAGATCACAAAATTAACATGAAACTGAGTCAAATGGTCCAAAATTAACTTACACTAAATCGGGGAAAAAATATCGCAGATGATTTTTCACCAGCAGTAAATTTGTGTGACAGGCCAGATAAAGAAAACAACTTGGAATAAACTCGAAATACTCAAAAAGAAGCAATAAGGTACCACACCAACGAAAAGGAGTAAGAAAGATGAAAAGCAAAATATGTATTAGAAAGGACTGAAAATGATGAATGTAATAGATTCACTGAAAAAGATTTATATGCTTCTAGTAGGGTACTTACGCCGATTCTGGCGCCTCCTCCCCCTCTCACCCAGCTCCCCCTCACCCCCCTCGCCCTAGTGGCGCCCTCTGCCAACCCAACTGATGTGGCGCCCCCTCGCGGTCGCCAACCCAACTAAAAATTGCAGATTTCATCATTACCAACCCAACTAAAATTGCAGATTTCATCATTACCAACCCAAGTGATGTGGCGCCCCCTCGCGGCCTCCAACCCAACTAAAAATTGCAGATTTCATCATTACCAACCCAACTAAAAATGACAGATTTCATCATTACCAACCCAACTGATGTGGCCCCCTCGTGGTCGCCAGCCCAAAATGGCAGATTTCATCATTACCAACCCAATGTGACGCCCTCTCACAGCCACTAACCAAGAAATGGTATCTCTCATGATTACCAACCTAACTAATGCAGCATCCTCTCACGGTCACTAGCCAAACTAAGGTGACGTCAGACAAAATGGCTGACCATCAAGATGGTCTTTGCTTCTAGAGAATTCCTGAATAAATTACTAGGCTTGCTATCGCGCTTCTCAATATACTTCAAACAGGTCTAAACATGTTTCCAGCGGAAACCACAACGGCTGTCTGCTTCTGTGATAGCCGCATGCTTGAAATGTATATCCTACTTATAAAATAAAATAAAACAAACAATATATTTTTAAGAAAACAATTTATTTATTATTATTTATAAATTAACAATATTATTTTAAATTGACAATATCTCCAAGCTTCATGAGCTCAAAGTCATAGTAAAGCGAATTATAGCTAATATGTAGCACTTCCATCATAAGGAAAGCGTTAAATGAATTACAATGATCAACAAGTAATTTTGATACATTCGTATATAAATCTCCAGTTAATGCCATGCAGGCGGTTAAGATCATTTTATAAAATGTTATGAAATTACTATTTACTAAAAATTCTAATTTACTCTTAATGAGCAGTCGCAAATTAAACAAATTGCTATAGGTATCGGAGGACAATACCAGTTGCTGATTGCGACTGCTTAATACAATTACGCTAGTATCTCTAAATGTTGACGTTCGAATTTGATGATTCGGACTGCAACCCTCCGTCTTACAAAATTCTTCCCACTCGTCCAATGTGAAGAATACACAGCTTGCAGGCGATCGAATCTGGATGATGGGCACGAATCCAGCCGCCGGACTAAGGCCGATATTCACCCACTTCGAACCGCATTTGTTGAGGAAGTATGATGACTGCCCAATCAGTTGCTTTTCCTTAACGATATTATCATCAATCATTTTAAGCGAATCGCCAATAAATTCATTATAAGTTTCTGAAAATAATTAAAAAATATATAGATATAAGTTTATGTACATAATAATTTTGTATTCTTACTAGCTTCCATTTTAATCTTAGAGGTTAAAGAATATGTGTGAACTCGAATGCAAACAAACTAATACTGATTTAGTGGGAGAAAATTACAGTGAGAAGCAAACAAAAAAAAGGGTGGGGGTACTTACCCAATTTGAGGCGGTAGAGCAGCTGCACCCGAGGCATGTGCAGCGACCATCTAAGGAGCTGGTGAGTCGATTTTATAATGCCCCCAGGCGAGAGTATGAATGCCATCCTCATCAATCCGGCGTTTATCATCGTGAGGTGATAGGCTCAATTTATTTTGCTTGACGGTATAAATCTCATGTAGTTTGATTTGAAAAAGATTTTGCTCTCTTAATAAAATATCATTATTCAATAAACAGTGTTTGTAATCTGCCAGACTAATCTCATCCCGCACAACGTTCTTTTTAACACCCTTAACCTTTTTAATCTCCCTACCCTCAACCTCTAAGGCATACATTTTTGCGCGCAATCCGACAAATTCACTCATTATATTACCCGCATTTTCGTCTTTAAATAAACCTAAAACAGCCTTGTTTTGAGGTGCTATGCTGTAGACATTATTTGCCGAAAAGTTCGATGTATCGAATTTTGATATATTTTTTTTCATGTCGCTGTATATATCATCTGTCTCTACTTTTAGGATAAAACTATCCGTATCCATATAACACAGACGGACCTTTTCTGCATACACGCGTCTCAAAAAATTGTGGAAAAAGTCATACATCAGGTGCTTTGATAGCTCCAAGACGGAGAAGCCGATATAAATAGGTTTATTATATACGACTTTCAGCTTCCCCATCTGGACAGCCACAAAGTTTTCAGAAAAAATACTAACACTTTTAAAATTCGGTTTCGCGATTAAACTACCAGCCCCGCGACTTTTGCCATGGTCCTCCCAACGTGTGACCAATTTGACTTCTACTCGCTTATCAACATTCTCCATGGTTTTACCATATACGGAGTTGTTCATAAGCTTGTAGAAGTCCTTTTCAAAATCGTTCCTAGCATGCTGACGTAGGCTGGTGTTTAGGTCGATATAAGTTTGAAGCCAGTTTGACTGGTTGAATTTTAAAACGCGGTGAATTTTGGTGATTTTAAGGCCGAAATGTAATGCTTGCTTTAACGTTTGATAGTGTATGACATATTTCTCTTTGTTCTGTAAATTCGCGATCAACTTTTTATACTGAAATTTAGACGTGGGAGGCACCATGTTTTCGGGTAGAAAAGGAAGGTCGTTATGCTCATCGTGCAAAGTTACAGGGTACGTGACATCTACCTCCAAAAAATAGCCAATCGGCGAATCATCAGCGACCCCAGATATATTGAGATTGTCAATTTCATCCTGACTAGCCCAACTGAACCCACCGAATGGTAGATACTGCGACATTGCCCACCCGTACAAATTGTTCGCGTCCCAATAAGCTAAATACGAGCTAGGAGCACTCGCATCATAATTAGGCATATACTTATTATTTGCCGTAGCGTGCCGCAATGATACTTGACACAACCCACCCCTGATACTCTGCTTAACAAAATGATGCATGTCGATGTCTATGAGTAGCTCCAGCTCAATTTTGGTGTGCTTCAACATAGCATCCCAAGACAAGCCCGGGCTGGTGTAATATTGAGCCGGATCGAGACTGTATGTATCCCGACAAATCTTCCTGAAATTTTCAAAAATATCGGCCAAAAGTAAAACGTCTGATTTTAAATATAAGTTTGAGTACTCTAATAAATTTTGACATCCAAACGTATTCCATACAGTTTGCGCATGTTGATATTCAACATCCGAAATATCAACATTCGTTAATGAATTAAAAAAATCGCGTTTTGCCGGTAAGGTCGATTCGTTCAATCGCCCAAAGGTATCTATGTATTGATAGGGGAATACACCCTTCTTTCTAATTAAATGGAAATGTGAATCTAGTGGGAACGCCCGCCTAACATTGACAAAGTCTTGCGGGCTCAAATTTTGTGCAAGCTTATCGATAGAAGACGCCATGAATCGAAAACTATCTAAAAACCGTAGTTTTATATAAATATTTTTTTTCTCGCCCGATTTTTTATCTGTGTAGTCACCAACCAAAACTTTCGCGCTGAAACTGATATATCTTTCTTTATTAATAGGAATTACGTCAATATCTAAATTTTGTTGTGCCAAATCTCTTAAAAATAGATGGCTATCATACCCGCTCAAATTGTGAAAATAGATAGGGACAAATTTCGGAATTTTGAAGTTTAGATTACAATTAGAATGAGCGGCCCCTCGAAACGCTCCCGTAATGTGGCAGTGATCTCTCACTCTATCTCCGTTGAGAGACAGCTCACAAATGTGGCAAATCACGGCCTCATTATATAATTTTCGCTCGCTATTATTTAAAGTTTTCATCGGCACGATAGTCTTTAAATAGTTTTCATAGATTAGCTTAACATCTTCTATCAATTTTTGGACAAACACCGTTGAGCAATCTAAACCGGCATACGTGACAAATTTATTCAACTTTGCATCAAACGAACATACAATTTGATATGCAAAACTATATGGAACGTGTTTGAATGTTTTATTCGTATACGAACTAGCTGGATCACGGCTGCATGTGTGAATCGGTTGGAGAATACTTTCAAAATCCGCATAAACGACAAACGGAACGGACATTTTCTTATGGTGACTATCGAAACGTAAAATATTTTCGGGCAGCATATCGCCAAATTTTGTTTTACGCGCGTCGGTTGAGGGTAGTACCGTATACACATGGTTGCAATCGTGTTGTTGATGAGCGTTTAATTTTTCGATGGTGCTGAAATTAATTAAACACCCATCGCAGATGTGAGCTTCATGACCATGGTTATTGATTTGGGATGAGACTAGCCTGGACAGATTTTTAATTAAAACATAATGTGATCTTTTTCCATCATCAATTAGGAGTAAATTGATGTGGATATCTTTTCTGCTTTTAGTGAAATGAATTGGCCCCACCACCTCATGATTTTTTGTTTCATCATTAATAGCCAAACCGTAAACGTTAATACTTAAATTGTTCATATTCTCAATTTTTGAAATATCTTTAATTTTAACCGGGAATTGAATACCTTCTAAATTTAGGATGCTGGAGTAATGAGGATAACTACTAACTCTATCTACACTCATGTTTGCCGGGTGGAGTGCTGCTACAATCGACCAACACAAGCATGCATCATCCGAGTTCTGAATATTGATGCATGCTTTCTTGTTTCGAATAGAGGGGGGTAGTTCCAAATAAGATGATCCCCCAAGAGGTTGGTAGCTGTTGATGTTAACCTCTAAATGCGAGACCATCTTAAGTGTCCAATTGCTCCCCCTATCCGAAAACTCTTCAGCTTTCGATTTTATGATGGCAGCAGCCTGATCAAAAACGTCCTCTAAGTCTGAAGACCCGGTGACAATGACGTACCGAGTATTGAAGGACTTTAAGTCGACTATTTCCTCATCAGCTACGGTTTTAGCATAATGAGCAAATAGCTCTAACTGTACCTTAATACCCGATACGACCTTGGCTAGAACATCGTTAATCAGGCCGCACACTTTCATTTTCAAATTCGATAAAAAATTTGTGATGTCAGCACTCTCATCACCTAAAATTTTGTAACTCGCGACCCGGCTTTTAAATGAGGAATTAATTTTGAACACTCCATCCGGCAGCATAAATGTATTATTATTCAAATGCTGCTGTGTGCGAAGATGCCCCCTATACAGAGAATTATTAGGGAACATCAACCCACAACAGCTTCTCTGAGGCGCATCTCGACTGGTAGATGGCGCAGCATCCACAGGTCTATTAGAACTTGTGGATGGTGTAACATCTACTTTGGCCACCTTCTTAGGTGGTCCCGCAACATGCTCACATGTATCCGCACCCTCTCCACAAATACCGCAAACAAAATTGCGGTGGAGGGTATTCACATGCCGCTTCATGTTGTCGCGCCGGGTGAAGGATTTTCCGCAAATGATGCAATTCATTCTATGAAAAACAAATTAAAAATAATTAATATAATAAATTTAAAAGAATAAAAAGCTATTGAAACCCAATTTTTAATATATCGAAATTGCTAATTTATTTGACTGATTCGCTAGCCTTATAATTGAGAAAAACAATTTTTAAAAGTTCTATAAAATTTTAGAGTGGTAGAAAAACTATGATCCGCGCATATTTAACTAAAAATACCTGTATTATTGAGAATTTATTGATAAAACCCTATAAAATAATCAATTTAATAATATAAATTTACGCACCTAAAAATTTAAAAAGAAAAAAAAAACAATATAAAGAAGCTACTAAATACAAATAAAATACTTTGAAGTACCCTGGATAATTGTATATAAAAATAATATTCAATAAAATATTAATAAAATATACACCATTAAATTATTTAAAAAATAACCTTATAATTGAGAAAAAACAATTTTTAAAAAGTCCTATAAAATTTTAGAGTAGTAGAAAAACTATGATCAGCGTATATTTAACTAAAAAATACTTGTATTATTGAAAATTTATTGATAAAACCCTTTAAAACCTTATAAAAATTAAAAAAAAAGAAAGAAAAACAATATAAAGAAGCTACTAAATACAAATAAAATACTTTGAAGCACCCTGGATAATTGTATATAAAAATAAAATATTAATAAAATATTAATAAAATATATACCATTAAATTATTTAAAAAATAACCTTATAATTGAGAAAAAACAATTTTTAAAAGTCCCATAAAATTTTAGAGTAGTAGAAAAACTATGATCAGCGTATATTTAACTAAAAAATACTTGTATTATTGAAAATTTATTGATAAAACCCTTTAAAACCTTATAAAAATTAAAAAAAGAAAGAAAAACAATATAAAGAAGCTACTAAATGCGTATAAAATACTTTGAAGCACCCTGGATTAATTGTATATAAAAATAAAATATTAATAAAATATTAATAAAATATATACCATTAAATTATTTAAAAAATAACCTTATAATTGGAAAAAACAATTTTTAAAAAGTCCTATAAAATTTTAAAACTAATGTAAAATATTGCAAGTTAATATTATATAAATTAGGCTTTCTAAATACCTTGTAGTAAAACACAAACAAGCACTAAAAACGATGTTGACTGTTCGAAGATACTGATTATAATGAAATTAAAGATGTCGATCTACGCATATATAGATACTCATTCGTGACGTATACATCCATCTGCGTCAGGTTCCCACACCAATTGATATGTTAATCAATTAGAGAAAACCCTTTTTTACCACACGCATGCACATATGCGTGTGAACTGATGCAATTAAGCGCGGCTGCATTCTGTTCCCATGGGTGAGTGTGTGTGGTCTATGTACAGCTGCGACGACCCTTTTTTTCCCCACGCATACGTATATCCGTGTGAACGGGGGCAATTAGCTGAGGCCACATTCCAGTCCCATGGTCGGGCCGTGTTTTAAGGAATGCACTTAAATTTTTCGGTCTCATACCTGCATCGAATGGTTGCGGTCCGGGTGACCCTTTTTAGGGCAGGTGATGGTTAATTAATGGAATTGTATAAAAAATCTCTCGCTTGCATACCTACCTCGGATTGGTGCCGTCTCGGCGGTCCTTTTATACATGTATAGACATGTTTATACGTATACTATTTTGCTATATTATTATTAATATGTATAGGTGGATTGAAATAAAAATAATAAGGTTAAAATAATTCTTTATTTTTTAGATAATTGCATAGAGTTATAATATTATTTTGCGTGCATATACATTCTTCATTAGTTTTATTATTATGATAAAAACAATGATTGACATTTTTAATAAGCTTTGGTACATCATTAAAATATTCCAAGTTAATTATGTCAATATCAACATATTGCTTAAGTAGCTCCTTTTTTTGATGTCCTTTAACATACACTCTATTATATGAGTTACAGATATTTTTTAACAAGTTAATAATGTCCTTAAAATAAACATAACCAGTAGAGTATTCTATATTTAAATAATTATTTTCAAGCCATCGAACGGTCCTCTGGTCTTTCTTCGATAATAGATGGAATTCAATGCTAGGTTTAAATAAAAAATGGATGCTCCTTTCTCCGTCACTTATGCTCATCTCTTTTGGATCGAAATGTTGAATCGCATAACCTTGTATGTCTATAATAAGGAATGATTGAAGTTGATCTCGAGTGTCAATTGCACCTCTTTTAGCCATGATGTCTCGCGATTGACTGAATGTTATATAATTTTCTTAACAGTACCTGTCAGTGCACTATATTCAACGACACAATCTTGTAAAATTAACAATAAACAAGAGGTGTCCTCGCTAAACGTCTCCTGGCACTGCATCTCAAGCTTAACATCGACGGTGGATGATTTTAAGCTCTCATTCTGCTTC